>OX388039.1:23954860-25275007 GCA_947578705.1 Lacanobia wlatinum
AATCTAAACCCAGAATTACGTCTAGTAAATCCGATAAAATAAAATGGAACGAAAAATTCACACTTAAAATTTTTTAATGTAAGTAGCAGATTTTCGAAGATTCCATGATGCAATAATTAAAAACTTAAGATACCTACACGTTACCCATATTGTCTAATAAATCATCCGTTGTGTTTGTCCAATGTTTTTTGTTCAAGCATTTCTTAATTTATAATGCTTGTCCTTTTCATAGTATTTTTAATTTACTTTAAATTATTAGGTAAGTACAATCACCATAACTAAGTTTGTTTAGAAGTTCATTTGATACAAGTAGCGACATCTACATCTTTACGAAACTAAATTGATTTGCGCTACTCGCCATTAGATGGCGCTGACGTATAAGCGACATCTAGTGGCGACGTCAGTGCAACAAAGTGATATTGAAACTTACCGTTAACGCCATCTAGCGTGGAGTAGCTGAACAAGTATCTCACTTGGTCAACAACAATCCGAACAGCGCCATCTAGCGAAGAACACTGCATCCAATGTGCACTTTATAAACACAATATTCAGAAAACTGTTGAACTCACATTTCAATAAAATTATTATTTTTCACGTAATATGTTGGTTGTTTGCACAATTTCTCTTACAATAATTGTTCACTATAAAATTACTTTTAGCACATATTTGACACTTGCACATGTGGAATTTAATTTTTGGGTTATTTATCTGAAACAAAAAGAAAATTCATTTTATATTTTATACATAAAGATTTGTCGACAGAATATTAATGCTCAGATCAAAAACATGATGATGAATATATTGATGGATAGGAGAATTATCAATTCCTGGATTCTAAGTAAAAAATATGATTAGGTCAAACATGCTAATTTTCTCATTGCATTTACATTTTAAAACATGTCAAAACATAAATGACTATAATGAACACTTTAAGAACAATGAACTTGGCAAAACTTCTAACTTCATCCATCTGATGTAACTCGGATAACATCTCGGTTATAGTGAACACACCTAGAATCTATTTGTCACACCGTCTGGCAAATGATGTTTTAACCTAGTAATATCTATGTAACTGAAATAAGTAGCTTTTTTCATACTTTTGCCTTTTTGAGTATCCTCAATTTTATTAATCAAGTTTGGAATCATATTATTGTTAACTGGCACTACGATCCTTATTCTTAAAATTCATATGGCAATTGTGTCAAGATATGATTGCTAATTCTTCTAATGAAGTGTTTATTGTTACATAATGCACTTTTTCTGCATAATAAAAATGATGCTAAGATACCTCAATACGCGCTTTGTATAATTATTTCCACTGCCATTTAAAGAAATAAGATTAATGTCTAGAAAAACCTTGCTTAGCTGCCACAAAAAGTAATTTTCTTCCAAACATGTGATTAAATTTGATTAATGCATTTAGAAGATGACAATGAAAAGACTGCCTATGTGGCAAATGCACATGTCTAAAAATTTGTTTTTCTTGTGTCAGATATTACTACATTAGAGGACACAGATTTTAACTTATGATTCTGTTATGATAGCAAGGAACACAAATAAATATTAAAATATTATTGTTTATAATATTTTTTTTGGAAATACTCCTACTGCATATTTTTGGGCCTTCAGGCATGATAGACAGGTGGAATATAAATAAAAACATTATGACCTTTCTTTGAATGTCCTTGAAATGTAACTTGTTTTTTCTGTTTTAGCAATCAAAATAACCCTATTATTTTGTTATACGTACCACAGACACTTCATCCAATTGAATACTAATCCAGGATGTAGGATTCATGATGACAATGGTTCGTAATAAAACAACCAAAGTATTTTTCCAACCTAAGATTTCGAACTTATTTTAACACTGTTGAACCCACGTTTTCTAAACGATAGACCGAAAAACTGGGCTCGGGCGGGGGCGGTTGCGTAAATAAGACAGCTCTCATGAATCTAAGGTCACCTTACAGCACACTTTTAAACTGAAACTTTACAATTAGCCTGAAAAATGAAAGCACGTGCACATAGAAGTACACCTATTTTGCACCACGTAATTTAGTCTCAAAATTTTATTAATTCACATACTAGATACGCCTAATGAGCGTCAATATAGCACAACGAGCCGATTATCAAGGGTTTACAGCCAATTTAACACGTGAACTTTATAACCAATTCGAATTACAGCGGCTGAAAAAACTACACAAAGAAAACATATGATCGATCGAATTTGAAGTGCACATGGAGTTGTCTTTGGTTCGTCTCCTGTCATTTGTGAGGAACGGGAAATGAAAACTAATAATAAGCCATAGATAACATTTCTCAAAGTGGAAATATTTGTGAATTGTTTTATTTTATAATTTATAAATCGTGGAAATCATAATTATGCTCATAACCTTTGAATAAAAAATTATAATATAGTTGATCTACTAAAGTTGATTGGTTGGTTTAATAAAGAAACTCTGAAACTGAACGAATGATTTTGGGGAATTCTCTGAAAAATAAATCACTACAAATTATAAACAAAGTCCCCCGCCGCATCTGTCTGTCTGTTCGCGATAAACTCAAAAACTACAGAACGCATTTTCGTGCGATTTTTACTATGGATGGGGTTATTCATGAGGAAGGTTTAGGCGTTGTCAAAGGTAGAAAAAAAATTATGATTAAATCATTTCATTTTTCATTTAAAAAATTTGCACCTGTGCGAAACCGGGAGTCGCTAATGTATAAATAATTTTAGCACTTACCTAGCGATTGTACGCAGTTATGCAGTGTGTTTTTATATAATCATCATGATGTCATCGTCATTAACGCCTGCAAAAATTAAATAAATAATAAAAATAGTTTTGAAAATAATCCTTTCAGAGCAAGTAAATGATTAATTAACCTCTCAACTCCGGCCGTTTGAAACAAGAAATTACCGGTTCGTTTTCCACCCATAAACTTTCGAATTCATTTTCGAGCCTTCCGACTATATTCGGATGAGATGTAACTATAACATTATCGTGATTTGCAATCATAGCCTGGGTAGACCAGTTTAATGAACCAGACATAACGAAACCTGTGACTGCTTTGTTCCTTGGTGCTGGTACTTTTTTAAAAATTTTGGAAAACCGTGCATGAGCGTTCAACTTTTCCGCGTGTGCTTTTAATTCATTCTTTCGTTTTATGGCTTTTGGCCCGTCAACAATACAAAACTTGTGGTGCATCACCATTGTTTTTTTATTTGTCTGCACTTGGATGAAACCTGTAAAAACAAAACATGAAGTTACACAATCAAAATACAACACTTACAAAAGCTAGATTTGGTTTAATTTGATTGCACCCGCAGTGTAACACTAAAGATTATACTCACTATATTCTTGTAACTTTTTAATTTGTGATGGTGGTGTGAAAGCCATACCACTGTCAACTACTATTCTCACTATGACATGTTTCTGTCCCAGCCGTATAATTTGTTCTGCTATTTCACTGCTTGTTATCAAATACATACACACATCCAGGGTTTCACGTGCTGATTTTATGTATTTAATTAATTTGAAGCAGTTCAGCTCTCTACTTTCACTAACATTTATTTCCTTGTTAGGTGGTACTATTATTGTATGTCGGACTAAATCGTCTGAGAATAGTATTACATCGTAAATCTCATTATTACTAATACTCAAAACTTCGTTACGTGTGTCGGAACTCTCATGTTGCGAAGTCTTACTTGAATCGAAGAAATACTTGTAAGCTTTTTTCACTATTTGCGTTGCGACAACCATCGTCACGGTAGATGCGAACAGAATCTTTGCGTTTCTCCAATCCATTTTTAACGACTAACTGCATTCGTTATTAATTTAAAATTATCAAATTAAAATGAAACTTTTGGATATCAATAGTCCACCATATTGTCCACGCATCTGCCTAATTTTTTAACATATAAGTTAGGTACTCAGACTTTTCTTCTAATACCCGCAACTTTCGAAGTTATATAGTTAGTAAGTAAAAAGTTGCCAAGAAACGTTTTGACTTAGTTAGAACTTAAGTCAAAGGAATAATAATTGAAATACATTCTGATTGATATATTTTCACAATTTGTTTTTTATTTCCACAGACATGTATGTATGTATTTTAAACTCAAAATTGAATGAAATAGAACGAGGCAGAATCAGTTTTGGCTTTTGCCTTACATCTAGTCTTTGATTTAAAAAAAAACAACAACAACAAACGGATAGATAACGAATTTTGATATTAATTTGATAAATAGCGCCTTTGTTTGTTGTAATTTAAACTACTCGTTATGTAAAATATAAGTGAATTTATTCTCTAGCCATATTTATAAAGTTTAACTGTCCTTTAATTTACAAGTATCTAAAATTAGATTCATGTATTCTGTGCGTCGCATTTAGAAGAAAGAAAAATGCCAAAGATACCGTATAAATCACCTGAATTATTACATGAAGATGACGAGGATTACGAGATTGTGTCTTTTGAAGACTTTTGCGACAAGTCTCCAGGTTCTAAGACGGATCTATTGACTTTAAATGACAACATAAACTATCGCCTTTGTTACGAAGGTGATAAGAATTCTAAATTAACTGAAACTGAAGGCGAGAGTTCAAGAAGTGCTGATAGACAAACAGAGACTTCACTGAATGGACCCAAGGGTGTTACTTTTAAGAGGAAATTGTCGAATTCGTTCGCTCCTTTTGGGCGATACAATAATGCTAAGGCGGGTAAGGCTCCGCTGTTTAGTGGCGTCATTCCTAAGCCGAGAAATGAAGGAGAATCAGGTTCTAGAGAGCACAGGTAAGTTATGAATGTTATTATAATCATCACAAACAAAATAATCACTTTCAGCATTAAAGTATTTTGTAAGTCCTACGCTGTTACTGAGGTAGGGCCAGTCCAGGGTGGGCTAGGGAGGTAGGGGTTGCGGAATTGTTCGAAAGAGACCGCGGCCCTGGAATGCAAAGGGCATATAGAGGAACACAGGTGGGTTTTAGTCAGTAGGTAAGTCTGACACTCCCTTCTGGAGCAGAAGGGAGCCATTTGATGATATTCCATCCATGATCATCTGCCTTTTTTAGTTTATTGGGGTCAGCTTACCGTGGATACCAGTATTTTACGTGGAGTGGCTGCCTACCAGACCTCCACAACCCATTGACTGGCTAACACAGTACTTCTTGGCAAGCCTGGTGTCACATTTTCTGGCTTCTGAGAATCCGTATTGACTGCCAAAGATCTCCAAAACAGAGTGGGAACAAAAAACTAACATGCTTTTCGAGGCATCTCACGTCAGCAAACTTTTTAAACCCACATTTGTCACAAAATAAATTATTTCTGATTTTTGAAGATCGCGCCAGCTTCTATTTTTATTTGGCCACAAGCGCCTCATTTAGCCACCAGTTCCACAATGATGATTTCCCAGCCCAAAAATAATGTCTTGCACCCCAGTGCAAGCGGACATAGGCCTATGTCCATTAAACAAGTACAGATCCAGAGTGGGCGGATAGATAGGCTGCTTCTAAAACTTTCCTGATTTATTAAAAACTGTAAAATAATTGTCTAAACTTGCCAAGAGACCGAGCTGTTGGGTTCAGATAAGCATTGGTTCCATGTAAAATACTGGTATTCAGGACAGAGTCAGACTAGAAGTCAATCCCCAAAGTAGGGAAATGGCAGATAATAAAATGATCTAATTGACTCCATATTAGTAAGGTTTAGGTAGATAAATAAAGTAAAAAAATCTTAACCTGTAATATACCTGTGGCACGAGATCGCCATTAGGCGTCAACTGTTGTCAAAAGTTGACATATAATGGCATGTGGCCCCTTCAATGACAGGTAAATGTAACTTTTTACTCAAAAATATATTACACAAATAAACTACTGCTTAAAGTAATGGTTTAATGATTTATTAATTGTTATTGTTGTATTTACATTCGTTGTTAGTTACATTTTATTTTTTAACTGAGACTTTCAATAAAATTGTTTAAAAGACACATCAAGATTGTTTAGCTTTATTTAAGTACCTAAACCTTTCTAGTATAGTTGTTGTCTAAAATAAAAACTATGTAAGGTAATGCAATCTTTATCCTTAAACAACAATGAAATTTCTTTTGGGTTGAAGACCTAGAGCTTATAAGGCTGAGTATCTATACTTAATATATAAAGCTGAAGAGTTTGTTTGTTTGTTTGCTTGAATGCGTTAATCTCAGAAACTATGGGTCCGATTTGAAAAATTCAGTGTTAGATAGCCCATTTATTGAGAAAGGCTATATATATCATCACGCTAAGACCAATAGGAGCGATTTTATGATCTAATAGTCATTAAAACAGATTAATTTTAAACAGTTGTCTTGAATCATTACAATAGCTTTTGTGACCACAGGACTGAGAATGGGTTAATAATAATAATAGTGTCCAATGGCCTGATGGCCAAAAGCTTCGACGACCATCTGTCTAAGCTGACGTTACGCGGTTGGATAAAGGGCCTGATACAGAAGGCAGTACTCCTTGATACGGCTCGTTTTGTGAGGAAGTTCCTTTCTCTGGAGCCCTAACCACCGGTAGCTTGCACCCTGGCTCCCGACACCGGCGGACTACTATTTTTTATATTTTTTAATGTTTTTAGGGTTCCGAAAAAAAAAGGAACCCTTATAGGATCACTCGGGTGTCTGTCTGTCTGTCTGTCTGTCCGTCTGTCACAGCCAGTTTTCTCCGGATCCACTGGACCAATTCTGTTGAAATTTAGTACACATATGGACTTCTATGACCCAAACACGGACGCGTTACGTAAATTATTAAATTTTTAGTATAGGGGTCACTTTTGGGGGTCAAACTAGAAAATTAAAAAAAAAACATTTTTTAACAATATCGTGTGAGATATCAAATGAAAGGGCTTACTGTGAGGGTTTAAATTATATTTTTTTCAGAATTTTAAAATAAATGATTTAGAAGTTATTCAAGAAATTAGACGAAAAATGACCATTCCCCCCCCCCTTATCTCCGAAACTACTGAGCCTAAAATTTTGAAAAAAATGGTGATAACAGATCTTTACCTAAAGATTACAGGAAAACCTATTAGAAGTCTGTAGTGTTAAAATAACATGTCAAAAAAATTAAATTCGTTCGGAACCCTTTGCACGCGAGTCCGACTCGCACTTGGCCAGTTTTTTTTTTAAGATATATTTAAAAATGTAAAATATATGTATATATAAAAATAAATAGAGGAAATAATAATAATAAAAAGTCTATCAATGATCATCATTATCTGCCTAAGACCCTGTTCCGAACTATATTGGGGTCGGCTTCCAGTCAAACCTGGATGCAGCTGAATACCAGTATTTTACGTGGGGTAATTTCCACAAGCAGAGTGTTAGGGTATGTATACATTGTAAAAAACAGTCCCTCTTATCTCTCAAATACAGTGCTGCTAGTGGTGAAATCCTGGGTCCTGGGTCTATCTGACCTCCCCAGTAAATGGATGGTTTTTTTTTTCAGTCTCGCCAAGAACGTACTAATATTATAAATGCGAAAGTAACTCTGTCTGTCTGTCTGTCGCGCTTTCACGCCAAAACTACTGAACCCATTTAAATGAAATTTGGTACACAGGTAGTCTAGAGCCTGAGAAAGGACATAGGCTACTTTATCCCGGGAATATGTTCCCTAAGGACTACGCAGGCGAAGCCGCTGCCAGAAGCTAGTAGTAAATAATTACAAGGTTCAAAGTGAAACAACAATAATATCACTCATTGTTGTATGATTAATTACTGGGTAAACATGAACTTTGATTGCACAATAAATTTTATTGTTTAATAATGAACAGATATAAATAGCATCACATTCTCCTTAATGTAACTAATACTGTGGGTGAATAAACTTGTGTTAGAACTCTTTGTGTAATAGTGTTTAAATAAATAATTAAATAATAATAATAGTGTGTAAATCATGGAAAAGTGAGTATAGTTTAAATTGGAAATAATTAGTTTTATTTATATTTAAGACAGCTTTCAATAAAAAAATAATGTAAAAGTAAGCAGATATAAAAATTGTCAACTCATTAGACGTAAAGAAGTTAAGCGCATTTAGGGATTGTTCAGACAAAACGTATTGTCGGCCGCTGACTGTGAGCACGCGTTACGCAGTTTATCGCTTTTCCATATATATTGAACTTCTTGTTCACACCGAACCGATTATACGCTATTACGTATAGTCGAATTAATTCACAGTCGGCGGCGGACAATACGTTTGGTGTGAACGATGCCTTATAATTATTTTCTCTTGTTCTACACTGTGTCTGTAATTAAGATAGTAAAAATTTAATTTAACAATAATTAACGTGGCATAGGAACTTTTTTATATTAGAAAAGCTGAAGAATAATTGATATGTCATAAAAGACAAATGGTTAGGTGACTCATAAAATATGCTGATATTAAAATGCATAATTGACAGTTAAGCTGAGGTTATCTAGCAGAATCGCACACTTCCGGAGATAACAATATCGTAACGCCAGATTCAAATAATTCTGTCCTACATCCCAGCAAACATTTTTGCCATATAATGAAACATTTACATGACCTGGAGTCTTATTAAAGTTATTTTACAGTATTTTTTTAACTCTTCGTCATGTACTGGTGCATTATCTGTCCGAATAGTCATATAATTTTTTTGTCGTATAATAATGTCACATAGACGTTCTATCGACATTTTTTTACAACCGTCGTATAATAGAGTCTATCGCGACGTTTTTAAGACTTACTTATACAACTTTTTGTCGTGTAAACGTTTTCGTAGTGTAAACGTCATAATACTGTCAATTTTGTCATATAATAACCTTTTAAACATCTGCTAAACGGATAATAATTGTTTACACGTAGTATTTATAACCATTATATATAAGTCGAATAAGTATTACGACTGCAACCTGTATACATACTTAAGTATCACAAACATGATAATACGACCGCTATTTAATTAATACTCATATTAAAGGTTAACAATAACCTTGTATACAACTTCCACGATTTTGAAATCAAATTTATCATAATATATTTTATTGTTTGGTACAACATGGATCGAAAAAAACAGGAAAAGTATTAAAAGAAGTGGTGCTTTCAAAAGAAAAGTTAAAAACAAATGTCATTCGCTTCTAGCACGTAGTTTCTTTCATACAAAGTAATGTAGCTCAAGCTGAGAATAAGGAAAATGAAAAGGGTTCCGTATCACATTTGAAAGCAAATTTAACCAATCAATTTAACCAAAATGCTACGAGTATATCGTGCAGTTCTTTTGCCGAAGTTCAGGACTCTTGTTCATTTTCCGAAGTTGAAGATAGATATTCATCGTCCGAAAATGAAGATAATGTTGATAAAGACACCTCAACCAAAAATTATGACTTCAGAAACCATTATAAAAAGTGGGCTGTTGATTTTAATATTCCACAAGTTGCATTAAAGCAATTAAATGTAATTCTGAACCAAAGAATGCCTTACAAGCGCCCTTGGGTCTAAAAGCACTATGCCTTTAGACCCAAGGGCGCTTTTAAAAAGAAAAAAAGATATACAAATAATTCTTATCGATGATGGTCATTACTGGCATAATGGTCTTATTGAATCTTTAAAGGCGATTTTACAAAACCTAAATGATAAACCGAATTGCGTTTCGCTTAATGTGAATATTGACGGACTACCTAATGGTAATTTTACAAATTACCATTAAAAATTATAGCATAATGTACGTTAATCGATAGAAACCTTCTCTTTATAACTTGCGATATTAGGAACTTTTATATTACCTTAATAATCGAATAATGTCATTAAAATTATAAAAAATAAAATGTCACGAATTGATCACACAAAATCGCAACATAACAAAAAATAAAATTAAAATTTGTAATCTTTTTACTTGCTAAATAATTAAGAAGTGGAAGGATTCTGTTAATTAGAGTTTTGTCTAATGTCTCGCAAGTGAAAAGATATGAACAGGAAACAACTTTAAGGCTTGTATACATGCCAATAACCTTGTGCATATAAACGGAGCTGACTACTCCTCTACGCGCCACTCCACTACCGATATTTTTAATTTATTATAAAAAAATAATACATATTTAAAAAAGTAACAAAACTAAATTATTTTCGTTTGTATTGCAAAGCAGTAGAATTTTTTTTTTGACTTTTGTTAAAAAATGAAGGAGTAAAATGGTTTCATCTCAACGACTTGGAGGTGATTTGAAGATTTTTTTTCTTATTATGTGATACTGATACATAAATTCTGGCTAAACCAAATGACGTATCATATCATGTAGATTAATATCGATTTTTTTCAGATGTAATATCTCAATAAATGCCGACGAAAAGCTGCTTCATCTGCACGCTGTTTAGAGGAAATGCTGGCGGCGAGACTTTGTATGTAAAAATTCATAATTCGAGGTTTGGCTCTCGACTGTTTTCTCCTCCAATACTGAACCGATATAAGAGATATTTCACAAACTGAATAAGAAGGATAGACACAGTATTACTGTGTCTCTATGTTTTCCTTTTTTGATTAATAGTTGCCAAATTTGTACACTAGAGCTCTATTGACAGCGATGTATCGGATAATTTTGAGCATTTTGTGAGAGTTCTAGTGCTAATACGGTTAATAAATCATCAAAAAGAAAAACAAAGGGACACAGTATATATCCTTTTTATTCAGTTTGTGAAATATCTCTTATATCGGTCCAATATTGGAGGAGAAAACAGTCGAGAGCCAAACCTCGAATTATGACTTTTTACATACAAAGTCTCGCCGCCAGCTCTTAAAATTAGTCAGTTAATCATACATGATTAATTACAACATTCGCATTCGTCTTCTGGGAAATGATTATAGATAGCAAAATATTTGCAATCCGGGCACCAAAATAAACCGTAACGTAATAAATTATTAACATTGTTGTCTGTTAAAACAAAATGTAATGGTCTATTTCCACGGACTATCTGGAAACCACATCCATAACAACGAGAACAAAAGATGAAATGAGTATTTGACCACGGCCATTTCAAATGTGCGCGTATCATTTCGATGAAGTCCATCTTTGATAAAAACTTATCAAAATCCGCATAATTGTAGATCATTGTGGGGTTTAAGTACCTAAAACAAAAATATCATTTAGACTTAACTAAGTTACGTGTCACACAAATACTTCTATCCTTAAAATATAAATTCTTTGAACTAAGCCGTCAGTAAGGCGTCGTTTCTATTATTTTACTGTTGATCCCTAAATCATCTATCATGGCGTACACATTAACAATGAACACGCAATTTATAGGTCTTGAAGTTATATAGTTGTCACATAACGCAATCACTTAATAAATTATTAATAAAAATAAGTGAAAACACTAAAATTTTAAAAGCGCATAAAAAATTTGCTACAAACTAACCTCACATTAATCAGTAAAATTAATTGCACAATAGTTTACAACTGATGAAATGGTTTTATCACTTCAAATAACAAAGAAAAAATGCAATATTAACTCAGCTGTCAAAAACACCGCCATATTAAATTCACGTGAAATCTGCTATAGTATAATTCGTTCAATATTTAAGTTGCATCATCTTTAAACAGGTTAAATGACAATAACACAACGATTACATTATATAAAAGTCATATTGTACGACATTACTCGACACGTAGTCGAATACCCGACGCGACAGCTAACATTACATGACATGTAGTGAAATCGCCGACGTGTATATGACGACTATGCGACTAAGTAGGTTTTTACATGACTGCTACATTAAACTTTTAGCGCCTTAAGTTGAATAAAATGGGCCCTAATGCCGTCGAGTAAACGTCCTTATGACATTTATACGATTTTATTAAATAACATGAAGTTGCCACGAAAACGTCTACTCAACGTCGTAAATGTTTGTTGGGATGCCATCATCAAAATCCATTCTGCTGTTTATGCATCAATAAGTAACAGGATTTCAAATGTTAACATGAATAGATTTACCTATTTTAAAATGTCTTTCCTTTTCAGATACCAACGCTTTTCGGAGCGTCGCAACATCTTCCAGCGCGCCTGGGAACACTTGCCCGGGCTAGGGTCGGGCATGTTGGGTGTGGCGCTGGTGTGTGCGCTGTGTGTGGGCGCCTGGTGGGCCGTAGGGGGCGCTGTCGGCGGCACCTGGGGCGAGGAGCATTACAGGTACATACTAGAGTTTGTTAGAGCGACGCAACATATTCCAGCGCGCCTGGGAACACTTGCCCGGGCTAAGGTCGGGCATATTGGGCGTGGCGCTGGTGTGTACGTTGTATGTAGGTGCCTGGTGAGCCGTAGGGGGCGCTGTCGGTGGCACCTGGGGCGAGGAGCATTACAGGTACACACTAGAGCTTCTTAGAGCGACGCAACATATTCCAGCGCGCCTGGGAACACTTGCCCGGGCTAGGGTCGGGCGTGCTGGCGTGGCGCTGGTGTGTGCGCTGTGTGTGGGCGCCTGGTGAGCCGTAGGGGTTGCTGTCGGTGGCACCTGGGGCGAGGAGCATTACAGGCACACACTAGAGCTTGTTAGAGCGACGCAACATATTCCACCGTGCCTGGGAACACTTGCCCGGGCTAGGGTCGGGCATGTTGGGCGTGGCGCTGGTGTGTGCGCTGTGTGTGGGCGCCTGGTGGGCCGTAGGGGGCGCTGTCGGCGGCACCTGGGGCGAGGAGCATTACAGGTACATACTAGAGTTTGTTAGAGCGACGCAACATATTCCAGCGCGCCTGGGAACACTTGCCCGGGCTAAGGTCGGGCATATTGGGCGTGGCGCTGGTGTGTACGTTGTATGTAGGTGCCTGGTGAGCCGTAGGGGGCGCTGTCGGTGGCACCTGGGGCGAGGAGCATTACAGGTACATACTAGAGCTTCTTAGAGCGACGCAACATATTCCAGCGCGCCTGGGAACACTTGCCCGGGCTAGGGTCGGGCGTGCTGGCGTGGCGCTGGTGTGTGCGCTGTGTGTGGGCGCCTGGTGAGCCGTAGGGGTTGCTGTCGGTGGCACCTGGGGCGAGGAGCATTACAGGTACACACTAGAGCTTGTTAGAGCGACGCAACATATTCCACCGTGCCTGGGAACACTTGCCCGGGCTAGGGTCGGGCATGTTGGGCGTGGCGCTGGTGTGTGCGCTGTGTGTGGGCGCCTGGTGGGCCGTAGGGGGCGCTGTCGGTGGCACCTTTGGCGAGGAGCATTACATGTATGTACTAGAGCTTGTTAGGACGATGCCACATATTCCAGCGCGCCTAGGAACACTTGCCCGGGCTAGGGTGCCCATGTTGGGCGTGGCGCTGGTAACATTTACTATAATTTGTTAGAGGGACGCAACTTACTCTTTGATTGAATGGTTAGATTTCAGGTTCGAAGCTATTAAAGTCAAGAGTTTTCATTATTTAATTAGTTATTTGTTTTATTACAGGAAACTATGGGAAAGAACTCATCCTGACACCATTAAGAAACCACTTTCTCCAATGCCATATGAAAAGGTAATTCCATATTTTATGCAGAAGACTAATATTTTTACTCTTGGTTTTCGATCACATAAAGTACTTTCCGTTATGTTCTTCTATCTTTATAGCGCGACAGCTCCAACACAAGTAATATTGTAGCTTACTAAGGCTGCCTCAATTCATGTATGCTCACAATGGTTCAGATGAAATAATTCTTTCTTCTCTATTAATTGTTTTATAATGTTCATAAATAAAACAGTTATTTTTTTGTCAATATCCAGTTCCCAATCCAGCAAGCGCCAGAATACCGTTACCACGACCACAACAACCTGAGCACGAAGAACAAGAGCAACGCCACAGAACGGAAGAAGACAGAACTGAACAAGAAGAACGCGTACCCTGAGAGGACGGTGGAAGTCCAGCAGGATATGTGCTCGAAGGTCGAAGAGATAATGAAGTTTGACTGCTTTCCACAAGGCGCGGCTAATGAAAAGGATTGTGTGAAACGAGGTAAGTTATAATATTTAACAGTTTTATGTGTATTGTTGGACAAAAAAGGTTGTTGCTGAATAATAAGTATATAATAAAAAAAACTGGCCAAGTGCGAGTCGGACTCGCGTGCAGGGGGTTCCGAACGAATTAAATTTTTTTAACATGTTATGTTAACACTACAGACTTCTAATAATCTAATCTTTAGGTAAAGATCTATTATCTCCATTTTTTTCAAAATTGTAGGCTCAGTAGTTTCGGAGTTAAGGGGGGGGGAACGGTCATTTTTCGCCTAATTTCTTGAATAACTTCAAAACCATTTATTTTAAAATTATGAAAAAAATATAATTAAGACCCTCACAGTAAGTCCTTTCATTGCATATGTCACACGATATTGTTCAAAAAACTTTTTTTTTTAATTTTCTAGTTTGACCCCCAAAAGTGACCCCCACACTAAAAATGTAATAATTTACGTAATGTGTCCGTGTTTGGGTCATAGAAGTTCATATGTGTACCAAATTTCAACAGAATCGGTCCAGTGGATCCGGAGAAAACTGGCTGTGACAGACGGACAGACAGACAGACACCCGAGTGATCCTATAAGGGTTCCTTTTTTTTTTCGGAACCCTAAGGCCTAAGGTCGGTCATCGAAGTTAAGCAACGCTTGCCGAGGTCAATCCGTGGATGGGTGACAATCATATTTAAATAATTACTAGTTGACCCGCGCAACTTCGTCTGCTCCGCTCCTATTGGTCTTAGCGTGATATTATATATAACCTTCCTCGTTAAATAGGCTATCTAACACTAAAAGAATTTTTCAAATCGGACCAGTAGTTCCTGAGATTAGCGCGTTCAAGCAAACAAACAAACTAACTCTTCAGCTTTATATATTAGTAAAGAGTATAGATGTAATGGATTGCCTTTTAAATCTATATCTATACTAATAAAGAGGAACGATTTGTATTTTTGTATGTAACGAAGAAACTTAATAACTGCTGGACCAATTTGAAAAAATCTTTCAGCAATGGATAGCTACATTATCAGCAAGTAACATAGCCTATATTTTATTCCCGTACTCCCATGGGATCGGGAATTACGCGGGTGAAACCGCTTGACGTCTGCTAGTAATAAATAAATAATAATTTATTTCCATCAAGGTTTAGAGGTTGTGCAGTTAAATCTTAAGTGAGCTGTTAACTTTGACACAACCTTGAACTTATGCAACTGTAAAACATAACAAAGTTATTCCTTAAAAAAAAACACAAAACATAAACCTGCTGTAAAGTTATACAAGATGATATCAATAAATATTTACCACTTACATATACAACCAATACTAACTGTAACTAGACACCTAATTATGTATTGAATTGAAATGAGGTAAGTTAATATTTAACAGTTTTATGTGTAAATTGGACAAGAAGAATGTGGCTAAATAAAAACAGCCGCAAGAGTCGATAATCGAATTTAAGCAATGGCTATCGAGGTCAGTCCGAGGATGGGTGACCATGCATTTCATGCCGAGTTTCCTACGTGCTTCGGAAAATACGTTGCGGGTAGTCAGAAACTAGAAAATCTTAAACCTGTCTTGCTTAGCGGCGTTATTTTTAGGGTTCCGAACAAAAAACGGAACTCTTATAGGATCACTCGGGTGTCTGTCTGTCCGTCTGTCACAGCCACACATATGGACTTCTGTGACCCAAACACGTACGCGTTACGTAAATCATTAAATGTTTAGTATGGGGGTCACTTTTGGGGGTTAAACTAGAAAATAAAAAATAAAAGTTTTTTAAACATTATTGTGTGACATATCAAATGAAAGGGCTTACTGTAAGGGTTTTGAATATATATTTTTTCATAATGTTAAAATAAGGGGTTTTGAAGTTATTCAAGAAATTAAACGAAAAATGAACATTCCCATGGGGGGGAATGTTCATTTTTCGCATCTCCGAAACTACTAAGCCTAAAATTTTGAAAAAAAATGGATGTACCTATAAATTACAGGAAACCCTATAAGAAATCTATAGTGTTAAAATAACACGATAAAAAAATGAAATTCGTTCGGAACCTCTGGGCGGAGCGGAAAGGAGTATCAGACTCTTACTAAAACCCATCCGTGTTCCTCTTAATGCCCTTTGCGTTCCAGGGGGGCTACTCTGTAAGCCCGAAATCCGTAGATTCGGGCTTAGTTGCGGGCGTATTCTACTCCGTATCACTTAACCTCTAAGAATTAATGACAACATAATTTGACAGTTATATTCTTAGTTCTGGTTTGGGACTAATCGTAAGTCCGTAGGCGATACGGAGTAGAATACGCCTGCAACTAAGAACGAAACTACGGACTTTGGCCTTAGAGAGTAGCCACACTCCTAACGAAGCTCTGCATATTATTAAACACTAGTGGACGTCACGCGGTTTCACCCGCGTAGTTCCCGTTCCCGTGGGAGTACGGGGATAATATATAGCCTATGTTACTCCCTGATAATGTAGCTATCCAATGCTAAAAGAATTTTTCAAATCGGTCCAGTAGTTTCGGAGCCTATTCAATTCAAACAAAGAAATCTTTCTTCTTTATAATATTAGTGTAGACAAGCTCCGGGCAAAGGAAATTGTAACCTTACGCCAAATGCCTTGAAATTGTTTTCTTGATAATCATGTTTGACCTTAGTTATCATCAATGTTCAAATAGATTTCCACACTCATATATTATGTAAAGGAATAATGTTTAACATCCTCTTCAAATCTGTCTGTTTTATAGTAGGTAATTATTATTATCTAATACCTATTTGTTCTGTTAACCGCAATGGATCGCGTGTTTAATTGACCTTGTTAAGACTACCTTGGGTTTTGCGGTAACGATTACCTACCAACTAACGATGTATTCGTTATTATACACAAATTATGAGGATTATGTCCTTTTTCAGTTTTGAAGCAGGAAAATGAACCAGAACTGATTGACAAACTGTTCTATATTCATCTTTCTGTCCTTATCCCATGTTACTTGGGGTCGGCGCAACACGTCTTTTTCTCCCTTTTCTTTCATATCGTTCCTCACACAATTCATCCTTCTCCATCCATTCACATTTATATTCATAACTCTTCTAGTTACATGTGTTTCATCCCTCCTCTTCACATGACCATACCAAGACAAGCGATTCCCTTTTCCGTCACTGGCGCCACTTTTAATCTACATCTAATGTACTCATTTCTCACTTTATCCATTCTCGTTACTCCACACATCTATCTCAACATTCTCATCTCCGCTACATGTAATCTATTTTCATCCGTCTTTTTCACAGCCCAACATTCTGACCCATGCATTACGACAGGTCTTATCACGGACTTATAGATTTTCCCTTTCAACTTGAGGGGCATCCGTGGGTCGTAAGTTGTTCCAGTGACCTGTCGCCATAATATCTTTAATCTAATATCCTCTTGCATCAATCTCAAGCAGTTGCGCCGATTCCAAGCAGATGCCCTAATCCCAATCAGCTGCGCCAATCTCTAGTAGTGGCGCCAATCCCAAGCAGCTTTACCAATCCCAAGCAGCTTCGTCAATCCCTAGCAGCTTTACCAATCCCAAGCAGCTTCACCAATCCAAAGCAGCTGCGCCAATGCCAAGCAGCTTTACCAATCCCAATCAGCTGCGCCAATCTCTAGTAGTGGCGCCAATCCCAAGCAGCTTTACCAATCCCAAGCAGCTGCGTCAATCCCTAGTAAGGCGCCAATCCCAAGCAGCTTCACCAATCCAAAGCAGCTGCGCCAATCCCAAGCAGCTTTACCAATCCCAATCAGCTGCGCCAATCTCTAGTAGTGGCGCCAATCCCAAGCAGCTTTACCAATCCCAAGCAGCTTTACCAATCCCAAGCAGCTGCGTCAATCCCTAGCAAGGCGCCAATCCCAAGCAGCTTCACCAATCCAAAGCAGCTGCGCCAATTCCAAGCAGCTTTACCAATCCCAATCAGCTGCGCCAATCTCTAGTAGTGGCGCCAATCCCAAGCAGCTTTACCAATCCCAAGCAGCTGCGTCAATCCCTAGCAAGGCGCCAATCCCAAGCAGCTTCACCAATCCAAAGCAGCTGCGCCAATGCCAAGCAGCTTTACCAATCCCAATCAGCTGCGCCAATCTCTAGTAGTGGCGCCAATCCCAAGCAGCTTTACCAATCCTAATCAGTGGCCCAATCCCAAGCAGTTACCCAAACTTAAGCAGTGGCGCCAATCCCAAGCAGTTGCGCCAATACCAAGCAGCTGCGCTAATCCTAATCATTTGCGCCAAACCTAAACAGCTGTGCCAATCTTAGTTGCGGTAAAATCTCTGTACTATTTTTACTAATGAGACCATTGATATATAAAAACACACTCAGCATCTCAAAAACATCCGCAAAAAACTAGCGCAATACGTATAATTGTGCGCTAGTTTCAAACAGTCTCGCATCGCTCGCCGTACTGCACTGCTTTGTAAAAACAACTTTAAGCGATCCGTGTAAGGTTGAATTTGCAAAAATATGTTTATAGCATAACTACACACAACTCACACATGATACTTGATACATGTCAGTATTTGACGACAGTTTCGAGTGTTGCATTTGTTCGAGACTGTGCATCTTGGGTTGTTTATATATCATTGACTGAGACCAAATAAAACAATGTTTTCTAAAAATAAATCATAAAACTCGTAATTTTATCTCTATTCTAACATATAACCATAAAAACATTCCCATTTCAGGCTGCTGCTGGAAATCGTCGGACACCCAAGGCGTCCCCTACTGCTACTACCCATCGCACTTCGACTCGTTCCGCTTCCTCAACATGACGGAGGACAAGCACGGCATGAGCGTGTACATGGAGAAGCTGCGCCCTTCCGGCTACCCGGCCGACTTCGAAGTCGCGAGGATGGACTTCAAGTATCTGTCGGATGACGCGCTGCAGATTAAGGTGATATACAGGCTTATTTTAATAATATCTAAGATGGATAGAATACTCCACGTACAATACATTGTGCATTATAATAAATACAATTTTCAAAGGTTCTGTTCTCTATGTTCTTCATATCGAAGAAAAACAGTTATCTGGAAATGCTAGTACCTACTCAAAAGGAACTAAGAATGGTCTAATTCCATGCCTATTTTTGCCATCAGAAAATATTGATGTATGTTTTATGGGTGTTTTGAGTGCCAAAAAATTTTGAGTGTATTAGATTTTTTTACTTTGTTGTTGTCTGGGTAACCTCCTAATATTGCAGACTATTTCATTGAAAACGTAAAAAAGTTTTTTTTTTGTTTTTTCGTTTTTTGACACCGACTTCCGAAATTAAAGTTATTTTATACTTTGTAGTGTTTTGTTTTTGGAAGTCGGTTATATTTTTTGTAAAAATGTTTTTAGTGGTACCTGCGTACCCAATCACAGCGTACCGGCGTGATGTTATGTTATGAAAATAAAACTTACTAAGTGCTTTCGGTGTAAAGGTCTCGTCAATACGAATGAAATAAGCCCAAACACTTGGTAGTTCCTACATACTGATGTGGAGTTCCCTTGACTCTCTGTCGTCTCCATCATCAGGTCTGATCCAAACCTTCATTGTTTTGTAGTATCACCCGATATACACACGAATATCAAGTTTTTACCAGATGTGTGCCTACAATTTTCGAGAGGTGCCCTCGATTTCTCAGGGTTTCCATCATCAGATCCTGACGTGGTGGCAATGGGACCATCTCGGAAGCATACCCTTTCATATAAAAAAAGATTCATCGAAATCGGATCATAAACGACGAAGTTATCCGCGAACACACATAAAAATATATATATATATATATACGCTGTCGAATTGAGAACCACCTTCTTTTTTAGAAGTCGGTTAAAAATATAATTCACTTAAAGCCAAATTATTTTTTTCTAAACTAAAAAAGAATACTTTCTTAGTTGTCAACCTATTAGACAACCAATGAAATAAAAAAAAACTTCAGCCTGATTGAAACTTGATGTTATCCTCAAACTTACAGATATACGACGCCGAACACAAGAGGTTCGAGCCGATGCAGCCAGAAATAGCGATGGTGTCCAAGCCTCTGTCAAAGAAGAAGTACCGGGTGCAGGTAGATGGGTCACTCATCGGGTTTAAGATCATCAGGAATTCTGATAATGTTACTATGTAAGTTATTCTCCTAGCTTTCTCATTGATCCGGAAGTTACTGCTCTATTTGATCTGCCTGAATGTTAGGATTTTTTTATTGATATTGTTATTATAATTAACACTTTTATAATTATTATTCTCTTTATCCGGTGCTGACCCGTTATTCATTAATGTTACATACTAATTTACATTTTTAAATAAAAAAAACATTTAAAAATAAAATAAAAAATAAAATGTAATTCATTAATAATGATAATTATTGTTATTATAAAAGAGTTTATTATAAGTACAAAAAGGATGGATGGATCGCAGTAGGTGGCGTTATGAGTTTACATAATGAATATAAAGAATTGTTGTTCTAAAATTCTCGTAAATACATACTTGTGGTCTAATGACTGTCCATAAGATTTTATTAAGTAGATTTGTCTATTTCAAATTCGTCTCTTCATCTTCATGTTGCTAGCACGACAGTTGCTTACATTTGAGTAGTCTAAAACATTGTCACTTGTTGGTGGCAGCACATAGGTATAGTCACCAAAATCTAAGAAATCCGATTTGACAGCTGAGTAGAGAGGGATAGAAGTTTACTTACTATAAAGCTGTATCCTGCTGTCAAAACGAGCTTTTTATTTTTTGTCAACTTTAGTGAGCCGAAGTGTCGGCTGCATGTTTCTGCATTTTCAAATTCGTTAGAAGAAGTAATTAACAATGACAAAATTATAAAACTCAAGTTAAGAGACACCTCTCAGGTTAACCAATTTTATACCGATACCTGTAACCATTCACCATTTATGTACATTCATTTTTCTAGAGTGAACACCCAAGACATAGGCGGCCTGATCCTGTCGGACAAGTTCCTGCAGCTGTCCGCAGTACTGCCCACCAGCCACGTGTTCGGGCTGGGAGAGAAGAGAGCGCGCTTCATGAACAACGTCAACTGGAACACCTTCGCTCTGTTCAATAGAGACCGAGCGCCTGCTGAAGGGGTGAGTGAATCTTTAAGACAAGAGTGAATAGGTTGCTTCTAGGCAAACGTGCTCCATATTCGACCGCATCATCGCTTACCAACAGGTGAGATAGTGGTCAAACGTATGCTTATCTACAGTAAAAAAACAAAAACTTACAAGATAGAATATAAGGCTTACTTAGCCTCTGCTGTCAGTCCGTCTGTCTGTCTGCGGGCTGTATCTCAAGAATAGGTACACAGTTGTAATTTTCAAAAACTGGCCAAGTGCGAGTCGGACTCGCGTGCAAAGCTTCCGAACGAATTTTTAACATGTTAATGTAGTGTTTTTAATGTTATTTTATCACTACAGACTTCTAATAGGTTTTGCTGTAATCTTTAGGTAAAGCTCTATTATCTCCATTTTTTTTTTAATTTTAGACTCAGTAGTTTCGGAGATAAGGGGGGGGGGAATGGTCATTTTTCGTCTAATTTCTTGAATAACTTCTAAACCATTAATTTTAAAATTATGAAAAAAACATATTTAAAACCCTCGCAGTAAGCCCTTTCATTAGATATACCACACAATATTGTTCAAAAAACTTTTTTTTAATTTTCTTGTACTAAAAATTTAATAATTTACGTAACGCGTCCGTGTTTGGGTCAAAAAAGTGCATATGTGTACTGAATTTCAACAGAATCGATCCAGTGGATCCGGAGAAAACTTGCTATGACAGACGGACACACAGACAGACAGACACCCGAGTGATCCTATAAGGGTTCCGTTTTTTTTTTTCGGAACCCTATAAAGTTTGTATTTCTTTTGCCGCTATAACAACAAATATTAAATCAAATTAAAGGAGGCGATACGAGAAACGTGTTTTGTTTCGGTTTTTGGTATGGAACCCTTTGTGTGAGAGTCCGACTCGCACTTGTTATGCTTTTGCTTTTTATTTATTTTATTTTTATTTTATTAGGATCTCCAACAAAGAATACACCTTACATGCTTTAATTTATAGGACAAGAACAAAAATCTATGCTTCCTTAATTATAGGAGACCACATCATGCAATAGAGAACAATCAATAACACAGACAATTTAACTACATTAAGTAACTTGTTTTTATTAAATTGCCTGTGTTTATATAATTATTGAAATAAATACTCGGAGCTACTGTTTTCGCGACTTTGACAGCTGTCAAAAAGCTGTTATCTGGTAGAATATGACTCTATTACCTATGGTCAAATCCGGAACTATGAGGAATATCGAAAAACGCTGAAAGGAGTCTCGACCCCGATTTTGAAGAAATTTAAAACTGCATTTTTGGATCTTTGAAAAATCCGTATTCCTAGCCAGGGGGGCTACTCTCTAAGCCCGAAGTCCGTAGTTGCGGGCGTTTTTAACCCCCCCGACGTACAAACGACAGGGTGTTATGAGTTCGACGTGTGTGTGTGTCTGTCTGTCTGTCTGTGGCATCGTAGCTCCCGAACGGTCGAACCGATTTTGTTTTTTTTTTCGTTTGAAAGGTAAATTAGTCGGGAGTGTTCTTAGCTATGTTTGAAGAAAATCGGTCCAAGATGGCCGCCGCAAAATGGCGAATTACATTTTTTTTACACAACTCCCTCAATATAGGTATCAAATGAAAGGGCTTGACTAGAAGAATACTATACATTATGACAAATTTCAAATCCAAGATGGCCGCCACCACAAAATGGCGAATTACATTTTTTTTTCACATTTTCCTCAATATGTGTATGAAATGAAAGGGCTTGACTAGTAGAATAATGTTCAGGAGTTTAAAAAGCATGAAATAAAAATTAAATTAAAAATTTAAAAACCTCCGACAAAATAAACTTTATAAGTAAAAAAATATTTTTTATTGATCCTTTTAGTTTAATATATATATAGGTACGATACCTTTGGGCCAAGCATCTACGCACCTACATACCTACATCTACATCTACTATATAACTAAAAGGATCAATAAAAAATATATTTTTACTTTTTAAAGTTTTTTTTGTCGGGGGTTTTTTAAATTTTTTAATTTAATTTTTTCTACTCCGCATCACCTAACTACTAAGAATGAATGACAACACGATTTGCCAGTTACTGTTAAATCGTGTAGTCATTCATTCTTAGTTCGGTTTCAGGACTAATCGTAAGTCCACAGGTGATACGGAGTAGAAAACGCCCGTAACTAACCCAAATCGTAATCCCTCCAATCCTAGCCCTTCCAACTAACGTATAATGCTATATTGTCACTACCCTGTATAGGTGAATCTCTACGGCACGCAGCCGTTCTACCTGGCTGTCGAACACGACGGCAAGAGCCACGGGATGCTTCTGCTCAATTCTAACGCTATGGGTAAGGTACCACACTTGTATATATTTGTAAATACACGTAGTTTTAAGTAGAATACAACATTAACAATAATAATTTCTGGATCAAGGGCTTGATTGAGAAAGTGGTACTTCTTGATACGGCTAGTATTGTTAGGAGGTTCCTCTCTTTGGAGCCCTGTACAGTTCCCGTCACGCAAGTGTACCTCCCCGAAGTACGTCGCAATGGACTGCGCAGGATGGCAATTTGACACAACACATAGGACAGCGCGTGCGCGGGCAGGTCGCGCATGCGCGTGTTCGCGCAAGGTGGCGCGTGTAGTGGCATCTCACTCGCTCGTATACGTTCCGTGCGTACGTGTGACCCGCGCGCTCAATGCTATACGTGTAGTGGCATCTCACTCGCTCGTATACGTTCCGTGCGTACGTGTGACCCGCGCGCTCAATGCTATACGTGTAGTGGCATCTCACTCGCTCGTATACGTTCCGTGTGTACGTGTGGCCCGCGCGCTCAATGCTATACGTGTAGTGGCATCTCACTCGCTCGTATACGTTCCGTGCGTACGTGTGACCCGCGCGCTCAATGCTATACGTGTAGTGGCATCTCACTCGCTCGTATACGTTCCGTGCGTACGTGTGACCCGCGCGCTCAATGCTATACGTGTAGTGGCATTTCACTCGCTCGAATACGTTCCGTGCGTACGTGTGACCCGCGCGCTCAATGCTATACCTACGTGTAGTGGCATCTCACTCGCTCGTATACGTTCCGTGCGTACGTGTGACCCGCGCGCTCAATGCTATACGTGTAGTGGCATCTCACTCGCTCGTATACGTTCCGTGCGTACGTGTGACCCGCGCGCTCAATGCTATACGTGTAGTGGCATCTCACTCGCTCGTATACGTTCCGTGTGTACGTGTGGCCCGCGCGCTCAATGCTATACGTGTAGTGGCATCTCACTCGCTCGTATACGTTCCGTGCGTACGTGTGACCCGCGCGCTCAATGCTATACGTGTAGTGGCATCTCACTCGCTCGTATACGTTCCGTGCGTACGTGTGACCCGCGCGCTCAATGCTATACGTGTAGTGGCATCTCACTCGCTCGTATACGTTCCGCGCGTACGTGTGACCCGCGCGCTCAATGCTATACGTGTAGTGGCATTTCACTCGCTCGTATACGTTCCGTGCGTACGTGTGACCCGCGCGCTCAATGCTATACCTACGTGTAGTGGCATCTCAGTCGCTCGTATACGTTCCGTGCGTACGTGTGACCCGCGCGCTCAATGCTATACGTGTAGTGGCATCTCACTCGCTCGTATACGTTCCGTGCGTACGTGTGACCCGCGCGCTCAATGCTATACGTGTAGTGGCATCTCACTCGACCGTATACGTTCCGTGCGTACGTGTGACCCGCGCGCTCAATGCTATACGACTGTTGATGCGAACAGTGTTACACGTTGTTATTGTTTTTTATTAATTATTTTGGTTATTTCTTACTATTTGATTTGATTTTTGCATGTTTTTGTGGTGTATGTGTTTGTTGTGTTACTTTTTGATATTGTTATTGTTACTGGTAGTCTTTGTTACTTGTTTATATTATAATACGTATAAACAAAAAAATATTCTAGGAACGTAACTCTTTTTTACACGATTGCACCTGCGCGGTCGTCTCTAAAATCTAACTTTGGAGGGGTAAACAACGCTGATGCGAACTGTAACTCAGGAGCCGGTAGCTTGGACCCTGTTCCCGATACCGGTGGGCTACTGTTTTTTTTTTATATTTTTAATTGTTTTTTTCCAATCTGTATTTTTTAAGAAATATTTAAAAATGTATGAGTTTAAAAAGACGAATAAAGAGCATAATGATAGTAGAATAGAAGTATGCAGAAGTTGTGTTTAATGTGTGGTTATGGCCAAGATCGTTCGTCGCTTAGTGGTGGAGCTTCTACGCACCATATAACTTGCACTAGTACTTGTAAATTGCTAATAATAATATGGTTTATAGTTAAATGTGTATGTCAAAAATGCTTATACTTAATTTAAATGTAAGGCATCGTCCAAATAAAAAAAAAAAAAACTAAATTATAGAAATATACGTGATTGTCGCGTTAATTTGTTCGGCCAAACTGGGAGACGCCATCTGTCGGCGCGACGACCCGATCGGCTCTGCTGACTAATTAACGCGACAGAGCCACTCCGGCGCACGGAGAGCCTGCCCACGTGTGTTAAGCGTCGCTTTGCAACAACATGTATGTGATTGTGTCCACGGCAACCCACGCACACGCGGCGCATCTATTGACGGCATTGGCACTCGCGTGGCTTGCTCGAATATGGCGCCCACATAGCTCAACGCTGTCAACGCCATGCACGCTGTGCATGCGGTACACGTTATAATATTACCCCAAGACTGTATCGTAGCACAGTTTTGAGATATGCCTTGTGGAACGGAGGCGTGTGTGTGTACTGCAGTGGAAACGTTGTCAAACAAATGAATTCACGCAGCTAAAGGGGTGTCCATTAATTGCGTAAGGTGTTCTAGGGGCGGAGGGGATCAAGCTAAATCTTTCCTAATCTCACTTAGGGGGTGGGGGGATCTTGGCAAATGTCACGTAATTATTTTCCTAGCAGAAAACTGTGTAAAATTGCGTGAAAAATTATTTCTAGAATAAATTATGGCCAAATCTGAGACAATAGTGTCGTGTTCGTCCGAACTTCACTACTCTGCGAGGTTCGGACGAACACGACAAACACTCGCATTGTTTAAGCGCTATCGCTATCTAGCTAGCTTTTTTTTCTCAATAATCCAACACGTTTACAGCCAAAACATAATTTTTGAAGAATCTCGCGTGAGATTAGGAGAGAGAGTTGAGGAAAATCTTACGATATCTCACCAACAGGAAGAGGGGGCGTCGAAAAATTCTCAAAAATGCCTCACGTAATTAATGGACGCCCCCAAAATGCGCCGCGTGGCCGTGCACAGCGTGCACCGCGGTGGGTCTGCACCTTAATGCGACGATCGCGTGTTCGCACGATGATTGCGTTGTAATAGGTTAACGCCTAAGCAGTTCTTAATGTGAAGAACTTATATTTTATCAAAGGATTTCTTTTTAAAACTTAATTCATAAATACTTTACAGACATAGTCCTGCAACCGACGCCCGGCATTACGTACAGAACAACAGGCGGCATTCTGAACCTGTTCGTGTTCCTGGGCCCGTCTCCTAAGGACGTGGTGGCGCAGTACACTGAGCTGGTCGGAAGACCCTTCATGCCGCCTTATTGGTCGCTGGGATTCCATCTTTGCAGGTAATCCATGCTTCCATACTAATATTATAAAAGCGTATCGTCACTGAAGAATGATAACCTCTTATGTCCAGAGATCCAAAGGTCACAGGAAACGAAAAAAATGTTTCATTTCGTCAATGTTTAAAATAAATAAGAGGTTTTCGTTTTACTCCAAAGATGGCACTAGTAGTCTTATATTGGTTTCACGGTTTCGCCGTATTATAAAATACGTGGTTTTCATTCGATTTTTACAACAGCAAAAAATTGCCTTTCTTCGACATACTGAAGTTCCTGGGATCGAGGTCAAGGGCAAGCCCATTCGTCAATAAAAAAATTGTTATTAACAACAATACCCTTACCATCTCAAGTAAAGTTGTCAATTACCTTAAAAAAACCTTGATTATAAGAGTATATTCATAAAGGTTATTTTTCATTTTAGATTCAACTACAACACGGTGAATGCTACTAGAAATGTGTGGAAATCGAATAGAGATGCTGGCATACCATTTGTAAGTATGAAAGCAATATATCACAAGATCGAATAATTCAATTGATATGCTAGTGGACAAACTATGTTGTTGCAGTCTTTAGACACTATATGGCTTCGGCTCGGGCGTTTATTCCGCGTCGACTGCAAGAACATCAGTGGCGTGCCTAGGGTTTCAAAATAAGGCAAGCCCAATAAAATTTCAACCGATTTCAAAAAAAGAAAGTTCAGTTTTCGACTGAGTATGTAGGTACCTTCGTATGTATCATCGCAATTTTCACATAAACTGATATAGATGTCTCAATTCGTTGTTTACCAAAATTACCGAAAGAAACCATTGCACACAGGTGTTTATGGGAATTTGCGTGCCTTTTAATGGCGTCAGATATGTTATTTAAATCATTATAACCAGATGTATTCCAAACGGAATCTTCATTCGAAAAAAATAGGCAGCACCACGAACACAACTTATTAGTGTGCGAACAGCCAACAATCCAACTAGTTTTATACACTGATCTATTAAATTTTCGTTTATGCGATTTACTAGTCTGAGAAAAACACAGATTAGGCGTCGGTTTTAATGAAGAAATTAACTGTTTTTTCTGAGCAAAGTTTAAAGGTTTTACCTTATCTTCGCCAATCAAAACTTGAACGCATTTTAAATCCTCACAAGGTACAATTACCTCCATTGTTGTAGGTAAGTCACCAAAACAATTGTATCACTGAGAAAATCTAAGAAAACACACAAAAAACTTTAACAACATAACTTTTCAACTCTCAAGCAAATAAAACTGAAGTGAGTTGCACTCCGGTGTCAAGAACTACTTACGCAGAGTTGCAGTGTTGTCATTTAGGCAAAAAAAGTCGCCAGGTATATGAAAAATCTAGCTAGATGTCGCAAATTTTTTATTTTTAAGATATTTTTTTTTTTTTTTTTTTTTTTTTTTTCTTTTTCCATCTTATTCTATTTGCAATCGGTCCTCGGACCATAAGCGAATTCGTTCCATGACAAATGGCGTTACGGTGGAGCAGCCAGTGCTGCGCCTCCCACTTATAGAAGGTGGTTCCTCTTCAGCCTTTTTACCACCGCTGTCGGGTTTATCAGTTCATTAACTAGTGGGTTTGGATGCGAAGCTAGGCGTGCTTTGTGTTGTCTTTTGTATATCTCGATTTCAGAGTTTACTGTTGGCATTTGTAGATAGTCGTGAATTTCGTCATTCCTAGCAAACCAAGGTGCGTTAGCTATTGTTCTCAGGATACCATTTTGAACTCTTTGCAGGCAGAGTATATTGGATTTGCTGGCAACGCCCCACAATTGAATCCCGTATGTCCATATGGGCTTGAGGACCGAGTTGTAGATGAGGAGTTTGTTGTCTACAGAGAGCACTGAGTTTCTTCCCATGAGCCAATACAGGTTGCGGAACTTGCAGTTTATCTCGTCCCTCTTACATTTAATGTGATGCTTCCATGTTAGGCGCCTATCCAAGTGGAAACCAAGATACTTTACACAATCTGTGTGTGGTAGGGTGTCAGGACCAAGTCTAACAGGTGGTGTGTTTCCGTGCCTGAGCGTGAATGTGATATGGTTAGACTTGGAAGCACTGGCACGAATTCGCCACTTACAGAGCCAATTATGAGTTTCGTCTAGTTGTTTTTGGAGTCTTTTGCTGGCCATTTCTGAGTTGTCATCAACTGATAGATAGGCTATGTCGTCAGCATATGTTGCTGTTGTTATGCCATCCAATGTGGGTAGATCTGATGTAAAGATATTATACAACACTGGGCCAAGAACAGATCCCTGTGGTACACCAGCTTTCGCTTCAATCAATCTTGATCTTGCTTCGCCTTGTTTCACTTGGAAGCAACGGTCGGATAAATACGACTGGATGAGCAGGAACATTGAGTGTGAAAGTTTTTCCTTCACTTTAACCAGCAGTCCTTTGTGCCAGACACGGTCAAAGGCCTGCTGAACATCGAGGAATGCTGCTGAGCAGAACTTTTTACGTTCGAAAGCCTGTCTTCCTGTTTGGTAAACTCGGTGAACCTGTTCAATTGTTGAGTGAGATTTTCGAAAGCCAAACTGGTGAGACGGAACAACATCATTGGCATCCATGCACGGTTTTAGACGGTTGAGGAATATCCTCTCCCACAGTTTGGAGAGTACAGGCGTTAAGCTTATCGGCCGATAAGACGAGGCCTCATGTTCAGGTTTACCTAATTTATGGATCATGACAACTTCGGAGATTTTCCACAGGTCAGGAAAGTGAGATGTTCGAAAAATTGCGTTGAACAAACTGGCTAGGAAAGAAACGCATTTTCTGGGAAGATTTTTAAGTATGCAAGGCGTGATCAGGTCGAATCCCGGGGCTTTTCTCGAGTTTAGCATTCTGATTTCCTTCGCTATTTCTTTGGGTGTTGTGGGTATGATAGGCATACACATCTGCAAATCTTGTTCCAATATTGCGTCAATTTCATGCTCATCAACAACACTTTCGTTGGGTTTAAATACGGAGGACAGATGCTTTGCGAATACCTCGGCCTTTTCCAAGTCAGTTCTGGCCCAAGAACCCCCTGATCTGATTGGAGGATAGGATTGTTGAGGCTTATCTAAGTTTTTAGTGGCCTTCCAGAGCGAGTTCCCGCCAACTCCCGAAGGGGACATCATCTGTAGGTTAGCTGTCAACGTTGTGTTAGTCGACTCTTGGATTATAGCCTTTAGCTCCTTTGCTGCTTTGTTGTAACTGATTTTATCAAGAGGATGACGGGATTGATGCCATATTCTTCTAAGTCTGCGCTTTTCTAAGATTTTTTGCGTTATGTCTGGTGGATGAGAGTGGTTGGTGTAACGTTTGAGCCGGAAGGGTGTGTTGATCCAGGCAGCCACTTGAATGGCGTTAGTGAGATATGTGCAGGCGTTATCTACATCATTTTGGTTCTTCAGTGGAATAGTTGCAGTAAAGTTTTCATTGAGGTAGGTCTTGAAGCCGTCCCAGTCAGTATGACTATTCGTCAGAGACTCAGTTATTTCCCGAGTAAGCTCACTAGTGCTAATTGTGAGAATCACCGGTGTGTGATCTGATGACCCGTCTAGACTTGATTCGATAGTAGTGTGTAAGCTATCTATACCCTTATTGATGAAGAAATCCAAGAGATCCGGCAGTTTCCTTGGGTCGCTAGGCCAGTAGGTAGCTTCACCTGCAGATATCGGTTTTAAGCGGTTGTCATCGACACAACGTTTCAAATCGCGTCCACGAGTGCTGATACAGCGGGATCCCCAAAATGTATGTTTGGCATTCCAGTCACCTCCTGCAATAAACCTATGGCCAAGAGTATTGAAGTAGGTTTTGAACATGTCTGCAGTTATTTTGTGTCTTGGTGGGCAGTAAATTGAGGATAGAATAATTTGGCCTGCTCGGTCCTCCAATCTAACAGAAGTAGCTTGTATATGTACTGTAGAATATGATTCTATTAGTGAATGTCTCAGGTTCGCTCTGATGGCCAGCGCTGAGCCAGCATGTGCACTACCATCAGGATGGGGACAGTGGTAAACGTTATATCCTTTGATACGGAACGTGCTTCTGGACGTCCCGTGCGACTCTGAAATTAATACGGCGTCTAGTTTGTTGGCTTTTATTAAAGTCTCCAACTCTTGGATATTGGGAGCCAATCCATTGATGTTCCAGATTGCGATTCGTAGAGTAGTCATTTATGGTGTCAGTTTAGTGATGACTGTAGTCAGTAAGCCCATTAGGGTACTGATTTGTTGTAGGAGAAGGTCGATTTTTTCATTTTGCTTAAATAAGAGTTGTTCCATGGCTGTTGCATTTTGTTGAGGGTTTTCTATGTGGCTAGATGTAATGGCATTGTCTCGTGGAGGAACCTTGGGGCGACCAGCAACAATATCTGAGTATTTTTGGTCCGATCTGCGATAGGAGTTAGGCTGGGGTAGAGCGGAGCTTTCTGAGGTTATATTGGTGCAGATTACTTGAGTAGGAAAGTTTGGATTGCCGGTTGGAATATTTCTTGGTTTCTTTTTTCTAGACAGTATTTCTTTGTAAACTTTACAACCTTTGTAATTGGCAGGATGGTCGCAGGAGCAAAGAGCGCATTTGGCGGGTGTGTTTCTATCTTTTTTGGGGCATTCAGAAGTTTTGTGGCCCTCCCCACATTTGACACATCTGTATGGCCTCATACAGTTGTTTTTGCAGTGGCCATATTGTTGGCATCTTTGACATTGTACAACTGTCTTAGTTTTGCGTGGGTCTTCAATTTTGATGCGTTGGTGATGGATATATTCGATACTTTTAACTAGTTTGTTATTTGGGCTAGGTTCTAAATTAACAAAAAATGTGGAGGTAGGTGTTTTGTTTGGTCCATATCGGTGGTTGATGATTTCCCCTCTGACCTTGTTTCCCGATTTTTCCAACTCCTGTTTGATGGTATCATGTGGAGTAGTATGATGGAGGTCTTTTATTACTATTCGGTAGCATTTCGTATCTTTACGGGAGAAGGTGTGTCCGATTAATCCCTTCTGTCGGATCAGATCAATTACTTGCTTGTAATCATCGGTAGAGTTAATCATAATGCGCAGGAGATTTTTATTTATTATTTTATACCGAAACTCTTCTGGGCGAATTACAGACTCAATGAGTTTGGTGAGCTCGTTCAGATCCTCAATCCCATACAGAACAATAGGAGGGGGCTTATTTGGTGGCTTTGGCTCAGTGTGTGTGTCCTCTGTTAGGTCAACCGGTAGGTTTGAGAATCGGTTTTCTGACTCAACTGACGGAGGCGAGTTGTCGCATATTTTTCTTTTCTTAGATGTAGGAACTCGTTGCCATGGTGGAGGTTGAGTTGCATCTGTAGATGCATGTGCTTGGTGGATGCATGGCTGGCTTTAGTGCTGTGACTTCACCTGGGTCTTTTTCGCAGGTGAGTAGGATAGGGTTGTTGGATGAACCCGACTGCTTGGATGAAGTTTCACTTAGTGAACTAGATCGTTGCCTATTAAAAAGGCTTGGGTGGAAGACTTGTTGAACAAGTTTCTTAGGCGAGGTTATATTCTTTTAAGATATTGCTTGAATATTTAATTTCGTTATTTTAAAAAGTCGCTAGTTTTTATTGTTGCAAAATCTTAAAAAAAGTCCCCAAACTCGTTAAAAATCTCCAAGATCTCACAACGTCGCTAAAACGGCAACACTGCAGAGTTGGCAAGGTGACAAGGTCACGCATACGCGTGCAACTTCATACGCATGCACGGCTTTAATCTTCCATACTGATCGATTTGTAGACGCACAAGCTTTAGAATTCGTTATACGGCACATCGCTATAAGTGCGAAAGTGACGGAGATAGTATTTGAAAGCCCGGTAAAAGCCGGTACGTGTAAGCGAGATAGCTATATGTAGATGCTGCAAATGCGAAACTCTGCGCGCGAACAATCGCGATGTGTAGTTATGAAGTAATGTGGCATAGGTAGATACTTTGTGTTATTTTGATAAGAATTAAGCGCGCGAACTTTTAAATAGTTCGGGTTTGATATTGATTCTCTATCGGGCTTTTGGGCTTATATGAAGGTACCGCCACTGAAGAACATGTGTACGTGTATCAAACCACGTTTTTTGCACTTATACTCTAAAACTGGCCAAGTGCGAATCGGACTCGCGAGCAAAGGGTTCTGGACGAATTTCATTTTTTTAACATGTTATTTTAACAGTACTTATAGACTTTTTATAGGTTTTCCTGTAATCTTTAGGTATAGAACTATTATCTGATTTTTTTTTTCAAAATTTTAGGCTCAGAATTTTCGGAGATAAGTGGGGGAATGGTAATTTTTGGTCTAATTTCTTGAATAACTTCAAAACTATTTATTTTAAAATTTTGAAATCAAATATTCAATCGATTCCTTTCAATTGATATGTCACACGATACAGTTTGAAAACTTTTTTTAAAATTTTCTAGTTTGACCCCCAAAAGTGACTGTATCTATTATTTAAAAAAATATTTGTAAAGCCTCCGTGTTTGGGTAATTGAAGTCCACATGTATACCAAATTTCAATAGAATCGGTCTAGTAGGTCCGTAGAAAACTGGCTGTGACAGACGGACAGACAGACATATAGACAGACAGACTGACAGACAGACACCCGAGTGATCCTATGATTCCGTTTTTTACGGATGTTCGGAACCCTTTCGGAAAAAAATTGGTAAAAAAATGGAAATATCTTCGATTTAGACATCTTCCACTATTCACAATCAAACTTTTCTCTTCAGGACGTCCAATGGAACGACATCGACTACATGCACGACCACAATGACTTTACCATCGACAGCAAGCGCTTCGCCGGCCTGCCCGACTTTGTGAAGGAGCTGCATGCGGAGGGCATGCACTATATCATGATTATTGGTGAGTGTTCTGTTGTTTTTGAGGCCTAGCAACTATTTTAGAAAGGTTTAGGTAGGTAAATAAAAGTAAACAATCTTGATCAATCAAATAAAAACAATCTTCAATCAATCCTATTTAATTGGATGTAAATCTGGAAATAAATAATTTCATTTCATTTTCAATTCAATTCAAAACCTTGATCGATCAATCAATTCAAGATTCAAAGAATCCTAAATGCAGCGAGGGATTCAAACTACTTTTAGGCTCTATCGACCATCTGCTCTGCGAGCAATGTGCCCTGCCCACTGCCACTTCAGTTTGGCGATCCTTCGGGCTATGTCGGTAACCTTGGCTCTCTTGCGGATATCATTCTTCATTCCATCACGCTTGGAAACTCCAAGCACTGCCCTCTGCATTGCCCTTTGATTGACTTTCAGCTTTCTGATGAGGCCCATTATGAGCGACCACGTTTCAGTTCCTTATGTCATCACTGGCAACACGCGCTGGTCATAGACTTTCGTCTTGAGACACTGTGGTATGTGGGACAAGAAGATACCGCGCAACTTCCCGAACGCGCCCAGCCGAGTCGGATCGACGGTTGACCTCTTTCTCGAAGCCAGCCCTACCTAACTGGACCGTTTGTCCCAGGTAGACGTACTCGTCTACAACTTCGAGTGTAGAGTTACCGATCTTGATAGGAGTGGGTGCTACATGGGTATTTACTATGATCTTACATAGATCGTTCACAAGATCTCGATGTACCGATAAAGGCTTTCTCGTAGTCCACAAACTCTAAGCAGAGGGGCAGATTATACTCTTCGGTCTTCTGTATAACCTGCCGGAGCGTATGTGTGTGGTCTACGGTGCTGAAGCCTTTTCGGAATCCGACTTTTTCGGGAGGCTGGAAGTCGTTAAACCTGCACGCGAGACGGTTCGTGATGACTCTGGAAAACAGCTTGTAGGCATGGCTCAGAAGTGAGATGGGCCTGTAATTCTTAAATATGGCATTGTCGCCCTTCTTAAAGAAGAGTACCACCACACCTCTGCTCCTTACCTGTGGCGTTTTCCTCTCGAGTATGACGGAATTGAACAGTTCCTGAAGGGCCTTAGGACCGGTTTTCTACCCGCCTTCAGGAGTTCGACCGTAATTCCGTCCTCACCCGACACCGTGTTGTTTTTAAGCTGCTTCAGAGCCATCCTAATCTCATACAGGCTGACGTCCGGGATGTCCTCAGTATAGTACCGGGTCAATCTAGCTCTTGGGTCGTTAGCTAGATCCGTAGCGGGTTTAGTCATTGACGTGTATAATTTTCTATAGAATGTCTCGATCTCTCTCAGAAGCTCTGATTTGGTGGATATGATTCTGCCATCGGTGGTCTTCAGTTTCGTGAGCTGGCTCTGCCCAATAGACAGATCTCTAGCAAGGGCCCTGGAGCCCTTATTCCGCTCTATCGCGTCTTTAATTTTTTCAGTATTAAAACGGCGGAGGTCGTTTTTCAAGGACTTGGAGATCCGTCTATTGAACTGCCGGTATATGCACGCATCGTCTGAAGACTGCAGAATCATCTCCCGCCTCTCCTTCATGAGCTTGAGAGTAGGATCAGAGAGCCTCTTGTTCTTATCTGTACGGCGAGTCTTGAAGAACTTGGACCCAACCGTATGGACAGTTTCTACGAAACCATCGTTGTATTCGTCCACGGAGCTCCCTAGGCACTCAAAACGATTCTGAAGTTCGAGCTGAAAGCTCTCGGAGTTTTGGATCTGGATCTGTGCTGGACGGAGCGTAGACCTCATCAGTCGGGACCTTTCCAGCTTTATATTTAGGTTCAATGTGCCTCTTACCATGCGGTGATCACTTCCGGTTTTCACCGCGTTGATCACAGAGACATCATTGAATATTTTCTTTTTCGTCGACACGATGAAGTCAATATCATTTTTAGTTGCACCGTCCGGACTCTGCCAGGTCTGCTTCTTCTGCTCACGCTTTCTGAAGAAGGAGTTCATCATATAGAGGCCCTCCTTCTCCATAAAACTGGCCAGTAAGTGTCCCCGATGGTTCCGTCGTCCAAATCCAAATTGCCGAGACGAAACGAGTGCGCAGCTCGTCACCGTCTCGTTTGCCCAGTTTCGCGTTGAAGTCTGGATGACCACGGTGAAGTGAGTTTTATGACCATGAATGGCTCTGGATATATCCTCATACATGTCTCTATTTCTTCGTCGGGGTGTGTCGAGGTTGGGGCGTAAACCTGTAAGATCTTCAACGAATATCTTGAAGATATTCTGAGTATAAGGTACGCCTTCTGGTCTACACACTCTCGATGCTCACCACATTGGACACAAGGGACCTGTGAACGATAAACTCGACACCACCCTGGGACTTCTGGTCACCCTCCCGGAAATAGAGCAGATTGGATTTGTGAATTATCGTGTCCTCCCCCTCTCTTCGGACTTCAGACAATCCCACTTTTTCATCGCAACCTGCTCGGTTCCTCCTCAAGTTCGGTGATCTTCTCGTCGGTCCGAAGTGTTCTCGTGTTCAGTGTTGCCAGGTCCAGTCGTCGGTGTTTGTTAGGGTAGCCGGGTCTACTCTGGGGATTCTTCGCACCCGTTGCCTCGCCGTGATCTTGACCGCTACCGGAGTCAAGGGTAGACGGGCTGCCGGGCACTAGGGGCCATTTTTTGGTTGTGCTTGTCATTGGGGGCGTTTGCCATAATCGCCACGCTTGGCAGGCGGGTTGGCGATCGCAGTGTATAGTGTTGAGTTTTACAGAGAGGTGATGGGATGGTATTATTCTTTTACGGTACCATATGGCACCGGCTTATACCATAAGGCTTTTCACACCTACTGCGAGAAAATTGTTTACAAGTCATGAAGACAGGCGGCTGGCCGCGAGTGGTTCCCGTCGGTCTTCAAGTCGAGTTCCAAATTCAAATCACATTATTGAGCTTCGGGCAATAATATTGTACTGAATTTCATTATAATCCGCGAGGCAATAATGTCTTACTTTAGGTTGAGTTTGCATGACGTTGTTCAAACTATATTAAAAAAACACAAGACCCTAACCTTCGATGCATCTAAATTAGGAAAACAAAGAAAGCACGACATTGCAGAAGTCCCCCAAACAAAAACTTTAGTTGACTCCATGCAATTTAATACACGGTCTGCTCGATTGTATAATAGGATAAATAAAGAAACATGTATATATAAAAAACAATATTATGAATGCAAAAAAAAAGTATAATGAAATGGATCGAACCACTTACTTATGGGGAAACGGAAGAACTCCTGAAAGTATCCACATAACCTATACTCTCACACACGCCTGTGTGTGAGAGTATAGGTTATGTGGATGTGTGTGTTTGAGTGCCTACTCAAATACACAACACACACACAACACACACACACACACACACACACACACACAAACTGTACTTATGTCAATCTTGTCTGTATTATATTATTGTCTACTTACCAATGTCTAAGTTATTACTTTGTTATGGAAGAGCGGAGTCTTCTAATACAGGCATTGTTTGCTTAAAAGAAGGCTCCAATCACAAACTAATTGTTGTAAACTTGATAAAGAAAAATAAACAATTTGAATTTGAATATAATCTGACGTTTTCGTGCAGGTGTGTTAAAAGTTGTTATCTGAAGTTGAAGTTAACGTAACGGGATTTTACAAGTGTTGTAATAAGTATAATTTAATTTGCTTCAGATCCTGGTGTCGGTGGATCTGAAAAACCCGGAACCTACCCACCGTACGACCGTGGAGTAGAAATGGACATATTCGTGAAAAACTCCACTAATCAAATACTTATTGGACAGGTAATATTTACGGAATGAATCACATCAAAACAAATACTCGCGACTTTACATTTTAGGTCGTAGGAGTAAATATTACTGAAAGATATTACTTAGAGCTATTTTCATAGACAAACAAGTCATATGTGACTCACAGAGACAAATATAAACAAAACCGATCTTTTTACAAGCTTGTTATTATTATTTACTTCCTTCGTTCTTAAGGGCCGTTCAAATATTACGTAAGCAGAAAATTAGTCATTTTTAACCCCACCCCCTCCCCTTGTCAGCGATAGTAAACAAAGCTCTTACCCCTCCCCCCTATGCTTACGTAAGCATTGGTATAGTTTTTACTCGTGCGGGACTAATTCCCCCACTTATGTTATTTCTCACTTAACTATGAAACATCGCGTGAGAGTAAAATCAACTAATTAGCCATAATGATGTCAAATCAAAATCTACTAAGATTGACAAACAAAAGAGTAAGTAAATATATTGCTAACGTAATCACCATTCAAACCCCCCTATCCCCCATGTCATCATAAATAGGCATAATAAAGAACCCCCCCCCCACCCCTATTGGTGCTTACGTAATACTTGAACGGCCCCTTATGCTTGTGTGTGTCCGGATGAAAATTAGTAATGCATTGTTCTAGGATTTGTTTTAGAATAAAATCGAGTAAGCTTATTCTTAAACAACACGTAGTATGTGTTCGACACTTTTATGAATAACTAGCTGTGCTAGCGGCCTCCGCCATCTTACTTATTATGGTAGGCGTCAGATAAACTTGCAATAAAGTATGTTGACCTATCTCTAATATCCCCTTGTAGATACCCGAACAATAAATTATGAACAGTTTTTTAATCATAGAGAACGTAAAGGATCACATTAGAAATCGATTCAGGGCAGTTTTGTCTTTATTTCTGTTTTTGATATTAGGAACGTCAATAAATGTATGTGGGTCAATGACCGTTATTCATTGATATATATAAAAAACCCAAGATGCGTGCAGTCTCGAACAAATTCAACACTCGAAATTGTCGTCAAAAACTGACATGTATCAAGTGTCATGTGTGAGTTGTGTGTAGTTACACTATAAACAATTTTTTTTTGCAAATTCAACCTTACACGGATCGTTTAAAGTTGTTTTTACAAAGCAGTGCAGTATGGCGAGCGATGCGAGACTGTATGAAACTAGCGCACAATTATACATTGTGCGCTTGTTTTTTGCGGACGTTATTGAGATGCTGAGTGTGTATCTTGGGTTTTTTATATATCAGTGCTACCATATCAAAGAGAATTTATTAAAAAAATACCAATTAACATTGTAGGTATGGAACACCGGCTATACAGTATACCCAGACTTCACTCATCCAAACTCAAGCAGCTATTGGCTGGAGATGATGACCAATTTCCACAAACAAGTCCCTTATGACGGAGCCTGGATTGTAAGTAATGCAACTGTTTATTTTAAATCATTATCAACATCCTCTTGCCTTTATTCCAATTCTTATTTAGACTATACAGCATGTCTTATTCTTTCATATCCATAGATAAGATATGAAATATACATGAATACATTATTTTTAGATCACAAACAGCATTAATTCTGTCACATTAGCGATTGAAAAATGAAAGAATAAAATATTTATTCCATTAGGAATAAAAAACATTAGATCTTATAAAATAAGTAAGTAGATGATACAAATGTGCAGCTGACTTCATTATCTACTGCAAACATAAATTAAATATTAGTTTTGCATATGAATATCAAACTATTCCAATTTTTTAGGACATGAACGAACCTTCAAACTTCCGCGACGGCACAGCTGTAGGTTCTTGCGGCCCCGAAGACCTCCCGTACATGCCCCACACCAGCGATACACAACTACGCACGCACACGCTATGTATGGACGCCAAGCACTACGCGGGCTCGCACTACGACAACCACAACTTGTACTCGCTCACTGAGGCCGTCGCTACTTACTTGTGAGTATTTATATTATAATAACAACATAGAAACAGAAGTTATCTCCCCCATACATGCCCCACACCAGCGATACACAACTACGCACGCACACGCTATGTATGGACGCCAAGCACTACGCGGGCTCGCACTACGACAACCACAACTTGTACTCGCTCACTGAGGCCGTCGCTACTTACTTGTGAGTATTTATATTATAATAACAACATAGAAACAGAAGTTATCTCCCCCATACATGCCCCACACCAGCGATACACAACTACGCACGCACACGCTATGTATGGACGCCAAGCACTACGCGGGCTCGCACTACGACAACCACAACTTGTACTCGCTCACTGAGGCCGTCGCTACTTACTTGTGAGTATTTATATTATAATAACAACATAGAAACAGAAGTTATCTCCCCCATACATGCCCCACACCAGCGATACACAACTACGCACGCACACGCTATGTATGGACGCCAAGCACTACGCGGGCTCGCACTACGACAACCACAACTTGTACTCGCTCACTGAGGCCGTCGCTACTTACTTGTGAGTATTTATATTATAATAACAACATAGAAACAGAAGTTATCTCCCTCATACATGTCCCACACCAGCGATACACAACTACGCACTCACACGCTATGTATGGACGCCAAGCACTACGCGGGCTCGCACTACGACAACCAGAAATTTTATTCGCTCACTGAAGCCGTCGCTACTTACTTGTGAGTATTCACATTATAACAACATTATATAAACAGAAGTTACCTCCTCCTCCATACATGCCTCACACCAGCGATAATAAGGCTGGGTTAATTTCCCTGATTAAATTGTAGAGGAGTCAGGATATAATAGTTAACCCGTAGAACACGAACCTGTGTCTGAAGAATCGCCAACCTTAAGTAGCAGTGATCAGGGAACATTGGATGAGAGACGTACAGTAATAAATAAGAGATGTGGCGACACTAGGGGAGGCCTATGGCCAACATTCTTGCTTGTATATTAGGCAAAATATATATTTATACAGTAAAACGAGCGACATCCACAGCTTTAACACCAGAAACAAGCACAAGCTACATGCTCCTTCCCACCGACTTCGTAAGGTCCACGACTCATTTGTGGGGCTCGGTATCCGTTTATACAATAAACTTCCACTTTCTTTTCTTGACCTGCCTTTTAACTCATTTAAAGTTAAAGTTAAATCTAACCTTTGTTCGAAGGCATACTATTCTATTAATGATTATTTAGACGATAAGAATAGTTGGTCGCTGTGTTAAACGCAAGACAATGTCATAATTATCATGTTCTTTCTCTTTAAGTAATTAGCTTATGACAGGTTATATGTATTCATATAATATTGTTTTTTTTTTGTTTTTTTTATTTATTATTATTATTATTTTTTTATATATCTGACTATGTAAGTCAATTCGTTGGTTTTTTTAACATACATTTCTATGTTTATCAATATCATAGTGTGCTAGCTAACAAGTTATAAGTTTTGTGTCATGTATTAATTACTTAGCATACTTTTATATAGATTCAATTTCTTAAAACGTAACAGACAGATGTGTTGCTGGGGAGTTTGTTGGCCACTTCTTCTCCACAGCTAAAACACTAGGAAGTGGTGACGGGCGGGCGTTTTGGGGGACTGTCTTTTGTAAAACTTGACGTTCAAAAAGTGCTGGCTCTCAGCCTAATTTGAATAAACGACTTTTGATTTTGATTTTGATTTTGATTCTTTCGGCTAAAAAGGTGATGACGTAACGGTTTTAGCAATTAAAAGCAAGGCTATTTCGGATTTTTTAGATTCAGTTCTGCTGCATCCCTCATAACTAGACACTACTTTGCGATTTTAGTTGCTCCTATACACATAATTTCTCTTTTCCCCCACAGTTCACTAGCAGAGATCCGCGGCAAGCGTCCGTTCATAATAACTCGCTCGACGTTCGTGGGTAGCGGCAAGTTCACGGGGCACTGGAGCGGGGACATCGCTAGCGACTGGCATGACATGAAGATGACTGTGCCAGGTAAGACTGCAACATTATTAAAACTTCTTACATTATATTAGAGTTGTGTGCGGCATCGCCATAATGAAAAGCGATCATCGCATAAATACGCGATCGTCGTATTCACTTGTTCGGGAAACTGGAAGGCACCCCATTTCGGCGAGACGAAGCGCTCAGTTTTGATGACTAAATGAACGATTACTACCTCTTAGGACGATGCCTTGCTTTTTGTGTAAAATAAACACAATTAGGCAAACATTTGAATAACTACCAACTACCAGAATTCTTCCAATATATATATATAAACTACTATCCTTACAGATAGTAGTTACAGTAGTTCAAAATGGACTCAGCATAACTTGGAGGATTGGAAAATTCACAAGTTCACGCGGACCAACCGTCACTAAAGTCACCAAGATCTAAGAAGTCCGATTTGACAGCTGAGTAGAGAGGGACAGAAGATTGCTTTACCACTAAGTGCGAAAGAGATTTATTTTTATGTCTCTTTCATACTTACTAGTAAAGCAATGTTGTATCCTGCTGTCAAAATGGGCCTTTTATTTTTTGACAACTAAAATCGCAGTTTATTCATCAAGATCTATAACAAAAACTTTAGAAGATCTCTGAAATAATATGACACCCAGTCCATCTATCGTGGTTCAATGGATGGATGCTTTTTCAAACGCCAAAGCACCCCAAACTCATCATCTTCCTGCCCTTATTGCAGGAAGGGATAAACCCAACCTAAACTAAAAAAATCAGCATCACTTCAGAGTCTGCTTTAAATTGATTTATCATTATAACTAGCACTTTGCCCGCGACTTCGTTCGCGCGGGTTTAGTTGGTACTCCACGAACTTCATCTCCCCTCTACCCTTGGGTAGTGTGTAAATTACTTATTAATAGACTAAACGTAGGGCAGTTCGCTCAAACCGAACATTTTTCTTTTCATTCATTACTTAGAGTATTTTTATATCCGTCGTAACTTTTAAACGAATGGAATTTGAATAATTTCAAGTATAATTTACATCTACATAACCAACCTTAATTATTAAACAATTTAAATAGATAAGGATTAACATCATGATACTATTCCATTTCACCCAGGTTTTGATTGAATAATTTGAACAAAAAGCGGTCATTGTGACCTAACCATTATAATTAGGTATGGGTATTTACCTAACTATAATGGTTAGGTCACAATGACCGCTTTTTCGCGGATTGTTTTGTAGATATTGATATCTTCTATAAAACTATAGTACATCACTTTGCTCTATTGTCAATAGTTTCCGCAGCGTACGCGATATAAGGATTTTTTTTACACCTTGGGTTACATTACCGAAGTTTTCATACGGATTCCTAACTTTTTTGAAAATACTCTATAGCCCATGTTCATCAGGGATAATGTAGGATTCTAATGGTGAAATAATTATTCAAATCGGTCCAGTAGCTTCGGAGCCTATTCAATTCAAACAAACAAATCTTTCCTCTTTATAATATTAGTTTAGATAGTGTAGATGTACATAATGAGCCTGATGTGTCACACCGCAGGGCACAAACCTTTCTCGACGTCAAATCCTTAAATTAGATCTAATTCGTATCGCCTTTTTTGTCTGGGCCTGCCGTGTCTCGGGCTCCATAACTTACACTTCTTAAGTTTCTCGTACACTCCAATGCACTAAATAATGTGTTTCACAGAACTGCTAAGCTTCAGTCTGTTCGGCATTCCGATGATGGGCGCCGACATCTGCGGCTTCCGGGGCGACACCACGGTGGAACTGTGCAAGCGGTGGATGCAGCTCGGAGCCTTCTATCCTTTCTCGAGGAACCATAACTCCGACTCTTCTAAGGTAAATAAATACACGATGCCATTTCAGTTGTCATACAAAGGCAGCCCACTTAATGTACCCGACATAAACTACATCTAGGCGCGATTATTTTTTTTAAATAATTCGTTAAGATAATAGACACAGTAATCAATAATCATTTTAAATCAAATACAAATACAAATAAATTATTTGCTGGAATATGGGTACATACATGTGTTGTTACAAACAAAAAAAGTTGTGCCATATTCTACCTCAACAGGTGTGCAAATATCTAATAAATTAATCCAAATGTCAAATATTACTCATAATTATAATTATTAATCGATTACAAATTTAATATTAATTATTCATACATCCTTATTACATTTTTTCATTTAAATAGTCATTTACATTATAATAGGCTTTATTAATTAGATGAGTCTTTAATTTATTTTTAAATGACAAAATTTTCAGCATCCTTTATATTATTAGGTAATTTATTATAGATTCTAGGGCCCATACAAAATGCACTCTTGTCAAACATAGCCGTTCTATGTCGTATTGCACAAAGTGTTTTGGCCAGCCTGGTACTTTTTAACGTTTCATATTTATCAATATTATTTGTAATGTCTAATGCTAGTTCATAAATATACAGCGATGGGAATGTAAATATTTTTAAATTTATAAAATGTGGTTTACACGTGTCTGTAGGTTTTAAAGCGCATATTGCTCGGATACATTTCTTTTGGGCTTTGATTACAGTCTCTCTATTAGTGGCATGCCCCCAAAACATTATACCATATCTTAGTGTCGAATCAACGTAAGCGTGGTAGGCAGATAGAAGTGCACTTTGATTTACGACTTTGCGAAGCATGTATAAAGCATATGAATACCGACTCAGTTTATTGCATACTTGTTCGATATGTGTCCTCCATCTCATGTCCGAGTCTATGTGTAGTCCAAGGAATTTCGTCGAATTTATTTTTTCTATCTTTATTTGTTCGTATTTTATATTGATAGTATTTGATTTAGAATTTTTTGTTTTAAAAGTCATTATAAATGTTTTAGTTAGGTTTATTTTAAGTTCATTTAATTTTAACCAGTTAATTATAGATGATAGCGTATGGTTTATGTCATTTTCATGAGTCGCGGGGTCTTCAGATACCACTATCGCAGTGCTATCGTCAGCATACAGAACCATGGAGGATTTGATTGATTTAGGGAGGTCGTTAATGTAAATAATAAAGAGCAGAGGACCTAAAATACTCCCTTGTGGTACACCTTTGTAGACTTTTATTGGTGTTGACCAGTATTTTATTTTTCGATTTTTATAACATGTGAAATGGTAGATATTTCAGTTTGTTGTTCTCTGTTACTTAAATATGATTTTATGAGATCTAGAGCCTTTCCCCGTATTCCATACGCTTCTAATTTATTTAAGAGTATCTCATGATTGACGCAATCGAAGGCCTTCGTCATATCCATATATAGTGCAGAGACATGCTTTTTATTATCCATGCCTTTTAGTACCGTTTTGAGGAAAGTGTGAAATGCGTTGTTAATCGACTTATTTTTCCTGAAACCCATTTGTTCTTCCGAAAGTATATTATGTTTTTCAATATAGTTGTATAAATTATTATAGATGAATAATGCATTAGAATTGTGAAACCTCCTTAGTTTGGTAAATAGACTCCAATTGCTAAAGAATAAAACTGTCTTGTGACTTCAGTCTGCCAGCTTGTAATTTTGGCGTATAGACAATAAGCCAACTTTTATGCAAACTATTCATCGCACTTATGTCAAACTACTCGCATAGTCGCGTCAAGACTTTCTGCAGGAACCTCGAATATAGTTTGGTTTCTGTTTTAGTAAGGAACAAATTCACAAAGTTTTCATTCAATTTATTATTTTCAGCCTCAAGACCCAGTGTCCCTAGGCCCAGAGGTAGTAGAAGCTAGTCGCTCAGCGTTACGTCTGCGCTACACGCTGCTGCCGTACTACTACACTCTGTTCTGGAGGGCGCATGTGTATGGAGAGACTGTCGTCAGACCGCTGTTCTTTGAGTGAGTAATATTATCATCATCAGTGTATCTGTAGCCAGTGTCCCTAGGCCCGGAGCTGGTAGAAGCTAGTCGCTCAGCGTTACGTCTGCGCTACACGCTGCTGCCGTACTACTACACTCTGTTCTGGAGGGCGCATGTGTATGGAGAGACTGTCGTCAGACCGCTGTTCTTTGAGTAAGTAATATTATCATCATCAGTGTATCTGTAGCCAGTGTCCCTTGGCTCGGAGCTGGTAGCAGCTAGTCGCTCAGCGTGACGTCAGGCAAGCCAGAACTCGGTCGCCAATTTAAAAACATTCGGCTTGGGCCCCGGTGGTCTTTCGTTCTGCTAACATAATGCCAGCTAGCAACATATCCGAAAAAAAGAACAGCCACTTCACGTTCTCTTTTCGATTCTTTCGCCAAAATTGATTCGTTTATAATAGTGCGTGTTTTGTTTGTAATTCCAGAGCCCCCGAACAGAACAACCTCCACGACATAGACACCCAGTTCATGGTCGGTCCTTACGTCATGGTGTCTCCCATACTGGACCAGGGCGCCGTGGTAGTGAGGGCAGAGTTCCCCGGGCCGCAGAGCTGGTACAACGTGCTGGACGGACAGTTCATAGCCAGCGACAAGTCCTACGAGCTCACTGACAACGAGACCGTGTCGGTTAAGGTGAGAATAAGTAAACCCTTTTGAACCTCATGTGCGCCTAGTACTTTTTGATAAATAAGAAGAATATTCAAGTATTTCTCAATATTCAAGTGTATTCGTTCTTCATATTTCTGCCCCTGAAAGAATTTTCAAGTCGTTTTTTCAACTTTATGGGGGGGAAATGGAAAGGAGAACTTTGAAAGTCTTTGTTCTTTGAAGGCAACAACCACCCGCATGACGTCGCGGGCATTTTCTTGTAATACATATAATAAAACTAATTTCATGTCCACAGGGCGGCGGCATAATCCCCATGCAGGAACCACCGCTGCAGGGCCCAGTAACCACGACCAACACGCGCAGTTCTCCGCTGCAGCTGCTGGTGGTGCCTGATAGAGACAACCAGGCCAAGGGAGAGCTGTACTGGGATGATGGCGATAGTTTGAGTGAGTTATTATGTACTTTTTTAGCGTTGGAAGGTCTCCCACAATAGCCGATGACCTCGTGAAGGCCGCGGGGTTCCACTGGATGCGAGACGTACAGGAACGGTGAATGTGGCGGCACTTGGGGGAGGCCTATGTCCAGCAGTGGACGTCTTTCGGGTGAAATGATGATGATGATTTTTAGGCTAGAAAGTTGGTTGGAGGTCCTCGAGAAAGCATCTGGGATAGCTATTAGCTAGTAGAGTAGTGTAGGGACTCCATTTTTAACCGACGATAAAACGGAGGAGATTCTCAAGTCGACGCGTATATTTTTTTTTATGTATGACCACGCATAACTTTTTACAGAGTAGTCCTATTTTGATAATTATTTTTTTTATTGGATAGGGTATACCTCGAAATTGGTTCCATATAAATTTGGAAAAAAAAATACTACCCTGAGGGTGGGAAAATATGGGTGATTTAATGTTCACTCACAGATTTTAATGCTGAGTAGTGTAGCATTTTTCGTAGGCCTAACCATGTTGGTATATAAAGCCTGTTTTTTTTTAAGGATTTATATTATACAACAAATTATAGTTAAAGTAGGATTATATAACAGTTAATAGCTAAAGTAAGACAGGTAGCTTTTTTAAAAGTAATCAAAAATTAAGCTTGTAGTAATTAGTAGATTATAGCCACAAAAATTATAAAATAAAGCTTTTTACAAAAATAATAACTTTAATTTCGGAAGTCGGTGTTTATGATTGTTTCTTCGTATTTTAACACCGACTTCCGAAATTAAAGTTATTTTTTGTTGTAAAAAGGTTTATTATTTTTTGCTTTTCAGTTCTTTCGGAGGTTTAATTTTTTGTTAAAAAGCTTTTTCCGCACTTCGACTCTTATTCGGTCCGTTTTGCGTAGGTGTCCTGGCTAAGTTAGCCAGCCTAGCTCCGCCCAGAAGCACAGAAGTTTCCTGGGAGCTTCACCAGCTTGCCTCACCGTATCGAGGATTTGTTGACGTTGGGTAGCCACTGCCTCGCATTCCAGGACAACGTGGGCGGCTGATTCTTCGTCGTCAAAGCAGCCCCTGCAGAGTGGGCTGTCTGTGGCGCCTATGTTAAACAGATGTTTGTTTAGGGGGCAGTGGCCCGTGATTGTCCCTATTATTGTTCTGAGGTTATTTTGTACTTAGGCTGAGTAGTCGTGGATGTAGACGTCAAGTTAGCAGTTGACGCATAAAAAGGTAAACTGGGTGTTATGGGGCAATCCGGGAGAAGTATATGTCCCAGTGAGCTGTGGTATGGTTGATTCCTATCAACCGGAGCTCAATCTTATCGCTGCTAGCTACCAGGGTCTGTTTGCAGGGTGTGCTAGACAGATGGGCATACTTAGATATTGTCTCCTTAGAACACTCTTGTACGTTTTTAACTTATCAGATTCAGAATCTTATCCTGTTAAATTCAAATGGGAAGGGGGGAGCGACCCCCTTCCTATTTGAATTTTTAACTGTTATCAGCCTCTGGAGTTCACATTTATCAATCTTATAATAAAGAATACCTCTTTCCAGATACCTACGAAGAACAAAAATACAGTCACATAGAATTCTCCCTCAACAACACAGAAATTCGCAGCAACGTTCAATGGTGGGGATATGGCGTGCCTTCCCTCAACAAGATATCAGTACTGAACCAACCGCCGATCAAGATGGTCGCTATCAACGACCAGCCTTGTGTCAAACCCTGCGAGTTTACCTACAATACACAATCCAAGGTCCTCCAGATAACCGCCAATCTCTCCTTAGATAAACCTTTCAACGTAAAATGGTATCAAACTATGAAACCACTCAGCCCAAACTGGAGAAACTGGATGGGAAGCAAAAATAATCCCTCAAAAATGTGGGTAGTATGAAGTTCATTGTAATTATGTGACGATGGAGGTTTTAGTCCTGTGTGTACTATGGTCTTGAAAGTCCTGGTCTATGGAACCATAGATTCATGTCTGTGACCATTTTGTGTACCCTGAATATTGTAAGGAAACCCAAAGGTGTAGTCTTAAGATGGAGTAAGGATGTAAAATTAAAAGAGTTGTTCATAACTTTGCATAAACGCTGGTTCCTATGAAGGAATTTAATAGTTTTGTGAGTGAGTCAGAAAGCTGGGTGATGATGGGTATGCTTAAAATGCAAGAAAAGATTTTTATGTAAAAACTAGATCTCGCAATTTTTAAACGATGTTAGTCCATTACTTTGCAAGTAAAATGAATTTAGCTATGCATAATATATGTGAAATGGCTTAGGATTACTTAGCAAGTAACAAATTAAAATAAATTCTTGTGATCATGAAAATCCTTCTATACGATTGATATAAGAATTTAGGGTCAGTGGGGTCGTCTTAGGGGCAGAGTGAGGAACTTAATGGAAGGCTCGAAACTTCATTTCAACTATTCTAAGTCTCACAATTTTATTAACTCTTTCTTACATCGGGCAACACTCACTCTTATTAAATACGAAACCCGAAGACTCGTAGAAGTCATGGTCATAAAATGTGCAAGCGAGATGGCATGAAAGAAGAAACTTTTAATGACTGCGTCTACCATGAGCCTGGGCGTTATCTATAATTTGGTATACTCTCACTGAATAATCTTATTTTATTTACACTTTATTCTGGATTCTCAGGCTTTTTACCAGACATACTCATAGCTACTAAGATGTTACAATATAAGTATTAATACTTCACATTTACCTATATTTCTATTGACTACTGATAATACTTTAATTCATTGGGGACACAGTCCATCTAACTTTGTTCTAAGTCTTTGATGTTAAACTATTAAAATCTATTTTAGATATCTATGGTAGTAGCCAAAGCTGATAATTATACAGACAGTTGATCCATTTGAGGTTAGGTTAGTAGAGAGATGTAGCAAGCTGCATAGTAATTTTTCAAGATCGATACCCCGAAGGCTTATTGACAGAAATAGGAAGACCGTTAAAGTTATCAGTTTATCACAGAGTGAGTATTTCTTGCCGCTATAACAAATAATAAAAAAACGGCCAAGCGCGAGTCGGACTCGCCCACCGAGGGTTCCGTACAAATTTGTAGGTATAAATTACTTTAAATAAAGACTATATTTTTTATGATTTAATTACAAATTTATAATTTTGAGACTTTTCCCTATACTTGTAATATAAGACGGTATTACTTGCCAAATTTCATCATTCTAGGGCAACGGGAAATATCCTATACATTTTGATACCCTTGAGTGTCGAAATATACGTTTTCTGCGGCATAAACGACCGTATCTTTTTGATTTTTTCACAGCTGCAACAGGCCATAGACCTGAGTATATGGTTTTTCAACTTTCAACTCGATACCTCCAAGCGTTCCCGAGATAAACGGTCTGACAGACAGACGGACAACTAAGTGTACCTATAAGGGTTCTGTTTTTCCTTTTGAGGTACGGAACCCTAAAATTAAGGGTGGTTGCCATACGAGAGACATGATTTTATCACTTTATGGTATGCAACGTTTTCTATGCGACTAGCACTTGGCCAGTTTTATTTATTTCTAAAAACCTATGCCATGTTTCTTAGAGCTAATTTTCTAGCTCTAAAAGTTAAAGATCTGTCCCTACTGACTGATCTTAATACCGATGTCGATTTTATATTCTTAAATTGCTAAATAGTGTACGCCCTAATGGGTAGTTTTTTGAGTTACCATAACCTAATTATTAGACCAAAAAACACTACTAAATACTTTGACTTTAATGAACTATCTGTATACTAATGTATTTTTCCTCAGCCTGTGTACTTGATTCCAATTGTAAGTAGGTACTTTAACTATTCTCTCAAAATGAATTTATTTTTTTAAGATAGTGGTTTGTAATGCTTATTTTTGTTCTTAATAATTACATCCTAGAATAGTAATTGGTATTTTCTAGTTTTGGTATTATGAAGCTTTATAAAATTATTTATGTATTATTTTTTTATTTAACATGGATTTTAAATGCTTTTTTGATAATTATTACTAATGATAATATTACATCCAGAGAATATGTGGTCAAGTTCAAAACAAAAAGGCATTTTGATATAGACTGTTTCATTTGGAACCAAGTGCTTGTGTCCATAATGTTAGTGGTCCATAGTTTTATCGAGTATAGCCAAATGTCGTTAGACCGTTTGGCAACGATAGTTTAGTATGTTATCTTAATTGCAGTTTTAAACTTGACCACATTAATAAAAAAAACTATGGATAAAATTTACGTGTACCTCTAGTCATAAGGTATATATTTAACACTAATAAAAGCTCAAATTGCATTGTATTTTGTGGTACCTGAAGTCCACAACACGAGAATTACCTAAATGATGTTCATTATTAAATAAAAAATGTTTCCATAAATTATATAGATGTGTACGCATTTTTAAACCTAAATATACATTAATGTAAAAATATTTGTGGTCTTTCCGAGATAGTTAAATATTCATTTTATTACAATAATAGCACCAATTTATTACGACTACCGTAAATAGGCATTACAGTATTTATCATTATTGTAGTGTTTAATCAGTAATTTTAAGTGAAATCTCTGATATTGGTGTTGTTTTAATGTAATCCAACTCTTCCACAGGTACTTGCATTAGTGTCATCATATCTTCTGTACAATAATTTTTGTGATATTTTTTGGGAAATTTGTGATATATATTATGTTACTTTGTTGGGGTACAAAAGAAGTATTGTGATAAAATATTAATTGCACTAACTGAGGGTGTGATTGATGCCAAAGTAGTGATTTGTGTTAACCATTAATTTTTTGTAGAATGCACTAATAAAAATGATAACGCACAATATATGAATTGTTTTTGTTCTTGTGTAAAATTATTAAATGATCCCTTCAGAATTACTGTGATTTACCATGAAAATAAACACAAATTAACATAACAAACTTTATTATTCTCTATAACATCTAATAAATAAAACAAATGCTTTTAAATAAGGACCTACTTATCTAATCTTTCTCTTGTTTTTCCACATCCGTTTTAAGGAAAGTCTCGTATTGTTCTTCAGTCATCAAAGTTTTCAACTCCTCAGGTTTTGTCAACTTCAACTTGAACAGCCAGCCTTTGTCATAATAGTTTGTGTTTATGAGGGCTGGTTTTTTCACTACTTCTTCATTTCTCTCCGTAACTACACCAGTGACTGGGGAATATATTTCACTGGCTGCCTTTACACTTTCTAGTGCTCCACATGAGTCTCCTTCGTGGACCAATGTCTTTGGTCCAGGTAGATCTGCGAAGACCACGTCTCCTAGAGATTCTTGTGCGTATTTGCTGATGCCGACTGTTCCTATTTCCTTGTCCACCACAACCCACTCATGTCTGTCCGTGAATAGCCTCGTTGCATTACTAGTGTACTGACAGTGCAACTCACAATATGTCTGCTTGATATTTGACTTGAGAAGGCAACTCCTCGACACATACTGTTTTGAGATTTGCAAGAAACATCTTTGGAATACCATTTTGATCTGAAAAGATACGGTAAAATATTAAGAATCTTTTATACCCTAGTTTTGTAGTTAACGGTTGTCCTGATGGATAAAAATTGCACAAGCAAGTACACAGTAAAATGGAATAATTCAAATTAAATTGTGTAAACAAAACGCAGTAAGTATTATTCCTCAATACTAGATTTTGTTGTTACTTTGAGGTGTATTACTTGATAAATAAATGTCAACAATGAGATTAGTTGTACAGATAATATTACTTGTATCTGGGGTCAAGTGACAAAATTTTACTCCCAAATCTTATATATAAATGAATCCCTATTTCCCTTGGTCACAGCATCACGCATTTACGACTGGGCCGATTTCGCTAATTCTTTTTTTGGTGTTTGTTAAAGTCAGAAGGTTCTTATGAAAGAAAGAAAAAGAAAAGAAAGTTGCCAGCAGACCGGAGCGAAGCCGTAGGGGATAGCTACTAATGAAATGAAACTGATATCAATACATTGCATCCTGGTGAAACTAATATTGGAGAGGGTTTATTTTACAGTGCATAACGTCAAACGAAAATGATATGTTGGTAGCCGGGGAAGAATATGCAAAGAACTGCAGATATAACTTGTAAAATGTATGTTCAAAAGTAAATTATACAGCCTGTTTTGAATGGTATTATACTGGGTAGGAAGGGAATTGTAAGCACAGAATATATGGATTGTATTGCCCTGTGATGCCTCCGAACGTCTGTAGTCATTGCTGTTGAAAGTGATACGAGATTTTAATTTCCGTAATCCGTTACTGCTTCACATAGTGGATACGTTAGCGAACTTGGTTCGCAAACGTACGTATCTACTATGTGGAGCAGTTGCAGGAACACCGAGCGCAAGAGGTTCGCGAAAATAGTGGATACCCACCACCACCGACTTCGACCGAAGTCGTATGATAATTGCGTGTACTAAGAATATTAAAACAACAGCACAATACTTACGGGTAGTTTTTATGATGAAAACCTAAATTCCATCAGCGACGGACTGCTATTTTTTAAATTTAATTCACTTCACAACAAAACTGAAATACGAGGAGGTTAGATAGGGGTGAGGCGTATTTATCGTAACAGATAGAAATAAATAACAGATATTTACAAATAACAATGGGGTTAGCAAGTGAAAGCTGATCTCAGATGGCGCCACCACTACACGAACCATTGAAAAAGCGAGATAAACACTATTGTAGTCTTTGGGATTCATTTGTTCGTTTGTTTGTGTATTATGGGCAGTCTGTTTCTTTTAAAGTTTATAAAATCGAATTCGCATTATCTTAGATTATAGGTTATGTGATGCAGGTAGGTTTGGCTTCGTACAAATAAGAAGAAATAGTTTTTGCGCTAGTAATATATATGTCAATCAATGTTTTTGACGATCTAATCAAACTGACAGTAATAATTTTTCTGTCTGTTAAGTCTAGAAACGAAACTACAGCTTGGCAAATGTCTTGACACGGAACTAATTTTTTTGTCCGTTGGCAACATTCCCAAAATAATGACGTTTCATAGTAAACAAAGTTCACAAATAAGTAGCATTTTAATTTCGACCTTCAAAGAGTGATTGAAATAGACAAAACGTGATTAAACATGGATAAAACCATTCAAAGTGCTGGCCGGAAAGTTTTTTTTTCATAAATCCCAAAAAATGTACTAAACACGTCCTAAACATTTATTTTTAGGTACTTAGTAATCAGTTGCATGACGAGAACACGTCTTTGTTCAATTAAATAATATAAATACTGATTTAAATAGCTAATACATAAATTTATGTCTAGCAAAAACACAGCTAATATCAAGACTAGGTTGGTACGCTATTCGGGTTGCCATACGAACAGCACAGTGGCGCCCCTATTATTTTCTACTCTTTTTTGCAAACCTGTACCAACTTATTTTATCTGTTACTTTAATAACAGACCCACAAACACTGATACCGCGGCTGTTACTGTTATTTTATTGTATCAGCCCCCACACATACATACCTACTGTTATCAATTTCTCTCTTTTCCTCATTAAACAAAGACCCTTGCTAAAAAAAGAAACACCCATTATTTATTTCGAAAAACATTTACTTCTCTCTTATCAAAGCGGTTAAATTACTCTAAAAAGAGAAGCAGCTAGTATCAGGTACCTTTAAATACAGTTGGTGGTCTTACAAGACCAGTTTCGAAAAAGTAGTTTCAAAATTACGTCGTATTACCTGTTGTTACACGGTCTGTTACTGTCCAGTGACCATTCCAAAAAAAAACTTACTTATTTAATTTATTTTTTTTCATGGCAATTTGTGATTCAATAAAAAAAAATGGGTACATTTTAAATGAGGAGGCACACTGCTTTTTAATCCCGCTTGGTGGCGTCTTGGTGACAGTATCTTGCTTTGACATAAGAACAGTCAAATCCTGACATGTTTGGAATAGGTGAATCAGCATGGATGTCTTTGAAAGTTTCAGAATGCGGACATACATATGAACTGTCTTGTATCAAAGTGGATTCAAAAATTTTGATTTCGATCATATTCCTCCAACCTCTAGAAAGAAAAACATATAAGTTTGGTTTAACATAAAAAAGAAGACATGAAAGATAACCTCAAATCTTAGAAAATGCTCTAATCCTTAAATACTTAAAATGCCTACCTCTCAATGAAATCGGCCTTTTTCCCAGCAGTCGACGCATTTCTTCGTCGAAGCTCAGTTTGAATTTCACGTAAAGATAACAGCAAGTTCATTTTTATTGGGAAATTACAAAATATACACAGAAAATCGCAACCACACACTTGATAACAGACCGAAACAAGGTACAGTCGCTGAAAGCGCCATCTGCTTCCACTTTTTACTGTGCCCCCCCCCCCCATTGTTTTAACCTGCCAACTGCTTTATCAACATTAAAGGTGGAATCATATTATTGGACGCGTCCATAAGCCGCATCTTATGGACGCGACTTAGAGGTATCTGGATAATGAATTTACATTGAACTGTACACACTATCGGACATCATCCGCGGACGCAACCTTGGGCTGACCTTGAGCGTTCGGACGTCCGATAGAAATCTGGCTCGCTGGATGTTTTTGTCAGTCGAAAATGTCCGCGGACAGTGTGCACGGGGTGCGGGACGCGTCCGTGCGTCAGAAGGACACGGATTGCGTAGGAAGTTGCACGTACATGCGAGATAAATATTATAGGTACCTAATAATGGAAGAAAAACTCATTGAATGTGTTCGCACTTTCGCAGTCAAGAATTGCTCTATAATTATAAGTGTAAAGACTAAAAACATGCTTTGTTAAAACAAACAACAAATTAAGCGTGCACACTTTCCGTTTATATATATTTACAAACTCTAAATAAAAATTTTGCAAAAAAACAACTATTGTGTAAAATTTTAATTTTACACAATAGTTGTTTTATTTTATCTAATTATGATTTAGAAAAAAAAAAACAACTATTGTGTAAAATTTTAATGCAAAATTTATTCGATGATTTCCTAACGCTCAAAAAATAATTATTTAACTAGAGCTAGAGTTACAAAAAAATATAAAACTTAAATTTGAAAAAAAAATGGAGGTTTTTGAAATAGCTGAAGTTACCGCAACGAATGCAACTTTAATTAAATTCAGTTTGAATTTGGCGCGCAAGTGCCTTTCCGTTTTCCATATTTATATCTCTTGGCACTGTATGATTCCGTGTCGAGTGAACAAAAAATGTATTTATTACAAGGCAGTAGCAAATGAAGGTATATATTTTTCATGTCCAGTTAGCCGACAGAAAAATAAAACCTTTTAAAATTTTCTAAAGTAAAATCCGCTTTCTTACTGAAGAAGAATAGCACGTAAAGACATCTAGAAAGATGCCTTTACGTGTCGCTATGTCAATAACTAAAATAGATTAGCTGGATTGGGTTATTTCAGGGCCAATACTTGTAATTAAAATACATCTAAAAATATAGAGCCTCTAAAAAAATATTAACAGGCACAGTTATTTACCCCCTAAATTTGGGGAGAAATCCCCTAAGTTGGGAACTCTGGCTACCTATCAGCCGATTACCGGCGCTAGAAACTTATTATCGGACGCGTCCATAAGCTGCAGCTTATGGACGTAACTTAGAGGTATCTGCATAATGAATGTACATTGAACTGTACACACTATCGGACAGCATCCACGGACGCAACCTTGGGCTGTCCTTGAGCGGTCAGCCGTCCGGTAGAAATCTGGTTCGCTGGACGTCCACCGACTGTACACACTGCTCAGTCGCGTCCATAAGCTGCGGCTGATGGACGCATCCGATAATATGATTCCACCTTAAGTAACGCAACAAAGAATTGAGGATTGAATTGAAATTGCTTTACGTGAAATAGCGATCGTATCCGAATGCGTATAGTAAATTTGGTTTGAAGGAATTAATCGCAAAACTTTCCAGACAGTGATCGTGTCAGAACCCCTTTATTGTCTTTGGTTTGACGTTTGACGGGATAATTTGCAAAACGGTCCATGCATGTACGACTTTATTAGGATCTCAAATTAAGGGTCTCAAGTTTAAATCTCAATTGAATATCATTAATCATTAATGATATTCAATTGAGATTTAAACACGTATTTATCGTTCGTACAAAAATTACAGACTGTTATTTTAATAGATATTTGGATCTGTTATTTTTGTGTACCAGTTATAACAGATATCGAGGCGATTATTGTGTGCAATAATTGTGGCAATAATCGGCAGACACGATTGAAAGAGACGCCAAGATCGGTGTCTCCATAAATATTATGGCATATTTACACGCTTGCCGAGGTTGCCAAACGTCCACAAGCTTTCCAAGCCTTATGCTACGTTTACACGCTTGCCAAGCCACGGCAACCGTCCACAAGCAGAAGCGTGTGAACGGGGTGTTTGGCTTGGCTTGTGTGAGCTTGTCGCCGATCCGGACTAGTATCGGTTTTTGAACACAGATCAAAGGAAGTTTGCGGCAAGCGTTTGCGACGCATTTACACGTTGGCGCGTGTTTAGTTTTGCTCACAAGCTCGCACCGAACGGACGTTTTTAGTTTTATGCTATGATCATCTAATACCTTTAAACGAGCAATTATTGTACATATATGTATCTAATATATAAAATTCTCGTGTCACAGTTTTCGTTGCCATACTCCTCCGAAACGGCTTGACCAATTTTGATGAAATGTTTTGTGCTTATCCGGTATCTATGAGAATCGGCCAACATCTATTTCTCACTCATAATAAAAAAAAAAAAAAAATAGGCGGTAGGATTAGGGTAGGAGTAGGGTGGGAGTAGGGTAGGAGTAGGGTAGGAGTAGGGTAGGAGTAGGGTTGGAGTAGGGTAGGAGTTATATTATAGATGAAAATTGTGACGCAGACGAAGTTGCGCGGGTCAGCTAGTTTATATATAACTAGCTGACCCGCGCAACTTCGTCTACGTCACAATTTTCATTACTGCTCCGCTCCTTTTGATCTTAGCGTGATGATATCCTTCCTCGATAAATGGGCTATCTAATACTGAAAGAATTTTTCAAATCGGACCAGTAGTTCCTGAGATTAGCGCGTTCAAGCAAACAAACAAACAAACTCTTCAGCTTTATATATTAGTATAGATATACTAACTGACTCGGCAAACGTTTTTTTACTCTTGATAGGCACGTGTTTGACCACTATCTCACCTGATGGTAAGCGATGATGTGGTCGAAGATGGAGCACGCTTGCCTAGAAGTAACCTATTCACTCTCCTCTTCTCTTGTTTTGCCAAACAAAAACAAATACCCTACCACCTATTCTCATACCTACCGAATATACACACAAAATTTCATGAAAATCGGTCGAGCCGTCTCGGAGGAGTTCGGTAACAAACACCGTGACATGAGGTTTTTATATATTAGATAATCTGAATCTCGGAAACGGCTCCATCGATTTTCATGAAAATTGATAAGCAGGGGTTTTGGGAGCGACATGTGGCGGGGCAGCCTTTCATATGTGGCTAGCACACTATTTGGGCCCCCAACTACCTGCGGTCGGCCAGCGGCGCACCGTGCCTCGGATCCCGCTACTCTCTGCGACTAGTCTCCCGATACGCCCATATCAACGCGAGCCTAGTCGGTCTGCCTGCATTGGAACAACTATTTCGACCTCCTCTGAATTGGCTACACTGAGCATCGTACCGGAACGCGGCTAGGTCACTTGGCGGTACGTCTTTGCCCAGTGGGTGGTCGCAAGTCATCGGCCGAAACCTACCACCAGTTAGTGTCACCTGATTAGCACCACCCGGGGACCACGTGCAGGGACTAGCAATGGGTATACTCTTACGGACGCGGGTGACTCGGCCCCAAATATATTAAACAGTAGTTTTTTCGAAAAAAGTTAAAATATCTTTGGATATTATAATATGTAACTAACTGAATATTATACTGATTGAATCTAAATCAGAATCTTAATTTTAGCAGTTTTTTCTAAGTATTGAAAATCGGAATTTGTTTTTTTCTGACCGGAAACCCATCGAGCATTTGATTCTTCGGACGTATGAAAATCGGAAAACAAACAAATCGCATTTACAACTTTCTGTAAATTAAGTTTCGTGATTTTTAATAATAGACATTTTAATTCTTAGGTAATATGAAATTCGGACTTTTGAAAACCGGAATATCGAAATTCGGAATAAAATATTTCGGAGTATTTGGGTGTTCCCCTCGAAAACTACCTGCGAAGGTACCAATTTTTTTTGTTGGAGTATCAATTATTACTAATTATTAACCAAATACTTATGGAAGTGATTGGTGTCGGTGGTCCTGCGGTAGTCACGGACATCTTTAAAGAGCGAGATTTTGTGCGCCTTCTTTGGATGTACGACTGAGTTGTCGTTGTCACCCCTTGGTGCGATGCAATAATAAAAGCGCATATTAAAGGCTTATTACAAAGACTTTAACCTTTTGAACGCCAGAGCGAAAACGCATCGGCGCACCTCCCACGCCAGGGCACAAATTCAGCGCAGATACCTACAAAAAAAATAGGGATTCCAACATCCGATTTAGAAGTTATCGAAAACCAATAAATTATTGCTTTTCGTCCCATATTTTGAAATACAATATTACTTATTACATTACTATTTTATTTAATTTGACCCTATTTCGTATCATACTATCGCGTTAAAAAGCGGTTACAAAGTTCTAAACAACCTACAATCAGACATTAGAACTACAAACGAATAAATCAAATAAGGATAAGGTACATCACTAATCTCGTTCGTGACGTCATATGCTGTCGGGAAGAGCCGACTCTGGCGTGGCTGGCACATTTAACAACTCCTTCGCATGCGAGTAGGGATGTGACGTTGTGGGACAGAATAAATAGTAATCATATAGGTAGTATTTAACAAAAAAATACTCAATTTGCTTATAATTAGTCTGACTGTTCATGGCTTGGCAAACTTATGACATCTAAGTACTTCTGATGTCACACTTTTCATAAAACGTTAAGTTTATTCACTTAAGTTACTGAACGCTTCTCTTCTGGCACTCGATCTCGATCCAGAATATTCAGATACGAATAGTTGTCATAAAAAAATATCTGTCGTAGTAATAGTAAGCTTTTAATAAAATGTTTCACATCATCATCTGCCTAGCCTTTTCCCAACTACATTGGGGTCGGCTTCCAGTCAAGCCGGATTTAGCTGAATACCAGTATTTTACATGGAGCGGCTGCCTACCAGACCTCCACAACCCATTAACTGGGTAAGACGGTACTTCATGGCAAGACTGGAGTCAGATTTACTGGCTTCTGACTATCCGTAACGACTGCCAAAGATCTACAAATGACAGCCGGGACCAACGGCTTAACGTGCTTTCCGAGGCACGGAGGAAACTCGGTATGTTAAGATGGTCACCCATCCACAGACCAACCTTGGCAAGCGTTGCTTAACCTTGAAGATCGACCCGTGCGGCTGTTATTATCTAGCCACGAGTTCCACCATAAAAAAAAATGTTTCACATATTTTAAATATAAATTACCCATCACTAGCTGTCGTGTCTTGCCGACTGTGGCGTGTGGAGAAACACTTTTTTACGCAATTCGATTAGCAATTTTTGATTATTGTTTTTTGTAGTGAAATGTAACTAATGGATATATCTTTGTGCCATTATACAATATATATAATTAATGTAGTTTTAAATAATAGGAAAATGAAACACAGAAAACTTAATTTAGTATATTTATTTTGTACTTAAAAAATGTCGTCATTTTGTCGGCTATAGCCGACGGTGGCGTGTTGGGCACGATTTCATTTGTCGGCTATAGCCGACCGTGGCGTTCAAAAGGTTAATATAACTGCACCTTTACCCTACTAACAACGGGTAAGTACCTACTTATCAGATAAAACACATTCAAATGGAATACGAGTATTTATTAGCTTTTAAAATAATCAGTCTTAGATAAAAAGAAAATAAGTAATGAGCAAAATTGGACCCTGTTAAGCAGAAAACATCCAACCAAGTTTTTGTAAAAACTTTTTAACAATAAAATTAAAACTCCGAAAAAACTGATTAGCAAAAAATAACTTTAGGTAATTTCGGAAGTCGGTGATTTTGATTGTTTCTTCGTATTTTAACACCGACTTTCGAAATTACGTAGTTAGTTTTTTTAAAAAGGTTTATTATTTTTTGCTTTTCAGTTTTTTCGGAGGTTTAATTTATTTGTTAAAAAGTTTTAATTTTATACTTTTTTGTGGCTATAATCTACTAATTAATACATATTTATTTTTTATTACTTTTAAAATAGCTACCTATCTTACTTTAGCTATTAACTGTAATATAATCCTACTTTAACTATTTCTTAGTGTATAATATAAACACTTAAAAAAATACAGGCTTTATATACCCACATGGGTAGGCCTACAAAAAATGCTACACAACTCTGCATTAAAATCTGTGAGCGAACAATAAATCACCCCTATTTTCCCCCACTTACGGTAGGATTTTTTTTTACAACTTTATATGGGAGCACTTTCGAGGTATACCCTATCCAATAAAAAAAGAATTATCAAAATCGAACTATTCTGTAAAAAGTTATGCGTGGTCATACATTACAATCAGTGAGTGAATAATCAATCATCCCGTTTTCCTACGGGGCCGGGTTGGAATTTCAATAAAAAAGCTTTATCAAAATCTAAACTACTCTGTACAAAATTATGCGTGTTCATCATTGCGCACTCAGCGTTTCAAAATCGTCCGCATAGAACAAGCGCATAATTTAAAATTGTGCGCAAACGTCAAACAGTCTCACGTCGCTCGCCTATCTGCATGCTTGTCAAAAATGCCAAAATGTTCGTTGACATATTGCAAAAATATTACGTCAAAAATGTTGAAAATGGATGGGATATCGTATTTTCGGTAAGTAAAAGAATTCATTGATTTGTTTTTGTGGTTTTTATGGCTTAATATACATATAAGGCTATATGTGATTTTGGTTTAATTTGTCTCAAATCTTCACTCAACGGTCCAAGTATAATGCGGCAAATTTCAATGGCCACTTTGCCGGTGTAAGAACGAAGCATTACAGCCTCCTTTTGTTTTAGTCGCATAATACAAATGACCCTGTTATTTTTATTGGAGTCGATTTTTTTAGTGTAAATTTTTTTTTATTAATAAATTATTATTTTTTTGGATTGAGATTTTAACAAATATTTATGCGTCAAGTATTTTACTATAGTTTTGAATTGAATTCCAAAAGGAGAAGAGGTCATTAATTCGACGATTTTTTTTATGCTCGTAAATATTATAGCATGCCGCATTTCGCAATCCCATGAGTAGTCGCCTAATTAATAGATATTAATTAGGTGACCACTCATGGCTTTGCGAAATGCGGCATGCTAACGACAGAATTGTCGCTCTGGCAAAATACGTCAAATAAACAACTTAACAATTCTTCACTTCTGTCGGCAGTCGGGATGATGACGAAGACTGTTGTTGTTTTCGATTTTGAACTTATCTCGGACTCGTATAAATTACGGGTAAACAAAACGATTCGTTTTATTTGCACATTTTATTTCTAATTTTAATATTTTAGTTTTCCTCGCGACCCAATACGATGTGGAGAATGGACATAAATCGTCGGCCAACAAAGGCGTGAAGATTTTTTTAAGCCAAATAAATCAAGCGTCGTTTGTTCAGAGCATTTTTTGGACGCAGATATGTATGTCACTGCAAAAGGCATAAAACGTCTTCTTAAAATGGCTGTTCCGAGGGTATTGGTAAGTATGTTTCATTAGCAAGAAAAATGAATTTGTCACATGGTATCGTACCTTCATTCAAATATGTAATTCTTTTTTGTAATCATAAATATTTTTCACAGGACCATGTACCACAGGACCTCAAGATTGTAAGTAACTACGATGAAGAACGAACGAAACTTTAGTGCCGTTTTTCATAAAATATTATTTAAATTATGGTTTCTCAAACTAATAGATTTAAAGGATTTTGGTGGTCTGTGCTACGCTAGTGAAGATGTTTACACTGTATGTAGTAAAACAGAGGAGATTATAAGACGAGAACAGCGCATAAATGGTCAACAAAACACAACTAAGGCCTATTTGTGTTCCTTAGTTTTAAAACGTACCTTACATTAAATATATTTTCTAGTATTGACACACATTCCCTTCAACAACCTGCTCTTTTCAATCACAAAGTTAGTCTTATAAAAGCTATTATAGAAAAGTTTATAGACGTTCGTCTACATTATATCGCAAAAAAAAAACAACAGAAAATTTAAAATCTCATTCTAAAAGACAACTTTTCAATAAACTTAACTTATTTCAAGGATATTAATGTGTTTACTTTTGCTAATTGCTTTAGATACATAATTGTTGCTTAGATACATATGTAGGTATGAGTATTTATTTTGGCCGAATTAAGGATTTTTTTATATTAGAAAGGCAATTTAAAACGTATATTAAAAGCACACTTTGTAAACAAACATATACTTTAGGTGCATAGTCCTCACATATATTAACAAAATTTTTGTATACCAGAAATGGTAAAAAAAATATTTAAAATGTGTAACTGTGGAGTTTCTTGTCCGTTCTTCTCCATAAGATTCTACTACTACTATTCTACCTTTCCAAATGGATAGTAGAGTCACTTTATTTTTAGAGTTCCATACCTCAAAAGGTAAAAAAGGAACCCTTATAAGATCACTCTCTTGTCCGTCTGTCTGTCCCTGTGTCACCATCGATTTTCTCAGGAACGGGTGGTCCTATCAAGTTGATATTTATACTAGATACTGAGGTCTATGGTCTTAGGTGTATAAAAATATTAATGTCCTGAGTCAACATGATAAAAAGATATGGGCAATTTTAGATTTTCGCGAGAACTTGTAAGTACCAAAATTTACCTTATTTTTCAACTTTTTTTATTTTTCGAGATTTTTCCTTCACTTGTGAGACCTTGCTTTTAACTAACATTGACAATTCTAGGTCAACCGGAAGTACCCTATAGGTTTTGGGTCGAAAATCTATATGGTAGTTCCCTTTGACTTACAATCACGAAATTTGGCAAGTAATACTGTCTTATAAGTACCTATTAGAAAAAGCCTGAGAACTGTACATTTGTAATTTAATCTTAAAAAATAGTCTTTTTTAGGGTTCCGAAAAAAAAGGAACCCTTATAGGATCACTCGGGTGTCTGTCTGTCTGTCTGTCTGTCTGTCTGTCTGTCTGTCTGTCCGTCTGTCACAGCCAGTTTTCTCCGGATCCACTGGACCGATTCTGTTGAAATTTTGTACACATATGGACTTCTATGACCCAAACACGGATGCGTTACGAAAATTATTAAATTTTTAGTATGGGAGTCACTTTTGGGGGTCAAACAAGAAAATTAAAAAAAAAAAGTTTTTTGAACAATATCGTGTGACATATCAAATGAAAGGGCTTACTGTGAGGATTTTAATTATATTTTTTTCATAATTTTAAAATAAATGATTTAGAAGTTATTCAAGAAATTAGACGAAAAATGACCATTCCCCCCCCCTTATCTCCGAAACTACTGAGCCTAAAATTTTGAAAAAAATGGAGATAATAGATCTTTACCTAAAGATTAGAGGAAAACCTATTAGAAGTCTGTAGTGTTAATATAACATGTTAAAAAAATTAAATTCGTTCGGAACCCTTTGCACGCGAGTCCGACTCGCACTTGGCCAGTTTTAAAAGTAATTTGTAGCTACAAATTTGTACGGAACCCTCGGTGGGCGAGTCCGACTCGCATTGGACCGGTTTTTTTTTTCATATATTATTTTAAAAATTATAACGTTCAAAAGTGTCGACAAACATTTTGACTTTGAGTCTGAATAAATGATTTTTACTACTTAATATTTGTTTCATTGATTTTCACATGTGCTACCCAAAAAACATATTTATGCTTATATTACAGTATAATTATGTGTTGACAACACAATTTACCTAACTCTTAAAACACTAACTCAATGTCAAATAAAAAAAAATATAAAGCATATTCGTCTCCACTCAAGTCTTGTTCTATCTTCTTACTTCAGTCGTAAAATTTTATTGTTTTTTGTACACTGCTTTGTACAAAAAACAACTTTAAGCAATCCGTGTAAGGTTGAATTTGCAAAAAAAATGTTTACACGCACACACACACATGAATGACACATAATACATGTCAGTCTTTTGTGACGGTTTCGAGTGTTGCATTAGTTCGAGATTGTGCATCTTGGGTTTTTTTTATATTTCAATGGTGTTCATACATAAAAAAAAATATAAATATATATACGCGTCGACTTGAGAATCTCCTCCGTTTTCTCGTCGGGTAAAAATCGTTATCTACGTATCCATAATGTACTCATCAAGTTTCATATATGCACAAAACTTCCAGGCAGTTTGATAACATTGCCCTAACAAAACTTATACTGTGTCAAAGATACCATCTGCTACTGCTAATCACCAATTTTGAAAAATGCAGATACCTCACTTTATTTAAAAAACTTAGGGAGCCAAGTGCTTTGGATCTTTTGGGTTCCGAACAAAAAACGGAACCCTTATAGGATCACCCGGGTGTCTGTCTGTCCGTTCGTCTGTCACAGGCAGTTTTCTCCGAATCCACAGGACCGATTCTGTTGAAATTTGTTACACATATGGACTTCTGTGACCCAAACACGGACGTGTTACTTCAATTATTTAATTTTTAGTATGGGTGTCACTTTTGGGGATCAAATCTGAAAATTAAAAAAAATGTTTTTTAAACAATATTGTGTGACATATCAATTGAAAGGGCTCACTGTGGAGGTTTTAACTATATTTTTTCCATAATTTTAAAATAAATGGTTTTGAAGTTATTCAAGAAATTAGACGAAAAGTTACCATTCCCTCCCCCTTATCTCCGAATCTACTGAGCTTAAAAATGGAGAAAATATTTGAAAAAAAATGGAGATAATCGATCTTCACCTATAGATTACAGGAAAACCTATAAGAAATCTATAGTGTTAACATAACATGTAAAAAAAAAATTAAATTCGTTCGGAACCCTTTGCACGCAAGTCCGACTCGCTCTTGACCGGTTTTTTTTTCTATATTTTAAATAAAAGATTCAAAGTGAATTTTGATGAATCTTTTTTTTTTATGCAATGTAGTTTGTTCAGTATAAAACGAATATAACTTAATTTTGATAGTATCCGTGAACTACATTTTTACTTGGCAACACTCATAGAATTCTCCTCGGTCAAAACGTCTGTGTAGTGTAGTGTAGTGTTTGTTTGGCGCTCAACTTAATATAAAAACTTATAATATTTAAATATGCATATTTTTTTAACCCAATTTAATCTTCGCACCAAACCCCTAAATAGGGAAACTTGTAACAAAAAAAATAAAAATATTTTGATTACGGATGAAGAAGCTAACAAAAAGATTATAGAGGAACATAATGCCCGTCCTAAAACAGCAGAAGACCTTAAAAAACGACTCAAAAAGACATGGCTCTCGCAAAAACTGATCCTTACACAGAAATACACTTACATAGAAATACACATACGATTTAGACAAAACTTTGCCACTACCATGCATCCCCACGAATATTGTATTCTATAAGAGGCAGTTATGGGTGTACAATATGGGATACATACAGGATCAGATGATAAAGGGCACTGTGACATTTGGGTACAAAGTGAAGCTAGGAGAGGCTCCCAAGAAGTAGCTTCTTGTTTGATTAAGCACCTGTCGGAAAGGTTGAAAGAAGGACTAACCAATCTTATTTTGTGAAGCAATTCCTGCGGCGGCCATAATATGAGTGTTAAGCTCACTCTTATGCTTAAAGCTTTTTTATATGATCACCAAACATAACAACAAATTTTTCGAGTCGGGACACGTGAGGGTTGTATTAAGTACCTACTTTAAGATCAGTATTATTATAACCTATGCACCTTTGTAACCATTTTTATGCAATATCCTATGAAATATAGGTCAGTATTACTCGGGCAATCACTAGTTTACCATCAACACCGCACCTTACATTGCGACCCTGTCAAAGGAATCTACATGTGCTACGCGAACTTGAGACATTTAGGGCTATTACGCACTGTCGACTAGTCGCCGGCGACTCAGTTGTCGACGACTGTAATATTGTATAGTTTAAATAGGTGTTTACGCACTAGTCACCGGTTGCCCGGGCGACTTGGCGACTCGCCGCGCAGTGGCGACACACAGGCAACTGCCGGTCGCCGGCGACCAATAGGAGCACGGTTTCAAATGAAAGCATTCACACTGCGAGCAACTGTCGTAACGACCGGACGGCCGCGCACAATGTGTTTTGACACGGATAAATTTATATCGGAAATACAATCCCGAAAAGCTATTTGGGATTTACAAAGTGAGGAATATGCTAATCGGGATTTGAAGAAAAAACAGTGGGAAGAAATAGTAGAGTTATTTGGAGGTGAAGAATTATCAGACGAAGAAAAAAAAATCATCTGCCAAGATAATTGACCCTCAGTTGTAAAGTAATCAGCAAATACATCTCTGTATGATGCACCACGTCGCGTAGCTCTTTGGAAACCGTTTGGGACTTCTTCAAAGCCAGGAATGCTCAGGGTATCTTCAAATTTATATCCGTCTCTTTCTCGGACATAGTTGTGAAGAGCGCAACATGTTTTGATGAAGATCTAAATTCACGTTGATAGGTTTGTGAAAAATCTGCCACTTGTTTGCTAATATGCCGAATGAACATTCAATATGGCGTCGTGCACGAGAAAGCCTATAATTAAATATTTTTTTCTTTGTTGTTAAATTTGATCCACCGAACGGTCGCATAATTTTGTCAGTTTGTCCAAATGCTTCGTCACCCACAATAACAAACGGTACTGGTATAGGGTTTGTCGATGAAATGGGCTTAGGTTTGGGTATTTGCAAATCATTGTTCATTAGTTTTTGATAAAACGTTGAATTTGTCAATATAGTTGAATCGCAATCCTTTCCATAGGAACCAACGTCTATGTATATGAACTTATAGTCAGAGTCACAAATGGCAAGCAAAATTACAGAAAAGAAGTGTTTGTAATTATAACACAATGATCCACTGTTGTATGGTTTTATAATTCTTACATGCTTACACATGTCTTTTAGTACAACCCATATAAAATGACAAACTTCTCTTATTATTTCAGCTATAGTTGAAATCCCAAGTCTGTATGAGTAATGTAAATCTACAAATTTACAACCGCTTCCAAGATATCTGGAATTAAAAAATAATTTAAATATATACATTATTTACAGGTCAAGCACTTCAAAAAAATGGAAAAATATAAGAAGCTGCTTTTCGCGAGAAGTACGAAGATTAAAAAATACTAAAAGCGGATCTGCTGCTTCCCATAAAACTCCCTATATTTATTATAATCAGCTGTTATTTTTGGAGATTACCGTTGGTAATTTGAACACAGTGAGTAACATTGCTGAACAAGAACATTTGACAAATGATCAAGAACCTTTAGGACCTTACTCGAGAGAAAATATAGTCGGAAGAAAAAAGAAAAAAACGTCAGATGATGGCACAAGCGAACTGTTAACCACATTAAACAAGTGTATTGAAACTCGCAAAAATAAGGAGGATATTTTGGAACAAGATGAGGACAGAATGTTCCTGATGTCCCTATTATCATCATTTAGGGCAATTCCGGAGCACAAAAAGTCAGCTGCGAAAATTCAATTAATCAGTGTAATCGAATCATTCCGATCCTCTACTCAAAATAATATATATCCAAACACAATGTGGCGAAATTTTAATGAGTACGAGTATGAGCGTGGTTACTTCACACCGGAGGCCGGGCGTTCAACAGCACCAAGTCAACAATCACGCCCTGAAGCACAACATTATTATACGCTACCAACTTCAACTCCTTCAGAACGTGAACGCCCAGAGTCGCGATTTTCTACTGTCACTTCAAATACCTCGCAAGATTCTGACATTTTGGATCTATTTTGAATATTTCCTTTTGTTGTGCGTTCGTTTATAATATTGATTTCATTAAGTACTTTAAAAAATACATGTTTTATAATTATTTACCGTATATTTTTAAATTATGTCATCGAAGAGTAGACTTACAGATAGTGCCATCCACGAAGACGCGCCCCACTCTTTGTTCAAATGCATGTGTGCTATCTTCCGCATGTGTTAAACATCTGTCGATACACGCTAATTATCGATGAATGCAAACGCACACTAATAGAAATTGACTAATCAGGAAAGAGTATTATGAACAGCACGAAAGATGCTCTATTTAAATTTAATCGCGCGTCTTCGAGGATGGCATTATCTGTAACTCTAAACACACTCCCGGACACATCTATCGGCCCACCTTGAGTTTTAAGTTTTGACTGGAGACCAGCTAAAAATAAATGTTAGGAGGAGCAATAAGTTTTTGCAGGTGTGAAGCTGATTTACTGGCCATCGTTTTCGTAAAAAACTGCATAAAAACTTATTGCACCACTTAACATTTATTTTTAGCTAGGGATTGTCAACACTTTAAACACTAGGTTTGGCCGATAGATGTGTCCGGGAATGTAATGTAAATTGTGTTAAAATCCCGTAAAAAATAAATGTTAGGAATGAATTTTATTTGAATTGTCACTTACCTTAGTGTTATAAAAAGTTTTTCTTCCGGAGAAATACATGGTCGCATATTTGTATCTATGCCAGTTATATGTGGTTTTAGAAGACACAATAAGTCATCAAACGAACTCACAGACATTCTTGCATAATTAAAAAATTTACGAGGATATTTTCTAACGTCTTCATAAAATATTTTAAACATTCCCTTTGACCTCCGTTCTTCTAACAAAGGATGCACCCAATACTCTTTTGATTTTTTTTTATTTTTCTTTCTTTTTATAATTAGTAGCGCCGCTACTATTGCAAGTTCTTCAACGTCCATTCTGCACGAATGTACTTGGAATACTGTCGCTCGGCTCGGTCTCCGGCCCTAGTTTCCCATGTTTCGGTCGCCGAGGGACTGAGTCGCCGGCGACTAGTCGACAGTGCGTAATAGCCCTTAGTGTGACTGTGTGACTCAAGGAGTGATAATTATTGAAAAATAGTGGTGAAAATGGAATGATTATTGACTTATAGTGTCCACAGACTAGACATCAGCGCGAGTGTACGAATCATCCACGAAAATGGGCCAGCAGCAGTCTAAAGAGGAGACCCTGATCGTCCAAAACGCGGCGGCTGGCAGTAACCGAGCTACAGCAGACGAACTTCACTATCATATGTCCCTGCACTGTGTATGTGCTTCTTGCCTTATGACACAGATTTCGGGAAAATAGAATTTGCTCTGAAATATCAACGAAAAGTTTATCTACCTGAAGATTATATGAACACCATGAGAACCTGCAAAAAAAATAAACTTCTTCAAGTCCAAAGAATGGAAGCTAAAGATTTTCTTGGATCACCAAATCTTGAGAATATAATCACCAATAGAATAAAATCTAGTACTGGTGAAAAAATATACTGGCTTATAACTTAAGAAATATTATTCAAAAAGATGCGATATTTTCCTTGTTTATGTGAAAAAGTTTGGAGGATGATTATGAAGAGGTGGATCTGAAAACACGTTAACGTGGGAGACAACACTTAATTTCCAGAGGTATGATGAATATGCTTTAACCAAACGGTAAACCTATTTCAGCTGAGAAATTGAGCGACATCAAAACCCTTATGCATTCAATTCCAAGTGATGCTCACACATTCTACAAAAATCTTACGGGTGATAATAATGTAAAGACGTATAGATACAGACATATAATGTATAGATGGATTTTGCACTAAACCTGATTTTGAGATAAGAGTATGAAGCCAAGGATTGCCTACTCATCTATACTAATATATAAAGCTGAAGAGTTTGTTTGTTTGCTTGAACGCGCTAATCTCAGGAACTACTGGTCCGATTTGAAAAATTCTTTCAGTGTTGGATAGCCAATTTATCGAGGAAGGCTATAGGCTATATATCATCACGCTAAGACCAATAGGAGCGGAGCAGTAATGAAAATTGTGACGCAGGTGAAGTTGCGCGGGTCAGCTAGTTTTATATATTTTTTCATCTCAAAGCATATTTAACAACAATTTAAATTGTTTTCTCTCCTTAAACTATTTTTATATTAGTACTGACTTTAAATTTATTTTCTTTTTTACTATATTGTAATATTGCATTTTGCATAAAAAATCCACTCATAGTTTTTCAGGAATTACAGATATTCTTCATATGAAAATTAACTGTATACTACTATCAAAATCCTTACTAATATTATAATTCCGAAAGTAACTCTGTCTGTCTGTCTCGCTTTCACGCCAAAACTACACAACCGATTTAAATGAAATTTGGGTCTAGAGCCTGAGAAAGGGCAAAGGCTACTTTTTGTCCCGGGATTATGGGTACGACTTTCCATTGACTTCCGTCGAAATGAGGGTCGGGGAGGGGGGCGGGAGGGGGGGGGGTGGTTACTACCCCCCCTTAAAAGGGAAAGTCTCGAAGCCGGGGTGGCTTCGAGACTTTCCCTTTTCGAGTTTTTTTAATTTTTAAATTCTGATGGTAATTTCCTCATTTAATGGATTAAAATTAATAATAAGTGTAAAAAAACCAGCTGGAGCCCTTGGGGGGGGGGGTTGTCTATTGTTTATCCGAAGATTATATACCAGAATCACCATATTCCCGAATTTCATTTAACGATTTTTGATGGTGGGCTTGGTCTCCTACTTCTATGTGGTTTATAAAAAAATAACCACGAAGGGGATGGCGGGGTCTATTCGCTCGCTTCGCTCGCTCAGACGACCCCGCCATCCCCTTCTAACCTAACCTATCCGAGTCGGAGTGCCCTAAAGTCCCAATTGCATCCAGTTTCTCCTGATATAACCACAGTTACACGGTACTGGGAACGGTGGCGCGGGAACTACCAGCTACTGGTTCCGATGGCAAAGTCATGGGCACAAGTGGCTCACTAGAGTCCAACACTTGCACACACGGGGGGCCTGCAGAAGACGCCATGGTGGTAGTCAAACGTTGTTTTCACCGACAGGAGTACGTAAACACTCTCAACTGCTAGGGACACAAACGATGAGATGACTGACGATGACAGTGACAATACAAAATAGCGTCAGTTTTACGTTTCGTTCTACAAGCCGGCAAAAGACGGTAAACACTACACATTTTCAATTATAATAGCTCGTAATGAAAATAATGCTGTAATTTAAATATAAACTGTTAAATATATGTATACATGAAAAGTATTGAAATGAGTACAAAATATAATTATTTACATACATTTTTATAAAATAAAATGTTACCGAACGTATGAAACCTTAACCGTAGGTAAAACGAAACGTTCAATGGTGAGAATTATATATAGTCTGTGGTAGGGATTGACATAAATATTGTAAAAATAATTGATTTTCAATATTTTTTTTCTCAAAATGTACGCGTTTTCGAATGTTGAAACTTTGCGTGTGTGCTTATAATAATGTAACCTTTCCGTAAAAAAAATATCAACTCCCAACTCGCCGGACGGCAATGGAAAACTCACCCGGATTATGTTCCCTAGGGACCACGCGGGCAAAGCCGCTGGCAGAAGCTAGTAATGTATATGTTATGGCCTATTAAACTACTAACTTTCAAATAGGTACTTTACCGTACGATTTTTTTATTCTCTGCCTAACTTTAAACTGCATTTACTCAAAAGTAATAAAACGTTGGTTGGATCTTGTCTGCTTAACAGGGTCCAATTAAAACACGATCATCACTTATCAATACCGCCTGATTTCAACTCCTTGCGAACTCCTGTTCAGCAAGAGGAACCTTCATTGTAGCCGTCACGGTCAAAACACCATCGAAAGAAAGCTTGTATTCCACTGAATCAGGAACAAAACCCTCTGGCAAAACTATGCGGCGAGTCAATTGGCGGGAAGTATAGCCATGCTGGGTTTCCTTGTCTTCGTGCTTTCCTTCAACAACGATGAAGCCATTGGCCGTATTCACACTAATCTCTTCCTGCTCGAAGTTCTCCGCAGCCACGTCCACTTCGAACTTGACTTTGTCGGACTCGATGCTGAACGCAACGCCTCTTGCGGCCGGCGTCGTCCCTTTCCCCTCGGTGTAATACAAGAATGGTGGCTGCGACATTTTTCTTCAATAGTTACTTCTTCACTTCAAAACTTTGAAGAACATCTGAAGTCGGGCAAGATGGCAGTGACGCTTGTTATTATTGTTATTATTAAACTCTTTGGCACAGACCCACAGAACACATCACAGACCACATAGGCACATAGATTTTGTAGCCCTAGTCTTTGCATAGAAGCTCGCTTGAGTAGGGGTTAGGCGTATTTATCGTAACAGATAGAAATAACAGACAATACACATAGACATAACAGATATTTACAAATAAAAAATTACAATTGTTCCTACATACTTATTTTATACTTATTTTATCTGTTAATTTAATAGCAGACCCGCAAACACTGTTATCGTGGCTGTCGCTGTTATTTTATTGTTTCGTGATTGTTTCAGTCCCCACACATATACGACTGGTACCACGCCTGTTATCAATTTCTCTCTTTTCCTCATTAAAGAATGACCGTTGTTAAAAAGAAAAACATTTTTTATTTTGCAATATGTTTACTTCTCATTCCTACTAAAGCGGTTAAACTACGCTCAAAAGAGAAGCGCCTAGTATTTATCAACCTTAAAATATAGTTGGTGGTCTTACAAGAACAAACAGTTTAAAAAAATTGACTCCTAAATTACATCGTATTACACGGCCTGTTACTGACCAGTGACCATAATAAAAAAAAACTTATGATTTATTTTATTTTTCTTCATGGCAATTTGAGATTCAATAAAAAAAATGCGTCCATATGAAATTATTTTGAGCCTGCCAACTGTTTTATCAACGCTAAGGAATGCAATAACGAATTTAGGATTGAACTGAAATTGTTACAAGTGAAATAGCTACATTATCAGGGAGTAACAAAGGCTATATATTATCCCCGTACTCCCACGGAAACGGTAACTACGCGGGTGAACCGCGTGACGTCCACTAGTAACAGATATTTGGATCTGTTATTTTTGTGTAACAGTAACAGTGATAACAGATATTGTGTTTACGAGTGTCAACAATATAAGTTATGCAGATGACATGGTGCATCTCAGTCCCTCGATGAGTAGGTTAAAGAGGTTGCCATCGACTTGTGAGGCATATACGGAGGAGCATGGCTTAACATACAACTCGAAGAAGAGTGAGATTCTTGTATTTAAGGCACCTAAGCAGCAGCCGCGCAGTGTACCTCCCATATGTCTCAACGGCGTAGCACTAAAAGTTGTGAACAGTTTTAGGTACCTAGGCCATATTGTCACGAGCGACCTAAGTGATGACCTAGATATAGAGAGGGAGCGCAGGGCGTTGTCGGTGAGGAGCAATATGCTTGCCCGCAGGTTCGCTCGTTTTACTACAGACGTCAAAGTAACGCTTTTTAAGGCGTTCTGTCAATCCTTTTCCACGAGTGGCCTGTGAGTATCATACACGCGCCGAGCCTACAACGTCCTGCGTGTTCAATTTAAAATGCTTTTAGGATGCTGTTGGGACTGCCATGGCGTTGTAGTGCTTCAGGAATGTTAGCGGAGGCTCGCACAGATGGTTTCCATGCCATACTGCGAAAGAAAGCGGCCTCCTTACTACAACGCTTGTACCGTAGTGACAACAGCATCCTGAAAATTATAGCTGCCAGACCGGACTGTCCCTTTCAAATAAATCAATTTTTTGTATATAAACTAGCTGACCCGCGCAACTTCGTCTGCGTCACAATTTTCATCTATAATATAACTCCTACCCTACTCCAACCCTACTCCTACCCTACTCCTACCTTACTCCTACCCTACTCCTACCCTACTCCTACCCTACTCCTACCCTACTCCTGCCCTACTCCTGCCCTACTCCTGCCCTACTCCTGCCCTACTCCTACCTTACTCCTACCCTACTCCTACCTTACTCCTACCCTACTCCTACCCTACTCCTACCCTACCTAACTACCCTACCTAACTACCCTACCTAACTACCCTACCTAACTACCCTACCTAACTACCCTACCTAACTACCCTACCTAACTACCCTACCTAACTACCCTACCTAACTACCCTACCTAACTACCCTACCTAACTACCCTACCTAACTACCCTACCTAACTACCCTACCTAACTACCCTACCTAACTACCCTACCTAACTACCCTACCTAACTACCCTACCTAACTACCCTACCTAACTACCCTACCTAACTACCCTACCTAACTACCCTACCTAACTACCCTACCTAACTACCCTACCTAACTACCCTACCTAACTACCCTACCTACCTACCTACCCTATCTACCTACCTACCCTATCTACCTACCTACCCTATCTACCTACCCATTTTTTTTTTGCTTTTAAACCTTCCCTGTATTTTGGCGAACCCAACAAAAAATGAATTACTAAAATCGGTCCAGCCGTTCTCGAGTTTTAGCGAGACTAACGAACAGCAATTCATTTTTATATATATAGACTAACAATACCTACTAACCTACTTACGTTATACGTAAGCACCATTGTTACTAACACCAAAATACTAACTAAATTATGGACTGTGGTCTGAAAATAAAGTTTTATTTAATTTAATTTTTAACCTGGTCATCTATATCTATACTAATATATAAAGCTGAAGAGTATGTTTGTTTGTTTGCTTGAACGCGCTAATCTCGGGAACTCCTGGTCCGATTTAAAAAAATCATTCAGTGTTAGATAGCCCATTTATCGAAGGAGGCTATAGGCTATCATATCATATCATCACCCTAATACCAATAGGCTCGGAGCAATAATGAAAAATGTGACACAGACGAAGTTGCGCGGGTCAGCTAAGCAGCAAGTCTGGACTGGAAATACCTTAAAAAAAATGTGCATACCTACAATTCAAAGTGTCTCATAAAATGGCTGCCAATGCTAGGGTCGTACCAATCAGGAAATATAATGTTACTATAACAATACAATAAAAAGTATCGATACTAATACTACATACTAGTATTACGAGTCTTACAAGATATCACTTTTGAATCATAAGTATAATTTATATTCTTACAATCTGTTGTAACAGAAAAATGAGTAAAGGCTTATTCCTTTCTGTTAATGACAGTTAATGTAGAGTTTTTTTCTGCACAGATTTTATAAACACTTTTACTTGCATCACTTTTGCGCTTTCGCTTATTTTATATCTGGTCTGTAGCTTCTGATAGGTATGTGGACTAGGTTTGCCAGATGCAGTCATTTCATTTCCAGGACAATTCGAGGGATACTAATTTGGTAGGTACGAAAATGGATAGTGGTCTTTGTTAATTGCATTTCTTGTAATATTTTACAAACGTGCCAATACACCACTATATCACCAATATTTCAATAACGAACTTACCAGCTTCCATTGCTCGTACAATGCAGATTATTTTTAAAATATTAAAACACAACCATAAATTGTGCATCGCACCTCGCTTTTACTTATTCATTAAATAAAACTTCGGTAAAAATCAACATAAGTGTTTTATTTATTCAATAAACATTTGGTATGACACTGTGCACTTCCTTGCACTTTAATTTTTAAAGTTGAAATGCTTCTTTCAAGAATCCCAGTTCCCAATTTACATGCTGGTACCATTTGCTCAAAGTTCTTGTGTGAGTAAGCATGTATTGTAAGTTCGCCTTATATAATTATAGGCGGGGATAAAAATGTAACGTTAATGAGAACTTTCGGATTTCTTCAGAGTATCCTTTCGTTGAGGCGCTTAATTTTTTTTCTGTTATTTGACATATTTTTAGTCTTAATTTTTCGAGTTTGTGCAACCTGAAAAAGAGAAGAAAACTACTTCAATCCTTAAGGTTCCGGCGATGCATGAATTGTCCATACAAACGTAATACCAAAATAATTTGCAGATTGAACATATTTCCACTATTTTATGCTGATATTCGGATTTAGACCGTATTTATCTAGGTTCCTACGTTTTTTTATTTTTTTAAACCATCGTAAAATGAAGTTAAAGCGAATTTAATTTCGCACATTTTTACAGCGTAAATGGCATGTTTTAATTTTTCTGTATTATAAACAACAATATTTTCAATATTGTTTCCGTAGAAACATAGCTTATATTAACAAGTTACAAATTATGGAAAAAAAAAGTAGAAAAACACTAAGTTTTCATTCATATTTTTTGATATTACGGAACACATCCAAATTTATCACAAATTCCAATCGTTAGTAGTTCTGTCTCGGCAAGCAAATATCAATGTGTGCGTGATCGCACTGCTCACGGTCGTATTAGCTGCTTTGTGTATTTATTTATTTATTTAAACTTCTGGCACAATTGTGGTACATGGGCGGACTTAATGCAACAAGGCATTCTCTACCAGTCAACCTTTGGGTTAAAAAGATTACGCTGTGGTAGGTGTACAACTAATAAATAAAATTTAAAGTAGAATTTTGTTTCGGGAAGAATATACAAATAATATATATAATACTAATAAAATACATATATACGCTAAAATAATAAACTAATAAATATAATGTTATATACAAATCTTTCTGATTAAGAGAACTCAAAAATGATGACTAGACCAAACTAAGAATGACAGGCTTTTAAGTAGTGATTTCGGATTTTACGGTTAAAGGAAAATTTTGACTCAGCCTTCATGATGTCAAGAGGAAGCATATTCCAGAGTTTGATGGTTGAAATAACAAAGGAATTAGACACAAACCCAGTGCGGTGAGAAGGAACGTGAAGAAGTAAGTTTTTGGAAGCTCGAAGGTTAACTGTGAGAACTTCCCAACACTTTAAAATATTATTTTAAATAATCAGGAGCACAAGGATCGATTATAATAGTGAAGAGCATGCAGAGGGATCTGAGGGATCTCCTTTGGCGGATAGGCAACCATTTAGGCTGAGAACGGAAGGAAGAAATGTGATCATATTTACGAAGGCCGAAAATAAAACGAATACAATTGTTAAAAAGTCGATCCAGTTTGTTAAGAAGTTCCTGAGATAGATCAGAGTAGCAAACATCAGCATAATCAATAATTGGAAGCACAAGTGATTGGACCAAAGTAGTATTAGTGCTTGAAGGAAGAAAGTGCTTAAATCGGTAGAGAGATTGCAAAGTGTAAGTTACTCTCTGGCTAACCTGAGCAATCTGCTTATTCCAACTTAACCTGTCGTCAATGTTTAGGCCTAAGTCTTTAACGTGTGGCGACAGAGGGATGACGGTATTGTTGAAAGTAAGTGGCAGTAGATGGCTGGTGTCCAAGTTACGCAGAAAATATGATCTACCTATAAGGATAGCTTGACATTTACTGACATTGACAGTAACCCCAAATCTGCTTGACCAATCACTGATAGCTAGAAGGTCAGCATTCAGCAACGAGATGCAGTTGTCTAGGTTGTCAATGTCAGTTTGCGCGTAGAGCTGTAGGTCATCAGCGTACAGATGGTAAGAGCATTTGAGGATAGTGGTGATAGAGTTAATGAACAGAGAAAATAAGAGTGGAGAGAGTATACCGCCTTGTAGAAAGCCAGTTTTCAGGACGCACCAGTCAGAAAACTTCTGATCAGCACGAACTGCTTGCTGGTGACCACGAAGATAAGATGAAAACTAATCCAGTGCCGACGAAGAAACCCCAATTTGAGACAAAATAGCCAGGAGGATGTCATGATCAATGGTATTAAAAGCATTGGAGAAATCTATTAAAACCAACACCGTTTATTTCGAATCCTCCAAGCCACTCCTAACGTCTTCTGTTACCTTAAGTAATGCTGTGGCTGTGCTGACCAGATTGGAAAGGGGACAACAGGTTATTCCTAAACACAAAGGAGGTAATTTGCTTGAGAGCAACTGCTTCCAGGATCTTAGATAGGAAAGGGAGAATGGAGATTGGTCTGTAGTGATTAAATAAACTGGGGTTGGATATTTTAGGAAGAGGGGTTATGAAGGCCTTACGCCAGATTGTGGGAAATATTCCAGTCTGTAGAGAAGCATTGATTATGTGTGTGATAATAGGGAGAATATTTTTAATTATAAGAGACAACATAGTTCTGCTGACACCATCACAGCCAACAGCCTTGGACTTAATCGCATTAAAGGTTTTGAGGGTCGTTCACTGGGGAAACAGAAAAATAATCGGGAAGTAAGATAGGCAGACACTCACACCAGCGAGTGTTAGACGATTAGATAGTTACTTTACTGTGCAGTGCGTGCGTAATTATCATAGTTTTCTAACTTGTATTGTAATATTTCTGACACTTGACCTTAGCTATGAACTTGGATTTAGATATTTGCCTTTTGATTTGGTATCGAGTAACCCGTGTAACGTACATTTTTACGACCTTTGTTAGTTTTGGCACCTTCAAATTTGTCGCAAAGTGCCGCGCGGCAGCAGCGGGGCTGCAGCGCTACCGCCGCGCGGCACTTTGCGTTTATTTTTTGTATGGATTAACAAAACAGCGCGGCATTTGAAGGCGCCTTAACCGAGCCGACATGGACGCCGCCCCGACTCCGAACGTTGGGTTGGGATGTATCTCACTCACCGAAAGTGCAACCCAATGATATTATTAAAAGTTACTTACCTACTTTCTTAGCTACTTATAGGTACTAATTATTAACATATCTTTAAATTTAAAGTGAGCCCAAGAAAATAAACATATTTTTAACCGACTTCAAAAAAAAGGAGGTTCTCAATTCGACCACGTATATATGTATTTTTTTTGTGTGTTGTTCGCGGATAACTTTGTAGTTTATAAACCGATTTCGATGAATCTTTTTTTATACGAAAGGGTATGCTGCCGAAATGGTGTCACGTCAGGATCTGACGATGAAAACTCTGAGAAATCGAGGACAACTCTCGAAAATCGTAGGCACGCATCTGATAAAGTCTTGATATTTGTGTGTATATCGGGTGATACTACAAAAAAATGAAGGTTTGGATCGGACCTGATGATGGAGACGACAGAGACCCAAGGGAACTCCACGTCGGTATGTAGGAACTACCAAGTGTTTGGGCTTATTTCATTCGTATTGACGAGACCTTTACACCGAAAGTACTAAGTAAGTTTTATTAATCATTCATTTTAATACACACTTACCGAAAATACTGTAGGAACGGAGTTATCTTGTAATCCCATTACATCAAGTGTTCTATTAAACACTTTCTTCAATATGAAGTACCTTGCACAGATGTACCTTTCTTTGCTTTTTTCTCTTTTTTATCCAGGATTAATATTTTCTTCTCCAATAGCCTCTAAAGACTTTTCCCTTAATCCTTCATTATTAGGAAACCTATAAAAAGGTTAGTATTTTTATCAATAAATCATTTGGTTCGAGTTGTTAAAATACGTAATTAAAATAAATAACAAAATGATGTCATCTTATATAACTAGTGAATCATGTGTACAATGATACGTACCGCTCGGCGGCACTGATACAATCATGGTTTTTCCTAGACATTAGTAGTAATTTTCTGTTTAATCACGGTAACATTTTGCCGTCAAATATGACAATAGTTTTTCAAAAACGTCATAACAAACGTCATTGTTCGCTTAGCCATGAGTGAAAGATGTCAAACGAAGCTTACAGAGAAATTTGATAATAAAAATTATATTATTTACTTCGGTATTCTATGCACGGCGATTGCAGTTTTATATTTTTACAGGTACCATAATTAAATAACTACATATCTGTGTACTTTGTGAGTGGTATCTCCCTAAACCATTACGTTTTTTTTTCAGATTTCACTTTGCCACAATAGCATTTAGCTATGTGTTGGGATGTTTGGCTTGTTATTATGGGCTCAACTCGAATATTTTACATGATTATATTGATAAATTAAAGTGCCATTTCGTCGGTGAGACGTACAAAGATGAAGGAGACGCGCCTGTCCGAGTGAGTTGGCATACTTTCTTTGTTTACTGTTTACTTGATATAGAAAACTGGTTATTTTGCGATTGAGGTCATGTACGCCTCCCTATTCATCATTTTTGCTATTTGATAAGCAGTTATTGCGAGGGTAATTGTTATTTCAAGGAAAAGCAATCAAGAAAATACCTAAAGAGTTGCTTTATTGTCATTAACTGTGAGACATCACTAATCATTTTTATTGCTTAATTAAACATCCGTGTTATCTTTCCAGTCCGTTTTCTTATGGATAGAGTAATGAGTGTTGAGGTAGAACTTCAGATCAGTTTAATTGCACCTTTCTCAGTTATACACTTGGTTTATCATAAAGTATAAGTATCATAAATCTTATCTGGTGCTCCAATTTTTTAACAGTCAGATAAATAATAGTTGGGAAGATACTGGTTACTTTGCCTTCTCCCTGTAGTTTATTTATGATAGTACTATTTAGTAAATTTATTTTTTAATGCATGAGTCTGGAGTTCTAATTACCTTGCACTGAGTCATATAATAAAAGTCATTTTATTAGTCATTGGTTTATTATAAACATATTATATTTATTGTCAACATCTTTTACTAAATACATAGGTAATTTTGCGTTTACAGGCATTGAGCATAAATAGTACAAAAATAATTAAAATATCCTCATTAACAACAATAGATCATAGATAAATAATCAGGCAGTAAAATCTCTATTGAATTAAGTAGCTTCTGGTGACCTGATTTTTAAATATTACTATCAAAATGTAGATTAGATAAATTGTTAATTACTTACTAGATTTTTAATTTATTTTTCTTCATGTTCAGCATGAGTTTCTTATGTAAAAAACTGGCAAAGTGTGACTCAGACTTGCGTGGAAAGTATTCCAAACCAATTTAATTTTTTTAACATGTTATTTTAACACTGTAGACTTCAAATCAAATCAAATCACCTCCACACATAATCGGTCCAGAAGATCCAGAGAAAACTGGCTGTGACAGACGGACAGACACCCAAGTGATCCTATAAGGGTCCGTTTTTTACGGATGTTCGGAACCCTAAAAACTGGCCAAGTGCGAGTCGGAGTCACGTGCGAAGGATTCCGTTTTAACATGTTATTTTAACACTATAGAATTCTTATAGATTTTCCCATAATCTATAGGTTATCTCCATTTTTTTTTCAAAATATTAGGCTCAGTAGTTTCGGAGATTCGGGGGAATGGTCATTTTTCGTCTAATTTCTTAAATAACTTCAAAACCATTTTTTTTAATAATGAAAAATATATAATTAAAACCCTCACAGTAAGCCCTTTCATTTGATATGTCACACAATATTGTACAAAAACTTTTTTTTGAAATTTTCTAGTTTGATACCCAAAAGTGACCCCCAAACTAAAAATTTAATAATTTTCGTAACGCTTCCCTGTTTGGGTCACAGAAGTCCATATGTATTCCAAATTTCAACAGCAATCTGGCTGTGACAGATGGACAGACAGACACCCGAGTGATCCTAAAAGGGTTCCGTGTTTTGTTTGGAACCCTAAAAACAATAAATTGAGCAAATCCAGAATGTACCAATATCTTGGGATATGGTAAATTGGTCAATGAAGTCCTTTTGGCGATAAAAAGTGACCTATGATACTCAGCAATTAAATAGTGTAGGTATCTTTTAATTAGTATAATGATTTTTGTAATCCAGAGATTTCCTTTTTAAAAAGCTTATTTTGTTTGATTAAATTTATAAGAGAATAGCTGTCATGAAAATTGGAGGGTACAGAGATGAATCATGATGTATCCAAATTAAACTAAATCTTAGTCATCTCAAGTCAGACTTGTTATTGAATGAGTCACTTATGATATTGTTTGTTACTTAACAACAGATTAACTTTAAAACCTTTCCCTATCTAGTGGTCACAAATAATTATTATTCATACATTGATATATAAAAAATCCAAGATACACACTCAGCATCTCAAAAACGTCCGCAAAAAACAAGCGCAAAATGTATAATTGTGCGCTAGTTTCAAACAGTCTCGCATCACTCGCCATACTGCACTGCTTTGTAAAAACAACTTTAAGCGATTCGTGTAAGGTTGAATTTGCAAAAAAATATGTTTATAGTATAACTACACACAACTCACACATGACACTTGATACATGTCAGTTTTTGACGACAGTTTCGAGTGTTGCATTTGTATGAGACTGTGCATCTTGGGTTTTTTATACATATATCAATGGATTCATAGCAATTGTTTAGCATTGCACTACTACATATTATTAGAAATGTGAAATAGGTGTAGGTAGGGTATGGTAAAAATCGAATTAGCCTGTCAGATATCTGACAGACTAATTCGATTTTTTCAGTGAATACAAAAATGAAGTCAGCTACAGTGCGTTGAAAATACGCGCGATGTCACGGCTCTGGTAAAAATTGTACCATCGTAGTGACGTCACGCGTGTCTTCTTTCTGACGATTTAATTAAATCTTTTCAGTAAAAGTACCCTATTCCGTGTGCTTAAAAAGAAGAAAGAAAGAAAATGATTTCTGTTTGGTTGTTTATTAGTCAATTATGCTGCAATGATGGAACAGATTTGGATGAAGCTTAGGTCACAGATAGGATATATCCTAAACTAGTTGACAACTTCGTCTGCGCTACAATTTTCGTTACTGCTCCGCTCCTATTGGTCTTAGCGTGATGATATATAGCGTTCCTCCATAAATAAGCTATCTAACACTGAAAGAATTTTTCAAATCGGATCTGTAGTTCCTGAGATTAGCGCGTTCAAGCAAACAAACAAACAAACTCTTCAGCTTTATATATTAGTATAGATTTACGACAGTTACATTTTGTCCTGACATTGTTTTTTTTTGGGGAAATAAAAAGCTTTTCCTACAGGCAGTAACTATGTGGTTTCCATAAGCTAGTGAAAGAGTAAAAAATTATGCACCTCATTTCCTAAACTGATGATGAGGTCTTGTTCTTTCAGGGTTGCGAGACCTGTGGGTCGAAGGATTGCGCGAGACATGACTCGAGCATATCGGCGGAGCCGTGGGTGGGGCTCCAGATACACAAACAATTGGATCAGGCCATAGAGGATGTGAGTATTCTTCTCTACTCTTGACTCTTAAAATTTTAGCAACTGCAAAAAACATCTGCTTGATAAAGAGACATAGAACTTATTTTTCTTAGTCTTCCACTGTTCTTTATTGATTAATTAAACTGTGGGATCCAAGGCAGTTGGTTCATCTCTCCAGGAGATGTTGAGCTTCATTGAGCCGGCGTTCTACTGAAAGTTAGGAAAATAGTGTGGCGGGTTTGTCTCAAAAATGTCTGCTTATAAAGTTTTAATACAAAATTATATCTTGAAAATATGTATAAAACTATTAAGATCTATGGGTCTTTGTTACCTGAAAATAAATTGTTTATTATTATTAAGATAGAAATATTAATTTTGATTTTTACAATAATTATGTTCCAATAACTTATTATTGGAACAATGATTTAGTCAGTTTTATCGAATTTTTCCTGCCTATTGTCATCCAGGAAAAAAATGTTGTCAAATGATTATGCAAATTATTTTTCTTATACGAATTCGAAAAATGTCCCGAATTAAAAATATTAGACAATGTACAAATAGAACTTGAAATTAATAACTTACAAGCTTTTTTTAGCGGCTGCGAGTCCATGCACTATTCCACAGGAACTGTTAATTTTCCCGGAAGAATTAGTAGCCTATGGCACTTAGCAATAATGTAACTTTTTATTTACTTGTACTGCCGCCAAATTGAAATGCATACGGAGGATTCATGTATTACTTTACGTCTACTATGAGTTTTATCAATCTATACTCGCTAGCGACTGTAATTAAAAATATGAGTTTCTAATTTATTTTTTTAGTTGTTAACTAAAGTTTTACTTGCAACTTGCTTGCTTGTTAATTAACAACTTAAACAAATAAATTAGAAACTTCTTTTTAAAAGTTTTCACACATATTTTTAACTACGGTCGCTAGCGAGTATAGTTTGATAAAACTCATGGTAGACGTACAGATGTAACACCAGCTTCTGCCAATGGATTCGCCCGACTGTCAAAAATTATGACAAAGAAACATCCTACCGGGATAAAAAGAAGCCTATGTGCTATTCCAGACTATAATCTATGTATCTGCCATGTGCCTGTGGCGAGATTGAGTAACAATCATTCATTCAAACTTTCGCATTTGAAAACTAATAAAAAAAAACAGGCCAAGTGCTAGTCGGATTCGCACAAGGATGGTTCTGTATCAAAAACCGAAAAAAAATATCTTAATTTTAAATGTTATTTCGTTTTTGTTAGTTGTTGTTATAGCGGCAATAGAAATAGACAATCTGTGAAAATTTCAACTGTCTACATATTACAGTTCTTGAGATACAACCCGCTGACAGACGAACGATCGGACGGACGGACGGACAGCGGAGGCTTAGTAATAGGGTTCCGTTGGTTACGGAACCATAAAAAACAAATTAGGATTATCAGAGATCGCCCGAGCAAAAATTCATAGGAAAAGTAATGTTAACAAAAATAATTTTATACCAAGGTCAAGTAATATCTTTACAAAAACATCGGCACAATGGCGGCACCAAACCAAAACAATTGAGATTATGTGCTCGTGAGATCACGTCTTATTCCAAATGGCTTGACACTTCGTACATTCGTTTATGTCTCATTCATTACGAATATTTGCTGTTACATAACACAAGAAAAAAACAGAAGGTCTACTCAATAAATTAAGGATTCCTTTATTTATTTACTTTGACCCGCGCAGCTTCGTCTGCTCCGCTCCTATTGGTCTTAGCGTGATGATATATATCATATAGCCTTCCTCGATAAATGGGCTATCTAACACTGAAGTAATTTTACAAATCGGACCAGTAGTTCCTGAGATTAGCGCGTTCAAGCAAACAAACAAACTAACAAACTCTACAGCTTTATATATTAACTAGCTGACCCGCGCAATGTCGTCTGCGTCATGATTTTCATTACCGCTCCGCTCCTATTGGTCTTAGCGTGATGATATATAGCATATAGCCTTCCTCGATAAATGGGCTATCTAACACTGAAAGAATTTTTCAAATCGGACCAGTAGTTCCTGAGATTAGCGCGTTCAAGCAAACAAACAGACGAACTCTTCAGCTTTATATATTAGTATATATAGATTTATTAACTAGCTTTAGCAGCGGCTACGTCCGCGTCAAAGTAATAGAGGGAAAGGGAATGTAGTACCCAGATAAAAGTATCGTATTTCCTAATCCGGACAGAACAATTCAAATTCTTCTTTAGAAGTTAAGATAAAAAAGAATCGGGCTCTCTCACAAAGGGTTCCGTACCATAAAACGAAAAAACCACGTTTCTTTCATTTTTAATTCATTGTAATTTTTATTACTTGTTGTTATAGGGACCGTGCACGGCGTTGACTATGCCATCTAGTGTCGCATATTCGAAATTTTAAGGGTCAGAAAACTTGACATTGACGCTTCTGTGCTGCCACCTGCAGTTCCTGCACGCTCAGTTTAGGAGAACGTGTGCGAAGTAGACTGTGCCATCTAGCGTTGCCATTTCGAATTTTATAGGTGACTACAATTTTATAGGTGCTAGTTTCTGCACGTTCTCTATAGCAGCAATAGAAATACACGCACTCTGTGAAAATTTCAACTGTCTACCTATTACGGTTCTTGAGATACAGTCCGCTGACAGGCAGACGGACGGATAGCGGAGGCTTAGTAGTAGGTACGAAACTCTAAAAAACGGTTCTGACTTTATTTTCTGAACGTTTTTCTGTCGTCTGTACTCTAAAACGGTGACGATAACATTTAATCACTTCCTTATTTTGTCCAATTTGGGAACATACGGAAATATTCGATGCAATTTTCGGGCTGACTAATATTTAGAATCAGGTATCAGTGAGGTTTGCCAATAAACTGATTAGAAATGTTTGTGTACTTAAAAATGTAAATTAAAAACAATATGGAACAATACTAACAAATATTATAAATTCGAAAGTGAGTTTGTTTTTTGTTACGCTTACTTTTATGCCTAAAACGCTGAACCGATTTTGATGGATTTTGGTACAGAGATAGATGGAACCCTGGAGACGGTTATAGGCTTGGTACTTTAAGTGGTACGCGAGTGGAGCTGCAGGCAAAAACTAGTAATAAATAATATGGGATAAATTATTATTGATAGTATAAAGTTTTTTATAATTATTTTTTTGTGCCTTTGCGAATCAACAAATGATGATGCCATCATGGCTACCAATGATGACACGGTTGGCGCAGTGCTTTAGCGATTGGCTTCTGCGTTGCCTGTCGCGGGTACGATTCCCGCACGGAACAAATATTCGTATGGCCTACAGATAGTTGTTCCGGGTCTGGTCGTTTGTTTATGTGAGTTTGTATGTTTGTGAACGCATCCACGATACAAGCGAAACTCCTAGTGTGGGGCAACGTTTTAAAAAAAAACCGGCTAAATGCGAGTCGGACTCGCCCACCGAGGGTTCCGTAGCTACAAATTGGTTTAATTAAAGACTATTTTTTATGATTTAATTACAAATGTATAGTTTTCAGACTTTTCCCTATACTTGTAGTATAAGACGGTATTACTTGCCAAATTTCATAGTTCTAGGTCACGAGAAATACACTCTCAAGGGAAACAATGTATAGACATTGTGTTTCCCTTGAGACAGTGGCGGTACCTTCATATAAGCCCAAAAGCCCGGCATGCCTTACTAAAATGCTCGATAGAGAATCAATATCAAACCCGAACTATTTAAAAGTTCGCGCGCTTAATTCTTATCAAAATAACACAAACTATTACCTATGCCACATTACTACATAACTACATATCGCGATTGTTCGCGCGCAGAGTTTCGCATTTGCAGCATCTACATATAGCTATCTCGCTTACACGTACCGGCTTTTACCGGGCTTTCAAATACTATCTCCGTCACTTTCGCACTTATAGCGATGTGCCGTATAACGAGTTCTAAACCTTGTGCGTCTACAAATCGATCAGTATGGCAGATTAAGCCGTGCATGCGTATGAAGTTGCACGCGTATGCGTGACCTTGTCACCTTGCCAACTCTGCAGTGTTCCAGTTTTAGCGACGTTGTGAGATCTTGGAGATTTTTAACGAGTTTGGACACTTTTTTTAAGATTTAGCAACAATAAAAACTAGCGACTTTTTAAAATAACGAAATTAAATATTCAAGCAATATCTTAAAAATAAAAAATTTGCGATATCTTGCTAGATTTTTCATATACCTGTCGACTTTTTTTGCCTAAATGACAACACTGCAACTCTGCGTAAGTAGTTCTTGACACCCGAGTGCAACTCACTTCAGTTTAATTTGCTTGAGAGTTGAAAAGTTATGTTGTTAAAGTTTTTTGTGTGTTTTCTTAGATTTTCTCAGTGATACAATTGTTTTGGTGACTTACCTACAACAATGGAGGTAATTGTACCTTGTGAGGATTTAAAATGCGTTCAAGTTTTGATTGGCGAAGATAAGGTAAAATCTTTAAACTTTGCTCAGAAAAAACAGTTAATTTCTTCATTAAAACCAACGCCTAATCTGTGTTTTTCTTAGACTAGTAAATCGCATAAACGAAAATTTAATAGATCAGTGTATAATACTAGTTGGATTGTTGGCTGTTCGCACATTAATAAATTGTATTGAAAGAAGCTGGCTGATATTTTTTTCGAATGAACATTCCGTTTGGAATACATCTGGTTATAATGATTTAAATAACATATCTGGCGCCATTAAAAGGCACGCAAATTCCCATAAACACCTGTGTGTAATGGTTTCTTTCGGTAATTTTGGTAAACAACGAATTGAGACATCTATATCAGTTTATGAGAAAATTGCGATGATACATACGAAGGTACCTACATACTCAGTCGAAAACTGAACTTTCTTTTTTTGAAATCGGTTAAAATTTTATTGGGCTTGCCTTATTTTGAAACCCTAGGCACGCCACTGCCTTGAGAGTGTCGAAATATGATTTTTTTTGCGGTATGAACGACCGTGTCTTTTTTTACGTTAACTTAGAAGTTTGATTTTTTCACAGCTCCAAGGGGCTATAGACCTGAGTATATGGTTTTCATTTCAACTTGATACCTTCATGCGTTCCCGAGATAAACGGTCTTGATAGACAGACGGACGGACAACAAAGTGATCCTATAAAGGTTCTGTTTTCTCCTTTCAAGGTACGGAACCCTAAAAAATGAATTAGCCATGATACCATCATGATGATGGTATCAAATATTAAGAACATAACTGCCTTGACGCAAACAAACCACGTCATAATTTCTTTATTCACCTTGAAATGTAATTAATATGACTTTTTATAAGAGGACAACTTGTATTTGTCGCATTGTGATATGAAAACTCGATTATTAAATCCTTATAAATATGCAAATGATAAATACTAGATATATATGCATTGATATATAAAAAACCCAAGATGCACAGTCTCGAACAAATGCAACACTCGAAACTGTCGTCAAAAACTGACATGTATCAAGTGGCATGTGTGAGTTGTGTGTAGTTATACTATAAACATTCTTTTTTGCAAATTCAACCTTACACGGATCGCTTAAAGTTGTTTTTACAAAGCAGTGCAGTATGGCGAGTGATGCGCAATTTTTTTTTGCAAATTCAACTTTACACGGATCGCTTAAAGTTGTTTTTACAAAGCAGTGCAGTATGGCGAGCGATGCGAGACTGTTTGAAACTAGCGCACAATTACACATTGTGCGCTTGTTTTGCGGACGTCTTTGAAAGGAAGAAAGAAAAGAAAGAAAGAAAGAATAAAATTTATTTAGCACATATATGAAACACGCACGGTACATAGAATTAGAAATAACAAACAAAAAGGGTATACCAGAAACTAGTGTGTGTCTCACGGTTGGGCTAAAAAGGTCCATTTCAGCGATGTGTCAGACTGACTAATGCTGTCTGACGCTGGTTTTCAAAAGAACCTTTTAAAGGACGAGTGACGGTTCATTTATATATACAATATTATAATATAGTTAATGTTATAGTCATAAAGTAGATATAAGAGTACTTAAACATGTTAAAACATGGTATAAATTACAAAAAAAAATAATAATAAAAGTGATGAAGATATTACACGAATGTGAATGATTGTGCTGTGTATCTTGGGTTTATTAAATATCAATGTATATATGCCATAAAAATTTAATTTTTAAGCCAACAATTCATCATCCACAGCGACTTTCGATAAATCAATACAAAGGTCGATTACATACAGGAAGTTTCAAAACTGCATTACTAAGAAAGAATATTATGCATATGGGACCAGTTATTGACAGTAAAATTCCTAACGACATTAAAAACGTTCCACCCCTTTTTTTCAAAAATGAAATTAACGAAACTACTAGTTGAAAAATGCTATTACGCTGTCAGTGAATTTTTAAATGATAACATCCTATGACATAAATGCTAAATAATATTTCAATTGATTAAATTTGATATGATTATTCTTATTTTATATACATGTATGACTATTGTTTTTACGGTAAATGTGACTTAAGAGTTGTGACATTAAAAACTGGTTACCTGACTATTGTTTATCCAGTATATTAGACTTTTAAGATTATCTATTCTTCTATACTAATATATAAAGCTGAAGAGTTTGTTTGTTTTTTTGATTGAACGCGCTAATCTCAGGAACTACTGCCCCCCTAGCCAAGTTGCAAACGATAAACAAGAACGCTTAGTAATCTCCAATAGATTTTCAACTTTATACCTAAGAGCATATGGTTGAAAATCTATTAAAGACTACTAAGTGTTAGCGACCGGAACGAACGAAAACACTATGTAATCTTCAATAGATTTTCAACTTTAAATCCAATAACATAAAGTTGAAAATCTATTAAAGACTACTGAGAGTTTACGTTTATCGTTTGTGACTTGGCTTGTTCGGCTGTAGTGCTATTCTGTAACAACATTTTCGTATCTCGACAATGGAATCCGAGGTGAGTTTCAAATTAAGACCTTTGTGTTGTGTGCAATAAAGCTCATTTTGTGAGTTTTGTCACTCAGGTGAAGCTCGATATCGAAAAGTTGTTTACAGAATAGACTAGCTGGTCCGATTTGAAAAAATCTTTCAGTGTTAGATAGCCCATTTATCGAGGAAGGCTACAGGCTATATGTCATCACGCTAAGACCAATAGGAGCGGAGCAGTCATGAAAATTGTCACGCAGACGAAGTTGCGCGGGTCAACTAGTGACATTATAAACTGATTACCTGACAAGTATTACAATAGATTTCCAATACTTATGAATATTATAATAGTGCTAAATGTTGCATGCCATACGGTGGAATGTACTGGATCCACATGTTTTATTTTTTTATCAAAACTATGTTTTGTTACCTACATTCTGTGCAAATAAACGATTTCTGATTCTAATTCTGACTTCGCCAACTGCTGAGCGTAGTAGACCTCCCTTTTCTTGTGCCAATCCCCACGATCCTGGACCAGCCTCATCCAGGTTCTACCCCCGATGGCAACAATGTCGCCTATCCACCTCGTCTAATTTTTTTTGTCTCACAACACAACAGGGCCCCAAGTCTGCTATTACAATAGTGTCAGAATGGTCTATCATTGATTTCATAATGGTTGATTTTGACAAGATTCTACACCATTTCTTTCAATGGAGTGTCAGTGATTGACCACTGGAAAGTCATAATGACGCTTTTATATCCAGTGGTAAACTTCTGAAAAAAGAACAAGAACACTCAGAAAAAAGTTATTTGGATCTAAAATGAAAAGGCTCCTTTGTTAATTTTCAAGACCCAATTACCTATAAAGACGATCATAATACATGGAAGGAATGGAAAAAAAATTGTAACTTTTATTTTAATACTAGCTGACATGTATTAACTAGCTTTCGCCCGCAACTTCGTACGCGCATATCCCCTTTTTTTCCCGTTCCCGTAGGAATTTCGCAAAATCCTCTGTTAGTGCACTCCTACAGAGTGTAAGGAAGCTACATGCCAAATTTCAGCTTTCTACGACCAGTAGTTTCGGCTGTGCGTTGATCGATCAGTCAGTAAGTTTCTGCTTTTATATATATAGATAAAAAAAAATCTTATAATACAGACGGAGTCCATTAATTGGTTAGAATACAAAAACTTACAAACTATTGTTAGTACTTAATGCATAGCTCCTATTGGTTATAGCGTGATGTTATATATATATGCCTATAGCCTTCCTCGATAAATGGGCTATCTAACACTGAAATAATTTTTCAAATCCGACCAGGAGTTCCTGAGATTAGCGCGTTCAAGCAAACAAACAAACAAACTCTTCAGCTTTATATATTAGTACTAGTTGACCCGCGCAACTTCGTCTGCGTCACAATTTTCATTACTGCTCCGCTCCTATTGGTCTTAGCGTGATGATATATAGCCAATAGCCTTCCTCGATAAATGGGCTATCTAATACTCAAAGAATTTTTCAAATCGGACCATTAGTTCCTAAGATTAGCGCGTTCAAGCAAACAAACAAACTCTTCAGCTTTATATATTAGTATAGATAGATACCTACATTTTGAGCAAAAAAAATGAATATTCTATTCTAAATGCAACAAGCTAAAGAGCATTCAATGAAAAACATAAATTGATCCCCGTTAGTGAGTAAACTACTTTGAACAATACCTCAATGGTCTTCATGAGGGTTAAAAGTTTAAAATCTATGACTTTATTTAAAAACGTTTAAATTGCTGGAACTAATAACCGTATATAATATGGTAACCGGAACACATAGTGTTTGAAATTCTAATGTTTGTGTATTTCTGCTTCATGATTTTTGCCTTGTACATTTTTCGTTCATGGATTATCAAATACCGATGGTCCTAGAAAAGAGCGTATAAGCCCATATTGTACTGTTACGAGTTGGGGTTCGTGACAATAAAAACAGCCGATTAATTAACCAAAAATGACACTTTAATTTACAACACTAATTACATCTTTAAACTCACTAATTATAAAACACAATCGCACTAATGAACACCTTAATTCGCAGTTGAAGGTCGCTTTCGAAGTTATCGCCTGTATCGCCAATTCAATACTGACTTAGTCGCGGGTTACTTATGCATTCTTTTTATAGTGCGACAGTTATTTCTCGCACCTTCTAGTATGGAAACATCTAGAAAGTTCGGGTATATACCGGTCCCGACTGACCAGATGTCGAAACCTTGGCATATTCTAGCATTGAAAAGTCTAGAAAGATCTTGACTCTACCAGTTCTGCTACTCGATACTAGATGGCGCTAGCAGTAGCTAGTGTCGTTATGTACCCGGCATTAATTCTGGCGCGTAACAGTACTATTGTGGTTAAGGCGATCAGCCCAAAAATACGTGTCTTTTCAGCAAAAAATATGCGTAAGAACAAAAAAATATTCACAGCCACAAAACCCAAAGAAGTTCCTACTTGCTCTTCTTCCAATGCCTATTCTAAGCAGACTCCAAATGAGATGATTTTAAAAACCTTTGCTTTTTGTTGCAGTTCTACAACACTATACTGGATCAGTTCATCAACTCGTGGTACAGTAAGGTGACGCTGCAGCCATTTTTCGTGGATGAGTTGCGATATCAGCTTAGATACGCTTCTGCTTGCTTGCTGCAGAGAGCTGTCAAGGTAAGAATATAGAAGAAACAACTGGTAACGATTAGATAAATAACCTATTTATTTCAGGCATATTTTATGTATTTTTATAACAAAAAAATTGAATAATTACACTAAAACTAATTAATGCACACGAAGTGATGACTGTCGACGTCATGTTACGCCGCGTGGTGTCGCGTAACGTCTTCCCCCGACAATGCTTTCTAGTTTTTAACCGACGAAAAAACGGAGGAGGTTCTCAAGTCGACGACGCGTATATTTTTTTCTTATGAATGACCACGCATAACTTTTTTCAGAGTAGTCTGATTTTGATAAGTCATTTTTCATTGGAGTATACCTTGAAGTTGGTCCAAAATAAATTTGGAAAAAAATCCTACCCTAAGGGTGGGAAACTAGGGGTGATTTATTGTTCACTCACAGATTTTAATGCTGTGTTGTGTAGCATTTTTTGTAGGCCTAACCATGTTGGTTTATAAAGTCTGTTTTTTTATAAAGTATTTATATTATGCCAACAAATAATAGTTAAAGTAGGATTCAAATTCAAATTTCATTACCTAATTACGTTATTTAAATTTGTAATTAGTATACAGACTAATTACAATTTTTTTTTTAAATAAAATAAACTTTAAGCTTTCTTTAAAATAAAATAAATAAATAATATAACAGTTAATAGTTAAAGTAAGGTAGGTAGCTATTTTAAAAGTAATAAAAATTAAACGTGTAATTGGTAGGTTATAGCCACAAAAAATTATAAAATAAAAACTTTTTAACAAAAAAATGGAACCTCCGACAAAACTGAAAAGCAAAAAATAATAAACCTTTTTACAAAAAATAACTTTAGTTACGGAAGACGGTGTTAAAATACGAAGAAACAATCAAAAACACCATACAGAACAGATGAATAATAATTATGCTGCTATTGTAATAAAGCCAAGTTTCAATTTATTTTTTCAGTCAGAATGAGATTGTACGATTAGTAAAAGGCATTATATTAGCTCCGACTTTTTATTGAGAGTCCTACTCTAGAAAGTTCTAAACAAATCATCTTCTCTTTCAGATAAACTACGCCCGCTTTATAACGTCCCGCCTAGTCCCGTGCGCGCTACGCCACTACTCGGTGTGTGCGTCACGTCCGGGCGTGCCGCTGGACTCCAAGATGGCGCTGCATCCGGCCGCCGCCAACAGGAACGCCGAGCTCAAGTACCTGAGGTGTATCACTAACGCCATCATGCCGTATTTGTTGAAGAATAATGAGTTGCATAATAAGTGAGTAGCTTTGTATTTTTGCTATGTATTTATACGACTAGTTTTCGGCCGCCGCTCCGCTCACTATCAAATTTTATTTTAGCATAAAAGTTTCCTCTAACCGTCTCAAGGGTCGCATCTATCTTTGAACCAAAATTCATAAGTATCGGTTCAGCAATTTATTCGTGAAAGACTAACAAACAAACTCACTTTCGCATTTATACGAGAGCTGTTATTTATGTAATACTAGTGGACGTCACGCGGTTTCACCCGCGTAGTTCCCGTTCCCGTGGGAGTACGGGGATAATATATCGCCTATGTAGTAAGTATAATATAAGAACATTCTTGAAAATAAAAACAAGCAGCGCAAATGGCACATCTTCCCTCCTCCCTTCCGAAAAATAGCTTGCGATTGCCGTCACCAGAACGAAAGGCCAATGGTGCAACTCATAATTATTTGGAAGGGGGGGGTTCATTTTTGGGGTGACACCACATTATCCGCTCCGAGTGTCACCCACGCTAGCTACGCTACAGCTCTCAGCCTAATTTGAATAAACGACTTTTGATTTTGATTTTTGAGATTTTGATTCATTACTCACCGAGACTCCTCCGTGCCTCGGAAAGCACGTTAAGCTGTTGGTCCCGGCTATCATTAAAACATCTTTGATAGTCGTTACGGGTAGTCGTAAGCCAGAAAATCTGACATTGGTCTTGCTTGTCTTAAGCGGGATTGGACCGGACATGTCTATCGTATGTCAGATGAGCTGTGGGCTAAAAGAACTTTGGAGGGATGCGGAACAGAGTAATGTCCCGCAAACCTCCATTGAAAAGGGAGGATCCTCCGACCGGATGGTTGTTGTGTCCGGTGTGGGCAACTCCCCGATGGTTGATATTCAGACTTATGTATATATGTTCAAATCGCGCGGTAAACTCTGATTGCGCGATGTAGGACGTAGTAGTTCACTGCTAGTTGAATAGATGGCGTTGCGGTTCTTTTTGTTGCGATGTAGATTTGCTCCGTTGGTTTTTCTTGTGGCGGCATTGATGCCGCTACAGAACCTATAATTGGGTCCCGTTTAATTCAAAGCCACATTGCGGTAGAACAAGGCGAAGGTGGAGAAACGAACTCGACTCTTACCGGAACGACTGGCCCGCTATAGCAGAGGATAGGGATGTCTGGAAAAGGGAGGGTTTTGCCCAGCAGTGGGACATAATGGGCTACATAAGATAAGTCCTAAGAGTACCGTGTTACCCCGTTACTGGTGCAGGTCAGATATGCAGTCGCTCTATATTTAATACTAGTGGACTTCACGCGGTTTCACCCGCGTAGTTCCCGTTCCCGTGGGAGTACGGGGATAATATATAGCCTATGTTACTCCCTGATAATGTAGCTATCCAATGCTAAAAGAATTTTTCAAATCGGTCCAGTAGTTTCGGAGTCTATTCAATTCAAACAAACAAATCTTTATCCTTTAAAATATTATTATAGACTAGCTGACCCTCGCAACTTCGTCTGCGTCACAATTTTCATTACTGATCCGCTCCTATTGGTATTAGCGTGATGATATATAGCCTTACTCGATAAATGGGATATCTAACACTGAAATAATTTTTCAAATCGGACCAGTAGTTCCTGAGATTAGCGCGTTTAAGCAAACAAACGAACAAACTCTTCAGCTTTATATCTATACTAGCTGACCCGCGCAACTTCGGCTGCTTTACAATTTTCATTACTGCTCCGCTCCTGTTGAACTTACCTTGATAATATATAGCCTATAGCCTTCCTCGATAAATGGGCTATCTAACACTGAAAGAATTTTTCAAATCGGACCTGTTGTTCCTGAGATTAGCGCGTTCAAGCAAACTAACAAACAAACTCTTCAGCTTTATATATTAGTATAGGTATAGATATATAAAAATCAATGCCACTTTTCGTTGTAATTTTATAACTCAAGAACGGGCTCACCTTTTTTTTTTTTTTTTTTTTTACGGGGGGAAATCCTCATGGATGTCCTCCGCCCTGGGGCGGGCGGAGGGGTCTGTCAGACTCTTACTGACTAAAACCACCCCGGTGTTCCATCTCTCACTACGCCGGGGATCGCGAGAACTTGCGACTTCCGTGATCCCCGGCTGGTGCTGGCCCGCCTCTGCGGGCCACCTCGGGTCAGCGGGGGGAGTGAGGTGTTTGACTCCCCCCGCGACGTCAAAGAGGGGCGCACGGAAACACCACGCGCCGCCACCTCGGGTCCAGATGAATGGGGGGCGACGGACGTCCCCAAGTCCGCCGCCCCTGGACCCAGTTAGGGGGGCCGGAAGAGGGCAGCGTATGCCCTCCTCCGACGCCCGGTGCGTCTGCTGCGGGCCGGGACGGAGGTCGAGATCTCCCTCTCCCTTTCCGCAGCCTCCTTCTGCGCGATAACTGTTTCGCAGAAGGAGGCCACCGCGTCCCAGGACTCCTCGCCGTCGACCATAGCACGGACTACGGCCGGCAGCGAGAGGTCACTGCCTACCACAGAGGTGAGGGCACGGCGCGGCTCCTCCCAAGCGGCACACTCTGCCAGCGTATGCCGCGCCGTGTCCTCCCGACAGTCGACGCAGTGGTGACACCGAGCGTCCGGCTCCCTGCCTATGCGACACAGGAACCTCCCGAAGCAGCCATGCCCCGAGAGGACCTGCGTCACACGAAATGACAGAGAGCCGTGCCTTCTCCCGAGCCACCGGTCGAGCACTGGCCGGATTGCCTCGATAGTGACGAGGCCGGCGGAAGGGCGTGAGAGCCTGTCCCGCCATTCCGCCACCAGGACCTCGCGCAGCTGCGACCGACGCAGCTCGATGTGTCGCTGCATCAGTCGCTCGCCACGTGCCCGCGCGTCCTCACGCCACCGATGCAGTGACGCGAGGACTTTCGCCTCCAGGTCCCAGGGCGGAGATCCGGCCAGTGCGCAAGCCGCCTCGTAGGAGATCGTGCGATAACCCCTGATGACTCTGACGGCCATCACCCTCTGCGGTTTCCGCAAAATAGTGATGGTGCTGGCCGTCAGGTCAGCCGCCCAGATCGGGGCCCCATACAGGGCCATCGATCGCACGATCCCCACGTACAACCGCCTGCAGGCGGTGCTCGGGTCCCCCAGATTGGGAAGCAGCGTTGACAGCGCCCCAGCCGCGCCCAACAACTTGGGCGCCAGCCGCCGGAAGTAGGGGCCGAAATCCCAACGGCTGTCGAGCACCAATCCCAGGTACTTCATGGTGGACTCGACAGCGATACGGGCCCCCCCAACAACAATGTGCGATCCCGGCGGCGGCGCCCGTCGGGGGCCATGAAAGGCTATGGCCTCCGACTTGTTGAGGGCCACCTCCAGGCCAAGGCGCCGTATACGGCTCACTACCTGTGAGGCCGCGGCCGTCGCCAGCAACGCTGCCTCCCTGTACGAGCTCCCCCGGGAAGAACGGGCTCACCTATCCTAACCAAATGTTTAGGCTTTGTACGGACTATTTAGTAGATGGTTTATGTGAAGTTTGTGGTAGGGTAGGTAGGGAAGGGTAGGGTAGACAGTTGACGGGAGCGAAGCCGCGCGGGTCAGCTAGTATTAGTATAGATTGGTGCTCAGCTACATCCGGTTGGTCAGGAAACCACCCCCAACATAGTTGGGGAAAGACTAGGTAGATGAATGTGGTGGGAACATGAAGCATTCTGGAGTCATGCCCATTGCCTCTCCAAAAACTATTAATATTTATGGTGATAATGCTACTTAAGGCCCTATCTCTGCTTCAGAGCCGTCAAAAGGCTACTTTCTAAAGGATCTTTTGACCCAGCCGTTAATGGGGAATCCCATTAACGGCTGGGTCAAAAGATTGGAAAAAAATATATGTATATGGTAGATTACTAAACAACAATATGAATAATTGTTGTTTTCGTATGACATATAGTTTTGCTGTAAAAAAATATTTAATAACACGCTATTTTTTGGATATTTCTTCCAAACGGCTTCGAAGTTTAAAAATATTTCTACATGGAAAAATTGCTGGTAAAGTGTACTACAAAGTGAACATTGCTCATGTAAATCAATCAATATTTTGCAAAGAAAATGTTCAATATTGAGTCTCCCATATATAAAAAGCTCTGTTTGGGCGGAGGCGGCAGTCGTGCGTTAGCACTGAGACGGGGAGGCTGTGTCGCTCGTTGCTCCGCTCGCGCTATCGACCGACTACGCGTATATGAATGTGTTAGTGCAAATATTTACGAACTTTTGTATTAGTGTGCGTTCATAGACTAGCTCTTTGCAGAGGAGCCAGCTTGATTGAGCGCGTGGGCGCATTGTACAGTTTCATTTCATACAGCAACTTTTATCAAAATACTATCGGCGTCGCTCGGGTTTTATTTTTGTCTGCTCTTTTTTTTCAAACGTAGCCGACGTTCATTCTTAATTTCTTTTATTACCAACAAACTGACTAATATCAAAGAAAAATAAAAAATCAATATAAGTTTATTTATTCACTTAAACTTCGTGAACAATAGTGGTACATAGGCGGACTTAATGCAACGAGGATTTCTCTATTAGTCAACCTTTGGGTTAAAAGAAATACACTGTGGTAGGTGTACAGCTCTTCAACACAAACATAAACAAACATTTATTTTCATTATTCGGTCGGTATATGCGGCGTGTCAGTCGCGTCTGTGGGGGACCGTTTGGCTAAATTGTATTGTTTTAATAAAATTATGCTATCTTTTGAATGTTCGATTTGAGTAATTCAAAAAAATAAGTGAATTAAAGTACGATTTATTTTGATAAAACTGATACCAAGGTGCGAATAACGTGGTCTGCTTTGGTCTGTCATGTCGTATCTATTAATTTTTAAATAAAAAAAGTGTCATACAATAATAGTTGGGCATTTGGGATCACTGCCTTTTCTGTTTGTAGATATTGATGGGTCCTCTAAAATTCGAGTTTATTATTTTATTATATCATCAATCATTTTCGCAGCGCACGCAAAGGGAGGTAATTTGCAGGGTTCCGTAGTTAAATAAGGATTTACATCGGTAATTCTTTTCAGAGACATTTCTCCAGTGTGTCTTCACTGTCACTTGGTCGGGTTTTTTCAGCAATCATCGTCGTATTTCCAGTTTCCAAAATAAACCGATATAAAAACGTTATCAATTAAACACTTTCACAGGAATCATAGAATCTGAATTTTTTGAGTTAATGAAATTGCTACAAAATTATTTAGCAGAGCTGAACTATAAAATAGGCTTAAAATTTATTTGTTTCATTTACTTTACTTTAGAATGTACTTTTTTATTTGAAATCTTTTTACGAGACTATAAAGTAGTATAAGGCAGAAACAAAAAGTACTAGGTACACTGCATGTTCGAAACTCAAGGTCAAACTGTATAAACTCAATAATTAAATAAAAATGAGACCAGTGAATAAAAATATGCGTAACGTATGTATCTATCTAAACTAAAAATTAGCCGTGCAATCGCTATACTCTTGTGTAGTCGTAGGCAAAAAAGACGGCTTGGCGCGCATGTCTGCGTCCTCGCGTAATCTTTGATAATAGTTTTGAGGTAGCGCGTGCGCTACGGAAATGTTTGTGTGTGCGGCGGAGATATGAATGTGTGGCTCAGATGCTCAAGGTTATTGAGCCAACTATACACCTTAAAAGAGTCGTATGTCATGTATCAACCTGACAATCGGATTCAATCTTTAATCTAAAATAAAGTAAAGTCCATAATTCTCCATTCCAGTGTATTCTAAAAGAGATATTCGCCGTCTGGGTGTGGTCGCTGACTGAAGTTTTGAAGACCTATGTCAACTTGAAAATCGAATTCCATCTTTAACCCGCAGCAATAAAGTCCATAATTCTCCATTCCAGTGTATTCTGCGTGTTAATAAGAGAGATAATCGCCGGTTGGGTGTTGCTGTCGCTGACTGACGTGATACAGACCTAATACCATCCATGTGTCAACTTGAAAATCGAATTCCATCTTTAATCCGCAGCAATGAAGTCCATATTTCTTCATTCCACTGGAATGATTCGATTCCAGTGTATTCTGCGTATTAATAAGAGAGATATTCGCCGGTTAGGTGTTGTTGTCTCTAACTGACGTGTTAGCTGACCCGTATATACGGTATCAAAAAAAAAGTGAAAAATAAAAAACTTTTTACAAAAACAATATAACCGACTTCCAAGCAAAACACTACAAAGAATAAAATAACCTTAATTTCGGAAGTCGGTTTTGAAAAACAAAGAAACAAAACCAAAAACACCGATGATACTTGGATGACGTGTTCGTCAACGCATAAATTGAAATAAGCAAAAATGCTCATAAAATAAAAACTACTGATCCAAACTGAATCAAATTTTTACGGGACCAAATGGCAAGTATACTGCGTCGAACTAAAAAAGAATCACAGAAATCGGATCAGAAACCTCGGAGTAATCGGTGTACATACATAAAAAAATATATACCCACCGCATTGAGAACCTCCTCCTTTTTTGGAAGTCCGTTAAAAAATTAAACCAAAAGTCGTTTATTCAAATTAGGCTGAGAGCCAGCACTTTTTGAACGTCAAGTTTTACAATAGATAGTCCCCAAAAACGCCCGCCCGTCACCACTTTGTAGTGTTTTAGCTGTGGAGAAGAGGTGGCCAACAAACTCCCCAGCAACATGACAGCTAACATGACAATCGAATTAGATCTTTAATCTTTTAATTTTATTTTTTATTTGTGATGGGTATGCTCTTGACTCTAGTCTAGCTGGTCTACTATGACGTCTTAAAACGATCATGTATAAGGTGTGGGAAGGAGACAGAGTTATACAAGACGCATAACACTATCCCTTTTTCTCAGCTTAATCATTATCGCACTGGCACGTCATAGTAGGGCCCTAGGTCAGAGGTGACAGAGACAAATTCTACTATAGAGCAAGCTTACCCAGAAGGAGCCTGTTCACTTGAACTTTGAAGAGATTAGGGTTGTAAGCGTCTGGAAACACAGACGTAGGCAGAGTTCCTCAATCTAAAACAATAAAGTCCATAATTCTCCATTTCAGTGTATTCTGCGTGTTAGTAAGAGAGATATTCGCCGGCTGGGTGTTGTTGTCTCTAACTGACGTGTTAGCTGACCCGTAAATACGGTATCAAAAAAATCAAAATCAAAAATCGTTTATTCATATTAGGCTGAGAGCCAGCACTTTTTGAACGTCAAGTTTTACAAAAGACAGTCCCCAAAAACGCCCGCCCGTCACCACTTCCTAGTGTTTTAGCTGTGGACAAGAAGTGGCCAACAAACTCCCCAGCAACATGACAGCTAACATGACAATCGAATTAAATCTTTAATCTTTTAATTTTATTTTTTATTTGTGATGGGTTTGCTCTTGACTCTAGTCTAGCTGGCCTACTATGACGTCTTAAAACGATCATGTATAAGGTGTGGGAAGGAGACAGAGTTATACAAGACGCATAACACTATCCCTTTTTCTCAGCTTAATCATTATCGCATTGGCACGTCATAGTAGGGCCCTAGGTCAGAGATGACAGAGACAAAGTCTACGATGGAGCGAGCTTACCCAGAAGGAGCCTGTTCACTCTAACTTTGAAGAGATTAGGGTTGTAAGCGTCTGGAAACACAAAAATAGGCAGAGAGTTCCTCAATCTAAAACAATAAAGTCCATAATTCTCCATTCCAGTGTATTCTGCGTGTTAATAAGAGAGATATTCGCCGGCTGGGTGTTGTTGTCTCTAACTGACGTGTTAGCTGACCCGTACATATTGAACACGCTCATCATTCTCGCTACGGGAGATGAAACGATGGCGCAGCTGCCTACCACACCTAATTATAAGGTAAATTGTATGTGATTTTTTGGAGTAGTATAGATTACTTGATTAATTTTGAAAGTTCTGTGTTTTGGTTTTATGTTTTTACTGGTCTTTATAATCTGGTAATTTCTGGGTCATTACTATTTTCAAAATAGAGTAATTGTTTGGAAGTAAAGATAAATAGGTAGCAGAGTTGTATGTGAACCAAAATATACCCATGAAATATTTGAAAGGAATTCGAAATCTAAGTTATTCGAGATGCAATTTCTATTCCTCAGATTAGAAATACCACTTTTTTTAAATAATTTTCATTTACCACAAGGTTCAATCAAAATAATTAGAATAGAATAGAAAATATTTATTTGACACAGACAAAACACACAGCAACAAACACATTATAGAAAACAAAAGAACAATAATACAAAACGAAAACGGTACAGAGTCATTGCGCTGAGCGTGCCCATACCGAAAGGGTTACCTTCTCAGCATTTGCTGGGCGTCAGACGCCCAGCGCTGGTTTTCAGTTAGCACCCCGCAGTACCACACGGACGCGGGTAAAATAAAATAGATAAATACTTGTAATAAGTAGGTAATAATTAAATAATATAAATAGGGTTTGTAGGGCCTTATAATTGTCTATAACTATCTTAAAATTCTCTTCCAGGTAGAATTCCTAGAAACATTCGTCCGTCAAACAGAGTCGATCTACAGCCAACGCTGCAAGTTACTGCGAGTCGAACTCGACGTAATGATAAGCGAACAGGACCACTTGTACGCCTTCATGCAGTTCATGAAGACCACCAGCCACCTGCACTTACTTAACTTCTATAACGATATCAGTGAGTATTGCAATTTGAACCTTTTGAAGTAAACAATAGTGTTGCCTTTCAGTTTATAGCCGCCTGCTTCACCATCAAAACTTTACTTAGGTTACCAAGCAACATATTTTTACTAAGGCGTATCTGCAATTGTGCAGCCGAAGAAATAACCAAAGAAAGACCTTATCTATAAGGAACAGTAAGCGCGAAAGAACTATAGGCACAGAAGCATCATTGTCAAATATGTTTTCACGATGGCCCAAAAAAGAAGTGTTACGTTTTAAGGTATATGCAACGCTAGATGGCATAGTCTACGCTGTGCACGTTCCTTTTTGTGTTCTTCTGGTCAACAATAAATTAGTTATGTGTTTTGAGTAACATTTCAACTACCTATACCTATATATAACTATTTCCTTTGCGTTCATGCCTCAGTGCACATAAGACATCGCCACTTCTTCTGTCTCGATATAAAATACCTTGACTATTCCAGTGATGCCTCGGGAAATAAACTGACTCATCAGCAACTAGACATAACAAGTCGTTACTTTACTGTACTCTTCTTTTTCAGAATCATTTCAAACAAAAATCCTGAACCCCGACATAAACAGCTCAGAGGAAGAATCCCTCCTGCGCCAAGCTAGAGTGATGTACTCCACGTACTTGTCAGTGGGCTACCCGCTGCCTATCTTCGGCGAGCTGGCGCAAGAGTTGCAGGCGCTGTTGCAGCACGACAACAGTATCAATAAGTATGTAGCTTATAATATACTAGCTATTACTGCCAGCGGCATCACCCGCGTGAACGTCGGAATCATACCAAGGGAAATGTGCTGCTGAGATAAAAGTATGCTATCTATCTGTATCAATACTAATATATAAAGCTGAAGAGTTTGTTTGTTTGTTTGCTTGAACGCGCTAATCTCGGGAACTACTGGTCTGATTTTAAAACTTCTTTCAGTGTAAGTTAGCCTATTTATCGAGAAAGGCTATAGGGTATATATCATCACGCTAAGACCGATAGGAGCGGAGCAGTAATGAAAAATGTGACGCAAACGAAGTTGCGCGGGTCAACTAGTACTAATATATAAAGTTGAAGAGTTTGTTTATTTGTTTGCTTGAACGCGCTAATCTCAGGAACTACTGGTCCGATTTGAAAAATTCATTTAGTGTTAGATATACCATATCATCACGCTAAGACCAATAGGAGCGGAGCAGACGAAGTTGCGCGGGTTAACTAGTATTAGTATAGAAATAGATTAGTATAGATATCTCCACACATATGCGTGGTTATTAAGAGACTCCACAAAGTCACACTCAAACGGTATGCAATGGGTCCAGCTAGTCTATTCTCTAAACAACTAATTTGATATCGAGCTTCACCTGAGTGACAAAACTCACAAAATGAGCTTTATTGCACACAACATAAAGGTCTTAATTTGAAACTCACCCGGATTCGATTGTCGAGATACGAAAATGTTGTTACAGAATAGCACTACAGCTCAGCTATTTATATCCTGTAAATGAATAATAAATATGTAACTCAATACTGATTCTGGACTTATTTACTTTACTGTGAATATTTCTTGGTTTTAAACGTTTTTGTTTGTTTCATTTTTAGATTCCAAACTAGTCGAGCACTATACCAAGCTGCAAGACAATCCCACGCTGTATTAGAGAAACTATGGCTGCCTAAGTTTTTACATAGTGAAGAGGTAAATATTAATATATACGATCAGAAATAATGTTTTAAAGTATGTTGTTATGTCATCTTCATGAGCAATAAAATTAAAGCTGGTTTAATTGTTCACAGTTTTACTATTTATTATTGGGAAGCAGAATACCTATAGGTTATCAAAAGCAGATGGTCAAAAAGTAAGTTTGAGTTGGTTTATTTTTGTTGGATATTATGAATTAAATTTACGTAGTACCAAAGAAGTCTTCAAGTTACCCAAAGGGAAATAAAGAAGGCTATGCTCGAGGCTTCTTTGCTTTATCAAATCAGAAATGAAGAGATCCGCAGAAGTACAGTTCCCGTCACGCAAGTGTACCTCCCCGAGGTACGTCGCAATGGACTGCGCAGGATGGCAATTTGACACAACACATAGGACAGCGCGTGCGCGGGCAGGTCGCGCATGCACGTGTTCGCGCAAGGTGGCGCGTGTAGTGGCATCTCACTCGCTCGTATACGTTCCGTGCGTACGTGTGACCCGCGCGCTCAATGCTATACGTGTAGTGGCATCTCACTCGCTCGTATACGTTCCGTGCGTACGTGTGACCCGCGCGCTCAATGCTATACGTGTAGTGGCATCTCACTCGCTCGTATACGTTCCGTGCGTACGTGTGACCCGCGCGCTCAATGCTATACGTGTAGTGGCATCTCACTCGCTCGTATACGTTCCGTGCGTACGTGTGACCCGCGCGCTCAATGCTATACGTGTAGTGGCATCTCACTCGCTCGTATACGTTCCGTGCGTACGTGTGACCCGCGCGCTCAATGCTATACGTGTAGTGGCATCTCACTCGCTCGTATACGTTCCGTGCGTACGTGTGACCCGCGCGCTCAATGCTATACGTGTAGTGGCATCTCACTCGCTCGTATACGTTCCGTGCGTACGTGTGACCCGCGCGCTCAATGCTATACGTGTAGTGGCATCTCACTCGCTCGTATACGTTCCGTGCGTACGTGTGACCCGCGCGCTCAATGCTATACGTGTAGTGGCATCTCACTCGCTCGTATACGTTCCGTGCGTACGTGTGACCCGCGCGCTCAATGCTATACGTGTAGTGGCATCTCACTCGCTCGTATACGTTCCGTGCGTACGTGTGACCCGCGCGCTCAATGCTATACGTGTAGTGGCATCTCACTCGCTCGTATACGTTCCGTGCGTACGTGTGACCCGCGCGCTCAATGCTATACGTGTAGTGGCATCTCACTCGCTCGTATACGTTCCGTGCGTACGTGTGACCCGCGCGCTCAATGCTATACGACTGTTGATGCGAAAAGTGTTACACGTTGTTATTGTTGTTAATTAATTATTTTGGTTATTTCTTACTATTTGATTAGTTTTTTTGTGGTATATGCATTTGTGGTATTACTTATTGTTATTGTTCCTGGTAGTCTTTGTTACTTTTTTATAATATAATACGTATAAACAAAAAAATATTCTAGGAACGTAACACTTGTTTACGCGATTGCACCTGCGCGGTCGTCACTAAAACCTATCTTCGGAGGGGTAAACAACGGTGATGCGAACTGTACTAATGTTAAGTTTATAGCCCGTAGAATAACAAAACATGAGTGGTAGTGAGCAGGGCACATTGCTCACAGAACATGTGGTTGTTGGGGCCGAAAGGTTTTAGAGTGGCGACAATCCTCCTGCATTTCTTTCGTCTATTTTGTATCCCTTAAGCGTACACTACACGGTATTCAGGGCCCGGTGGCAAGGATGGAGTGGCCCCTAACTAGAGAGCCGCTTATTACACTAGCTGTTTGATTCGGCCCTAACTCAGTTGTGAAGTGACCAGCGTTGCCAACGTGTGGGGAATTCCCCAAACTGCGGGGAATCTCAAGTTGTTTGGAGATTTATTGGGAACGGGCAAGATGTGTGGAAAATGCGGGGATTCCAAATATCGATCTTATTCTTCTGATATTATTCTAAATATCAAACTTGTGGGGAATCAGTAGATTTTTTGTCCCCAAATTGGGGAAATTGACACGTTTTCGGGGAATTTATTAAATTGGTGTTGGCAACACAACTCCCTAAACGCTACACTGCCCGATAGTAAGGGAGTTAGGGAGCTAACAAGACTGGGTCGCTCCGGTCACACTAATTAGGGTCCCTCACTCCCTAACTCTTATTACACCGCCCTAAATCGGGACTTAGGATCATGAATACCGTGTAGTGTAATAAGCGCTTTACCGCATACTGCAGTCCGGCCACACCGCGGTTTTTTACATTGAAATAAGTTTGAAGAAAATTATTTTGAAATGAGCATTACTTTACTTGTGTTCATCTCTCTGTATATAATTTTCTTTTATAAAAGTTTTGTTAACATCTTTCCAGACCACACGATAAGCTCCTAAACACAGCTATAAAGATAGGCCATAGACTAAAAGGCGCGCTCAAACCACAGACAGTAGACGGACAAGTGCTGGACTGCTACACCAACTGCGACGAGTCTGAGGGGGATGGTGTGGACAACATGGACATATTGAAGTATTTAGATAACCTTGCCGTTGAGGACGCCGCCAGGGGACACGACTTGAGCACTTATAAAGTAGTGCTTACTAATGTTGAGACAAAGTTGGTGAGTTTATTTTTTATTGGATTTTATGATATAAGAAATGTGTTGTGGATATAGAAGTATTAGGTATAGGTTACCTGTGGTACGGGCCAGAAGTAAAATTAAAATCCTAAGGCCAATATAATCTTCTGTAGCTTGGTTTAGGTTAGACATGAAATGATAAATTATTCTAGTTAGTAAAGCACAGCTCAATTAAAATAGTAATTATTTTCGTGCAAAATTAACTATTGGGTATATAAAGTAAACAAATATCAGTTTCTCGGTTACAAACGTTCCCAAAAATACAAGGCGGCGCAGCACGTTTCTGTCTCGTTCTTAGGGTTTAGCACAGTGTTACTGCGATCACGAGCGTAAATGCTCTGAAAAAAAAACTGTCCAAGTGCGAGTCGGACTCGCGTGCAAAGAGTTCCGAACGAATTTCATTTTTTTAACGTGTTATTTTAACACTATAGACTTCTTATAGGTTGTCCTGTAATTTATAGGTAAAGATCTATTATCTCTATTTTTTCAAAATTCTAGGCTTAGTAGTTTTGGAGATAAGGGGCGGGGAATGATCATTTTTCGTCTAATTTCTTGAATGAATTCAAAACCATTTATTTTAAAATAATGAAAAGAATATATTTAAAACCCTTAACAGTAAGCCCTTTCATTTGATATGTCACATAATATTGTTCAAAAAACTTTTTTTTTGAAATTCTAGTTAGACCCCCAAAAGTGACCCCCATACTAAAAATTTAATGATTTACGTAACGCGTCCGTGTTTGGGTGACAGAAATCCATATGTGTATTTCAACAGAATCGGTCCAGTGGATCCGGAGAAAACTGGCTGTGACAGACAGATAGACACCCGAGTGATCCTATAAGAGTTCCGTTTTTTGTTCGGAACTCAAAAAAAAATTATTGTAACACCATAACCGGTAAAAGGACGCCCTATTCTTGAAAAAATTGACCAGATCTTACAAGACCTCACAAGTATATCTCTTTTTCTCTCACAGCAAGCCCCACCTCGGCGCGGCACAGTGCGAGTATTCACCCTCACGGTACACCGCGTGGAAGCCGGTTCAGGAGCGTCGCTGTGGAGCGTGGAGCGCAGCGAACACGACTTCCATCTGCTGAGGAGTAAGCTTCACGAGTTCCATGGAGACAGGCTACTGTTAGACCTCACGCTGCCCTCCCGAAGGTAGGATAGAACACAGACTACTCACAACCCTTGAAGATTAAATTCTGACAAATTGCAGAATCACTTCATAAATCAAAACAAAAACTCAAATAAATTCTAAACAAGATAAAAAAAGTATATGAAATGAGGTCATAATTATGATCATTAGAACTTTTATTATTATTTCAAACGTTACACACCCAAAAATACTGGTGTTTGACTCCCACACCAAAATTGAAGCAACGAACTGGTCGAACGCCAATCAATCTGCTAGTCTTTGTCCAAGTATGTTGGGGTCAGCTAACTGTATAACCGGGTGCAGCTGACTACAGTGGCACCCAGCTGATAAGGCGCGTCGTGAATCTTCGTTCGCATAGAAAAGAAGTATGGCCCCGAAGATTAACGAGAAAAAGCAAACCTAGAATCAACCTTAGATCACTACTATAAGGTTCATAATACACTGTAGCTGTTAGTTCCGTCTTACTCGCAAGTCACGTGCATACCACTCGCGCTAACATGGCGGCAGCTGCCGACCAATAGCGGTACAGGAAAAAGAAGCGCGGTGCGTGGAGCGTGCCGATTGGTCAATAGCATTTCCGCGCTTTGAAAATTCATCTTCTGTGCAGGTACATCGGTAAGCCATATCAGTTGGGTACTACTGTACCAGTATTTGGCTAGATCAACTGCCTGATCTGATATCAACAACCCAGTAACTGGGGAACACGATATCCCTATTGCCTTGGCGAGACTGACGTTACATTTTCTGATGATTTTTGGATGGACACCAACGCGAGGGATTAACAAATTTTAAGTAAATTAGACAGCACAGCCATGCAATAGGGAATATGCATGAAAAAAATATTTATTATCTATACAGTTTATCTAAAAATATACAAAAACATAATACACACTATATACAAAATATATTCTAAAAGTGAAAAAAGAATCAAAATTGCTTGAAAAACAAACGAGATATAATTATTTTAAACAAATATATCTGTCCCTCTCGCGAAAACGCTGTTTTCTTTGGCAGCTGTATAGGCGTCAAGGACTTTGACGTCAAAGTTCATATCGGACTTCTCTTTCTAATAGTAATCTTTGAAGCTTTATAACTTCATCGCTGATGAAGGTATATAAAAAGTAATTTTATGATTGTTTACTTGAACTAATAATTATTTAATTTTGCAAATAAAAAAATAGCATGCATATTACCTATTAAATAAATGTTTGTCATCCTTTTTTCACACCAAGAAAAATCTGGAATATTCTATATATTCTAGAACAGCAATCTTTCTCCAATTCTAGAGACAACAGTCCCCTAGAAACACTCCGCTACAAATACGAAGACTTTCTCCAGCGACTTCTCCAGAAAAGTCTTCTCCAGACCAGCGAACTTCTCCGCATATTCCTCACAGAAGACGGCGACTTCTCTATCGTAGTGCAGGCTTCCACCTTGAACGCTACCAGCAGTGACCTGGGGAACATCTACCAGAGTGTGGCACATCGGTTACGGAAGGAGAAAGGACAGCACTTGGAGACTTTCCTCAGGAATCTCTTGGTGTCTTCGGATATTGAGCGGTATCAGGCTTTGTGAGTATGTTTAGTTGTTTGTTTGTCTACACTAATATTATAAAGAGGAAAGATTTGTTTGTTTGATTTGAATAGGCCCCGAAACTACTGGACTGAGGAAAGTCCGCGAGGGTATATATCTAACTATTATGGTTAAGTTACAATAACCGCTTTTTGATCAAATTATTCGATCGATTATTGATTCGAATAGTGGTGATTTTGGTATCATGATATTAATCCTTATCCATTTAAATGGTTTGGTAATTTAGGTTGGTTATGTATATGTCGGAAATAAGTCAGTCAATTGAACAATCGAGACACCAACGCCATCTAGAGCTTGAATATTTTTGAAAAAAAGTGGAGGTAGTCAAAAGCCAAAAATACTGCCGTTGACGGTAGTTGCATAAACAATGACGAATTTGAACGAACTTGGTTACTCACATACTCTTGCAGGTATGGCGGGTCGTAATTTTAAATTAAATGATAAACAGATAACATTGTATAATTATGATTTCATTGATTTTAATAATTATTTTAGAAGTGAATACCACAGTAAATGAACATCATTTCATGTGCCACTTTTTGTTGTCTAATAAGCTGAAGAGCGAGTCAAGTGAACTCTATAACGATGTATGGCATCCCGATTCGGTTTGTTTTAAGGGTTTGAAGAGAACTAGACGGGAGTTAGTTCACTCGTTGCTTTGCTCGCTCGGTAGCTCTCATCCAGTTTTAAAACCATGCAGTCAGAACGTTGAGGAAGACCTTCGCCCACCATTTCCCTCTCCTCCGTTTTCTAACCAGCTCGTATCTCCCCAGGAAGCAAGGAACAGCCCGCGAGGTAGAAGAGGCACAAGAGATGAGTGAGGACATAGCAGTAGAGGTGCAGACGAAACGACAGCGACGCGTGCGCAACATACACGCGTCAGTGTTCAACAACAACTTCGACGTGGCGCCGGTAGTCAGCAGTGTGGACAGGGACTACCAGAGCAGTGTGCTCGGCTTCACGCAGTGTCTGATGTATGCGTGTGAGTATTCAACAACAACTTCGACGTGGCGCCGGCAGTCAGCAGTGTGGACAGGGACTACCAGAGCAGTGTGCTCGGCTTCACGCAGTGTCTGATGTATGCGTGTGAGTATTCAACAACAACTTCGACGTGGCGCCGGCAGTCAGCAGTGTGGACAGGGAGTACCAGAGCAGTGTGCTCGGCTTCACGCAGTGTCTGATGTATGCGTGTGAGTATTCAACAAAAACTTCGACGTGGCGCCGGCATTCAGCAGTGTGGACAGGGAGTACCAGAGCAGTGTGCTCGGCTTCACGCAGTGTCTGATGTATGCGTGTGAGTATTCAACAACAACTTCGACGTGGCGCAGGCAGTCAGCAGTGTGGACAGGGAGTACCAGAGCAGTGTGCTCGGCTTCACGCAGTGTCTGATGTATGCGTGTGAGTATTCAACAACTTCGACGTGGCGCCGGCAGACAGCAGTGTGGACAGGGACTACCAGAGCAGTGTGCTCGGCTTCACGCAGTGTCTGATGTATGCGTGTGAGTATTCAACAACAACTTCGACGTGGCGCCGGCAGTCAGCAGTGTGGACAGGGAGTACCAGAGCAGTGTGCTCGGCTTCACGCAGTGTCTGATGTATGCGTGTGAGTATTCAACAACAACTTCGACGTGGCGCCGGCAGACAGCAGTGTGGACAGGGAGTACCAGAGCAGTGTGCTCGGCTTCACGCAGTGTCTGATGTATGCGTGTGAGTATTCAACAACAACTTCGACGTGGCGCCGGCAGACAGCAGTGTGGACAGGGAGTACCAGAGCAGTGTGCTCGGCTTCACGCAGTGTCTGATGTATGCGTGTGAGTATTCAACAACAACTTCGACGTGGCGCCGGCAGTCAGCAGTGTGGACAGGGAGTACCAGAGCAGTGTGCTCGGCTTCACGCAGTGTCTGATGTATGCGTGTGAGTATTCAACAACAACTTCGACGTGGCGCCGACAGTCAGCAGTGTGGACAGGGAGTACCAGAGCAGTGTGCTCGGCTTCACGCAGTGTCTGATGTATGCGTGTGAGTATTCAACAACAACTTCGACGTGGCGCCGGCAGTCAGCAGTGTGGACAGGGAGTACCAGAGCAGTGTGCTCGGCTTCACGCAGTGTCTGATGTATGCGTGTGAGTATTCAACAACAACTTCGACGTGGCGCCGGCAGTCAGCAGTGTGGACAGGGAGTACCAGAGCAGTGTGCTCGGCTTCACGCAGTGTCTGATGTATGCGTGTGAGTATTCAACAACAACTTCGACGTGGCGCCGGCAGTCAGCAGTGTGGACAGGGAGTACCAGAGCAGTGTGCTCGGCTTCACGCAGTGTCTGATGTATGCGTGTGAGTATTCAACAACAATTCCACGTATATGACCTTCAAAACCGAGTAGCAAGACTGGTGTCAAATGTTCTGACTTCTGACTGACTATCCGTAATGACGTCATAGATCTTCAAATGATAATCGGGATTAATGGCTAAACGTTGCTTTACGAGGCACGGAGGGATTTCGGTATGTAATGGATGATCATTAATGCACATACCGATCTCGGCAAATCAAGCTTAAAAGTTTGACTCGTATAACATGAATTTAAAAAAGTCACATTGATATTTTTCTCGAGTTTGGATCCAGTCTCGGACAGCAGAATCACTAAGACTAAATGAATACTTTTCCTTCTTTCCAGTAATAAAGGTGGTCCGTGTCCGTGGCGTGATAGCCCACGTGGCCGGCTCGCTGCTGACGCTCACCAGAGAGCTGGTGGACGACGCCTTCAACTGTGTGCTGAACAGGACGCTGCGCAGTCTGCTGAGCGAGAGGCGACTCGCGCATCTTATTAGGTTAGGACATGGTGGGTAGCTTCTTATTATCATTAAGGACAAGGTCCGTGTCCGTGGCGTGATAGCCCACGTGGCCGGCTCGCTGCTGACGCTCACCAGAGAGCTGGTGGACGACGCCTTCAACTGTGTGCTGAACAGGACGCTGCGCAGTCTGCTGAGCGAGAGGCGACTCGCGCATCTTATTAGGTTAGGACATGGTGGGTAGCTTCTTATTATCATTAAGGACAAGGTCCGTGTCCGTGGCGTGATAGCCCACGTGGCCGGCTCGCTGCTGACGCTCACCAGAGAGCTGGTGGACGACGCCTTCAACTGTGTGCTGAACAGGACGCTGCGCAGTCTGCTGAGCGAGAGGCGACTCGCGCATCTTATTAGGTTAGGACATGGTGGGTAGCTTCTTAAGGATAAGGTCTGTGTACCGCTTGTGGAGCTAGTCTCTTAAATGGTTTTTATAAATATTACTGTTTCAATCAGTCAATCAATCATTTATTTTTTAGGGTTCCGAAAAAAAAAGGAACCCTTATAGGATCACTCGGGTGTCTGTTTGTCTGTCTGTCTGTCAGTCACAGCCTGTTTTCTCTGGATCCACTGGACCGATTCTGTTGAAATTTGGTACACATATGGACTTCTATGACCCAAACACGGACGCAGTACGTAAATCATTAAATTTTTAGTGTGGGGTTCACTTTTGGGGGCCAAACTAGAAAATTAAAAAAAAAAGTTTTTGAACAATATCGTGTGACATATTAAATGAAAGGGCTTACTGTGAGGGTTTTAATTATATTTTTTTCATAATTTTTAAATAAATGGTTTTGAAGTTATTCAAGAAATTAGACGAAAAATGACCATTCCCCCCTTATCTCCGAAACTACAGAGCCTAAATTTTGGAAAAAAAAATGGAGATAATAGTTCTTTACCTAAAGATTACAGGAAAGCCTATTAGAAGTCTGTAGTGTTAAATAACATGTTAAAAAATTAAATTCGTTCGGAATCCTTTGCACGAGTTAAGGAACCCCAATCTACCAATATTAGCTTTGTCAGCCATTAAGTATTTATTAGAAATATTATTTCCAAATATTCCATCGCTTGATCAGCACTCAGAATAATCTAGGACTTGCGTCATCTCTGATCACGTTATGCATGTACTACGTTAGCAATAAAGTTAGTATATAAGATGAATATTTTATTAGATTGGGAGATCACTGTTTAGCTGTAACTCTGTCGGAATAAAGTTATTTTTTAAATACTTCCGCTGTCGCTTACTTAATTGGCGCAGCCGGTAGGATCTCTGTAGTCAGTCTGCCGTGTATACAATTCTACGTGGAGCAGCCGACGTCCGTGTCTACGGTTTAGCAGAGATCGCCGAACAATAAATAAATTCATTAAGAAGCCACTTCGAGTTACGGAAGAGGACCAGCCACAGCAGTAATCCAGGGAGCATGAAGCTGGCTGCGCAATTGTGAGTAAACCGTTTTCACCTTCCTCTCAGCTCTTTCATTGATATCCCCACCTTGTAATAAGTCTATGTGTGTGTATTATTAGGGATTGGACAACGCCGTAATAATATTTGCATAGATTTTAATTGTATTAATATTTTAGAGTAGTGATATTTTAGTAGCACATTAGTGTGATTTTTTTTTTCCTTCTCTCTTTTCCTGTGTTACTTTCATAACTTTTTCATAATGGAAAACGTAACCCGTGTCCCACAGGAATTGGTTAACATCATACCAATATTCAGTGGCGACACTAGAACGTTACCCTTATATATAAAAAAATGTGAATACATACTGTCTACGTTCCAAGGGACCGTGGCCCAAAATGAATATTTATTTCATGTGGTAACAAGTAGGTTATCAGGCGAAGCAGCCAGTTTAGTAGGCGAAAGAGACTCTATAGATACGTGGGATGAACTGAAGAAGTTGTTAAACCAACACTTCGGTGATCCACGCACAGAGGATTGTTTAGCAATGGAGTTAGAATCTTGTAAAATAAATAAGGGCGAAAGTTATTTAGATTTTTGCCATAGAATACAGCGGATGAAAAGTGTTTTATTCGCCAAAATATCAGAAACAATCATTGATGACTCTCTACGTAAGGCGAAGCAAATAATTTATAGTAACAGAGCGATGAATGTTTTCTTGTTTAATTTACCACCATTTCTAGTTAGATTAGTTCGTTTGCGCAACGTTACAACGCTAGAGGATGCGTTAAAAATAGTCTTAGAAGAACAAAACTTCCAGGCAGTCTATGATTCTAAAACAAACGATAGGCGTAATCTTAGTAGAACTAACAGACCCAATCTGCCTAATTATCAAAATGCATCTGAATCTAATAATCAAAAGAAAGATTCTCATAGCGTATCAAGTGCACATGTACCGAATAATGCAACAAACAGCACATCTACATCGAACAATTCGCATCAGTCCAGGCATTATAAGCAACATAGTAATATTCAAAGAAATCAAGATAGTTTTAATCGTACAATCAATAATAATTCGTCACCGCAGTCAAGTAGGTCATCTTTTTCGGTTGCACAACAGAGCCAACAGTTCGCGGCACATGCACCGGGCACATTGACTTTTGCAGCGCAAGCATCTACGTCGGATGCGAATACTGACGTCACCATGCGTACTGCGAGTTCGCGACGTGTTAATTACATAAATAACTCTAGTAATAATGAACAGAGTTCAAGTTATTCATACAACGAGGGTCAGGAATTTTCTCCTGAAGATCCCGGGGCGGGAAATTTTTGCATAATGGCCTCTACCATAGAGAACGAATAAAAATAAATTACAATAAACGCTTAAATTTACCACATATAGTTTTACCAGAATTAAAAGCAGTTTTCATGATAGATACGGGGAGTGTTAGGTCGTTTATTAGTCCTTATTTAGCGAATAAATATTTTAAAAACTATTTACAGTATGAACCCTTCGAAGTTGTTAGCACTCACGCATCGAGCGTTCATAGTGAAACGGCAGTTATTCCATTACCGGTTACATTTGGAAGTAAAGAGTTCCATAAGTTTTATGTCTACAGCGTTGACGATAGATATGACGGATTAATAGGTAGCAATTTGCTGAAGCAATTACAGGCAAAGATTAATATGGAAAGTCAGATATTACATTTAAAAAATACTGAGATTCCCATCGTATATACACCACCTATGCGAGAGGTATATAATCTACCATCTCGTTGTGAACTTAGAGTAAGACTCCCGGTTAATTTATTGGACGGGGAAGCTGTGCTAGATTTTAAACAGTTTACGGAAGGGATTCGAATGCCCGCCGCATTAGTTACATGTGTTAAAGGCTATGCAACAACTGTTATTCAGAATTACAGTCATCAAAATAGAATTTTAGTAGTTACGGGACCTTTTCAAGTAGATCTATACATACAGAACCCATCTGTTAGTGTTAATTTCATGGATAATAATATAGAAGTGGACAGATTGCTAACAAATAATTTAGAAAAAATACAGTTAGATCATATGAACTCAGAAGAACGTAGGGTTATTGAGGGACTTTGTAGAGAATACAAAGATATATTTTATTGTGAAAATATTCCATTAACCTTCACAAATCAGGTTAAACATAGAATAAGAACGAAAAATGAAGACCCAATAAACATTAAGGCACATAGGTTACCCCCTATTCAAACAAAAGAAATCAAGAATCAAATTGAGAAAATTTTAAGGGATAACATTGTCCAGGAATCGCATTCTCCCTGGAATGCTCCCGTGCATTTGGTGCCGAAAAAGTTAGACGCATCAGGCCAACAAAAATGGAGGATGGTAGTTGACTATAGGCGGCTCAATTAAATTACAATTGATGAAAAATATCCCTTGCCCAACATTAACGATTTATTTGACATGCTAGGTAAAAGTACCTACTTTACAACCCTCGATTTAGCTAGCGGGTACCATCAATTAGAGGTCCAGGAACAGGATAGAGCTAAAACCGCATTTAGCACACCTTCAGGTCATTACGAATTTAACAGAATGCCGTTTGGGTTAAAGACAGCACCTGCAACCTTTCAGCGAGCGATGGATAACGTCCTACGAGGCCTTCAAGGCTTACATTGCCTAGTATACCTCGATGACGTCATAATTTTTTCAAATAGTTTGCCTGAACATGTAGAAAAACTTAGAGCAGTTTTTGACCGCTTCCGTCAAACAAATTTGAAAGTTCAATTAGATAAGTCACATTTTCTTAGAAAGGAAGTACTTTACTTAGGGCATACTATTACGAGTGAAGGTTTGAAGCCAAATAATGATAAAATAGATGCTTTTTTTAGGTATCCCATACCAGAAACGGTTACACAGATTAAAAGCTTTTTAGGACTTATCGGATATTATAGGAAATTCATCAAAGATTTTGCCAAAATAACTAGACCATTAACAGCTTGTTAAAAGAAAGGTCGCAAAATTGTTATTAATGAAGAATATAAAGAATGCTTTGAGACTTGTAAAAAGCTTTTAACAAATGCACCTTTGTTACAGTTTCCAGACTTTAGCAAAACTTTTATCCTAACCACTGATGCATCCAATTTTGCAATCGGGGCTGTATTATCACAAGGAACAATAGGCTCGGATAAGCCTGTAGCATATGCTAGTAGAACTTTGAGCGACACTGAAGTAAAATATAGCACTATCGAGAAGGAACTATTAGCCATAATATGGGCAGTTAAGCACTTTCGACCGTATCTGTATGGTAACAAATTTACCATATTTACAGACCATAGACCATTAGCATGGCTGTATTCATTGAAAGAGCCCAATAGTAAACTCACGCGATGGCGGTTAAGGTTAGAAGAGTACGATTTCGAAATAAAATATAAGAAAGGCCCTCAAAACACGAATGCAGATGCTTTATCTAGGATTAAGATTAATGCAATTGATGATGATTTAGATTCAATATTCGTAAATGTAGGGGATAGGCAAGAACGAATACAAAAAATAATAGATAACGAATTGCAAGACCTCGAAGCTCCAATAGAAACGATAGAACTTTCGGATTCTGATGATGGGGTCACTGCCAATTCAGTTTCAAATAGAGAACACGAAGGCATTCCTATTTTAAACGAAGCTATCGATACTAAACCAAGACAGATTTTAGTTCATTCATGGTTTAAAAATAACTTAGCCGTAAAAGATATTTCTAATAAGAAACAAAAAATTCTTGAAGTTCACTTACCGGCAAATAACGATTAATTAGTTAAAGACTTTTTAAAAGAGTATATAGAACCAAAACATAAGTACTTTATATACTTTGAACACCCATCTTTTAGAAAAACTTTTTCAAACATGGCAATAAAGTTATTTAAAAAGGGTTCTATTAAGCTAACAGAATGTACAGAAAGAGTTATAAATTTGACAGAATTTGAAGAAAATCAAAAAGAAGTTATTTTTAAATACCACGACGGGAAAACGTGTCATAGAGGTATTAAAGAAACTTTAACCAAACTAAAAATACATTATTGGTGGGCAAACATGAAAGAGACAGTTACGGCAATCATAAACGCTTGCGAAACATGTAAACGCATGAAATACGACAGAAAGCCGATCAAACCTCACATTCAATTAACACAAACGCAGGATGGCCCTTTTCAGGAAGCTTTTATGGATTTATTATATATCGAGGGGAAATATTATTTAACTATAGTAGATGCATTTAGTAAGATAGCACAAGCCATAGAGGTACCAAATAGGAGTACACCAGAGATAGTTAGGGCATTGATTAAGTACTTTAGCATGTATGGCCTACCTAGGAAAATTAGTTGTGATTCCGGTACAGAATTCAATAACGCTTTGGTTAAGGAAATGTTAAGCTTGTACACAATTGAACTTCATATCGGGACTCCAAACAATCCCAGTTCAATGGCAATAGTAGAAAGGTTTCATTCTACTATTATAGAGATTTACCGTATAGCAAAATACGATAAAAGCGATTTAGATGCAGCATCTGTTATGACTTACGCCATCATGGCCTATAACAACACCATTCACTCAGCAACAGACCTTACGCCTTTTGAATTAGTATTTGGTCACACTTATTCAGATAATGTATTCAACGTGGATAGAGAAAAGAATTTAACTCAGAAACTATTGTTAGATCATAGAAAACGCCTTAAAATACTTTATGAATTCATAACAGAAAAATTAGAGTCCGACAAAATTAAAGTGATAAATAAAAAATGTGGTGAAACGACACCGGTACTTGAGCCAGACGATAGTATTTTATGAAAGATACTAGGATTAGAAAAGCTAAAGAAAAACCGCGATATGAAAAAGCTAAAGTAATTGGTGAAGTTGAAAGAAATATAGTACCAGTAGAAGTAAAGAAAAGGAAAACTAGAGTAGCGTTAAAAAATGCAAAACGTCCTCCACAGATCGTGCCTGGTACTTCTGGTACTAGTGGTGTCAACATTCACGCTGGACCTTCAAAACCTCGGTCAGAACCCGGGGATAGCAGCGATCAAGCGGGGAGTAGCAGTGAAGAAGAATAGTTATTGGACAATATATAAAACTGTAGATTTAGAGTCAATAGGCTTGCAAATAGATAATAATATTCGGGATTTTAGTCATTTAAAAATAAAAATTAAGGAAAGTAGAGTTAGTAACGAAACCGTAGGAATAGAAAGTCAAATCGAATATCTAATTAAACTAACTAAGAGTAGATTTTTTCAAATCTTACTTTTTCATTATAGGAGTAAACGAGCCTTATTCAATCCATTAGGCTCACTTGTAAAAGCTATTTCGGGAAATTTAGATGAAGATGATGCAATTAAATATGATAGAGAAATTCAAATGATACAGAACAAAGAGCATGTAGTCGAACGTAAAGTATCATCAATGCAAAAGGCTTTTGATAAATTAGTAAATGACTCTGAAATAATAAATTCAAATATAAAAAACTTGGGTTTACATACCAATGAAATGGAAAAATTAGTTGAACATGAGTTCAGGTTTTACAAAATTTCCAAATATTGAATACTATGTATCAAATTTTAAATAACTTTCGAACTTGTTACGAAACCATACAAGAAATTGAGACGGCAATAGCCTTTAGCAAATTAAATACATTGCACCAATCCATTATAAATAGTACAGAATTATATTATACGTTAGAAGTCATTTCTAAACATGCTACAACAATATATCCAGTAAGCAAACGTAATTTAACAAAATTAGAACGTAATATCATACTTAAATCATACATAAGTAACAACAAGTTAGTTTTTGTTTTAGAAGTCCCCCTAATAGATAACGAAACATATAATTGTTACAAGGTTATACCCATTCCTATATTCCATTCTCCAAATATCTTTACTATTATACCCAAATACCCTTACCTGATGGTGAATAGGTTGAAATACATGCCCGTGGTAAGCCCATGTGCTGAGATTGAAAAGGATAAATTTCTATGTGCTGAAACTAACTTAGCCCAGTATCCAGCTGTGACCTGCATTGAACAAATAATGTTGATGAAGAATAACTACAAAAACTGCATACAGAACCATATTGAAATAGAGAAAACTAAGATACAAAAAGTAACCGACAACCAATGGTTGGTTTACTCAGAAGAAAATCTCATCATCACCGAGAATTGCAATACAGACATTCTGAAATACACTGTTCTTGGGACCTACATCGTGACTCCAGGCCAACAATGCGAGACACAAATAGGCGAAGTCATCGTTGCCGCTACCACAAACACTACAATTTCTAGTCTTCAGCTACTATTGACCCAGATGCCAGAGCTACAACAGGACATCCACAGAAGGTCAAAGAAGGTAAAAAAAAAAAAAAAAAAGAAAGTGGATCTGAGAAATGTGGACTTCAGTGATGTGAAAGAAGTGTTACAAAGTGCAAAATTTAATGAAATAGACGATTCGACTCAAACAGTGACAATAGAAATTAGTATATGGACCATCTTCGAGTATGTGATTATTGTAATAGCAGTAGTTATCTTTATAATGTATAAATTTCATTTTATAAATTTTTGTCGAAATTCTCCGAAACCGTCTGCGACACCTTCGGATAATTTCTCTCTTGGGGAGGGAGGTGTTAAGGAACCCCAATCTACCAATATTAACTTTGTCAGCCATTAAGTATTTATTAGAAATATTATTTCCAAATATTCCATCGCTTGATCAGCACTCAGAATAATCTAGGACTTGCGTCATCTCTGATCACGTTATGCATGTACTACGTTAGCAATAAAGTTAGTATATAAGATGAATATTTTATTAGATTGGGAGATCACTGTTTAGCTGTAACTCTGTCGGAATAAAGTTATTTTTTAAATACTTCCGTTGTCGCTTACTTAATTCACGCGAGTCCGACTTGCACTTGGCCAGTTTTTTTATAAATAATATTTGTCATTCAATCCGCTTCTTCTCTTTCCAGGACTGTTATTCGGTAGAAAGCAGATGTCCCCCCGTACGGACGCCGCTAGACAGCGCTCGCAGGCGCGGCGCCAGCTGCTGGGCGCCGTGCCGGCCGCCGCAGGAATGCTGGGCGGCGCGGGGCTCAGCGCCGCACTCAACACCGCCTTCGAGATTATACAAGCGCCGCATCTTAATAAGCAGGTAATAATCACTTTCGCTGACTTCAATTTCGACCAATGTATCGCTTTCCATATCAGGTGAGACAATTGTCAATTATTTTTAGGGTTCCGTACCCAAAGGATAACCAACGAAACCCTATTACTAAGACTCCGCTGTCCGTCCGTCCGTCTGTCTGTAAGCGGGTTGTATTTTAAAAACCATAACAGGTGAAATTTTCACAGATTATGTATTTCTATTGCTGCTATATCAACAAATAATAAAAATTAAGGTTCATGGTACGGAACCCTTCCTGAGCGAGTCCGACTCGAACTTGACCGGTTTTTTTTCTTGTTTTGTCAGACTGAACTGTCCCTCTGACTCCTGAGCTAAGGCAACTCCCCATTCCATCCAATTCTCTTTATTGGTCTTCTTCTCGCCAATCTACAATAGTTGCAAGGTTCATCAGACTTACAAAGGACACCCTAGCTTCGTTCCATTATCAATATCCCAATAAGTACCATACAGCACCGACCCATTTTCTATCAGGGTATTCTGAGCCCATAAACGCTTCCGATTCCTACGATAGATCCGTTGTAAAAAGTCAAATGCTTAGGCCATGGATAGCGTTAACAAACCATCTGTTATTTCATATCCTATTTATTTTGTACAGTTTCAACGATACCTGACACTATTATCTATTATTGTTTGAAATAAACAAATATTATTATTGACAAAATACGATACCGGTTACCAAACATGCGGAACTTGAAAAGACTGAAAGAAAACATGCACAACTATGACACAACAAAAAAAAAAATTAAACTTCCTTAAAAACTGAAAACAAAAAAATACTAGATAATTTCAGAAGTCGGTGTTTCTGATTGTTTCTTCGTATTTTAACACCGACTTCCGAAATTACCTAAAGTTATTTTTTGTGAAAACGTTTATTACTTTTTGCTTTTCAGTTTTTAAGGTTTAATTTTTTTGTTAAAAAGTTTTTATTTTATTCTTTGTTGTGGCTATAATCTACTAATTAATACATGCTTATTTTTTATTACTTTTAAATCGGTAGAATTTTTTTTACAATTTTATATGGGACCACTTTCGAGGTATACCCTTTCCAATAAAAAACAATTATCAAAATCGGACTACTCTGTAAAAAGTTATGCGCGTTCATACATAAAAAAATATATATATAAATATACGCGTCGACTTAAGAACCTCCTCCGTTTTTTCGTCGGTAAAAAATAGTGTTTAATGCCAATTGACGCGCGGGAATTTACTTTTTAATTCTATTTATGTTATCTGTGTTTATGTTATCTTTCTATTATCTTCGATGAATCACATATAATAAATTCATTCACTAATGATAAGGGTATCAATGACTGATATTTATTTTAGGATAGGAGGTGACACAGCTAATAAAACGTACAATACTAAGTCTATATACTAATATATAAATCTGAAGAGTTTGTATGTTTATTTGTTTGTTTGCTCGAACGCGCTAATCTCACGAGGTTCCTGAGATTAGCGCGTTCCATCAGTAGGTCCGATTTGAAAAAATCTTTCAAATTCTTTTAGATAGCCCATTTATCGAGGAAGGCTATAGGCTATCACCACGCTAAGACCAATAAGAGCGGAGCAGACGAAGTTGCACGGGTCAACTAGTAATATTATAAAGTTGAACAAAGCTGTTTGTTTGTTTATTTGCTTGTACATGCTAATCTCAGGAACTACTGGTTCGAATTGAAAAATTATTTTAGTGTTGGATAGCCCATTTATCGAGGAAGACTATAGGCATCACGTTACGGCCAATAGGAGCGGAGTATTAAGAGCCCATTACAATTTGACTGTATTTTTTGCGTAAAATGATCAATTTTGGCTTTCTTATTCTCAGAAACTGAAATATTTAGACAACTTTGACTTATTGGGTAGTTGAGAATGGTTATTAGTATAGCGCATAGCGGCCTCACTTTTTGCATTTTTTTCTTATCTATTTGTATAAAGCCAAAATTCCTACCAAACTACTAAAACCAAAACTACTAAAAACGCTCAGAATTAACTGTCAATTTCTCCTTATTACGTAAAATTTGTAACAAAATAAACCATAGTTCTTAAGAACTGAAAATTTAATAAATATTCATTAAATAAATTATCAATAAACCCTAAAGTAAACGTAATTGCAACTGCCTAATTTCTAAATAATTCGATGAGTCAGCAGTTTTTTGAGTGAAAAAGCAATTCTGTGATAGGGCCTTTAATGAAAAATGTGATGCAGACGAAGTTGCGCGAGTCAACTAGTACCTAATAAAATGATGATCTACTTTCCATTAACATTATTACCTATAAATCTAAGTACTTGTCGCATTGGTGTATTTAAATGGCACACGAGTTTTTGTCTTTGGGATGATAACGCATCTGCTATGCCTATTTATTGCAATGTCCAATGTCCATAGTGCCTTCATATCATATTTTTTCTTGTACACTATACAAAAATAATTAGGACAAGGAAAGTGGAGCTAATGATCTCGTGGGCGCTTTCCAAGAAGGTGGACAGACCTTGTAAAATCATCACACACCAGCATAAATGACAAATTTGACTCCACAAAACACAGAACTACGTGAGAAGCGCATCACGAGAGCAGCGCTGACATGAGCACGACCACTCTGCGAGTGAGAGAACAGTGCACGACTGAGAAGAATACCAAAATAATCCCCTTATCTCTTTTGTTTCAGCTGGTTTACAATCTATTGGATCTGTGCATCATGGAGTTGTTCCCAGAACTGGGTGCCGTGAACGACAGCCCATCCAAAGAACCAAAGAGTTGAGGATACGTATCCACACTGGACAGACACTATTTATTTATTTTATAAATAAAAACTTCAGCTAGGCATTTTTTATTTTTGTAAATCGCCAAAAAACGCACGGTTGTTTGTCTCTAGTTTAATTTATACGCAACTTATTATGTAATTGTAAATATTTGTATTGTATAGTAATGAATCTATTTTTATAATATTAGTTACATATTAAAGCAATATTCGTTCACTTGACCTTTCGAGGTTGTAATCGAAAAGACCACAGAGTATTTTGAAATGTTTTCAGTGTAGAAGCGAAACAGCAAAAATAAATTATTTTGATAATTGGTACTGTTTTATTGTTGTCTGTAATAATTAATTTGAGCCTCCCTGAACAAAAGACGAGAGTGAGGTCCACCTTTGATTTGGCGGAGCTCCATTGAACGAAACGACAACCCAAAATACTTCACGCCGGAACAGCTGCTCAAGCTCTATCAAGCGCAAGTTCGATCGTGTATGGAGTACTGCTCTCATCTTTGGGACGGATCTGCCAGATACCAGCTTGATGCCCTGGAGTCAATTGAGAAACGAGCCAAGAGGATCATCGGTAATGACAGGCTCGTCGAGTCGAAGCTCCAAAGTCTTGAGCATCGACGCCGAGTTGCTGGCTTGTCGGTTTTCTATCGGTTGCATTTTGGGGAGTGTGCGACGGAATTGCATGATTTAATTCCGCCAAGCCCGTTCCATCATCGGACCACAAGACGAACGGCGATGCGCCACCGGTACATGGTGGACATCCCACCCACACGCACAAAACGTTTTGGGAACACATTTATAGTGCGTACAGCTAAGGAGTGGAATTCCCTGCCAGAGTCTGTTTTTCCAGATAGGTACAACCTGGGAGTCTTTAAGACAAGAGTGAATAGGTTGCTTCTAGGCAAACTTGCTCCATCTTTGACCGCATCATCGCTTACCACCAGGTGAGATAGTAGTCAAACGTATAGTAAAAAAAAAGATCGTTGGACTTGGCGCATATAAGTGAGCAGACCTGTCCTCAAATAATAGGGTTAAAAAACTGGCCAACTGCGAGTCAGACTCGCGTGCAAAGGGTTCCGAACCAATTCCATTTTAGTGACATGTTATTTTAACACTATAGAATTATTATAGTTTCCTGTCTGTTTATTTTAAAATAATGATAAAAATATTAAAACTCACAGTAAACCCTTTCATTTGCTATGTAGCATGATACAGTTTGAAAAACTTTTATTTGAAATTTTCTGTGTTTGGGTCACAGAAGTCCATATCTGTACCAAATTTGAACAGAATCGGTGCAGTATATCCGGAGAAAACTGGCTGTGATAGACGGAAAGACAGACGGACAGCCGAGTGATCCTATAAGGGTTCCATTTTTTGTTCGGAACCCTAGGAAAAAGGGTGTACCAAATTTCAACAGAATTGGTCCAGTATATCCGGAGAAAACTGGCTGTAATAGACGGACAGACAGACGGACACCCGAGTGATCCTATAAGGGTTCCGTTTTTTGTTCGGAACCCTAAAAAAAAGGCTCTTCAGCTCTGCTTGGCCTCTGACTTCGTGTCGACTACTTTGCTAGTGTCACATTGTGTGGACTGCTGTTGAAAGGCGACCGGCGACCGCATAATAGTCACCAATCAGAAAAAGCAGTACTTGTCCAACACGAAGTGATACCAGTTATGCTCTGGTTGACGCAATATTCTTTAATCACAGTCACGGACTAGCCATGAACATCGAACATAAATTCTAAATGGAAACAGGCCCAATTTCATAGTAGCAAATAGGCAGAGGCGTCGGGTAATTACCATCCGCTTGTTTGTTTCGGATGCCTTTTGATTAGTTTGAACAATATTTAAAAAATAGGATGAACAATGAATGTATTATCATGGAATTTACATTCGAATTAAATATTACTAAACATTTCTGAACGTAACGCTTAGCATCGAAAAGCGTCACTGCGTCACTAGTTTCTGAACGCAGTGCGTAAACAATTTAATGTTGCCAACTTTCTATACATTGCACTTCTAAAGGGTAAACGTGAGTTTGGATGAGACACAGTCACATATTATATACATATATAGAGTTATAATTTTTAAGGCAAATACAGGCTTAACATTTAAAAAAACATACACAAACAACGAAATAATTTATTTTAGTGTTCTCTTTAGAAAACACTATACGAAGGAACGTAAAAAAACGAAATTTAATACGAATTGGGTTATTTGTTTTGTACTGTAATTTTATTTCTTATAGGCGACTGCCCAAAAAAGAGGATAAGGGTTTTATTTGAAGTTAATAGTTAGTACACTTTCAAAAAAATTCAAACTTGGAAGTGATTTCCACAGTAACAACACTCCACTGACATTATTATCAGGTAACTCAAAGACCGAGCTGGCAACACTCGGTTATGTTATGTCAATTTTAATTTACAGTGGAAAGTAAAAGGCGATGGGTGTGTTGCTTTGTGTTTATTTCTTGTTTTAGATAGAAACGAATGAATAAGTTAAAAACAAAATGAATTATTTGTAAATCAAACATTATTTAACTCATTCAGTTATCAGAAAACACCATTGTAAATATTTCATAACAAATCTTTGTTTTGATTTCATCAATGGTTGTGTTACTGATTGTAACAAAAATAAAATAGAAAAACAATTGATGAAATTAGTTAGTGTAATGTTTGTGTTAAGTGATGTCCAGTGTTTATGAGGTTCATAGTAAACACGCGTGTGCATAATTAGTTGTTAATTAGTTATCGATAATGGCTTTCGTAAATAAATATTGTGTACATAAACATGGATGTGGTTTTTGAACGAGGCAGTGTTCGTATTTCGAAATCGCGATGTCGTCGTCGCCGTGCCAAAAAGGCGGGATGCGCCTCAGTGAAGCTTTGGATAACATGCAACTTGCGTACAACCCAATCACGAAACAGTTGCATTTTGTGAGTCCTAAAATAGAGAAACCAGTAGAGGATACATCTGATGATATTGATAAGCTGTCTAAGAAAAGCAGTTTCAGTGATGAGGGTAACTTCTCCATATCAACTTGTGAGAAGAGTGATACAAGTGATTCTCCTAAGAGTACTTTGCAGTGGGGCAGTGTGAGTGGTCATCACCGAGGCAAGGATGGTGGTTCCTTCTCGAGCACTGTTTCAAGTTTATCGGAGTGTTCCCTTGGGTCTGCGGCCTCGAAGGATGATGAGGTTCCTGATGCAACTTCACATGATCAAGATCAGAACTCTAAGTTGAAGAAGAAGGGGATTTCTGGATTTTTCAGCAGGTAAGATTGTTTACTTAATTTTATAAAAAGATCAGATACCTATAAATGTGTGAGAAGTTTTAGCTACTCAAATGATTGAAAAACATGCTGCAGTATGAGATCCAGTCTATTTATAATTTATTTTCATTGTATAATAACATTATCATGAATCATCCTATTCATTTATAGTAGTAATAACATTAGTACCTTAGATAACATTACATTGGTATGAAGTCTGGGAAAATTGACTTTATGTTAATAGGTAAAAGGTACAAAATGCACTGTCATTGACCGAGAAAAAGCTTGGCCCAGGCTGCTGCTATTGTTTTATTCACTTTATAAAAAAAAATCAACAGAGTTTGAGAGGGAAAAAAGGTTGAACATCTATTTTTAAATGTAGAACATTAAATTACTGGCCAATTAACATTTTAAAATGCAAATGAGCACTGATCAGCATTCTTGAGCCTGATGCATCTATTAGGTATTGACATATACCTCTTACTCTTTATGTAATGCTATCTCATAACATTAGGAAGCATTTAGTATCCAATTACTTAATAACTAGGAGAATTAATTAACTGGCTAATTCTAGAAATTGTATTTTTTGGCGAATGGTTGTAAATCAATTGCTAAATGTGATTTATTAATTAAACTGCAAAGAATAGTGGCGTTATTCTGTCTATTTCAATTTGACTATTGTCATATTATCTTCCTTATTTATCTACTTTGTAAATTGTTAATAATGTCAATATAATTAAAATCAATGCCAATAATATAAGCTTACATTTTAATATAACAAGGAAAACAATGGAGATTTTCCTTCTACGAGATTCCTATTAAATCCATAATGCCAGTACTGTGCATGAAACATTCATAAAACGCTGCTCACAAAACACCTGCATTGTCCGTCTACTGTTTTAGTAATAACAGGTTAAAGAAACCATTGGAATTTCCCTCCATCTTAATTTTACTACTCTGTGTTCTTTTGTTTATTGTCTATTGTGTTTTCTGTGATAAAAATTACTCGAGCATAAAAAAATAGTCGGTATTAAGGTCTTTCAATGTATTGCACATAAATTACCAATTTGGGACAAAGACAATTTTTTCTCCATCTATTTGTTGACTTGTGTAAGTCACCATGAACGATAGGATTAAAAATTAACATAAAATTGTAATAAAACACAAAAAGTAGTAAGAAAATAATTTATTTTGAATTTTATTCAAAGACAATCTTATTTTATTAAATATTATGCATCATAAAATATTTTTTACGCTTTACTTATTATCTAAAGTCTTTTGTATTGGAATAATTTCTTTTTAAGTAACTATTAATGGAGACTAGACTCATGCTTTGCCAAAATGGTCTTTATCAACACCAGATAACTGGCAAGATATTTCAAATAATCTCTCTTGATGGTCTAATTTCTTTGAGAAACTGTTACTAATTCCTTCAATACAATTACTAATGTATAAACCTCCCCGTTTCTCCAAGTCTTTGTCAAAACAGGCATGAAGTATTGAAACAGCTCCTTTTGCCGGGGTCTTGAAAAGCAGTTTCATGACCCAAGGAAAAGCTTTTTTGAACATGGTTTTTTCAAACAAATCTGTGTCCACAATTCCTGGATGAACCGCATAGCATTTCACTGCAGAACCTTCTTCCTCCAGCATCTTGTTGATATATCTGGCACTCATTAGCTGTAACAAAGAAAATATGTGTTCAAAAGTCAATTTTACACAACATTCTTAAAAATAATTTGATTCAATAAACTGGTTTCTAGTTTGAATACAGTTGCAGTTGAAGAAAGTAGAACATTTCTTTACCTGTGCCAGTTTAGCCTGCGCGTACGCAGCCGTGGAATCATAATGCTCCTTCATATTGATGTCTTCAAAGTAGATCTTGCCAGGGTAGTGCGCGCATGACGTCACATTCACGACCCTCGCTGCTTCTCCGATAGCGCCGCCCTTTTTTAGCGCTGGCAACAACAAGTGTGTCAAATAAAAGTGGCCCAGATGGTTGACCGCCAACTGGCTCTCAAACCCATCCTCGGTGAGCTGATAATCTCCGTACATAATCCCAGCGTTGTTGACGAGAAGATGAATAACCGGGAATCTGTCCAACACATTCTCCGCAAATTGCTTGACAGATTTCATCGATTGCAAGTCCAACGGGAAAGCCACAATGTTTTCCCCGTTCTCCATGTGATCAGCAAGCTTCTTCATAGCTTCCGGTTTCCTCACGCCGGCAATAACGAACATATTGGACTTGAGTAATCCTCGCACAACTTCGGCTCCGATTCCGCGAGCCCCGCCGGTGACGACCGCAATTTTCCTGCTCGCGTCTGGCAACACAATTTTGTTTCTCCATACGTTCACCCAGTCATCGATGAGGCCTCCGGCGCCTGCGCCCTGCATGTCGAGCGCGTACCGCAGTTCACTGAGGATGTACTTCAAGGGCTTGTGTCTGTTGACGTACCAGTAAATGGCCGCAGCCCCGGTGAGAATTAACGCTGATGCGATAGCGAGAGACATGTTGTTAGGTTATGTTTTCGTCCGCTCGGCGCGACGCTACGGTTGCACTGGCGACCGTTGCTTTCACTCCGCTGGAAATCCTCAACGCTTTCTCTCGATCCGGTGTTTGTTTGGTCTAGTACCGTTAGTCCTGAGGTCGCGCTGCTCATTTACTGATTAAATGGCAGGGAGTTCATAGTATCTGTAACAAAAACAATACATAGAATAATAAATGAAATGCGACGCGGGCAGTACGTTGCGAAGCGTGTTATCGATGCGTGGCCTCCAGCTGAACTGAAAACGATGACGCAACGCTTAGTACTATTGATATTAGACTAGACGGAAGTTGTTGAAGCGTTAAAATTAAATACAAAGACTGTTTAGGAATCTTATTGATTTTTGTAACCTACAGCGAAAAAATACCTACCTGGTTATCTCTTGCACAGCACTGATTTGACAATATATTTACGGAATGTAATAGCATCTGTTATCCGATTTGCACGGTGCACCTGACGGTACTGACTTGTTTGTTTTGCAAATTCAATCGGGGCGCATGCGCCGTACGTGCCGGTATTTATCGGTGTACCGTCCGATTTCTAATTATGGCATTAACAGGTTGCGGCGCGGTGGATATCGCGGTTTCGTTAGTATTCTTTGTACTGTTGTGCTAATTTTGGCAACTTGTTAAATAATGGTATCCGATCGGCGCTTCCCATTTCCTATTAGAGTTGTTTTTCTGTCTTACTTGTAGTGATGTTCGTGCTCTAAGAATTTTAATAACCGGTTTAGTCTAGGCGTGTTAAAAATGTGACTAACCCAAAACACCGTGTTGTGAGCGCAGTCAAGGCTTCATTTGAATATTTTATGACTTCGCCCAGATGGCTTTACAGCTTCTCGCTTTTCTTCTGACGGTACCGCAGAGTTGCGGGCTGTTTATGTGACGATAATCCGGCATTTCATGAATCTACTACAATTCCTGACTACGCCATTGCTTGATATAGGCTACACGTCATTCGAAGGTCTCTTTCCCAGAATCCGAGCACTTCAATATTACAAAATCAAAGAAAGCCACTTTTTCTAGTCAAATTCCTAGCGAACGACACAGGCAAATCCAACCCAATTTTTTCACATGAACGCGTAACGAATCTGTCTCGAATAAATCAGGATTCCTTGATACGAAAAACGACCTCTTTATATGCTCCCCTTATCCAACACCAATGTTTGACGCTGTAAAAGATGGCTATACATCTCCATCCCCTTCTAACGCTCTAGCGGTGCGGACTAGTTCCCGCTTCGAGATTTTAATTAAGGGTCTTTGAACTACTGAATGCTGATGGTGCGTGTCGTCTACGCTGTGACGTAACGCTAAACCGCTGTACAACGCCAGTGCTTAATGTCCACTTCGCCCGAGTGGACAGTGACGTCATTTTACCATTAAAGATGGATGAAACTCGGGCCGTGGAAATGAAGATGAATATAACAGATGTACAGAGCAACTGGTACGAAATCTGATGTTATCTTTGTTGTGACTTGATACCCTAGGATCTTGATTATCTATCTATTTCTACTCTGTATCTTCTGATAACTACAATAAAGACTAGTTTTGATAAACTTATTGTGCAAAATAATGCGTTGATGGTTGATGGCAATGTCAACATTCTTTTATCTGAAACGCTTGCACGAAATATCCACACAATGCCTACGAAGCTAAATTCTGACGGCGAGTGCATTCATGTTATGTTAGTATGACGTCATTTTTAAATAATCTGGCTCACAAGATATGAACCTGTATCTAAAGGCACAGAATACAGTTTTTAAAACGACTCGGAACCTGAGTATAAACCTGAAAAGAATGTGTGAATTATGCTTAGTCATCATCATCATCATATTAGCCGAAAGAGCTCCACTGCTTGACATACGCTAAGTCGCATAAGCGAAATGCATTCCGGCCAAATATCAGGGCAACCGCAACACAAAGACAGGGCTTTTTGAGTAGCCCACTACATGTGGTTCTTGTGGTTAACTGTTCGGTTAGCACACAGTTGCTAAGCCTAACATAAGCCCATTATTAAATAGCACACAAAGTCCGGAACAAAGTAATATTTATTTAAGAAGAGATCCCTGATTCTACGTATATAAAACAGAAATAAAACAAAGATGCGTTATCTAAACTGAACATAACAAAATAAACATTCCTGTTGATGCAATTAATAACGAAAGTTATGCTGATGTCAGCGTCGCAGATAAAATCGATGTATTTACAACGTATGAAATAAAACACCCGCCTTTCAAAGAACTTGCAAGAAAGCATAAAATAAATGAGAAACATTAAAACAAATACAAGCCCTTCGAGATCCGGTTGGAGAAACAATACGGCATAAAGTTGAAGAAAAGTCGCTGCATACGTAATAATGTACAATGGCCGATTCCATACACCCGATACTTGACTTGACCGGGGAAACCTGTTTTCAAAGGCGCTGTGCCCCTGGACTCAACTACTGCCACGACGCTTGACCTTGGATACTTTAACACTAACCCTTTTTACCATCGCTGGTTTTGCACATGGTGTATTAAAAACATTATTTCCCGAAGCTGCAATGAAAAGCGTGCACTTGGCTATTAACGAAAGGACTTCGGATTCGTTGTGACGGTTGGAGTACCAACAGCAGTCTGCACTCAGCTCGTTCAAACGTTTGATGATAAAGATTGCCCAGAGAGTTTTAAAAGCGTTCTCGAATTAGCACTCGCTTGAAAGCATGTCTTAATGGCTTTATCTGACACTGGAGCAAATTGACCATCCGGATGCGCACGCTTAGCATATGGCGCAAACGAGATGCTCGGGACACCTGATACGTGCTTCGAGGCGAAAATAGAAAAAAAAGCGACGGGTTTCTAAGAAGCTGACATTTAAGACAAAGTAAATAAGCACCTTACCCCAGAAAGTGTTCTTGGAAGTAACGTTAATAATGGATTTAAAGCTTCCTACTTTCGACTCGTCTGGAAACTTAAGTAAGATTGGCACTCGAGAAAATCTTGCGCCTGCTTTTATTTTAAAGACTACAAAGAGCTTTGTCTGTCATCATAGTATATGTAGATGGTAAAAATAACTGTAAGTACAGCTGGTATCCCAAACCGGTAGTCCGGGTCATTTTTCATTAGCTGCGAGGCCCTCAAATTAACGAACTGCTAAATACGGAGACCTGTTTTCGTCTGTCTTTACAGTATTGTCGTTTCGCCTTGGAGTTTAAATGGCAATGTCGTATTAAAAAAGTTGGCATCAGCTGTTTAACCAAGGTTTCATTCATGAGTTTGTTTTTTACTTGTAACGACGCGTGACAATGTGTCTTGATGGTTTTCTTTATTATTACTGCTCAAGTGAGAGTAGAGGGTACCAACTTGAGCGCAGCAATACCTTATGCGCAAGTTTTCTCTGCAAATACACCAGATTAGGCGAAGCTGGGGAATCCAAATCCGGTTTCCACACTATAAACTATAATAGTTGTGGGAGCTATGAAAATTCTATGTTTGTCCGAATACAACTTAGTATTTTGCTGGCCATTAAAAAATACTGTTTTTTCAGTCAATTATGCAAATGATTCTATCAGTTGTTTTTCCCAGTGTTTTGTTTTGTCATAATCGTGAGTTAAATATTTTTAGAAATCATTTGTTCTTGCTTCTTTTACTGTTTCGACGACATTGCGGCTTTCAGCAAATTGTTTGAAATGTTTGACATTATCGTTTGATAATGCCAAACATTTCAAACAATTCAAAAAACTCTCGTGACTTCGCAATCGTGAACGTGATATTGTCATAGATCTTAGATGTTTGAATAGCTGATTTATCACAAATTGGCCTCAATATATTGTATAATATATTAAGTATGTTATTTGTTATGTAAAGACCAATTCTGTAAAGGGTATTCAACATTAGTAGAGCTTCTTAACTCTTTTAATTTCCAAAGGAATTCATAATATGGAACTGATTCTCAGCTTAACTGGCCTTATAAGAACCAGCTTTAAATTTCCAAAAAAGCAACATGGTTCACTGAATTCAAAGATTACTATCCTGTTTTTTTTTTCAATGTAAATGTGCATTCTGACCCGGCTTCCTTTGACCACAGGTTTACCGAAAGAAATTTCATGGTTGAGGTAACATTGACAATGTTCTATTACGAGTTGGTCAAGTCTATACTTACGCCTGAGTCATTGACGTCAGTACAATTTTATCAAGCATTTTACCGCGACTTAATTACTGCTATTGTTGTTCTCCTAATGACTAATCAGTATTGGACGTTGGAATTCTGTCAGCCGTTCTATCTACATGGCACAATTTTACCGTCGACTCAAAATTAGTTACGCCTTTGGTTACGTCAGTTTCTTACTCACATTTTAATGAATATGGATTTATAACACTGACGAATCTAAATTCTGTGTCATCTTCCTGCAGCAAACCGGAAATGAACTATCGATGATAGATGCAATTTTTAAGTGTTGGTATTTACATCTGGGTTAATCTATTTGCCCAGTAGTGAAAGTAAACACTGTAAAGTTTGCTAGACTAAACAAACAGTGTTATTGTAAAAGCGATGACTTAAAAACACCTACACGTACCGCGAATTTTACTGATGGAATTTACTGCGTATCACTCACACATCACTAATGAATGGCAGGGCGGGTCCCCTCCTGTCTAGCCAGAGGGGAACTGACTCCCCTAAACATAAAGCCAATATTACCGATTCCGATAACAATACGAATGAAGATACAGATATAAATATAGCTCTAGGCATCACATTGCGTGAGAACAAATAGAGAAAACATTCACCTCACGAATAACGCACTGAAACTTACAAACTGACTGAAACTTACAAAATAAAGCAAAATTAAAGTCCTATTCAGTTCATTCTTAGTCTACTTTTTCTTCTGCAGTAAACGCAGTACCTTCTTATCTCACAGTAACAGAGAAAGATAAAAATAACAATAACTATGCTTATGAAGTAAATAATGATAAAAGCAACGTGAACTTTCCTAGTGACTCAACAGCTATTTATTTTGCAGTGCAGTGTTTCTTTGTGGAATCTGATTACGGCATGGAGGAAATATTTTTCAAAGCATTATGCTGTGTGCAGTGTTCTTGGAATTCTAAAAGGTGCACTGTTTGAATTTCAAATTGAAACAGAATAACTTTACAAAACTTTTGTGACTCATATATAGCTTCCAGAAGGAATCCAAAATTTATGGGCCATCAAATTTAAACCCAGTAAAAATGGACTGGACAAGATCGTTTAGATGAGATTTCACGAGAAGACAAATGCATGATTTCATTTGAAAAAGAATATAAGAAGTGATATTGAATTACTTACGCATGATATTCTTTTACCAGTTTGTTATGGAAACTAAATTAAATATACAAACAATATTGTTTTTCTTTATTTGAAGGTTTGTATAATATTTGGATTGAAAGTGTCATCTTATCGGAAAATGATGTATTGATGATACAATAATTTCTTTGTTATCGTTAAACTTGCTTTAGAACGATCGTTTCTCTAAATGTAACATAGTTATTTTCTGATTAATGTATTGTAAATCCGTCTCAATCTCAACGTTCTTTAATTAACAGATGTTTAATTAGTCTTAACAAGACTGTATCAACGCATCAAGATCGAGTAATAGATTTTAATTTATGTTCTTATAGCTTGTTGAACTCGCCTGCGACTTAGAAGACAAAACATCTAGATTTCAGGTTAATGAACTGTTTTTTTTGTTCTAAGATTTGAATTTATACTTTGTTGTTGGAACACTCCATCTTAGCTAATGAGATACTGTTTCAAAGTTTCGTCATCGCTATCATTAAGCATTAAGACCGTCTATGTACGACTACTGTACATCAAGATTAAATAAATACTTAAATCATCGTGCCCTTTACAAAATCAATTTTATTAAGTCTGGTAATGAACCAACCGAAATAAAAATATATCGAAATGCTACAGCAACCGAAACCAATATTCAGTAAGAGCATTATCTCAAATTGAATTTTGGCAAACATTCGTATATTCCGCGTTTCCGAATGAATCACAAACTAATGGTTAGAAAAAAAATGACATTTGTACCCACAGAGACAAAGATATTGTGAGTTTGTGAGTGACAACGCACTAATGTTTTTAATTTTGTCAACTTTGTGACACAGAGTATTCATAACAATGACTACTTAGAAGGTGACACAGTAGCGAGTGATAAATTGTAAGCTGTTGATCTTTGTACGGCTAAATGTGGATATTTTATTTGAGCGTGTGAAAGAGGGACTTATATTGTAATCTTAACATTTATTGAACAATTTGGAACTACTTAGAGCTTGTAAGCAGAAGGTATGTCTTTATTTGAAGCAGTTTCAATCGGCACAATTTGATGTGGATGAATCTTTGTCAGATATGTAACCTTAAAATGTATTAGTGCTATTGTCAGTCAAGTCAAGATTTTGCTATTGCCTTAATTAGATGCGATCTTTTCTTAGATAATAATGTCAGTGCACTGGTATTTTTCAAGACCGCTAGCCTGCGTAGGAAGGCAAAGCCAAATGACGTCACCGCCTTTCACAAGCCTATGCCTATTTGAGGAGTGTTACCTTTAAGGAACTTGTTGACTGTCAGGGTGGTGTGCAAAGGTCTTGGTAATCACGTGTAGGATATAATATATTCTAGAATATCTAGCAAGTCAAAGGTTGTGACCTAAAGTGGCATAAATAGCTCGGAGCAAGAAGGTACAGATGAAGTTTCATGAGAATTAATTGCCTCAGATGTGGGGCATAAGTGCGGAGACGGTGTGTGTGTAATAATTATGTTTGAATTAAGGAACGAAAGAGCAAACCGTGTTAGCGATGGAAATAATACAGGTGTCGACTCAATCGACGGACATAAAGATCTTGAATAAGACTTCGCATATTTGATTGAAATCTGAATTCAATATTACGCAGAAAGAGATACTCATAAGTTTAAGAATAAAATTGATACAAGAGCACCTGTCTACCTCGGGGTCGATGACTCTTTTTTATAAACACAGATAGTGAAGCAACAATTTTTTCTCATAGAATTAGAATATTTATAGAATACATAGCGGTCGTTGTGGTTTTATACTTGGAGAGTGTATAAAAAGAATACCGGTATAATCAATAGTACTATATCCCCAGCACCGAAATAATTGGGTAATGTCAGCGGGGGCGAGGTGTATAAAATTAGAATCTTTATTTTATAGAACGGTATTAGTTTCATGGAATATTTTGGGAGTGTGCTTTCATATTGCGCAGTATATTTATTATCGCACTATTGTCATGTGTGATTGCTTTCTTATGCTTATTCCCAAACACAACAACATAGTTCCGACTGCAAAAGATACAATCTGTTTTATTGGTTTTGCCTTCTCCCTTGAAACGTCTACTACTTTTGTAAACTGCTGGATGAGGTAGACCATAGCATTAGAGCAAATCCGACTTAAAGTCTGGTAAAGAGCTCGTATTATGACTAAGACAACAAAAACGGCTATCTATCTTATCACCTTTCAATTGGTAGCCGTCGTCATTTATCAGATCCTGTGACTAACTTCCATCTTATTCATAGCAATCATAATCTTCTCAGCACTATCCACAAATAAGATATCACTTTCTTTATCTTTCGTTGTACACAACTCTTATCTTTCATGGTTACGTAAAAGATAGGAACCATCATAGAATTACCAAACATCGTCTTCAAATCGCGTGAGGAGTGCAAGTTATTGCTACACGATAACATTTTGAACTCCGTGACGAAGTAGTAAATCGTTTTTACCTGAAAATTGTACAGCGTTGTCTCGAATCGTAAGTTTTCCGAAATTGCCCGAAGTCCGACTGCTCGTTAATTGCAATGTGTCTACGATCTCTCTACGTATTTTGTTATCTGCGAGGTTAGATGTATTTGGAGATGAGGGCAACCATAGTGCAGTAATAGAACGTAATAATGCATGACATTCATGAAGGATACGTGTGTGCATAAATACTCTTAGCTATCTCAAAGTTAAAATTAAAACCTCTTTACATAAATAGGAGCATGGATACAGAATGAATGTGTTTCACATTGAATCAAGCCACAAAAACGTCCGTAGCATTCTTAATAACGAATTACGGGCTAGTCATTCCAATGTACCGATACGATAGATCAATATGGTAAAAACAATGTCGAGAATGCCATTTGATTTGCCGATTCGTTCCGTAAAATGATGCCGTAAGCCGTAATGTGTTTATGTCAATATCTGCGTAATATTACCTACATATCGCAAGATGTACATACATACACACAACCTCGCTGTCATTCCTAGAAACGTGTCATTAATGAAAATTAAATTATTCATATTGCAAAAAATAATGGTGCCATAACGATTAGGTGCGGGACAGGTCGGTTCACGCTTGCCGATGCCATAACAACAATAGCGATAGCGATGGAGTATCTGTCAGTGAAATTTAATAAATTCGCCCAGTGAAAGTACTGCACGGACCAGAGTGGCGATTACATACACCAGTTACTTAATAAATACGGAAGTCAGTCTGTCAGTTTATTTATATACTTTCTTTAAAAGCAGTTAAATCTCAGATTTATGTATTTCCTTTGAAGAGAATGACTACAATTTGTAAGACTGTGATTTTATTGTGGATCGATTTGCTACATGTTTATGATCTCAGTAACGTATAAAGTGGTTTTATAGCCCTAGAAACTCGTTAGATGACTGAATAATAAATAATGTATATTCGCCTATCGAAACAAACCTTGTTTGTTAAAAAAGTAAACCAATCCAATTACTACAATGTATGAAAGCGGAAAAGGCATATACGACTATGTTGGGTAAGGTCTCCTAGGCAACAGAAATTTGAACATAAGGAAATACTTATTTCCAGAACTATTCTCACTAATAGAAGGCAATCAAATGTGTATGAATAAGTATTTATTGAGTTGGGGTCCCTCAAGGGGCCATCATAGTGCCTACGTCACTAGAACGTCTGCGTCGATTCCATCCAACGTAATGACTTTCTGAATGTGTAACTATTTCTGGATTCGATAACCTTTTAGACATTTTCACTGGACCTCGCGCGTCGATTAGTCTTCATATTGTGTGTAAGCAATAATGTTTGATTGTGTACTGATTGGAAATCTTGGGTGGTCTTGGCAACGACATGTAGCCATTCCCATCTGCCGGTAACAGCCGTAAAATTCGAATTACTCATCATATCAGCGGTGTTAAATGAGGAACTTGTGCGTAAATAATAACAGCTGCATTGGTTGGAAAGCCACGTTGGTTGGTCTGTGTATGAGTGACCATCCAGTTCATACTGAAATTCCTCCGTGCCTCGGCAAGCACGTTTCGTACATATCGCACCCTTAATAATATAAGGGCTCAAATCAAAATTTTTGTAAAGTTTGATTTTGAATGCTAAGGGAAAAAAAAAACTGGCCAAGTGCGAGTCGGACTCGCGTGCATAGGGTTCCGAACGAATTAAATTTTTTAAACATGTTATTTTAACACTACAGACTTCTAATATCTCCTGTAATCTTTAGGTAAAGATCTATTATCTCCAGTTTCGGAGATAAGGGGGGGGGAATGGTCATTTTTCGTCTAATTTCTTGAATAACTTCAAAACCATTTATTTTAAAATTATGAAAAAAATATAATTAAAACCCTCACAGTAAGCCCTTTCTTTTGATATGTCACACGATATTATTCAAAAAACTTTTTTTTTTTAATTTTCTAGTTTGACGCCCAAAAGTGACCCCCATACTAAAAACTTAATGATTTACGTAACGCGTCCGTGTTTGGGTCACAGAAGTCCATATGTGTACCAAATTTCAACAGAATCGGTCCAGTAGATCCGGAGAAAACTGGCTGTGACAGACGGACAGACAGACAGACAGACAGACCCTAAAAACGAAATTATCTATCGGCTACCGCTGACGGAGAGAGAAAAAGAACATTAATGACTCGGTAACTATATATGTGTCTCTCTCACACTCCCCCCGCTCGTCTCGTCATATTATTATTTATTTTTATTGATGACTACTTATAGTCTAGGTATCGAAGAATAAATCTGAAGGTAATCACATTTATAACTAAAGTACTAAGCATTTTATTAAAAAAATAAGCTGGAATGTAACAATTCAGAATCTTTAAACACGTATTCCCAAAAAACTACTTTTTTGTTTTAAGCCTTTATATTACTAAGGGTGCGATATGTGACGGTCGTTGCGGGTAGTCAGACTTCAGAAAATCTGAAACTTACCAGTCTTCCCGAGGTTACCTCTTGGTGTTTCCCAATTACTGGGTCAGATATGCAGTCGATCCAGCTGCATCCAGTTAAGCTGGAAGCCGACCTCAATAAAGTTGGGAAAAGCTTAGGTAGATTGCTTCATGTACTTTGGCGACGACACGCCAGCGACCATGAGGGACAAAATACGCACTCGTTTAATACCTGCGCGACCCAAAATTCAGTAGTATTTTGTACTTACCTTATTAAAAAAAAATAGCCGCAAATCAAAATGTCTTTGAGATTGAGTTAATTACATTCAAATACACCCGGCGGTTTTGATCCGATTGTCGTTTTTATGTCCGTGTTAAACATAACTTTACAAATTAATTACACTATGTTGACCGAATAAAACTCAAAATTTCCATATAATATCAAATTATTAAGTAAATCGTCTAATGTAACATATATTTTTCCAGAAAATTACGACCAGCCGTTTAGACGTGATTCTCATTTTAAAATCAGCTAGTCTCAGGTATCTCCACCTTTTCACCGAGTTCATATGTCCGGCAATATCCATTTACTGTGTGCATTACCCTAGCAAAATGTTGTGCTTTAGAGAGGTGACTATAACAAATAATTAGTTCAACATGAGGTTTTTGTTCACTATTGGGAGCAATTTGTTCACTAAAAGCACAATTTGTTCGGATAGTTGTTTTAAATTTATTTGAGAAAAACACATTTAGCTGGAGTAACGTTTGAAACGTTACATTGTCAAAATCGTTTTCAAAAATTCGTTTCAGGCCAAAACCAAAAACATGAATAGATAGCTTTTGTTGCCTAGTAAATGTTTGTAAATAGCAAAATTTGTGTGTTGTGTGAACAAATTGCTCCTCATGTTGAACTAATTATTTGGTAATGCACACCCATTTACTGACGCGATATGACGCTGATGATATAAATCTGTACTAATATATAAAGCTGAAGAGTTTGTTTGTTTGCTTGAACGCGCTAATCTCAGGAACTACTGGTCCGATTTGAAAAATTCTTTCATTGTTAGATAGCCCATTTATCGAGGAAGGCTTTATATCACGCTAAGACCAATAGGAACGGAGCATTAATGAAAATTGTGACGCAGACGAAGTTGCGCGGGTCAGCTAGCGTTTCATATCACTCAAGTAACATAAGAAAGTTCAGTTTCACATTGATGATTGATCGTGAACGAACAGCTCCATCCGTTCTTAATCTGGCATGACTTAAGATTTTATAGCCGACAGGAAATTGTTCCACCACGTAACCACTCGTGTTTTTATGGTTTTACTTTAACTACCAATAAATATGTTAGCAGTGTTGTAAAAATTAAAATAATTAGCGGTTGCGCTCCGCAGTGGAGGCTGCCGACAGAAATAGCTCTGGATTTATATCTGGAGTCGATATTGGATATCTGTCTGCGTTTTATATTCGGATATAAAATTCTGAATGTATTTTCTGACATCTTTGAGTAGTATTTCTTGCCCATCTGCAATATCCACTTACCCAGTCGTGATTTATTATCTACTAGCTGTCCCACGCAGCTTCGTCTGCGTCACAATTTTCATTACTGCTTTGCTCCTATTGGTCTTAGCGTAATGATATATAGCCTGTAGCTTTCCTCGATAAATGGGCTATGTAACACTGAAAGAATTTTTCCAAATCGGACCAGTAGTTCCTGAGCTTAGCGCGTTCAAGCAAACAAATAAACAAACAAATGCTTCAGCTTTATATATTAGTATTGATTCCAAATTCTTGTTCTGTGAACTCGACTATCGAATGCCTTGAACACTCTTGAAGAGTCTGAAAACCGTTAAAGAGTACTTTGTCCAACCAAAAAGGAAGTGATACTCAAATTTAGGTCATCATTAAGCATCAGAGAAGTCTCGTATTTCAATAACAAAGTACCCTTATGCTGCGTCGTGACAATTAAAGCGTTCAATTGATAAGGCCACCAGAATGCACGAACTATGAATGAATGTCAACTATTTATAAAGATAAAGTGGACTAGTTTGGAAACATTCGTTTTTGTTATACTGATGTAATGGTGAATGTCGTTGAGGACATTTTAATTGAAGCCATTGTGACGATACTTGCAATTGATCTTCAATCAGACAAACATTATTGATTTGAAAGAGTTCATCGTTCGAAATAAAAGAAAATGTAGGTAGCTACTAAGATAAAGTGCTCAAAGGAAAGGTCAAAATATTACCTACAGACAGATAATATTTTGGGCGTATTTTTTCAGACAAAAGAAATACAGAGCCCATTTAATCTCGAAGCGGTTGCTAGGGAGTTTTCATCCGAATGTATCTTACGTGTGGATGAAGAGAACGACCTCTTGACATTTACGGAGCATTCGGAATTGGTAAACGAAGCGAACCGTATCGTGTAGCTTTTGCGAAATTATGCTGTGTGGTATTTCAATACTTGCCTGCCAGTATTTCCCAAACTATGAGGTAGGGATCGACCGGTGGTGCGCGAGGCAACATTGGATGGGCCCTGAAAAGCTAATGCTGTAAATATACAGGGTGAATTTTCAAAGTTTTCCTTCAGGGCCAAATCCGAAACTATGAGCAATATCGAAAAACACTGAAAGTCACGAGCCCGATTTTGATGAAAAGTAAAACTGCATCATTGGATTTTTGAAAAATCGTTTTTCCTACCCAGAAATTGAACCGGTTGATTTTGGAAAAAAAACACACCCTGTATTATTAGTTATTACACTATCCGAAAGTGTAGCTAATAAGGACCAAATTCTGGGATGTCACATGGCAAACTAAAGGAAAGAGCTCATTTTGAACAAATTCGTTCAAAATTTCTGACTAAATCACCGTAACTGATATTTGTTCAAAAATCCTGTCTGTGTCTGTCATGTATTTTAGTTATGTCTCTCTTTTTCTTCATGACAGCCAAGAGGTGGTGAGTCCCAAAAGTAGTATTTTCAGGTTCAGTCAATATTGGATACCATTGGATTAAACTACATCCTTATATTAATGTAAACGAATATGTTATAGGAAATCGTTATTCATATTGACTAAGGGTTTGACTCATAGCCCTGTAACGAGCCCACCGTTCTTTAAATTGGTTAATCAACTGTAGTTTCGTCCGCTTTCATGCATGACCTAAAAACAAAAAGCCAGACAAAGGCAGTATCGATTTGGCTATAAGGTATGCAAACAATTGATAAATAAATTACTTTGGATATTAAACTCTATTACTATCAATGAATTTAAGGTCGCAGAACAAAACTTTGCAGATTTTATTGTGCCATGAGATTTTAATATTGTAGAATTGAACACGTAATATCAAATCAAATTGATTTGTATTGAAACCTGTACATTTGAAAAGGATTCTATGGTTTTGAACCATTCAAAGAATACTACAGAAGCCGAATCTAAAGTAGCAACCAAGAATGCTTGAGAACACCGCCTAGGATTTTAAATTGGCCCGTAACATAAAAGGTCAAACCGTAAAGTGATGTCATGACACCATTAATCCAACTCCGTCGGATCCGGACCACTCAACAACGAAACAGTTCAATAATACCGGAATTATTGAACGCACGACGGCGACGTCACAGCGACCTCCTCCACGTATAAATACTAGCACATATATTGACGAAAGCACCTACGTCATACGGCATTGACAACTTTTAGTTAAATACAGTTTCCAATAAGAAGAACTTGATCTGTAGAACCGAAGGACGAAATAAAGAGTACGAATATTTTTGGATAAAGATCCGGTTTATATGAATGTATTATGCAGTTCGTAATTATACACACTGAAGCTATGAATCGGATAGAAGCATATATTAACACTTCGGAAACTAGGACACATCTCAAGCTCTCAGCTTAATCGATTTGATCTTTACATAACAAGATCATCTTTCCTTAAAGGCATTGAATTAATCGGATTCGTGCGACTCGACTGGCGGGTAATGCACCTTTGAATAAGCATGATGTCATCAGATTGCAGTATTGCCAGATTCGGTTCGAGTATGGCCAGTGTTGATGTGCTAAGAATGTGTCAAAGACCGGAAAAGTTTAAACAAGGGATTGGTTCTTCTGGACTCGGCCATTCTGTTTGAAGTTATACTGGAAGAGAAGGCTGGTTGAGCATACCTAGACAACATCATAAACTACAATGAACAACCAAATTAGAAACAAGACTTGTACAGGTGTTAATTAATTGAAACTTAAATGGGACCCGGAGTTTACCCAACTCGTAGTGGAAAAGAACTTAAAGACAAATGCATATATCGATTACGTTACGCCGCATCATGCGTCACTCATTTCTTAAACAAAGTGAAACCATAGCTAATTTCAATTGCGATGCTAAATGTGTCTCTAAATCTTGGCAATCAACACTGTTTAAAATTCCAACAAATGCTATTACGTTTCCCAAAACATTTGGACTATAAAAATGAGCATTGCACTCATATGTGCATGAACCATGTAAAAGTCTATTGTCGGTCGAATTTTTGCGTGTATGACGTAAACAAGTTTCTCGTGTTCTTTCACAACTTTCATTCATTGCGACACATTATTTGCTATTGTGCGTGCTGCGGTGGTGTTTAAAAAACGAATTTCGATTGTTCGCAACCGCACGTGTTCGGAACGGAGTTACATCTTCGCTTTTACGTAATGGATGTTGGTAAACATAAATTTTAGGACTTAAATCTGTGGCCGGCTTGAGTACAATAGATGTGTATTGTAAACTCTTGTCACTGTCAAAATAACCGGTCTAAATCAACTTTTAGATGCTACTGTGCTTGCAGGTTGCAAAAGAGAAACTTATAGTTGAATACTCTGTCATTGTTTGACCGAATATCAGTCCACCCCAGTCTCGTATGCTAATGGTTCATAGAGGACCCTTCCGTGAAAGTTACTTAGTTCTTTAGTGGCTATAAGCCGTCCTCAGTCGCTTTTGTTCAGATAATCTGTAAAAGCTTACCTCATGAAATGAAGCTTCTACGAGTACGCTTGTACGCAATTATAATTATTATAGGATTTGTGAATAAAACTCGTCTCTTGTTTTAGGACTAGAATCAATTTTATTTTTATCATTTACCAGAACATTGGCGTCACTAAGAATAACGTTCTTGAGAAGATAATATCGGCCAATAAGTGGGTGCTCGCCAATCGTTTCCTCGGGATAAGATCGCTTGAAGTTTCTTTCAGAACTGTTGACCTCAAAATAGATCTTGATTAGAAGTTGCCGTTACTATAAGAAGCTCTCTTTTTATCAGTTTAAGATCATCTTGTAACGGAGGTTATAATTCTTTTTGATTTGTAATTCTTTGTTAGTTATTCTATGTGATTACATAATATTCTTGCTTATTAAGAGTGTCTGTTGTTTTTGATTTACGCAAATCACTCTAGTAGGTCTCTGGTCTCGTAATGCGTTTACGATTTAAAATATTTGAACGTTCGTTGACTACAACTTTGCCTAGTACCTTTCCAACTTCGCTTCGGCAAGAAAGTCGAGATGCATGGTATGCTACTCTGAGTTAGGAGCCAGTCACGATTTTACCGTATCCAATCGTAACATTTGATACTAACTGGTTCCATCCACCACTGCGGTATGTAAGTTTATGTTGCCGATGCACGTATTGATATCGCTCTCAGCACTGCTCATCCCGGAAGCGAAACAAACTTGCAGATAACCAACATTGTTCAAACAAAATATGTATATTTTTAATATAACTTTTATTATTATGTATCGATAACCCGTCTGTTTTTCAGTCACTATGTCTGTCTGGAAACAGTGTGTCGTGTCGAATATTTTTATTTCCACTATTTACTTTTATTTGTTCTTGTTTAGCACGTTGTGTGTGTCTAGTGGGCATGTGCGCTAAAGCTGTGTGAGTACTATTGTTATTGACATATCATGTTCATGTATTTGTCTTCGTAGAGCCTTCGACACGGTCGTGGTATTTCAGTATTGGTCATAAAACTGTGTCTGCCGATGAATAGTAAACAGTCTGGAAAATACTGGAAACAATTGAGTGAGATCTCTGCTTCTTTGCAGGCTATTAGCGTTACATTAGAAGTATTGTTTAAATAGCGTTAAGCCGGAAGAAAAAATAACAATAAACATCACAAGAAAATGCAAAACTATCTCTCATTGAATTCTACAATACTTACTCAATTCTTTATAATAAAGAAAATAAACAAGTGTGTTATTCAGACAATGAATTATGACTGAATTATGATTTTGTCATGAGAGAATACGCCGTTACTACTCTAACTCGGCAACGTTTCAGACGTTATCGAGTTTGAGAAGTAACGGCCATAAACAATGATCCCTTTATAGTGGTTACAGATGATCTATTCTCTCTCCCTAGCCCAATTCCTTGACATATTTACTTATTCCCACAGAAAAAGAACGTGTGCCCCATCATAGCCCCATTCACGAGAGCAAATGTTAGCTATTTACATTCCATTCCCGTGGCTCACACTCATCTCACTCTACTTGGGGCCGTGTCACTGGCCAGAGCAAATGGGTCTCGGCCATCTATCCTCGGAGTGCCGAGCCAAGGCTACTATAATATGGATTGCCAAATTTTACGTTAATGCTCGTTTTACGTCTGCTTTTTCACTATGTGGGTTAAGGATGTTGATGTGGCATTTGTCAGTGACCCTCTAGCGATTTGAATCTAGCATTTATGGTTCTATCTAACATTAATATGGGATTTCCGTTTTTTAATGCTTCAGCTACTGTTACTTTTGTGGTAGTTAGACTTGAAACGGAACTTCGTAAATCAATTAGTGGTGTCCACGTCTTGCATATCATATTTTGCAGTGTTTTATTTTTACAAAGGATGCCGCTTTTGAAAAAATTGACCTCGTCTAAATCTTCATCTCCTCTTTATTAGTATATCTGGTTACATATCATTGTGCTTGTTGTTAAAGTCAACTGAGGAAATTAGTTGAGTACGAGCAGACGGCTATATCTGTCACTATTAATACACATGTGTCTTTATGGCCGGCACGTTATTGCTCCACGTGGTTCCAATTGGGGACGAGCGTCATTGTTTGAAGTTATCGTTTGTTACTATTGTAGATACTGGCAGGGGCATTCATTGGTATGTTAACTTTCGACATGCTGATATGAGTTAGGTTTGTAGTGAAAGGTAGCTATTTCCTCGCAAGAAAGGAGAGCTTTTAATAAATGAGTACCAGTTTCCAGTCGATGGCGGGACTTGGCATTGCTTTGTTTGTTGTGGGATTCTTTTAGAGAATTTAATTATTCCTTTTCTAGGGCTTCTGCAGCTATATTGAGGTCAGCTTCTAGTCCAAATAGCTGCAGCTGAATATCATTAGATATTCCTTTTAACACGGACATCTTTTCTTCAATAGTTTGTTTTACAACACCATTATGTGTATTGCCTGTCCGTAAAGATATTCTGTTTTCCTTATCAATTCATTATTCGGAGGCCGAATGCCTTCATTGTAGTATTGTTTAACGAGCTTACGATGTATTGTATTTCTTACAGAATCATCATCTCAGTTACGCGTTATAGTATATTCTGTTTTTTGTCGCTACGGTTTTTTAGCCTTGACATTTGATATTAGTTTAACCGTATTAACACTGCTGTGCAATTAAAAATTCCCAGCTTTATTTTTGTAAAAGGTTTTATAGACGTTATGTGTTGGCGAACATTTTTTGAGACTGCGGCAGAAATCCCCAGACTTACTTACCTATTTACGTTGTTGGCCAATAACAGAAAACACGTTTGTCGTTTTTTATTATTCTCCTAGATTTTAATGTCAGGCCTTAACGCAGTAGGTACAGATATGATCGGGTAATATGAAGTTTCTATAGCGATAATGAATGTAATTGTGGCAGCATCACGCAATTCTGATATAACAATTAAGATAGACGTCATGGCAGTCCATCATAAAATAATGTTGCTAGATATCATCGCTTTGATAACGATAATGTCTGAAAATTCCAGTGAATTCGCATCGCACAGCGCATGTAATGTGATATTTTTACATATAATTACAATAAAATTATATGTAAACATGTCATATTAAATATGACAAGCGGAAAATTTACCACAATCAAACGCATGTATCCAAAACTATTATGACAACAATTTACAATGTAACGTGGTTCCCAGATTCGGCATTTTACAGCCGCATATCAGCAAATATACGAATATTAAAGATACAGTTACCAGTTATTTAGCCAATCTTATCTAAACAGTAATCACTGGATCATTGGTCAATGATTAAAATCTACGTCATTATCGATAGTGACGTTTAATTGTTTCCTATGACGAGCATTAGATAACATTTTCTTCAAGTAATTGCTTCATTGCAGTTTTGCAATTTTCATTTACTTTTCATGATTCCCTAGAAAAACTAACTTGTCATTAGACTTATGGCATTTACGAATTAACTCGTCAATTAGTAACGAGACCTCCTACATAATCCTTTGCTGTTTATTCAGAGTAAAGTGTACCTTATTTGCTTACGCTAAGGGTGTTAACACCTACGTCGTTTAGTTGGTTACTATCGTCACTCACGTCTTCTTGCAACAGACCTTGCCGTTTCTCACGGTTCACGTCGCGCAGTGGCGGAGCCTTCATACAAGCCCAAAAGCCCGGCATGCCTTACTAAAATGCTCGATAGAGAATCAATATCAAACCCAAACTATTTAAAAGTTCGCGCGCTTAATTCTTATAAAAATAACACAAAGTATCTACCTATGCCACACTACACATCGCGATTGTTCGCGCGCAGAGTTTCGCATTTGCAGAATCTACATATAGCTATCTCGCTTACACGTACCGGCTTTTACCGGGCTTTCAAATACTAGCTCTGTCACTTTCGCACTTATAGCGATGTGCCATATAACGAGTCAGAAACTTTTGCGTCTACAAATCGATCAGTATGAAAGAATTAAGCCCTGCATGCGCATGAAGTTGCCCGCGTATGCGTGACCTTGTCACCTTGCCAACTCTGCAGTGTTGCCGTTTTAGCGACGTTGTGAGATCTTGGAGATTTTTAACGAGTTTGGAGACTTTTTTTAAGATTTAACAACAATAAAAACTAGCGACTTTTTAAAATAACGAAATTAAATATTCAAGCAATATCTTAAAAATAAAAAAATTGCGACATCTAGCTGGATTTTTCATATACCTGGGGACTTTTTTTGCCTAAATGACAACACTGCAACTCTGGTAAGTAGTTTCCGACACCCGAGTGCAACTAACTTCAGTTTCATTCGCTTGAGTGGAAAAGTTATGTTGTTAAAGTTATTTGTGTGTTTTCTTAGATTTTCTTAGTGATACAATTGTTTTAGTGACTTACCTACAACAATGGAGGTAATTGTACCTTGTGAGGATTTAAAATGTGTTCAAGTTTTGATTGGCGAAGATAAGGTAAAATCTTTAAGCTTTGCTCAGAAAAAACAGTTAATTTCTTCATTAAAACCGACGCCTAATCTGTGTATTTCTCAGACTAGTAAATCGCATAAACGAAAATTTAATAGATCAGTGTATAAAACTAGTTGGATTGTTGGCTGTTCGCACACGAATAAGCTGTATTGTTGGTGCTGCATATTTTTTTCGAATGAAGATTCCGTTTGGAATACATCTGGTTATAATGATTTAAATAACATATCTGGCGCCATTAAAAGGCACGCAAATTCCCATAAACACCTGTGTGCAATGGTTTCTTTCGGTAATTTTGGTAAACAACGAATTGAGACATCTATATCACGCCAGTTATCTGAGGAAATTTCAAAATATAACACGCGCGTTGATAACAACCGTAGTGTATTTCAAAGATAAGTCGATATTGTTTGTCATTTAGCACAACAGGAACTTCCTTTAAGAGGACATGATGAGTCCAAAACTTCATTAAATAAAGGCAATTTTTTAGAACTGGTCTCGTTAATTTCAAAATACGATGTCGTTTTAGAAAAGCATATGCAGCATCAGGAAAGTGACAAACCGGGGCCGAGTTATTTATCTAACAAAATTCAAAACGATATTATTCATTCCGTAGCCGATGTGATGCAAACTTGCATCGATTACGAAGTTAGGCAAACAAAATTTGTTTAAATTATTATTGACGAAACCCCCGATGTTAGTCATAGAGAACAACTGTGCTTGATTCTCAGATATTATTATAAAAATGAAATTCATGACCGTTTTTTGGGCTTTCTTAATGTGTCGGAAAGTCGCACAGCAGACTCACTCTCCAATATTATTTTAGAAATATTGAATAGACATGATTGCATCGCAAAATTAGTAGCGCAAAGCTATGACGGTGCTAGTGTAATGTCCGGTGTAAGAAATGGAGTTCAACAAAAAGTTAAAGATGTTTGTCCACAAGCAATTTACATTTGGTGTAATGCACATATTTTGGCCTTAGTGTTGTCTAAATCATGCAATAGAATTCAGGAGGTTAGTTTATTTTTTTCAGCCCTTCAGGCTTTGTGTAATTTTTTTAGTAATAGTACAAAACAAGCTGCTTTTTACGATACTCATTGCAGCAAAAAATTGCCTAATGCTCCCGCAACTCGTTGGACATACATGTCGCGAGTTGTAAACACGGTTTATGAACAAAAAAGTAAACTTATTGAGTTGTTTTCTGATCTGTGCGACAATCCACAGAACTGGGACGGGGATACGATTTTAGCTGCGGAGAATTTTGAAAACAATTTGAGATCTTTTAATTTCAATTTTTTTCTTTTTATTTTTCATCGGATATTTGAAAAAACTGACTGCTTGTACAATATTCTACAAAAATCACAAGTTGATGTCGGTTATTGTATTAATAAAATAAAGGAATTTCAGGCATGGTTACGTGCTGAATTTCAATCCGAATTTGATCAAATTTATGAGAATACGTTGCAAAATAACTCGGCTCCTCGTTTGAGACGCAACGTACGCTGTGCAAAAACGGAATACAGACGACTTTTTGTAGAAGTAATCGATAACATTAATACCGAAATTACTGACCGATATTCTGAAATTTATAAATTAAAGTTTTTCCAACTGCTCAACAACAAAAAATTTGACAATTATCACTCACATTTTCCTACAGAGGAATTAGATTCATTATTTGACATTTATGCAAACTATTTCGACAAACAAACATTAAAAAGCCAATTGATTTGCTTGTATTCTAGTCCTGATCTGAAAGACCGTAATGTTTTCGAATTAATTGATTTCATTAATGAGAATAACCTTGAAGATGCCTTTCCCGAGCTGTTAAAATTAGCGTATCTTGTTGTAACTATTCCAGCTACAAGTTCTTCCGCGGAACGTGCTTTTTCGTCTCTTAAACGTATCCATACCTATCTGAGAAATACACAAGGTCAAGAGCGTCTTTCCGAATTATCAATGATAGCTATTGAAAAACAGTTGTTGGTAGAATTAAAACGATCACCAACATTTTACTCTGATGTAATTAAATCATTTCTTAAGAAAGATAGACGATTCCAATTAGAATATAAATAATTTATTTAAATTCCTTATTACATTCTATCTAGCTATTTTTTAACTTTCGTTTTGTAACTTTGTTTTTTTTTTTGTCTGTAACCTGTTAGTCCTGTTACGAAGCAAGCACCTACTTACCATAACTTTGTTCCCTCAAGCAATGAAGCAAACCAAACGGCTTTTTTCAAAGCCACCGGAGGTATGCAATTGCTGATATGTTTATTATATTCAATCTAGCACTAGCATGCCTTCAGTGTGCTTTGGTTAACTCATTCACCGCACGACAAGCAAGAGTGAAATTGGAGAAGAGGAAAGAAGAAGATGGATGAATTCACTTTTAATTTATTGTACCTAACCAGTAGTTTATGAGAAAATTGCGATGATACATACGTAGGTACCTATATACTCAGTCGAAAACAGAACTTTCTTTTTTTGAAATCGGTTAAAATTTTATTGGGCTTGCCTTATTTTGAAACCCTAGGCACGCCACTGACGTCGCGGTGTCGTCTTGAGATCCAAACCGGAGGTTGGGCAAAGTGTTGCAAAACTATGGTATGGCGAACGAGTAAGTACATAGCTATGCAAACTATGGGAACAGCTCGAACCATGTATTCAGTCATTTTAATCGCGTCAATGGAGACTCATGCGAATGAGACATCCCTGAGTTAGATGTTGATGTCACAGGGCAGGTGCACACCGTTGCTCATATTACGAATGTTATGGCCGGCACATGTTTCGTTGAAATTCCACACATTACAAGGCCTATGACCTCTTAAGCTGATTCCTGCATAAGATTATCCTCTACAGAGTAGTCGCTATGTTAGTTTTCAATGAAAATCAGCAGGATGTTCAAACAAGTTATTCTCAAGATATTTGTAGGCGATAAGACAGTGTAAATGAATGAAATCGCGTAATCTGCTGAATCTAAAGCGCTACTAATCTGGCCGACACGATCTGTTGCATACGATTTGTCTAGTCTAGATTTCAAGAAGATTAGCCATCTGTACGAAACAAACTACTGCACGAGGTGTTAGGCCATCTAATTCTTGGAGATTTTGTCATTTGATGTCGAGAACTGTAGTGTGAAACTTGAAAGTCTGGAAAGACTAATGATGGATATAATAAAACCGGTCAAGTGCGAGTCGGACTCTCACACGAAGCGTTCCGTACCATAAACCTTAACTTTTATATTTGTTGTTATAGCGACAATAGAAATACACAATCTGTGTAAGTTTCAACTGTCTACCTATTACGGTTCTTGAGATACAGCTCGCTGACAGACAGGGACGGACGGTCGGACAGCGGGGGCTTAGTAATAGGGTTCCGTTGGTTACCCTTTGGTACGGAACCCCTTAAAAAGAAAAAAAAGTAAATAAATAGTAATTTCTTAAATATTCTTTGAAGTAATGAGGATAACTTTTTTAAACATATTACAAAAATAAAAGAGACACTTGAAGTTTATGAGGTAAATAATATTTTGTTGAAATACTTTTACCTTCTACAATTTCTCAGTAACAATCGAGCGAGACTGGTAGAACTATCGACAGAATAAAAAATAAAAGTCAACTTATTTTACATTACGTAACGGCCCAGCGTGGCCAAAGCAAATTAATGAAGTTAGTATAGAATGCGCTTTAATTATGAACTTCAATTAAACTCTACGTTCATCAGTATAAAAGAGAATGAAGCCTTTGTGGGACTTTTTAATTAAATATTTAATTCATGCTTTTCAACGTTGTAATGGAAGGGCATGAAAGTAATTTTTTAGTTTCGTATGACGAAAAGAAAGTTAAAAACCAATAATGAGCAATAGATGAGTTGGAAAATGAATATAAAAAGGTTATTTGTTTGTTAGAAGAGGAAAAAGAAAATAAAGATTGTTTATTGGTTCTATGAAAATAACAACCGCAAAAAGAGTACAAAACTTTGTGGTAAACAAATACAAACTTTAATGCCAAAGGGGCCATCAGCATATTAAAAAGACGCAATAGAAGATACATATAATCGTCTTTGACATGGAACCTGTCCAGGACCATGAAGGTTAATGTTCAGCGTGTGAACTTTGAGGCGACCCGCCATCTTTGATTCATGAATATTTAACAATAATAATCTAAACGGTTGACTTGATATAGAATTTCCTGCAGAAACCACTCATTGTTTACAAACATCTTAGAACATTGAAGATGAAAATATCAAGTTTTTATAAATTCAGTCTTTGGTCTTTTTTCAAAAACGAAGAGTGGAGGTAACATTATGTTTTGACACAAACGCTTTATTTCTTTTTGTTTGGATTGGAGTCATTGAAACAAAAGGCGCAGTAAATGAGACTTTTCATATGTATAATAAAAATTAAAAACGATATTCAAAACGGCACTTGTCATGCGGATCGTTGCCATCTGGATCCATCGACTTTCGTTTATAGCCTGGAGCACTTGGAAATCAAACGTAAACAAAGTTAATTTCAGTGTTTAAGTAGTAAAACAATAATGCTTCAGAGATATGTTATAAATACATACTAGGATAGGATGTCGTTGGTAGACAAGCAACATCCACGTAGCAGCAAAAATATTGCATTTAATGATTGCAATTGAGCAAGTAGTAATAGCTTCCTACATGAGCTGTGTTATTAATTGTTTAACAAATCAAATTATGCTGCGGCATCACCGCTTGTACCAGACCAGACCACCATGTCGTCGATATAGGCTGTTGCATGAACGTTGAACATTTCTAGTCAGAAGCCAATACTTAGCAAACACGTCGAGGAGATAGCGAAGCAACCGCTTCCGCAAAGAGTCTTCCGTGATTAAACGAAGTCATTAAGGCTTAAGCTATACTAAAACCGTTGTAATGGGCTCATACTGCATGGATGTCAAGGCAAATATAATTAAGTACCATTTGTGAATATCGACTTAAATATAATATGTCGAGATCTTTAAACGTGTGAACACACGAACGACATGGTAGGACAAATTGCGGATGTATTTTCTTTATTTAGCTGATGGCGATATCATATTTAGCAATATTGAAGGCCAATCCGGTGATCGAATTCGTGCACATTGGAGCGTAACGTTTTGTTTTAAATCTATCGATCGTGTTACCGAATGTGCTACCGAGAAGGAATGCTGCAATAAAGGAGACCTTTTCCATTTTCTTGAACGAACACTAGTTTTGTGAAGAGCTAAGCTCCTTTTATTTCAGATGGAATCCAATTTTATTATTCCTCCTCTTTGTTTTGACCTGTCGGTGCGGATTTCAAGACAATCTAAGGTTCTGGGTCAGTCCGGTCGTTATTGTTTTGTCTTCTTTTTGGTTGAATTTAGCTTTAGATCTTTATTGTATTTGTTTACAATTCTTCTTTAGAACACCTCATGGTCTTGAGGAGGTCCGGTCATTTAACTTTTAGTCTCGGTCTTTACGGAAAATTCAATAATTGAGCCCATGACCTCCAGTCTATAGTGTTTAAAATGTTTTCATTATTTAATTACTCATACATAAATTTTTGATGGGCATATCACGTGCTTTTCGTGTTAATTAGAAATTACGCAGTTTCACATCGAATTAGGAATGTACTAAGAATCTCGATGGTGGTAATTTTAATGGCGTTTGCACGTGCAAATGAATTCTTTCATGATGATGCGTTCATCAGAAAGAAAACGACGATTCAACAGCCACAATTAATGAACAAGACTAAAAGGAAGGCACATGAGGAAGGGCCTGGTTGTTTCTAAATAGTCCTTTAATATCTTAAAATATAGTTTCGCAAATTTTACAATAAACTTACTTGCAATCTTGCAATCCTTCCCATTCATAAACTTCAGAGAATCCCACACACAAAAACTGATTGAACATGAACAGGTCCATCGCCGCCCACTGGCAACCATTAATCTGACAAACATTCTATGATGCGAAGGTCACGACCACACAATGGAATGTTGCGATCGCTACAATGGATGGGCTGGCCGCGGCTCGAATAAATTAGCTTGGCGATACGCTATTGATATTATTAGTATTGTGAACATTGTGCAGTTGCACGTGCTTGTAGCCGAAAATGTGAATGTTTCGAAATTTAATGATAGTAGGTGTGCATTACCAAGCGTTGTTCTTTCCTGGGTTGGAATGTGATAGCTTTGGTGTGGGATTTCATTAGTAGAGTGTACTGCAATAATACTTTACTCGGCACTCTCATATTGTAGCACAAACAAATTAACTTTGTAATTACAATGTTTGCGAAATGACTGTCTATGTTCAATAGGCATTCTTACGTTGTTAACTTGCTGCAAAAGCTCATTACTTTTGGATTATTATTTAATTTAATTTTCAGCTGTTATGGCTGCCATTCATATTGCTTTCCATTCCCTGGGAATCGGCGATGCTATTAAGAGTTTGGAATAATAACAACATTCCTAATTTAATTTTGCTTTTCCAATCTGCACTATATGTATTATTGATTAGTTACCATTTAAAGCTTTTACTTCAGTATATTAAATTTTTGAATTCACCTCTAATCTGTACATTTATGGCCAATAATTTCCTTTCGAAATCAACATTATAAGATTTCTCTGTTCTCTAAAAAAGTCTTTCAAACATTGTTTACGATCTCACTCCTTTCAATCTTGAAATAAAATAAAAAATCGTCGTATAATACCAGTCTCGGTGTCTTAAGGGTCACACCGTGCTCCCTGACCTCAAATAATTGTAGCCCGTACCTCGCGCCACATACCGCACAGTGATGTGAGATTCTTGCTCACATACACCTAAGGAGGTTACATATTTCTTACATTATATGGTCTGGATTGTTCGCAGACGCTCGCGTGTGGGTGTTCAAGATTAGCTCTGATTTATTAGCCCTGTTATTTGCAGTAGGATTATACGAAAATAGGTGTAATTAATTGACGTATGCTGTTTTATTTTTTACGCGTTCCCATACATGGTCTGGCACTTAGTAGTGCCCTGTAGCTGTTCTGTTTAAGGCGTATACTTGGTTTTTGTTTCGAGTGGGTTCCTAACGGGAGTTCCAAGCTAACTAAATAAATCAGTGAGATAAAATGGATTTCATTTTGCGTTAACATTGCACGGACTATTACTTCTGATTCGCAGCATCCGTATCTACTCGGCACACAACTAAAATATTCCACAAAAGGATTTCTCGCTTTGTAAATTGTGTGCGTAGAAATACAGAAAGCAATTTATTCCCAAGTCACAATCAATTCTGCGTTGGTAATCAGAAACGTTGTGAACATTCGCCTCAGTTTCAATTTAGTAAGAAATTAGGAAGTTTCATGTAATTTGCTCCGGTATTTGCAATTTTGCGAGTAACCTGTAGTTGCCATTTCGCTGCTGGCTGACATTAACGCGCAAGTTTCTACGTTCGTACTGCATTTGCCTTTTACGACTCCGTTTTCTAAGAATTGCTTTAGATTTAATTGTACAGTCTTGTTTTAATAAAAGGTTCAAATTTGCAGTGTTTTATTTGTAGACTCTCTAGTTTTTAGCAGCTTCTGCTGAAGACTTATTATTTGCTGGCTGATTTACATAGGTTGAAATGAAGCCATTATTGATAGTCCGCCTACGAACCAAAATACAATGTTTGGCTTAGTCGTTTAAATATATTTTACGCAATACACACTGTTTTTTTTAACTCGCAGGTCAGTAAAGCAACATATAATGAGTGCCATTGTTTCCATATTTTCCATTGTCGCGTTGAAAGATAAATATGAATTTGAACAAACCTTGCCGGCACACAGCATGTTTGCTGAAGTTATCCGTATGTTTGCGAGCACCTACGTCATTGTTACGTCGATGTTTCTACTCGTGAATTTGGTTCATAGTATAAACAATATCGTTTTCGTGGTGCACTTGGTTTCTCTGAACAATTGATTGGAAATTAAACAGTATACCTATTCGATTTTCCAATGCACTTATTTGGTGCTTTGGGAAAGATTAATTGGCTTTCTCTTTCATGGCTTTTCCCAATGACTTGCTTCCTGTTTCTCCAATTCCAACTGCAGTGGCAGTTTACATACTTTTTTTTAACAAGCCCGTTTGTCAACGGCAATATATAGCGGTGAAGATCACAAGGCATGAAACATCGAATGAGAAGCAATTAGTAAGAAAAACAAATTGAAAGTCTATCTAACAGAAGGAAGTTCTCACTCATTATTCTTTCATTACTGTCTACTTCCGCTGTATATTCAATTGATTTACAAAATTACTCGTGGAAATCTGATCATTAAACGTCCATGTTAATTGAAATCTGTACAATGATTCTTTATTATATTACAGTTCTCAAGAATTTTAATTGTGTCTTCTGCCTATTGTTTGAATGTGATCTTCAAGATCAAAAATGTACACATTATAATATTATAAGCTTTAATAATCACTTGTAGTGATTATGTAAGTAACATTATATTAAATGCAGGGTACTCGTGAGAACTTGTTTCTTTGATAATTGCATGTTCTCTGCCGGGTTAGATAACTTGACTGTTGGAAACACATCATCCGTATTTACGGAATTGCCTCGGAATGTAGTGACGTTTCCGTTCAGGTCCTGTGACAGATGTGCGCTTCTATTTTTGTCGTTTTATTTGATGTCATAACGAGCGGTTGTGTAGCAAATTGCCACATTTGTTGAATACTGTGTTCAGCTCTTTGGGCGGGATGTAGTTAAACGATTTCGTTTTGGCTATCACCTGTTTGTCATTGCAAACTGTATGTGACCTAAGATATATTGACTGTTTTTAGCCTTGCTTATGACTTCGTCTACATCATTGTCTTTCCCTTACCTCTATTTTTTTGAGGTCAGCGCTACATGGCTTCACCTTCCATACTACTGTGGTAGCCGTCATCTTCATGGTCACCTTTAGACAAAATCAATAATTATCTGACATATTATAGATATTTCAATATCCAACCGAAATTGTATCAAATTATTACATTCAAGAGCCCGACCTCTATGTATGTTTCTTTAAGTCTTCATTTCTGTTTACTATAAAATATTTGTGTGCATAAGATAGGTTTCAACTCGTCGCCTAACAAGTGCGCCGGGTCGTCGTGATAATGTGTCGGCGCGCGCGCACGTTTCGTACCAAGGTGTACCAAGCGCCGCCCGGCACCGCGCAGTACAGCTGTTTTTATTCCATACAACTAACAGATTAACTTTAAAACAATTGTAGGAAACTCGCATTTCTATGGTTGCGTAAAGCTTTTGTTGTGGCGTTATGATTTTAAGTACTTCTGCGTAGCTGGCTGCAGTGCGTACCCAAGGTTTGAGTTAGATGTTGCATACTTTGACTTCAATATTTCAAAACTCCACTTCGCAAGTACTTTATATGCTGATGTGGATAGGTTACATCAAACTTTAAATTAAAAAATACCTGGCGATATTTCATTTCAAAGCTATTTGCGGAGATTCTAAAATGGTCGGAAACTATGGTTTGGTGAAAGGTTCTATGAAAATTCCAAATTTCCTTTCTAAATATACTGCCCTTTATCGGGATTGGCTGTAAGCTCAGTCTGTAGACTGTGATAGCTTTCTTGAGCGAGGTCAGTGTGTGTTTGCGGTGATTCAATGTTTGCCCTGAATGGAGGGCGTAATCTCTTTGATGGTGTTTATTTTACGACGTCCCATTCTTTCTCACATGTCCAGGCAGATTTTTGTACCGAAATAAAAGATAAGGGCTCTAAGAAAAAATTCAAGGCGCAGTAAAAAGCTTGTTGCTGAGCTCGTAAACTCACTGTTCTGTGATTTTATTATCCACGTTTTTACGATAACTTTTATTAAGGATGAAAAGTAAACAGACATCTTGATGACCCCTTCTGATGCTGTATGTGGCTCGGATATTAAACGAGGCATGATCCTGTGAACGGTTATAAGTTGCAATATCAACTTTGTTTCCTGGTTATTAGGTCTGAATTCGTTTGTTTATACAAGTAAACAATTTGATATTAATTTACTACGCAAATTGTACGAAGGCCGCACATGTGTTTGACGTTGATGCATGCTCATGCTTCGAATATAATTATTTTTTGTGCTCCATCAGTTTGGTTTCCTCATTTTGAACACTGATTTGGTACTTAATTTGTTGTCGTATCACGAAATTCACGAACATACTCTGGTTTTGTTGTTCTCGTATCGTTTATTTTTGGCTGTGCGTGATTAAGGATAACCAGCTCGGAAAACAAATTAATTGTTGTTCAGTTATATGCTTATTAATTGTTTGATTTAGCCTGTGATTTAAACTGGTTAATTATATCCTTGATGCAGGAAACAGCTCTCTATTAACTGTTTCTAGTTATCTAATTTGCAACTTTTCCATTACCTAAGCCGTTAGATAAGTAGTTTTACTAAACTACTTATTACCGTTTTCCGTTCCATAAGTTCTTCAATATTCTATTAAATCACTTTTCTCTTTGGTAACTTTTCCGCCCAACTCAAAGTTACAAATGGCTTCACTAAGCACTTCAAAACTTAGTTCACTTGTATAATTTACTACTAGCAAATCAATGCCATTTGCTAGAGTTGAATATCTCCTCCCTCAATCACTTTTATAGCCAAAGTTTTTGAAGAATGTATCATTGCTTATTTTATATTCCTCATACATAAAACAAACATTGTTAAAGAACAAGCTTGTCTTGACACAGGCCAAGAAATGCGTAAAGCAAAAAATTTACCTCAAAAAGCCCAAGTAGGTAACCAAAGATTTTTTTCTTACTTAACTTATGCACTCTACATCTGAAGCAGGTACATATAAACCGACCCAATTTACGTTATATGGCAAAGCATCTATTGATCGAACCCAACCATCCCACGCGAGGTAGAACCGCGAATTATCACACAATGACATTCCGTTCTGCGTATACGCAGTCGTTTTGATGATTGATGTGTATTGTCAGTCTGTCCTGTTTTGTTGTTGCTTACCAAGAAATGGGAAAGGTGACACTGAGAAGTGGGAAATGTAGTTGATGTTGAAATGACTAGTTGTACCTGTTCGATTTTTTTTTTGTGTTTGTTGATGATACTTTGTATTTGATAATAGAAACCCTACTGGAGCATGTTCTTTTTATATTTGAACTAATATATACTTTGTATTTGATAATAGAAACCCTACTGGAGCATGTTCTTTTTATATTTGAACTAATATATACTTTGTATTTGATAATAGAAATTCTACTGGAGCATGTTCTTTTTATATTTGAACTAATATATACTTTGTATTTGATAATAGAAACACTACTGGAGCATGTTCTTTTTATATTCGAACTAATATTACAAAAGAGATGAAATGGTTTCTTTGATTATGCTCGTACTTTTTAAAAGATAAATCTCTGGAACTTATCCGATGACGGAATTTTTCCAGTGATAGAAAGATATACTAAGCTACCAACTTTAATACTGGAAAATACTCGATATCTGCAGGTTAGGTCAGGGGGAAGCGAAGCCTCGGGAAAAACTCAATTTCAAATACTGGTTCAAAACTTTCGTTTACCGATGCCGATTTTTTTATTTGTGAATTTTAAAAACAATGTCATGTTAATGTTCTGTTTGAGCGGAATAAACAATTTTTCTTTTTTTCTTTGGATGTATAAGCCAAATGCTAAGTTGAAAAAGCTAGTATCGCAGGTTATTCAACTTCCAGTCTGCCTAGTTTTAAATTCAGTGCACTTGGTCCTTTCATGTGAGCAAAAAGGCGGCTTGCTTTGTATAAAGCCAATTCTCGTTAAAAAGGAACATTGAATCCTCAAACATTCTCGTATATTTTGTTACTTTGTACGGTCTGTAAGAACCTGGGTTTGGTACACATACAGACATAAATTCTTTAGACATTTGCCCTTTCTCGATTAACCTTGCTTGCAGGTATGTGTTTTTAAGAAAATAATTCTATAATGAACTCGCCTTTGTACAGCAAATTACAATCCCACAATTTCTACATCTCCCTTTGTAGATTGTCTGTGCCCTTTCTCGGGAGGGAATGTACAGATATAGATATTATATGTTGAATGTTTATAAATATCTACTAAAGATTCTGTAGTCTTTATATTATTTTATATAAGACTATATAAAAATAAGCAGTCGAGAAATGCCTCCATCCGATTGAATTTCATATCAACTTCTTAAGGAATAAATCCATTACAATTTGTAAGCTTTTCTTTAACCTTATAAATGTTCATGTTCGTAGCAAGATATTAATGTTACAACCTAATAAATATGACTAGTAAGTACTTATATTCTTGAATGTTAATTTTTTGTATAATATAGTAATTTTTGTCACATCACCGATTATGTATTTTCAAATTATTCAACAGGTTATGCAACTATGTCTTGTCCACCTGCTTCACTAATGACAACCTCATTTCTACTCATCTTTTATTTATATTATTACTTGTTATTCTCTTCAGGATCATGAGTAGTTTTCTATTTGTTTTGATTATCTTTATTGCTATCAACAAGTACTACACTTCTTTTAATCGTTTTATCATAGGTTGTTGGTTTGACTACAAAGAGATTCTTAAAGCCACTTGACAGTTTTGGATAAATCTTAGTGACAGTGCAAACCTGATGATTAAGTACTGCTGTTTAAATAGAAACTGCTTCTAACAACAGGTTCTCTGAACCTGGCTTGAGTAACTGCGACAATGCACTGCGTAGCTGAAATGAACGCATCCCACAGTCCTTTTGTGCAGGCCAAACGAGCCATAAATATGGGATATTACTGGCATACAGTCACGGTTTATGTGACTACAAACAGCAATATAGGCGTAGACTTTATAGCTTCAACAGCGCATTTAGTATCATCAGAATAACTTACTGCACTGTTGCTCTTAGTAGACTAACTAATCATTTTCTAATTGACATTCACAATTTGCAATGATAAGCCGGTGATTTACAACTTCCTCTCCATCTATCCTCAACGCAGCATGAAAACGTTCACTTTTACTTCCCTAATTAATCTTGATTCAAGCAACAAGACTAAAGGCGTAAAGTGTTTAATAAGCATAATTAATTAACATTAAAATTCGTTTGGTCATCCCTCGTTAATCTTTAAAAGAAAGTTCATCCATTATTTTGTCATAATCTCAAAAAAGGCTTTTGTCATTAAGTAAACGCAATTTCGTAATGGTCATAATAATATTATTATCATAACAATTTAAATATGAAAGTATGATTCGTTTACGTTAACAGTTTTGCATAAGGCAAGTCAAGATGGCAATCTAAAAATTGCGGAATAGTAGAAACTGTAGTGAAACTTGCGGAAAGGAAAATCGAACACTAGAAACTGCTTATATTCTTGAATTTCGTACATTTCATAGACTATCACTTCCTGAATTCTATCTATTCAACCGATTTCCTTTTGATAGTGGTATTCCACAAAATCTTAGCCAACAGTGACGTACAGCATCCGTATCATCTGTTTTTCTTTCGACTACATTAAAATTTTATTATCATAGAGCATTTTTACTAGACCTTTTCGTCACTATAACCATTGAGCTACCAATGAAATCAAAGCGGGTGTCCAATAACCATTACATTATGCACTTCCTTTAGCCTACAAAGGAAATGACTGTCTGCTCGCATTAATCACAAGATTTAAATGGAACTTTCAGTGAGATGCTTCAGCTTTGTGAGTAATAAAAGTGAAAGAGGGCTTGTTGAGTGAGTGTATCTAAGTTTAAAACGACTGTAAATAGTTACTTGGTTCGTCTCCCAGCCCTTTTACCATGTAACTTAGGATCGGCTCAAAATGTGTTGTATTCTCCCATGTAAACGGTCAGGTTGTCATCACTCACCCCCTATTCGTTAAGATCCCTTACACAGTTCATTTATCTTTTCTTTAGTCTCCCTTTCGCCCTACATCCATCAACATTAATAAATACTCATCGCTATCTTTGTCACACCCGTGTGTCACCCTACTTTGTCCATGTGCTTTTACCAAGATAAATGGCTAACGAAGTTCGTATTTATACTTTCTTAAAAATATGTTTTCTTTTGTTACAGAGGAGTGTTTCCCTGGAAAAGCAATTCCTCAAAGAACCACGACTCACCATCAACAGTGGTATCATGGCGTCTCTTCGGCAGCAAATCCAGTGGGAACCTAGCTGCAAAGACCATCAACTCTGAAGCACAGAAGACTTTAACGCCAGCGTCTTCTGGAGCCAATACTCCTCATCATCATAAGAGACAAGGCAGTTCTGCGAGTGAGAAACAGTTTGAAGATCTGGTGGCCAGCTCTATTGCTCTTATACAGCATGATAGGTAAGTTTTGCATTGTTCATCTTCTAGTCAGTGATTTAATTGTTTTTCTAATGCCAATTTTGTCTGTGGACTGCAATGAACCAGAAGTTTACCTACGATATTGAACAATACAATCGGTCTTATGGAAATATGTAGTGCCATTACAACCATTTTACTTAGTTTTCCACACGGTTGAGTAGTAAATTATAATGATATCAACTATCGCAAAGAACACTTTATAAACTACGAATTCGCTATCGTAAACACTTTCAGGTTCAGGCTGATAGCTCTGTTTACCTTCACAGAGGTTCCACCGTCAGTTGATGACGTAGTCTAGTCGTAAATGTTATTGTTTTGTCCCAATTACGAGGAAACTTGTTTGCGTAGCCGCAGTATCGCATTCGACATTCGTGCTTATTATCAGGAATATTGCTTGTACACACAATATCCATTAAGTTGGATTGTATTTGATATTCTACTGAACTAAACAACTTTGTTAAACTGGAATTACAAACTCGTTTCCGAATAATCTTTCATGTGCTATGGAATTAAATAGGGTCTCACATTTATTAATGATCTAAAGTTCAAGAGGCTCACACCGTTCCGAGTCATCGGCACGATGAACTCAAGCTTTCTTCGTAAAGTTCAAACCAATTTTTAAGTTCATACGTATGTGTGCCTTATCATTATGAACTACCGGGTTAACGGTAACTGTCCCTTTGCCTACTTCTATTTGTGTCAAGTAAAACAAAGCTAATGGTATTTTAGTTAAAGGTATCAGCTTCTTAGTAATTATTTTGTTAAAATAACCCTAGTTTGTAGTTACTGTCTTGGTTATCATCGACTCGATGAATAAAAAAGCTTTTATTAAAAGTTCATCAGCCTCCGATTATACTCTAGTAGATTATTGACCTTTATTCTTCCTCCAAAGTGACTTAACAAAGTCTGACAAATAAGTTACGCGTTTACCAGCATCCCAAATTGTTGTTGGCGTCATTTCTGAGGTCACCACATCGTCAATTCTAAAAACCTATAGGGAAAAGCACTGTTTATCCCCAAACATTGAATTAAAAAGTTTCGGTATGGTCCATTAATCAAGTCATCGACACCAGCCATAAAACCTTCTTCAGTAAGTTCATTGACATTATCTAAAAGTTCAGCTCCTCGTTTAATCAAGGCATCGACACGATAAACTTAAATACCCTCTCTTACTAGTTCGTCAACTCCGCTCAATATGGCGACGTGACAAAGACCATGCAAATTGGTCTGTCGATTCAGCAGCACAGTACAATCGGCGTCAACTGCCCCGTGGGGGTCGCGGTTGCAAGCGCGATTGCCTTGCGTCCTGGGTTCCAGGTCGGGCAAAAATTGTAATTGGGTTTTTCCAGTAGGAATTTCTCAGTAATAGCACCGAGTTTGAAAGTTAGTGGTGTGACACCCCCGTGCCTCGGAAAGCACGCAAAGCCTTTGGTCCTGCGCCAGATCTCACCCTGTCGTGTCGGAATGCATTCCCATCGGTCTATTAAAGTAAAGGAACAGAGAGTACCTGTGTGTACACTAAAATATCTTCTACGTACTTAGCTAGTCTCCGTTGAGGTTGACCACCATGATCGAAACTCGGTCAGGCATTATTATTATCACAATGGGCGTCGGTGACATTTCCGAGGTCATATACAGGTGTTATCTGACCGACATTGCCTGTCCTAATAAATGTTTTCACGTTTTCGCGTCACGCTTCGCCGGAACTGTTGGCTAATTAACATTCGGACTGAATTGCTGAAACAATCGTAAGCTAGGCCTCGATTTTATGTATAGAAAGCAGTTTGGTTAATTCTTGTGGAAAGTTGGCGATATTGATACTGCGAATTTGGGTTTTTGGATGTCTATTTGTCTGACTGTTTAATTATATTTAAGCTAAAACGCTAGGCATCCTTCCTTTTTTTTCGTTATTTAAATAATTATTTCACAGTTCAAGGTAATTTTCTCTGCGTGTAGACTGTGCGTGTTTTCCTTTATTATCTACAACCCTTAATTTAGTTAGTGCTTTTACTTTCAGTGCCAAAAAGCAAACTTTTTCTTGATTGCTATCGTGATTGACGTTATACATCTAAATATATGAAAAACTTTGTGTATGAATGTGGGTGGGTCGACAACTCGACATGCCCCAATAGTTTTGGTCATTGCTCCAACGACATGACTTCATTTTCCATGCGTGTCAGGATATACTAATTCTTCAAATTATGCTGGCGTGGCTTCTACACACTGTCCCAAATACATTCCAAAGTATCATCATTAGTCTTTTCAGGCTAGTTTTGTGTGTCAATCCCTACATATGTATACTTATATTCTTCATGTCCATTTCCGAGGACTTCAAAAGCGCCACTAACGCCTCTATTGTCGCGGTCACTTACTGGATCCTTCTCATTGAATTAAATATGCATTTACCATTTGCTCCGAAAGAAGAGGCTAGGGTTACGCACCGATTAAAATTGGGTTCTTGTTGGTGCACAAGTTAAACCAGCTTTCCTGATTTATTTTCATCTATAAACGCTTTACGTGCCCCCATGCTACTAAGTGCATCCGGCACACAGGCATTTACCGTCCCTGCCAGCCCAGCTAATTCACTTATGTCTCCACTTAGGCATGAGCTATTTTCTTATACACATTCCCACCGTACTTTTTTAAAATATAATTTGTGTAGTTTATTATTTTTAGTGAATATTCATCATCTGCCTAGCCTTTTTACAAGCTTTGGATTAGGTAACTTGCTTTCGTATGTGCACTTCCTGACTTCCGATAAAGTTTAAAATGACCTGGGAGTCTTTAAGTCTAGAGTGAATAGGTTACTTCTAGGCAAGCGTGCTTCATCTGCGATCACATCATCGCTTACCATCAGGTGAGATTGTGGTCATGCGAGCCTATCAATACTAAAAAAATTGCCATAATTATGTAATATTGGGCACCACAGACCAGAGGTTATCAGTTCTGTGTTGGGCACAATGCAATATAATGGTACTATCCATAATACCATACGCTGTATGGAGCTTATAGCAACTCCTTAACCAAACAGGACAGCATTATCGTGTCCAGTCTAATTAGATGAAGCTGAATACTAGTATTTTACACAGTAGTCTGAACTCAACAACTTAGTTAGTGATAACATGAAATCCCTTACAAAGTCTGATTTTCAGTCTTTCCGGATTTCTGCTGCTTACTCCGTAATGACGTTGCTAGGTATTGCATTTAAGGATGGAAAATCATCAAATGACTCCTCCCGCTCTTGGCGGAGTGTCAGACTCTTACTGACTAAAACCCATCCGTGTTCCTCCTAGTGCCCTTTGCGTTCCAGGGCCCCGCGGTCACTCTTTCGAACACATCCGCAATGCTAGACATTGCATGATATATAATATCCTTTTGTGCAATGTTCTCTGATAGCGTTTGCTTCAAACTGCAATCGATGTTTGCAGTGGGTTTTACCTAATGGATTACACGCAATTCCACTATGACTAACTTGATTCGAGCAGTAAAGTAAGTGTCGATTTAGGTTTTCCTTGTTAAAAAATACCTAAAAAACTTTGGAAGAGTAACCAGTTTTTGTAAATATAGAGTTAGAGATGTTTTGCACTAAGATGATTTCTAATGGTCTCACTTGGTCCGTAACGCATACATAAATCATTAGGTATGTTACTAAAGCCAGGGCAAATCTATGTACAAGCGCTAAGCACATTAGCAACAGTAAGAAGATTACTGAAGCTTGAAGGCTGAAACTGATATGTGTTTCATTGTGCCCAATTACTGTCACCCGTGAAACCTTTTTCGTTAATCGTATCAGCACGTGTATGTAGGTCAAGTTAAAAGCCTTCCAACCTTTTCTAATTCACACTTGTACACTATAGTTATGTTCCACGCTGTACTTCTGTCTCTCTTTAGATTGGCCGCCATGTCCAAAATCTGTCAGGAGGACTATTAATTACTCCCATCTATAATATAAAAATGAATCGCAAAATGTGTTGGTAAGCGCATAACTCAACAACGCCTAGACCAATTTGGCCAATTCTTTTTTTTAAATGTTCGTTGAAGTTCAAATATGGTTTTTACGGCGAGAAAAAATCGAATAATTTCCGGAAAAACCCTAAAAACAGCCCTTTTCTTTTTCCTAAACAAACGTTTTCTAACTAAAAGAGACTAAGGAGTAGGGTAGGAGTAGGGTAGGAGTAGGGTAGGAGTAGGGTAGGGGGTAGGATAGGAGTAGGGTAGGGGGTAGGACACCACGCGAACTTAGTAGCGCCGGGCAGCTAGAAATAATTTATATGGCAAAACAACGTTTGCCGGGTCAGCTAGTTGATATATAAAAAACCCAAAATACACAATCAGCATCTCAAAAACGTCCGCACAAAACAAGCGCAATATGTATAATTGTGCGCAAGTTTCAAACAGTCTCGCATCGCTCGCCATACTGTACTGCTTTGTAAAAACAACTTTAAGCGATCCGTGTAAGGTTGAATTTGCAAAAAAAATTGCGCATCACTCGCCGTATTGCATTGCTTTGTAAAAACAACTTTAAGCGATCCGTGTAAGGTTGAATTTGCAAAAAGAAATCGTTTATAGTATAACTACACACATGACACTTGATACATGTCAGATTTTGACGACAGTTTCGTGTGTTGCATTTGTTCGAGACTGTGCATCTTGGGTTTTTTATATATCAATGATTACTCCACATCATCTATATTAAAACCTTTCTATATTATTTCCTTAACTGAGACTCCAGGCATTTCTATACCAGCCAGTACTTTCTGTTATGTGATTCTGTTTGCCTCTTTTAAAAAGGAATGTACCTTAATCCACCACGCAGGTCAAGTGGGCGTTGTTGTATGTATGTCACATGTCTTCGATTTTCTTTAGCTTAGTTACTCTAATATCATCATCATCATCTGCCTAGCCTTCTTCCAACAATATTGGTATCGGCTTCCAGTCAACCCGGATTCCGCTGAATACCAGTATTTTACGTGGAGCAGCTGCGTACCAGACCTCCACAGCCCCATTAACTGGGTGAGACGGTACTTGTTGCCAAGACTTTTTGGAGACAGATTTACTGGCTTCTGAGAATGTAACGACTGCCAAAGATCTACAAATGGCATCCGGAACCAACGGCTTAACTTACTTTTCAAGGCACGGAGGAAAGTCTGTATGTTACGATAGTCACCCATCCACATATCAACCTAGGTAAGCGTTGCTTAACCTTGAAGATCGACCCGTGCAGTTGTTGTTCTTTAGCCACGAGCAAAGGCTTTAATATTTTAGTATAATATTTAATTTAATAATTTATTTATTGGCACACATACAAGTTGTGTAAACATACATAGATAAATAATAAACACAATAAAGAATAAAATAAATTAGACAGCGAACGCAACGGAAGGGGGCCATGGGCCCCAAACCAGGCATAGCCTGTATCTTGGTGGACTTGTCGGCTTCATCATGAAGATTTCCTTTCAAAGTATCCCTGACCCGTAGTAAATGTATAGGGTCTTTCAAATAGGGCGGGTCGATGTTGACAGTTCGTGGCGGCCATGTTGTTTTGGCGGTATCTGTCAAATGCGTTGTTATTTCTTCAGTTACTGATGCCAAATCATCATGGCAAGTTACACAATTGAGCAGCACGTCCAAATGATAAAACTTTGTTATTAAACACAGTGGACATTCTGCATGAACGGTTCGAGGGTAGGGCTATCTCTCGCAGAGGTGACGTGAATTGGCCACCAAGATCGTGCGATTTGACCCCGCTAGACTTTTTCTTGTGGGGTTTTCTCAAGTCGCAGGTTTATGCCAATAATCCGCAATCAACCGATGCCCTGAAAGTCAACATAACGCAGGCCATCGCTCAGATTCAGCCGGATCTATGCAGTCATTGAAAATTGGACCTTTCGGATCCGTGCCACCGTTCGAAGCCGCGGTGGACATTTAAAAAATGTAACATATTTCATAAATAATGGCATAAATGGGCCTTTCAAATAAAAAAATTATTTCTTTAATAGCTCACATACAGCTTGTTTTATTTAATTTCAACATCGACCCGTCCTTGTTGAAAGACCCTTTACAGCTCAGCTCAGCGCATTGACACTTGTAACAAGATTAGGTACTCATTTGAAGGCTACGAGTGTCGTACCTTGCACTGATAAGACTTTCAATGTGCCCAACATCGATGTCACGCGTAACGAGAGCCATTGTTTATAAATCGTGTTAGCACGTGTAACCAGAGTATTTTTAGTTTTGATTCTAACATAAATGACTAGCTTTAACCCGCGGCTTCGCACGCATCGTAAAAAAGTAGCCTTTAACCGTCTCACCAAAATTAATCAAAATCGGATCAGCGATTTATTTGAGGAGCTCATGGCTAAATAATAACAGTCGCACGGATCGATCGTGAAGGTTAAGCAATGCTTGCCGAGGTTGGTCTGTGGATGGGTGACCATCTTAACATACCGAGTTTCCCCCGTGCCTCGGAAAGTACGTTAAGCCGTTGGTCCCGGCTGTCATTTGTAGATCTTTGGCAGTCGTTACGGATTGTCAGAAGCCAGTCAATCTGACTCCAGTCTTGCTAAGAAGTACTGTGTTACCCAGTTAATGGGTTGTGGAGGTCTGGTAGGCAGCCGCTTCACGTAAAATACTGGTATTCAGCTGAATCCGGTTTGACTGGAAGCCGACCCCAATATAGTTGGGAAAAGGCCAGATGATGATGATGATGGATCAGCAATTTATTTGAAAGCATACCAATCAAACCAACTCACTTTCGCATATTTATTACTAGACTTCGTCGTCAGCGACTTCGTCTATGTCCTTTCTCTGGCTCTAGACTGTCTGTGTACCAAATTTAATTTAAATCGGTTCAGTAGTTTTGACGTGAAAGCGCGACAGACAGACAGAGTTACTTTCGCATTTATAATATTAGTAAGGATTTTAGTTAGAATATGTGGTTTCGAATAATATTACGTTTAATGGGCATGAAAAAAGATTGCTAGTTATTTTTACGGTCAACTTCAATTTGATCTAGGAAAATGCATTTGGATGATAATATGGTGAGTAAAACTGTTGATTGAGTTGAATAAATTGGTTATGCACGTGTTAAAGGAAACCTTGGTACAAATGTACAATAGAAATTGAAGAACTTCTTGTTGAGACAAATGCTACATTTACAATGTACTTACATCTAATAAATTTAGTAAACAGTAACCGTTACAGTGCCCATTCTCCTGTACTTTGGAGGATTTAATGCCACTGATGCTACTGGGCCAAAACTATATTAACAGTTTACCATCGACTTGAAAAGAAGAAGTTTAGTAAAGACGATGAGCCATATGTTGGAGTGCTCCAAGTGCCCGATACACCTGTACTTCGGGGGATTTCATGAATGCCACCGACACGGCTGTAACTAATGTAACCAACGGTAGTACAATGTACTTCGGAAACCCAGGTATCCTCTGTGAGATAGTTAGTAACACCAGGGCGTTGCTGGCCTTCCTTGGGGAGCTGGGATCGAATGACACATTTGTCCCACCTGCACGCAAAATACGTGCTTAGTCCTGGAGTTGCGGAAACTAGCCCGATTTACAATAACGTAGCCAACTACTGGGTCCATAAATATAGCTTTTTTATATTTCTATGAATAGGCCCAAATAATATAATCTAAATCGAAAAGAAGAAGTAACGACGAGGGACAGACAAGTCACACACATTTGTACTGCACATAAATTAATCAACTAAAATGTCTTCCGAAACCAATCCAAAACAATCGATACCTAAAATTAGAATAATCAATACCAACAGAATAATAAATAGCTTTTCGAAGTACCGTCCATGCGGATAAACCCAGAAATAAGTAAATATTTAATCGCCATGTTGGCACAAACGTTCCGTGCATGCCCTACGTTTAAAAAAACACGTATAACTATGCGTTGTGAACAACAGGTAATATTAGTGCGTCACAGAGAATGGAGGGAAATACCTTATTTAACCGACTTCCAAAAAAGAGGAGGTTCTCAATTCGGTGGGTATTTTTTTTATGTATTTACACCGATTACTTCGAGGTTTCTGATCTAATTTCTGTGATTCTTTTTTAGTTCGATGCAGTATACTTGCCATTTGGTCCCGTAAAAATTTGATTCAGTTTGGTTCAGTCGTTTTTATTTTATGAGCATTTTTGCTTATTTCAGTTTCTGCTTTGACGAACACGTCGTCCAAGTATCACATCTAAAAAATGAAAAATAAAAAACTTTTTACAAAAAAATATAACCCACTTCCAAACAAAACACTACAAAGAATAAAATAACCTTAATTTCGGAAGTCAGTTATATTTTTTTGTAAAAATGTTTTTTTTTAAGAATGGGAAATCATCCGCTCTGGGCGAAGTGGCAGGGAGTGTCAGACTCTTACTGACTAAAACCCATCCGTGTTCCTCCTAATGCCCTTTGCGTTCCAGGGCCGCGGTGACTCTTTTGAACAAATTCCGCAACCCTGGCAGGGAGGGAAATACCTAAGGACCCTTTGATGCTCGAGGTTCAGTTGAAGATATAAAAAAAAAAGAATCTTATACAATAAGATGTTTCAGATCATGATTGGATTGAAAAAGTTGTTATTCTTATAGAAGGTGAAACATTCTTGAGTGAATTGTGTGCCTGGGATATGATACAACACCGTGGATTGTTGAAGACATTGTAGATATCTGTTTAAAGGAACACATGGAAAAATTTTCACAGAGTAGTGTCTCAACCATTGTCGTCTATAGATGTCTATGATGTTGTTGGACTGTTTAATAATGCTCATAATATACATAATATGGGCATTATAAAATCAAAGTCACAATTGGATTTTCTTAATCCGCTGATTTTCTTTCTATTAAAAACCCCACCATTTTGCCTTTTGCTCTTTCGCAATCAAAAAGAGCTTTGAAAGCTTAATCTTAAACATGCTACGAGAGCCTTTTAATTCTTAATCAAAATACAAAATCCTGAATTTAGCTCAGCTTCAAAAATAAATGTACGGTTTTCAAAGTGCGTGATCAATGATCCTCCCTTCATAGCTAGGGGCTTGACATAATCCCATTTATATTATCTAGACAACCTCATTACGAGTCCGTGCTCACGAATTTAAATGGCCAAAATTAATATTCGCTATTCAGCGCGAAAATTACCGGATTCACGCAACATCGCAGGCACTTGTGCGTAATTTTCATATCGTCCGGGGAAATTGGAGCGTTAGCCCCTAATAAATTAGTCATAAACAACGTTATTTATGACCTGGCTTCCTCTATGAGTACGAGAGGGAATCGATCGGACGAGGGCTACGTTCTGCACGTTAATTTAGCTTCGGCTTATAAGTTTACTAGCTTTTGCGCATGACTTCGCTCGCCTTTTTTAACGTAGATTTTTGCAAAAAATGTAATTTGCAACCTTCTCCAGAATCCCATCTAGGTCTGTACTAAAATTAATAAAAAAAAATCTTATATTTCAGTCAGAGTCCATTTTTTTTAACAAAATCGGTGGAGCGATTTAGGCGTGATAGAGAAAACTGGTCAAGTGCGAGTCGGACTCGCGTGCAAAGGGTTCCGAACGAATTTTGTTTTTTTAGTATGTTATTTTAACACTATAGACTTGTTATAGGAGGATACCTATAAGAAGTCTATAGTGTTAAAATAACATGCTATAGGTAAAGATAATCTATAGGTAAAGATCCATTATTTACATTTTTTTTTCAAAATTTTAGGAGCCGTAGTTACGGAGATAAGGGGGAGGGGGATGGTCCTTTTTCATCTAATTTCTTTATAACTTCAAAACAATTTATTTTAAAATTATGAAAAAAATATAATTAAGACCCTCACAGTAAGCCCTTTCATTTGATATGTCACACGATATTGTTAAAAAAAAACTTTTTTTTTTAATTTTCTAGTTTGACCCCAAAAGTGACCCCCGTACTCAAAATTTAATAATTTACGTAACGCGTCCGTGTTTGGGTCACAGAAGTCCATATGTGTACCAAACTTCAACAGAATCGGTCAAGTGGATCCGGAGAAAACTGGCTGTGACAGACGGACAGACAGACAGACACCCGAGTGATCCTATAAGGGTTCCGTTATTTGTTCGGAACCCTAAAAAACAAATTCACTTACGTATTTATAGCATTAGTTGGATATAACCCTATGTTTATAACTTCAATGTTTCCTTTTATTCTTACACTAACTGACCCGTGTAACTTTGTCTGCGTCACAATTTTCATTTCTGCTCCGCTCCTATTGGTCTTAGCGTGATGATATATAGCCTATAGCCTTCCTCGATAAATGGGCTATCTAACACTGAAAGAATTTTTCAAATCGGACCAGTAGTTTCTGAGATTAGCGCGTTCAAGCAAACAAACAAACAAACTCTTCAGCTTTATATATTAGTGTAGATGAAAGCTTACACCGTAAGCTTGGTATCCAATTTCATTCCATGTTAACAGCCAACAATAAAATCCTCAGTCTGCGTTAACCCGACATTATTATGGGAAAATAGCAGTGAACAGTTATAGGAATCGTGCACAAAGGTGCCTGTTTTACTTTTTCAAACAACATGGGCACAGAAGCGGAAATACCAGTGTAATGACAGAGACTGCCCTGCGCAATTTACTCGTTCGTGACCGCTCTAGGGCTCCCTGTAATAGCGAAGTTTATTTAATCTGTACCACTCATCTCGCTCCGGTTCTCGTTCGCGGTCCCCGGAATATTTTCGAGTGCTCTCCAAATATTCGCAGAGCAATTTTTATATTTCCGTTTCAATATTCCGCTACTGCTATCGAATTTCCGTTCTTGGCTTACAACGAATTGCAATTTGTAATACCTACATGGGAATTTATTTGCGTAGTAGCGTGTGACTGCACAATCTTGAAGACCCTTGCGTGCAATTTTCAATTATGTTTGCTAATTTAGCGAATTGGTTTTTAATGCTTCAACAATGTCGTCTTTTAAGTGACCTAAATGCCTGGTTAGTTGAGCTTGAGTCCTTCTTTAGCGTATCATCATCATATCAGCCGAAAGACGTCCATTGCTGGACATAGGCCTCCCCAAGCGTCGCCACAACGACCGGTCCTGTACGTCTCGCATCCATCGACTACCCGCGATCTTCACCAGGTCATCGGTCCACCTTGTGGGAGGCCTTCCAACGTTACGCCTTCCGGTACGCGGTCGCCACTCAGAACCGTCGTCCAGAACTTTTCGGCCCCATCGACCATCTGTTCTGCGAGCAATGTGCCCTGCCCACTGCCACTTTAGTTTGGCGATCCTTCGGGCTATGTCGGTAACCTTGGTTCTCTTGCGGATATCATCATTCCTGATACGATCACGCAAGGAAACGTATAGAAACACCAATTTCGCATCGCTATTTTCTTTACCTTGCATTTCCAAACTAAAGGCTTTCCATATCATTTCATTAATCATTTTGGATTTAGCGTATTTATGTAAATTGTCCACGGTTCATTCGCTGCGTGCGTTGCGCTTATAAGCTAATACACTCTTAAGATTTGAAATGCATGCATAATGAAGCATACACACATTCGTGCATTATTAAAGGTGCAGACGCTTTAAAAGGAATGCGTTAAAATGAATTAAACATGTATTCGCAGTTCGCTTTCTTAATTCAATGTGAATATTTGAGTAAATCAACAATCCAAAGAGATGATTGTATTTATCGGCAGTAGATGTAGTAATTACGTGAAAAAAATTGGGAAAACAAGGAGCGTGAAGCACGCAAGTTGCTAAATTTTTTAGATTTTATTTTAATTGCGTTTTTTAAGCTGATTAGTGAACGATGATTAGCGTGAACGTGGTTTAGAGGTAAGCGTCAATAAAGCTCGAAATTGCGTATCTTTAAAACGATGGGTCGTGGTCTTGTAAGATGTTAATGACTTCGGCATTTTGGCATGTAGCTGTGAGAAATTAGGCATGTTCAATTTTAAATTAGTTTTGAAAGAAGTGGTGATGAAGTAATTTAAACAGAGTAAAGTGCTGAATTCTGTGATCGAATCAGGAATGATGATATCCGCAAGAGAACCAAGGTTACCGACATAGCCCGAAGGATCGCCGAACTAAAGTGGCAGTGGGCAGGGCACATTGCTCGCAGAACAGATGGTCGATGAGCCGAAAAGTAGCGGAAGACGCAACGTTGGAAGGCCTCCCACAATATGGACCGATGACCTGGTGAAGGTCGCGGGTAGCCGATGGACGCAGGACGCGCAGGACCGGTCGTTGTGGCGACGCTTAGGGGAGGCCTATGTCCAACAGTGGACGTCTTTCGGCTGATATGATGATGATGATGACGATGATGATTTATAGGCTCGTGTTTGACCACAATGTAACATGATGGAAAGCGATGATGTGATCGACGATGGAGCACGCTTGCCTAGAAGTAAACCTATTCACTCTTGACTTAAAGACTGAGGGCAGATTTCATCAATGAAACTGAACGTGATCAGCATATTAACCACATTTGCGAGCTGTCAGTTTCATTATTTACTGCGGAATATTGACACTGACAACACAGAACAGTGAAGGCTCGGGTGAAGTGATTACGAAGTGAGCTGTCATTACAACTTGATTACATGGATTGACAGCTCACTTCACCCGAGCCTTCACTTTGACATGTTTACAGAATCGACCGGCTGAACGCGATCAGTGCCTCTAAACTGCGTTCAAGAGCTGTCAGTGTCAATATTCCACAGAAAATAATGAATGAAACTGACAGCTCATAAACGCGGCGTGGTTTATATTATGCTGATCGCGCAGTTTCATTTGTGAAATTCGCTCTTAGTTAGTCAACGTATGTATGCCTATGCGTCTGCGCAATTTCATGTTTCAACATTTTCAACTCAAATTCAATTATTATTGTTATCTTCAGTACCATTGATTGTAATAACGGCAATAGGCCAATAGTATAAAACTTTACGACTGAAGCAAGCCATGAATGCGGATTCAACTGACATTTTCCTTAGCAATAGTAATTTTGAGGAAAGGCCAAGGCTGACGTTATTGTTCGGAATGGAAGTTGTTTTGTCTATAGAGAGGAAAAGGTAAATATCTAATGTCTGTCTTAATATCCTTAGCAGATTTAATGTAGGGTATGTGACATTTGGAAGATAGGTGAGCAGATTTGGTCTTTCGGGCCGAAGTCTATCCTACATGATTTTTATTAGAACGAATGCCTAATAAACAACCAAAAACAAAAAAAAAAAGAAATAAAAGATGTTTATTTGTCACACACAATATAGAACCAAATATAAGAATTCTTAATTTTAAATCAAGCCAACCTTTTTGGTCCCACACAAGTCTTTTTATGTTGTTAGCTTTTATTACTTCGCCATTATTGTTAGTTATTAATTTATTTTATTATGTTGTTTGTCTTGTGCGTGTCCAAAATTAACATTTTTCGTTCTTTTATTTCTTTCTTTCATCAATTTTTGGTCTGCACCTGCCACGTTAAATTCTGTTCATTCTCTTAGTTAAAAATGTTCAGTCGATAAAAACGATTTTGATAAGAACAATTACAGCAGGTGTTTTCAATCATAACAAATACCATGTAACACAGTTTCTCAGAAACTAAACCCAGATACAAAATCGTACCTAAGCCTACAGGGGCGGATCCAGGATTGACATTGGGGGGGGGGGGACTTAACCCCGCTTTGGGTGCGTTTTAAGCAAAGTAAACACTAAAACGCATATCATAACATTTTATTTTGCTTAACGCATAAGAAGCCTCCTTTCTTGAACTTGTTTTCGTAAATTCCTCAATGACTTTGTTAAGTTATAGATCAAAGATACCGAAGATAGAAGAGAAGATATCTGAGGCTTTTGCGGGGGCTTGGGCCCCATAACCCCTCCCCTTTATCCGCCAATGTAAGACAAACAATGTAACTTGGCCCGTTCTAGATTGATACAGTGCACCTTTGATGCGTTCCATACATAATGTATCGCACGCAAGCCCAGCACGATACCAAATGAATATTCAATGACTTTATAACTTATCATCACGATAGACCCATTCTTTGTGTTATCTAATTGCGTTTAATGCTGCATAATAATTCAAGTTTAAAATTGTTAAGATAATTGGAATGGACCGGATTTTCCATCAATTATAATATGCAATTGATTAAGTGATTCCGAAGATTTTATTTTATTAGGGAGTTTTAAACCCGCAATGCGTATGACAGTCCCGTATCATATGATCATAATCTATACTTCTACCTATACTAATATATTAAGCTGAAAAGTTTGTTTGTTTGCTTGAACGCACTAATCTCAGGTACTCCTGGTCCGATTTGAAAAATTCTTTCAGTGTTAGATAGCCCATTTATCGAGGAAGGCTATATGCTATATATCATCAAGACCAATAGGAGCGGAGCAGACGAAGTTGTGCGGGTCAACTAGTCCTACATACTGCTACAGCCGCTACATGTTACGATTGAGTCATGAACCTGAACAGACTTTTCACATCGTCACCATATAATTAAACCAGAATTCTGTGTGGGCGTGTGGGCAGTAAGGTCTAACGACCCCACACGACCTAGTGTCAGTTTCTAAACCGCCTCAAGGGCCTCTGACTATCAGGTGATTCAAGCCTGCAATGTCCTAGCCAAACTGGAAACAACTTTACAAAGTATACTTCCCGTGGGAATCGAATCAACGATCACCGGATCACAAGGCAAATGCCGAAACAACTCGACTACCGAGGCGGCTATGAAGCGATGATGTGGTCGAAGATGGAGCATACTTGCCTAGAAGTAACAAAAACAAGTAGTAGTTGTGTTTCCAAGTAGTGGAATATGCCTTTTCTATGCCTCAATTAAAATCCTCATGGATGTCTTTCGCCTGGGGCGGGCGAAGGGGTCTGTCAGACTCTTACTGACTAAAAACCATCCCGATGTTCCTTCTCACATTTGGACCGAGGATGATGAGAACTAGTGCGCCTTCCACGATCCCCGGCAATGGAATTTGCTTTTTTTATGGGCGAAGAAAATGCCTATCGCATACCATGTCATCCGGGGAGACGACGTGGTTATGTGGAACTTGCACCCACTAAAAACTTCGCCTGTGCACCTACTTTCGCCTTGATGGGTGGGTCGCGTGAACTGCTACGCATGACATTCGCGACCCATTCGGCGTGGCCCACTTCTGGGCTCCGTCTTCTATGCCCGCCTCCGGGCTTCCTCTTCCTTCAGCGATGTCCGGGTGCACTGGGACATCACCACGACTCTAGGGACCTTACAGCGATAGAGTCTCCGATCTATCGTCTGCAGGCCTCTCTTATGGCGGCATCAAGTCGGCATTCCGCCGCCTGCCAATGGAATTTGCCTAAATCAAGTCGGTTCAACCACAAATCACAAAAGACATGAATTCTACTAGACACATATAGAACACAGACATACTATCAGTAGCTGATGTAGGTCTTCCTCAACTCTACATAATTTTATGGATATTTTAAGATGAACGTGCGTTGCAGATGTGCATAGTTATTGCATCATTGCTATAACATTGTAAACAGGTACAACTTTGTATAGAAAGACCGCATACCTTACTGGAATATTTTAGAAATGAATTGGTGTCTTATCTAGCCAATAATACTGTTAGGTTTATAATTTCCAACATAATTAATTAACCGTGGGTGTATTTGCTCGTTTCTTTAGCATAACAAAAGCAATACGTAAACTTGCAATTACCATTACTAATTCTATCATTCTTCTTTTCAGGCCATCAAACCTACCCGCAAAATGCACTGAAGAGGCGCTTCGTCACAAGGCCGAACACGCACGAATGGTGGAGGCAGCTAGACGACGAGTCGAACGCGAGGCGGCTGCGAGGCACGCCAGAATGCAAGAGTCTTTGCGATTGGAGGAGCGGCTCGCGAGGCACGCCAAGGAGTGGACGCAGAACATACTGCCCGAGTGGAACAACACGTTAGTACTATTTTTACTGCTATAGTTAGTGAGGATAGAATGCGAGGTGGCTGCGAGACACGTCAGAATGAAAGAGTCGCTGCGGTTGTAGGAGCGACTTCGAGGCACGCTAAGTAGTGGACGCAGATCATACTGTCCGAGTGGAACAACACGTCAGTATATATTTTTTTCATAATACTCGAAAAGGTGCAGAAGGTGAAGGGTGAAGTACTCGCTCTTCACCGTTTTTGGGCACGCAATGACGTGTATTTCTCAGTAGTACGGAAAAGCTAATGCCACTTTATTTACTTATACTTTCACTAGGGCGTTTATTCCACCTCGATTGAAATGAAAAAGTTTGCCCACTTGCATCAAAGTAGATGTAACAGTTCCAACATAAGCCTCGTTTGATTTTTAGATAGGCACTGTGAGCGTGTATGCCCGAGAAATGCCGAGAATACCGGATGACGGTACTTACGCATCGTCAGTCACATTAGAGCCTCTCGTCTAGACGTTTTAATGGTCCCCTTAAGCAGGTACAGATAGTTTCAGGTTGCATGCAGAAAAGAGGTTTACTATACAGAGATGATATTTTCTGGGTGTAATGTAATGGTGCTACAGACATGTGATAATAGTTATTAAGATAATAAATTTAAGGTATTTTATTGGATAAACTGTAGCAGCATTGATGCCGCTACATCACCAACGTGATGTAGCGGCATCAATGCCACCACAAGAAAAACCAACGGAGCAAATCTACATCGCAACAAATAAGAACCGCGACGCCATCTATCCAACTAGCAGCAAACGTTGAAATCCTGCATCGCGCAAGCAGAGTTCACCGTGCAATTTGAACATATACATCAGCCCGAAGATTAACTATCGGGCAGTTGCCCGCCAGACACAACAACCGTCTGGTAGAATGATCCTCCTTTTCAATGGAGTTGTGCGGGACTTTACTCTCTGTTCCGCATACCTCCAAAAAAACCTCTGATTTACAAATTAAGCAGTTGGAGTGTAGTAATTCTCAAACTTTACTTGATCCTGGAAACCTGTAGCGTTAAAGTAGAATTTGCCAAATTCTACTTTAACGCCTTAACTCACAATACTCAATTCAGAAACCCTCCCAAAAAGATAGAATCGTATGTTTTATTGCACACCAAAAATGTACACAGCTCTTTGATAATATTAATTACTCACCAAATCACGCATGGCATACTAATTAGTTTTAATGATCGCAATGCTAATCACAAGATAAATTAAATATTCATGTCAGTAATTAATTATTACAAAATCATTGTAGGTAAACAGTTATCTATGGCCTTATCTAAGCACTCGGCAGTCACTCTACTGCTACACTACTGGTATTCAACATATCCAGGTCAAACGTATTGTTTTCATACAATACAATGCTACGAGTATGTCGCTTATTGACAATAGCTATGGAGATATATCTTATGATGGTTGACTTATGACAATGGACGCTTCTATCCTGCTCGTCTTTTACATCGTTCTGACATGTATGTATAATTTCAACTTGATGTAAACAAAACTTTGTAACAATCTATTAATTTAAAAAGAGCGTTTGTGGAGTTTCTTGCACGTTCTTCTACATAGAGATCTACGCTTTGGAACGTGCAAATAGCTTCATCTTTTTGGACCGACCGACCTTGACAGTTGACAAATCAAAAGTGCCTGTAAATGGTTTATTTGAAAAAAATAATTGAGTTTTACTTTGACCTGCCCTATAGGGAGCGTGCAGAAACTATAGGTGGCAGCACAGAAATGTCACTGTCAAGTATGTTTCAAGTATAAAATTCGAAATAGCTACGCTAGATGGCACAGTCTACTTCATGCACGTTCCCCTAAACTGAGCGTGCAGGAACCGCAGGTGGCAGCACAGAAGCGTCAAGTATATTGACCCTTAAAGTTTCGAATATGCGACACTAGATGGCATAGTCTAGGAAGCAGACTATTGGTATTAAATCACATCCAGGTCAAACGCATTGTTTTCAAACAATACTGTGCCATGTCGCTCATAGCTATGGAGATGAATCTTAAATTATGGTTAATTTATGACTTGTCTTATAGATTGTAAAACTATGTCTATGTGAGAATGATTGAAACGTAACGTTGGCAAATAATGGTGCTTGTATGAGTTCTATTACATTCCTGAAACAAATTTTATGAAATCTGATATAGTAGAGATAGATTGGACCTTGCAGAAGGATATAGGCATAGGATAGACATTGCTCTACTGACAGTAGCGTGGCAAGACTAGATGTGGCAAGATTGGCATTTTGCGAGGCCCTTTAGGTCCTACCTAAGAATAGAGTGATTTTTTGAGGTTTTCAGAGGTTGGATTCTACGATTGAGGGTGAGATGCTGCGAACTCAATCGCACCCCGCCACGAGTAGTATTGATTTTCTTTGACTTTTTGTTTGCAAAAATAGTAAATATTGGGCGAGAGTGGGATTTGTGTTATACATTGTGAAACTATGTCTATGTGAGAATTATTGAATGGTAATGGAAATGAATGGTTGGTAAGACAATAGTAAGATTTTCATGCGCCGTTTCAATGTAGGTATTGTAGCCAAGTCGTAGAATTAGTAATTTAGTTTTATTTCATGATGTGGTCGAGGTTAGGTCAACTTTGCCTGCTCCAAAACGGAGGACATCATGAGGATTTTCTCACGTAAAAAAAAGGTTTGAAATCCCCATTTTATGAAGTGGCCAACCATTTTGTGAAATGGCCAATTCAATGGTTTGCTTACAACAAAGGCTTGTAAACCGCTGTACAAATTTTAATGAATTCTTGTAAAGAGATAAATTGAATCTTGGACAAGGATACAAGCGTCCTATGACACTTTCTATCCTGGGATTGCGTTCCTCTGGTCTGGGATAGTTTGTGACTTTCATGCGGGTGACGCCGCTGGCGGAAACTAGTAACTAAATAATACATGAGCGGTTATAAACATTAGAAGAACTCTGTGATTCAATATTCTTTAATTTACCGTAATAAACCCAGTAATTCCGAATATAATTATCAATGATACAATAAAACACCTCTAAACAAAGCCCCTCAATAAAAACAAAACAAAACAAATACACAGGAAAATGACCCTAATGACACCAATTCAATTTACAGAAAGAACTCAAAACGCACGCTCGAACTTTGGTGGAGCGGCCTCCCTCCAGCAGTTCGCGGGAAAGTGTGGCAGCTCGCCATCGAGAACAAACTCAAGATCACTCACGACATGTACCAGGACTACGTCGCGAGGGCCAAGCAGCGGCTACACGAGGCACAACTCAGAAGGAAACGGTTAAAAATCAACAGAAACGACAAATGCAGCTGCCAGAAGGAAAATAAAGAAGAACAGAAGGAGAAACTGGCTAAAACTGATGACAGAGTCAAAACTGATGATGAAAAACCTCGTTTAGGGATCCCTAGAAACTTCAGCGAGCAGAATCTAAAGTCTCAATCCACAGATGCTGGTCCAAAGAAGTGTTGTTCGAAATCCAACCCTAATCTACTAGACTATAGTGACGAATGTTCGATGGAGTTGATTCAGCTGGACATTGCGCGGACGTTCCCTCACCTGTGTATCTTCCAGCCTGGAGGGCCGTACTTTGATGTGTTACACGAGCTGTTGGCGGCGTATGTGTGCTATAGGCCGGATATTGGATATGTACAGGTACGTGGACAATTTGTATTTGATAAAGGGGCTCTATCTATCGGGATTTGGTTTCCGCACTTATTCTTAACTACCTTTTGCCTGCGACTTCGTACTCGCATATCCCATTTTTCCCGTTCCCGTAGAAATTTCGGGACGAATTATACATACAAATCTTCCTCTTGCATCACTCTGTCTATTGATGAACCGCATTAAAATCCGTGCCGTAGTTTAAAAGATGTAAGCGTACAAACGGAAAAAGCGATTTTGTTTTATACTATGTAAAAACCATATTACTAAGCCTTCGCTGTCCGTCCGTCCGTCTGTCTATCAGCGGGCTGTATCTCAAGAACCGCAATAGGTAGACAGTTGGAAGTTTCACAGCTTGTGTATTTCTATTGCCGCTATAACAACAAATAATAAAAATTAAATTTTATGGTACGGAACCCTTCGTGTGAGAGTCCGACTCGCACTTGGCCGGTTTTTTTTGGTCTAATAGTCACCAAAACCTGGGCTGCTAGCCTGCTACAGTAGAACATTCTCAGCAGCACAAAAACAATCAGCTTTTTTTTTACTATAGGTAGGCATACGTTTGACCACAATCTCACCTGATGGTAAGCGATGATGCGGTCGAAGATGGAGCACGTTTGCCTAGAAGCAACCTATTCACTCTTGTCGTAAAGACTCCCAGGTTGTAGCTATCTGGAAACACAGACTCTGGCAGGGAATTCCACTCCTTAGCTGTACGCACTATGAATGTGTTTCCAAATCGTTTTGTGCGTGTGGGTGGGATGTCCACCATGTACCGGTGGCGCATCAGCTTTTAAATTCTGCCATGTTTAATAAGAATCGGTTTTTGTCTAACCGGACAGCTGAATACCAGTATTTTACATGGAGATGCTATTCTGTAAACATCTTAGCGTGAAAAAGAAGATGAAATGAGTGTGAACTGTCAATCCTCCTTAAGCTAGGGGTTGACAAACTCAATTTTGACACACTTTTGGTTCTTTATAATCTAGTTAGCAAAGGTGGATTCAATGATAGCAGCGCCCTAGGCAAACCGCATCGGCGCCCCTGAGGTATTTTCGAAATTTTCGATCAGGACGTGGGGGAAAATTTGCTTATATGTGGAGAAGGGGGGCGTTATTGAAAAAAAATGCGGCTTGACAATTTATACGAAATTAAATTATTGAACGCATAGCGAGCTCGAAAAATGACTAATAGAAAAATAGAATGACACTGCCAAACCCGGAAAACGAATAGGTTGCTTGCTCCATCTTCGACCGCATCATCGCTTACCTTCAGGTGAGATAGCGGTCAAACGTATGCTTATCTACAGTAAAAAAAAAAAGGTTTGTGACCACAAGACCAACGAGACAGTCATAAGCAAGAGAGGGCTATTGTAAATGTCGTAAAACAGTTGGGTGATGATTCGTTTTTGGGATCGGACCATGTAGGAATAATCAAGTAGTTAATAGCTGCTGTAAAATGCTTTGGAATCTCCATACAAATTATGATTTTTTTATTTATGTAAGTGTGAGCTACTTTTTTTTCGTGTTAATTTTCCTAGTGCGCCCCTCTGTTATCTGGCGCCCCTAGGCACGTGCATACTTTGCCTTAGGGATAATCCGCCCCTGCTAGCTAGGTACTGGGTTACGCGATACTCCTTGGTAGAATTCGTATGGTTTTATGAAATCGTGTTTTGTTTTAAATCCAATATCAGTGACTACTTGTTTTCCAAGTACTTGAAATATCAAGAGTAGGCTGAAGTTTGTAGTAGTTTGCCCACTTCATTTGCAAGGTTGATGTTGCCGATAAGAATTGTTTTCTCTTTGTAATTATTAAAACGATATTTTTCAAAGTCATAACCGGGATAAATACAAAAGTAGGTACCTATTGTAACTTCCTTGTAGGTTACTTCATTAAAATTAATCACTAGTCCACGAACTTTAAACCACATTGCCACGAAATTCAAACGTGATGAGATCGTTTGTCTACTTATTATTTTAACAAATTGTATGTAAGTGTTCACTTGTAAGGTCTCACGATTCTCGTAGATTTCCCTGCGCTTTCGAATCGGTTTGGCTACAATTTGACTCCACTTATAAGTTTAAAAATAACTACATATTATCAGCCATTCTCATAAAATCAACCACTGCTCTTTAAAACCGCATCCTAATCGGTTCACCCGTTTAAGAGCTACGGTGCCACATACAAACACGCTGACACACAGATACACATAGCGGTCAAACTTATAACACCCCACTTTTTGCGTTGGGGGTTAAAAATAGCCTATGATTAATTTTTAGCTTATGATTTGAAGGAAAAAAAAAACTGAGGAAACTGACTCAAATAACTATTTATTCATATTGATTGTCTTTCATTTGACCACAAATTTTCCTGATAGAAAGCGATGATGTGGTCGGCGTTGGAGAAGTAACCTATTCACTCTTCACTAAAAGACCCCTGTAAGGTTGGGTATTGGAAAAGAGTAAAACGCTCTGACTGCTCGTTGATAACTGACTGATTTATTAATAAGGATTGGTATTTAAGTACACGAGTAACTTACATAGATATATGCAAACTTAGAACATTGGTTATACACTACACCTTCCCCGGAACGATAAAATAAAATATTACGTTAGATTATTTTATTTTTACGAGTAAACATTTAAGAAACATTTTGGTAATGTATGTTTACATTTTTGTTTATTTTAATAATATTATACAAAAGTTACAAGTTACAAGATTAACATGGATAAAATAACAAGATAATATTACAAAGGTATAGTTTTAACTAATAAAATGTTCTCAATGTTAAATATTAGTACTTACTAAAAACACACACCCCCATCCTCGGCATTTCCATTTTGACACCCCATAGAATCCACCCTAGGGTGGATATTCGGATACGTATGTCCGAGAATCCACCCTGAGCCCTGGCTCAATAAAACAATTACAAGATAAATGACCATCACACTTGCTCATAAATTGGGTATTATTGTAGCCGGTTGATGTATGCTCCATTGTACCTAGGGTGGAAAAACGATATCGATTCGACACAGATTCCATCTATCCACTCTGCTCAGGGTGGATTCTCGGACATACGTTTCCGAGTATCCACCCTAGGGTGTATTTTATAGTGTCAAAATGGAAATGCCGCCTAGCCTTAACTGCACGCATTATGAAATAAATAGTCATTATTCAACTTACAAAAGAGTCTTCCAAAACGCATGCGCCCACCACTGAATTGAATTCTAGTTAGGAAGAAGTGGCACAACAACTCCCCAGCAACAAAACTAGTGAAGTTATAGAGACCAAAATCATAGATATAGCGTAGGACATCATACTCCTGTGGGCGCCATATTCTTTACTAGTTGACCCTCGCAACTTCGTCTGCTCCGCTCCTATTGGTCTTAGCGTGACGATATATAGCCTTCCTCGATAAATGGGCTATCTAACACTGAAAGAATTTTTCAAATCGGACCAGTAGTTCCTGAAATTAGCGCGTTCAAGCAAACAAACAAACAAACAAAAAAACTCTTCAGCTTTATGTATTACTGAGGGTTATGATCCCACGACGTGAAGTCATTTTCTTGGCGATGTTTCACCATTTGTGCCTATCAACACATTAAGAATACTTTTTATCTTTTACTATCTTTTGCCCTCGACTTCGTACGCGCATACCACGTTTTTTTCCCATTACCGTAGAAATTTCGGGATATTCCTCTCTTAGTGCTCCCCTACACTACCCAAGGAACCTACATGCCAAATTTCAACTTTCTACGACCAGTAGTTTTGGCTGTGCGTTGTCTGTCAGGCACTCAGTCAGTCAGTAACGGAAGAATTCTTACTAAGATCCTTACTAATATTATAAATGCGAAAGTAACTCTGTCTGTCTGTCTGTCGCGCTTTCACGCCAAAATTACTGAACCGATCTAAATGAAATTTGGTACACAGATAGTCTAGAACCTAAGAAAAGACATAGGCTACTTTTTATCCCGGGAGTATGTTCCCTAGGGACCACGCGGGAAGCCGCTGGCATAAGCTAGTTTTTTACTGCTTGTTAAGTGCAAATATTCCAAACCCCAATACATAACAGTATCTCGCGTGACCCTCGCCCCGCATGCTATGCGCCGGTATGATCGTTCGTTACGTGATAACAATGCACGCGTGATGCGATGAGCGTGTGGGCAGTAGCGGTACTTGTAATTATGCTGTGGTCTAGCCTTTGTTTGGACTTAATCGCTAAATGCTAAGATTATAATAAAATAGCATATTTGTGAGTTTATTATTGTAGCATATATTTATTTTAGTATTATACTAGCTTTTGTCCGCAACTTCGTACGCTCATATCCCGTTTTTCCCGTTCCAAAAAACTATCCTATCTTTTAAGTTGGATCAAATAACAGATAGTTACAAAGTTTCATAAAAATCGGTTCAGTCGTTTAGGAGTCCATCGCGGACAAACAACGTGACTCGTGATTTATATACATATATTAAGATAGTGTGCCTTCAGGGCCAAATCCGAAACTATAAGGAATATCGAAAAACACTGAAAGGAATCTCGAGCCCGATTTTGGTGAAAACTAAAACTGCATCATTGGATTTTTGAAAAATCGTTTTTCCTACCCAGTAATCGAACCGGTTGATTTTGAAAAAAAAAACACTGTATTATTACACCATCCGAAAGTATAACTAATAAGGATCAAATTCTGGGAAGTAATTATACATGGCATCCTGTGTCACTACATAGTATAAAACAAAGTCGCTTTCTCTGCCCCTATATCCCTATGTATGCTTAAATCTTTAAAACTACGCAACGGATTTTGATGCGGTTTTTGAAGTGAAAACTTCTTTAGCGGCGTTGAGCACTTTTCTGTAATGGGTATAAAATCTTAAACTCGCGTCAGGGTCACGTGACCTAATCGCAAAAAGCGTAAGACGGACTCGCGTCAGGGTCACGTGATGCGAAAAAGCGTAAGATCGAGGGGAAGGGAGAGGAACTAGTATCTCCCACTCTTTCTACCGTGCCTGAGTGTGCTGCTCCGCTTAGGCGGCACAGGGCGCTTGCGCGAATGTCCGTCTGTGTTTATGTACAGCGTGCCACGCGTATCCAAGGATACGAAATTACGGAATTACGAAATTATGGATGAAAGTTGATTTTTCTAAGAGATAAAAATTAATGTAATATATAAATAAATAACGATATAATATTATGAATAATAACATGTAAATTGTCATATTTGTGTACGATAGCGCAATAAATAAACATTGTATTCTACCTCATAAATGATAGTATTTTTGTACTTATAATTAAACACAACGTTATTTTTTGTTGTTTTTATGGTTCGTTTTGTTTATGTCAGGAACTGTGTCAAGATTGACATCTGTCACTGACAGTCGCTGTCGCGGCCACACGTCAGTGTCTTTTTGTTTATTTTGTTGTCGGTGGTTTGTCTATGATGTGACCGCGACAGTAAGGATGTATTATTTACATGTTTTCACTTCTGCCGGCACTCCCGGAGTGCTACCGGTGTTTTTTTTTAATAGATAGAGTGATTGAAGAGGAAGGTTTATATGTATAATAACATCCATTAAATAGTGGAGAAATACTGTTATTTTTGAGGTTTCTAATGTGATGTCGTAAATAATTACATTTTATGACGCAGACGAAGTTGCGCGGGTCAGCTATACTAATTATATTATAAAGAAGAAAGATTTGTTTGTTTGAATAGGCTCCGAAACTACTGGACCGATTTGAAAAATTCTTTTAGCATTGGATAGCTACATTATCAGGGAGTAACATAGGCTATATATTATCCCCGTACTCCCACGGGAACTACGCGGGTAAAACCGCATGACGTCCACTAGTTTGTATATATATTTTTTTGTACACCTACACTAGAATGTAGTCGTTGAACCCAAAGGTTGACTGGTAGAGAATGTCTTGTTGCATTAAGTTCGCCCATGTACCACTATTGTACATAAAGATTAGTAAATAACAATGCTTTGAGTTTAGAAGTCCTTTAGGATACTTTCATTTATCTGAACAGACAGAATCTCTGGCCTTTTTTAAAAACAATTTTAAGGATACATCTCTCCCTCTCCATTCTTATTGCTTCACATTTTCTCTTTATCCTGAATCATTTACTAAAACTTTTTTTTTTACTATTGGGAGGCACGCGTTTGACCACTATCTCACCTGATGGTAGGCGATGATGTGGTCGAAGATGGAGCACGCTTGCCTAGAAGTAACCTATTCACTCTTGACTTAAAAACTCCCAGGTTGTAGCTGTCAGCTAGCTATTGCCACAATTCTATAATTTTGCCCATGAAACATGCCAGGGTTTTCCATGGAGGCAAATTTATTTTGCCAAATGAAGAATTTCTATTTCCTCTATTCCTTACTAACGTGTATGTGTTTCTTACCAGGGCATGTCATTCATAGCAGCCGTGCTGATCCTCAACATGGAAGCGCCGCAAGCGTTCGTGTGTTTCGCCAACTTGCTGGACGGCCCAGTGCTGAGGGCGGCCTTCACCAGGGACGGAGCTACCATGCAGGTGTGTTCTTTGTTCATCATTATGGCTCGGGCTCCTACGTTAACCTCCAACGAAAGAGGTGAGTTTATTCAGCGAACAACTTTGCCAGTTTTTAGGGTTCCGTACCTCAAAAGGAAAAAACGGAACCCTTATAGGATCACTTTGTTGTCTGTCCGTCCGTCTGTCTGTCAAGACCATTTATCTCGGGAACGCGTGGAGGTATCGGGTTGAAATTAAAACGATCTACAGTCTCTTGAAGCTGTGAAAATATTAAACTTCAAATTTAACGTGATAAAAAGGTACGGCCGTTTATGCAGCAAAAAACGTATATTTCGACACTCTCAAGGGAATCAAAATTCATAGGGTATTTCCCGTTGACCTAGAACTATGACGCAAGTAATATATCTTCTTATGCTACAAGTATAGGGAAAAGTCTTTTAACGACACATTTGTAATTAAATCATAAAAAAATAGTCTTTATTTTAAAGTAATTCATACAAATTTGTTCGGAACCCTCGGTGGGCGAGTCCGACTCGCACTTGTCCGGTTTTTTTTAATCTAAAACTAGCTGACCCGCGCAGTTTCGTCTGCGTCACATTTGTCATTAATAACCCGCTCCAAATGGTCGTAGCATGATGTAGCCCATAGCTTTCCTCGATAAATGGGCTATCCAACACTTTAATATTTTTTCTCTCAGTTCTTGAGATTAGCGCGTTCAACCAAACAAATAAACTCTTCAGCTTTATAGTACTGGTATAGATAGATATATTGGAACTAGCTGACCCGCGCAACTTCGTGTGCGTCACAATTATCATTACTGCTCCGCTCCTATTGCCTGTAGCGTGATGATATATAGCCTATAGCCTTCGTCGATAATTGGGCTATCTAACACTGAAAGAATTTTTCAAATCGGACCAGTAGTTCCTGAGATTAGCCCGTTCAAGCAAACAAACTCTCCAGCTTTAAATATTAGTACTAGCTGTCCCGCGCAACTTCGTCTACGTCACAATTTTCATTACTGCTCCGCTCCTATTGGCCTTAGCGTGATGATATATAGCCTATAGCCTTCCTCGATAAATGGACTATCCAACACTGAAAGAATTTTTCAAATCGGACCAGTAGTTCCTGAGATTAGCGCGTTCAAGCAAGCAAACAAACAAACAAACTCTTCAGCTTTATATATTAGTATAGATATAGATTAAATGGTCCTTAACTTTAGTCGCTCTCTGAAGCTGTTGTTGTTTCGAATAGTCCAAAACTAACAAAACTGATATACTTAAGCGGTTATAAGTATTGCTTGTAACCTACCGACCTTGTGATAAGTTAGATGATATACAACACATTCTTGTAGAGTGTGATAAGTTTCGGAATGGGAGGGAGGCATTGATGCAAAAATTTAATATAAACAAATACGATCAAGGCGCATTCCTAACCATATTAGCAGAACCAACATCTGACGCAGCAAAATCAATTGTTGAAAATATAATTTTGCACCAGTGACTCCTTCTTTTCTTTTATAAATTAAGGATGTAATTTGGTTTAGGATACGTTGGGGCTCTCATGTCCATGGAGACAAATGCCCCTAAATAAATAAAGATTAAAAAAAAAAACCTACCGACTTCTAAAATTTTTACTCTTGGCTTAATGAACAGACATGGACTTTCACTCCTTAGCTGTAAACACAATGAAAGTATGGCCAAAACGTTTTGTGCGAAAGGGAGGGATGTCCACCAAGTACCGGTGGCGCATCGCCGTGCGTTTAAAGGTGGATACAGACATTGCGAGGCATGCGTCGCGCACGCCTCGCAACGCACACGTTTCGATGTAAATTTGCCTACCTAGCTATGCCTCACCACGAATATCCAGACATTGCGAAGCATGCGATGAGCGCCCGTGCGCTGCGCATACCTCGAAATGTCTCTATCCACCTTTAGGGCAATGATGGAACGGACTATTTAAAACCAACAAAATAAGCAAACAAAAAGAAAATACAAATAAAAATTGATCTTTTTCAGCGGTTATGGAAAGCCTACACCACTCTCCTCCGTCACAACCTGCCATCGTTAGCTGACACGGTGGCGCCAGAGCTATACCTCCTGGAGTGGCTGTACACCGCATTCGCCAAGGCCATGCCTCTGGACGCGGCGTGTCGCGTGTGGGACGTGTTCCTACGAGACGGAGACACTTTCCTCTTCAATACTGCGCTGGGTAAGTTCATTACTGCTACAGTGGCTGTACACGTTCGCCAAGGCCATGCCTCTGGATGCAGCGTGTCGCGTATGGGACGTGTTCCTACGAGATGGAGACACCTTCCTCTTCAACACTGCGCTGGGTAAGTTCATTACTGCTACAGCGGCTGTACACGTTTGCCAAGGCCATGCCTCTGGACGCGGCGTGTCGCGTGTGGGACGTGTTCCTACGAGACGGAGACACTTTCCTCTTCAATACTGCGCTGGGTAAGTTTTATATCATTCGTGATCATCATTTCAGCCGATAGACATCCACTACTGCATAAAGGCCTTCCCCAAGTGTCGCCACATCGGCCGCTATTGTGCGTCTCGCATCCAGCGGAATCCAGTGAACTATACCAGGTTTTCGGTAATTCGGTCCACCTTGTGGAAACCTTCGACTACTACGTCTTCTAGTACGTGGTCACCTCCGTCGACTATCTGGAGGGTTTAAAATTCCACTTTAGGAGAATCATAATATTAATCACACAATAATCTGTCAAATTTAATTTTCTTCTTTATCGCTAACGAATTAGGTTCAAGGTTGAAATTTGACAGTGACGGGTAGCGTGATGTGCTTTCTGATTCTGCTAAAGTGGCCGTTTTAGAGCCGCTGTTCTGTGAGCAATATGCCCTTTTTTGTCTTTTATGGAACTGTACACAGAAACGCCTGTTTTCTGGAAGACTTTTCAACGCATCTGAACAGAAAATTTTGTGATACTTTTTTCAATAGGGAAAATGCAATAGTTCCATTTTTGCTTTAAGTTTAAAGAACTCCATCTAGAAGAGACCACCAAGAAATGAAAACGCTTTAATGTATTGCCAAAATTGCGTTTTTAAACCGACAGTTTAAATTTTCGCGCGAAAACGGACGATGACGTCACTCCTGTCTGCCACTGGTCAAGAACAGTCCTAACTCAAAGATAGCCTTTTCGTTGTCATAACAGCAGTGACGTCACTAAACGCTAATTGTTGTTTTTAAATACTTTCCGTTTCCGTTTACTTTAATTCATTATTTTTTGTTAAAAATCGTTATTAACTAAAATAAAAACGAAGCAATAGCCTTTATTTTATACTTTTTTATCATTTTATTAACAACATTCTCATAAATTCTGTATTTGCATCTTCTCCCTATTACGGGTCAGCATCCAGTCTAGCCGGAAGGACCAGTGCACCAGCATTTTTTGTACAACTACTTATCTGACTTCCACAGTCCTATGTCTGGCTAACATGACACCCCTTGGCAAGACTCGTGTCAGATTTCTGGCTTTTGACTATCCTTAATGACTCAAATGAGTTTTCCAGGGCACAGAAAAGACTCTGTATGTAAGTGATGGTCATCTACCGTGGTATAACTAAAATGCCCTTATTCGACATCTGTAGTGCTATTCTGTAACAACATTTTCGTATCTCGACAGCGGAATCCGACGTGAGTTTCAAATTAAGACCTTTTGTGTGCAATAAAGCTCACTTTGTGAGTTTTGTCACTCAGGTGAAGCTCGATATCGAATTAGTTGTTTACAGAATAGACTAGCTGGTCGATTTTGAATTTTTGATGATATATTAATGAGACAAAAAATATCTATCGATCAGTGTTTGTGAATTTTCAATACTTTGAATAGTTTTGGAAATAGGGAATATGCATGCGATGTTTTTATTTGCAAAATGAAATACTTATTAGCTCTAATAAACAATTATGAAATTATTTTTAAATACCTTCATAAGCGATGAAGTTATACAGCTTCAAAGTTTACAATTAGAAAGAGAAGTCCGACATGAATTGTGACGTCAAAGTTCTGGACGCCTATACGGCTGCCATAGAAAACAGCGTTTTCGCGAGAGGGACAGATATATTTGTTTAAAATAACTATATCTCGTTTGTTTTTCGAGCAATCTTGATTCTATTTTCTCTGTTAGTATTATATTTGTGTATATTTTTGGATAAACTGTATAGATAATAGATATTTTTTTCGTGCATATTCCCTATTCGCAAACACTGATCGATAGATATTTTTGTCTCATTAATATATCATCAAAAGTTCAAAATCGATCAGATGTCGGATAACGGCATTTAAGTTATGTCATGGCAGTCATGGTCACCCATCTACAGACTGACCTCGGTGAACGTTGTTCTCTCTTTCAACAACATAATTAACATTGTATAAAATATAATAAATTCTTTTATTTTGGACAACATAAGATCCGCTGTGTTAGTAAAACCTCTTATAACTAATGTTAGTAAATGAATTTAAAAACAACTTAGTGACTATTATTACTTATTTAAAAGCGTTCATCACCTCCACAAAACGTTTTAGAATGGGAGAGTAGATGTTCTCCGCCACTGTTCTCAGAATACTGTTGTCACTGTCCCGCAACCGTGTTACTAAGGACGATATTTTTTTTCGCATGACAGCATAAAAGTCATCCGTTCGATGCTGCGCGAACATCTCAGATGTGCTACAAAAGCGGGGCAGTCCCAACAGCATTCTGAAAACATTATTATACTGGATGCGCAGGACTTCCAGCGATCTTTTGGTAAAATCAACCCACAGACTTCCCGTGTACATACCCTGACAATAGGCTTTAAAAAGGGTTATTTTAACCTGATCATGTATGGTTTCCATGCCATAATGCGAAAGAAAGCGGCCTCCTTACTATAGGGCTCGACACAATAGCATCCTGAAAATGATAGCTGCCAGACCCGACTGTCCCTTTCAGAGGCACTGGGTGGGGACAGTCATAGGTCAATTAAATTAAATAATTTATGAAGACTAACAATACTAACCTACTTATTTAAGCACCATTGTTACTAAAGTCATCAAAATCTAAGAAATCCGATTTGACAGCTGAGTAGAGAGGGATAGAAGATTGCTTTACCACTAAGTGCGAAAGAGATTTATTTTTTATGTCTCTTTCATACTTACTAGTAAAGCAATGTTTTTAGGTTTTTGTAACGTTTCAGCCTTTGTTTGTAAGCAAATGTAAATTTAATTTTAATTTATTTCTATTTTACCCATTTCTCGTTCCAGGCGTCCTCCACTTATACCAAGAAGAGCTAAAGGACATGGACTTCATCTCCGCGGCGCAGTTCCTCACCAAGCTGCCCGAAGACTTGGACCCTGAAGCTCTGTTCAAGAGCATCTCCACCGTGTCCCTGACGCTGGACGGCATGTCGTTCGAGGAGCTGGCGTCCTGCTGCGAGGTGGACACTACCCTGGACGATGACGTCACGGTCAGGTTATGATATAAGAGGACTTTGAGCTTTGATGCCTTCTGGGAGCTCGTTGATGCTTTGTCGTTTAGAGTTCGGTTATAGTGGGCGGTGAAAATGGGGTTAAAATCGTCGTTTTACTGTACTATAAGGAGTTGAGCGTTGAACGTAACACCTGAAAAGGTTATGAACAACTTTTGCTAAGGGACCAACCCTGAAATCGCGACAAAAACTGTCCCCATCATTTCTGTGAGCATAACTCGACAAAATGTACTGAACAGCTGGTTATTTTTTGCGAATTCAGGTTTGGCCTCATAGTAAAAGTTCATATTAATGAAAACTGGTTTTTTCGGTTAATCTGTTAGACTCCGTATGAACGCCTATGAGTTCAGGGCAGTTGCAGTCATGAAAGGTGGAAGTGGAACGATACGAGGCTCAGTGTAGAGATTTTGTATTGTTGTTGTTCTGTACTCATTATCAATGTTAGTGATTGTCGCGATTATAAACTGTGAGAGGGAGACGAAAGTATAAAAGCTTCTGCTCTGACGATTCTCTATAGAAGGCGATTGACAAACGCTGTCGAAACAATCCCTTATACATCGTGTAACAAAATAACTGCAATACCTCTTAAGGGATCATTGAACTCATCATTATGAACAACTTTTACTATGGGACCAAACACGAAATCGCGAAAAAAAATCAGCTGTTCAGTACATTTTGTCGAGTTATGCGCACATAAATGTATGGGGGAGTCGATTTTTTTTCGCGATTTCAGTGTTGGTCCCATAGTGAAAGTTGTTCATAATGATGTGTTCAATGATCCCTTAAGAGGTATTTCGGTTATTCTGTTACAGGTGGTATTTTGTCAAGAGTGAATATGCAAACGCAAATCACATCATCGCCTACCATCAGGTGAGATAGTGGTCAAACGCGGGCATATCAATAGTAAAAATAAAATGTCGACAGTGGCATTCGCTGGTAGCATGGCACGTCGTGTGGCGCCTCAGATCACCCTATATGACAGCAACTGTCACGAATTTAAGCGGTCACGATTTTTTTACTTTGGTAAGAGTTTCTGTCTAAATAATTCAACTGGCAATAAAAATCCCTGTAATGTTATTTGGAGCGACGTGAATTTTTTTAAGTGTGTGTTCAGTGGAGTCGTTTCCACTTTGTTGGTCAGTAAGGTTTTGAGGAGTTTGGGTGGTAATAGTTCATTGAGCTAGGTCTTGTTAAAATATCTCGTAGGTAGGGGTTTGTCTATATCATTTTCATAGCGATATTTTTTAGGGAATGATTAATGTTTCTCATGATTAAATATTCGTTTTGTACTGTGAAATCGTGTCCTTTATTTATAAACTATGTTTATATAAGTTATTTCTAAATATATCTTATATAATTTCGAAATGTAAATAAAATGAAATTAGATATTATTTTGATTGATCGTTATTAATGTTTTTATTTCGATTTATATGATTCGAATTTATATGAAATTGAAATTATATACGACTGGTCGTAGAGAAGTGTAAATAATTAATGAAGTACTCAAAAAAAAATTAATCAGCAATGGAGTACCGAGACTGCTTAGTACCTATCGTCTCCGAATTTATTCGTGGTTTTCAATAAATTAGTTAAAAATCACTGTAAATATAAATAAATTGTTACTCATGCGTGTAAACATATCATATAAATTAGTTCAAAATTAGTCAGTGGAGTTCGGAACATCGGTTTTGTTAAAACTTTAGCTGACTGATTTCGTTATTGAGCGCCATAATTATGCTGATATTAACTAAACTTTCCTACAGACAGACAATATCTCTTAAGTCTATCTAAAATGTTGTATCAGCCGAATTTTGGGTGATTCTGAGAATTATTTTCATATGTGTGATAATCTTAAGTTAACAGCTGAGAAATTCGAAGCGCTATGTCATATGTTGCAAAAATGAAAGTAATCTAACGCTGTGGCTATATATGTTCCTATCAGTTTATGCAACACACCCGATTTGTCTAAACCCGAGTAAGAATGTTCGAAAATATCAGTTATTTTGGTTATTTTTCGTTGTATATTTTAATTCGTAGCATGTGTAGCCACAGCCCTTCAAAACTATCAATCTTCGTACCTGTTTCTGTAAAAAAATATTTAACAATACTATAAGGTAACTCTAGCATTATTTAAGTATCCTAACTTATAATCATTAAACTAACTTTTTGTACTGCAACTCGGAATACTACGAATCGAATTCGCGAGACTGCGATATTTGCAATATTTCTTATTTAAACCTTTGTCTATTTATGTAATGAAAGAAAAAATGTGTATAGCAGCCGGTATGAATCGTGGGCACAGATGATTGCAGCGGGGTGAGCTCGCCAATGTACGGTGGGCCAACGGAGCTTGCAAGCGCTATAGTCGCTGAGGAACCTATACCTGACGAACCTACGACGTGAAGCGTCCGAGCTGGCGTCGGCAAACTGACCAATGGAGTGTGCTGACGACTCGTGCCGGCTATTATATGCAAGGACTCGCACAAGAAAAACAACAATTCAATATTAAGTGATTAAAAACTTGAAATATAAAAAAGACCTGTGCGAGGCCAAAAAGGCATTTGCTCTGCGATATTAAAATCATCAAACGTACCTTGTTGATTTATTAGTTTTACATAATGTCATGCCCTTTATATTAAAATTGTAAAAGTCACCAAAATTTAAGAAGTCCGATTTGACAGCTGAGTAAAGAAGGATAGAATATTGCTTTACCACTAAGTGCGAAAGAGATTTATTTTTATGTCTCTTTCATACTTACTAGTAAAGCAATGTTATATCCTGCTGTCAAAACAGGCCTTTTATTTTTTGACAACTATAGTAACAGATTTTTCTGATAAAATGCGATCTTATCTAAAATATTTCGCTAAAATTAAAGTTGATAGAAAAGGATGCTATATTACGTATGTTAAGTAGTATTTAATGAAATTGTACATTACTCCATACGCGCGTAAAAGCAATACGATTTCATAGTGTATCATAGATAGCTATAATAATTATTTATATGTATTAAGTATATTTTAGTAGTTGTAACTATGAATAACATACCCTGGTATAATTGTTATGCCAGGAAGAAAACTCTAGTGTTGGAAGATTTAATGGCATAACTAAAAAAAAAACACTAAAATAATTAAAAGAACCGGCATAATACCTGTAATAGCTAAAATAAAGCAGATAAAGAAATAATTTTCATATGGTATTGTACTTGCATGTTACATCTGCCATAATCTAAAACCTTATCTGCAAGAATATAATCAATTTTAACTATTCAGTTATGATATCACGAGCTATAAGTGAACTGCTCTCATTTTCTAACTTGACCTAACCTGAGATGCATAACAAACTATGACACAATTGGCGCCTTGACATCATCCAACACTTATCTAATAATAATAATCTTATAAAAAAGAATAATATTATTACCAAAGATATTGTATTTCGTAATATTATTATTCTTAATCTGCAAGACATTGACATCTTGAAGATTACAAAACCTACACTTTGGACCTTATTAAAAAACTTAACTTATCCGCTATACACTACAATCTATATATTCACACCCACTGGTGTGGAAATATAGATTGTAAATAATATTAAATAATTGCTATTTAATAATTATAGTCTATGTCAATTATATTATATCTTAATTGTTAATTACGTAGTGGCGGGCGGCAAAACTTAAGTGGATTCATCAGTCAGTTATTCATTAGGTAATTAAATTAATAATTTTCCTTATTAATAACTCAGAATAATCATACGATATTTGATTTAAAGACATTCTATAAAGTGTTTCTGTCGCTGCGAATGCACTTTCAAGTGACAGGAATAAGATGAGAATTGGTAGAGGCGTCAAGATAAATTGCATTTGAGTTTCTCAGCGGTAATAATGTAGTTGCGAACATTTTAATGCTTCAATTGAATTATTAGTTGTGCTAAATTGCTAATTGGTCATGCGTTAAATCTCAGTGCATACTTATAATGTTAATTTAAATCCATACAGCATTCACGGCATTCGTAACATACTAACACTAAATTAAATATCTAAATAATAAAATGAGGTCAAGAACGTGCTAATCATGAATTAAAAAGAATCTGTGTTAATTACTAGAATCCATAATCATGTAATTTTTCTGCACGCCACTGCAGTTCTACTATTGTATAACTATACTATTATAATCTAATTTAATAAACGATCAACGAGTAGTAAACCGGCCTAATAGTTTATGACAAGTATCGAACGTTTCGAGAAATAATTATAATTAATTAGAAAATAATATAGGAATATGTCAAAACTGCATGCTAACGTATGTCTAGTAACGTATACTCATAATGAAAGGAGCAAAAATATATGTCAGGCATGTATGTACGCAAGATTCAGACCTATGTATTATGCGATTAAGGTTGGGTTTCCTTTTCGATATAATTTATTTTGCTTAGGACTTTTCTTAGTAGCGCGCTCACGGCGCTGTAGATGACGAAAAAGCAGTACTGTCTGCGTCTGAATTTAGTTGAAAGCGCGTTAGCGTCTTTATTTTTTACAGAAGAAGTTTTGTAAAACATGGCATACATATTTGATCATCACCAAAAAGTTCTAAAATGAGCAGACCCAATTTGTTTTTCATTTCATTTCAATTTTATTGTGTTATCTGTTCGTTTTTTGGCTATGCGTACATACTTGACTAGGCTAGTGATAGAGAAACGATATATGAAAATCATAAGCTACCATACCTACTGAAAAATTCAACATTGGCTCACAGAGTTATCAATAGGATACGTTAATTTCAGACATTGTCTGAGCCAGATTTTCTTTATCACAAACAACAGAATTACTTTTTCTGTAGAAAATATTTTAAAAGCAAAAGAAGATTATTTTATTCTGCTGTAAATAATTCTGGATTCTGAAGAATAGTAGATATAGTCGCTCGACGTTAACGTATGGCCTGTATTATATGTATAAAATATCATATTCATGTAACTAGTAAATAAAAGCTTTAAAATATATTGTAATCATTGTCTTGCCACATAAACGTTGGTGATAAATTAAATGTGTGTTTATAAGTAGGTAAAAATATTGTCATTATATTTCGTTAACCGTTTTTTGGTTTTGATAAAAATTTTCATTTTGTAAAAAGTCGTTGAAAATTGTTTAAATTTATTCAGTAAATAAATAAAATGCAAGATATTATACAAAAGATATAGTTTTGAAATACTGTTAGTAGTTTTAATCAAAATAAAAATGATTTATTTTCTATTTAAATTTTGATTATTCATAAAATATATGTAAAATAATTAATAAATCGGTATATACAAATATTATATTTTTAGCTATAAAGTTATTATATGGTATTTGAAAACAGTAATACATCCTTTTCTATCTATTTTAATTAAGAATCTCGCAAAAAACATATTTAAAAACATTTTATTGTTTACTGTCAATGAATCTTGAATAATTTAAATCAGATTTGATTAATTTGTAGGTATTTTAATACAAAAATAAAATATCAATGATAATTTTAAATAAATGTAGGTGCACACTAGACATTTTTACGTTTTACTTACAATATCGCTATGTCAAGATTTGCCAAAACAATTTTTACTATTCTATTTATAACACTATTACTCTCCTCTATGTCTGTACTAAAAGCTTACAACTTCAATTTATAAAATAAACGTACAAATGTTACTAGTGTTTGCCTATATTGATTGTGAGGGTGGTGACTGATTTGTAACAAGAGCGTTGCGATACATGTTACACATTACAAACAAAAATTAATATGCACACATAACACCTTTGTATGTAGTTTTGAATACCGAACAACACAGAAATGGTTTTTGTAATAACTTGTTACTTTGCTGCAAATTAAGCCATGTTATGAAGAAACCATTTCGATATATTCTCAATTTTGTTAATTCCTAAACAAGACAAAATACTATAGATACTCTAGACTGTGGCTGTCATTCCGACCAACTGTGTCATATCCACCAACAGCTCAAACGCAGCTGGTCTGCGAACCTGCCTGGGGTTGCGGAATTTGTTCGATATTGTTGTGGTTTTAGTCAGTAAGAGTCTGACACTCCCTCCTGCTTCACCCAGAGCGGGAGGAGTCATTTGATGATTTCTCATCCTCAGAAAAAAAGCAGGTCTGCGAAAATTAGATTGGCAGTACCACAGCTTATTTTGTTACACCATTCATGTTCGGTTACGCTCCAATCAGCTCCCACCCTAATTCAATGACAGTTGTGATGAGGACTGATATTACTAATTATAAATAATGCCATCTCAATAGATTATAAAGTATTGTTATTCAGTGTAAATAAATTGTTAGCAAGTAAATAATTCGGCCCCAATACAGTACGAAAGTAACTATCATGTAATTTAATTGTAAAATAAACATATATGAATCGAATTATCTGTTTTTTAATTAACTGAATACCTATCTGAGGTTGTTCGAGGTGTGGAGAGAGAGATAATTCAATGATATGCAGTTGCTGGGCGGAGCAATAGGTAGGTATAGTCAATCACACTTGAAATAATTCTCAGTCTTCATTGCAGAAGGTTGAAATTGAATCTTATTGTCACTTTTTATGGTTCCGTACCTCAAAAGGAAAAAACGGAACCCTTATAGGATCACTTTGTTAGGGTTCCGTACCTCAAAAAGAAAAACGGAACCCTTATCTCGGGAACACGTGGAGGTATCGAGTTGAAATTGAAACTACTAAGGTCTACAGTCCCTTGAAACTGTGAAAAAAAAGAAACTTCTAAGTTAACGTAAAAAAAGATGCGGCCGTTTATGCCCCAAAAAATAAAAAATAGGGTACTAGCTTCTGTCAGCGGCTTCGCCCGCGTAATCCCCAGGGAACATATTCCCGAAATGAAAAGTAGCCTATGTCCTTTCTCAGGCTCTAGACTATCTGTGTACCAAATTTCATTTAAATCGGTGCAGTAGTTTTGGCGTGAAAGCGGGCCAGACAGACAGAGTTACTTTCGCATTTATATTATTAAGTAAGGAGTAAGGATTTTCCGTTGACCTAGGACTATAAAATTTGGCAAGTAATACCGTCTTCGAGAAGGGAAAAATCTGGAAACTATGCATTTGTAATTAAATCATAAAAAATATTTTCTTAATTTAATGTAAGTGCAGTCGATAAGTAATATGCAGCTACAAATTTGTACGGAACCCTCGGTAGGCGAGTCCGACTCGCGCTTGTCCGGTTTTTTTTTTAATTGAGATGGGTTTGCTCTTGACTCTAGTCTAGGTCAGAGGAAACAAAGTCGACGATGGAGTGAGCTTACCCACAAGAAGCCTGTTCAGTAAAACTTGGAAGAGAACCTAGAGTTAGAGAGACCCAGGTAGAAGCCACTTACTCACTTATACAAATAAACCTCTTGTCTAGATAGTGACATCCTTACAGAGCAATGAAGATAGATTATCGAAAAGTCTAAAATGTATGTGATTGTATACGTTTGCTCCCGAAATATCCCGTGATCATTGCCAAAAAAATTATAGACCAACACCTTGCCGTTTTATGATGTGCGATTGTAATGCTGCCTCCACACGCTTGGCAAACAGTGGCAAACAGCGAACAACAAACACGAACGTGTGGATAGGTGTTTGCTGTTTGCGTATGTGTTTGGAAAGTATTTGGCAGTGATCGGCATCGGTGTCGGTTTTTGTGCACAAATCAAAGGGTGTTCGACAAACGTGTTTGCGATGTATCCACACGCTTGTTTGGTTCTATTCTGCCGTCATAAGAAAAAGGACGTGTCTACATAAAACGAATGAACCGATTTCCGACTTCTAGAAAACAAGTTAAAGTCGGAAATCAATTACTTTGTTTTGTATAGATACGTAATTTTTTTACTGCGGTAGTACCTACTATTAACCCGAAAGTAATCCGGAATATACTAGCACGTTCGCCAAGCATGTGGATGCCGTGTTTGTGTTGGGTGTTAGTGGTCGGTGTTTGGGACGTGTTCGGTGTTTGTCCTGTTTGTGGCAAACACCAAGCGTGCGGAGGCAGCATAAAAGGCATGTTCAATCGTAGTTTGATTAATTTACTTTTTTTTAACGATACGTCGATGTATCAACTATAAGTTATCAAGTATTTGGGTGCCAACAATTTGGCGGTAAGGTAAAAAGAAGAATTCGCGCGTTTGAGCGGAAGACATATCTCAGAAGCAATATGTGCATTACGTTGTGGGGATAAGGGCGAATTTGCTATGTTAAGTTTCAGATTGACGCTTCGATGCGCTTCGACTCTGCCCTATTGACCCTAACCTTCCACCATACAGGCATGGTGTGATGTTATTTCCCTAACACAAGAGACAATATTTAGAGTGGAACTTTAGTAACCACTGCGTTTTCCATAAATCTTTTTTTACAGCGATAGCCTGAGTTAATAGTTCAAGTAATTTGGACGCCTACGTAGGTACTTATTAGATAAATCAGATAATTATGTACATATCTATAATAGTGTTAAATAATATTATAAAATATATATTCGTCTGTGGCGGTGTCGGCGAGGCGGCTCTTGATAAAGATCCAGGTCGCAGGGTTATCAGTGTTGGTTTGTCAAGGTCAAGCAAAATAGATAGAACAGTTCACAATAATGGAATGCGTTTAGGATTCCGTAAGATGATTTGAAAGACTAATTTCCGTTACGCAAATAAAAAAAATAAAGTCGTCAAAATCGGCCGTGCCGTTTCGGATATAGCTGGAACAAACAGACAGACAATTTTTTTTATGTGTGTCAGCCTTAATGGTATAAACTTTTATAGGCATTAAGGAAAAAAAAACCTACTAAAAGTAGCAATTCTTCTTATAGGTAAATCTACAACTAAATCGATGGGTTATTGACAGAAAGATTATCATATCGCTTAGCAAGAGATTTGTCAAAGTATTTTTCATCCTATCTATTCGAAAAGGACGCCTCGCCTTTAAGTGCACCCAAAGGTGGTGGTTTCTATTTTAGCGGGTAGTAATGAGTTTTTAATCCTCTTTATAAGTGCGCCGCAATTATCTTTGCCGCGTACTTTTTGAATTTGGAACATCTTAGTGGTCAGCGCAAAAGAAATCGAACGCAAATATTGTTTGAATAAAGACTGGCTGGTACGACGGCCCATAGTCGCGCCGCCGCCACGCCGGCTGAATAAAAAAAAAAGAAATTTAATTAAAAACGCGCGAACTACAGTCCGCGTTTTCGTCAATTTTCACGGATTGTTAGAAATTCATGGTTTAGATTTGAAAAATGAGTTCTACAACTGACAGTGAAAGTATAGAATTAACTCCTGAAAGTATTAGAAGTGACGCAAGAAATGTGATGGATAATCTATTACCTGCAAAATCTCTATTCCTAACTGTAACAATAAATTTTCATAATTGCGAAAATGTCTCAAATGTAAATATAAGTTTTTAGTTGTTTTATTATTAGATACTATTTAATTTCGATTTAGTTGTTACCTACTCCATGTTTTTATTAAATAATAATATTACAATAAAATATGTGGTGCCTTTTATTTCCTCATAGTGGGTGATGAAAAGTAGAGTGTATCACTCGGGCGCAAAATATATTTTTGGCTCGGGCGACGTACTTTGAATCCCTCGCTACGTTCAGGATTCTACTAAAGAATCCCAGCATTTAATTGAACTTAGGATTCCCAAAAAATAAATAAATTCATTGTTATATTTTCATCACACATTTACATACCCTATTCATAGCAGACGGCCTAAGCATCTGCCAGTCTGTTCATTAAATGTTGTATTAGACATATTGGCCACTTTGACACATTTGGGAATTGGGGATCATTTAGGCCGCTGATTAACCGCCATTCAATGAAAAGGCCAATAAAACGGCAGAGTTACTCTCTCAAGGACCGTCAGCCCCAATTGGAGCTAAATGGTATTGTCTTTCAATTGTCTTGCGTGCTCGGTGCCTGACGGGCAGTTGGCTGCGACAATAATAATAACGTATTACTTTTTTAATATATGCCTAACCTTTTCCCAACTTTGTTCGGATCAGGGGCGCTACTCTCTAACGAAATCCGTAGTTTCGGGCTTAGTTGCGGGCGGGCGGGCGTATTCTACTCCGTATCACCTACAGACTTACGCTTAGTCCCGAACCCGAACTGAGAATGAATGACAACACGATTTTACAGTGACTGTCAAATCGTGTTATCATTAGTTCTCAGTGGTTAAATGATACGGAGTAGAAAATGCCCGCCCGCAACTAAGCCCGAAACTACGGATTTCGTTAGAGAGTAGCCCCCCAGCTTCCGATCAGCACGGCGAAGTCGCAGTATGTTAAATAATATGGTCACCTATCCACAGAGTGACCTAGGCAAAAGTTGGTAAACCACGAAAATCGACCCGTGCGACTGTTATGTTATTTAGCTGCGAGCTCCTCATTAAATAAGTCTCCTCATTCAGTAACTACTAAAATGATCGATTTTTAAAATTCCATTATTCTTACACAGTAAATCGATTCTATGAACCCGGTTGAACTGCTTAACATAAAGTGTAAAAATTAATCGGTGTTCTGTTATCTGCAATTGTCAGTAAAAATCAAAGAAACTGTGTTTCTTTTTGGGCTGGACAAAATTAAGAATCAACTTGATTCATCAGTTTCTTTGATTCGTAGTTTGAAGACTACCTACCACCGTTCGTTCGATAGTCGGTTTTGTTGATTTTGATACCTACCTCGAGGTAGGTATGCAATAGGAGATTACCTGGGCTAATCGGCATTTCAACCGGAAGAGATGATAGAGTGTCCTGCATTAGGTAATCTCTTCCTATTTTCTTAATTTTGAGAGAGATCAGGATACGCAAGGTATTAACTTAAAGTAGATTTTATGTATGCAACAGATATTTTTCGATATCCACGCGAACGAAATCGCGAGCACAGCTAGTTATTATTATGAATGGAAATGCATAATTTAAAATCGTTTAACAGAAGCAAACACTGATCGAAACCAACACTAGGTAGGTACATCAGAGAGGCACGTAGTAATTAGTCACCAGTCTAGCAGTTCACTGGTAGCTTCTCGATGGCGTGAATAAACAGACCTAGATTATTAGGTTAACGATTCTGTTTACTTTAACATACAAATCGACGGAAACTAATCGTTGAAGGACATCTACATACTTCTGTCTGAACACGTCCTTTTGTTTTCATGATAAACCAAGAATCTCAATCACAATCTCGCCTGATGGTAAGCAGATGAATGATGGAAGTCTACGATGGAACGAGCGTACCCTGAAGATTCTTGTTTATACTTGCTTTAATGGCTGATGGGTTATTGGCGGTAGGCAGGGCTGGGCAAAATACATGCTTTGTTTAAATTGAAATATAAATTACAAAATATTATCTCACAAGTATTTAAAATCCGAAATACAAGATATCTTTAAGTAATGTATTTGAAATATAAAATACAAGTACAGTATTTTAGCTAATTTTATTTGAAATACAACATACTATTAAGAATAAAAAGTAATCCAGCATGCCCAGCATGGGCTAAAAAGTAGAGTAAACGAAGATTAATCAGTAAAACCAGAGAACCCTTTCATGAAAGAGATTTTTACCTGATACTTGACATTGACAATTTGACGTACAGTAACAGGTGCAGTGTTGCCAACTCTAAAGATCGACATATTTAGCAGTCGCCATTTTGCTTACGAAAGCTATCGAGCGCTATTTTCTTCAGAAAGTACCCATTAATAAGATTGCTAAATGAAGGTTATATGTATTTATGTTAAAATGTATTTTGAAGCCATAAATAAGTATTTGAAATACTAACTACAAAATATTTCGGCGTCAGGTATTTGAAATACGAATTACATTTTAAGCAAGTAATTGAAACACAAATACCAAATACGTATTTGTATTTTCATTACAAGTAATTCAAATACTGCCCAGGCTTGGCGGTAGGGAACATACGCTGTGCTGACGGAGAGTTGTTACTAGTCGGGACGTGGTAATTCTATTATTTCCTACACCTTCGCTGTTCTTTTTCTGATTAATTTCGCACACAAGTGTACCTATGGGGCAGTCGAATTCACGAAGGCTAGGCAGGACACACGGCAAGTAGTGGTGATGACAGGTGGAGTAAGGCAGTGACTGAGTGGCGTCCAAGGACCGGGAGGAGGAATGTCGGTCGACCGGCAGCGAGATGGGCAGACGACTTTGTTGCCATCGCGGATAGAATCTTGATGATGCAGGAACAGGAGCTTAAGGATTGACACAGGAAAAGACAGGCCTATACCTACCCAGTAGCAGGCGAAGTCGGGTGTGAATGATGATGATGATACTTTTATACCGGGGGTACCTGCGTCGCCGTAATATCATTTTCGATTTTCGTGCAAAGGGCGCCCTTTGCGTGTAGCAAAAGCTAATCTATACTCTATACTTAATATATAAAGCTGAAGAGTTTGTTTGTTTGTTTGTTTGCTTGAACGCGCTAATCTCAGGAAGTACTGGTCCGATTTGACAAATTCTTTCTGTGTTAGATAGCCCATTTATCGAGGAAGGCTATATATAATCACGCTAAGACCAATAGGAGCGGAGCAGTAATGAAAATTGTGACGCAGACGAAGTTGCGCGGGTCAGCTAGTCATTTATAAAACGATGTCTTTCGTGGTGTCTTGTCAACTCTTTACACTCGTGGATTTCCGTTTGAAACCGAGCCGCGTAAGATATCCGTCTCTACAATAAAATCAAAAGGTAAATTTATTTTCGTGGATAAAAATTGTTCAAATCTAAGTCACAATATTCGTCTCAGTGACAATAAATGTGACAAGCCTGGGAAAATGTAGGGAAATAAGGGTGCCTGTCCAAAATGTAGGGAAATACAGCGGAGCGAGGCAGCGGAGCGGAAAAACGGAGAAATTTTAAGAGGGGACTCGGGTCGGTAACTCTTGGGCATACAAACGCCTTTCTCCATACAAACGTATTCCGCTGTTTTCTTCGTGGATAATGCTGCTAGAGCAATGTTTTTTTTCTACAAAATCTAGATCGAATTAATACGTGCCTCTATCATTTTCTTTTTCCAAAACATAATTACTTAAAGAATTATGACAGTCCAAAAACCCAAAATGCCATGTCCAGACGACTGTCAGACAAATTTGATAAGTTTTAAACAAAATAGAAGCATAGATATAGTCTTCCTGTAAATGATGTATGATTTTTTTAGATCAGTCCAGCTTTAAAGAAGATAACAGCGGAATACAAAACGTCTTTTAGTCAAGGTTTTTATAGGTAAAAATCAGCCTGAGCTGCAGTTGCCGCTTTCGCACTTTACTTGATAGGGCACAGTGCGACGCATCGGCAATAGTTTGTTACCTAATTTTCAAATTCCTCGGGACTAGAGTCCCCTCTTAACCAATAGAATTGCATAAAATTTCCGTACCACGTGAGTCACTGCCATATTCTCCGTTTCTCCGCTTCGCTGCCTCGCTCCGTTGTAATAGATAGGCACCCTTAATGTTTTGCCAATATTCGACTGCGATACGAAAGAATACGAACGTTCCTTAAAAATACGAGCATTGTCCTTCTGATCCAGTAGCTCGTTTCCATGGCAACGAAAACTTTCACCATCATAAATTATTTCCGATAAGCTACTGATACGGGTGCTGTCTGTTCTGCTCAGATTAACACACTCGTGTGACGAGTTTGTTAGAATCCCTCATCTAACTTATAAAACCATATTTTATATTTTATTTTGAGCCAAGTCCATCACACTATTCCCAACTACCACAACTCCTGAGAGCCAGAATTTAAACTGACAGCCACCAGAAAACTCCGAGTTAATGAAGCTCGAGGACTCCCGGAAAAACAATTCAACAGTCTTGGATCCCGCAAACAAACTAAGTAATAAAATATTTCGTAAACGGATATCTGAATTGAAAAATGGTTTATTTTTTAAAGACCTTTCCAAGCAACGATACCGCATACGACGGAATAGACTACAAATAAAAGTAATCGCCTTTACCAATTTAAAATAAACATTGCGAACAGTCACAAAACATCAGAAACGTTCGTCCTATTCAGTGGCGTAGCTATCATAGGTGACACCTGGTGCGGATAATGTGGTGTCACCCCACAAATGGGTTGTGACTTTCATTCTGGTGACGGCAGTCGCACGCAACATATTTCTGGTGCTCCTATTGTGCCGCAGATATTTTTGTCGGGGGTGTTTTTACATCACTTGCGGACAAATAGTCCATCTAAGACTTGTTCGCAAGTACTGGTTGATGAGAGCTTTACAATTTGTGTGCTAAAGCGAACTAGAAAAACTTTGCACCCCGCCTCGGATAGGTTTATTTTTAGTCAGCCATACTTCATTCGAAGTAACTTTGTTGACTGATGCAGGTAAGCCCAGTATCAAAGACAGTCATGAATGTAAGCGCAACCATCGCCCCCCATAGCTATTCCTAATGAGTGGGAAAAACCATTACAAAGATTCCTCACGATTCCTTTTGCCGCCTTTCTAAAGACAGAGTAGTTACGATTAGGCATGTATTTAACGCGGCGACAAACTAATCTGATTTAGGGTGTTAAAAAATAATTAAAATAGGCAGCAAAAATAATAGGTTGGCAGCTACAGTGAAGTAGCATTTTAAGTATAAAGTAGCAGCTTTATTTTGCTTTGTTTAAATTTAACTTGGTAGTGATTTTTTGGTGTTTATAAAATTAACTACAAGCCTGGTAGACGGAGCCGCGCTTCGCGGTGCTCCTACTTCTGAATGGTTCATAAAAAAATAGCCACGAATCGGGGTGCTCAAAAATAATTAGCCTTACGATTAGACCAATCAAAGGCACTTTTGAACGTCAGCATTAACAGTGAAAAATATATATTAATAAAGTGGCTCTAGTTTTCAATTCACAAAGGGAAAAACCTCTTTAGTTACACTTTCCAAATAAAAGTTTTACAAAATTTGGAATAGGTAGCTACATTAATTAATTACTTACAGTAGGTAGGTTTATTTATGTGAAGACGATGTACGTAGAAATATACTGCTATAAATCCAAGAGATACTCGTACTTACCTAGCTACATTATTATGTAAAACTTGTAAGTTCATGAGAGCGAAAATCAAGTAAGTAGATTGGTATTTCCTAATTAAATTTGTCATTTTGAAAAATCAAACATTCAGTTCAGGGATGCTTATGAGTACCTACCTACCTACCTACTGAAAAGGTTTAATGTTCCTTATAAAGCGATGAAGGTCTGACGAAAAACTTTCATCGTATTATTATTACTCATCAATTGCACTCATTTACGTCATCGTCTAAGTACCAAACTCAATATCTCCTCACGATCTAACATGAAACTTTTTCATAAATTATGCAATACTTAAAAACACCGGAGTATTTTCTACCATATTTTTGTAATAGACGTACCACTTCGGCATCTTTAAATCAGATTAAAGCTGTAGCAAGCGTGACGTTACTCATAGATGAATGAACGTACTATAAATCGTCCAAACAAGAAAAACGCAACAAAAAACAAACTCTATCCCCAGCTGAAAAAGTATAAAATTGAGCGGAACCCACTTACTACGCGACTGTTGTCACTGACCACGCAAAATAGGGGTCCGGGAGCTAATCGCGACCGCGCATGCGTCAACTGTGGGGTAACTGACAGTCTCTATTCATCCACGCGACCGGCAACCAAACATTCCCCGAAAGGAATTACGAATAATATCTATAATAATTTTCCCTGTGAGAAAATCGCGGAAATGGCTGAAGTTAAAAAAGTGACGGAACCAGGGGAGACCATCGGCCTGCTGGAGAAAAAAGTAAGTGGTTTTTGAGTAATGTCAAGCTAAGGTCAAAGGTTTTGGGGTGGTGTGTGACGCAAGTTGTCTTTAAGGTCGAATTTCGTCTGTTCAATGACGTCGGCTCACGTAGGCAGGCCTGAAAGTTTGTGTTTTTAAACATTTAAACTTAAAAAAGAAATTGTCGAAATTCAGGAAAATCACGTTGACTCGTACTGATACGCTGGTAACAAACACATAGATTATGAAATTCATTGCTTATTTTAATAAATTGTGTCAATTTTGTGATGCTGAGGCGTTTTCTATCAAAATACCGCGTGGTCTGCACGTGTTATGCTAATTGTTGCGTGTTATTAAATTAATTGATGAGTAGAGAAATGTTTTATGAGTATGACTAATAAGTAGAAATTTCCCGAATAGCAGTTGCAGATTAGAAATGTCTTAAATCCTAACAAAATAATTAAGTATGAGTCCATGCGAGAATATAAAGTTTAGAAATGTAACTCAATCATCGACAGGCAAAGAATGTACCAACATCAATATTATGTTCAGCAGACTCCAAATGTGAACAAATATTTGCAAATCACATTAACATACCTTTACAGATCTGCAGTGGGAAATTCCCACCGAAAATGGCGACTAGGTGAATACTTAATTTGCATTCATTCAAAACAATTCATTCAATTAACATAGTCCGTACAAATCTGGCTAGATCCGCTTTAAAAACAAACAATATTTATTAAATTGTTAACACCTTAATCAATATTCTTAAGAATTGCTTAGAGCTAAATACAAGAATCTTGTTTTTAATCTATGAAAATAGCATAGCACCATATCCAGGTAATAAAAATCTTAGCTTTGAGCCTTTATTTTTCTGACAGTTAGGTTTGTGCCTATAGATACCAACCAACCATTGTATAGGTGCCGTATGGTGTCGGCCGGTGCCGTATGGTGCCGTAAAAGAATAATAGCATCCCATCACTTCCCGTGGGTGTCGTAAGAGGCGACTAAGGGACTCACCAGAGAATGGGCAGCAGCGTTCTCTGTAAAACGCAACACCATACACTGCGATCGCCAAACCGCCTGCCAAGCGTGGCGATTAAGGCAAATCCCCCCTTATGATGATGATGATGATTGTATAGGTAACTTTTTCTACTAAGGCTAGTCCTGACCTAGGACCTGTATTTGTATACATAGTCGAGTTAGGTACACACAAAAATTTTACTCGACGACTAATTCTGGAGATTTTTATATGATAGGCTTTCTGAAAAGCATGGGCCAACTAATATCAAAAGTTGTATGAGTTCTAATAACTTCTTTGACAGTTGTAACACTCCGTTGGGACTTTACTTTCAACAATTTTGTTTGTTTTACGTCTCATTCTGTTTCCGAACGGTTAAACCCTAATCTCTTCAAAGTTAAGTAAAGTAAAAGTAAAGTTAGAGTGAACAGGCTCCTTCTAGGCAAGCTCGCTCCATCGTAGACCTTTAGTGCTATTCTCTAACAACATTTTCGTATCTCGACAGTAGAATTCGAGGTGAGTTTCAAATGAAGATCTTTATGTTGTGTGCAATAAAGCTCACTTTGTGAGTTTTATCACTCAGGTGAAGCTCGATATCGAAATAGTTTCTTACAGAATAGACTAGCTGGTCTCTGTCATCTCTGTCCTAGACTAGAGTCAAGAGCAAACTTAATAAAAACTACTAAAACTAACAAATACTTATGGACGAAACTTGAAGTTTAAAGCGCTGTGTGCACTCTCACCACGTTCATAACAACGACTTTGTAAAATTGCGTCTTCTTATTAAATCTTTCCAGAAGGTATTTTTTTTTTACTCCTCCCTCTCTGGGTGCAGCGGAAAGGAGTGTCAGACTCAGACTCTTACTGACTAAAACCCATCCGTGTTCCTCCTAACGCCCTTTGCGTTCCAGGGCCGCGGTGACTCTTTCGAAGAAATTCCGCAACCCTGGCAGGCACTGGCCCTAGGTCAGCCCTTACTCTGACATCTCTTTGAGACGTCTTTTCTTGCACCTTATCTTGACACAGGGGTGTACTAAGCTGTGTAAAGCGAAATGTGTATTTAAGTTAACACAACTATAAAGTCGAGCCAGAAGATTTAAAACAACAAAATCATCTCTACATTACATAATATCATAAAAATATTATAATTATACCAGAAGTAGATTAATAATTGTGAGATATAATGAGTCAATAATAAATAGTTACATTTTATTATGTTTTTAAACGATTTTATCTAAAACTAAATGTCAAGTATAATGTTCTGGCACTAATTGCGGTGCCGCTAGGGATCATGGATTCGTGATCGATAAAAGGTTTTAATGTGTGTCGTTTAATATAGATACTGTGATACTAGATAATATGTAAGTAAACATTTTTATGCAAGGCCCGATTCAGCTCAAACCAACAAATAAAATGATTATCTAATCGTCATCCACAGTCCGACTTCGCCCACTGCTGAACTATCAACTCTATTTTCCTCCTCTATGTTCTTGTGCCAATCAATCCCACGCTCATATTGCATCCAGGTTCTTTCTACCCGCCATAGCAGCAATGCCATCTGCGCATTTCGCCGCCGGACGACTAACACTTCTTCCAATCCTATTTATTACTTAGTAATATGGCTAGTTTACACGGTGCAAGCTGCTGCCTAGACAAGACAGATACTCGGATTGCTTACTCGTAAGCCAGTGTGACAGTATGACACTCCTAATAATACAAAATATTTATTTTATTTCGAAACGGTTCACATGTTGTGAGACACTTAGAAGAGTCATAAATTATACTTGAATAGCCAGGACCAAATAAGAGAGTAAATATCTGATTTCTAAAAACACTCTCACTCATCTGTTTGCGATAAATCACCTTAGAAAAAACCCAACCGAATTCTTAAAACAATTAAGAAATTACACAAAAAAGGGTCCGACAGTGAGTCGCCAAACATATTGGGGTTCCATGCTCGGCGAGTGAAGCGCATAGCCTGTCACTAGACCTCGGCCGTCCGTCCGTCCGTCTGTCGGTCGGTGGACGCTGTCTCAAGGGCCACAATGCTGGACAGTTGAAGTTTTCACGGATTATATATCTACTTTGCTGGTAAAGTAGCAAATAATACAAATTAAAGTTTATGGTGCGGAACCCTTCGTGTGCGGGACCGACTCGCGCTCGGTTGAGGTCTTACCAGGTAGCCACATCTGTTGGAAATCGCAAGGCTCGACGCTGAAGGCGTTGGCGTCACTCGGTGTTAGGGCTTCATAGTGTGCGGAACTAGTTAACCGAGTTAGGTTTGAATTAGGCCGGAGGCTATGTCTCGGATATGGCTATATGCCATAAGCTATAGGCTGGTGTTAGATAAACTAGCAGACGTGTGGTCCGTTGTAACCCTTAGGATAGCCGTTATTACTTATTAAGTTATATATAAGTTAGATTAATTTAGTGTTAATATGTGTGTGTGTGTTGGTGAACTAATGGGTGAGTGTTGTGTGTATTATCCTACCTTATTACCCTCTCTGACTTAAACGAGGTAACCGACACCTGTGTTAAGGTTCTAGGGATTCGGAGAAAGCCTTCTTATAGAGTGTGCTTTAGGCAAAGCAACAGACTGAATACAACAATGACTCTAATCTGACTCTAGACAAACCTTACCAAGACGCTGCACTAAGACACTGCTTATGGGAGGCTGAACCGAATAATACTCGCTACAAGTTAGGGCCTGTTTGAACTATAATGGTTCCTTGCAATGTCGAAGGTTATATCGTATCAACCAAACATTAGTAGAGGTTACCTCTCCCAATGGACCGACTGACCGCAGAATACTTTACATTGTTTTGATGTACGCGCATTTCCCGGGAGCGGGGGTAGGCTTCACCAAGTACCCTAAACTGGATTGATAGCTGTTCTGAGGAACGTTAGTAAATGTGTCTCGTCAAATCAAACTTGGTTTTCGGGCCTCTCACTGATACAAAAAAATATTATTTGGCGAAACACGTAATTTGGATGCCCAGTCGAAACGCCCCGATGCCTGACAAGAATGTCCGCACGGCTGCCGATTACACTGCAAGCTTCCTCTAAATGGGGTTAGATTAAGGAAATGCGAGGTGTCGAGTTCGAAAACCCACTTCGGCGCGCAGCAAGACTTTTGTAGAGAATTCTGCTACCGACTGACAACGCGGTACGCTTGAGCTAAGTTATATAATGTGTTAGTAATGGGTTGATAGGCCGATGTAAGGGGCTAATTTATATAGCGCGCGTCCAGAATTTCTGGGAACATGTCTCGCTCAATGACAGAGGCACTTCGCAGTCTCTCTGCCTTAGGATTGTGTAAGACATGCTTGAGTGTAGGGAACGTGTACTGTTGTGACCGCAGCAGGTTCTCTCTAGGCCTATGCACCTAGGACTCTCGACGGCACACGTACGATGTACAGGCAGTTGTAAGACGGCCGTACATCACTGGGGTGGGTCTCTAGATTATTGTAAATAAATTCACTATCGCGTTTTGAAATTAACTATTTCCACACAAGCGTTACGTGTCATTTTCCCTATTGCAGTCCTCTTGTCTTCTTAGCTTCATACATTGTAATCTCGTTATTGTTCCATAATCATTTATTGTTTTACGTATGTATACTAACCGTGAATTCCCAATATTAACTTCACCTTGCATCCCCTCCTTGTCCCTAGCCTCAAAGGTCGGACAAGGCAGTAGTTTTGGGAATTCATTTCGTACTATCGGTGGAAGAGTGTCCAGTCTGGAGGCGAGCTCTACAGGGCCAGGCGGAAGGCCTTGGGGCCTGGCCCTCCCGCCTATGGGCGGGACCGACCTTAGCAATTACGTTAATTCTAGGAAAAACGAAAATTTTATCGGCCTAGGGTAACTTAGGAACAGTCACATTTGGTGCCGTGACCAGGATTCTTGTCATTAAATGTACTGATTCACGTCAGTGCAACGAGAAAGAACGTTTATGGGTTACTACAAAAACAACACAACGTAATTTTATGTTAGGGACAACAATGGTTATAACGGCTGAGACATTAAATTTAACATAACGTATTCATTTATTGTTTGATTTGTAAATCGATACAGACGAACTAAGTTGCAACAGCTATAATATTAGTTTGCAGCAAAATTAACACGGCGTAATTCTAAGATCCATAATAATTGGTTAGGGATAAAAGGAGCGGCTACTTACTACGTTTACGCAACGTATTAATTTATGGCTTTATTAGCTCTCAAAAACAACACGGGTTACAACGGGGCTATATCAACTAGTGTTAACGGTTGATTATGTTAAGTCGACTACATTTAGCGGGTTCGATTCCCGAATGATTTATATATTGATTTATTTGTTTAAATATGTGCTAGGATTATTTATCAAGCTTGAAAATTAACACGTCAACTATTATCTAGCGAGTTCAAATCTCGTATTATTTATCTGTTTAAGTATGTGTTAGGTTTATTAAGTTGAAAATTAACACGTCAACTATTATCGAGCGAGTTCAAATCTCGTATGATTTATCTGTCTAAGTATGTGCTAGGCAATTTTAGCTGGTTTTGATGGCTGAGGAGTGTTAGGATTCCTGTGTCACGGCTTGTGAGTTAAATTCCCGCACTTATAATAAGGTTTTGTGTTCTTTGCTAATCTTTGTTTGACGTCCATAAGTACGGAGGTATTTATAAGTAGTTTATGGCTTGTATGTCTGTCTGTTTGAATTACTGTATTGATAATGGTGGGTTCGATTCCCGATGTATCAGCTACACAATTATATTTTAATAACAAAATATCATATTTATGTCCAATCTTGCGCATAGCATCGGGTTACTTAAGAACACATTAAGTCTGAAGTTTATGGCTTGACAGTCGGACACGTTACCGTAATTAACAACTAAACATTCCATTCATTTTAAAATAGAAAAATAACTTTGAACTTTTTTTTTTAAAAAAAAAAGCCATCCCTGGCGTAATTCTGGGAACAATGGAACACGTGTTTGCTGAAAATAATATTGCACAAACTCGAAGAATAAACTAAAAGGGCTTGGCCACAAAAAAGACCAAACCCTTAGAACAATGAAACAACTAGACAATAGCGGCAAAATAACTGATACCCCCGAAGAGGCCGCGTAGTAATTTTTGGTGTTTACGTAATAATAGTACAACGGATTTTGTGCTTTAGTTACTGCATTGCTAAATAAGTGATCTACCTGAATAGATGTAATTTGTGAATGGTTTCATTGATAGGGTCTAGAGCTAATATGATGATGGGTTCGACTCCCAACAGTGATTGGTATGTTCAATAGTTTAAGACACTGGATTGAGATTTGTATAGCGGTATAAAGTGAGCTAAGTACACATCCGAGTTACACGAGTAGGTCAGCGAGTTTGTGAAAATGAAGTGTGATGGAGTGGTTAAGTTATGCATGATTGTGTGATAAGGGAACTGAGCATAAGACGTATCCTTACTTATAGATGAGTGTTATATATTCAATACCTAAGGTCAAAAAAGGTGACCATAATGAGTACTTTCATAATAGCAGTTAAATCACCAAGAACAGAAACTCGGTACGGTACTTATAGGTACATTAGCTATTGTCGTAGTAGGATAGTCTTAATCTCGAAAACATGGCAGCGTTTCATTATTATGATGTACATATTTGGATAGATAAATACTGGTATTCAGCTGGATCCGGTTTGGCTGGAGGCTGACCCCATTACGGAGGGGAAAAGACCAGGCAGATAATAATGATATTTGAATAGATACTTGTGTGGTCTTATTTCAAATTCCAGGATATGTAATTCATCATTAGGCTGCGACAACGGGATACCTAAACCTACGGTTCGTGAGTTGCGCCTGACCCATAGCTTCATGTTATTGGCTGACAACGACTTCAGTAGCTGTAGCGTGTTGGCTCCTTTTGCGAAGCTAAGTATTTCAGTTATTATAACAGTAATGTTACTCATGACCTTTTTCATGTCAATAAAATCAATGTCTAGACATATGACAAGCTATGACTTCAAATTAATATACCAATGAGCTATCTTGTCACTAGTGATACAGTCTGAGGGGGGCATTGTTCTAATTGCCTTAGCCCTTGTTGAGAAAGCTAACATTTACTTTAGAAAATCTAGAGTATCTATAGATTCTAACATAATATTGCAAGTCTTAATGGATTGGTCTTTTGGATATTCTCATGGTATTGATTTAATATAACTCTGTAAAACCTATTCGATTTCAGAACCTCTCAAGGCTATTTCATCTTATTGGAACAAATTCTAATATGTTTATGTGCGAACTATTTCAGCTGTACCTGGATACGAGTACGAGCAGCTGTCGATGCTGACTCAGCACCGGGGCGCTTCAGGAAGGGCCTCTGTCCAGTGACACTGCGATAGGCTGAGTTTGCTAGCACTATAGATAGTGTGAACGATAACACAAATACACTTAAATGAGACTCTGGTATGTAAAATTAAACTATAAGCATGCACAGTCTTCTATTGGAATATGAAGAGTATTTCAAAATAAATAAGTTCGTTTGTAGCAATTGTGTACCTATTGGATTGGAAATTACATAGAATTGATGTGTAAAACTAAACTATAAACACACAAATTTCCTGAAACTTGTTATAAAAATGTTATCAGGAGTAGGCATTATACAATGGAATAAGTTCAAACAGAACAGTTCGATATCGACAGCAGATTAGATAAGACTTTGCTGTATCTAAATAAACTATATACACAGAAGTCTTCTGAGGTTTTATATCAAAGTAACATGAATAGTTATTATTCAAGAATATAAGTTTAATCGTAGCATTTTATGCATTGAATATAGGTTAAATAAGACTCCACTGTGTAATATAAAACTAAATCACACACAGGTCTTGGATATTTATTATTTCAATATGAAAAGAGTAGGTATTACGAAAGAAAATAAGTTGAAATGCAAAAGTAATGTGTCGATTCAAGATAAGATTCTGGTGAACACCTAAACCATATCTAAATATGTATACCTGTCCTGACCAACCAGGTCTTCTGAATTTTAAATTATTAAAATGCGCCGAGAGAGTTTAGGGAGGTAAAAGTTGATATAGGTTGAGTTTATTAAGTATCAATTGAGGATATGTTCATGAAACATTAAGAAATTATAGCAGACATTGCAGCTAATTGGAAACGAGTTCCAACTAGAAACTTATTATATTACTCATTTGACATATTACATGAGTATGGGTCTTTATTAGTTTTATGAGGAGCCGAAGTTAATCCTATTTTGAAAGCTCATCCGCTATACTGCGTCACGCGTCTGATTTTCAGAGGGGGGAATGTGACAGTATGACACTCCTAATAATACAAAATATTTATTTTATTTCGAAACGGTTCACATGTTGTGAGACACTTAGAAGAGTCATAAATTATACTTGAATAGCCAGGACCAAATAAGAGAGTAAATATCTGATTTCTAAAAACACTCTCACTCATCTGTTTGCGATAAATCACCTTAGAAAAAACCCAACCGAATTCTTAAAACAATTAAGAAATTACACAAAAAAGGGTCCGACAGTGAGTCGCCAAACATATTGGGGTTCCATGCTCGGCGAGTGAAGCGCATAGCCTGTCACTAGACCTCGGCCGTCCGTCCGTCCGTCTGTCGGTCGGTGGACGCTGTCTCAAGGGCCACAATGCTGGACAGTTGAAGTTTTCACGGATTATATATCTACTTTGCTGGTAAAGTAGCAAATAATACAAATTAAAGTTTATGGTGCGGAACCCTTCGTGTGCGGGACCGACTCGCGCTCGGTTGAGGTCTTACCAGGTAGCCACATCTGTTGGAAATCGCAAGGCTCGACGCTGAAGGCGTTGGCGTCACTCGGTGTTAGGGCTTCATAGTGTGCGGAACTAGTTAACCGAGTTAGGTTTGAATTAGGCCGGAGGCTATGTCTCGGATATGGCTATATGCCATAAGCTATAGGCTGGTGTTAGATAAACTAGCAGACGTGTGGTCCGTTGTAACCCTTAGGATAGCCGTTATTACTTATTAAGTTATATATAAGTTAGATTAATTTAGTGTTAATATGTGTGTGTGTGTTGGTGAACTAATGGGTGAGTGTTGTGTGTATTATCCTACCTTATTACCCTCTCTGACTTAAACGAGGTAACCGACACCTGTGTTAAGGTTCTAGGGATTCGGAGAAAGCCTTCTTATAGAGTGTGCTTTAGGCAAAGCAACAGACTGAATACAACAATGACTCTAATCTGACTCTAGACAAACCTTACCAAGACGCTGCACTAAGACACTGCTTATGGGAGGCTGAACCGAATAATACTCGCTACAAGTTAGGGCCTGTTTGAACTATAATGGTTCCTTGCAATGTCGAAGGTTATATCGTATCAACCAAACATTAGTAGAGGTTACCTCTCCCAATGGACCGACTGACCGCAGAATACTTTACATTGTTTTGATGTACGCGCATTTCCCGGGAGCGGGGGTAGGCTTCACCAAGTACCCTAAACTGGATTGATAGCTGTTCTGAGGAACGTTAGTAAATGTGTCTCGTCAAATCAAACTTGGTTTTCGGGCCTCTCACTGATACAAAAAAATATTATTTGGCGAAACACGTAATTTGGATGCCCAGTCGAAACGCCCCGATGCCTGACAAGAATGTCCGCACGGCTGCCGATTACACTGCAAGCTTCCTCTAAATGGGGTTAGATTAAGGAAATGCGAGGTGTCGAGTTCGAAAACCCACTTCGGCGCGCAGCAAGACTTTTGTAGAGAATTCTGCTACCGACTGACAACGCGGTACGCTTGAGCTAAGTTATATAATGTGTTAGTAATGGGTTGATAGGCCGATGTAAGGGGCTAATTTATATAGCGCGCGTCCAGAATTTCTGGGAACATGTCTCGCTCAATGACAGAGGCACTTCGCAGTCTCTCTGCCTTAGGATTGTGTAAGACATGCTTGAGTGTAGGGAACGTGTACTGTTGTGACCGCAGCAGGTTCTCTCTAGGCCTATGCACCTAGGACTCTCGACGGCACACGTACGATGTACAGGCAGTTGTAAGACGGCCGTACATCACTGGGGTGGGTCTCTAGATTATTGTAAATAAATTCACTATCGCGTTTTGAAATTAACTATTTCCACACAAGCGTTACGTGTCATTTTCCCTATTGCAGTCCTCTTGTCTTCTTAGCTTCATACATTGTAATCTCGTTATTGTTCCATAATCATTTATTGTTTTACGTATGTATACTAACCGTGAATTCCCAATATTAACTTCACCTTGCATCCCCTCCTTGTCCCTAGCCTCAAAGGTCGGACAAGGCAGTAGTTTTGGGAATTCATTTCGTACTATCGGTGGAAGAGTGTCCAGTCTGGAGGCGAGCTCTACAGGGCCAGGCGGAAGGCCTTGGGGCCTGGCCCTCCCGCCTATGGGCGGGACCGACCTTAGCAATTACGTTAATTCTAGGAAAAACGAAAATTTTATCGGCCTAGGGTAACTTAGGAACAGTCACACCAGCAGTTTTAGTCAGTAAGAGTCTGACACTCCCTCCTGCTTCACCCAGAGCGGGAGGAGTCATTTGATGATTTCCCATCCTTAAAAAAAAAGCTCGGCTCGCCTTAGCTGTCTACACGATGATAGATGATAGTAGCTGCCCTGCAGTCTCTTGCGAGGCGCAGCACACAAAAAATACTGGTATTGCTCGCAACTGGTTGACACTGGCGAGCTACTGCCGAAGGCGTCCGAATGATGCGAGTAGATGTGAGAGTTACTTGCAGGCGAACAGGCGAGTGAAAACAAAAAATGTTGAAGTAATGTAACTCGGATGCGAGCTTCTATCCAACTCGCACGTAAGATATGTCCATACGATGCGAGTTAGTTACTGCACTGCAGCTACTCCGCAAGCTGACTCCCACGCTAGCTCGCCAATATAGTCTCTCCTTCTACGTGCACATACGCACATACAAGGCCCTTAATCAAATGATTAAATCAAAGAATTTCAAGAACACGTCACCAATTTCATCATGTGCAATTGACGGGTACCAAAAACGGAGGAACTGCGTTTTAAAACAACATTCTGCGACGGAGGTGTGTCGAACCAGTTACGCACAATTCTGCGTAAGTAATTGACGTCAGAGCACGTTCCACCTGACTCAAACCAGTCTTGGAACTTTTCAGGTCATTGTAAAGAGTACATTTTAAAGCATTTCATCAGAGTAATATCACAGCTTTTGTTAGTACATTCTTATCGGTAACCTATGGAGTGTTTGACCGCGCCCCCGTCAGATTAGAGGAAGAGTGACAAGTTATCTATATTGCTGGTACAATGTCACATAATTTTGGACTTTACGCTTTCAATGTTAAGGTTTATTTTATGTAGGAAGTTCTCGGTGACGTCACGAGATAACACTTCTGTTTTGTTGGTACACCCACGTGTTTTGGTGGGTGTAGGGTGTAATTTGAAGGTCAGACTACGTTTCGTATCATTTTCTACTATGACGAAGTACTCACTCATATGTCTGATGAAATTCTTATCTAAAAGGGTAAATTGGGAACTGAAATATAAGAATAAACGCAATACCTCTTAAGGGGTCATTGAACTCATCATTATGAACAACTTTTACTATGGGACTAACACTGAAATCGCGAAAAAAAACCGACTTTCCCATACATTTATATGCGCATAACTCGACAAAATGTACTGAACAACGAATTTTTCGCGATTTCGGGATTGGTCCCATAGTAAAAGTTGTTCATAATTATGAGTACAATGACCCCTTAAGAGGTATTGCGTTTATTCTGTTACAGGTTGTAGATTCCTTATAACCTTTTATTCATATACCTAGGTGTCCCGTCTTTGAATAAAGATTTATTTATTTTACTTTATCTATTACATAGGCATTGATGCACCAGACTTCATACTCAGTGGTCCACCAGACTTCATACTGCAGAAACTTGATTCCCAAAAAATATTTGCACCCGAATGAGTCGTGTGACGACTCATTCGGGTGCAAATATTTTCGCCAAGTGATCATTTGTCAGGGAGCCGGTCTTGCAAGCAATGATTGAAGAACCGGTTTCCAGAAACACTGACGATGAAGTTGAAAACCCTTAGCATGATAGTTCCTCATAAATAACATGAATCAATATCAATACCTATTGTATAAAATTCTTCCGTTACTGACTGATTGAGTGACTGACAGACAACACACAGCTGAAACTACTGGTCGTAGAATAAAGAGCTGAAATTTGGCACGTGGGGAGTGTAGCACTAAGAGAGGAAATGCCGAAATTTCTACGGGAACGGGAAAAAACGGGATAAACGCGTACGATGTCGCGGGAAAAAGCTAGTATCGTATAAAATTCTTCCGTTACTGATGAGTGACTGACTGTGCGTTGTCTACACAGCCGAAACTACTGGTCGTAGAAAACTGAAATTTGGCTTGTAGGTTCCTGTAGGGGAGCACTTAGAAAGGATTTCCCGTAATTCCTACGGGAACGGAAAAAAAACAGGATATGCGCGTACGAAGTCGCGGGTGAAAGCTACAACGATTTAATAGAATAATAACAAGAATTGCCTGATTTCGGTTTGTAAGAAGAAAGCATTTTCAACCCGCGTTGGAATCAAAAAATGGAATTTAGCTTGATGAAGTATTCACGGTGCCATTTTTGTCGTCTTACAAAGGCGGCCTAATTAATATACCCGACATAAACTACCTCTAGGCGCGATTATTTTTTTTAGTAATTCATTAAGGTGATAGGTACAATCAAAATAAATAATGCATTAGAATTATGAAACAGCCTATTAATAATGTTTACGGATCAAAACAATGTCGCTGTTCCATTCCGCGCCGTCCTTGGAACACAAGGCTCGAACTGCGCTCGCTCCTGGTTGTTTCAAACTACGTCAGGCGTCATGATAATGCATAATAATTTATTTTTAGGGTTCGAACAAAAACGAAACCCTTATAGGATCACTCGGGTGTCTGTTTGTCTGTCTGTCCGTCTGTCACAGTCAGTTTTCTCCGGATCCACTAGACCGATTATGTTGAAATTTGGTACACATATGGACTTCTGTAACCCAAACGGACGCGTTACGTAAATCATTAAATTTTTAGTATGGGGGTCACTTTTGGGGGTCTAACTAGAAAATTTCAAAAAAATGTTTTTTGAAATATATCAAACTAGTGGACGTCACGCGGTTTCACCCGCGTAGTTCCCGTTCCCGTGGGAGTACGGGGATAATATATAGCCTATGTTACTCCCTGATAATGTAGCTATCCAATGCTATAAGTATTTTTCAAATCGGTCCAGGAGTTTCGGAGCCTATTCAATTCTAACAAACAAATCTTTCCTCTTTATAATATAAGTGTAGATGAAAGGGCTTACGGTGAAGGTTTTAATTATATATTTTTTTTCATAATTTTAAAATGAATGGTTTTGACATTAGACGAAAAATGACCATTCCCCCCCATCTCCGAAACTACTGAGCCTATAATTTTGAAAAAAAAAAATGGAAATAATAATCTTTACCTATAGATTACAGGAAAACCTATAAAAAGTCTATAGTGTTAAAATAACATACTAAAAAAAAATTCGTTTGGAACCCTTTGCACGCGAGTCCGACTCGCACTTGGCCAGTTTTTTAATCACTTTCCGCGGGTATCGTAAAAGGCGACTAAGGGACTCAGGGGAGAATGGGCAGCAGCGTTCTCTGTAAAACACAACACCATACACTGCGATAGTCAACCCGCCTGCCAAGCGTAGCCATTTTAGCAACGCCTCCCCCTTTGTGGGAGGTCCATGTCCAGCAGTAGACGTCTTCGGCTGTTATGATACGAACAGTTTTTAAGCCTCGGTCTAGCCATCTAATTATCTGAGCTTCAATCGACCTCTACTTCTTCGAACATGCGGTTTACCATCAAGAAAGTATTCTGGCAGAGCAGTTTTTCATCATCATCATATCAGCCAATTGCCATCCACTGCTGAACGTAAGCGCCAAAGAGCGCCAATTGTCCCGGTCTTAAGCAGTCCGCATCCATCCGCTACCAGCAACTTTGCCTTTGCCTTGCCATTTTTTAACCGACGAAAAAACGGAGGAGGTTCTCAAGTCGACGTGTGTTTTTTTATTTTTATTTATGAACACGCATAACTTTTTACAGAGTAGTCCGATTTTGATCATTCTTTTTATTGGAAAGGGTGTACCTCGAGTGTGGTCCCATACAAATTTGGAAAAAAATTCAAACCCTAAGGTTAGGAAAACAGGGGATGATTGCATTTTTGTAGGCCTACCCATGTTGGTATATAAGACCTGTTTTCCTTTAAAGTATTTATATTATACAACAAGTAATAGTTAAAGTGGGATTATATAACAGTTAATAGCTAAAGTAAGATAGGTAGCTATTTTAAAAGTAATAAAAAATTAAGCATGTATTAATTAGTAGATTATAGCCACAAAAAAGTAAAAATAAAAAACACCGGTAGCACTCCGGGAGTGCCGACAGAAGTGAAAACTTTAGTATTAACGTTGTGTTTAATTATAAGTACAAAAATACTATCATTTATGAGGTAGAATACAATGTTTATTTATTGCGCTATCGTACACAAATATGACAATTTACATGTTATTATTCATAATATTATATCGTTATTTATTTATATATTACATTAATTTTTATCTCTTAGAAAAATCAACTTTCATCCATAATTTCGTAATTCCGTAATTTCGTATCCTTGGATACGCGTGGCACGCTGTACATAAACACAGACGGACATTCGCGCAAGCGCCCTGTGCCGCCTAAGCGGAGCAGCACACTCAGGCACGGTAGAAAGAGTGGGAGATACTAGTTCCTCTCCCTTCCCCTCGATCTTACGCTTTTTCGATCAGCATCACGTGACCCTGACGCGAGTCCGTCTTACGCTTTTTCGATCAGCATCACGTGACCCTGACGCGAGTCCGTCGTACGCTTTTTCGATCAGGTCACGTGTCCTGACGCGAGTTTAAGATTTTATACCCATTACAGAAAAAGTGCTCAACGCCGCTAAAGAAGTTTTCACTTCAAAAACTTTTTAACAAAAAAATTAAACCTCCGAAAAAATTGAAGAGCAAAAAATAATAAACCACTTTAGGTAATTTCGGAAGTCGGTTTAAAATACGAATAAAGAAGCAAAAACACCGACTTCCGAAATTACCTTAAGTTATTTTTTGTAAAAAGATTTAAGTATTATTCTTTGCTTGTCAGTTTTTTCGGATGTTTAATTTTTTGTTAAAAAGTTTTCTCATTATTATCTGCATTAAATAACACAACCGCTAAAATTAAAAAAAGTGCAATATAACCTAAATATAGTTCAAGTTTATCATTGCCAGATAAACTGTAGATATGCAGGAATTACCGTGACGTCGGTCGGTGTCTACGTCATAGCATTTCTTTTGTTTTCTTTTCATAACAATGCCTTTCATCTTTGGGCAAGGAGGGTCTTATTGCTTTTTGCTTTTATTTGAATAAGGAACGGATGGAAAGATCCACGAGGAAGTGGGTTATAACTTGCATTATGAGGAAAAACTACACATAATCATATTATTTGGTAATATCTATACAAATATCATAAAGCTGAAGAGTTTGTTTAGTTGAACGCGCTAATCTCAGGAACTGATGATTCGAATTGAGAATATATTTTTGTGTTGGATAGCCATTGATATATAAAAATCACAAGATGCACAGTCTCGAACAAATGCAACACTCGAAACTGTCGTCAAAAACTGACATGTATCAAGTGTCATGTGTGAGTTGTGTGTAGTTATACTATAAACAATTTTTTTTTTGCAAGTTCAACCTTACACGTATCGCTTAAAGTTGTTTTTACAAAGCAGTGCAGTATGGCGAGCGATGCGAGACTGTTTGAAACTAGCGCACAATTATACATATTGCGCTTGTTCTTTGCGATGAGATGCTGAGTGTGTATCTTGGGTTTTTTATATATCAATGTGGATAGCCCATTTAACGAGAAAGGTTATAGGCTATAACATCACGCTAACGACCAATAGTAGCGGAGCATTAATGAAAAATGTGACGCAGACGAAGTTGCGCGGGTCAGTAATGTTCGTTCATAGATATTTGGTAAGGGCATCCATCACTTGACATTTCAGAAAGGCTGGATCGATTTGTCATTTTTTAATAGTCGAAAAAAAGGATTATAAGGAAGATTAGAAGAAAAATTTGGGAAAAACTGGTAAACATTTTTACGAAACTTGTTCTGCAATACAAGGTATGTCAGGACAGCAAACTAAGTACCTGCTTAGCCTAATAAAAGTTATGCACTTTAATTTCGCTTTCATTTCATTTTCTTTTCTATTTCTTGAAGGGCCAGTTTAACAATAAATGTAGATAACTTTTACCTGAGGAATAAAAACGTCGGATTGCAGGAAATATTTTATTTTTCAATTAAAAATGACCTGACTACTGGAGAATTTTCCCAAAGATGAGAACGGGCGAAAGCACTAACAGTAGGTACTAAAAGCAATATCAACCTAACTATTAAAATAGCGCCAAATAGAAGAAGACAACTAATTTTTATCTACAAAAACATCGTGCATTTCTTGATGACGTAGCCAATAAAAATCAAAGCCAATGAAAACAAATTAATTACTGATACTGCAATTACGATTAACGATTTGTTTGATAAAATAATCCACGATTTAAAAGAAATGCGATAACTTTCTAACAGGCCGCTAAGCACTATCATCTATACTTCTATACTAATATATAAAGCTGAAGAGTTTATTTGTTTGTTTGCTTGAACGCGCTAATCTCTGGAACTACTGGTCCGATTTGAAAAAATATTTCAGTGTTAGATAGCCAATTTATCGAGGACGACTATAGGCTATATATCATCACGCTAAGACCAATAGTAACGGAGCAGTAATGAAAATTGTGACGCAGACGAAGTTTCGCGGGACAGCTAGTCATATAATAATATAAAGGTTCTATAGGTTTCAGGTTCTCACTGATAAGCTTATATGTATTAACCAATGATAAGTATCATCGTTGACTCTAACGATCTGATCTTAAGGTTAAGTAATCAAGTCATCAATATTTATTGATGAATTGATAAGGGGTTAGTACCGTGTGCCGATCTTGATATCTTAAGTAACTGCATTACTAATTAGTTATTACCTACAAATTAATTAGTAGCTCATCTCGTAGAGCCGTAAGACAAGCCGCAAAAGGTACCTACACTCCAGCAATCAGCATGCCTTTTTAGTTTGGAGAAGGAAAAATATAGTAATCATGAACTATGGAACATATTTTTGTAATTTCGAATGATCCCACCGAGTTTTCTATTTTGAGTTGAGTAGCGACTACCTTGTACAGTAATAATCTATCCCAGCCATACCTAGGAAAACCTGGACAGCAGTTTGGATGCGAGTAGTTTTTAAATTCATTCCGAACTAACATCAAAAATAAAATAAAAACTACTGAACCAAACTGAATCAAATTTTTATGGAACCAAATAGCAAGTATACTGCATCGAACTAAAAAAGAATCACAGAAATCGGATCAGAAACCTCGGAATAATCGGTGTATATACATTTTAAAAAAATACCCACCGAATTGAGCACCTCCTCCTTTTTTTGGAAGTCGGTTAACTACTTAGCTTTTACTTAGGCCAGACGCTAAGCATTGCCAATTTGCCATACAACGTGGGAATGCCGCCAGTCTCTTTGGCACATTACCAGCTGACAGCGTTGAGGACGATTTTTTTTATGGTATTTTAGTGTTTAGTAAGTTCAGTTTATTTTATTTGTTAATTATACATTAGATTTGTAAATAATTTAAATAGTGTTTAAAAAGATTTAAGTAATAAATTTACATCAAAATGTGTTAATCTGTACGTCTACCATGAGTTTTATCAATCGATACTCGCTAGCGACTGTAGTTAAAAAATGTATGAAAACTTTAAAAAGACAAGTTTCTAAGTTATTTTTTTAAGTTGTTAACTAACAAGCAAGTAAGATGCAAGTAAAACTTTAGTTAATAACAAAAAAAATGAATTAAAAACTTGTTTATTTTTTTAGTTTTCACACATTTTTTTAATTACATTCGCTAGCGAGTATAGATTGATAAAACTCATGGTAGACGTACAGTTGAGTAGACGCAAAAATGTGCCAAACAGTTGGCTTTTGGCTTAATGACTTTGGCTTAATTGGTTTAATCAGAATCATATATCTGATGGTGCAATAAAATATCATAAAAGAATTCATTCGCAATGTTTGTCGCATATAACTATTATGTGAACTACAAACATCTACATGCATACATGACAGTATCTCCAGCCTGTTGGTTCGCATAGCAGCAATACCTGGTAAGGTTGTAGGTATTGATTTTTAATTACTTGTAGCTATGTGCTGCATACAGTAGGCTTGCTGCACTGCCAGTTGCTAGGGAAACTCGGGGATTCCATGAAACCCAATGAGGCCTTTAAATATTTTTTATGACTGAATTTACCCAATCAAATCGAGTTTGGTAAAACTAAAAGAGGTTATCAAAGCCTCTCACTTTTGTACTTACCTATATAAGACTGGAAATGGTAGGTAAAGTAGGTATCTTGACTTCAGTTCCTGTGTCCTCTACATGGGGCAGAGAGCGTTCATAGTGCGCTGCCATCCCGAACGGTCTTGAGCTTCGCGCTTCATTTCGCTCCAGGTCTTTCCTATTTGCTTCGCTTCTGTAATGATCGTCCGGCGCCAGGTCTGCTTGGGGCGACCACGTTTACGCTTTCCTTGGGGATTCCAGTTTAGGGCTTGCCTCGGTATGTGTTCAGGATCCCTTCGGAGCGTGTGGCCGATCCAGTTCCACTTGCGGCGTTTGATCTGCTGGTCGATCGGAGTCTCACCGCGGCGTTCCCACAGATCTTGGTTGGAGATTTTCTCGGGCCAGTAAACACCGAGGATACGACGAAGAAATCGGTTGATAACGACCTGGAGTTCTAAGTGACCTTCCATGTCTCACATCCGTACAGTAACACGGTTTTTACGTTGGATCGGAATATTCTAAGTTTTACTTTTCGGGTCAATTTTCTTGATTGCCATACAGGACGGAGCTATGCAAAGGTTGCTCTTGCTCTTGCCTTGCCAAAGTATCTAGATCTATCTTAGATCGTATCTTAGGCAATCTAAGAGCGAGTTGGATATTTATTTACTCTCAAACTCAAAAACATTATTTAATTATTACGTACTTATTATAACACTTAAGTATTTATCTATTTTATTTTACCCGCATCCGTGTGTCACTGCGGGGTGCCAACTGAAAACCAGCGCTGGGCGTCTGACGCCCAGCAAATGCTGAGATGGTAACCCTTTCGGTATGGGCACGCTCAGCGCAATGACTCTGTATCGTTTTCGTTTTGTATTATTGTTCTTTTGTTTTCTATAATTTGTTTGTTGCTGTGTTTTGTCTGTGTCGAATAAATATTTTCTATTCTATTCTATATAACCAGAGCCTTGGGAAAAGCCAGAATTAGGGTCAGGCACAAACCAGGAAAGTGTGGCACAAAGGATAGATATGGCTACGTTAGCAAATAGCAAAATGGCTCAGCAATATTTTTATTAACAGATTTCTTCTCTAGACCATACTAGATATTAGTCAGTGCTGATATCACAATACTGAGACCAAGTGTACAAAGGATCTTTTATTATACTCATGAGTTGTTTTTGAGTAAATTAGGACAGGTCTGATAATTAAATTAACAGGGTCAGTCCAAAACTCCTACCTGCACTGCACACGCACTCAGACCATGCTCTGAATTTTGAATCCTGCTCTCTTCTACTCTTTTTTTTACGTCCCTAAGTGACCTTAAGTGCTATAACAGCAAATAAATGAAATTATATTAAAAATTAACGGTGACTTCCATACAAGAAACGTGTTTTATTTCGGTTTATGGTACGGAACCCTTCGTGTGAGAATCCGACTCGCACTTGGCCAGTTTTGAGTCTGATTCGAGTTACGTAGCAAGAATTTTGATTGGCTTAGGGAAAGCTTTGAGTTCGTAAGTGATTTGGTACATACTTAATTATAAAAGGTATGGTGTAGTGTAGTGGACAGATCTATCCACATTTACTGCCAGACCGATGGATACCACAACATTCATGAGATGATCATCCACATCATCACAGAACAACGTGATAATCGCGTGACAAACCGATCTATATTTAGAGTAACAATGCATCTTAACCGGAGGAATGAGCTGCATCCGGTGTTGCTAAGGTTGACAAGAAATTATTTGTGAACTTCTTATGGCCATGACTTGTTACAATTTTGATCCATTTGTTGAGCGAATCATTGTTCAAAGAACTATTTGTACATTTGTCAGTATTGTGGTCTTATGATTGTGGGAAAATAACTGTACCTAAGTATTATAAATTGGGGCTGTGCGATTTAAGCTTCGATTAGCTTTTTTCCATGTTTACGGTCCTTTAGCACATTTTACAGGCACCGTGTCTTTTTCCCGAGTATAATGTCTAGGGCACTCAGCGATCCAACTCAGTAAATCCATCAATTATCTCCAACCTGCAAATAGATAATGTTAAATCTCTTTATCATATCTATTCTTTTTTTTAATTACTTTTGATAGGCACGCGTTTGACCACTATCTCACCTGGTTGTGAGATAGTGAAAAATGGTGGGAGATGGAGCACGCTTGCCTCAAAGTATTCACTCTTGACTTAAAGATTCCCAGGTTGTAGCTATCAGGAAACACAAACTCTGGCAGGGAATTCCACTCCTTAGCTATACGCACTATGATTTATTTGATTAATTGTTTTGTCTTTTTTTTATTTTTTTATTTGTGATTGGTTTGCTCTTGACTCTAGTCTAGGTCAGAGATGACAGAGACAAAGTCTACGATGGAGCGAGCTTACCCAGCCTGTTCACTCTAACTTTGAAGAGATTAGGGTTGTAAGCGTTTGGAAACACAGACGCAGGCAGAGAGTTGGCTTACAGGAAGCATCGACCTCTGTTTGTAAGTAGATCGATAGTTCGGATACGATAAATTGAAAGCTATGCGAGTAGTAGGTACTACAGACCGATATTTGGCTAAACGAGGGGTCAATAAATCTTTACCGTAAAACCGAAAAAATCGTTTTATGATCGTTGTAGTAACTCTAAAACCAATTACCGTGAATTCAAAAATTACTACCTACTTACTGTAATTTGAAATTATCTTTTAAGGAAAATATCTGCATTAACAGCAGTTAGCGGTTAATGAACTCCTCGCGGTAAATTACCCCTTGGTTGGAAAACCCGACAACTTACCAACACATAGCTGCATAGGCTTTATTTAAATATTTAAAGCGGCTACGCGGAAAAGTCAATTATATCTCTTTGATTTTGTATTCGACGTAGCCAGAAGGATCGCCAAACTGAGGTGTCACCTCAGTTTGGCGATCCTTCGGGCTATGTGGACACCACATTCCTCGTAGAACAGGTCGATGGGGCCGAATAGTTCTGGAGTGGCAACCGCGTACTGGAAGACGCACAAGGTGGACTGGTCAACTGTAGTGCTATTTTGTAACAACATTTTCTTATCTCGACAGTGAAATCCGAGGTGAGTTTCAAATTAATACCTTTATGTTGTATGCAAAAAAGCTCATTTTGTGAGTTTTATCACTCAGGTGAAGCTCGATATCGAAATAGTTGTTTACAGCAGTGCGATTCTGTAAACATATCGAAGTGAACACTTGGGCGAAGTGAACGACAGGTGAGCTGTCAAACCATACAAACAAGACGGCGTGACAACTCACTTGTCGTTCACTCCACTTATGTGGTCACGGTGAGATGTTGACAGAATCGACCGGCAGAATAGACTAGCTGGTGAGGTTCGCAGGTAGCCGATGGATGCGAGATGCACCGGACCGATTGTTGTGGCGACACTTGGGTGAGGCCTATGTCCAGTAGTGGACGTCTTTCGGCTGATATGATGATGATGATGATTTTGTATTCAATTTTCTCTTATGAAATTGATTTCACGAACATTGGTTGACCAAAGCGAAAGGTCGCTTAGTTGATCGTAGAAGCAACCCTATCATTTTGTTTCGAAGATAACAAAGAGAGGAATGTAGTATGTTATGTATATCCACTGTAGTATGTTTTAGATTAACATCTTGAATATTTCTTGTGCTGTGTGGTGTAGGTAACTGTACAACAAGCGTCAGCGTGAATTGTTTCTCCGTGAATCGTCTAACTTCAAGGACTCGGCGTTTTTCTGGTGGTTGTCACTGTTGATTCTGACTCTCAGGAGTTGCAGTGGTTGGGAAAATAGTGTGGCGGGCTTGTTCTATAAAGAATCAACAGTTGATCTTGGTAATTGTTTATTGACTTTTGAATTTGGCTTTAATAAATAATTCTTATTGTGTGGTCAGTAAGGTCTGACGACTCCACACTCCCTAGTGTCGGTTTCTAAAACGCCTCAAGAGCCTCTGACATGGTTTATTTGACGACCGCCATTTGGCGGCCGGGACCACCGGCTTAAACGGCGTGCCTTCCGAAGCACGGAATCATTTTTTTATCAAACAATCAGGTGATCCAAGCCTGCAATGCCCTGGCCAAACTGGAAACAACTTTACAAAGTATGCTTACCGTGGGAATCGAACCCACGACCACCAGGTCACAAGGCAAATGCCTAAACCACTCGACCACGGAGGCAGTTTTTTTTTATTTGTGATGGGTTTGCTCTTGACTCTAGTCTAGGTCAGAAATGACAAAGTCTACGATGGAGCGAGCTTACCCAGCGGAGCCTGTTCACTCTAACTTTGAAGATATTAGGGATGTAAGCGTTTGGAAACACAGACGCAGGTAGAGAATTCCACTCCTTTGATGTGCGCATTATAAAAGACGTTTGGAAACGCTTAGTGCGAATTGAAGGAATAGTATAACAAGGTAGGGATGGTAAGATGCAGTGCGTCTGGATGTCCGATGGTAGAAGGGGGCCGGTGGGATGAGGTCGTGGAGTTCTTGGGCACACTCACCGAAGTACAATCTGTAGAAGACCGACAAGCAGGCAACCTTACGGCGATGAGCCAAGCTATGTAACTTGGCATTCACCAGTTTTACGTCACCGATGAGCCTCTTAGCTCTGCGTTCCACCGAGTCAAGCGCGGCAAGCTGATATATGGCTTTATATGGATAAATAATTAAAGCATTCATATGAAAAGCACTATAACATGCAGCGGAACACCATTTAGCTCTACAACAACTTGCACAAAGCGTGCCATAAAACGATCTATGTCGATGCAAATCTCATAGTACAAGAGTTAAGCTCTGTTTAATGCATTTTATATGGGTTCATTTCACTGGCTTTAGATTTATTGTGTCTGATTACCGAGCTCTTGGTCTAGATCCAATGTTATTGGATTATGTCTTTGTGTTCAGAAATGAATGGAGATGGATTTCTTTGTTCTTTATTGAATGTGTGGGAATGCCAAATTGTTGAATCAACTAATACCTATTGTCGTTCTAATATTATCATGATAGATAAATTCCATCTTATTTTCTAAACTCCACTTATATACTGCATCAATGTCTGATTGCAGAGCTTGGCAATCGCGCTCACATTCTATTTCATAAAATAGTTTTAAATCATCAGCACATGGAAAGGAGAAGTGAAAATGAAAAGGAGTGGAGTGGTGCCTACTACCGAACCTTGACTCACAACCGAGAGATTGTGGTATGACAGTGACTCGTACAATCCTAATCTGACAAATTGTCGTCGGCGACACGAAGAAGCAATTCACAAAAGAGAATTTTTAATTATACATTCAGTCAACGTAAGGTTCAGTTAAAAAACTGGCCAAGTGCGAGTCGGACTCGCGTGCAAAGGGTTCCGAACGAATTTAATTTTTTTAACATGTTATTTTAACACTACAGACTTCTAATAGGTTTTCCAGTAATCTTAAGGTAAAGATCTATTACCTCCATTTTTTTTCAAAATTTTAGGCTCAGTAGTTTCGGAGATAAGGGGGGGAATGGTCATTTTTCGTCTAATTTTTTGTTTAACTTCTAAACCATTTGTTTTAAAATTATGAAAAAAATATAATTGAAACCTTCACAGTAAGCCCTTTCATTTGATATGTCACACGATATTGTACAAAAAACTTTTTTTTTTAATTTTGCAGTTTGACCCCCAAAAGTGACACCCATACTAAAAATTTAATAATTTACGTAACGCGTCCATGTTTGGGTCATAGAAGTCCATATGTGTACCAAATTTCAACAGAATCGGTTCAGTGGATCCGGAGAAAACTGGCTGTTACAGACGGACAGACAGACAGACACCCGAGTGATCCTATAAGGTTTCCTTTTTTTTCGGAACCCTAAAAACAGCGCCAGGCAGCTCCTAGTTGTCTAGCATTTTGCTGAACTGGACCTATTTGGCGCAGGCGTGGGGCACACATGTTATTGTTTTAAAATTAAGTTTCATAAAAGTGACAAATAAACAAGTTTTCACACTACCTGCACGAAAACTTCAGATTATACATTTGTCATGCAAACTCAACCTAAAGTAAGTCATTATTGCCCGGTGGCTTATAATGAAATTCGGTACAATATTATTGCCCGGAGGTGATTAGAATTTGGAACTCCACTTGGAGACCGACGGGAACCGCTCGCGGCCAGTCACCTCTCTTCATGACTTGCGAAAAAATTTCTTGCAGTAGGAGTGAAAAAAAATAGGTGTAAAAAGTAGAGTATGCTCTTCTGGGATAAAATTAAGTGTCTTTCCCTTGCTGCATTCAGGATTCTTGCATTAACTCCCTCGCTTCGCTTGTGAGTTAAGCTCTAAACTAACTTTCGAATCCTTCATTAGGTTCGGGATTCAATATGACGCCCGTGACATAAGACACTGATTTATCCCCTCGTTGCATAATCTACTATTTCGTTTTTCGATCATTGCAATAATTGCAGTAGGTACAGCAGTGCGTTTCTGTGTCTCACCGTGTAAGCTTAGGTGAAATGAACATGAAGTGAGCTGTCAATACATACAAACAAGATGGAATGACTCACCACTTAATCGAAGAATCTGGTTTATACCTTCAGTTTATTGTGTTTTTTTTGGAACGAAGTTCCTTATTTTTTTTTTACTAATATACCCACTTGCTTTTCCAATCTACTTTAGACACTGGCAGAATAGTCGACATCGGCTATGTTTGCCATATCTTAATCTTAAAATATATAAATCACGTGTCATGTTGTTTTTCCGCGATGGACTCCTAAACTACTGAACCGATTTTGATGAAACTTTGTAACTATCTGTTATTTGATCCAACTTAAAAGATAAGTAGGAGTTTTTAAGAACGGGAAAAAACGGGATATGCGCGTACGAAGTCGCGGGCAAAAGCTAGTATAAATATAGAATAGATTCACTTCATACTCGCTCCACCTAAGTGTACACGGTGAGATGTTGACAAAATATACCAGCTGATTACGGAGACATTGATTTTTTCAGCATTTCTTTGTCATCATCATCATCTAGCCTCAGCCTAGCCTTTTCCCAACTTACTTTTTATATTGGGGTCGGCTTCCAGTCAAACCGGATTTAGCTAAATACCAGTATTTTAGGTGGAGCGGCTGCCTACCAGACCTCCACAACCCATTAACTGGGTAACACGGTACTTCATGGCAAGACTTGAGTCAGATTTACTTGTCTTCTGACTATCCGTAACGACTGCCAAAGATCTACAATACTAATGACAGCCGGGAACAACGGTTTAACGTGCTTTCCGAGGCACGGAGGAAACTCGGTACCTATGTTAAGATGGTCACCCATCCACTGACCAACCTTGGCAAGCAACCCGTGCGGCTGTTATTATCTAGCCGAGCTCCTCAGCATTTCTTTGTAGTTAAAAGATGACATTTAAACTTGGTATGTTTATGAAAGTTTGTCATAGGTACCATTTTCCATAGAAATGATATATTTTACGACGATACCCCGGGGCTACCCGATTGCATTAAAAAAAAAATGCAAACCCTGCAACCCGTTCCGTAGTTACAGGGGCGGACTGGGCCTGTTTAAAAAATTACTAGTTTTTGCTCGCGTCTTCATACGCGCATATCATGTTTTTTCCCGTTCCCGTAGGAATATCGGGAAATTTAAATTAGATTAAATTTAAATTAGACGACACGGTTGGCGCAGTGGTTGAGCGATTGACGGCTGCGCTGCGTATCGCGGGTTCGATTCCTGCACGGAACAAATATTTGTATGGCCTACAGATAAGTACTTGTTCTGGGTCTGGCTGTTTGTGTATGTGAGTTTGTATGTTTGTGAACGCACCCATGATACAGGAGAAGTTCCTAGTGTGGGAAAAAGTTAAAAAAAAAAAAATACCACCAACTCGCACTAAGCGTTTCCAAACGTCTTTTATAATGCGCACAGCAAAGGAGTGGAACTCTCTGCCTGTGTCCGTGTTTCCAAACGCTTACAACCCTAATCTCTTCAAAGTTAGAGTGAACAGGCTCCTTCTGGGTAAGCTCGCTCCATCGTTGACTTTGTCTCTGTCATCTCTGACCTAGACTGGAGTCAAGAGCAAACCCATCACAAATAAAAAAAAATAAAAATATGTCGGGAAATCCTCTCTTAGGGATCCCCCTAAACTCCGCAAGGAACCTACATACCAAATTTCAGCTTTCTGCGACTAGCAATTCCGGCTGTGCGTTGTCTGTCAGTCACTCAGTTACTCAATCAGTCAGTAACAGTAGAATTGTATGGTAATAGGATTGATTAAATGTGTGATAGTAATTATATAGTACACATGCTAAATAGGTTTGTTGGAAAAAGGGGAGACCGAGTTGTGCATTATAAAGTTAGATTGCTTACTGGATATTAGGGAGAGCTCTTTATTGATGGTAGAGATATTATAAAAATGTTTGACGTTCAAAAAGTGCCGATTCTCAGGCTAGTTTGAATACATGACTTACGATTTTGACCCCAAATAAATCCGGATAAGTGTATGAATGATGATACTGATGTTTTCATCCTTAACGAGTTATAGCAGCTCAATTATTTTCTACTAGATGTATTCGATCTTGATATGGATTTGAAAATATTATCATACGGTTTTCCCAAATTAATTAAAATAACATCACAAAGCTTCTTAATTTTGACAATAAGATAAGTTGTTAATCTAGAATTTTAAGATAAGATTCGATATCAAAAGAAAGATAAGCGATTTTTAATTACTAATTGGGTCATTAGTTTTGCCTTAAAATGAAATCAGATAGTTATGTCATAGTCCGGTAGGCCTCCAACGAAGAAAACGTGGGCCGATGACATGATGAAGGTCGCGGGAGTCTGCTTGATGCAAGGATCAAAGAACCGGTCGATAAGGCGACGCTTAGGGGAGATCTATGTCGATCAGTAGACATCTTTGGGCTGAAATGCTGACAATAATAAAATGATCTTTAATAACTGCATATTTAAAAATCCGTTAGCGTATTATACTGTATCAGTAGCTCTCAAGTAACTCTTAAGTATTTAATAAGGAAAACATCAACTAAAAATCATTCATTATAATTAATTACCTATTGATACGCTTTTGTAATAGTAGTTTTACTTTTCCTCAAGCATGTTTTAGTCCAATAACTGGGTGGAAAACAATCGTAGGATGAAATTAATCAAATAATCTGCCTTGTTTTTTCACAACTACGTTGTTGCCGGCTTCAAGTCCAACCAGGTGCTGCTGAATACCAGTATTTTACATGGAACGACAGTTTATCTGACCTCTAGAACCCAGAAACTGGATATTACGATATTCTTTGGCAAACTGGTGTCAGATATCTTGTCTAGGGTAAAATGAATCTAACTTATAAATTGTAATTGCAAACAAACTTAAAAAACAACGTTCTTTTTTCAAATTTCTACATTGATAGTCCGATCGCGTAGAGAGAAATCTTTATGCAAACATTTTCTAAACATTCTTATTTTGAGGACACGTCTAGCCTATTGTCTACGGCTAAATCCTGTTATAGAAGGCTATGTTTTACAGTTTTATAATCCGTTATTGGCTTTCTTTTATCGCAGCTGTATTATTTCTGTGTATGTGTGTGTATTATTCTCTATAAAAAAGACACATTCATTTGCTCCGTACCAGTACCATAATGATGATGTATTATATTTGCAACGCTATATAATTTTGTTGTACATTTACAGTTACACCGTACTGTAAATCGAAGTTGGACATTTTTTTTTTCTGTATCGTCTAATTATTTGTCTTACTTTATAGAGTTGTAGCTTTCAGTAGAGTTTGTTCTAGTTAAAGAACAAATCTGTTAAGATTGAGCCGGTTTTTTAATCAACAATACACTTTTTATTCCAAAAATCTATCATTTATTTGGCACACCTGGGCACCTCCTTGAGTCCAACCCTAGAAGGAGCTCAGTGAATTCTTCTTCTTAACGTGTGGGCAGTAGGTCTAACGACCCCACACACCCTAGTGTCAGAGTTTCTAAACCGCCTCAAGGGCCTTTGACATGGTTTATTTGACGACCGCCATTTGGCGGTCGGGACCACCGGCTTATACGTGCCTTCCGAAGCACGGAATCATCTTTTTATCAGACAATCAGGTGATTCAAGCCTGCCATGTCCTAGCCAAACTGGAAAACAACTTTACAAAGTATGTTTCTTCCCGTAGGAATCGAACCCACGACCACCGGGTCACAAGGCAGACGCTCCACTCGACCACGGAGGCAGTCAGCTCAGTGAATTGACACACTACAATTCACGACTACTCTACGAATCACTCATACCTAGTTTTTTTTCTCCAAAACATCTCTCATTTGTTTTGCCCACCTTAGTACCTCCCTGAGTCCAGCCCTGGAATAATTACAGTGCATTGACCATACCACACAGTTCTGCCGCGTAGTTTAATCCTACTTTCCCGAGCATTGCACTCGACCACTCGACCGGTCGAGCAAACCAGTGCTAGTGGGCAGTACTAGCTGCTAGATTGCAGTTGCACATATAACACTTTGTTTTTTTTTTTTAATAATATGCCTGCTGAGGCTGATCACGTAGGCAGTAATTAAGGACAGGTAACTAAACCGATTAAGTAGGTATAGAGCGGTATCGTTTGTTTGTTGTTTTTGATAGGATAGACCCGGTACACGTTTTATACCTAAGTAATTATTATAATCAACTACTTGTAAAAGATATGTAGGTAAAACTTTTTTTTACTTTCTAATCTGACCTCGAAGTCACAATAAGAGACGGAAGCGATTTTACAACTCATTCATTCTGCGGTTCTGCCTAGCCTTCTCAAATATGTTGGGGTCAGCGATTTTCCAACTGCAGAACTCAAATGCTGATAAAGAAATGTAATGTATAGACATAAAAATAATAACGCCCTCCCTGTGGTCCCGGGTGAAGGGTAGCACCAACACGCGTATGAGCATGGTGTCCATAGATATCTATCATGGTGTCGGACAGAGTGGGCAGCTAAATCCTGAGGCAGTGGTCACTCATACATGTCCAAAATAATAATAAATTATTTAAAACTAGCTTCTGCCAGCGGCTTCGCCCGCGTGGTCCCTAGGGAACATATTCCCAGGATAAAAAGTAGCTTATGTCCTTTCTCAGGCTCTAGACTATCTGTGTACCAAATTTCATTTAAATCGGTTCAATAGTTTTGGCGTGAAAGCGCGACAGACAGACAGCATTTTACTAACATAGCTACCTACTACCCTACCTACACAATACTACCTACCTACATGGTACCTACCTACTAACATAATATGGACCTGGTATTACTATGTGCTTGGTCTGAAATAAATATTTTCAGTTTCATTTTAATAAATACAAATTTCATAACCCTTTAACCCTTAAATGCATACAGTTGACAAATGGCAACAATTTATTTTTTTCCAGCAAAAAAAATAATTTGACGGTTGTACGTTTCTGAACGCAACGTAATATGCGGACATAGATTATAGACTATCAGAAAAATATAAACTTTAACGAAATTTGCCGGTAATTTTTCTGTCATACGTCATTACATACAAGTAAGTGTAAAAGTTTGTGCATTGGCGAGTACGAGTGATTTGATTTACGATTTCACATCAAAGAATCTATTCTTCAAAGTTTGAAAAATAGTAATCGAGTAAAAAATGAGGTAAGTTTTTGATATTTCATATATTTTTCCGCTGATTTCTTTGTAATTTTATGTCAAGGTAGTTTTTAATATGTTGCCAAATGTCTACATTATGCGTTTGCGTTTACGAATTTATATGGTTGTGGGCCGGCTTGACGTTATTTTTTGCTTTCGCTTTTTAGCATGCCACGCAGGCTGCGCGATGAAAATATCGAAGATATGCTCATGGCTTTAGAAAATGGAAATATCTCAGAAGATGAAGAAGGCATAGGTGATGAAAATGATATAGATTATTATCCAAGTATACAAGATATTTTGAATGATTTGGATAAGGAATCTCCCGAAAATGAAGAAGTCGACGAAGACCCTCCACTTGTATCCAAAGAGGAGCCCCTATCTCGTGAGACCTCGTCCGTGGAACCTGCTTCAGGGTCTTTGCCAACTCCATCAGTTCCGGGTATTCTTGGATTTGCAGCTTGGAGATCAGTCAAGATTGTGTCGTTCAGTCCCTCGGCGGGTAAACCATACATATAATTTATTTCGACAACTTTTACACCTCAATTCCTTTGCTGCACTACCTTGATAGTCAGGGCATTTATGCCCTGGGTACCATCCAAAGGAATCGTCTCGGCAAGAATTGTAAGCTGCCAACACAGCAGACATTCATGAAAGATTCTGTACCTCGAGGTTCTTATGAGGAGCAAGTGGCTGATTATGAAGGTGTAGACATATCTGTAACTACCTGGAAGGACAACAAAATGGTAACATTGGCATCTACATACGTTGGAGCAGAACCGGCCGAGACAGTCGATAGGTACGACAAGAAACAGAAAAAAGTAATAACTATACCCTGCCCAAAAATTATCAAGGACTATAACGCCCACATGGGGGGCGTCGACCTTATGGATAGCTTTTAGGGAAGGTACAGGATAAGAATAAAGAGCAGAAAGTGGTACATTCGTATCTTATATCATTTGATCGATATGGCGTTCATCAACTCGTATGTTTTGTATAAAAAAGCTAATAATGGAAATCAGACCAAAAAAATGACTTTAGGTGACTTTAGAGCAGAGTTGGCAGAGGCTTTATGTAACTATAAAAAAAGTGTTGAAAAGAGAGGAAGACCCTCTAGCAGCAATATTGAAAGAGAATTGGAAGCGAAGAAACCTCGTCGTAAACCACTCAACCCTGTGCCAGTAAAAGATGTAAGAACGGATGGTGTCGACCACAACGAAAAAAGATGCGAAAAGAAAAATAGATGCAGACTGCCTGGTTGTAAAGGATTTTCGCGCACCGAGTGCACAAAATGTCTTATTGCTCTTTGCCATACCAAAGAAAGAAATTGTTTTGCTGCATTCCACTCTTAGATTAGGTAGTCCTTCAACGCATAATGTATCCAAAAGGCAACATATAGTTTTTTCCTAATAAAATCTTTACTTTTTACTTGGTTTTTTTTTTCATTATTTTTCCCTTCACATATCGCCAAACATCTACACAAAAATATTATTTATTTTACAAAACAAAAAATCATGCATTTAAGGGTTAATGACTAAGTGCTGTGAGTTCTCGTTCTCTAGACATAACATTTAAAAAAGTAAATGTATTGTTAAATCTGGGTGTGTTAACATTAAGGTCATCTTAGTCAATGAAATAATGCTTGGGTTTTTTACTAGTGCAGGATTGTGTAAGATGCGACCTAAATGTTGATCTTTCGTTCAATAGTTGCAGCTGGGAAATTCCTAGTGTGAAAATAATTCAAGCAATTATGGTTATTGTCAAGTGAGTTCTTTTTTCAAATGATAGTTTGATTTGGTTTTCAGCCAGTGCTACGTTTTTTTCATTTCATGTTTTATTTATGGCAAGTAAAGCCGTTGTGGACTATTCTGCCAATGCAATGTCCAAAATAGATTGTAAGAGTGCGTAATATTACTTATTTAAAAGAGAGGAACAAATCTATATATATAAAAATTTCATGTCACGATGTATGTTCGAGATAAACTCTGAAACTACTGAACAGATTTTGATCAAACTTCGTAACTATTTGTTATTTGATAAAAGATAGGATAGTAGGGTAGCAAATAAAGGGGGGGAGGGGGGTAGTGGTAGTACTGAGTCACAGCAACGCGCGGCTGGGTTAGCTAGTACTGCTTATAGGCAGGGAAAAAAAACAATTAGTTTTTATAAAATGATTTAACTAAAAGATAATTCGATTGGTAATAGTTTTGGCGAACCTCATACAGTTTCAGTAGCTAGGGATTTTTTATAATCGAAGTTATTTCAAAAGGTAAATAAATCAAACGGATTCAAGGCCAAGTGAGAACAGTGATCAATTGTAAGAGATGACGTAACGTGATAACGAATCAGTCATTATTGTATTATGTAGTTGCTGTCAATGGAAACATTAGGAGCGTCGCGACGGATTTGTCTGTGGTTTATTTGTTGGTATCTATTCATCTACTAGTTGACCCGCGCAACTTCGTCTGTTTCGCTCCTTTTGGTCTTAGCATGATGATATATAGCCTATAGCCTTCCTCGATAAATGGGCTATCTAACACTGAATAATTTTTCAAATCGGACCAGCAGTTCCTGAGATTAGCACGTTCAAGCAAACAAACAAACCCTTTCAGCTTTATATATTAGTAAGTATAGATATTCTTGCTAAGTCTACTGCTTTTGGTACTACTTCTACATCGGGATGGGGATGTAGTTCAGTGGTTGAGCAATTTTGAGAGCTACCAAGGCCTTGGAACGCACAGGGGAACTAGAGGTACTCGGATGGGTTATAGTCAGTAAGTCTGACACTCCTTCCAGAGTCATTTGATTTCGCATCCAAAGCAAAAAGGTACTTTGTTTTTTTTTTTATTGCTACCGGCCTGATCTAAGTTAAAACACTAACCAAAAATGGTACTTGTAATAGCCTATTTGCAAAATAAATATTATTCATAATTAAAATAAATAGGTAGGTAGGTATTGTATTGAAAAATAACAATAAAATTACTCGAAGCAGAAAGATCCGCTTCGAAGGTAGGCCGATTTAAATTGCTTTACTTAATATTTATTTATACACTAGACACAATAAATCTAGATATTAAATTAAACTAGTCAGGTTACATAGCTTAGATTTTTAATGACAGTCTCATAATAATTGGCATTTTATTGCTACTTTGTTAATTTTACTAAGCCACTCACTTGTAAACTGCTAATATATAAACGTTTGTTTATATTTACGTAAATTATCAGAAATAGTTTCACAAAAAGGTCATTAAACAAATCGTTTAATAATTTCACGTCGGAAAATTTTATTTTGATACGCAATACGCATTCAGGATATGCAAACTATAGATCGTTACGGCAACAGCAAGTGAACAGAAATCCGGCTTGTGTATTTTTTTTTCTTATTTATTAGGCAGAACGTTTCAGCGCCGCGGTCAGTTTACTCCGAGTCGGTTTCCCGCGCAGTGATCTGTCAACCAGTTTGACAGCGGTTTCGGCGGGAAAGCATTTCTTAACCCTACGTCGCCGCGTCGGTCGGTGTCGAATAGATGCAGTTGCACTTTACGATCCAGTTACTTTCTTACATGCACCGCGTTCAAGGTTTTTAACACACGTGCATTCGGTTATTTTCATTTTAATCTCAATATTGTGTGAAACTGGTTAAATATAAGTGAATAAATGTCATTTGCAAGTGCAAAAATGGACAAGGAAAAGTGTTGTTATGATAATTCAGCGTTTGTGTTGACTGAGAAAAATGTTTGGATGCAAAATGAGGTAGGTAACTAGATACCTAAGGCATTTTTTTATTGTGTCGTAAATTTAATAAATAAGTGTTAGAAAAACGCCGAAAACAAATTATCTAGAATGAACAGATAATATTTATATTCAAATATACATATTTTTAAAACAGCGACTCGCTTTTATATTTCTCCACACAAAAATATATTTAAAATAACTCTGCTGACCATAAACAATACTGCAACAATTTTAATTAAAATTTTAGCAACGCAAGGATGTTCTATGATTAAATTCTTTTAGCCTTGTAAGTAACCGAGTTACCGAGGCGTAACCACTTCTACCAATTTAAATAAAATCTTATACCTAAGTACAGGTGCTCGTAACTAAATAATAACAGCCAAGCGGATCAATTTTTCAAGTTAAGCAACGCTTGCCGGAGTCGGTCTGTGGATGGGTGACCATAACACACCGTGACTCCCTGTCCTGATTGTAGTCGTGAGGGATTGTCAGAAGCCAGGAAATCTAACAACAGTTTTTCATAGAAGTAATACCGCCTTACACAGCTCCTGGTTTGTGAAGGTCTGGTGGGCAACAGCACGAAAAATACCGGTATTCATCTGAATGCGTTTTGACTGGAAGCCGACCCCAATATAGTTGGGAAAAAGCTAGCACTTACGTAAGTGCACACAATTAAACTGTTAATTTTCTATATAGATAGTTAAGGTTAGAATGTTGCGCCTTGGTGGCACAATGAGCCCCTTTGTTGCTATTATCGCCATCTTAGATCGCCATAATCATAAAAACGTGTTTATTATGATTGCTAGCTTTTTTGCACGATATGATAAGATAATCTGAAACTGCAACTTAAGTGCAGTAAATGTGTAGTAATTTAGGATTTTTACTATAGAATGCGGTAAATGAAATCTTGTTGAAAAGATTTTTTTCGTGCCATAAATTAGCATACAATAATACCCAATGTTTTTAGGATCTCGTAGGGTTAATACGTTAGATATAAATTACTAATTCTACGGAATGTACCAGAATTTAATTTAATTTAATTTTACTTTTTAAACAATAACTATATAATATCTATTACATAACTGCATTTACATAACAAGAGAAGTTTTCCAATGCTACGGAAATAAATGAGGTAGATTAGTGGGTTAATGGATGTAGTTAACGATATCAAGGCTCTAGAATTTGAAAGAAGAGTTAAATAAAACAGTTTACAATACGTAAACAACATAGTTTTCAATGCTACGGTCGAGTAATTTCTTCTACATTGAACATTTCGTTTATCTCTCGAGAAAATTTCTTACTATTCGTGCAATAAACGAGTTGTTGTGATTGAAGACTGCATTATTCATTAGACTCGTTAGTATCAAATTGTGCTAGATTGTGACCCCGATACGCTCGTCTATGACTCCCTTGGGAGACACGCGATGCCTAGACAGTGAAAATGCAACGGTCGATCATTAAGTAAACTGATTTCTAAATTCATTAATCGTGGGAAAATTTTGATGTTGGACCGTCACACATTAAAATCAAATTAACTCAGGAATATTACAACAAATCTCAAGTAATTATACACAAACAAATCTAGATAAAAATAAGGAAACAAAATATGGAAAACAAAACATAGAGCAGATTTTCAACTCTCAACTAATCATTTTCTAAATTTCCAAAAAATCTAATGAAATATTTAATTCGATTTACAAAATAAAATTCATCAAATAATTTTTAGTTACCTACCTACTTATTAAAAATCTAATTCAAACTCCGGAATTGTGTTTTAACAGCGGCACAAACAGGGTTTAATGCAATTCATTATCGAAGCGATTTAATGTGATTTTATGTCTGTTAGTCTATTCTGTAAATAACAATTTCGATATCGAGATTCACCTGAGTGACAATGCTCACAAAGTGAGCTTTATTGCACACAACATAAAGGTCTTACGTTTATACTCACCTCGGATTCCGCTGTCGAGACACGAAAATGTCCTTACAGAATAGCACTACAGCTAGTCTATTCTGTAAGAAACTATTTCGATATCGAGCTTCACCTGAGTGATAAAACTCACAAAGTGAGCTTTATTGCACACAACATAAAGATCTTCATTTGAAACTCACTTCGAATTCTACTGTCGAGATACGAAAATGTTGTTAGAGAATAGCACTACTGGTGAACCTAGATTTCGACCTAGTTCATTTTATATTCTGCAGTAGGTAGTCTAGATTGTGTAGGTGTTTTATAACACTATCATAATATAATTAATAGGTATTCTAGTTATCCTAGATAATAGTCTTGTAAACGCGCGTTGCTAAAGTTTATTACTAGCTGTATAAAAAATAATTTCTCTATGATTAGATTATTAATCATTTTAAGACCTTGGTCCAGTCTCCGGCATTGAAACATAAACACCAAAACCAATGTCAGGTTGGCTAGCAGGGACTAGGGGTTGCAAAAGACTGAAAATGCTAAACGATTGGCGAGAAAAAGGGTTATTTATGTTTTATCTATTTCAAAATGATTAATGACATTATTTTTTACTATTCATTGGCATACGTTTGACCACTGTTGATGATGTGGTTGAAGATGAAGCACGCCTGCTCAGAAGGGAACGCGGCTAGCCCGTCTGGCGGTACGTCTTTGCCCAGAGGGTGGTCACAAGCCATCGGCCGAAATCCACCAGTTAGTGTCACTCTGTCACCTCATTAGTACCACCCGGGGACCAAGTGTAGGGAGTGTATGAGTATTCTCTTACGCACGCGGTTTGCTCAGCCCCCCAAAATTCAAGCGAGTTCATCGAATAAATGTATAGGATAACTGGATACTAGAAGACGTTATGTAGTAGTAGTTGAAGGTAATGAAAACATACCTACATATACACATACATATTTTAATAGCCGTAGCAAAATAATAAAAGTAAAATAAAATTTAATTTCTTTAACAGACGTCACTGAATTGATTTTATCGTCACATAAGAAAATCACAACTGTATATGTCGATTAAATTGGTCTTGATCCAACGAAAACTGTTCAAATTCAATTAAAACACACAACCACTAGTACATTACATAATTAATTAAGTACTAACAACGTCATACTAACTACGTATTAAAAGACAACTTCCCAATCTTTTTGTACATCTTTAACTGAACTATCCCACGGGAACATGTGAGATCACAATAATTAGTGTCCCGTCTTGTTCTTGTTTCCAAATGAATGCGCATGCGACGCTCAGTCTCGGCAGCGAACGTCAACGAATGTGAGCTCGGTAAAAAAGAGGATGCACTTGTTTGGAGGCAGACGTCATTCAAGATTTCGTGATAAGAATCGACAACTTGCTTTATTTCGAGAGTGTAATATAGAGATTTTACGAAAAAGTTTTTTCAGGTTCATACAGCCATGGTAGGTTGCTCTAGATAGTAAAAACAAATAATCTTAAGTGCATAGAATATGGTGACTTTACCTATAAATATCTAGGCAACGATACACCTTGTTGCGAACATTTTTTGTTTGTTTAAGTGTCCTCTATCCATATATTATGCACTAGCTTCTGCCAGCGGCTTCGCCCGCGTGGTCCCTAGGGAACATACTCCCGGGATAAAAAGTAGCCTATGTCCTTTCTCAGGCTCTAGAGTTTTCTATCTCTGTACCAAATTTCATTTAAATCGGTTCAGTCGTTTTGGCGTGAAAGCGAGATAGACAGACAGACAGACAGAGTTACTTTCGCATTTATAATATTAGTAAGGATGTTAAATCGTGCGACGCCACTTTGAAGAAAAAATATCAAAATGTCGTCGGGGGGCTATGCCAGCTCGCATAGAAATAATTTCGAACCCCTTTATCCATAAATGAAGGTTTCAGTACAGTATGCAGTAGGATATTATACTAAGATGGTCAGCTCGCTACATTTTACTCGAGAGCATACAAATAATAATAAAGTTAATTGTGAACAACAGACACATTAAAAATGAAATACGAAAATACAAATACAAAATAATTTACTGTGACAAAAAACTCAATTACTTACATACTAGCACACAATTACCAATGTCAAAATAAAAATAATCTAAATGCCAATAAACTAAATGTCAGTGGCGTCCTCCATAAACATAAACTCAGTTGTGGAGTAGTAACAATCATGTTTTAAAAGTTTCAGTTTCTTTTTAAAAATATTATTACCAATATTTTTTTATCTGTCATGGAATTTTGTTTAAAACTAGCTGACCGAGCTAGTCCTTTCATTTTTCGTTAGTGATCGTAGCGGGATATAACAATACAGCCTACTATCATCATCATCATCATATCAGCTGAAAGACGTCCACTACTGGACATAGGCCTCCCCCAAGCGTCGCCACAACGACCGGTCCTGCGCGTCTCGCATCCATCGGCTACCCGCGACCTTCACCAGGTCATCGATCTACTATAGCCTTCCTCAATAAATGAGCTATTCAATAAAAGACTTCAATTCGAACCAGTAGGTAGTTCCTGAAATTAGCGTGTTCAACCAGATAAACTCTTCAGCTTTATAATATTAGTATAGATACCTAACAGAAGCCATTCAATAAATACTTTTATGTAGGAGGGCTGTTTTACTGCGATCAACACGAATCCCTTTTTAGGGTCCGAAAAAAAAGGAACCCTTATAGGATCACTCGGGTGTCTGTCTGTCTGTCCGTCTGTCACAGCCAGTTTTCTCCGGATCCACTAGACCGATTCTGTTGAAATTTGGTACACATATGGACTTCTATGACCCAAACACGGACGCGTTACGTAAGTCATTAAATTTTTAGTATGGGGGTCACTTTTGGGGGTCAAACTAGAAAATTAAAAAAAAAAGTTTTTTGAACAATATTGTGTGACATATCAAATGAAAGGGCTTACTGTGAGGGTTTTAATTATATTTTTTTCATAATTTTAAAATAAGTAGTTTTGAAGTTATTCAAGAAATTACACGAAAAATGACCATTCCCCCCCCCTTATCTCCGAAACTACTAAGCCTGAAATTTTGAAAAAAATGGAGATAATAGATCTTTACCTAAAGATTTCAGGGAAACCTATTAGAAGTCTGTAGTGTTAAAATAACGTGTTAAAAAAATTAAATTCGTTCCGAACCCTTTGCACGCGAGTCCGACTCGGACTTGGCCAGTTTTTTAACAGTGGATCAGCTGGGGCTCGAGCTCTTATTTTGAAAAGCTGTGGGTTTGTCGTAACAAAACACTGCCTCCTCAAAGATGTATGACGACGTCAACCGGAAAAATAAAAAAAAAAAACAAATACGAGAGGGTGACATAATTATTTATTTAAATTATTCATTTTTCCAAAAATCTAAGCTAAGCGCGGTTTCACGGTTTTGGTTGTTTTGTACGGAGAAGAAAAATGGCAAAAACTTCACGATGTCGATTCGTGAAGTGAATGATTTTTTTTTTGTTATTATTATTTTATTCTCAAGGCAATTACAACAGGTTACAATCATAATAAAATAATAACAAATTCACATCATAGGTCTTGACCTGATTATGACCCAAAGCGTAATCGCACAACATGGCAAACAACAACAAAATAATAATAATAAGTACAAGAAATGGCAAGTTCACAAGTACAATATTTACCATTAACTAGAACACAGCGCGTCTGGCCCCCGACACAGTCCCAGCTTATAGGGGATGTGCAGGGGACCACACACGACTGACATAATTAATGTAAGCAGCAAAAACGTTAGTAACAGAATCAATTTTTAACGCTAACTGAGAGAAAGAGCACAAACAAGTCTCTTAAAAGTAACGGCACGAGCGTCGACGTCTTTTGATATTTCATTGTAAAGGCGACACATTCTAACGATAGGGTAAATTATATTACAGCACAGTAATTTATTCAATAGGTACTACATGCACACAGACGAGGGGACTATTCCTTAGGCATTTTCCACCAGTCAACATTTGAGTGATGCAGAGACAAAACTAGTGGTTGGTGCAATGTTGAAAAAGAATCGCAATAAATAGATCTACACTAATATTATAAAGAGGAAAGATTTGTTTGTTTGTTTGTTTGAATTGAATAGGTTCCGAAACTACTGGACCGATTTTAAAAATTCTTTTAGCATTGGATAGCTACATTATCAGGGAGTAACATAGGCTATATTTTATCCCCGTACTCCCACGCGAATGGGAACTACCGCGTGACGTCCACTAGTATTTAATAAATACAAAGATGCAATGTATTCGATGTGTCTCAATCGGCATGTAAAGGTATTTAATAACGGGTTGTTTGCATGAAACTTATGTCAGCAAATGTCTTTGTGTTCGCTTTCTTTAAATAAACATCAAACTACAGGATTGTGATAGATAGGTCGCAGCTATAAACACCACATGACACACCTACATGACAGAACAGACCTACAAGCACACACCTACATGACAGAACAGAGTGTGTTGTGTGTGTGACGCTGCAATAAAGTTGCATTTTCAGGAGCTGCTTGCAACAAGTTGTTGCAGTTATTAAGTTTCTGGATACCTATCAGCTCTATTCAAAGCTTTTCTGGCTGGTATCCAATATCGCAGCCACCTTTCGCCTCTGCCAAGTTCTGAAGAGCCATCTTAAATTATAAGCTGGCGATTTTTAAAATTCCTTTCCAAAATTTTTAACCCGCGACTTAGTCAAAAACTTATGACACTAAAGTGCATTCTAAAACTAAGTATTCTTCTTCATTCTAAAACTGTGTCTTTAGTGATCAAATGACTCTTAACTTCTTTTAAAACCGATTTCAATTGTAAGTAGGTATCAGGTAGGTATCAACAAAATAAAATGTTTTCACGCAAAACTCGGTGAAAAGTACGGAACAGCCGTTTTCTTTCTTCTTTGGGAGTATATATATTATTACCTATATTTGGAGAGGTATAAAGAGCCTACGGCCTGTATGCACCTGGAAGAAAAGAACATTAATTTAGGTATTTTAAAGCCTCGTAAAAGTTAAACACATGAGATACAGACCGCTGAAAACATCCTATCTAAGATTCCGTTAATTATTTACCGTTTGGATACGGAACCCTAAAAAGTGAAACCTCATGCAATTACGTAATATCAAAAACAATCCTCTCTCTATATTAATTAAAACCCAATTACTTACCAACTTAGTTTCTACTAAAATCTGATAGAATCTACAATGTATATGGTGAAAATTAATTAGCAATTCCCCGTCCAATTACTCGCAGGTACCAGGATCCCATCAATTCTAGAGATTGCTACGAATTAGCAAGTATCAGATGGTCGTTAAAAGTTGTTTATGAGATGAACACGGCTAGCTTCACCAGCGAGATATAGCTTTAACTACAATCTACGACGAACTACGTACTTAGGTCTAAGCATTCCACTAGTGGCGTGGTCTGTTTTTAGGGAACGGAACTATGTTACTAAGCCTCCGCTGTCCGTCCGTCTCTGTCAGCGGGCTGTATCTCAAGAACCGTAATAGGTAGACATTTGAAATTTTCAGATTGTGTAGGTATTTCTATTGCCCCTATAATAACAAATAATAACAATTAAGGTTCATGGTACGGAACCCTAGGTGTGCGAGTACGACTCGGACTTATTCGGTTTTTTTTAATTATAACATAGTCTATAGTTTTTTAGTCGCAAACAGGAGATTTGTGAAATTTAAATTATTACAAGAAATGGCTCGCGGTTATTTTTTCTTGCGTGGCTGTCAATTTTCAAGGGGGCCTCCACTAGAGGCTGTCCAGGGCTGACCACCGCATTCTTCTGCGGAAAATACTTCATTGCGAGCCCACAAACGGTGGGCCAGTTAGAAAAACTAATTACTTACTTCAGTAGCTGAAATAACAGCTTTTTGCAATGGAATTAATACTAGGTACCTACATAATTATTTAAAATCCGGTTCTTACTTACATTGTTTAAGTCTGTATTCTTTAGATTCTTCAAGTTGAAGGTAAGAAGTGACTCAATCTGATGATTCAATTATAATTGTTCTGAAAAGGAAAACTATAATTTTATTTAATGATCTACAATTACTGTCAACTCTAATTTATTACCACAGTTTCCAGGTAAAGTTTCTTAACAAGATACCTACGCTAAAACGATAAACTGTCTTTTTTGGGTTCCTGGGTACGGAACCCCAAAAAGACAGTTTTTCGTTTTAGTGTTATTAATACTGAACCGATATAAATGAAATTTGGTACAGAGATAGTCTAGAGCCTGAGAAAGGACATAGGCTACTTTTTATCCCGGGAGTATGTTCCCTAGGGACCACGCGGGCGAAGCCACTGGCAGAAGCTAGTACACTATATATACTAAAAAATATCCAATAGACCATAGTAATATGACTATAGGTATTGTTAATGCCTACCTAGACATCTACACTAATATTATAAAGAAGAAAGATTTGTTTGTTTGAATTGGCTCCGAAACTACCGATTTGAAATATTCTTTTAGCATTGGATAGCTACATTATCAGGGAGTAACATAGGCTATATATTATCCCCGTACTCCCACGGGAACGGGAACTACGCGGGTGAAACCGCGTGACGTCCACTAGTAATACATAAAATAACAGCACAGAAATAACACTGCAAATGTTACAAAAGATGTTTTTATAATGCACCACAGTGATTAATTATTATTTTATGCAAATTATGATGATAATTTACCTACAGTGTGATGTGTTTTTTCAGTAGGTAGTGTCAAGGTTCCCAGCTGAAAGGAACTTTTCAACATGCAGGCTTACAGAAAGTAGTTCTTACTGGTTTTAGCTAACGCTCATTTTAATCTAGAATCGGAATTCAAATAGGATACTATACGCTTTTTACATTACTAAGTACTATGGCAAAATAAGTTAGAGGATCGAAAAAAAAACTGGCCAAGTGCGAGTCGGACTCGCGTGCAAAAGAAAGGGTTCCGAACGAAGAATTTTATATTAAATTTTTTAACATGATATTTTAACACTACAGACTTCTAAAAGGTTTTTTTGTAATCTTTAGGTAAATATCTATTAGTTCCATTTTTTTCAAAATTTTAGGCTCAGTAGTTTCGGAGATAAGGGGGGGGGAATGGTCATTTTTGTCTAATTTCTTGAATAACTTCAAAACCATTTATTATAAAATTATGAAAAAAATATAATTAAAACCCTCACAGTAAGCCCTTTTATTTGATGTCACACGATATTGTTCAAATTTTTTTATTTAATTTTCTAGTCTGACCCCCAAAAGTGACCCCATATTAAAAATTTAATGATTTACGTAACGCGTTCGTGTTTGGGTCATAGAAATCCATATGTGTACCAAATTTCAACAGAATCGGTCTAGTGGATCCGGAGAAAACTGGCTGTGACAGACGGACAGACACCCGAGTGATCCTATAAGGGTTCCTTTTTTTCGGAACCCTAAAAATTGATAAAAATCTCAGGGTCTGAAGGCATTCGAAGAGGTAGTCCCAATTCCTTCTTAGGCTCTAAACAGGCGAGCTGCATTTGACAACGTAATGCAAAATTACAGTAATGTCAACTGCATCCAAACTAAACTGCCCACCGACTGTGCAGTCCGCTTGCAGTTTAAACAAGTAGATGGGGCAGTCGGATGGCAGTTTCAATGTAGTTATGTTAACTACACAAAAATTGCACGCAAACTGCAATTTTGCGTTCAAGTGCAGTCAATCCGCTTAGAGCCTAAAAAAGTTAGACTCCCTTCCCTCTACGAATGCTTTGGTACCTTCGCTAAAGGGCATTACTATATTGAAGCTTCATAATATACCAATGGTTTATGATAGTAAAGTATGGAAATAAAAACATAAACTAGATCGTTATTGTTCTTAGCATTTCCCACAAACACTTAAGATGATTATTAAAATTTTCCTGACATTATCTTAAAGCAATTACTTAAAACGTTTACATAGTTTTACTCTATGTTAACATAGGTACGTATATTGTATGAATACTAACATTATAAATGCGGAAGGATGTCTGTCTGTCATCTACGTTTTCACGACTAAATTGCAGAAGGGATTTTGATAAAACTTGGCACACGGATAGACTATATACCCTAATTGTGTACCTAACTAATAAAATCGCATGTCCAATCGGAAATAATTCCGAACCTTTCCTTTTTTAACCGACTTCCAAAAAGTAGGAGGTTCTCAATTTCTGTGATTCTTTTTAGTTCGAAGCGGTATCCTTGCCATAGTATAGGTCCCGTAAAAAATTGATTCAATTTGGTTCAGGAGTTTTTATTTTATGAGCATTTTTGCTTATTACAATTTCTGCATAGGCGAAGATGTCCAATTATCACCACTTTCACATTTCGGAAGTCGGTGTTAAAAAACAAAGAATCAAAACCAAAAACACCGACTTTCGAAATTAAGGTTATTTTATTCTTTGTAGTGTTTTGTTTGGAAGTCGGTTATATTTTTTTGTAAAAAGTTTATTTTTTTGTTAAAAATTCGTCTGATTGATAACGGCCATCGAGTTATTTATTGATTTAATTTAATTAAAACGTTTGATAGCCAATTACAGTAACAATAAAAATATTATTATTAAAAATTGGCGATAAAATTGCTTGAATTTTTTTTCCTCTGAATGAAATCTGACGAATATTTAGAACTAGCTGACGCGTGCCCACTTTGGCGGTATTGCACTCACAAATAACGTGGCTTTCTATTGGTAAAATAATTTTCAAAATCGGTTCAGTAGATCCAGAGATTACCTCCTACAACCTCACAAACTTTACCTCTATAATATTAGTGTAGATATGAATTAAAAGATGAAAGAATATGCAATCAGTTAAATTAATTTTATATTACATACGAAATCAGTCTGCAGGATGCAGTTAGTAAGTTCCCTTGCTCGGGATAACAATACTTTTCATGCAGGCGAAGTCGCGGGTAGAAGCTAGTGTTAGAAAAAGTATATCACCGGTATTCCGGTAGTTTTCCGTTTATTATTTACTTTTACGTTTATGTAAAACTCTATTGTTGTGTCTATGGCCTAGGTTACTGTGAATGAGGTTGTTATTCTATTCTATTCAGACGCTCTGAAAATGATAATAGTGTACTTAAATTAAAATAATTGCTAAGTTATCTATTTTTCTGCATAAATTGTAGTAGCTACAGTAGCTATAAAATAATAAGTATCCCATAATCTAGTTATAACCGTGGCTACGCCCGTGTGAAAATTGTTTTATCCTAAGCGAGCGTATTACAGGGATAAAAAGTTTTTTAAGTTTCAAATCTCGTTGAGAAGTGTTTGATAAACAAACATTCGAACATACAGCCTTAAACATTAGTTAGCATTAGTAGGATTTATTTTGCATTAGGTAATAATCGTTCATTGAGGTGCTCGTGGCTAAATAATAACAGTCGCACGGGTCGATCTTTAAGGTTAAGCAACGCTTGCCAAGGTTGGTCTGTGGATGGGTGACCATCTTAACACACCGAGTTTCCTCCGTGCCTCGGAAAGCACGTTAAGCCGTTAGTCCCGGCTGTCATTTGTAGATCTTTGGCAGTCGTTACGGATTGTCAGAAGCCAGTAAATCTGACTCCAGTCTTGCCAAGAAGTACTGTGTTACCCAGTTCATGGGTTGTGGAGGTCTGGTAGGCAGCCGCTCCACGTAAAATACTGGTATTCAACTGAATCCGGTTTGACTGGAAGCCGACACCAATATAGTTGAGAATGTTTAGGCAGATGAGTTAATAATCGTTCGTTAATGGTGCATTTCAGGCGACCACTTTCTACTTTGGAAATGAAGTATCTATAATTATGAAATATCACCACCAGTCATGAAAAACATCAAAGAAATTACTAAGAAGTAAGCCGTCATGATTCCAGTCCGGAAAAGGGTTGGTGCTAGCTGTCATGTATAGCTTCGTCTCTCTCTTGCGCCAGAATCTATAAAAAAGTCAATATAGAGTAGCATCAGAACGTTGATAATATTTTTGGCCAAAAACTAGCTACAGTAATTTGCCACCATTGGTTCCCAAATATAGCCTAAAACATTAACCTATTTAGTAAATCCTCTATTCATACATAACCGTACGTTTTTCATGTAATTTTCCAATTACCACGGTTAACAATAACTAGAGTTTTGTTAGCGGGCCGGTGTGAACGGTGACATTTTCTGCCATCGTTTACACAGTGGCCGACATTGGTCGAATTGATGGAAAATTATCGCTGAAATAATTCTTGTTGGGCGTCAAACGTAACACTATGAATATAGACAAAATGTTAACACAAAAGTTACATTTTTGTAGTTGCCCTATGAAACTGTTTGTATTTTCATATATACAGTGTGGAAATGAAGAAAATTCAATCTTAAAAACATAACATTGAGGTCCGCAGGTTGTACAGTCAGTCAGTCAACAAAAATCGATTAATACTTTGATATCATTTACGTATCTATATTTTGAACAAAATATTTAGGTAGTTAAAATCGACACCGAAATAACCTGTGGAAATAACCTTTAACCTTTTCGCTACCTACTACATAATTACATGAAAAACTGGCCAAGTGCGAGTCGGACTCGCGTGCAAACGGTTCCGAACATTTTTTTTAACATGTTATTTTAACATTATAGACTTATTTTACCTAGGTTTTCCTGTAATCTACAGGTAAAGATCTATTATCTCCACTTTTTTCAAAAATTTAGTCATTTTTCGTCTAATTTCTTGGATAACTTCAAAACCATTTATTTTAAAATTATGAAAAAAATATAATTAAAACCCCCCACAGTAAGCCCTTTCATTTGATATGTCAAACGATATTGTTCAAAGAACTTTTTTTTGAAATTTTCTAGTTTGAGCCCCAAAAGAGACTCCCGTACTAAAAATTTAATAATTTACGTAACGCGTCCGTGTTTGGGTCACAGAAGTCCATATGTGTACCAAATTTCAACAGAATCGGTCTAGTGGATCCGGAGAAAACTGGCTGTGACAGACGGACCGACAGACAGACATCCGAGTGATCCTATAAGGGTTCCGTGTTTTGTTCGAAACCCTAAAAATAGAATCAATTTATGTCAATTTATTTGACATGTGTGTCACACACAACAGTGTTAATCGATGAAACTGAAGAGACGAATTAAAGTTAAGCGTGGATATTAGGGATTAAAGCATTGTAAGGTCTATCTAATATCTAAATTATTTATTTGCTTATATCATGCTTATATAAATCGGTATGCAGTCGGTAGTTGGTAGACTGGTATTAGGTACTTACCTACGTGGTCTGACATTTTAATTCAATCAATCCAGTTTTATTGAATTTTCCTCATTCCCATAATGATTTATAAGTATTTAGCTACGCATTTTTATGTCGATAACTATATTTTTCTCTGGATTAACATAATGTTACTATTTGTTTTGGTAGGTACTGTGAGTGACTTTTTGATAAGTCATTTTGTAATGTTTTTATACTATTGATTTTGTTTTTATCGCATCCGCATGTGACTACTACCTACTATCTCACCTAGACATAATGACTGGTAGAGAGTGCCTGGTTGCATAAAGTCCGCCCATGTACCACTATTGTACATAAAGTTTAAATAATTAAATGATGTATGGTCGACAATGGAGCGCGCTTGACTAGAAGTAAATCTTGACTTAAAGATCCCCAAGTTGTCATATTTCGTAGGTACCTATATAAAAAGTATGCTATGTCCTATTCCAGGACATGGTGTACCCGTGTGCCAAGTTACATCGAAATCGTTCAGCCGTTAAGGCGAGAAGAGGTAACAAACAAACCGCAGACAGACGGACAGACTCAGTGACTTTCGCATTAATATAATACTAGCTTTTGCCCGCGACTTCGTACGCGCATATCTATCCCGTTTTCCCCGTTCCCAAAGGAATTTTGTAAATTCTCTCTTAGTGCTCCCCTACACTCCCCAAGGAAACTACATGACAAATTTCAGCTTCCTACGACCAGTAGTTTCGGCTGTGCGTTGTCTGTCAGTCACTCACTCAGTAAAGGAAAAGAAATATATATCAGGACTAGCTTTCGTCAGCGACTTAATTGTACGCGCATATACCGTTTTTTCCCGTTCCCGTGGGAATTTCGGGAAAACATCTCTTAGTGCTCCCCTTCACTCCCCGAGGAATCTACATGCCAAATTTCAGCTTTCTACAACCAGTAGCTTTGGCTGTGCGTTGTCTGTCAGTCACTCACTAGTGAGTCAGTGACTTCCGTTACTGAGTGCAGTAATGGAAGAATTTTATATATTAGGATAATATTAAGGAAGAATAGTTGGTAGTAGGTAGGTAATTATTACTAACCAGTGTTTTAGGTACTTTTACTCACCACTCTTGCTTCATAACTTTGTGAGCAATAACCACAGAAACCCACCTGTGTGCTTCGTCACACAAAGGGCACAGGTTACTTTTGTACGTCATTAATAGAAACTTGTAAACACTGGAATACGTGTAATGACACACCCTTTAGGGCTTGTCCCCATCACCACGTCACGATGTCGTTAAGGCTTGTTTACATGCCAATGACCTTGTGCATATAAACGGAGTTAACTACTCCTCTACGCGCCACTTCGCTACCCGCATTTTTAATTTATTATAAAAAAAATAACACATACTTTAAAAAAGTAACAAAACCAAATTATTTTCTACGATTTGGAGCTGATTTGGTGATTTTTTTTCTTATTATTTGATACCGATACATAAATTCTGGCTAAATCAAATTACGTATCATTACTCAATTCGTAGATTACTACCTATTTTTTGCAGATGTAATTTCTCAGTAAATGCCGACGAAAAGTTGCTTCATCTGCACGTTGTTTTTAAGCATTTCTAGAGAGACGGTGTTGCGGCGCGGCGCGTTTATGTGACGAACTAGCTTGCCCACGACTTCATCCCCGTGGAATAGTTACTTTGGGCAGCCATTTTTATTTAAATCACAAAACGCTTGAACCTAAATATAGTTCACGGTTTAATCTTCAACAATGACGGACTCTTATACTAATTTTCATCCCTATTTCATACCCCTTCAAGCACTTCTCTCGCGATATAAGGTAGCCTATTTCCTTCTCCAAGGTCTAATCGATCTCTATACCAATTATCATCAAAATCGGTTCAGCGGTTTAGTCATGAAAGCGTAACATACAGACAGACAAAGTTACTTTCGCATTTATGATATTAATTATAGTAAAGTATGGAATGGATAGAATGGATAAGAAACATCACCCTTTTTCTGACGAAGTTAAAACGTTTTAGTCGAACTAAAACGCTCGCTGGCTCACTCTGCAAGTGAGAAAGCAAATTTATTTGCAACTCTCTTTGCAAGCAATTCGCGTCTGGACGCTGGCTCCAAGCAACCACCAACTTTACCTCGTTGTGACTCTTCGATGTCGGAGATCACAGTTCACATTAAAGAGGTCCGAAGAGTATTTTGCAGTCTAGACGTGAATAAGGCCAGCGGGCCTGACGGCATTCCAGCGAGAGAGTTGAGGCAATGTGCACCTGAACTGTCTCCTGTGTTGGCACGCCTGTACCGCCTCTCTCTTGAAAAAAGAACGGTGCCGAAATCATGGAAGCTTGCGAATGTGCAACCGGTGCCCAAAAAGGGAGACCGTGCTGACCCTGCACATTACCGTCCGATCGCCATTACCTCCATCCTATGCAAGGTTATGGAAAGGGTTCTTAACAGTAAGCTGCTGACCTACCTTGAAGACAATGATCTCCTCAGTGACCGTCAATATGGCTTTCGCCGGGGACGGTCAACTAGCAATCTTCTTGTGTATGTTACGCACTGCTGGGGCGAGGCCATCGAGAGACACGGCGAAGCACTTGCCGTGTCGCTCGATATCTCGAAGGCCTTTGACAGGGTTTGGCACGCAGGTCTACTCAGTAAGCTTCCTGCTTATGGCATCCCAGCTGGTTTTTGTAGCTGGATATCAGACTTCCTGAGTGAACGGTCGATCCGAGTAGTCGTTGACGGCTGCTCCTCTGACCTCATGGCTATTGATGCCGGAGTTCCTCAGGGGTCCGTTCTCTCTGCAACTCTTTTCCTGCTGCACATCAATGACCTACTTCAGCTTGGTCTTGTTGGGTACGCAGATGACAGTACGGTTTCAGAGAAATACTTGTCCAGCGCAACAACCAGCGGGGATGAAGTTCGTTCCTTGAGAGAGGCCATGGTAGAGCGGACAAATTTGACCTTAAGCCTTGTCTCCCAGTGGGGTGATGACAATGTGGTCACTTTTAACGCCACCAAAACACAGGCGTGTCTTTTTACTGCAAAAAGGAGTCGTTTTGACCAAACTCCTACTTTTCGGGGTGCATCTGTTCCTGTGACTGATCGGCTCGAGCTCCTAGGCATGGAGTTGACATCCAATCTCAACTTCGGCGCCACCATAGAGTACAAAGCCCAAACCGCTGCCAAAAAGCTGGGCATCCTAAATAGGGTGAAGCGATACTTCAAGCCTGGACAGCTTTTAACCCTATAGCGCAAGTCCGATCCTGCATGGAGTATTGTAGCCACCTTTGGGATGGCTCAGCTAAGTATCAGCTTGCCGCGCTTGACTCGGTGGAACGCAGAGCTAAGAGGCTCATCGGTGACGAAAAACTGGTAGATACCAAGCTACATAGCTTGGCTCATCGCCGTAAGGTTGCCTGCTTGTCGGTCTTCTACAGATTGTACTTCGGTGAGTGTGCCCAAGAACTCCACGACCTCATTCCACCGGCCCCCTTCTACCAACGGGTTAATGTTTTAAAAATGTTGCTTCTGTTCCGAGTTTGACGAAATACTATTTTGTTTTGACGAAAGATAAATAAAACCATCGACGTGTGTTCATCGACGTTTGTCGCTGACTGTACCACCCAAATTCCTGAATATTTTAGATCTTCACGCCTTCTAACTTTGAATATCTGTTTTCTCCATAGTACTTTAATATCTATCCATGCTAATATAATTAAAGCCGAAGAGTTTGTTTGTTTGCTTGAACGCGCTAATCTCAGGAACTATTGGTCTGATTGGAAAAATTCTTTCAGTGTTAGATAGCCCATTTATCGAGGAAGGCTATAGGCTATATATCATCAACTAAGACCAATAGGAGTGGAGCAGACGAAGTTGCGCGGGTCAACTAGTAATTATATGAAATTATGCCGTTACTAAAGAGTAGTGATGAGTGACTGACAGACAACGCACAGTCAAAACTACCTGGTCATAGAAAGCTGAAATTTGGCATGTAGCTTCCTTGAGGAGTGTGGAGTGTAGAGGAGCACTAAGAGAGGATTTTCCGAAATTCCTACGGGAACGGGATATGCGCATACGAAATCGCGAGTAAAAGCTAGTAACTACTGCATACATATCGAACTGCACTTCCAAACAAAAGTGGCCTCATAATTTGTTTTATTTGTCTACCATTGTAGGTACTCTTACGATTCAATGATTCAAAACGCATTTATTTCAAACTAGTGGACGTCACGCGGTTTCACCCGCGTAGTTCCCGTTCCCGTAGGAATACGGGGATAAAATATAGCTTATGTTACTCCCTGATAATGTAGCTATCCATTGCTGAAAGAATTTTTCAAATCGGTCCAGTAGTTTCGGAGCCTATTCATTTCAAACAAACAAACAAACAAATCTTTCCTCTTTATAATATTAGTGTAGATAAACCATTTACAGACACTTTTGATTTTTGAAATGTCAAGGTCGATCAGTCAAAAATATGAAGCTATTTGCACATTCCAAAGCGTAGAAGATTGAATTTCACTATGGAGCAGAACGTGCAAAAAACTCCACGGACACTCTTTAAATCATGTTACGATAGTTATGTACTAACACTATGTGCAACTAGCTAAGCTGTGAAGGCAAACAGAAACCTTATTTACACGTACATAAATACCTAAGTTACTAGGAATCAATAGAGAGCAAACATCGCTCGTCAAACACACCGATATTGTTTGATCAGCTCTGCACTGAATCGTGGACCTAATCGGAACTTGCCACCAACTACTTAGGTAATCAGTTGACATGATTGGTTTACTGATCAATTATATCAGTAGGTACTGAATATTCTAATTGTCAGAATAAATGGCCACTTATAGATTAAATTTTGAGTATGGTCACTTTTGGAGGTCAAATTGAAATGAAAAAAATAAAGTTTTTGAACAATTACGTGTGATATATCAAATGAAAGGGCTTACTGTGAGGGTTTTAATTACATTTTTTTCATAATTTTAAAATAAAACGTTTTGAATTTATTCAAGTAATTAGACGAAAAATGACCATTACCCCCCTTATCTCTGAAACTACTGAACCTAAAATTTTGAAAAAAATGCAGATAGTAGTTCTATACCTAAAGATTACAGGAAAATCTTTAAGAAGTCTGAGGGGCTACTCTCTAACGAAATCCGTAGTTTCGGGCTTAGTTACGGGCGGGCGTATTCTACTCCGTATCACCTACAGACTTACAATTAGTTCCGAACCCGAACTGAGAATAAATGACAACACGATTTCACAGTAACTGTCAAATCGTGTTATCATTAGTTCTCAGTGGTTAGGTGATACGGAGTAGAAAATGCCCACCCGCAACTAAGCCTGAAACTACGGATTTCGTTAGAGAGTAGCCCGCCTGTAGTGATAAAATAACATGTTAAAAAAATAAAATTGGTTCGGAATCCTTTGCACGCGAGTCCGACTCGCACTTGGCCAGTTTTTTAGGATTGCGTACCCGAAGAATAAACAACGGAACTCTATTACTATGTAGGTAAGTTTCCGCTACCCGTCCGTCTTTCTCATGAGTACGTCTACCATGAGTTTTATCAATCTATACCTCCTCGACGTTCAAAAGTGCCTTTATTGGTCCAGTTGAAATAAATCATTTGACTTTGACTTTGACTTTTACTCGCTAGCGACTGTAGTTAAAAAATGTATGAAAACCTTAAAAAAAAAGTTTCTAATTTATTTGTTAAAGTTTTCATACATTTTTTAACTACAGTCGTTTGCGAGTATAGATTGATAAAACTCATGGTAGACGTACAGACTGTAGCCACGCTGTAGCTCATCAACCCAAATAAATATTTAGATTTGTAACTACGGGTTGTTTAGATGACGAATACAAAATATCCAAACTAAAATGTGGCGTCGAAAAATTCATTCGCATCGCTGTCAACTGGAACTACTGGAAGTGACCCCAAAAGATTGACGACATTGCCACGTTGTATGGCAATGCTTATCCTCTATCCCAGAGAAAAAGCCAGCCCTTGGATCACGCGAGTGTCAACTAAGTGTTTAGCAAGTTCTTTAAATAACGCATAAAAATGAAAATGTAACTTAATAAAATGGGCTATCATCGAGGAACATCGGAAGAATTTCAATGCGTAACGCGCTGACTGACCCCAATGAATTGAGATAAATCAAGAGAATGCTGACGCTGAAAAACCCCAAAATCTTAGAATATTCTAAGCCCAAAATGCAATCTTTTAGTCACTTTTACAGTTTTATAGGTTCTTTCTATTAAAACTTACCATTTCACCATTGCATGCATGTTATTACTACCTACCATCAAAAGTAAAACAAACCTTGATTCCTCGTCAAAACAACCAAGTCTTGTGCGTATCACGTATCACACATACCTGACAATCCTGACATACCGCGCAATGCTTTGAAAACGTGTACAGTGTACATTGCATCAATGAGGGCTACCGTTTTTGTACTCACCAGTTGGCGCCACTGTCGAGTAGGGTCCTTAATCGTAGCATTAATGTAGTTATTACGCGCATGTAAGCAAAGTTAGAAGGAAAATAATTTATGGTGCCGTAAACAAGCGATTTCATACAACATAGATAGTGTCGCGGTGTTACGTGGACTCATCATAATGGAAAAATAAGGAAGATCACATCCAAAAAAAAAAGTTCAATCCAGTGGTCAGTGGAACCGTAACTAAATACTGCCGTAGTCAGGCTGTTTTAGTAAAATATTCAGAAAAATCAAAATAAATAAGTAAATAAACTCATCACTCACAACTTATCAAAAGCCAACCAACAGTGAAATTTGACATTTCGAAGACCTCGCGCTACACCAGCGCCTCTAGCGGTAAATTCAAACGCGATAGCCCTCATTGCATGACGTCACAGTGCGCCCACACCTCTGCGCGCGCGCCAGCCTTGACATAGACACTGCGGCAGGACTGGTTCATGGACAAGTGACAATGAAAGGATTGTATGTTGATACGAGTATGTCGTGGGGGCAAGTTGAAGGATAATGATGTAAGGCTTAGCACGCACTGCGATTAAACGCGCGCGGTTTAGGAATAGCTAAAAACGCGCATCAACACGCACTGCGGCTAGCGTTTTGCTTAAATTTATTTCATTTCACCATGGATTTCTGGCGAGCAGCATGTGTTGTAGCTTTGATATTGAAATTATCAGTCGAAACTGTATAAAAACCGAATGCGATTAACCGCCTTGCGTGCGCCACAGTACTGTTACTATGGGAAACAAAAAAACCGCGGTAAAGACGTAACAAGTTGCGTTTTTAAAATCAGTCACTGAAAAAAGTCGCTAATGCGTGCGCTTGTATAGAAAGCTATGTGTTACATTTTTTTGCGGTTTCAGACCTGCGGTTAAACGCGGGCGTGTAATCGCAGTGCGTGCTAAGCCTAAGGCTTAGCACGCACTGCGATTATCACGTTATCACGTCAAAAATCCGACCTCATGATTAGTTAAAATTCTGATTAGGTAGTAAATAAATTCTTCATTCAAATTCCATACATTTTTGACAGATTGCGAAAGTTGTGGATTTGGCTCTCGAACCAAAAAGTTGATTGGTACAGAATGCCTAGGCCTCTATACTCTCTTGGTTTAGGTAGTTAACTAAAGGAAAACAATCTTGATATGTATTTTAATTTAAGAACTCAGTTTTAAATAAAATGCAACTAAACACCAAAGTAAATACAACAATAACGATTACTAAATCAATTGAACTATAAGGTTGAAAAGTAGTTTATTTGTTTAATATGAATTTGTGTAAAAATACTCAAGATTGTTTACCTCAGTTAACTACCTAAACCGACAGAGTTTAGGTCTCTGTCAATCACCGTTTAGGTTTCTGCTAATCAAATTGGAGTTAAACTAATCAAGCCTGATGGTTTTCAAAGTACAGTCAGTCACACCATCTTATTGAGGCGAGAAACTTTCCGCAAACATTTTCCCACTAAGTACGAATGTAAGTATTGAAATGGTAATTGAATTTAATTGTTTGTGGAAAAAAAATACATGACAGTCCCAGTTTACAAAAGATGTGAACATTCTTTCTAAGGAGGTGACCAATGTTCTACAAGACCCATTTTGTAATATCACGTACAATTACGCAAAAAACTAATAGATACCTAATAATACAAATTTATATGTACTACCTTTGTAAAACTACCAACCGGAAGCTATTCGAGAAAAAATACAGATTTCCGATACTTACTTATTTCCTACTTTTTTTTTGTAAATTGTATCAACTATAACGATCAAGTACAGTACCTAAAGGTGATACGGTTCTTCTCTATTTACTCTTTATGCGTTCATAGATGTACAAAAAAAAGTATTCAGGTTTTTATACGGAACCGGAAAAAAAAAAATATTTAGTATCGGCTAAAACGCACCCGGTTTATAAAACGTAAAGTAATAATTTCTTCTACTGGTAACAGTTGTGAGCACTTTTTACCCAATTGATTGGCTTAAAAATATATAATTAGATCTAGTCCTTTAAGAGGCAACGCGGGCGGAAAGACTTTGTATGTAAAAACTCATAATCGAATGATGACTTTTTACATAAAAAGTCTTTGTATGTAAAAAAGTCGTAAGTCTTTGTTTGTGGTTTGGCTTTCGCCTCTTTCCGCCTCCAATATTGGACCGATTTAAAAGATATTTCATAAACTAAATAAAAAGGATATATACTGTGTCCCTATGTTTCCTTTTTGATGATATTAACCGTATAAGCATTCACAGAACCCTCAAAAAATGCTCAAAATTGTCCGATAAACCGCTGTCAACAGAGTCCTAGTTTACAAATTTGGCAACTATTAATGAAAAAAGAAAAACATAGAGACACAGTACACATCCTTCTTATTTTGTGAAATATTAGTAAGTAGTGTGAAATATTATTAGTTTGTGAAATATCTTTTAAATCGGTCCGATATTGGAGGAGAAAACAGTCGAGAGCCAAACCTCGAATTATGACTTTTTACATAGAAATTCTATCCGTCCGCATTTCCTCTTAACTTTCTGGAGTGGCGACCGCGTACCGGAACACGCAGTAGTGGAAGGTCTCCCACAAGGTAGACCGATGATCTGGAGAGGGTCGTAGGTAGCCGATGGATGCGAGACGCACCGGACAGTACATCTACCATGAGATTTATCAATCTATAATCGCTAGCAACTGTAGTTAAAATAATGTCTGAAAACTTTTAAAAAACAATTTTCTAATTTACTTGTTTAAGTTGTTAATTAACAAGCAAACAAGTTGCAAGTAAAACTTTAGTTAACAATTAAAAAAATAAATTAGAAACTTGTTTTTTATTAGTTTTCATACATCTTTTTAACTACAGTCGCTAGCGAGCGAGTATCCATACTAATATATAAAGCTGAAGAGTTTGTTTGTTTGCTTGAACGCGCTAATCTCGGGAACCACTGGTCCGATTTGAAAAATTCTTTCAGAGTTAGATAGCCCATTTATCGAGGAAGGCTTATAGTCTTCCTCGATAAATGGGCGTCTTAGGAATATATCATCACGCTAAGACCAATAGGAGCAGAGCAATAATGAAAAATGTGACGCAGACGAAGTTGCGCGGGTCAGCTAGTAGATGGATAAAACTCATGGTAGACGTACAGGTTGTTATGGCGACACTCAAGGGAGGCCTATGCCCAGCAGTAAAGTAAAGTAGAGTTTATTTGCTATGATTGCAGGTACTTAAAATAAGGTGTTACAGAAAGATGGGTGAGCCATGTACAATCTATCTTACATTAGGCATGCAAACATTAGTGAAATTGCGAAAAAAAATAATAATTAAATTATGGTTTACAGAAAAAACAATAGTCGGCATAGTACATTCATAAAATACTAGTGGACGTCACGCGGTTTCACCCGCGTAGTTCCCGTTCCCGTGGGAGTACGGGGATAATATATAGCCTATGTTACTCCCTGATAATGTAGCTATCCAATGCTAAAAGAATTTTTCTAATCAGTCCAGTAGTTTCGGAGCCTATTCAATTCAAACAAACAAACAAATCTTTCCTCTTTATAATATTAGTGTAGATGTAGAAAAATAAAATCTACACAAAACAATTGGAATAGAAATCATATATATTGAGAGACTGAGATCATTGGGCATGTCAATACTAATTAAATTAAATATTCAATACATATAAGTCATTATCATTTAAAAAGTCATTTACTGGATAATAACATTTTTCTATCAATAGTAATGTTCTGATATGATGGTTATGATGACATTATAATTATTTTAAGTTTGTTAAGTTTTCATTATAACCTATTTCTAAACTTACCTGAGACTCGGAAAGTTAGGTAAACAAACTAAAATACCTACCACACCAAGTGTGTTGACTACATTTAACATGAGTAACACACTAGATTAACAACGACGCAAAACTGATTTCAAAACAATAATATGATAACTAACTCGTTGTTACTCGTTTTTCCTAGTATTAAAACCCAATACACAACAAAATGAATGATGTTATCGAGGTTCAACTTCATTGATTTAATTGTTGTTTTTACCCGACTGCCCCACAAGAACGGAAATTTCTTATGTACTACACAGATACAGAATAAGTCTATATCTGTATGGGAATATACAAAAAGTCTAGGCCTAGTTTTTCGAATGAAGATTATCACGAAATTATCGTGACAAATTGTCAGACGTAAATATGTAGCTTTGATTGATTGAATGAGTTTTCAGCTGCCATAAGCCGAAAAAAAGTTTCTTTATTTTTAATTTTGTTTCAATTTTATTGCCTACTAGTTGACCCGCGCAACTTCGTCTGCTCTGCTCCTATTGGTCATAGCGTGATGATATATAGCCTATAGCCATCCTCGATAAATGGGCTATCTAATACTGAAAGAATTTTTCAAATCGGACCAGGAGTTCCTGAGATTAGCGCGTTCAAGCAAACAAACAAACTCTTCAGCTTTATACAACCTGCAACAGAATACGAGTTGCGGTTATTCTGTTACACGTTAGTTTAGAGTATAGATTTGTTGTTAATTGTTCAATTGTGTACCTATTACAGTTTATGAGATACAGCCAGCTGACAGACAGACGGACAGCGGAGGCTTAGTATTAGGGTTCCGTTGGTTACCCATTGTGTACGGAACCCTAAAAAGGGGGAATAGAAAAGTAAAGAGCACTCATCTTCTGAAAAATTCTTTGGAAACCAATTGGATATCTTTTGATTTGCAGTGCGTTTCTCAAAGAGTAAACCTAGACACTATGTATTCTGAATTTATCAGGTTTTCGTACCCGAATAATAACCAAACTTAAGCCTCCGCTGGTCGTACGTACGTCCGTATGCGTATCTCAACAACCGTAAAGCGAGAAATACACTGGTCCTACGTACGCCACATATGCAACGCTTTTTTTAACCGACTTCCAAAAACGGAGAAGGTTCTCAATTCGGTGGGTATTTTTTTTTTAATGTATGTTCACCGATTACTCCGAGGTTTCCGATTTCTGTAATTCTTTTTTAGTTCGATGCAGTATACTTGCCATTTGGTCCCATAAAATTTGATTCGGTTTGGTTCAGTAGTTTTTATTTTATGAGCATATTTGCTTATTTCAATTTCTGCGTTGACGAAGACGTCGTCCAAGTATCACCACTTAAAAGTGAAAAATAAAAACTTTTTACAAAAAAGTTTTACCGACTTCCAAACAAAACACTACAAAGAATAAAATAACCTTAATTTCGGTGTTAAAAAACAAAGAAACAAAACCAAAAACACCGACTTCCGAAATTAAGGTTATTTTATTCTTTGTAGTGTTTTGTTTGGAAGTCGGTTATACTTTTTATCGTATCGTATGTTGCTTTGCATACGATAAGTGTGTTTCTACTGCATAGTTTTTTATATAAAATCAAGAGTCCAGATATCATATAGCGTTGCATACGTTGCGTACGTGGGACCAGTTTGTCTGTAGCTTAATAGGTAGATAGTGGAAATTTTCACAGAGCTTGGTTTTCATCATTTTATCGATGCTCTGATGGTCCTTAATTCTCTTCTAATTGCTGTATATTTTGCCTCAGGGATCTAGCTAAAGCAGTGCTTCCTTTTACTCACAATGGACCATTTCACAAAATGTCTGAACTGCCATGGACCACTAACTAGGTAATAATGCAATTAATGCAAATCAATAAAAAAAACTATTCTTAAATATAACACCGCAAAGGTAAAAGTTTTCAAAGCTATATTTTTTTTATTAAACACTTCCCAGATTTTAAAGCGGTTTTGTGACTATATAATCTTTATTAAGTTCTGAATTTTTGATTCAGTTCTGCCCATAGAAAATGCACTGATATCCAATCGATGTCGGTGATAGTTTTTAAAATAATCAAAACTGCTTAGATATAGAACTTAAGAATGGCTTCGCGGACCACTTCGTATGCTACCAGGGACCACCAGTGGTCCGCGGATCACATCGGATGCTACCAGGGACCACCAGTGGTCCGCAGACCACCAGAGAACCACTGAGCTAAAGAGTCACGTTGAATCCGACCGTTTAAATCATCGTAATACCCATAATTATACATAAATAGTGACAGATTACAGTAACAAGTTTCCGCCATTTATTTTATGTTACTGTTGCGATGTGCATCTACATATTATAATTCACACAGTTTTAATTGATACTCGTATATTAATTGTGTGTGTGTGCCTGTGTACCTCAGTGTTAATAATGTACTTATTTTGTTTTGTTTTTTTATCTGTTTCATTCATGATCGTGAGTCAACAGTCAAGCTGTATGGTGTCGGCCGGTGCCGTATGGTGCCGTAAAAGAATAATACCATCCCATCACTTCCCGTGGGTGTCGTAAGAGGCGACTAAGGGACTCACCAGAGAATGGGCAGCAGCGTTCTCTGTAAAATTCAACACCATACACTGCGATCGCCAACCCGCCTGCCAAGCGTGGCGATTATGGCAAACTTCCCCCCTTTGGGGGAGGCCTATGTCCAGCAGTGGCAGTCCACCCTGTAGCAATCAAATCTTTTGTTTTATTTATTCTCTTTTGCGATTGACCTATTAAGTTACGCCTACCGATTACTTTCAACGGTTTTCCGTACCCGAAAAGTAACCAACGGAATCCTATAATTACCTGCAAAGAGTCCACTGTCCGTCCGTCTGTTTGCGGGCTGTACCTCATGAACTATTAGTACTAGGTGAGCACTTGACATTTTCATAGAGTATGTTATTCCAAATCCAATAACAAATTATTATTAAAATATTAGTAACTCTACCCGCAGCTTCGCTTTAGCTAAAGTAAAGCGAAGCTATTTCTATACCGAAATTCTTCTAAATAAAACAGTGACTGACAGACAACGCACAGCCGAAACTACTGGTCGTAAAAAGTTTGCCATGTAGCTTCCTTGGGGAGTGTTGGGATCACCAAGAGAAGATTTCCCGAAATTCCTACGGGAACGGGGAAAAACGGGATATGCGTGTACGAAGTCCCGGGCAAAAGCTAGTGTTAAGGCTAGGGTTAAGATTTACAATTTCCTCGATTCCTTCCAGTTACTCATTTAATTACTTCACCTTTTACTGTATGACGTGAATGCATTTATTTCCCCAAAGGTCATATGTCACTGTGTCTGACTCGACTATGATTAATCGGTTTGACTAAAGTGCATCTATATCTATACTAATATATAAAGCTGAAGAGTTTTTTTGTTTGCTTGAACGCGCTAATCTCGGGAACTACTCGTCCGATTTGAAAAATAGATATCATCACGCCAAGACCAATAGGAACGGAGCATTAATGAAAAATGTGACGCAGGCGAAGTTGCGCGGGTCAGCTAGTTACTTATATAAAGAGGAAATCAAAACGTTCAAGCAAACAAACAAACAAACTCTTCAGCTTTATATATTAGTATAGATATAGATTCACAAGTTACTTAGTTTTCACTTCTATCGGCAGTCCCCAAAGTTTATTTGAGGGTAAATAGTTTGTTTCAATTACTATTGATAGGCTCAAGACTGACCACAATCTCACCTGATGGTAAGCGATGATGGGGTCGAAGATGGAGCACGCATGCCTAGAAGTAACCTGTTCAATCTTGACTTAAAGACTCCCAGGTTGTAGCTATCAGGAAACACAGACTCGGGCAGGGAATTCCATTCGTTTTAACTGTCAGTGGCCAGGCAGGGGCAAATAGTGCTTCAATAGTAAATGATTATCAATCCACTAAACCAGGCCCATATAGCCTCCACTCAGCATCCATGTCCCTTTCGGGACCAAACGCCCCAACCGTCAGTATCCGTAAGTCTCTTTCGGGACAAGCCGACGCTCGCGCGACTGCGCACGCGATTTTGTTAACCGACTTCGAAAAAAGGAGGAGGTTCTCAATTCGGTGGGTATTTTGTTTTATGTATGTTCACCGATTGCTGCGAGGTTTCTGATCCGATTTCTGTGGTTCTTTTTAGTTCGATGCAATATACTTGCCGTTTGGTCCCATAAAAAATTTGATTCAGTTTGGTTCGGTAGTTTTTATGTTATGAGCATTTTTGCTTATTTCAATTTCTGCGTTGACGAAGATGTCTTCCAAGTATCAATCACCACTTAAATTGAAAAATAAAAACTTTTTCCAAAAAAATATAACCGACTTCCAAACAAAGCACTACAAAGAAAAAAATAACCTTAATTTCGGAAGTCGGTGTTAAAAAACAAAGGAACAAAACCAAAAACACCGACTTCCGAAATTAAGGTTATTTTATTCTTTGTAGTTTTGTTTGGAAGTCGGTTATATTTTTTTGTAAAAAGTTTTCCCGGAAGGGACTAACGGATTCTGAGTGGTTAACCTTTTGTTTCCATATTCTGCAATAGTCCTGTACCATCCGGGGATTGTCCTTTGGTGTACTTTCACAGTGCAAACAGGGATAATCTTCAGTTGGTACCCCATTCCATTTGAAATGTCTAACGGGGCCTCTGCGAGTTGGCTTCGGCCCCTCGTACACCTACCAAAGCGCCGGGTCTCCAGGGACCCGAGAAAGTCAAGAATTATAATAATAATTAATGTAATATATTTATACACACATACCTACTACATAGGATACTTTTTATCCCGGCAGTATGTTCCTTTAGGATAATTTTCGAAATTGAAGCGGGCAGAGCCGCGGCCGGTAGCTGGTGTATTTAAACTGTAGCAAAAATATCCTCCATTTGAGATTATAACAGTAAAAAAACGAAGACAGGTAACCCGTTCTGTATTCAAAAACTGGATTTTATTAGTGTGAATTATCAAACGTGTTTGGTATAATTTTTCCATATTATCTACAGAATATCTGTTACCAGACAAAAACAGAAAGACGTCATTTCGAATATTTTTACTACTCAAAAGGTCAATATTTTTGTTAGGTAACAACTCTACATAAATGATGACTCTAATTTACTGTATAAATATATTAAAACACCTTCTTTTACATTCTACTTTCTATCTAGCAATCCATTTCATTCATTGTAAGTACAACTTTGAGCTCGGGATTGGAATTTCATGCCGGAGTCTGTGTTTCCTGATAGCTACAACCTGGGAGTCTTTAAGTCAAGATTGAATAGGTTACTTCTAGGCATGCGTGCTCCATCTTCGACCTCATCATCGCTTACCATCAGGTGAGATTGTGGTCAGTCTTGAGCCTATCAATAGTAATTGAAACAAACTTTTTAACCTCAAATAAACTTTGCGGAAAACTAAGTAACTAGTGAATTGTGCAATATAGCTCATGGGAAGCGTGCGGTGACGATGACGTGAGTTTCACGCTTTTTGTTCACTCAAAAAGTACACATAATATACACTATATACATACAGCTCATGGAAAGATTGGTGCTGATAACCGAAATACAGGCTTTTGCCTAGTTCGGCTACAGAGGTCTAATTCTTTTGTATTGTTTAAATATAGCCTACAAATTTTGTTTAACAATGTAAAACTAATTGAAATAAAAACTTATAAAGCGTTCGGTGACGATGACGCGAGTTCCATGATTTTTATTCACCCAAGTGCTCAACGCGCCTAAAAAGGATTACGCTTCAAAAACGTGTTTTCAAATAACGGTTCATTTTATGACGTAGGTAAATGACGCTGGGATCCCCAGGAAATCAAAACAAATGCGTAATATTCTATTTTCCTTTACAAACTGCGTAATCGATGAGGAAAAAATCGATCATATGCCAGGCGCGTACGCCTAGTCACCGAATACGAATGACATGGTCGGAATCACGTAGCATTGGCGACTCGGTTTGACAGTTCCGTTTCCTAATTTAAAGATATGTATTAGAGGATTCATGCATCCGAATCTACCACGGTCTGCCTCTACTAATCCATACTCAATACTAATTTCATAAATGCGAAATATCTCTCTCAGTACCTACCTCTGCACTTCCCAACGGCTAAACGGAATTGATTGAACTTAGCACATGACCATCTAACCACGTCACATACTAGCTGACAACGTCGAAAATCGTCTGACAACCCTGCGTAGTGCAACCCTGCGTCCTGCATAGCTCTGTCTCTCTCACACAAAACTCTCATGATGGCATTAGCAAGTCATAGTAATTCACTTTACATGGCTTGGAGCTGTGCCATTCATGTGGCTTGAAAGCTGAAGGCCTTCCAAAAAAGGAGGAGGTTCTCAAGGTGGGTATTTTTTTATGTATGTATACCGATTACTCCGAGGTTTCTGATCCGATTTCTGTGATAGTTCGATGCGATATAAGTACTTGTCATTTGGTCCCGTAAAACTTTGATTCGGTTTGGTTCAGTGGTTTTTATTTTATGAGTATTTTTGCTTATTTCAATTTCTGCGTAGACGAAGACGTTGTCCAAGTATCACCACTTAAAAGTGAAAAAAAAAAAACTTTTTACAAAAAAATATTACCGACTTCCAAACAAAACACTACAAAGTATAAAATAACCTTAATTTCGGAAGTCGGTGTTAAAAAACAAATATACAAAACCAAAAAAACATTTATACATTGTTTTTTCATTTTTTTCATTTGTACAGTGTTTTGTTTGGAAGTCGGTTATATTTTTTTGTAAAAAGTTTTTAACGATGGGAAATCATCCAATGACTCTTTCCACTCTGGGCAGAGCGGAAGGGAGCGTCGGACTCTGGGGGCACGGAAGTCCCCACGCCAATTCTTACTGACTCAAACCCATCCGTGTTTCTCCAAATGCTCTAACGTTCCAGGAAGGCGGTGACTCTTTCCTAACAAATTCTGCAACCCTGGCTGGAAGCTGAAGGCCTGAAGGTCTGTCCTACCTGCTAGACTTGAATGTAATAAGTCAGAAAGTCCAGAACCCCTTACTCGCATTTGTGACCACCAACCATTGGGGGTGGTAGATTAACAGTTCACTTCAAATATAAAATTCAGAATAGTGGCAGAGTGTCACCCACTGCAGTACCAAAATACAAAGGTCGAGCGACTAGAGCGATTTTCCTCAATTGATTTCAAGTTTTCCTTGTTTTTGTTTAGTCGATATGTTATAGTCAAACCTCGAAGCTCCGACGCTCCTAGGCTTGACTAGTCAATCCTCAGGTCTGACTTAAGGTTTTAGTCAAAGCTCAAATAAATGACGTGATTCGGCTTTGACTAAAGAATTTTTCGTCAAACCTAGGAGAGACTTATTAGGTCAGGCAAACGTCGAAACTTAATTTCATGAAATCGGGGTTTGACCAGTCAAACTTCAATTAGGTATTAGAATATCATAGTTTGTTACATCACGTATAACAACATTTTTAATTTTAATGTTTGTTATTTTAATATTATCGTACTTAAAAAAATAGTCTTTATTCTCACATGGTGAGGCAATATGACATTTAGAATTGCACAAAACGTTAGATCTTTTACATCATTTTGAAGAGATTTTTTTGCAGTGGCATTTTATAAAGCCTTGTCCCCTAAGAATCTTTTGCACTGATTTCTCTTAGAGACAGCTGAACGTCGGGCACATCTTCGAAATTAAGAAAATTCTCTTTGCTTTCTTTTATTTGATTCCTCGAAAAAAGTGTGTTTATTGTTCCGTGTTGACTGACAAAATAATTTATCGGATCGAAACCAATGATATTATATATGATGAAACCAATGATCGAAACACCGCCAGAGAACATGCATAAACCTGTTTAAACATATTACAAGTACATTACAGACCGACGTTTGACCGAGTATGTCAGTCGCTTCTAGGATCGACTAGGCAAAGCCCGAAATAGATTATGTTTCTTTCGACGTTTGACTGAAAAGTTAGGAACTTCTAGGTTTGACTAAAAGTACTTCAGTCTAAGGCCGAAAATGGAATATCTTTCGGGGTTTGCCCAAAGGCTTTGGTCAAACCTAGGATACATTAGTCATACTGGGAAGAGACTGCATATCGATCTTTGACTATAACAGATATACGCAGGAAAATTTTAGGATTTATTTTTTGTTTGTTTTAATAATTGACCAGCTTAACTTATCCAGTAAAAAGCTAATATTTCTTAAGTTATCCTAGTATGAGAAGATATTTGATTTGCCCTCTTACGTAAAAGGTAAAACCAACGTTTTGAGTTACTTTACCCTGCACTTTCCTGCTTATACTAAGTTCGCACTTAGGTAATATTATTATTTGCAACATTACAAAGCCATAAATTGTTATAGTTTACACGGTGTTTTAAAGTACAATCTGATATATCCATGTAAATAGATTTAGCTAATTAGTATTTGAAAAATATTTTTAATTTGACACAAGTAAAAGTTTGAATGAGACGAATTGATGTTACAGTTATGGGCGCCGGGAGGGGTGCAAGTGGGTGCACTTCCACCCCATGGCTTTTAATAAAACATACGAAAACATGTACATATAGAAAAAATAAATAGACAAGCGGAATGTATTGGAGCTCCCTCGCGTTCGGCCTTGTATCCGTCTTCTTTAGCTCTGGTCAAATGAAAACTTATTCTATTCGAGGCGGGGTTTTGAAGATGCACCCCCCTGAAAATGTTCCTGCTGGCCCATGACTTCCAGATTATTATTTTTGTTGGTTTCTACAATCTGGTGGCATTATATGCTTTCTTGAATATTGGAAGGTATTGTTATTATCGCAAAGGAGGATGCTACAAAAAAGAACTGTTTGGACTGTTTTATAATTATTAAAACTCTGCGAGAGAATTTATGAGAATAATATTCAGCATACATTAACTAAGAAAATGTACCTAACCGTGTGAATATTCGCGAATAGCCAAACCAGCTTTGCGACGAGTGGCTAAGCATATAATATACCTACTCTGCTATGAATAAAATTGCTACTCAAGGAAAACGACAAGAAATCCCTGAGAGGATATATATGACGAAAATGTTTGAAGGAAATCAGTGCAACGCAGTCAGCCTTCAAGAAAGGGAAGGCCGGAATGACTTTTTGAATTTCGAATTTTACAATTTTTTAATCTGGCCATTATTCGTTATTTAGTTTGTGGTTCATTTGTGATTTGTGTTTAAATTTGGAAGTTGAACTTGTGAAATTTGAGAAAAAGAAAAAAATGGTGGTCGATGGTATTGTGTTGGTGTCGTTGAAAAGGCTTTCGTCTGTCTATAATGGGGTATGTACTTACAGTTTATTAATTGTCAGCTAGGTCTTTTATTGTTTAGCTATTAAAAAAATCAACGGTAACGATTTATTAGAACTAGCCCCGCGTCTGTTAAAAATTTCATAGGTATTCATTTATTTACACGAACTAATCGTTTTTCTAAAATAATAGTGGCCTTCCTTTTTAAAATATTTATCTATATGTTAGCAAAAGTCCCGTCTAAATTGGTCTAGCTGTTTCGGAGAATGACTGGATCAAACAGATGGACAGACAGACTGACAGACAAAAAATGTTAAATAGTTTTTTTTGTTACATAAAACTTTCGTATAATTTTCATAGACATTTAGTAAAAAGCTGTTATTTTGACATTAGGGACAGACACTTTAATTTTATTTATTTGTGAAGAACATGTTTTGGCTTGAACAACCGGCTTTTTACACCTCTTACATAATAACAACACTTTTATGATGAGCGAAAATTCTTCCAGTGTCATAATTGAGGTAATAATGTAGTGTCACCATGATATTTTTCGCTAATTAATTACCGAAAGAAAACTGGTTCTTTTAACAATTAAAAAAACGACCTCTCGATTTCAACTCGCAGTTAAAAAGAGTTAATTAATTCTGATGTTATACCGCTTTTCTTTATTTTTCTTCACGGTTACTCGTTGCACTTAAGGATAAAGACATAGGTATTATTTTTGTGCTGCACATTAAGGGACTTTACCACGATATAAAAAACAATGTAGGTAGTTTGTGTCCATTTAGATGGCGCAAGATATATGAGACAAAGGCAGTAATACCTAAAAGCTATTATAGTCAAATCACGATAAGCACATGTACAGTCAACAAAGCTATTGGGTATGCAGGCAGCTAACTTGCAACTACTTTTAAACAATGTTGTGAGTGTGCTGAGTAGACAATTATTGTACAACACACTCGTAAGTATGTCAAAAGCTTAAAAAATTATAATGTACACATCTACCTATACTAATATATAAAGTTGAAGAGTTTGTTTGTTTGTTTGCTTGAACTCGCTAATCAAAGGAATTACTGGTCCGATTTGAAAAATTCTTTAAGTGTTAGATAGCCCATTTATCGAAGAAGGCTAGAAGCTATATATCATCACGCTAAGACCAATAGGAACGAAGCAGACGAAGTTGCGCGGGCAACTAGTTAGAAATAAACATTGGCAGTACTGTGGAAAAATTAATATTTTTGCCTGTACCTATAGCTTCATATATTTACCGACTTCCAAAGAGGACTTCCTCTTTGGAAGTCGTTGGGAAGTCTTTGAAGATAGGATTTTATTAGAATTAAAAAGTTTTTAGTAAGTGCAGATATTTTGGCACAGTCACTTGTCAAGACAGGCGGTTGTCATATCTACAATTTATTAAATTCGTCAAAAATACATGAATATGAACATAACGAGGGATTTTGTAACAATCGTAGCACGTGGAATTCTATAGTTTCTGCCTACACCCACGGGGAAATATACATGAGTTTTTAACCGACTTCCAAAAAAGGAGGAAGTTGTCAATTCGGTGGGTATTTTTTTTGCCCTTCTTCCGAAATAAAGGTTATTAACCGACTTCCAAAAAAGGAGGAGGTTCTCAATTCGGTGGGTAATTTTTCTATTTTATTTTTTATTTATGTGTGTACACCGATTACTCCGAGGTTTCTGATCCAATTTCTGTGATTCTAGTGTCTAGTTTAAGTTCGATGCAGTATACTACCATTTGGTCTCATAAAAAATTGATTCAGTTTGGTTCAGTAGTTTTTATTTTATCAGCGCAGAAATTGAAGTAAGCAAAAATTGCTTATTTCAATTTCTGCGCTGATGAAGACGTCGTCCAAGTATCACCACTTAAAAGTGAAAAATAAAAAAACTTTTTACAAAAAAATATAACCGACTTCCAAACAAAACACTACAAAGAATAAAAAGTCGGTGTTAAAAAAAAAGAAACAAAACCAAAAATACCGACTTCCGAAATTAAGGTTATTTTATTTTTTGTCAAGTAGTGTTTTGTTTGGAAGTCTGTTATATTTTTTTGTATAAAGTTTTTTTTTTCACTTGTGACACAAGTTTCTTTCACAAGTGGTGAGACTTGGTAGAAGTATTCGTCTACGCAGAAATTGAAATAAACAAAAATGCTCATAAAATAAAAACTACTGAACCAAACTGAATAAAATTTTTACGGGACCAAATGGCAAGTATACCGCATCGAACTAAAAATCACAGAAATCGGATCAGAGACCTCGGCGTTAACGGAATACATACTTTAAAAAAAAAACTTAAAAAAAAATCATTATTGATAGGGTCGCATTCGACGATGGAGCACGCTTGCCTAGAAGGGACTTATTCGTTCTTGACTTGAACACCCCCAGTCTATAGCTATCTATCAGGAATTACAGCCTGGCAGGGAATTAAACTCCTCAGCATTACGCACAATGAAAGTATGAATTTATGAAAATGAGTTTGAGTGTATAACTACAACCTGGGAGTCTTTAAGACAAGAGTGAATAGGTGCTCCATCTTCGACCACATCATCGCTTACCATCAGGTGAGATAGTGGTCAAACGTATGCCGATTAATAGAAAAAAAAATATATAGTAATATAATGGTGTGAATTCGTAGCCGTAGCTAACTGCAGGCGACAGTAGCAGGCGATATTGTGTCGCCGCGACACGAGTGGCTTCTATTTATTTCTAGGAAGGCGACGTATCGCCAGCTACGGAAGGTATTTTATTGCTGTCGGCTGCGGAATCACATCGCGTTAGACACAAATAGCTCTAACAAAGTATGTAGAGAAGCCATTAAAATTCGTTTCGAAAATAAAATAATTTTCTTTTATTTTATTTTCAAAACGAAGATGATTGTAAGAATAAATAAACGCTTCAAGGTTGTCAAATTTAGGTTAACCGATGAATCAGGACCAAAAATGTAGCACAGACTATTGTGAAAAATGCATTACTTTAGAGCAAGGTCGTGAAAAACATTACAACTACGAAACACCTAGACTAAAGTGTAGTTCATCCTTGTAACCAGTGTGTCACAGTGATATTTGAAACCACACCTGTAGCTTTTAGTTGACGATCCTCAACAAATATTGGTCTGTCGATTGGTAGCAAATATTGGACCCAAAATTGGGGCAGGACAATGTCTTTTGAGGACAATGTTGGTTTTATGGGCTACTTGCTACAAGGTTTATTGTAGGGTCTGCACAATATTTTTCTATTTTTAGACCGAATTGGGTCGGCAGTGCTATTTTTAGGGCTCCGTACCAAGATAGTAAAAAAGAAACCCTTATTGTGTGACTAAGTCTGGCCGTCTGTCACAGCTGGATATCTCAAGAACTACTAATGCTAACAACTTGAAATTTGGTATAGTTTTGGATGACGTTTGCTCAACTATTTTGCAAATAAGAAAGAAATAACAATGAATATATTTTTTTTGCAACAGCGACTGAAAGGGGTTCTTAAAAATTCGCAGTGGGGTTACTAGGGCATGTGGGGTATCATAAGAAAGAGCGCTATTTGCAAATTCTCAAACATTTTTTCTGTTTTTTCATGCCGCATGGTTTTCGACCTTTGACGAAAAATTTTAAAAAATTGACTGTTCCCCCTTATCTCCGAAGTTTGCGTAGAGAAAAATCTGAAATTATATGATAGACGTTTATGATATGTGACAGTTTATGTAAAGATTACAGGAAAAATAAAACGATGTCTCCAAATAGCAAACTTTTTCAGAAATAATCAACATACATTACATTAGAGTTACCACTATCAATCAAGAGATGGCGCTGATCTAAAACTGCAATAGCAGTGTTAATATTCTCTGACGAATATAGCTAGGCCAAGCGTTTTATACATACGATGGTACGGAACTCTCGGCACGCGAGTCCGACTCGCTCTTGGCCGGGTTTTTATTTATTATTTTTGATAGACTCGCGTTATTCAGTTTAGCTGAATCTGGTTCGACTGGAAGCCGACCCAGATATCACACACTTGGCACATGCAGATGCCAAAGTTTAAGTGAAAAAGTAGTCATACCTACTTTGTTGAGTGTTATAAAACTACTGAGGTTTTTTCTTTTATTTCAGTGGCATCGTCTGTTAGAGAACTTTAACCGTTTGAAGGTCGTTCGTCTTCTGTTTCAATTTAAATGAAATCATTATCTATGCAACTATGAAACTGCATATATAAAATTAAACCTTTGATAAAGTCAGTTAAATTATGCTGAATGAATTATCTTTATTGTCTGTCACGTCTAAAAAGATACCGATGGAATTCAAGATAATAGGAACGTTTGGTAAAACATAATATCAAGTATTTAATAAGTAATATTTTGATGAATTTGCAGCAGCTTGTAGCTACACGGGTCGATATGCAAGCGTTCCCCAGGGACCGACTGCAGCAAGCGTTCCTTTCGCGGTATCTCAAAATGGTCACACATCCAGATGATCCATTTTGAGATACCGAGATTCCTCCGTGCCTTGGCAAGCAAGTTAAGCTGCTAGTCTATTCTGTAAACAACTATTTCGATATCGAGCTTCACCTGAGTGACAAAACTCACAAAATGAGCTTTATTGACACACATAAAGGTCTTAATTACACAAGGTATTATTTACTCAACATAAAGGTCTTAATTTGAAACTCACCTCGGATTCCACTGTCGTGATACGAAAATGTTGTTAGAGAATAGCACTACTGATGCTCTCAGCTGACATTGGTAGATCTTTGTCAGTTAATTTTTACGGTAGTCTGAAGTCGTAGTTTGGAAAAGGCTGGGCAGATTGATATTTGTCCTCATTCTTGACGTCTAAGAGCAAGTCAAATGTATAAGTACTATCCTATTACTAATCCTCCTTAATATTATAAGCTAGTTGACCCGCGCAACTTCGTCTGCCCCACTTCTATTGGTCTTAGCGTGATGATATATAGCCTATAGCCTTCCTCGATAAATGGGCTATCTAACACTGAAAGAATTTTTCAAATCGGACCAGTAGTTCCTGAGATTAGCGCGTTCAAGCAAACAAACAAACAAACTCTTCAGCTTTATATATTAGTATAGATTATAAATGCGAAAGTTTGTGAGGATAGATCGTTTGTTACCCTTTCACGTCAGAACGCTTGAAAGGATCTTCTTGAAAGACACAGATCATAGTCTGGAATAACACATAGGGTTATACTCTTAAGGGTTCATTGTACTCAACGCAATCGCGTTTATTCTGTTACACGTTGTATATACCGGGAATATGTTCGCTAGAGATCATGCGGGCGAAGCCGTTGGCAGAAGCTAGTATTATAAATGCGAAAATTTGTGAGGATGGATGGATAGATGGATGTTTGTTTCTCAATCACGTCAGAACGGCTGAACGGATCTTGGTGTAATTTGTCACACAAGTAGATTATTGTCTGTGTAAAGACCTTCAAACAGACTCCAATCACTGGCTCGTCAATGCACGCGTACACAGCTACACTACGTTCAGACTCGCCCGCGGCTCTGGTGATACTCCCGTAGGGTACTTGCACATGAGCACACGAGACAATGTATGTATTTCATATTATCTGACATACACTGCAGTCTGGAATAAAACATAGGATACTTTTTATCCCGTTAGTATGTTCCCTTGGGATAATTTTCGACATCCACGCGAGCCAAGCCGCGTGTGGCAGCTAGACCTCTAAAAGTGAGCAAAAACAGTTTGTTTGTACCGTGTTTGTGTCTTTCTTTCATAACTGATGGACTACATTAAACCTCAGGACAATAAATCGTTGAAGCTTCATTCAAACAAATAAGTGCAAATCCCAAGTGTTCCAATATATTAGCATGAAACAACGATATGCATTCAAAATGACTTGCAAGCACGTGGCGACTTGCATAAAACATATGTATGTACGTACCTATATACATTAGTACCTATGTGGGTACATTTGCACAATGCACTGCAGTAAGTATATGCCGGAAGCAATTCTTGCATCAATCACTTTCTGTTAAGTAAGGTTTACATGAAAAACTAGTGTCACAGACCATAGACTAAAATAGTGTCGTGAAAATACAATTTAAAAGCTATTATTCGAATGTTTTTCGCAGGTACGCTTGAAGAGAGTTCCATAGAAATAAGCATCACCTTTGTACCTTTTTTCTTTTTTCTGCTTCATTTTTCTTATCTATTTATTTAAATGTGCGTAAGTACTTATATAAATTGTAAAATAAATAAATACTATGCTAGACGTCAGTTATTTTGGAGAGTTTTATACTTAATAAAAAACTGGGAAGTTACTAACTTTAATACTGGCTAATAGCCATGAAACCAAACACAGCAAGGTGTTCAAATTAGTAGCTGTGGCCTGTGATTGGATTTTAGACAGTATTTTTTCATAATAATTTTATATTTGTAGCGGCATCAATGCCGCCCGCCACAAGAAAAACCAACGGGACGAAATCGCAATATAAAGAACCACAACGCCATCTATCCTACCAGCAGCGAACTACTAACGAAATCCTACATCGCGGTATCAGATGAGAGTTCTCCGTGCGATTTTAACATATAGGTACAATAGTCCGAATATCAACTATCGGGCAGTTGCCCGCCAGACACAACAACCGTCTGATCGGAGGATCCTCCCTTTTCTTGCGGGACTTTACTCTCTGTACTGCATTACTCTATAATTATATTCGTTGCAAAAAATGGGCCTTACAGAATTCCTTTCCTTATGGTTTCTATCATTTATGTGCAAAACGTCTTTATAGTCTCGTAAAATGTAGAGACATCTCTACATTTTACGAGACAACAACGTTTAACTCAACGTGACTAAACACGGTTCAAATAAGACTGGTTTCTTAATCCAGCCTGATTGTTATCTGATACACATACTTGACCCTTTAATAGTAGTACATTGTAGACTACACGAATCGGAAGTCAGTATTAATAGATCATAAAAGTGGTTGACAATGCCGGTCGTAAAATGATACAGGGGCTGTATGTTCCGGTAGCTATAACTTGTTGCATATATTACGTATTAGGATTAATAGCATAAATTATAATATGACTAATATTATAATTACTAATTCATGACCTATTGTTTTATATGCATCAGATATGGAGCATGTGAGATCAGCGTTTTACATAATTATGTGCTCATGGGCGTGTTTATGGTGCATAAGATCCGGACCTTTCTCCTTACCCATGTAGCATACGACGAAAATAAAAATCGCTAGTAAATGTTGGGCGGATCATACGGATGGCACGGATATATAATATATGCAATTACTCCGATTGAGATAGGTATTAGTATTCGTAAAAGAATAATATCATCCCACCACTTCCCGTGGGTGTCGTAAGAGGTGACTAAGGGACTCACCAGAGAATGGGCAGCAGCGTTCTCTGTAAAACGCAACACACACTGCGATCGCCAACCCTCCTTCCAAGCGTGGCGATTGTGGCAACCCCCCCCCCCCTTTGGGGAAGGTCTATGTCCAGCAGTGGACGTCTTTCCGCTGATATGATGATGATAATGATGAACGAGTACTGGAAGGCGGACTGATGACTTGGTAATAGAAAGTCTGCAGGAATCCGCTGCGAGCCGTGTCTCCACACTTGAGCAACAAAAATGAACCTGATGTCACATAAATCCTACATCGCGCTATCCATTGATATCCGTGGTGGTATCTAGTTCTCCGCGCGATTTGAACATATTATGCAATTGCCCGACAACTACCACGGGACAGTTGCCCACCAGACACCACACTCGTCTGGTCGTAGGATCCTCCATATGTTTGCGGGATTTAACATATGACTACTGTTCCGCATACCTCTATACAGTGGCGTAACTATAGGGTGGCAGGGCTGGCAAAATGCCACGGGCCGCCGGGGCCCGTTAAAATCATATAAATATGTAATAACTATGCTTTTGAAAATTATATTTATTATATAATGTGTAATAGAGTAAACGCAATACCTGAAAAGGGATCATTATATTCATCATTATGAACAGCTTTTACTATAGGACACTGAAATAACTCGACAAAACGTACTGAACAGCTTAATTTTTTTGCGATTTCGTGCTTGTCCCACCCGTTGTATATTTAACTAAAATGGACACAATATTAGTAATAAGTACTGTTGGGTTTCTACTTCAGTGATTTATTAAAATTAAATTACAATGTTACGATTTTTACTGGCGCCCTATCCAACGAATTTGCCACGGGCCTCAGATGGTATAGTTACGCCATTGCCTCTATAGATGCAGAAGACCAGTCAATGTCCGGCCTATAGTGTTGCCTAGCAGTGGACGTCTTTAAACATAGGTACGTAGCGTAGCTACGACGTAGCTAAAATGACGTGCTGTGATGATGAAACAGATTTGGCGGATGGTGATGATAACTACGAGCGCTTTTTCTCACATATTTGATGCTTGCTTCTATGCTGTCTGCGGTTATGCCCGCGAGGTAGTCGAAAATATCAAAATATACCAGTAGGATAATTATGATCCCAGAAATCCGTTCAGCCTTTAAGACGTGAAGAACACAGGTCACAAACAGATAGCCAGACAGGATTACTTTCGCATTTATAATATTAAGTATGGAAATATGGATGATTTTACTTAAGTATCAAAGTAGGTAGTGTTCAACTTTGTCACGTTGAATTTTTCCGATAGTTACTAATAAGATACTTTTTTTATAACTTTTTAATTTGTTCAGTTTTACGGTGCAGACCATAAATTAAAGTCTTGTTTTCGTATTTTTGCTTTTGTATGCAACAAAACAAGAATCAATTAGATAAGGAGGTGGTCGTAAATTATTTACTATTTAAATTACAAGTAAGCAGATACCTACATAGGTAGAGTGACTTAAGAAAATTGTTCTTACACAAATAGGATTCAAAATTTTGGTTAAAAATTCTTCAAAAGCAGATATATCTTTTCATGTGTCACTGCAAAATAGTTTTCACACCACCTGCACGAAAACGTCAAATTACGTCATTAAATAAAGTACGTCATTCTAACCCGCGATCGGTTCCCGTCCACCTCCGCTGCTAGGTGCAGCGAGCGCAGTCAAAATAGGGTTCCACATTCAAATCACTTTATTGCCTGGCGGGTTATAATGAAATTCAGAACAATATTATTGCCCGGTGGTGGGCTGGAGCCACAGCTTCGGATCCGCGACCTGTAGTGCTATTCTGTAACAATATTTTCGTATCACGACAGTGAAATCCTAGGTGAGTTTCAAATTAAGACCTTTATGTTGTTTGCAATAAAGCTCATTTTGTGAGTTTTATCACTCAGGTGAAGCTCGATATCGAAATAGTTGTTTACAGAATAGACAAGCTGCTCCTAGCAGAAGAGGCCGACGCGCGCCACCTCTTGTCATGGCTAGAGCACATATTTCTCGCAGTAGGTGTGAAATAAATACAAATTAAACGTGTGGCTACAAATTAAATGTTTCTATAGTATAAAGGAATTAATGGAATTTAAAAATGAATGTTAATATTGAATAAATATGAATGTTAGATTTTATAATAATTGTAATAATAATAATTTAAATTGCATGATTACAATAATAATAACAAAATTGACATAGACATAATTTGCACGCTTGCTTGCAGGCAGAATACAATGACTTTTAGGTTATAAGATCTTTCCTTGTGATTTGTATGTATTTTCTGGCAAATAAATATTTTTGATTTGATTTTGAAAAGTAGAGTATGCTCCTCAGGGATAAAGGTATCTTGAGTCCCTCGCTGCATTCAGGGTTATTGTATTAACTCCCTCGCTTCGCTCGTGAGTTAAAATTTAAACTCCCTCGGAATGCTCGGGAGTTAACTCTCGAATCCCTTTGTGTTCGGGATTCAATATGACGCCCGTGACATAAGACACTGCTTTATCTCCTCGCTGCATATTGTACTATTAGAAAGAATGAGAGAGTAATTTTTCACTTTCCATAGAAAACTGTTTCGAAAACTTTTTCATTTTCTATTTGGTGGTAGGTAAAAGTAAGATACTTAAGATAAAAAACTGGCCATATGCGAGTCTTTGATATGTTACACGATATTGTTCAAAAACTTTTATTTTTAATTTTCAAGTTTGTCCCCAAAAGTGACCCTCATAATAAAAATTTAATAATTAACGTAACATGTCCGTGTTTGGGTCACAGAAGTCTATACGTGTACCAAATTTCAACAGAATCGGTTCAGTGGATCCGGAAAAAACTGGCTGTGACAGACAGACACCCAAGTGATCCTATAAGGGTTCCGTTTTTTGGTCGGAACCCTAAAACTGTTAAATTGAAACAGAACGGGCGAGTAAATGTTTACGTCAATGCTGCCCTTTGCCCTCGCAATTAAGAACCTGCAATTATTCAATTAATCGTGTATGCTTGAATTTATTCTGCGGGATACTCTGTAAATAAACAGTTTATTTCCATACAGTTTGTAGTTATGTGCCAGCAATGCATCGATAGATACAGAAATATCTGTTTCTATCCAGCTGTGGTACAGATCCCTTACTGTCCGGAAGAACGGAACCCGTATAGGATCACTCGTGTGTCTGTTTGTCACAGCCAATTTTCTCCAAACCAAGTAGATTTGAAATTGTCTGTGATTGGTGCAAAATCTACTGGACCAATTAAGTTCACATTTGGGCTAAGTCCAAACACGGACTAGAAACGTAAATAAAAATTTTGAATTTGGGGTCGCATTAGGTAGACAAATTAAAAAATTAGATTCGTTCCGGTCCGACTCGCACTTGGCCGGTTTAAAAATAATAATTAAAATTACCCGCTAACCTATGAATAATATTCTGGTTTTGTGCTAATGTGCATATCGTCCTCAATTAAAAACTATTCAGGAAGGAAAAACAAGCCTGTCCGGAAAAAGCCATAAAATGCATTATAAGTGCAACATGAAATCTTCTGCCTACAATATTAATATTTTAATTTATCAGTAATTAACTGAATAAGCACGTTGATTTGTAATGATAAACACTTTTTAAGTTATCGCTACCTGGTCCTACATGGCTTATCTCGTAAATTATTGTTTTATATCAGTACAATGCGTGTCTTTGAAGGAAATGTAGGTACCAGGCTGTGAACCGATATGACCTTAGCCGTAAAATGGTTCGTAATTATCTCCTTTTTCTATATAGAAAAAAATGTGTTTGTTTTTTTGTATGGGCAGACTTTTTATTGAAGCAAATTATCAGGGTTATCGAGGTCATAGGCACTGGGTCCATGTGATATACTAACATTCAGCTGCAATTAGTTACACTAAGTCCGACCCCTACTTTATTGAGAACGATTTCGACAGATTGGTTGAACATATTCAGACATACTCGAAATGAATTAAAAAAAAAAACTGATCAATGACAACAGTTCCAAAATAACGTCAGTTGGTAATCACTACTCAGACTTATCTGTCATCTGACCGACCTGTCGGTGCCGAGTAATGAGTGAGTCACTTAGGTGGATCATTTTATTATTGTTTGCATTGTATTAAAATTTTAATTGCTTTTGCCAGTAACCCAAAAAGCCATAGGTCACATTCAAGCAATGGCCACTAAATTATTTTTGAATACCGACCAAATAAGGAATACCATATTTCATGCTACCACATAACCATGAAAGGTCACTGTGTCTGAAACAAGCCCGCTTCATAGAATTCGTATAAACACGCAATGAAATAAACCATTCGTTATTTTTCCATGTTTACGACCACCAAACCGATTTCTAGTACACTAACCATAATATTATGTGAAATACCGACTATGCTTCGAATGTCGCGAAAATAAACAAAACCTTCAGGTGAAACCGGCGGCCAAACCTCACATAGTGGTAGAACGCATGCGTCAGAATCGTACCTATAACATATTCGCATATTTCCTGTAAAATGCAGCTTTGTGCGAGTCAGCCAGTCGAGTTGACGTGAGTCCCGCACTAGCCGTCAGTGCCGCGCTGATATTCAGAAAAATAGGCCGTTGACAAGTTTACGCGTGCGTGAAAAAAAAAATCGAAAGTAATCTCTGGTATTAGTTCGATTAAAAAAGAATACGCGGAATTTCGGCGGTTTATTTTGAATTTGGAACTGAAAATATTGTGCCCGCAAGAGACGCTGTTTTGTCTTTTTTTTTCTCTACAATTTCATAGGTAAGTTTTGTTTTTTTTTTAACAGCCTAATAAAAGCAGTGAATTAGTTATTGACACTCGTGAATTATTCAAAATATTCATAGAAACTAAAATTAAATTTTCGCGTAAACTAAAAACGAAACATCTTGGAAAAATACTGAAATAAACCGATCGCGCGCGAATTTTCTTTCAAATGGAAAGTACGAACTTTTGTTTTCACTTTTACAATCAGTCTGTAAATATTATGCAGTTTTATGAACCACAGATAGGTATCCACTATTGTCATTTCTTAATGAACGTACATTCTTTCATTCTTGAATAGAGTAATTATTAAACTACAAACTTATCGTATATACTTGTGGTCTGTAAATCTAATCTCTAACAAATATTAGGATTAAGATAATGTCACCAAGTGTGTTTTCGTACATATTATTGTGCGATATCTATCTACGATTCTATTCACGTAGGGGACGATTCTAAAAATATGAAATCTCTGGTCTTTTGAAAGACATAAGGTACCTAGGTATAGTCTGTACAGTTTAAAGCACGTTTTTGTACCATTAAACTAGGATTGGTCGGTAAACACTACATAGTATAAAACAAAGTCGCTTCCCGCTGTCTGTCTGTCCCTATGTATGCTTAGATCTTTAAATCTACGTAACGAATTTTGATGCGGGATAGATAGAGTGGTTCTCGTATATAAATTGTCAAGGTTTTGTGTAAATTGGCTGGTATATGAAGATTATTACTGAAGAGGTTGGAAAAAAATGATCTAAAAAATTCTTTACATCGCGTGCGCTGCAAAAACTATTGATGATAGAACAAAACAATGTAGGTACTACAGTTTTAGATAACACATCAATTACTACGAAAAAGTCCGCGATAGCAAATGTCTTCTCAAAAACAAGTTACTAATATTTGTTTAGTTGTTAACCAAAGTTTTACTTGCAACAATGCTTGCTTGTTAGTTAACAACTAAACAGATAGATTAGAATAGATTTTCTTTTCTTTCTTTTTTCTTTAAATAAATTAGAAACTTGTTTTTTTTTAAGTTTTCATACATTTTTTAACTACAGTCGCTAGCGAGTATAGATTGATAAAACTCATGGTAGACGTACTGAGAGCAGACGTCGTTGACGGTTGTTTATTGCACTATTTATTTCAGTCTGAATATTATTGATTCTGGTAATTAGATGTTCACTTTGCTAGTTTGGGCTAAATAAACATTCGCACCCGTTCGAAGCCGGGGCGGGTCGCTGGTGGTTAATAAAAGGAGGGAAACGAAAATGTTCGCGTAAAAAATAAAAATAAAACGGTAGATAATTTAAGTATTAGGTATATCCAATTGCTAAATATTAAATACTAGTGGACGTCACGCGGTTTCACCCGCCTAGTTCCAGAGTGGGAGCACGGAGATAAAATATAGCCTATGTTACTCCCTGCTAATGTAGCTATCCATTGCTGAAAGAATTTTTCAAATCGGTCCAGTAGTTTCGGAGCCTATTCATTTCAAACAAACAAACAAACAAATCTTTCCTCTTTATAATATTAGTGTAGACTTAATTTCAACTCAGTCACTTAGAGTTGAAATTAAGTATTTAATAATGAACAAGGGCTTAGCTAGATTATGACTAAGCTGCATATAGCTGATAAGCAGTAGTACGATAGCTTGAATTGGCACGCGGTACGACTGTCTTTTGTCTTGACATTTTAATCCAGACTGTCCAAAGGTTTATTGCAATTACCTAAATAAGTATTATAAATTGGTTTCGTTCCTATTGATGGAATATTCTGTGTGTGACTATGTCTAGAGAAAACTTTTGGCCTCTGTTAAATCGCGCTATATTAAAGTGATTTGAGGTTCCAATATTTTTGCAAACTCATCATCAGTCTTGTTCTGCCCTTAAAAGTATTCTACTAAAAGTATTCTGCTTTTACCCGCGATTTCGTACGCACATATCCCGTTTTTCCCGTTCTCGTAGGAATTTCTGAAAATGTGCTCTACTACACTACACACCCATAGAACCTACATGACAAATTTCAGCTTTCTACGACCAGTAGTTTCGGCTGTGCGTTACCATGTCCGTCTGTTGCCATATCTATCACTATTAGACGTCAAATTAGAATTCTGCTCCCTCCTGTCAAGACTTCCACTTCAGGGGGGCTACTCTCTAACGAAATCCGTAGTTTCGGGCTTAGTTGCGGGCGGGCGTATTCTACTCCGTATCACCTACAGACTTACGATTAGTCCCGAACCCGAACTGAGAATGAATGACAACACGATTTCACAGTAACTGTCAAATCGTGTTAACATTAGTTCTCAGTGGTTAGGTGATACGGAGTAGAAAATGCCCGCCCGCAACTAAGCCCGAAACTACGGATTTCGTTAGAGAGTAGCCCCCCTGGACACCCCCCCCCCATGGGCCATAGGCCAAAGACTATTCTCTATGCCATAGGCCTTCCCCATAGAAATATAAAATGGCCTTCCCTATGTGTCGCCACATCGACCGGTCCTGTGCGTCTCGCTTACAGCAGATCCCACAGCATTCACCAGGTTCTAATGAGGCCCATACCTACTTCCTTAAGTCAGTACGTTTACAACGATTTAGAGATAACAATGGCAAAATTCGACATGCCCCTATCTTTCAAATTTCAACATTTCGCGATAAAAATACCTTGTGATGACACGAGATGTTTCTTAGAATCGACTGAAAGTTAAATAAAACTCTTCATGTAGGTAGATACTATACCACTTGATCTGGTACGCGGATTAACTGTTACGTTTATCTTCTTAACTGTTGATAAGGAATTTACGAGTTCTTTAGATAGATGTAATCTTTTATTGTTATGAAAATATCTAAGTATGTGAGTCAAATTGTTTTTGTTACCTACGTACTAGAAAGGGTTACTCATGCGTCAAAACAACTCCTAATACGGAATATAATTTTAATTTAATTTATTTTATAATAATAAACAATTACATAATAGTAAATACCTACCAATGAAACCTAAAATTATTACAATTATGTTGCCAATTGCGTTATTCGCAGGAAATAGGTAAAACAAATTAAATTCAATTAAATAAAATAAACCACAATAATTAATTCAAATAAACTAGGTTAGAATAGAATAACTCTAAATTATGAATATAATCTCTGCGTATGCGCAGTAGTGCGTTTTCAGGGTTTGTGCCATAGTGAAAGTTGTTCATCAGTCAGTCATTCATTCAGGAGTGCACTCCTGAAATTAGATGTCTAAAAACTTGTACTGCTGGGGACTTTTTACAGTTAATCTACATACCCCTATAGCCAACTCCCGATCTCCCCTATACGTATAGACTACTTTGCTCCCGACTTCGTCCGCGCTGCATCCCTAACTTTTCTAGTAATTAATATAGCCTTTACTTAGGGATAATGTAGCAATCGAATGATGAAAGAATTTTTGAAATCAGTCCAGTAGTTTTTGAGTTTATTTATTTATTTATTATATACTTTATTGTACACCTCATAACAAGCACAGGAAAATCGCTTATAAGAACTAGTGTACAATGGGCGGTCTTATCGCACAGGCAATCTCTTACAGACAACCTTTGGATGGACTGAACTAAAGAAGTTAGATTTAGGGCGGTCAGTGTACAAACATCATAAATAATATTAATAGAGAGACATACATAATATAAAAACAAATTACATACAATACTAAATAATATACTAATAAATATCAAATATATAACAGGGAAAGGAGACTGAACTTTATAGTGAGAGGTAATGTTCCTTCACCAATTTTTTAAACGTTGCTAGCGTTTACAAACATACAAAAACACAAATCTTTCTTTCTTTAATAAAATAGTAAAGTGACTCATAGAAATCTTTCCTCTTTATAATATTAGAGTGTAGATAATGCACATAATATAATCCTTGTCCACCATTTGCTTATTTTCAATTTTCATTTTAGGAAGACACAGTGCTTCTTGAAAAACAAACCAGCAATTCTTGAAAGCAGTGAAGTTATAAAACTGCACTATTGTCTAAGTCTAAGAAAGTCGTGTTAAGTGTTTAGTTTTACATTAGTACTAAGTACTTGTGTAATAACTTGTGAAATAGTGACGCGTTGTTAGCCCATGGCTAATTTATGCTATGCAACTAACTGCCGCTTGTTGCAAAATATTGCCTGTTTAAGGACATCAATTTCCCCATAAAAATTGTCAAAATTCTTCTATCCATCTTACCGTGTTTTTATCCTATTGCCAATAGCCTCTTCTCTTGATAAGGATAACAGTACCGCTTTCTGAGTTCGAGCCTCGTTACCAGTCGGGGTGACTCGTGGATGGTCGTGTCGTTGGCTGACGCGACTATCGGCACAATGAGAGACATCTCATAAGTCGACCACCTCGCCAAGTCAAGACACTTGATGAATAAACCATTTTATTAAATCCATCTTTCTTCGCTCATGTAGGTTTCCTTTATCCTTGATAGGACTAGTTTATTTTTAAGGCCAATTCCAAGGACCTAACGATAGTGTAATGGAGTGTCTGTGTCTGCAATGCAAAACAATACTGTTGGTGTTTACAAATGTTTACAACAATCCGCACGTTTGGCCAACAGCGTCGCCACACAGCATCCTGATTAACACGTGCACTAAATTTTACGACCACTTTATTTTAATTTTGAGTATCTTTGTGAAAAAATACTTCGAGTCCGTGTTGCCTGAAAGCTACAACTCAGGATCAAAGTGGATAGGTTACTTCTAGGCAATCGTGCTTCATCGTCGACCACGTCATCGCTTCGATAAGTTTTCCAATACCAGCTAGTCTATTCTGTAAATAACTGTTTCGGTTTCGAGCTTCACCTGAGTGACAAAACTCACAAAGTGAGCTTTATTGCACACAACATAAAGGTCTTAATTTGAAACTCACCTCGGATTCCGCTGTCGAGATACGAAAATATTGTTACAGAATAGCACTACAGGTATTGGAAAACTAGTTATAACTCTGTGGTCAATGACTTGGAGATGTCCCATTTTTTTTGGCAGCATTTCGCTCATCTTTGCTGCATTATACTGATGTTGCTAAAAACTTATGTAGGTATTGATTCAGCAAAAAGCATATTTATATTAGACTAGCACTCGCTACGACTTTCCTTCACGAGGGTTTAGTATCGCAATTTCCGTAGGGATTTCTATTTTTTTTTTCGAAAATTAATTATAGGTTATGTCACTTCCTGATAATTTTGCTTGCTATTGATGAAAAAATAGTTAAAATCGGTCCGGTCATTCGTTACAAACATACCAAAATACAAATCTGTCATCGTTATAATATTAGTGTAAATATGCGACAAATGAGTCCAAAAATCTAGGTTAATATCAAGTTAAGCCATTTGAGTACAGTGAACTATTCAGGTATAGTTTCAGAGCCATAAACTACTCGAAATAAGTAAGAATATCGAGCCAGCCTACAAACACCCTTCGTTCGTGTTTATCGGTCGAATATTCAAGGAAAAACTGCCTACAAGTTAACAGTTCTTTGACCTTACGCGGAAAAGGTTAAGTTCATTATACTCTCTAGGTCGTGGATTAAAATATTTACTACATTTTTAAATCAACAACTTTTGAATGCAAAACTAGCTTTTGCCCGCAACTTCGTACGCGCATTCCCGTTCCAGTAGGAATTTCGGGAAATCTTCTCTTAGTGCTCTCCTACACTTCCCAAGGAACCTCCATGCAGCTTTCTACGATCAATTGTTTCGGCTGTGCAGTGTCTGTCACTCACTCAGTCAGTTACATTTAGGATTTGGTAATTCCTCTGTTATCTCTTAGTAAAAGCTTGCTGAATCTTCTGTATCTCCTGTACGTTTACCATGAGTTATATCAATCTATAGGTACTCACTAGTGACTGTAGTTAAAAAACTGTACGAAAACTAAAAAAAAAACAAGTTTCTTATTGATTTGTTTAAGTTGTTAACTAACAAGCAACTAAGTTGCAAATAAACTTTACTTAACAATTAAAAAAATTAATTAGAAACTTGTTTTTTAAAAGTTTTCATTTTTTTTTTAACTACAGTCGCTAGCGAATATACATTGATAAAACTCATGGTAGACGTACTGAGTAATAGTTGTCAGAATAACATGCAACTTGGTGATATGACCGTCAGTGCCTGCATTACAAATATTTTATCATTTCTTTATACAATCATAAATTCATAATGTATGTTTCGTGGAACAGAAGTCAGGTCGGAATCCACACGACTCTGAAAACGATTTCCTCTTACTTACATAAAATAGTAAATTGCAATCGAATGGCGTCCGCATTCCCTCAGACAAATTGCTATAAATCACACAATTTACACGACGTTTTATTGACAATTGTTAAATGAAACTATCGGTGGAAACCGTTTAATAGTTTGTTGTGATAGAAATTGACGACAATTTAATAACAAAATGTCCTCTATTGGATTGATGTTTTAACAAACTTCAAGGGAATGAAGTTCATCCATACTGTTATATCCTTTATTTATCACTATATGCTTCAAATATGATGGATTGTCCGGATTAAATACCTACTGTAGTTTCGTATTGCCATATTTGTCATCGTCTTCCTGCCCTTATCCCATGTTACTTGGGGTCGGCGCAACACGATTTTTTGGGTTCCGAAAAAAAAAGAACCCTTATAGGATCACTCGGGTGTCTGTCTGTCTGTCTGTCCGTCTGTCACAGCCAGTTTTCTCCGGATCCACTGGACCGATTCTGTTGAAATTTGGTACACATATGGATTTCTGTGAGCCAAACACGGACGTGTTACGTAAATTATTAAATTTTTAGTATGGGGGTCACTATTTGGGGTCAAACTAGAAAATTAAAAAAAGTTTTTTGTACAATATCGTGTGACATATCAAATGAAAGGGCTTAGTGTGAGGGTTTTAATTTTTTTTTTCATAATTTTAAAATAAATGGTTTAGAAGTTATTCAAGAAATTAAACGAAAAATAAAATTTAAAAAAAGAAATGGAAATAATGGATCTTTACCTAAAGATTACAGGAAAACCTATTAGAAGTCTGTAGTGTTAAAATAACATGTTAAAAAAATTAAATTCGTTCGGAACCCTTTGCACGCGAGTCCGACTTGCACTTGGCCAGTTTTTTTTTCCATTCTGTCCTACCAGCCGTCACGCTATCACTAACTCCCTTTTCTTTCATATCGCTTCTCACACAATCCATCTCCACATTTTTATACCTAAATCTTTTAGTTACATCGTTAAGTAGAGTTTCGTATTACAGACTGAAGTATTTCTATGTTCTTTTAGAATTTGATGTGTAGCTAGCTAACATACATACTTAATTTTGTGAACAATTCAGTTGTTGTTTACAGATCTACGTCCTTGCTGTTATATTTACTATCTTGGTATTAATTAGATAATAAATTATCATAATTATGCCTATTCTGAATGGTATATGTGTCAAAAGTACGATTGGGTATGACGATAAGGGTAATTTTCACGTTTTCACATATGTTTGAATTTCAGGCAGATTAGGTAGATACTTCTTTAAAACTAGCTAACCCGCGCAACTTCGACTGCTTTTCATTATTTATCATCATCATCATCATAACAGCCGGAAGACGTCCACTGCTGGACATAGGCCTCCCACAAGGGGGGGGGGGGGGGGGTTGCCATAATCGCCACGCTTGGCAGGCGGGTTGGCAATCGCAGTGTACGGTGTTGAGTTTTACAGAGAACGCTGCTGCCCATTCTCTGGTGAATCCCTTAGTCGCCTCTTACGACACCCACGGGAAGTGATGGAATGGTATTATTCTTTTACGGCACCATACAGCACCGACCGACACCATACTTTTCATTATTGCTCCGCTCCTTTTGGTCGTGGCGTTATGTTAGGTACATAGCCGACAGCCTTTCTCAATAAATTTTCAATTCGAACCAGTAGTTCCTGAAATTAGCGCGATCAACCAAACAAACAAACTCTTCAACTGTATAATATTAGTTTAGATAAAGGTCCTTAATTTTTTTTTGTTTTCTGACTGACTCATAGACAATCAAGAATGGCTTATACTCTGTAAATGGATGTACCTAATTATAATTTATGGTTTTAGTTTGGATTTGAAAAGATTTTATACTTAACGATTTTTTTATTGTCTACTAGCACTTCGTCCGCGCTGCAATTTTCTTTAGGATCCGTAATTTATTCTAGTAATAAATATAGCCTCAGTATATGTTACTCAGAGATAAAGTAGCATTCTAATGGTGAAAGAATTTTTAAAATCGGTCTAGTAGTTTTACATACAAACATACAAATCTTTCCTTTTTATATTATTACTAGTCGACTCGCGCAACTTCGTCTACTCCGCTCCTATTAGTCTTAGCGTGATGATATATAGCTTTCCTCGTTAAACGGGCTATCTAACACTGAAATAATTTTTCAAATCGGACCAGTAGTTCCTGAGATTAGCGCGTTCAAGCAAACAAACAAACAAACTCTTCAGCTTTATATATTAGTATAGATTATGGTGTAGCCTAAAGGAATACAGTTTTTTTTACCATTAGTTATGTATTGTCTTTGCTGTGTATCGAATTGCTCATTATTATACCATTTGTTACAAGACGTGTTTTTGTCTGAGACTGTCCGCAGAGGGCAATGAACGTACATAGGTACTAGAAACAAATATCTACACACATACCTAATATATTTTATCTCTAAATGATATATAATATGAAATATCGTCATTTACAACGAATGGGATTATAAAGATAGTTGACATAGGCTATATTCGCGGGGCTCTGAAATTATCTTACGATACGGCAAATGATAAATTTAGCTATCTATAGATATCTCATTGTGATAATAACCTAAATAGCAAAATAAGTTGCAAGGAATGATGAGCAGAATACTGGAACAAAATTTGCCTTTTAATTACCTAGTAGGTAACTCATAAAATCGCAAACTCTTTCACAACCATGTGTAATTCTAGATTCATTGCTTCATATGTTTTAAAAATCGTCTGCTCGACAACGTAAAACACGCAATGAAAATGGTTGCAATGTCAAAATGAAAGCTACGCACCGGATTGCTTCCATTTTTCTGTTACGCCATTAGCTGGTCTGTCTCACAGCTTTAGCAGAGCTTCACCAAAGATGTGCGAGGATGCGTAGCGAGGATCTACGTTTCGACGTAGATCCCCGGCGATGCGCCACCGGTACATGGTGGACATCCCACCCACACGCACAAAATTTTTTGGGAACACATTCGTTGTGCGTACAGCTAAAGAGTGGCTACCCTGCCAGAGTCTGTGTTTTCTGATAGCTACAACCTGGGAGTCTTTTAATCAAGAGTGAATAGCTTACTTCGACCAATCATCGCTTACCATCAGGTGAGATAGCGGTCAAACGCGTGCCCACCAATAGTAAAAAAAAACTTGCATAATTTCTACCAGTGCGAAGCTGGTCTCTGGTTTGTGAGCATAGTAAATCATGATTTACTAATAAAACCAACACAATAGTTACCTACATATCGAGTACATAACGGCTTTTAATAATTAATATTATATTAATATTTTTGTCAACGTACGTACGTAACGTATATATAATCAGTTGTACCACTTTCCTGCTAATGTTCGTTGCGGTTTGCGGGTTTTTCAATACAAACAATTAATTACGGACTTTTAATTTCCAGCTTATTTTCCTGCTAGAAACTTGTTTTGTAAATCGCCATTTTTTTGATAAAAAATATTGTTTTCTCCAACAAAGGATACACAAATAACATAATGGTCATACAAGTGGTTCATTTACGTGTGCTCTTTCAGTTATAGGAGACCACAGCATGCACAATATAATCCTAATATAGGTACATAAGCAGGGCTGGGCAAAATACATGCTTTTCTTTAATTGAAATACAAATTACAAAATACTATCTCGCAAGTATTTAAAATACGAAATACAAAATATCTTTCAGGAAAGTACTTGAAATATAAAACACAAAATACAGTATTTTAGCTATTTTTATTTGAAATACGAATTACAAATTTTATTTAAGCAAGTAATTGAAATACACCAAATACATTTTTGTATTTCAAAAACGTATTTTAATTACAAGTAATTCAAATACTGCCCAACCCTGTACATAAGTAGAAACAAAGTATTCACAATGATACGCAAAAGCAAATCAAAATACATCTAATCAGTTTGTGGAAACGTCGCGTAAAGAAACTGTAATATGTCCAATTTGAATTTTTTTCCAATCATATTTGCGTATTTTTATGATCTTAAACTCGTTATAAGTACTGCCAGCTTGTTCGCTCCTTATTAGGAAAAAAAACATGATGATACAAAATTGCTGTCAAACATGCCCAAAAACAGTTGATTCTTTCTGTGAGCGCAAACAAAATCATTCTCTCTACTTAAAGTTTTATTCGAGTCCTTCAGAGGTAGGATTTTCGTACCGTGATACTTATATAGTTACTACTACATGTAAAATACTAGTATTCAGCTGCATACTGTTAAATTGGAAGACTGGCACTATAGTTGATAAAAAGCTTAGCAGTTTGACTAGGGTACGATTTCCTAAAATCTTCATTGCAACAGATAATTAAAATTCTGCAAACTGAAGTAGGTTTACACTGTTTAAAAAACAAATCTGTTGTCTATGATAAAGAAACTCCAAAAACAATACAATTTGCGTACATACGGACGTGTTCTACATCCGTACGGAAACGGATATCGAGAAAGGTCGACTACTACATATGATACCAACACCTCACACAACAGACAATGCATAAAATTCTTCAACTACCGTCATTTGACGAATATGCAAATGAGGGTAGGTATCGCTACTTTTTATAGCCCGTAGACGACACTTCCTAATGTAATTAGCAAGTAAATATGTCGTCTTCATTGACTAGTAAGTAACTAGTTTTCCCTTGAATGCCTTTAATTAATTTTCCTTTTTTTCAAGGTGAAGAATAAAGTGCAAGCAAATGTCTAATTGAATTCGAAATTTCGGAGCAATATCTATTTGCTGTACTTACCTGACTTTATTAATGAATAGTATCAGGAAAACACAATTAAAAATCGCTTGACCTTTTAGCAGTGTTTATTATGATTAGGCAGGTACCCGTGAATTTTTTAACAATAAAACAGGAACAGGACATTATAATCAAAATATATAACAGACAGCCGACAAGAATCTTGCTATTATCAAAACGGAAGAAACGCTATCTTCAGATCAATAGACGAAGGTGAATGCACAGACAGGCCCGCCGCCGGGAGGCACTGCATTTGCATCAATTAATCTACAAGTATTTTACGTAACAAACATACTATAAACTCTCTGTATTAATATTAATGTCATGTAAACAATGACATAAGCAAAAATTTAGCAACACTAATGATGAGTTTTTGGATAGATGCTGAAAACAGTGTGTGTTTTTAGAAAGTGACTCCTTCCACTCTCGTCGGAGCGGAAGGGAGTGTCAGACTCTTATTGACACCTATCCGTGTGCCTCCTAATGCCCTTTGCGCTCCAGGGCCGCGGTGACTCTTTCGAACAAATTCCGCAACCCTGGCAAGAGAAAGTATCCACCGACGAGATTACGCTCGTTTTTTTTTACTATTGATAGGCACGCGTTTGACCACTATCTCACCTGATGGTAAGCGATGATGTGGTCGAAGATGGAGCACGCTTGCCTAGAAGTAACCTATTCACTCTTGACTTAAGGACTCCCAGGTTGTAGCTATCAGGAAACACAGACTCCGGTAGGGAATTCCACTCCTTAGCTGTACGCACTATGAATGTGTTCCTAAAACGTTTTGTGCGCGTGGGATGTCCACCATGTACCGGTTCGTATTTTGGAAGTATCTGCATTTCTGCAAGGATGATCTGATGATCCTTGAAATGATGACATTGTGTGGGCTGCAGACAGCAGCACATTTTCTTCTAATTTTATGTAGTATCGTGCAAGGTCACCTCGCAAAGTAGCTAGGTAGGTGTAAATCATTTGCAGTTTGCACGCTCCCCAATGCAAACCGTAAATCTGTAGTCTTATGAATAAGTGTTCCGGAGATTGATTTCATTAATCACTTGAAGTACTAAAGATTCTTTAGTACCTCGCTTCCTCGCTTCTATGGTTCATCACATGGGGTGCACATGTTTTCGTGATAAAAAGTAGTCTTTTCGAGCCGTTTGGGGTTGAAACCCTCGGGCTGTGGGGCTCTTGTGCTCACAGCCTTTTCAAAGAAATTTCGAAATGGCTGGTTGACACTTCCCGTGACCCAAGAGCTGGCTTTCATTTTATTGCTATTCAACGTCAGTCTCTTGGGCACATTACCAGCTGACCGCGTTGAAGACGACTTTGTTGATGCTTTATTTTAGTTTGTTGTAAGTTTAGTGTAGGTATTTGTTAAAAACGTCTTTGGGATCAAAAGCGGTATCTAAGTCAAGCCAAGCAAATTGTTTGTTTGGTTGGCAACACTATCGCTTTTAAACAATGCATCATTCCTAAATCCCTGTCTGAAACTATCTCCATCAGATCATGTCTATTATTGATCTGAAATTCATAAGATAGCACAATCACTATCTCAAAGATTTCGCTTTCAAGATACACATTCACTAAGACCCCACTCGAAAGACATGTCAAGATCGTTTTGCACATGCAAAATACAGTTTTAGTCGTTTAATAGTTTTTTAAATAAATCAAAATGTTCGGGTCAGGATTCGGGCCCGGGCCTGGGACCTTTGCGTTGTTGAGTGTACCGGGGTTGGGTCCTGCTGTGATAACAGGAGCCATTCTTACAAACACTGTGACATCAGTTGCCAGTTCTGCCGGAAAGTCTTCGGGGTATCGTTCGAGATTTCCTACAGGATTTTCATATACGGTACCTACTAACAAATTGTAACTTATTTTTTTATGCTCTAAGAGTCGGGCGTTAGTAGCTGCGCCACAGTTTAAACTTTTACAGCTGTCAACTTTTAACATTGTTTTTCTCTGCCTGCATTTGGTTTTCTTCGTGTGTAATCAATTATTTTCAGTCTGTAGCAGGCATATTATCAATAGAGTGCGTCATTGTAGCCAATAATTGGAATATTAGTCGGACTATTTGGTAGCTCCTTTTTAATGGATTTTATCGGGGTTAAAATGACGGGAAGTTGCCATTTTCTCGAATTAACACCAACTGTGATTTATTCTATAAAATTGGCATTGCTTATCTGTCTTTTAGGTGTGTTCTAAAGATTGAAGTTAAGTAGTTTATCCCTGGCACGGTTTTAATTTAGGAAAAACTGAGATTATGTATTTGCTCAGTCTTATCTTGAAGCAGAGTCCAAATTCTTGAGATTTATCTGTGACATTTGAAGCGATTATCAATGTTTTGAAATCGCTGAGATTTTGACGACAATGCATAGACTAACAATGTTGATAGGCACTTGTTTTATACGCATTGTTCTCTTCCTAGAGATAGTGCAGTAGACGCGGTTCTAAGATTCTTCTTACTAACGAATTTGTCTTAAAATGCCTGTAACAGGCACGTCTGCTTAACCCTTCAAGTAATATTGGCTTGATGCTATGCTGTCTACACTAATATTATAAAGAGGAAAGATTTGTTTGTTTGTTTGTTTGAAATGAATAGGCTCCGAAACTACTGGACCGATTTGAAAAATTCTTTCAGCAATGGATAGTTACATTATCAGGGAGTAACATAGGCTATATTTTATCCCCGTACTCCCACGGGAACGGGAACTACGCGGGTGAAACCGCGTGACGTCTACTAGTTATTAATATAATGATAGATTTCTACTTCCTTTCTTTTGACTAGGGAAAGAGCACCTATTACTCCTATTTTTTTTGCTTTAAACATCAACAACAAATAGTATCCCTCATGCGGCGAGTGCGCGATGGCTCCAACAGCTTGGTGGCTATTGTGGCCGACAGAATAGATCAGATAGCCCAATGATGTAACACTGGATGACGACACATCGTGCGTCATTTAATTATGTTAAATAACTGCTTCTGTATGAGTTTTTAATTTCTGATTGTTTGTGTTTATGTGTATGTGTGTGTAACTTAGTTGTGGTTATGGACTCCGGTCTGAAATAAAGTTTTTATTTATTTATTATTTATTTAAACACTTCAATAGGTACCTTACATAACTTATCTATCTATGTCTACCTTTGTTACCGAGACCGACCCATGTTATCATTTATCACCAATAAATATTTTTGGAGATAAGCGAGCGGATATCATTTCGCTCAATTCGATAGATAGTATCTCCAGTGCTGTTTCAGACTACCTACTTACTACCTTTTATTTTGAACATTAAACATCGTAAAGGTTTATTTATTTATATATGCTTTATTGTACACCAAATTTAAAAATAGGTACAGAAAATCTTAAAGTAATGAATCGCGGAATGCGATAAGGCCGCCAATTGTATGTCATTACTAATGACATACAATTGGCGGCCTTATCGCAGTCCGCGATCTCTTCCAGGCGACCTGGAATGGAAAGTGAGAGCCTGGAGACGAAATGGGGTTGCACTTGGTGCTAATATAAAGTTACATTGAAAAAAAGAAAAACATACAGAGATACAGCATTACAATATAACAGCTACTTACTAAAATAGATACATAAATACATACATATTTAATCTATATCCATACTTCTATACTAATATATAAAGCTGAAGAGTTTGTTTGTTTGTTTGCTTGAACGCGCTAATCTCAGGGACTACTGGTCCGATTTGAAAAATTCTTTCAGTGTTAGATAGCCCATTTATCGAGGAAGGCTATAGGCTATATATCATCACGCTAAGACCAATAGGAGCGGAGCAGTAATGAAAAATGTGACATAGGCGAAGTTGCGCGGGTCAGCTAGTTAATATATAAGTAAGGAAATGTGTAACAATGATTAAAATTAAAACGAGAAAGGAATCACAGTGACAAGTAGTGTTCAAGTGTTGTTAAAGATGTATCTTTGTATCACGCAACTTTTATTCAGAGCTTGTCTATCTGCTTAGCCCTTTCCCAACTACATTGGGGTCGGCTCCCAGTCAAACCAGTTTCAGCTGAATACCAGTATTTTACGTGGAGCGGCTGCCTACCAGACCTCCACAACCCATTAACTGGGTAATACGGCAGTTCTTGGCAAGACTGGTGTCAGATTTTACTGGCTTCTGACAATCCGTAACGACTGCCGAAGATCTACAAATAACAGCCGGGACCAACGGCTTAACGTGCTTTCCGAGGCACGGAGGAAACTCGGTATGTTAAGATGGTCACCCATCTTACTAACCAAATTTTACTCAGAGCTTATCATACGTAGTATTCAGAACATGGAAACTATAAAAAAGCTAAGTTTCTAGCCGGTTCTATAGGAAACAAGCAACTTTAACCGTACACTAGCTTATGACGTTTTAAAGTGCCCATCTTACCCTACAAGAAATCAGTCCCGGATACACCACGTAGCAAGAGTAGCAAATGCCACAGGTCCCGCGCATTGGGGGGCCCCCGCACTTGGTTAAAAATGTCGCTAAAAACCATGAATCTCTCTCGCACACGAGTCCTCCCAACTCCCACCATACTGCAACAGCCGTTTTCTGCGGATGAAGTCACTAATTTGTTGTGGTATGGGTTTGGGTCATATTTCACGCCAAAAAAACTCGTTTTCTTTTTTTATTTCAGCTATCATACCATCTGAAATCTAAACAGCCCCGGTATCTGGTCTGTACGGACAATCTAGGCAAAACAAAAAAAATATGGGCTCTGGCGCTACATTAGGGCCCCGGGGGCCGGGGGTCCGTGAGAAATAATAGAGGGGGTCTATAACTGTTTTGCGTGATATTTTCGTTTTCACTATACGAAGGTTTTAGGTTTAGGGGCCCCTTGGTAAAATCTGCTACAGGCCCTGCGCTGGCTTAATCCGGCACTGCAAATAATCCAAACAAATAAATAATAATAATAATAATCCAAATAAATAATTTAAACTTGAAATCATCATTCACTTTACCTATTCCAATTTACTTGGGATCGACACAAGATATTTTGGTAAGACATGAGTTTGTTTCGATATCGTCAAATTGTTGTGTTTTTCAATAGGATTTAGCAAGTTATTTGGTAGGTACCTACCTATAGACAGTCGAGACAATACTAAGATAAGTATTAAATTCAAAAAAATTAATAAATGAATATGAATCAATAACACATTTCTAACTTGAAAATGTTCCACAACGTGTAAAGAATAGCAAAACAAAACAGTAAAATTAGCATTGTTTTGCAGAAAAATTGTACAAATTCAATACTATTGCGAATTCAAATGAATACAACACAATTTAACACAACACATGTGTGTATCGAATGTTCCTGCTATTATATCTATGGTTCCTCCAAAATTATTTTTTCATACATAGGTAGTAGCCGGTATAACTTAGTTGAATCTGAATCGTTTGTTTGACGCCCCCAATTTGCTTAACTCGGGAATATAGCCTGTATAACCTACCATATAAAAACAAGTTGAGTAGAACGACCTTTGTGAGAAGGTAATAATTTCAGTAATACTAAATTCAGCTATCTATTGTCCTGAATGATCTGTAAGAAACAATGATATATTGTTAATATCTAGCTGACCCGCGCAACTTCGTCTGCGTCACATTTTTCATCCATGCTCCGCTTCTATTGGTCGTAGCGTGATGTTATATAGGCTATAGCCTTCCTCAATTAATGGGCTATCCAACACTAAAAGATTTTTTCAATTCGAACTAGCAGTTCCTGAGATTAGCGCGTTCTATCAAACAAACTTTTCAGCTTTATAATATTACTGCCAGCGGCTTCGCCAGCGTGGTCCCTAGGGAACATATTCCCGGGATAAAAATGCCTATGTCCTTTCTCAGGCTCTAGACTGTGATCTGTGTACCAAATTTTATTTAAATCGGTTCAGTAGTTTTGGCGTGAAAGCGCGACACACAGACAGACAGACAGACAGAGTTACTTTCGCATTTATAATATTAGTAAGGATATTAGTATAGGTAGAATTATAGATGTAGATATACACGTCATTGGTAAGAAGACAAACAGGGGCGTGTTTTGAAATTTGGCGCCCCGGGCCAATAAGTTTTACCGCCCCAGAAGTCAAGGAAAAAAACGATTTAAATAAAAAATAAAAAATATTTTTTAATAACGTCTGCGGTGGCGGTGTACAAATTTATTTCCACAGTCATTAGTGATGATTTCGTTACTTTAGTTGTTTTGTTAAATCGGCCCCAATATTGAGAATCGCTAAACTATTTAAACGTTCTTCACAAATCCGTGAGCGAAGATAATTCTTAACTCTTTTCAGAACCCAAAGTGATCTTTCTGTACTGCAGTTTGTCACTGCAGTACAGAAAGACCGCCGCCCCTGGCGGATTGGCGCCCCAGGCCATGGCCCGGATGGCCCTCGGGTAAATACGCCCCTGAAAATAAAGTGACATCAGAACATTTCACTATCTCTTGAGATTCAAATTCTACATAAAATAACAAAATATTTATGTATGCAGATTGCAATATATCTGTAAAGGATATCCAAACATTGCACATTCTCGTTCGTTCCACAGAAGACGTATTCGGTATTTTCATAACAATATCGCGAAAACATCACATTGTTACATATCGTATTACATATCTGTTCGTTATACATACCAATCTATGTACTATCTGGCATCCAGTATGGTTATAAAATGATATAAGTCTGATAAATGAAATTACATATGTACCTATTTACAATACGCTAATATGAATGATTAGTTTTATAGGAATAATAATGAATATATTTGCTGTTATAAATATTTTTAGAGATAATTTTATTATGCTTGGCAACGGCATTGTAAATGTTATTTTACGTATTTTCCACTAAGTTTTATGTTCCTACTAGTTTTAACCTGCGACTTCGTTGGCGTTCAAGTCTTATTTTCAGAAAAAGTGTAGCTTATAACCGTCTCCAGGATAATACATCTCTTTACCAAAAAAAATCAACTTCGGTTCAGCTGTTGAGCTGTTAGGCGTGAAAGCGTCACAAACAAACTCAATCTCGCATTAATAATTTAACTAGCTTCTGCCAGCGGCTTCACTCGCGTGGTCCCTAGGGAACATATCCCAGGATAAAAAGTAGCCTATGTCCTTTCTCAGGCTCTAGACTATCTCTGTACCAAAATTCATTTAAATCGGTTCAGGAGTTTAAGCGTGATTGCGTAACATACACAATATGTATTAAGTATGAATTTAGGATTTCTTCAGGTGTACGGTACGTAAGTATTATGAAAGTTTTGGTAACCATATTTTCAAAGCATAAATCGTCATTTTTTAGCACAAAGTGCTTATTACTTCCCAAGCGTGATTCCTTAAAATCGATACTTCACTAGGTAGATACTTAGGTGCTTAGTTAGGAAATAGTTTTCCCCTGGACCACAAAGATCAACTATCACTATTGATAAACGTTCCCCCCGTACCTATACGTAATACGTAAATAACTAGATACTTACTTTCATAATTTAAAGACCTAAGTTTAGAAAACAGTGACTTATGGTGCTTTTCAAGTGTGGGTGCTAAAACAAATGAGTACCTACTTAGCTAGAAGAATTTACCTATAATTTGAGATGCAAATAAATAAATAAACGAAAAATTACCTACAGCTGTCTGTTTACAGCGGCTTTAAAATATTATTGCTTGCCTTATTTTGTAGTTTTAATAGCTTATTAGCCAGTAACAAACTATCAGCTGCTTATGAGGTAGAGAAAGGTGAAAATCTTCAATATTTAGCTATCTATGTTTAGTTTTGTAGACACTACGTCTATCGGCGTCGTATGGTAAAAAGTGTTTTTACACCACCTGCACGAAAACGTCGGATTATGTCATGCAAACTCAACCTAAAGTTAGTAATTATTGACCGGCGGGTTATAATGAAATTCAGTACAGTATTCATGCCCGGAGGTCAATAATGTAATTTGAGTTCGTAACTCAACTTGGAGACGCAAACTCAACCTAAAGTAAGTCATTATTGCCCGGCGGGTTATAATGAAATTCAGTACAATATTCATGCCTGGAGGTCAATAATGTAATTTGAGTTTGAAACTCAACTTGGAGACCGACGGGAACCGCTCGCGGCCAGCCACCTCTCTTCATGACTTGCGTTGCGAACAATTTACTTGCAGTAGGCGGGAAAAGTAGAGTATGCTCCTCAGGGTTAAAGGTGTCTTTGTCTTGGGCTAGCTTGAATCCCTCGCTGCATTCAAGATTCTTGTATTAACTCCCATCGCTTTGCTCGGGAGTTAACTTTCGAATCCTTCATTAGATTCGGGATACAATATGACGCCCGTGACATAAGACACTGCTTTACCTCCCTCGGTGCATAATCTACTAGGTATTACACCTCGAGGTAGGTATTTCATATAAACTGGCAAGTGCTAGCTAGGAAATTAATGAAGCGATTTTTATGAAACTTAATGCGCATACGCAATATTTCGCGTATAGACCTAAGTTCCAGGTCTAAAAAGTTGGTTCAGACCTTTTTTTATTAATAAAATGAAGAAAAAAATATTTTTGTTTTTCTTTAGAAAACTTTACTCTGCTCTCTCTGTAGAACGAAGCCAGTTATGGTCAATATAATGCTGTTATTAGTTGTGGTTATAGACTTGTGAAGGTCAACTTAAAACCACATTTTCGCCATTCCGCCATCTAGGCATGTTGACAACAGAATAATTTGCTGAAATACGATTAGTCATCGTGTTATTATTCTAGTCATAACCACTTTACATCGATACAAAGTCACACAAAGTGCTAAGCTATTGTCACGAAATGGCTCTATAACGAGTTAACTACGTCCACTGGTGTTAAGGCTCCCGCGGACAGGCGTGACGCGACAGTGCGACAATAATTCTGTGATGACTATTTTCAGTGTTCCCTACTCGAAGGGTAACCAACAGAACCCTTTTACTAAGCCTCCGCTGTCCGTCTGTCTGTCTGTCAGCGGGCTGTATCTCATAAACCGTACCTAATAGGTAGACAGTTGAAATTTTCAGTTTTATTTCTATTGCCATTATTACTACAAATTAATATAAATAAAATGTAAGGAATGCAAAAAAAGACGTTATTTTTTCAGAACCTTTTTTCATTGTGGAATAATTCCTTAAAAACATTGTCGCAATGCATCTGTTTTCAAAACCTCATCATCCGTTTGATTCTAAACTTACATCAAGATCACACGGTCTGAAAAATACGAGTAAAACAACTAACATTTTCAAAATGTCATTTCTCGCAAAGTTCTAATTGAAAACCTGACATTTTCAACTCAACACTTTGTGCAATGCCAGTTGCATTACGATGGGTCTAACGACCTTTGCATTCGCTGTTTACTAGGTAGCTAATAAGTACCTACTAGCCAGTACTGAAATGTGAAAGTGTTGTTCTAGGTATAAAGAAGTTATTACGTACCTAATAGCATTCAGCAAGTTAGCTGTTGTTTACGAAACATTTTTAAATGTGTAGGTACTTTGTAAGTGATCTCACGTAGTGTCAGTGGGGCTTTTACCACTACGAATTTCTCAGCAGCAGTCCAGGGATTTATGCCTTATTAATGACAATAGGCTCGCCCTATACTACATGGGATGGTAGGACACGAACATAGGTAGTGCAGTTGAATTAAATACCTCAGCCGTATCCTTCTGGAAGATCAGGAGTGATGTTAGGTAAAGGTAACCTACACTTTTAATAGTATACCTACCTTGACTTTAATATTACAAATGCGAAAGTCAGTTTGTTAGTTTGTTTGGTACGTTTTGACGACTAAATCGCTGAACTGATATTGATGAATTTTGTAATAGAGATAGATAGGTACGGTTATAGTTTTTTCCTTTTTGTTTTGCAAAAATCTATATTCACGTGAGCGAAAACCGCTGGCAGAAGCTAGTTGCAATATAAATCATGCCTTTGCATGCAAATGTCGTCATTTATTCCGGCCTGAATTATTCTAATTGAGCAACAGTCAAGGGCGGCTTGCAATGCCAATGTCAAGTACGGTCGTGCACCTGTCATATGCGGTTATTTATTTAGGTATCTGCGAATCGAATTGCCGTATTGAACAATAAATTAATTTTTTGACCGCCAATTTAAAAGGTTTGTGGACAGGTCAGTTAATAATACCTGAATGGTGTTTATCTAGGTACCTACTTAATTGTATTATGGTAATTGACTAGGTGTTGTAGTGATGACTAATTTCTAAACGTAAGAAATGCTCAGAGAGACACATATTTTTATGAGATGAAATATTTACTAAGACAGTCGGACCGGGTCTAAAACGAACAACCTGCTATTCAACATTCTTATTATGCTCATTGAATACAGCGGCCACAAACAAAGGATCGTTATTATGTATGAAAAACGTGTGGATGTAGAAATAATAACGACCGACACACCTAGAAAGAAATAAATTAGTTACCTAAGCTTGTTATTTTATCAAGAACACTTAATTGGACGTCTTGTAAAAGCATACTCATCAGTCGTTAAGTCATATGAAAGATTATGATGATTAACGAGCAACCTGAGTACGTTACCCATTCAGTGAATTAATTTACTTACACTTTTCCATAAGATTGCACTAAAAACTAATAACGCCTGCTTGTTTTTGCAGAGCAATTTGTTTCGAAAGTACACGTTGCCTTACTATTTAATTAAGAGGCGATATCCAAGTTGTATACGAATATTAATGAAAATTATCAATAAATAAATTACGAACTTTAAAAAAATATGAATTTAAATAAACTTATTAGTTTATTTAAATTAAAAACAAGTTGATAAAAAGTATGTCGAAATAATAAAATATTATCATCTGTGGTCATTAATCTTGCAACACCAAAATCAAGTGTCACTTCGCCTGTCAACATGATACGTCAGCTGTTTTGTAGAGCGTTTCCGTAAATTCTGTAAACAAACACAATCATTTTATAGTGAAAAGGCTTGATAAGTGGTAGTTTTTGTGTTTCATAATAAACAAATTCCGTCCAAAATGAGGTCTTCGTTGTATAGACGTAGAGGTAGCGATCCGGAGAGAGAACCACTATTGGCAGCGATTCCCGCCTCTGGATTGAATAACATCTTTAGTGCTGAGGTAATTTGTTATTTTTTAAGTTACGGCCACGGTTTTCTATAAAGCCTGTTCTGTAGTTTCCTTTGCTCGATTTACTATCTATACTAATAAATAAAACTGAAGAAATTGTTTGTTTGCTTGAACGCGCTAATCTCGGGAACTACTGGTCCGATTTGAAAAATGCTTTCAGTGTTAGATAGCTCATTTATCGAGGAAGGCTATAGTCTATATATCATCACGCTAAAACCAATAGGAGCGGAGCAGTAGTGAAAAATGTGACGCAGACGAAGTCGCGCGGGTCAGCTAGTAAATTTATGAAGTTGTTCTGCAAAGATAGGACCTTATTTGCATTGAAAAATATTGTTTTGTGTACCTTAATTTTAAATCGTTACCATCCAACTTTCCAATGTTTTATAGAGTTCTGTCTAAAAATAACAATATAATTACAGAACAGTCAAGGTCTAGCGCAGTTACGCGGGTGATTTCGCATTTGCATATTTCATTTCTACTTTTTACCTACTTTTGCAAATGCTATACACATTTTAATTACGTTGTAATGCCATCTTATCAATGCTGTTTGCGTCCTTAACTTCAGATTATCGTGGCAATCAAGTATATTTATTTTGTAGATTCTTTTCTTAACTACAGGTTGAAAAAAATTATCATAAAAATAAACTTTCAGGAAAGCTAAATTCAGAGAATTTTATATCTCAATTAAGTTAAAAATGGACTTGTGAGGACCATATGGCTGCATCAGCGAATGGTGTTACCGTTGCCGAGTTCTGGGCTAAACTTATCATTTAATCACTCTATTTGCCATTGACACGCTAAGAAGTTAAAAAATGTTCACTTTTCTTTTGTTCAGGATTTTGAGTCATAATTGATACCAAAGACACAAAATATGTCACTAGGAAAGATTCAAATCTTAAGTATGTTATCAGAAAATTTTGCGACAAGACGTTATTGATGAAATGCATGATAAGATGTAACATAAAGCCTTTTAAAGACTTCAAAATCATATTTATTATAAAATAGGCAGACCCGCTCAACTTCGTCTGTGTCACAATTTTTATTAATGCTCTGCTCCTATTGATCGTAGTGTTATGTTATATGGCCTATATTATAAAACCTTCTTTGATAAATGGATTATCCAACACTAAAATATTTTTTCAATTCTAACCAGTAGTTCCAGAGAGTAGAGTGTTCAACCAAACGAAACTCTTTAAAATATTAGTATTGATTCAAAACAGTATTTGTTACACACCTTGGGTGGGTGAAACTTAGGTGAAGGAAGATTGAAGTGAATTGTCATTCCACCTGAATTGGATGTATTTACAGTTCACTTTATATTCATTTCACCTAAGTTGAGTGTGAATTTGAGTTTTAAATAAAAACCTGCTAAAGGAATCATTTGAACATATTGACCTAGTAATAAAAAATAAAAAGAACAAGAATAGAACAGAAAAGAACAGAATACACCACACAGAACAGTGACACACACACACCACAGAATAGCGACTATTATTCCTGCTGAAAAAGACTCGAGAGGAAAGTCAAAAAGAAATATTAATCAATCAATCAATAAGCCCCCAATCCTGAACGATGCAGTAAATTGTTTACAAAAGAATGTCTCTTAGTTCAGTGTGCCTCTTGGCATAGGCCTCCTCTAACATCTTCCATTGCTTCCTATACCTGGCAACCCTTCTCCAATTGGGACTGGCTGCAAGTTTCAGCGCGTCTTCCCATCTCCTCTCTCGCCTTCTTCTAATCCGTTTACCATGTCTTGGATACCATTCCGTAAAATTAATAAAATATAAATAAATAATCCCAACATGATACAGCGTAGGTACCTACCAACTCAACATTCCTACATCATTCCATTAACAAACAACATAATAAACTTATCCACAATTCTCTTTTGTTTCCAGCGTCCAGAGGGCAACGGCACAATGGCAGATATGGGAGTATCACAAGTGGAGCTAGTGGAGCCGCGGGGAGACTCCGGGCGTAAGCTGCCGCAGTACCTTGCAGCGCTAGCAGGTATATATCACAACTAGCACGTCAGAGTCAAATGCTGGACCAAAATAAACCAACATTGCTTTCTACACTATAAGCTGATTTTCAACTATTATAGTTTTTTTCCGCTTTGAAACTATTAAATACTCATAAAACTGTAGGTCATTGCATGTCCATTCAAATATTCGTCCTTTGAAACTTCGCCACCCAGTTTGGATTGGTTAAAATTTCGACGGATGTGTCCTATCGTGTATCAACTATCCATGTCAGTTTTAAATAAGTTAATCTCCTTTAGGGACCGATACCGCGATAATACAGACAAAGGATAGCACATCCATTCATAAATTAAGAAAGAATGGATGAGGAATACTCGATCTAACTACTACTACTCGTATTATATATATATACTAGCTTTTGCCCGTGACTTCGTACGCGCCCGTATCGCGTTTTTTTCCGGTTCCCGTTAGGATTTAGCGAAACCCCCTCTTAATGCTCCTCTACGAAGTGTAGAGAATCTACATGCCAAATTTCAGCTTTCTATGACCAGTACTTTCGGCTGTGCGTTGTCTGTCAGTAACTCAGTCACTCAATCAGTCAGTAACGGAAGAATCCTTACTTAATATTATAAATGTGAAAGTAACTCTATCTGTCTCTCTGTCTGTCGCGCTTTCACGCCAAAACTACTCAACCACCTTTGTACCAAATGAAATTTGGTACAAAGATAGTCTAGAGCCTGAGAAAGGGCATAGGCTACTTTTTATCCCGGGAGTATGTTCCCTTGGGACCACGCGGGCGAAGCCGATGGCAGAAGCTAGTTTTATATATATTGATTATAATGAGCCTGTTGAGTCCACTGCAGAGCAAAAGCCTCGCTTCCTTCCGCCCACTTTTCTCTATCCGTTGCTACATTTGGCCAATCCTTTAGGTAGGACTGGTAGAAGTATAACTCGTCTCGCCATCTCCTCCTGGACCTACAGCTTCGCCGAAAGTAATTCTGTCTGTCTGTTACCTTTTCCCGTTTTAAGACCTGAACGGATTTGGATGAACTTTGACCCACGGACAAACCGTGACTAGGAATATGTCATACATGCAATAATTTCTGAATTTAACTAGGCGAAGTCCCAGGCAGAAGCCAAGTATAAAATAGGCCCAAGCGACTTATGTCTGGCCTTGCTAATGTGTAGGCACCAAAACTGCCTGACTTGCAAACTTACCTTAACTATTAGCTAACCAGTTAAAAAAAATATCATCATAAAATGCAATTAGCTAAGTCGAAAAATCTACACAACAAAGTGAGTAGTCTGTCTTATGAGTACTGCGTCATTCCATATTTACGCGTTAGCACTAGTAGTTATGCTAATTACCAGCAGGTGTTATTATTCTCGACTCATACCTACATAGCTAAGTGTGTGTGATTGATGTAGATATTTTAAAATACATATTTTTATAGCTTCATTTCAACTTATTGCAAAGATTGGCGCCTGAAAACCATTTCGTTTCCTCATGTCATATTTTTTGTGGTTTTGGTCTGGGTGGAGCTGCTGAGAATGACGGTCCTAGTTTTAATTCACAAGTTGGTTTAATAGGGTTAAGATTGGATTAGTGCTGGCTTTGGGTTCGCCCCCCCCCCCCTACTTCATGGAATTTAAACATAAATAATGAGATACGGCTGAACCATACTCCTCTGCCATCCAATCCGTGTTATATTTTTAACACAATACTAATTCGTATTTTCTCTCTATTCCAGCAACCTTGGGAGCGCTAGCCGCCGGTTCTATGCTGGGTTGGTCAGCCCCAGTGATGGTGAAACTAACTGATGGTGAGAACACAAGCGGATACGACTTCGAAGTGACCAAGGCCCAGGGCGACTGGATCTCTTCCATCATCAACCTTGGAGCTGCCTTCATCTGCTTCCCTATCGGCATGGTCATGGACGTTATAGGACGTAAAAAGACCATGTTGCTACTCGTCATACCATTCACTCTTGGCTGGTTGTTGATCACTTTCGGAACCAGTGTAGGCATGCTCATTGCTGGCAGGTTCATCACTGGTGTCGCCGGAGGAGCCTTCTGCGTCACAGCCCCAGCTTACACCAGCGAAATTGCCCAGGACTCCATCAGAGGAACGTTAGGAAGCTACTTCCAGCTTATGATCACCATTGGTATCCTCTTCGCCTACGTCGTCGGAGGTTACGCCTCAGTGTTCGTCTTCAACATCCTCTGTACTTGCATCCCCATCGTCTTCGGAATCATCTTCTTCTTTATGCCCGAGAGTCCCAGCTTCTTAGTCGTAAAGGGCAGAAACGACGAAGCCAGAGAAGCTCTGATTAAACTCCGCGGCCAGAGCTACGATGTCGACAGCGAATTGAACGACTTGAAGTTCAAAAATGAAGAATCTAAGAGAAACAAGGTGTCTTACATCGCCGCCATTAAGAAGAAGACCGCACTGAAAGCCATCCTTATCTGCTACGCTCTGATGTTGTTCCAACAGCTGTCCGGTATCAACGCTGTGATCTTCAACACTTCGCAGATCTTCTCCGATGCGGGTGCCACGATCCCTGCGACTATTTCGACCATCATTATTGGAGTCATCCAAGTCATTGCCACATTCATCTCTAGTTTGGTTGTGGACAAGCTCGGCAGGCGTATCCTGTTGCTGCTGTCTGCGTTGGTGATGTGCTTGTGCTCCACTGCCTTGGGCGTGTACTTCTTCCTTCAGCAGACCCACGGACCGAACGCGGACATCGTGCAGGCTATCTCTTGGCTGCCTCTCGTGTCTCTCTCCGTGTTCATCATTGCGTTCTCCCTCGGTTTCGGTCCCATTCCGTGGATGATGGCTGGCGAGCTGTGCAAGATTGACATCAAGGCCTTTGTTGGCTCCACCGCCGGAACATTCAACTGGCTCCTCAGTTTCACGGTCACCAGTACCTTCAACTCGCTCAACGCCGCGATAGGCGCCGGCCAAGTGTTCTGGATGTTCGCTGGCATCATGCTTATCGGCTTCGTGTTCATCTTCTTCGTCGTCCCCGAGACGAAAGGCAAGAGCGTCGACGAGATCCAAGTCATGTTGGGAGGCGAACCGACCCCACAGAGACCCGAAGAGAAAAAATAAACAACACGAACAGACTGACAGACATCACATAGTATTTTTGTACTGAGAGTTACACTTAGAAGTTTCTTTGGTGTCACAGTGCTTCGGTTTAAGCAATATTATAATTTTATAGAACCAAAGAATTACTATGTATCTTCTAGATGTACCGTTATAGGTTTTACGCTGCGCTGTTAAACTATTTATTTAAATTTGTTATTGAATTTATGATAATGTCGTCACTAAGGCAGCTTGTACGAATTTTTTAATAGGTGCATATTATTATGAATTCAGTTGTAGGTAGAACGAATTTCCGAGATGGAATTTTATCGCGATTAACATGGTAACAATAATAGTTTTAATGTTTAGGCTGAATAGTTAAGTGGTTTTAAAATATGTATCTATTTTTAGGGTTTCGTACCCCAAAGGTCCACTGCGTATTTTCGTCCCTAAGAAAAAAAAGGTATACCTACTCTATCTTTACACTAAAATCCAGTTTTGTAACTATTCACTGTAATATGGACATACAGTATCGGTGTATTTTCTAGATGTCTTAGGCAATGGTGAATTGGATACTCCTAAGGTGCAGTGACGGAACTCTCAAGTTACCTACTCGCTTTCAATTTTCCTAAGTTGAATAATTTGAGTACCTTGCATGTTGGTTTGTAGTTGTTCTTGCAAGCATAAGATAATTTTGCTAGTATTTTAAACAATTGAGAAATAACTAGAACTTTGAATCACTTTATTTCGAGAGATAACTTTAAATTTTCTTTAAGAAATAATGGATATCAGTGTTATAGATTCTAGAATTGTTTATATGCTTTGCAAAATTATCTTGTGTAAAATCTAGATGTTGAATGTGTATTTATCAAAGACCCAGTTGCATATAATTATATAAAAAGGGACTTTTATGTATATTTGTAAGTATTTAGAAAAATAATATTAGTGAATTTGCTACGGAACCTTTGGATTGATCCTAAGCGACGGCTTGTCGCCATTATAAACGACTCTCATATCTAAATGCCATAATGTTGATATTATTATATAAACTTTTATATGAAATCATGTTTTTGCTAAATATAATATTATATACTTACCTGTATAATAACACAATTTTTATTGTCAAATTAGCGCAGGATTTGCGAGATTATACTGTAAAAATATTTAGTTTTTATTTATTATTTATTTTATAAAGTAAGTAATAGAAATGAACAGTTTTATCGGCAGTTTTTGCTCAAATGTCATCATCAGAAAAAAAAAACAAAAAATATTTATCAGATTTTAATTAATTATAAGTGAATTTAATGAATGCATTTATTTATTGGCTTAAAATTATTTTGTTTTAATAACTTAAATATTTTATATAAAGTGCACTTGCCTATGCCAATGCGATTGCCATAATGCAGGCCAGTAATTGGGCACAAATGTAAGAACTAATAATTTTTAAATAATGGATTTATTAAAAAAAAAAATGCTGCTTTTCAAACAGGTCATAAATTCTGATAGTTGCGTTCACACCTAATTTGTGTCTCGCATATTGTAAGATTAGTGTGGTTGTATATATTGTTACTAGAAATAATAAGTTTTATAGTCATAATAAATGTGAAAAATATTTACTTAATTTGTTTTTTTAATATCCTGAATAAAACCTAGTGGATGAGTTGTGGAGATGTGGACAGGAATTGGGTTTTAATTAGCAAATATTCCCAGTCGCCCCCGTAATCAAACAAGTAATTAATTAACTAGAAATTTGCTTAAACAAAACTACAAAAGTTACAGAAGACAAGGGCAGCTAAAAAAATACGTGTCTGTTATTTTGGACTACTCAACATATTTCAAAACTAGTTGACCTGCGCAACTTCGTCTGCTTCGCACCTCTTGGTCTTAGCGTGATGATATTAACTTAAGAGTTTGTTTGTTTGCTTGAACGCGCTAATGTCAGGAACTACTGGTCCGATTTTAAAAATTCTTTCAGTGTTAGATAGCCCATTCATCGAGGAAGGCTATAGGTTATATGTATATCATCACGCTTAGACCAATAGTGGAGCAGAGCAGACGAAGTTGCGCAAGTCAACTAGTTGTTCTAATAAAATTGGCCCAGCATTTTCGAAGATTATTTGTAAATTTAAAAAAAGAAAGATTAGCCAATCTACGAAAATGTTGGGTCGAAATTGACGAAAATTTCACTGGCTGATGCTAAGTATTACATTTTTGAAAGAGACAAGGTCCTGTGCAAAAAAAAAAGTAGGTAAGCCCATGAAATTGCTAACAAACACGGACGAAGTCGCGGGCAACAGGTAGGTACTAAAATATAATAGTACCTAGTCATCTAATAGTAGGTAATTTTGCGGTTCAGTAGTTTATCACGATGCATTGCATCATTCGGGTGTTTATGTAGGCAAGGCACTTACAAACAGACAGCACATCATTTATAGTTTGTTTTTGTCTTCTACATTTTACAAAAATAAGGTTTGGTAACTAGATCATGCAAACCATAAAGTTTATCCATAATTAGGGTAACCACCCATTTGTAGAGTGGTGTTCTCATTCCCATTACGATGTTACTATATTTTTATTGGCAGGCGTGAGCCGAGTAGTTTTCTTGCTACTCCCAATCCAGCAGGCTCCTAACATTGATTGATAAAACATTTCGAAAAATGTTCATTACATCGAAAATGCAGTATTACTTGCTATTTACAATCGGGCCTTGTTACAATGCAGCAAAGAGTCAATGCAGTTTGCACCACACTGCACTGCGCAAAATATAGCTACCTACTACCTACATTAAAACGTACAGAAATACATCGACCATCTGTTGATGGTTTAACATGATGTACTTTGGTACCGAAGTACATACGTTTGTGCTTAGAAAAGCAAAAACATTAAAATTTTATGACTAATCAATTTTCTTAGGTAGGTAGGCTACTAGTACCATGAAGCCAACCAAACCAGCTATGAATTGATTTTGATACCTACATTACAATAACTACACTTCATTGCTCGTTTTCCTCTATGATTTATTTAGTTTGAACTTTATAAGCATGAAATGTATTGTTTCTTATTTATGTTTTCCGTGCGATATGATATTCAGTTATCTGAGAACAGGCGCATGCGGCCTCGAAATGAATACCTATTGCAAATAAGTCACTGCAATACCATTTTAGCCTCGATTGCGGTGAAATATGATCAAAACAACAGCATATAATAAAAATAATGTATTCATTACATTTATACACTCGAGTACTAAAATATACATGATTATTCACACAAAACGTGATATTTAAGGTACATCTTTGCGACTAAAACTAATTAGTATTTACATTGCCGTAACTTAGACCTAAACATTTTTCTATAACCGGGCAATGTAAATACTTTACGGGCCTCAATTACTCACCTACAATTTTCTCAATAATAAAAACACATTTTTTTTTCTTTTTCGTAGTTTTCGAGAATTTATCTTTGGTGAGTTTGGTAACATGGGGGTAAAATCTAAACATGATTACTCTTAAATTCAAAAAAAGTTGTTAGTTGACTATTTCATAATTATTTTATTCTCTCTTAACTTCATGGGTGTTACAATACATCTAAGCAGCCTCATGAATGTATTGATCATCTTATCTATTCCTAAATGTAAATTTGTGCATTAGGCATTACTAGAATTTTGTGACTTAAAATATAATTTCAATGTTGACAGATTTCATAGGTTGATAAGATAAAGTAATCAAATATTTTTAACTGGGAAATTCTTATTACAAATAAATACATAAACAAACCCTGCTTTGCCAGTTACCTTGATGGATGTCCGTGAGAAAAATGGGACACTCACAATCAAACCTGGTTACACCCATGATCCTACAGTTGAAATAACATACAATAATAAACTCAATTACAGTATTAATAAGGCCTATGCTGCTGTAACTTAGCTGCCTATCTCTATTATGAAACAGATAAAATATAATTTATCTAACACTCTAATGATAATGATGGGCTGATTAAATATTTACAGCATGGATTTTTTACATCATTAAATTAACGAGTGAGTCTACAAGTTTAAGCTCGAACTTCCTCCACCTATCTTAGAATATGCACTTCTGTAGAAATTACAACAAAAGAGAGAATTCATGATTTCATTCAGGGATGTTGAACTGTGGGTTCTGTAGAGGCCTGAGGAAACCTCTGCAATATTAGCTTCTCCTATGAACTGATGCAGATCACTCTTCGGGAACCCATCCTTATAGTACTGCTTAATTGTATCATAAGCGTCCATGATGACTGATATGAACAAACTCAACACTACGTAAATATACAAACTTATGAATGAATATAAGTACACTCGGCTGAACCACCACAGCATTGGTGATTTTTTCGACATGATTGAGAATGTCGCGAACATGTCATCTCCGTTTATCAAAGAGAAGAGACATTCGGAGGTTGTCGCTAAAGATCTGAACTTCATGTGATACGGTCCTAAAATGAGCCAACCACAGAACATAAAGCCTGCATATATTAGCAAAGCGCAGATTGAGAATCTGAAGATCTTAGGAGCTGCTTTCTTCAATGTCAGTATCACTACGTTATACGTCTTGAAGAATCCAAGATATCTCAGTACTCCAAACCACACAAGTAAGTTTCCAGTGCCCAAAAAGAGGGAACACACATTCCACTGGTCGTTCGTAAACTGGTTTCGTTCAATCTGTTCTTTTATTGCTGATCCCATGATGATTAGTATGTCATTGACTATGATCATTATGTACCAGATATTTAAGAATTCTAGTCTGCCATCCATGCTCAAGTCCTTGTCATAAGCTTGCCTGAAGAACTGTACTGTTAGCTCTTTCAATAACTGAGCTCTGTAAATGGCTCTGCTGCACAAAATAAAAGATACAGCACAAATCAGGATTACAAGAATATTCAGTATACTTCTCAGAACTTGGTCTATTTTGTTATCCGTGATGTATGCGGTGTCTCCTTTGCAAGTCAATTTGTAAGGTTCTGCCTCCAAGTAAAGAGACATTTGTCCATCATGGTCCTCATTATCGAAAATAACTTCTATATCAAAACGGTAGCAGTCTGGTGGGGTGATCGGCCCTGCGGCTCTGAAGTTAATCGTTTTTAATGAGAACATTAGTTTTGCTCGCACCAGAGATGCAAAAGTTATATTTAAACCAGCATCTTTAATGAATGATTGAGAATGAAACACTGCATCATTAGTCTTTGTAAAGTTTATGCAGGTCTCAACAATTTCAGAGTTGAATTCATAGCTCTCATTGAATCCGTTAATTATGCCTTGTTTGTAATTAAACTGACAAAACACTGGAGGTGGTTTGTTATTATTCTCATCATTGTATGAGTATGGTCCGATTGCACTAGTGAGGACATTAGAGTATCCTTCATATGCATAGTCTAGTGTGTTATAAAATTCTTCTATTTTGTACACTGCGAGAGGTCCGGCACCGGGAGGATATGCATTAATCTCTCTCGTAGAGTCCCAACCAAGAAGGAAGAGGTGAGAGAACGTGATACGATTGTCCCACGTGTAGTTTACGTGATTATATCTGTTGTGTGCAAACAAACACAGTTGGAACGTAACTAGAACAATCTTTATCACCTGAACTACGAATTTGTAAGGAAACTTCCGCTTGGCCTTCCACTTCTCGATCGGGTTCATAAAGAAAAACTGTAGCTTACGTCGCATCTTCTCTTCCATCTGAGTGAGCTCGTTGAAGGATGATCGCTGGGGGGAAGTACCTTGATGATTTTGATTACCGTGGTTCATCTCGCTGCTTGTCGCCATTCGTGGATCTTCCTCCCCTTCAGAGCACGTAGTCTCTTCCGGGGACGTGATACTCTCCATTGTTATTGATTCTACTGTAATTTTCGTTGATAAACAAAGGTCAGGTGATTTACAGACATTTACTCAGACATTTACTTTTGGGTTGTAGAGCTTTACCTTCGTTTATGTAGATGCAGTTTCTATCCTGTTATACAACAGAAGTTGAAATCACGTTAAAAATTATTGCACATAAAATTATAGTCCAGATTCTTTGTTCCAAGATATTTGTTTTTCGATGACAAAACTACCACCACAAACTCGACTGAGAAAGTAATGAATGAAAATGACAAGCAAGTGTCAAATCCCTAAAGTATATATATACTGTGGTCTAATAAGTATTTTCAACATAATGCCAGTGACACCCTTCAGTCACATAATTACAGACTATTATTTTTTATTCAAAGGATGACTTTACAAAACAATGTTATCTAGCATATCCATTCCAATCTAACGGTGTGCGAAAGTGGCTTTTAACGAGTGTCAAGTAAACGAAGCCATACTGAACGTCAAAAATCAGAAAAAAAAGTCAGTTCAATTAGGGTATGATTACATTAGCGGCTATCTATGGGTTGACAGTCCTTTGGGTGAGTCTGAGCTGTCAAAATTTTCAGAGTAGTCTATGGTCAATGTCGTAGATACACATCACGATATTGGAGAAAAGTTCGAAATTTTTAATTTTATGCAGTCAAAAATAGCACAGGAAGCATTGTAGCAGTTTGTTTTCACTACACAAACAACTATGGCTTTAACAGTGGACAAATTGATTAACGACGAAAGGTATAATGTGCATTTTATTATCGCATACCTACGTGTTTGCTAATTTTTCAAGGGAAAGTTTGCTTTATACTTTATATGTATTACATACAATTTCCAATGAAATTTTATTGTGGTCTCCACGAAAATGAGAAGTTAAATCGTGACGTAACTGATTAATGTAGCTCGTGTAAAGTTGATAGTCGCTATTTGAGGAAATTGCAAGTCAAATGTTAATGTAAACTTTTGCAATGTTTACACATTCAATCTTTATCCAAGTGGCACACAGCGTAGCCAAGTGCCTGGATGTGGTAACTGCATGCTTAGTAACACCTGAACTGGTTTCCTGTCAAGATTGGATGCATAATTGACAGGAAGGGAATACTATGAATTTGACCATGACCTGAGTGAGACTATTGAAATAATACTCTGTTATGTATCTAGAATAAAAAACGGTAGTCTTGTATAAATATTACCTTGTCTCAATGCCAGGCATACTGTTTTATTTCATTTTAAAACAGTTATCTGTCAATGTTTATAAATTTCTTTGTTATGGTGACGTTAAGTTCCCAAAAAATAACATAAAAGACTATATATCTTTGAATAGTAAAATAATTACTATACAATTCGGCGCCAGCGCTACGTCAGTTAAATCAACCATTTTCTAGTAATTAGTTTATTTCTTTTATTTTTGCTAATAATCATTAGTAATCAAAAATCTATTTTAGTAATAGTTATAGAACATGACTTGCATTCAATACAATGTTAATGACATCAAGCAAAGATAACAACACATGAGTAGGTGTTTCATGATTATCCCATAAATAAATGATTAAACAAACAACAAAAAAATAAAAGCCACTTATAATTGTTTTCTATATAACAAAAACCTCTTTCTTCACACAGAAATGTTTTAAACTGAATTACTGCATATTTGTATCCTTATTTAAAAATCATAATACCTGGCCAGTATAATCATAAGAAATGTGAGTGCTATGCTCTCTGCTCCTACCTATCCCATTGTAGAATATAGGCTTGAAGTTATGAATGCCAGTAATAAGCAGTTGCCACAAATTCTGCCAATCCAAAATGATCTTGTTTAGACTATCAAGTTCCCAAGAAACTTCTAGAATATTTGGTTGATAAAGTCAGTTTTTTTTTTCAAAATTTTCTACTGAAATGTTGCACCCCATAGGTGCATGGGTGCAAAATACCCCAAAGACATTAGTACACAGAATAGATTTCATTTAACACTTTTGGTGCCAAGCACTCAACGTATGGGTCGAACAATAATTTGTTTGTGTGCCCACAACCCGCACAAGTCATCTATAGCTACTTAAAACGATGACTCAGATGCGGGTTGTGGGCTGTGTTGGCACTGAAAGCTTTAATTGAGGTCCCTCGGTTCCCACGTCAACATAGCACATTGCTCAACAGGTTAATTAAATTGTTTTGACATCACAACCAAATTCATCTGTCAGTGATGTAAAGAGATATTCCTGTGCCACCTTGTACCAGTCCTCACGGTATGGAGTATGCAGTAAGATCATCTCGCCACCTAGTACGCAGGCAGAACATCTCGCCACCTCTGTCTGGGTCGGCTTCAGCAATGCAGTTTGTGTTCAGATACCCCTTGTGTGGAATCCTTTGCCCAACTTTTGGTCACAGTGCATGCTGCTGACTTGATACTAAAAATTTAATATCTTCTTTTTCAGATTTAGCGGTGACAATGTCCTACAGTTCCTCCTATACCTGCCATTTGGTATATTGCTGTTGTTATTCAGAGTGTTCCTCGCATTGATATTATGGATTGCGTCAATTATACTGCCAAATAAGTCAGCCGTGAGGCAAATGCTATCAACGCTAGCTTGCTGGACGTTTGGTAAGAAAGTTAGCATTTAAAACTGGTTTTTTAATTGTATCATTACAAAAGAATGTTGTGTGAAATGTAATTAAGGTTGATTCATATTATTGTGTTTAAGTATTATTGTTTAAAGAATGATTTGAAAGGGAATTGTTTATTATGTCCTATGATATAACTAAAAGAGTTAAGAATATTAAATGTGGATTGATGGAGAGGGCAGGCAAAGAATGGATGGATGAATTGTGTTACATACTTCTAATAGGTTTTCCTGTAATCTTTAGGTAAAGATCTATTATCTCCATTTTTTTTCAAAATTTTAGGCTCAGTAGTTTCGGAGATAAGGGGGGGGGGGAATGGTCATTTTTCGTCTAATTTCTTGAATAACTTCTAAACCATTTATTTTAAAATTATGAAAAAAATATGATTAATACCGACACAGTAAGCCCTTTCATTTGATATGACACACAATATTGTTCATAAAACTTTATTTTTTAATTTTCTAGTTTGACCCCCAAAAGTGACCCCCATACTAAAAAAATAATGATTTACGTAACGCGTCCGTGTTTGGGTCATAGAATTCCATGTGTCCCAAATTTCAACAGAATCGGTCCAGTGGATCCGGAGAAAACTGGCTGTGACAGACGGACAGACAGACAGACACCCGAGTGATCCTATAAGGGTTCCGTTTTTTTTTTCGGAACTCTAAAAAAAGGAGTAAATGAAAGTGTGGCAGTTGATAAAAGAAACGAAGAAAACATGTTGTCCCAACCACATTACAAGGGTAGGAAGATGATGATTAAAACTATCTGTATTAAAGTTACCTAGTAACTGTTTGCATCACTTGCTTTTATGTGTATTAGTCCAATAAAATTATTTGATTTGATCTCAATACTAACCCACAATGGTCCAACATCAGGACTAAGTGCAAAAACCAAATCGTAATAGATAGATCTCAATACTAACACAGTTTAGCACAGAAAGTATTGTCATTGATTTTCCTCAAAACAGGTTTCTAATTTTGGCCTATCTTGCGTGCTTAAATTTTATTTTAACATCTGGTTTTTCCTTATGTTGATTATCATATTTAAACGATTTATACTAATTGCCAATTGTAAAGTATTTTTTATACTTCTCTTTTGATGGCGAGAGCCATTCAATGGATTTAGAAGTGTCATTGTATGACTGAATGAACTAAGTGGGAATAACAATATTCTTGAATTGTGCTTGATTATACATTCTAAAAATATTTAATTCATTCTAATAAAAGTTCTTCTGTTATTGATGAGTGAATGACAGACAATGCACAGTCGAACCTATTGGGGGTCTAAAAATGCCACTTAAGCAGAATCAGAAAGCAATTCACGCTACCCGTCACTCAAATTTTCTCAATCAACGTTGAACCTAATGTGTTAGCGATAAAGATGAAAATTAACTCAACACCATCAATGAAACAGTAAGTAGTATTGACAGTGTAGTGGTATATCTACACTTGGCTACACCATAGACTACTCTTTGTGCTATGATAGCGAATCTGCGTGGAAAAGATAGTATTGATAGCACTTGAATCAGCCGCCCAGGTCATCCTGAAATGTGAGGTTCCCCACCGTGACCAAGCCTTCGGAACTGTGACGTCGCTCCGCGAAGCCTGCGAAGCTCTCAGGGAACTTCTTTGCTTCTTGGCAGAGCTAGTCTGGCTAACTTAGCCAGGACACCTACGCAAAACAGAGCGAATGGGAGTCTAAGTGCGGAAAATAGATTCTCTACTTACAATATTAAATATTTTAAGTGCTGAAACATTGTAGGCTGGCCATAGAAATTTTCTATGAGCAACCTACAATGTTTCCCCATTACTGGGTCTCAGGAAGGCTGTAACTTTAAGTCGTTACCAAGCCAACTTCGGCTTTTTCATTTATTTATGATATGACGTTTGTTTCCAGGTGTGTACGTAAAACTAAAGGGTACGCGCGACCCGCGCTGTAGCGTCATGGTGGCAAACTACGTGTCATGCTTAGACTCCCTGGCTGCCTCTCATGTGCTTGGCACTATCAGTGTGAGTATCTAATCTTATTTTGAGTAAGCAGAAAAGATGATTTGTGGAAGTAAATTAATATCGAACTTGACAGCACATTGAACTCATTGGCATTTGATATTCGGGCATAGTGACTGCACATTCATATGCAAATTTGCTAATGTTTGTCAGATTGTTTACAACTCACCAAATAAACAAGCTCAGGTGATCAGAACATAATAAAATTGAAATCCAATGTGTAATACCGCCTATCGCTGCTTTCGATACAAAATAATATTCCTGTGAGCCCATTTATTTATTAAATACTAGCTTTTGCCCGCGATTTCGTACGCGAATATCCCATTATTCCCGTTCCCGTAGGAATTTCAGGACGAATTATACATATAAACTTTCCTCTTGAATCTATTGTTGAAAACCGCATTAAAATCCGTAGCGTAGTTTAAAAGATGTACGCGTACAGGGGCGAAAGCGACTTTGTTATATTATATGTAAAGATATACCAACAGCTTCTGCATAAAGAGTTTCCTAGCTACCATAAAAAGTTACAAAAAGTCTCAGAATTACATAGCCTCTTTTTATCACAAGACCTAAAGAAAAGAAAATATATAGAAAGCAAAACAGAAGAAAATAAAAAGAGAAGAAAATATATAGAAAGCAAAACAGAAATACTGCATTGTGTAACAATATCTGTTTCTAGCCTAACTTCTATCTAATCTATGAAAAAAAACAGACATCATCGCAATAAAAAGAAATGCCCAAACATAATATAAATAAGATAAGAATCCTTTTCACCACAAATGATAATATTATTGCCATATTAAATACAATCACGCACATTTTATTGCTCTTTCAATACATATGTATGATAATCTCAGGTCAAAAAACTTCTATACATAGGTTATTATGATATGTTGGTATTTTTAAGTGCAAGTGTACTAACTCAGGAACTTGTGAATTAAAAATTCAAAACAACTTTACCTTCAAATATCTCGGTAACGTGACACTTTAGGGCACCATGTTCCTCTTCCCATATATGCATGTTAAAAATGGTAGCTTTTTCAACTTGATTGCTGCAAATAGACTTACCAGATGCTGCCCAAATTTCAAACATATGGCATTTTTTTCTTATAGTACTTCATCACTCTGCAATTCAAGCAATTCTTGTAATCCCGCGACCCGAGGTTAAGAAACGCGGCCCACTAGAGCAGCGTTTCTTAAGTTATGTGTAAGTCCCATGCACTGTAACGGAATTAGACATAACTGTCAAAATTTGGGTATGCTAAAGCGACACCTCTGGCTAAACTTTAGAGGAATACAGGCAAGATATTCATAACATAAACATATTTTGAGTATTATGTTTATCTTGCATTGCCTTTATTCTGTTTTGTTAGGCACGGGTATGCTATGCGCTCAGATTTTAAAAGCAGCCTTGTCATGTGCATAAGGAAAATGTTTGCGGACATTCACCTTTTTTTTTTGAGGTCGTGACTCAACATTACTTTATCTATACTAATATATAAAGCTGAAGAGTTTGTTTGTTTGTTTGTTTGTTTGTTTGCTTGAACGCGCTAATCTCAGGAACTACTGGTCCGATTTGATAAATTCTTTCAGTGTTGGATAGCCTATTTATCGAGGAAGGCTATAGGCTATATATCATCACGCTAAGACCAATAGGAGCGGAGCAGTAATGAAAATTGTGACGCAGACGAAGTTGCGCGGGTCAGCTATCTTTTTTATAAACATAACACTCACTTGAAGAAACTGGATCCAATCAATAGTTCAAAAAAACTTTTTAACAATAAATTAAACCTCCGAAAAAACTGAAAAGCAAAAAATAATAAACTTTTTTACAAAAAATAACGTTAATTTCGGAAGTCGGTGTTAAAATACGAAGAAACAATGAAAAAACACCCACTTCCTTTTTTCGGAGGTTTAATTTTTTTGTGGCTATAATCTACTAATTACTACTAAAATGGTTAGGCCTACAAATGTTACAAAACTCAGCATTAAAATCTGGAAGTGAACAATAAATCATCCCTATTTTCCGACGCTTAGGGTAGGGTATTTTTTTACAAATTAATATGGGACCACCCTCGAGTATCCTATCCAATAAAAAAACAATCATCAAAATCGGACTACTCTGTAAAAAGTTATGCGTGGTCATCCATTACAATCAGTGAGTGAACAATCAATCATCCCCTGTTTTCCCACCCATAAGGTAGGATTTTTTTTCCAAATTAATATGGGACCACCCTCGAGGTATACCCTATCCAATAAAAAAATAACTATCAAAATCGGACTACTCTGTAAAAAGTTATGCGTGGTCATCCATTACAATCAGTGAGTGAACAATCAATCATCCCCTGTTTTCCCACCCATAAGGTAGGATTTTTTTTTCCAAATCAATATGGGACCACCCTCGAGGTATACCCTATCCAATAAAAAAATAATTATCAAAATCGGACTACGCTGTAAAAAGTTATGAGTGTTCATACATAAAAAAATAAAATATACGCGTCGACTTGAGAACCTCCTCCGTTTTTTCGTCGGTTAAAAACCATATTAGTAATGTTGTGTTGTATTTATTTATTTACAGCTCAGAAAATGGAAAGTTCCGCCGTTTTTTGCATCAACTCTCGGCATAAGGAATGCAGCACAATTTGTAAGAAAGTAAGTTGTTACATACAAATAAATTTAAACTTTTTAATCTACATCTACACTAATATTATAAAGAGGAAAGATTTGTTTGTTTGTTTATATGTTTGTTTGTTTGTTTGAATTGAATAGGCTCCGAAACTACTGGACCGATTTGAAAAATTCTTTCAGCATTGGATAGCTACATTATCAGGGAGTAACATAGGCTATATTATCCCCGTATTCCCACGGGAACGGGAACTACGCGGGTGAAACCGCGTGACGTCCACTAGTTTCTTATAAAATTTAAACTCGTCAAGGTTCACGAGTTTACTAAACGCGTTAACTTTGACTAATGTGAATTTCCATAGAAATATTGGATGAAACTAATCTTTATTAAGTAGCATAAATAATCAAGAAAATTGTTTTTTAGGGTTCCGAACAAAAACAGAACCCTTATATGAGCACTCGGGTGTCTGTCTGTCTGTCCGTCCGTCTGTCTCAGCCAGTTTTCTCCGGATCCACTGGACCAATTCTGTTGAAATTTGGTACACATATGGACTTCTGTGACCCAAACACGGACGTGTTACGTAAATTATTAGTATGGGGTCACGTTTGGGGGTCAAACTAGAAAATAAAAAAAAAAGTTTTTTGAGCAATATCATGACATATCAAATGAAAGGGCTTTTTATGAGGGTTTTAATTAAACTTTTTTCAAAATTTTAAATTAAATGGTTTTGATGTTATTCAAGAAATTAGACGAAAAATTACCATTCCCCCCTTAACTACGAAACTTCAGAGCCTAAAATAAAAAATAAAAAATTGAGATAATAGATCTTTACCTATATATTACAGGAAAACCTATAAGAAATCAAGTGTTAAATAACATGTTCAAAAAAATATATGAAATTCGTTCGGAACCCTTTGCACGCGAGTCCGACTCGCACTTGGCCAGTTTTTTTTTTCTAAAACGACGTGCCTCATTATCGGCCAAGTGCATATTTAACCGCTTCTCTGAGCCAATCATGTTAGAAATCTCAATCTGCCTATGGTAGGCGCCAGATAAACTTGCAATAAAGTACATTGACCTTTCGTTAATATCCCTTCGTATAGACCCGAACAATAAATTATGAACCGTTTTTCATTACTAGAGAACGTAAAGGATCACGATAGAAGTCGATTCAGGACAGCTTTATGTCGTTACTTCTGTTTTTGATATTAATAAAGTCAATAATTGCCCGCCGTATGGTGTCGGCCGGTGCCGTACGGTGCCGTAAAAGAATAATACCATCCCATCACTTCCCGTGGGTGTCGTAAGAGGCGACTAAGGGACTCACCAGAGAATGGGCAGCAGCGTTCTCTGTAAAACGGAACACCATACACTGCAATCGCCAACCCGTCTGCCAAGCGTGGCGATTATGGCAAACCTCCCCTTTTGGTGGAGGCCTATGTCCAGCAGTGGACGTCTTTCGGCTGATATGATGATTAAAGTCAATAAATGTATGGGGGTAAATCGTTATTGCACATTTATCTTGCGTTTACCATAGTCTTTTCTCAATTACGTTGGGGTTGATTTCCACAGTAATCAGGTGCAGCTGAGTACCTTCTATTATTATTTTACTTGAAACAACTGCTAATTTGACCTCCAACACCCAGTAACTAAGTGACACATTACTGGTGTTACATTTCTTCTGGCTTCTGAGTGCACCTCATAAATATTACTTTGATTACAGGCAACACTTCGCCGAGTGTCCCAGCAAGCCAGTGTTGCTGCAGCCTGAGGGAGGCCCCACCAATGGCAAGGGACTGCTCAAGTTCACTGACTGGCCCTTCCCGCTCGGGAATAGGGTGCAACCCGTCGCTATAAGTAAGTAAAACTTAGTTTTCAAGTAAAACTACTAAAAAATCGTCCAAGTTCTAAAATCTACTCAATAAAGTCAAGATACAAGGCAACGTGGGATGTTACTGAGAGCTAATTACTTAGCCAATTTCTAATTTTAAATCTTTAATATATTATGCCTGTAGTGTATAAGTGAGTCCGTCATCATTAAATTAGTATTACTGCTTAACAGTTGTCTGTTCGCTACATCGTGTTCCGGACGATATACATAAACTTCGACCGAATGTTCAGAACGTGGAAATAAGCATTTTTCATTATGGACATATTACTCCACGACCTCGTTCCACCGGCTCCCTTCTACCATCGGACATCCAGACGCACTGCATCTTACCATCCCTACCTTGTTACTATTCCACCAATTCGCACTAAGCGTTTCCAAACGTCTTTTATAATGCGCACAGCAAAGGAGTGGAACTCTCTGCCTGCGTCTGTGTTTCCAAACGCTTACAACCTTAATTTCTTCAAAGTTAGAGTGAACAGGCTCCTTCTGGGTAAGCTCGCTCCATCGTGGACTTTGTCATCTCTGACCTAGACTAGAGTCAAGAGCAAACCCATCACAAATTAAAAAAATAATCAATTCTTATTTTTTATATTTTCATACAAACTAAATATTTCTTGACGTAAATCATCCAATATGCATGCCTCTTTATCCGAATTGGCAACGAAAATCGAATGAAATTCAAATAGCATTTGATAGATTTTTCATTTTAATTGCACTAAGACCCTTTCATACTGCATAGCTCAATCAAATGTAATTACAAATATATTTGTAACGAAGCCATTTTAAGTACTAATTCCTTTGTTTGATTTGATTTGTTAAAACTATAGAAGCGTTTGCTTAAGTTTATGGATAACGTGAAGAATACGGTGTAGTGTTGTGCCTGAGGGTTTTCACCTCGGACTTGTGTTACATTCCATTTTCAATTTTTCAATTTCGTTCACTGTAACCCAATTCCGAGGTTTTCGCGTTTTTGATGCCCCAGGCACTCCACTAATAAGTTCTCTTCAATTTCACATCGTCTAATTTAACCATCACTATCCTCGGCTAATTTAATTCAGCTCCAAACAGCAAATCAACGCTCTACCTACCTCCTGTCGTCGTTTTTAACATCCAATGTTTTTTAGCACACAACTCACCTAAGTTGCTAGCTAAAATAGCTATATAAAATGATCAAATTGCAATTTATTTACTCTCTCCTAGGTGTAGAGCGCATGTTCACCCACGTAACAGTCCACCGGCCCGGCGACTCCCGCGCACAGTTCCCGTGGTCCGACGCTCTATGGTTCCTATGGACGCCCGTCACCGTGTTCACTCTGCGACTGTTGCCGGCCATAGAGCGACACGACGACGACGACGTGTTGCTAGCTCAACATCTCACTGACAGCATAGCTGACGCGCTGCAGGTAACATATAACATAACTTCAAACACACATAACGTGAAAATCAGGTTACCATTTCGGTCATTCCAATGAACACTTATATAACCTTATTCTTTCTTCCGCCAGATCGAGAAAACAGAGTTTAAATATGACGAGCTTCGACCAGGACGTCGTACGCCGACACGTCGCCGCGACGTGCCCGCTGACGTCACGCGCCTCGCGCAGCAGGTCAAGGAGGTGCTGCCCAGAGTACCTTACAGTGACATACTCAGGGACTTGGGTGAGTTGTGTTCTACTATACTATACTAGGCCGCGATAAGTGGTAAGATAAGTGGTCTCCTCTAGTAACATACTTTTTAAACTGTATTTCTTTGTTTCTTCAACAGCCATAACTCGCAGCGTAGACGTAACAATAACGAACTTCCTGGAGGGAGTGACGCCGTACACCCCGGAGGCAGAGCCTCCAGCGGAACCCCGCGCCTCCACATCGTCGGGCTCGGGCCCCTCGGGCTCCGCCCCCGCGCCGCGCTACGTGACGCCGGCGCCCACGGGGGTGTTCCCCAAGAGCGCGAAGGAGCGCCAGCTCAGCTTCCAGGAGAGGAAAGCTCAAATGATCGCCGAAGCCAGGAGAAGGTATATCGAGAAGAATGGACTCAATGTGGCGCTCAATAACTGTTGAATGTGTTTGAGGGTAGTTCCGTTGTTTATCGTGAAAGGCTGGTCTTGATACTTTCGCGGGTAGTTCAAATCATTTTCGGTGTAAAAACTGACCGGAAACACGTTAATATAAACCTCACTGTTTTAAATGTTAATTGATGCAAATTATCTAACTAGTGATACAAATTTGATTTTGACGACCTTAAATTGTGAATAGAAAATCTTTGATTTGAATAAAACTGGTATTTTATGGACACAATATTTTAATTGAAGTTGAAACGTACTATGCAAATTGCTAATAAATCAAGTCTTTGTTTCAACACTTCGTCAGTAAAGTTCTTACAGTGTGAAAGTAAAAAAAAGTCACTTTGTAGGAGAGTAATTAAACTATAAAATATTCGTTAAAGGATTTAAAATCAGTCGGGTCAGCTATCTCTTTTCTGATTGGTGGAATGAAAGCGCGTGATAAATAATGTGTATTTAGTAAGTGGGTTAACCATAACACTTAAACACGTTAATCTTTTTTGATAATTTTATGCTGGATGAGGCTGGTGTTTCCTAGCTGACTGCCCTGAAAAGAAACACCGAAACAAACTCAGAGGTCTGAGTCACTGTACCTGTGAGCTCACGGTCGCATTGGCGTTGCGACGCAACGACAATTGAGTCATTTATTGTAAAAAAATCGGCGGCCACCATGTTTTTTGGTCGATCGGGGGCCATAGGTTATTAACCACTGCGTTTTTTTTTAAAAAAAAAGAAGATTAAGCCGCGTGTTTTGGTATGGCATGTGGGATGCCATTATGCGTCAATTTCAGTTGACGCCCAATGGCACACAAGTGTACCAATGAAAAATCACAGGTTAAAGTCCACACAAACCATACTGGTCAAACCAACGTGAACTAACTTCATTGAAAGGCATCAAATTTTAAAACGCGCCAAAACTTTCGCACTGTCAGAACTTTACTGACGATTTGTCAATGTTGTCCACTGCTGAACATAGGTTTTTTATTCAGCCACTTATCCAGCAGGGTGCCAATGCTCTTGCCCATTTCTCTTTAAAATATTCTGAAACATCGATTACCCCAGTCTTTTCGTGATGTAGATAAAACATAAAAAAAAATTGCGAAATTAATAAAAGAGTCACATCGAAAAGGTGCAACTAACTTGTGTCTTTAAAATCCTTCCTTCTTCCTCTAGTGTTGTGGTGTAAAATCTCTATGTCAAGCCTAAAAAATAGGCAGTTTTCTTGAATTGACTAGATTTCAAATAAACAACAGAATTACCCAAAGGATTGCGGGTCGGTCACATGATGATAATCAAAGGGATTAGTAGGATAGTTAGTGCCTAACTAGATCGATTACTTAGTTAAACTTAAATTGATCTAAACTGTGTCTACATTACACTTATATATGTTTAAAACTACAACCGTAAGCACTGAAGTTCGTGGTAACTATAGTCAAAGGAAGTGGGAGCGAGATGGCAAAAGACAAGACATAGACAAAATATCTACCGTCTCTCTCGCACTTTTTATAACCGTAACGGCCACGAGTCTTTTAGGCGTTAAGTTGTTTAGTAAAATAATGAAAATTATATTTTTAGATCAATGCAAACGCAGAATAAATGTAATGTAGATGACGTAATCGTTGTGACGTCATAAATACGAGTCCTTCCAAAGTGATGACGTACCTACTTGAAGTTTTAGTTTTATAGTAAAATGTACGGTAGTCGCTACAGTAATCATATTATTTTTTTAAAATAAACACAACTATTGACAATTGTATGGAAATTATTTTATATTTTATGTGATTAAACATTGAAGGTTGTTCGATATTTTTCTTTTTTTTTTTCTGGCAACACTAGCCAGGTTTTTTTTTAATTATTAAGAAACTGTCTACTTATTTACCTAGACTAGGTAACTCGTTCACGCCTTATGCTTGTTCCTTTAAGAGCATATTTTTTTCGTTACAATATAAAAATATACTCTAGCAATAATTATTATTTTCACACGATGAGCCTAGTTTAAGTCAATGGAGTAGATTTTTTTTTTGTCACTATCTAGATGTGTTAAAAATTATTTCTATTTTGATTCGGTGTCAGTCGGAGTTCTTGATTATTCGCAAATTACACCAAGATATTAATCGATAGGTGACCTCACCATTTAAATCGATGTCACTGAACATTCAAAGTCCGCCTTCGATCGATCATATTGATATTAATCGATTTTATTTTGACGGCTGCGGTTACAACACAATAGGGAATATGCATGCGATTTTTTTATTTGCAAAATGAAATACTTATTAGCTCTAGTAAACAATCATAGAATTATTTTTTAAATACCTTCATCAGCGATGAAGTTATGAAGCTTCAAAGATTACAATCAGAAAGAGAACTTTATTATGAACTTTGACGTCAAAATCCATGACGCCTATACACCTGCCATAGAAAACAGCGTTTTCGCGAGAGGAACAGACATTTTTTAAAATGATTATATCTCGTTAGTTTTCTGAGCAATTTTGATTCTATTTTCACTGATAGTACATTTTTAGATAAACTGTCTAGATAATAAATATTTTTTCATGCATACCCTATTACTGGATTGTGGAGGTCAAATAGGCTGTCATTCCACTTAAAATACTGGTACTCAGCTGTATCCGGTTAGATAGAAGCCGACCCCAACAGAATTGGTAAAGGGCTAGGCAGATTAAGCCGACCCCAACAGAATTGGTAAAGGGCTAGGCAGATTAAGCCGACCCCAACAGAATTGGTAAAGGGCTAGGCAGATTGCAACGGCAGATGCCATATACATAACTTTAACACAAAAAAAAATTAACTAAATTAAACTAAGAAAGGACTGAAGAAGAAAATACTCTTTATATCGAAGTATTTCATAAATCCAATTTCTACCAAATAAATAGTTCCGTCATTCCAGAACACGCTCAAAGTATTAAAAAAATTCTACCATTTTAGTAAATTTCCTCCGACTGATGCCATATTTTAGAACATTGGAATTGAATATTTTGCGAAATATTTATAGAAAATCAAAGATTATTTTTCTTATGATATTCGTATTTGAATTCCGTGTGTATATACTTCTTTATTATATAGTATAAATATAAATGGTATAAATTATAAAATCACGCCTGAATGTATGTTCAAACGTTATAGAACTGATTTTAATTGTGTTCCGTTAGAATAAAATACATTAAATAAAACACAGATAATATCTTTTATTACTAATAATATTTAAAGTATCTTGTAAACAGTTTAATTACTCTCATGCAATATGCATAAAAAATTAAGCAAAAGAGTTTTAAGCAAAAAAAAAATGACAGAAAAAATTATTGATTAATTGTAAAAAAAAAACGATTGGTGCATTTTAGGAATAGAGGAAACTATATCAATAACTCTCAAACAACTGTCCTATCCTGTACAATGTAACCTTTCGGTAAAACGCACAACTTATTACTAGTTAATTTGTACTGTTTCTTTTTTCACAGGTCAAAATGCAACTGCATAGATACCCTTTTCGCTTGCATTAAAACCTACAAAAAAAATCTTAAAGACCCGTATTTTAGTAATACGCCATTGATATGTAAAAAACTTAACATGCACAGTCTCGAACAAATGCAACACTCGAAACTGTCGTCAAAAACTGACATGTATCAAGTGTCATGGGTGAGTTGTGTGTATACTATAAACAATTTTTTTTGCAAATTCACCCTTACACGGATCGCTTAAAGTTGTTTTTACAAAGCAGTGCTGTATGGCGAGTGATGCGCAATTTTTTTTGCAAATTCAACCTTACACGGATCGCTTAAAGTTGTTTTACAAAGCAGTGCAGTATGGCGAGCGATGCGAGACTCTGAAACTAGCGCACAATTATACATATTGTGCTTGTTTTTTGCGGACGTTTTTGAGATGCTGAGTGTATCTTGGGTTTTTTATATATCAATGTAATACGCGAAAATTAACTTTGATTTGAAATTCACTGACTGAGCATCTTTGTTACTGCTCGTAGACCGGTACAGTAATATCGGTTTTAATCCTACGTGCATTAGATCTCATTTTTTAGAAAACACCTAAAACTACCAGTGTTACTGGCTGTCCACAAATTGTAAATACGATAGTATCATGAAAAACATACATTTTAAATATGGAACGAACTAGGTTAATCCATCATGTTAAGCTTTGAAAGAGGTAAAAGAAGGTACGGAGTGAATACCACCAAAGTAATGCCCGGATTACACGAGCCTAGGTTTATAATCTGTTGTAGTATGGTCCGAGTAACCTGGGTTATTATCCCGCCTAGGAGCATGCAAAAATTAGAATAATTCTGCCGGTCGATTTTGTATAAACCTCACCGCCGTAAAAAAAAACCGTACCTAAAAACATTAGTAGGTGGATCGCACTGATATGGATATGTGTATCAGCAGTGCGACAATACAGTGTCACTAGTTTAAATTACTAGCTTCTGAGCTAAATCTTGCTATCCTATCTTATAAAATCTAGCCGTGCTTTTTTTTAAAATTAAATATCAAAATTTTTGTCAAAGCTTATTTTCTAGCTTTTAGGTAAGCTCTATATAATCAGGAAAATATGACTAGTTACTTGGCAATGACGATATTGGCTTTCAAATAGCATGTAATTTTAATTAAAGACAAAGATAAACGTATAAGGATTACCTTGTTCGTTCCGTCGGTTATAAGGGTTAGTTGTAATACGCTGCCAAACGGCGTTATAGGGCAAGCACTCAACAGTGCGGTGCGGGGCCGTAACGTATCTAATATACATATATGGTCACGTTACCGTCAAGTATCCGATCAGTTGCGTCAAAAAATAACACGGTGCCAATTTAGTCGTCTAACAAAGGCGGCCCACTTTATGTACTCGACGTAAACTACCTCGAGGCGCGATTTTTTTTTATAATTCTGTACAATAAAAATAAATAATGCATTATTAGAATTATGATACACCCTATTATTAATGTTTACGTATCAAAACAATATCACCGTTCCATTTCGCGCCGTATTTGGAACACGGCTCGGACTGCGCTCGCTCCTGGATGTTTCAAACTACGTCATGCGTCATGGTAATGAAAAATATTTTCATTTTTTTAATAATTCAAATATCATTTTTTTTAATGAATGCGTAGTAGTCATTGGATAGATGAAGTGGGCTGTCGTTGTAAGATAACTGAAATGGATAAACCGTGTATAATGCCTAAGGCATTAAATACGTCATTGTACCTTTAGTGCATGTAGTTGTGCGTCTGGCACGTCACAATCGGCGCGTTGAGGGCGTTTGTGCGATCACTTATGTTCGGTTCTCATTCTGTCATTTTCAGATCCGTTTTTATAGGTTCTTGAAAAAACACCAATACGTAAAATATACGAATCGAATACGAGTTAGTGCACAAATGCCTTAGTCATTCACATAATTGTATTTCAACGAATGGGGGTTGCCCCAGTCATCGCAGTCATGTCCAAAGTTAAAGTGAGGAATGGACAACTAGCGACATGATTGTTGTCTATTAGAATCTTTATGCGTAACCTTTATTAATAAAATCGGAAGGAATACAAGGGATGTGTATTCGCCCCGCATTGATGTGTACTCGCCCTTACATATAGTTTTCCTGACTATTAAGTTTGTAATTAAATGAAGACGATGATTATTGAATAAAGATTTGTTTCAAAAATCGTTGTTTTGATTTTGTTTATTTTAACTATCTGTTGCTATCTGCATGCTTAAAATAAACCACTAATATAAGTAACTCAATTTTCTCCATGGCGCAGCATGTTTTTTCTGTTACACACCTTAACCTTTATACTATAAATCTCCATTATAAATTAAATTAAATTAAATTTGTTTATTTCGAGTAACAAGACTCATAAAAGTAGGTACAAACATACAACACACAAAAGATACATAAAACATACAAAACATACAACACAGAAAACATAAAACACATATACATAAAACACAGTTACAGACAGGATTGATTACCAAACAAAAACGAACACGAACATTCACACGGTAACAATATGCCTGCTACAGCATTGCCGGATGTAGGGGCAATCCAGTCTGTTAGCGATCATTGCCAGGACGGTGTTGGCGCTGCCCCGCACTCTGTGCACTAAAGACGCGCACCGCTTGCGCATCGTCGCATGGAAGCAGTCGGTGCGCGCCTCCGCGAACATGCCCGAGGCGCTGCAGTGTCGGGGCAGACAACCACCATCCACCATTCAACCTACTAGAGTTTGTTTCTGTCCTTGAGAACAAATTTGGTGTTATTCCATAGACAATAGGACTGGGACACTCGACGTCTTGTTATCTACACTTTACAGGAACTGCCATCAGTTCCCGTAAAGTGCAGATACATTGCTCGTAGCCGTATTTAAAGCCCACTCTATTAGTGAAGGTGATAGGATAAATACTTCATAAATTTTGAATGCTAAAAATTACTAAATAAAGTACAAGTAATTGGGTGAGACAGGAGACGAGAGCCTTGAAGCAGCCGGCATCAATGCCGCCGCAAGAAATACCAACGGAGCAAAATATCTACATCGCAACAAAAAGAACTGCAACGCCATCTATCCAACTAGCAGCCAACTACAACAACGGAATCCTGCATCGCGGTATCAGGCTGCGGACACGAACAAAGCGGCACGGTGGGCGGCGCGCGTACATTATACATCTACATCAACACATACAAAAATCCGAATATCAACTATCAGGCAGTTGCCTACACTCCGGTGTGGGCAACACAACAACCTTCAAGTCGGAGGATCCTCCCTTTTCAATGGAGGTTTACGGGACTTTACTCTCTGTTCCGCTACCCTCCAAACTGGTGACCCCGACGTGATGTAGCGGCATCAATGCCGCCACAGCCTAAAACTAAATTAATTGTAAAAATGTACTACTAGAACTTCAAATAAAATTAATTAATTACAAAAATCCTTTATTTAATGATTCAAAAATACACAATCAATACATTAGTATTCCTCACAGCCCCAGCCTGTGCGGGGTTCTACGCGGAGTGTTCAACCCTGGAGTGGCGACCTCTTGCTTGACTGGAACATCTTCTTCTCGCCTCTTCCTCTCTTCTGCCATCTTCTGTTCGGCTTGCTTCATCTCTTCTTCCATTCGTTGAAGGTGAACGGCTGCTTCTTTGCGTTTGTCGCGGTTTGATCTGTGGGGAAAATATGGCGAGAACAAGTTTAACTAAAAAACAGACACACGATTGCTCGTATATGTAACTAGCTTCTTCTCGCGATTTCGTGCACGCGTATCCTGTTTTTCCCTGTTCCCCCCGTATAGCCTATAGCCTTCCTCATGAATGTGGCTATTATGATACACAAAGATTTTTCCAAATCTGACTGGTAGTTCCAGAGATTAGCGCGTTCAAACAAACAAACTCTTCAGTTTTATAATAATAGTAGGTATAGACTACTTATTTCGCGAAGATATTTATATACTAGCCTGCGATGGCACTATAAGCTTAATGTGTGGTTGTTTATTGCATTTCATAAGTGATCAATTAAAAATAAGCTCAATGTAAGTAACAAACAATCACATCTTTTTATATGGGTCAAGACCGCCACCCCAACCACTGCAACTCCTGAGACCCAGAATCAACATTGGCGACCACCATAAAAACGCCGAGGCAATGTTGCTCGACAAGTACCGGAGAAATAATTCAACTGTCTTGGATCTCGTAACGAAATAAATCAGAAAAGCCCAGTAGAAGAGTAATAAAAACCTACTATCTGCAAGATAAGACTAAAACTTCATTTGTAGCTGTATCAATGCCGTAACAAGAAACACCGTCGTAACAAAATCTGTACGCAATAAAAAGTACCGCAAATCCAACCAGCAGCGAACTACTACGACGAAATCCTGCATCGCGTATCAAAGTTTACCGTGCGATTTGAACATATACAACAGTCCTAATATCGGGCAGTTGCCCACCAAACAACAACCATCTGGTCGGAAGATCCTCCCTTTTCAATGGAGGTTTGCGGGACTCTACTCTCTGTTCCGCATACCTCTATACATTATACTCACTTGCCCGTCTCCTTGACCGAGAAGAACATGGGTCCGAGCTCGGCGAGCCAGCGGCCGTCCACCGCCGTGACGCAGTGCATGTACTCCTTGGTTGTCATCATGAGCTCGTAGTACACCACGTAGTCGGGCGACGTGCCCAGCCCGAACAGCGCCGACGTGGGGTGCAGGTGACACGGCATGCCCGTGCGGCAGTTCACGTACTCGCCGATGCCCTTGAGGCGGGCCGCTTGCTGGAAGTACGCTGTGGGGGATAGATAGGTTTAGCATTACGTCGTGCCTGTGTTCCTCAGGGCCTGCGGATGGCTCGCCGTCAGATTAGGACCAGGCGGGCCGGGTTGACGGCGCATTGTGTTCCAAGCGCGCCTTAAAGGGATGTCAGCAATGTACATGGGTAGTGCCTGCCAGGGTACAGGAATTTGTTTGAAAGAGTCACCGCGGCCCTGGAACGTAAAGGGCATTTGGAGGAACACGGATGGGTTTTTTGTCAGCAAGAGTCTGACATTTCTTTCCATTCCACTCAGAGCGAAAGGAGTCATTTGACAACTTCCCGTCATATTTCGAAAGTTACAAACAAAATGTACCTGACAATGACACTTACGTGCTGCCACCTCCTGTGTTCTTGTACTTTCCCTATAACAAAGGCGGGTGACAACTATTTTTATTGAAAACTATTAGTAGTGTACGTTTGCAGGTACGTTTTACAAAACGTACCTGAACAGATACACTTGCGCACGGTATCCCAGTCCGTGCCACAGGACACCAGCGGTAGCCGCTGTGCCTGCATGATGTCCTTCAGCTGTTGTCTCACCTCGCGCACCTTGCGCATCTAATATAACGTACCTGAACAGATACACTTGCGCACGGTATCCCAGTCCGTGCCACAGGACACCAGCGGCAGCCGCTGTGCCTGCATGATGTCCTTCAGCTGTTGTCTCACCTCGCGCACCTTGCGCATCTAATATAACGTACCTGAACAGATACACTTGCGCACGGTATCCCAGTCCGTGCCACAGGACACCAGCGGTAGCCGCTGTGCCTGCATGATGTCCTTCAGCTGTTGTCTCACCTCGCGCACCTTGCGCATCTAATATAACGTACCTGAACAGATACATTTGCGCACGGTATCCCAGTCCGTGCCACAGGACACCAGCGGCAGCCGCTGTGCCTGCATGATGTCCTTCAGCTGTTGTCTCACCTCGCGCACCTTGCGCATCTAATATAACGTACCTGAACAGATACACTTGCGCACGGTATCCCAGTCCGTGCCACAGGACACCAGCGGTAGCCGCTGTGCCTGCATGATGTCCTTCAGCTGTTGTCTCACCTCGCGCACCTTGCGCATCTAATATAACGTACCTGAACAGATACATTTGCGCACGGTATCCCAGTCCGTGCCACAGGACACCAGCGGCAGCCGCTGTGCCTGCATGATGTCCTTCAGCTGTTGTCTCACCTCGCGCACCTTGCGCATCTAATATAACGTACCTGAACAGATACACTTGCGCACGGTATCCCAGTCCGTGCCACAGGACACCAGCGGTAGCCGCTGTGCCTGCATGATGTCCTTCAGCTGTTGTCTCACCTCGCGCACCTTGCGCATCTAATATAACGTACCTGAACAGATACATTTGCGCACGGTATCCCAGTCCGTGCCACAGGACACCAGCGGCAGCCGCTGTGCCTGCATGATGTCCTTCAGCTGTTGTCTCACCTCGCGCACCTTGCGCATCTAATATAACGTACCTGAACAGATACACTTGCGCACGGTATCCCAGTCCGTGCCACAGGACACCAGCGGTAGCCGCTGTGCCTGCATGATGTCCTTCAGCTGTTGTCTCACCTCACGCACCTTGCGCATCGCCTTGCCGTGCACGAAGTGCTCTGTGCACCATTGACCGGAGTAACTGGGAATAAAAAAATGTAAATAGAGTAACTGAACATAAGGGAGAAAATGAAACTAATCGAATTGATGAATGATGATGGGGGAGCCCAGCTGACATCCGCTGCAAACTGTAGCAGTACACTTTTCATTCCCATGAACTATTTACCACCAAGCGAAAATCTTCCTGCAGGGTCTTAATCTACCGTGGTCGACTTGGAAGTCCTTGAATGGCCTCAGAACGCAAGTATGAAGGTGTAATTCCAACCTCACAAAGTGGGGCTACCGTGACGGATCAACTGCAGTGTGTGGATGAGGAGCCTAGTCACATGCCATGCTCCACTTCCTATCTAGCATTCTATGCCCAAAACATGCAACCGTAGTGACGCCGATGTGCTGCCACCAACGATGCCGTGGACGTGGCAATTTTTTGGGCCACCCAAATCTAAACAACTGTCGTGCTAGTAACACGAAGAAGAAGAAGAGGGAGAAAATAAGTTGGAGTTAGAAAAGATTTGTGAGATCTGAGAGCATAAACTTTGAAAGCCTTCTAGGTAATAAAATAATTAAATCAGGAGAAATATTGAAAACCCCTTAAGATGACAAAAAACAAGAGAAGCGGAAGCTTTCAAAATTAGAAAAAAATCAAGATACTTTCACAACAAATATTACCAAAAATATTTAAGATCCAATATCGTCTTGCCTGATATTTTCTCAATATATAAAAAGTACACGAAAAATGAAAAGTACTATGTGGCTTCGCATATAGCGAAATGGTTCCTAAATGGTTCCTTGCATTTTCTATGTTAAAAATGGTGTACATAAAAAGTTTGCTAAGTATCTATAGTTACGTCACCAGAAAATTGCAAACGTCGTAAAATTGTAAAATATCGCGTGAAATTGTAAAATATTTTTTCTTAATAAGTCACGGACATATTGGAAACTATTGAATTTGGGTGGGATTTATTGTACACAAAACGATTTTTTCATAATATATCTAGAAATCATAGTCTAATAAAGATTTTTTACAATCTTGCGGAGTCTGTAATTTCTGATGACCGCTATCCAAATGAAGTAAACCCCCAATTTTCTTAGGTCTCTTAGCTTTAGGTATATCTAGTATCGAATACAGAATCATAACGTGACCTACTTGTTAGCCTTCCACTGGTTATATAGATGCAGCAGCGTGAGGTGGTCAGACTCGGGCACCTGGAACTTCTCCTTCACGGAGTCAGCCTCCTCCTCGCGCCCCTGCGGCCGGTAGAATACTGACGGTACTGACAGCATTGATACTGAAAAAAAAAACAGGAAAGGATTTAAGGGCTGTTTAAAATTATCCAGACATGGTCTATCTGATTTTCTGAACAATTTACAATCAATCGGGCGAGTCTTTCCTAACTATATTAGGGTGGATTCTAATTCATCATCATCATCATCATTTCAGCCGAAAGACGTCCACTACTGGACATAGGCCTCCCCCAAGATGGGGGGGGGGGGTTTGTCATAATCGCCACGCTTGGCAGGCGGGTTGACGATCGCAGTGTATGGTGTTGAGTTTTACAGAGAACGCTGCTGCCCATTCTCTGGCGAGTCCCTTAGTCGCCTCTTACGACACCCACGGGAAGTGATGTGATGGTATTATTCTTTTACGGCACCATGGCCGACACCATACGGAGCCTGCACGGTGCATCTAACCGGATGCAGCTAGTATTTTACGTGGAGCGACTGCCTATGTGATCCCCACGACTCAGTAACTGGGTTACGACGGTACTTGTTAGGAAGACCGGTTTCATATTTTCTGGCTTCTGTCAATCCGTAACGACTGCCAAAGTCTTAATGTGCTTTCCGAGGCACGGAGGATTCTCGGCATGTTAAAATGGTCAATCATTCACAGACCGCCCTCGGCAAGCGTTGCTTAACCTTGAAGGTCGACCCGATTTAGACACGAGGTCCTAAGCATATCAATACGAACAAAAAACGGAACCCTTATAGGCTCACTCGGGTGTCTGTCTGTCTGTCCGTCTGTCACAGCTAGTTTTCTCCGGATCCATTGGACCGATTCTGTTGAAATTTGGTACACATATGGACTTCTGTGACCCAAACACGGACGCGTATTACGTAAACCATTAAATCTTTAGTATTGCGGTCTCTTTTGGGGGTCGAAGTAGTAAATTAAAATAAAAAGTTTTTTGAACAATATTGTGTGACATATCAAATGAAAGGGCTTACTGTGTAAGGGTTTTAAATATATTTTAAAATAAATAGTTTTGAAGTTATTCAAGAAATAAGACGAAAAATGACCATTCCCCCTCTTATCTCCGAAACACCTGAGACTAAATTTTGAAAAAAAAAAATGGAGATAATAGATCTTTTCTGATGCACGAATGAGTCTTGGTATGTAATGGATGTTAATATGGTCATCCATTCCAGGACCGACCTCGGCAAGGGTAGCTTAATCTTTAATACCGAACCGTGCAGTGTCTGAATAATTTACATTAGGAATAAAAAGAAACTGCTAAATATGTAAACCGGAGCTAGGAAAAACTGAGACACGCTCCTAAAGAACACAACGTTTGCGATAAATGATTTTGACTTCCAAAGATCTTAATATTGGCAGGCTTTTTCGTCCACTGGAGCATGGTACTCCCCCTTTTCGTGCCATATCTTTCGAGTGTCGACAGACATCTTATTTACATCAAGAACACGTGAAAACTTTTTTTTACGGGCGGAATTCCTCATGGATGTCTTCCGCCATGTCAGACCCTTACTGACTAAAACTAGGTGTTCCATCTCCCACCTACGCCGCCGGGGATCGCAGGAACGTACGCGACTTCCATAATCCCCGGCTGACCCGTGAAAACTTAGCTCAAGTAGCGCAGCAATATTCAGCCTCAGGCAAACACTTTACCTCTGTTATTGTGCCTTGAAGATATGCAAGCTTTGGCCGCCACTTACCAATGATGAGCACTTCCACACTGCAGCCCATCTCCGCGCTGACGATGAGCATGTGGCACTGCGGCGGGTCGAGCGGGAACTCCGCCATCTGCCGCCCCAGCGCCGTCAGCGCGCCAGTGCCGTCCAGCGCGCCCAGGATCCACAGCTGGTACATGGAGTTGAGGATTGTGTCCTGGAAAAAATAAAGATATCAATTATTCAAAACAATTCACAATGTCGCTAGCAAGACCTTGCAAGTGGAAATCCAGCTTTTTCATGATGATTTAATTTACTTTTGTTAAGGCTTAGGGATCCATGAAGTGGAACGACTCGATCCTCGACTCACAGACTCTTCAGCAGTAGCACAGTGTTGGCCAGGTCTGTCCATTGGATCTCAGGCACGGTGGAAGACAGTATCTCGTGCTTACCTGGGGCGGCGGGTCCATAAAGTGGAACGCCAGCAGATCCTCGACGCCCAGACTCTTCAGTAGCAGCACAGTGTTGGCCAGGTTGGTCCTCTGTATCTCGGGGACCGTGGAGGACAGCAGCTCGTGCTGGTACTGTCGCTCGGTGTACAGACAGAAGGCTTTGCCGGGACCAGTTCGTCCAGCTCGGCCGGCGCGCTGCCGGGCGTTCGCTTGACTTACTGGGTAGATCTGGGAAGAGGGAAAAGTTATTTGCGATCAAGGATGTATAAAAATGGGTTTTGTAACAATAGAATACGTGAACCCTAGTGATAACGTCTTTTCAAGTGTGATGTGTACCTCGCTAAAGACCCAGAAAAATGTTAGATAGAATATAGACGAGGTCTATCTCAGGGGTAAGTCCTGCTGTGGAGACTAATAAGGATAATAATTACACTGTGGTAATAAAGGAGGATAAATTAATAATATTCAGTAAAAATCTGTTCTTAAAAGATTTGTAACAAAACAAAAAAATACGTATATAAGAAACTTTTAAGGATATATCAAGGGCATGAACAGCATCATTTTTGTGGAACAAAGTGATGAAGAAAACTGTCACTACAGCGAGATTGATTGAAATGAGGGTGTAAAGAAATTAACGTTACATTGTTATAAATTCTTGTTTGTTTGTTTTCATTGCTTACCTGTAGCGCGTCCATACCGATCCTGGGATTGTAGACCTTGAGCTTGCAGTAGCCGCTGTCGATCACGTACATTATACCGTCCACCGTCAGTGATGTCTCTGTAAACATATAGTGACATATTTAGCCAATGCAAAATTTTGCTTTGAAGGGAGACAGGTGGTAGTGAAACCAGACGCTGGCAAACAGTTTTGCAAGCAGTAAGCAGACAGGAGGACTTTCTTGATCTGTTCTTGAAATTAGGTCACATCCTTCAGGGCTAGGTATCTAGTACCCACCCGCTCAACCATTTTTGCCCTGTTATGCAATAAGGTTGAAAAGTGGTCTTCCGACAACTTTCGCAAGTGTGCATAGTGTTAGAGGAGACCATGTTATCTTTGTAATAAATCAAGCGGTTTAAGCATAATGCCTCCGTGGTCGAGTGGTTTAGGCGCTTGCCTTGTGACCCGGTGGTCGTGGGTTCGATTCCCACGGGAAGAGCATACTTTGTAAAGTTGTTTGCCAGCTTGGCAAAGGACATTGCAGGCTTGAATCACCTGATTGAATGATAAAAAAGGTGATTCCGTGCTTTGGAAGGCACGTAGGTATAAGCCGATGATCATGGCCGCCTAATGGCGGTCGTCAAATAAACCCTGTCAGAGGCCCTTGAGGCGGTTTAGAAACTCTGACACTAGGATGTGTGGGGTCGTTAGACGTTACAGCCCACACGATAAGAAGAAGAAGAAGCATGATTCAATGGCCCACACTTCACACTACAAATACCATTTTAAGCAAACATTATTCTGCATAATCTGATTCCAGTAACTTGGTAACACTAACACGGTAACCCAGAATGGAGTCAGATTATCCGTAACGACGAATGTATTTGGCGAAATGTGTTGGATTTTCATCTATCCACAAACCGACCTCGGCATGCGTTGCTAAACCTTGATGATCGACCCTTGCTACTGTTATTAGTTTTCACAAGCCCTTCTAACTTTCCCAAGCATACAAATCAAACAAACCAACATCAAATAAAAAAACACCAAACAACTAATCAAACAAACAATCAATCAAACATCAAATTAATTCAACATTAAATATTAATTCAATAAATTAGAATGCCTCCGTAATCACTCAATCAAGCTAATCCTTACTTCCTTATTAATCCTTACTAATATTATAAATGCGAAAGTAACTCTGTCTGTCTGTCGCGCTTTCACGCCAAAACTACTGAACCGATTTAAATGAAATTTGGTACACAGATAGTCTAGAACCTGAGAAAGCACATAGACTACTTTTTATCCCGGTAGTATGTTCCCTAGGGACCACGTGGGCGAAGCCGCTGGCAGAAGCTAGTATTATAATATTATGAACGCGAAAGTAACACTGTCTGTCTGTCTGTCGCGCTTTCACACCAAAACTCCTGAACAGATTTAAATGAAATTAGGTACACAGATAGTCTAGAGCCTGAGAAATTACATAGGCTACTTTTTATCCCGGGAGTATGTTCCCTAGGGACCACGCGGGCGAAACCGCTGGCAGAAGCTAGTCACCCATAAAGTTACGTCCAGCTAAATTACAACACTGTCGAATGCCCTTGACAAATCAAATTGTGCGACCACATACATTTGTAGCAACAAGTTCAATGCATCGTGATTACTTGTAAGTGGTTAGTTTGTGGTCATCCTTACTAATATTATAAATGCGAAAGTAACTCTGTCTGTCTGTCGCGCTTTCACGCCAAAAGTCCGGAACAGATTTAAATGAAATTTGGCACAGAAATAGTCTAGAGCCTGAGAAAAGACATAGGCTACTTTTTATCCCGTGAGTATGTTCCCTAGGGACCACGCGGGCGAAGCCGCTGGCAGAAACTAGTCACCCATAAAGTTACGTCCAGCTAAATTACAACACTGTCGAATGACGTTGACAAATCAATTTGTGCGACCACATACATTTGTGGCAACAGGTTCAATGCATCGTGATTACTTGTAAGTGGTTAGTTTGTGGTCATCTCGTCTAAATTGTGTCATTATACTTGTGGGCTTGGCGTTCGATTGTGTGTCAATAGGCTTTGGGTTCCAATTGGCTTGCCGTTTGTTGGTTAATTGTTTTATCAGGAGATTTTCTAACTGGGAATAAAATACGATATGGTACAGTGACCTTAGAGACATCAAGTGGGATGGAGTTTGTTGTCCTGTTCTTGACAAACACCATTGGGAAATTTCCTCATTAAAAATGCCAATTAATTGGTCTTGGATTGGTATCCCACTAGGCGTTTGATTTGGGCAACGCGACCATTGTTGCGCCTAGTGTATTTGTATTATTATTACTGCTCCATCGGAGTGGTGGTCACAAGTGGTTCGATTCCTAGGTTTCGCAAAAAGTGGCATTGAGTTTTTCCATTAGAAATTTCTAAGCAGGACGGAGTTTGGAAGTATGTGGTGTAACACCCCTTTGTCTCGAAAAGCACGTAAATCTGTTGGTCCTGCGACTGATTTCGCTCTGGTCGTGTCAGATTACTGTCCCATCGGATCATGACAGTTATAGGAACAGAGACTGCACCTGTGTTTACGCACACACTCGTTGTAGATGTCGCTACGTCCCCGCAAGGGGGCGCGGCAAGCGGTGTCGGGGCATAGCCCCTGCCCGCGGGAGCGCTCCTCGGCCCGTTACTACGGGCCGGTCGTTGGATTGCCTAGTGACGGCTATAGATGTTGGCGTGCGCCTGCCTTAATAAAATAGCAACGCACGCCTGTTGTGTAATTTCTGCAGGCACGCCGCGGCACTGTTCACTCAGTGCCACCTCTTCACGGCACTTACGGCGGTCAGTCCCCGCCGGCTGAGACCCCCAGTGACTTGGGGGAGGCCCAGCGAGAACGACTAGCGACGAAGGTGCCGACATTAGGGACGCACCTGCAGTGACGTATGTGGCTCTCGCCTGTCGCGATCTCAGAGCGCCTAGGATGCGAGTTGGGTGGGCAGTGTTACTGTTTGAGTAGGCCGCGTGTAGACTGGAGCGACCTACTCAGGCGTCAATCTGGTGAGACGGGGCCGTCTACGTCCCCGACCAGGTCGCGGGGCAGTCGCCTCGCGTCAGGTGGGCGCGCATGATAGGGCGAAATGCGCTTGATATGTGATAAGCGGATGCGTCGGTATGCGTAAACATACCTTTCGCGAGGCGCTACGCACACTTTAATATCTTCTGCATACCTACTTGGCTAACCCCCGTTGATATTGACCGCCGTGGTCGAAATACAGAAGGATTATTACTCAAAGAAAAGTGTTATAAGGTAGAAAATACAAGCATCCTACCACTTTAATTCCTGATAGAAATTTTGTAACTTACCTGCTATATTAGTGGCGACGATGCACTTCCTCTGGCCGGGCGGCGCTCTCTGGAAGATCTTGGCTTGCAGGTCGGCGGGCAGCTGCGAGTATATCGGGAGTACGGTAAGCGGGGGCGCGCTGTCCAAGTCTGCTAGACGCTCTGTCAGTACCTGGGAACGAGCATATTAGTCTTTATACCATGATAATAAAGAATCTATAAATTTCTATCATGGTATAAAAACCAAGTCTTTATACCATGATAGAAATTTATCTGTTGTAGTCATATCGTAAAGTTGTCCATTTAGTATAATGTTTGGCCTCTTCATGAAATGGTTAACTCAAATCTAACCTCGACGACGTCTCCTATTTCTGCCTGCAGGATTTTAAGAAACCTTACATGAATGGGATGATGAGAGCTTAATTCGCAGGCTATACTCGCTCACTCTAGCTCCCGTTATGCCATTCGAATATAACCTATCCGTGTTGGGGTGCCCTAAGTTCCCTCAGACCAAACTTAGCCAAGCGTCGGTCACATCATGGAAAGGGCGTTTAGACCATCTATTCTAGGTTTGTATTGGTGCCATGCCAGGATTTTGAAGATGGTGGAGTCCTATATTAACTTACAAGACACGAAAAATATAAAAACGCTATACTGAAAAATACTTTTTCGTGTTAAACACGATATAATTTTAACCAGCTTCTCTCCATATAGATTTCGAGAATTACACCTAATGAACATAGGGATTCAAGAATATTTCTTACCTCGCAAGTAACTTCAATATCTTCCTGGCCTGGCATGAATATTAGAATATCTCCCTCTTCCGGCTGCAAATGGATCTGAAGCGCCTGAAACAATCAAAATAGAACATTAATAATAGACACATAAGCTAATTATAAACGTCTGGAACACGTCTATTTGGGGATCATAGGTCGTCGAACTCGCTGACCAATAAGTACGCACTTGACCCTTTGTTTTCTAGAATGGCGTAGTAAAAATAAATGGTTATGGCCAATTATTTTGCAGCAATGGCGTCTAGCATATTATGTTGTACTAGCTTTTGCCCGCGTCTTCGTACGCGCTTATCGCGGTATTTCCCCGTTCCCGTAGGAATTTTGGGAAATCTTCTCTTAGTGCTACATGCCAAATTTCAGCTTTCTACGTAGTTTTAGTTTCGGCTGTGCGTTGTCTCTCAGTCAGTCAGTAACGGAAGAATTTTAGTAGAAGTATATTATAAGATGATTGTGAATGTAGGACTTTACGTAGATTTATTGATTATCTTGCGGATATCATCATTCCTGATTCGATCACGCAAGGAAACTCCAAGCATTGCAATGGAGAGGTCCATTGCCCTTTGAGAGAACTTTGCAAGAGAACCAAGGTTACCGACATCGCCCGAAGGATCGCCAAACTAAAGTGGCAGTGGGCAGGGCACATTGCTCGCAGATCAGATGGTCGATGGGGCCGAAAAGTTCTGGAGTGGCGACCGCGTACCGGAAGGCGTAACGTTGGAAGGCCTCCCACAAGGTGGACCGATGTCCTGGCGAAGGGCGCGGGTAGCTGATGGATGCGAGACGCGCAGGACCGGTCGTTGTGGCGACGCTTGGGGAAAGCCTATGTCCAGCAGTGGACGTCTTTCGGCTGATATGATGATGATGATGATTGATTATCTGGCAATTTGAGTTCCGTAAGTGGTCTACCTAAATGTCCTTACTTTGGTATAGTTCGTCGGATCTTTGAACTTTTCAAAATTCCAAGTTAAGCTTCACGATAACTGACAAAATACTAGCATTATCTGGCAGATCCATTAAAATCTGTGTGGTACTTTCTTCACCTCAAACACTAACCTCCATGGTTTTCATGATTTGACCAGTATGTATTGTGTATGTTATCATATTGATCGTTCGGGTGACGTGCCGCAAGCAATCGTTCGTTCGACCATCAGTTCTACGAGCAAATGAATATTCGGGCTTATGTTCGGTCAAGTAACGTTCGAGCAATCATGCACTCGCTTTAAACAGTTGAGGTGTTAGACCCAAGTGTTCCAAAGTGTGGCGGAATTTGTTCGAAAGGATCACCGCGGCCCTGGAACGCAGAGGGAATTAAGAGGAACACGGATGGGTTTTAGTCAGTAAGAGTCTGACACTCCCTTCTGCTCCGCCTAGAGTGGGAGGAGTCATTTTATGATTTCCTATCCTTAAGAGGAAATGCTGGCGCCAAGACTTTGTATGTAAAAAGTCATAATTCGAGGTTTGGCTCTCGATTGTTTTCTCCTCCAATATTGGACCGATATAAGAGATATTTCACAAACTGAATAAAAAGGATGTAAACTGTGTCTCTTTGTTTTCCTTTTTTGATTTATAGTTGCCAAATTTGTATACTAGGGCTCTGTTGACAGCGATTTATCGGACAATTTTAAGCATTTTGTGACAGTTCTAGTGCTTATACGGTTAATAAATCATCAAAAAGGAAAACATAGAGACACAGTATAATTATATCCTTCTTATTCAGCTTGTGAAATATCTCTCAAATCAGTCCAACGTTGGAGGAGAAAACAGTCGAGAGCCAAACCTCGAATTATGACGTTTTACATACAAAGTCTCGCCGCCAGCATTTCTTCTTAAAAAAAATGTTTCAAAGTCCAATCGATCGTCTTCTAATGTAAGTAAAACAAACGGACGGCCACAAATAAGACTCGCATTCCTAAGCGTAAATTATCATGTTCAAATATTACGAACAAATACTAATACCACCGATACATTGTCTCATGTATACGTAGGAGTACGTCATGATGACATCATTAGTATTTGTTCGTAGATTAGATACGCATAATTATTAGGTAGGTACCTATTATAGTACGATGACCTAGCTGAGTGTTGGGAAAAGGCTAGGCAGATGATGAGTACCTACTATAATTGAAAATTATAAAAAACTAACTGTGGCTCGCGACTTCGTACGCGCATATGCCGTTGTTTCTGTTCCCGTAGGAATTTCGGGAAATGTCGACATTAACTAACTATTGTAACTTACTGAGGATGTCTCAATTCATGTACGAGTACCTAATTACGTTTACAATGTTTTTAGATGACTTTTATGGGAACATCTTCGACGACAATACTACCTGTAACCCATAGTAAAAATAATTTGACCAGAGGGTGTTCTAAAGGCTGATTTTATTTTTGATCGATATTATTAATTAGAACCTTAGAACCAACCCGCTGTTCGCACGTGTGATGTCGTGATTTATTCCGCATTGGTCCCGTTTTTCGCCCCAATTCATAAGGATTTTTTCAAAAGAGGGGCAAAAATAGGAGCGAACGCAGTATAAACCGATCAAAGCTAATTTCTTACTATGGCCTTTGCTTTGCGAATGGATAAAAAAATATCCGAATAAAATGCACAATGCAATATCGCTACCAATTTACATCACAAGCGTAATTCCTTTATCTTTTTCCACAAATCTACAATATTCCGCTTTAATACAAACACAAAGTTGTTGCATGCACTCAGTCTCGTGACAAAACATAGGTACAATTAGATTAACGTAAGTTAGTAGGTAAGGCGCTTTCCGAAATCCGTAGCAGAGAAAGATACTAAAGATAAACCAGGCTTACCTACTTTAAGACGGAGACATACTTACAAGCTATTTTAATCTGAGAGCTGCAGTTTGGTTGTAAGGAGATAAGCAATTTTGGGAACAACATGTGTTGTAGTACAATAAAACTGTGTTTATTCAAGCGTTGTAGTACAATAAAACTATGTGTTTATTCAAGCTAATACCTACCTAAGCCTCTTGCCTTTCAACGTGGCAATGCTGCCAGTGGTTGGGCACTTTTCCCGTTGAAAGCGTTTGGACGAATTACCCAGTAGGATCTTCAAATCCCCTTTTTACCGTTTGTACATGTTTGTCGCATTTACACATTCGTGTGAATCACGTGACGAATGGCGAGGTGAACGAATAACGAACAACAGTGCGCTCGCTATTCGCCTCATGCTTCGCCTCGCGATCCGAGCGCTCGCGTTGTTGGGTGCAGTTTTTCGGACTCGAATCAAAGGGCACGAATGGCGAACACGAACTTACTGTTACACATTCGCCTGCATACACTTGACAGCTAGCGCCCGACCCAACAGGACGTGTAGACAAAATGAAGTGGAGTGAAGAGCGAATTTTTGAATTCCTAGAACTTTATCAAAAGGAAGAACTCATGTTTTTTACTTTCTACGCCGGATATATTTAAATAATTGTATAAACTCATTAGATGTAGCGCGCATGCCGCAGTTATTTTCACGTCCTCCATGTTCGTGTGCGAATGTCAAAATAATTCAACCCGCGAATGTGTGAACCGTAGTTCGCGACGATACTCGTATACGAATGTTTCGTCGAATGTTCGTCGAGTGACGAGGCGAATGTCGAACACGATAGTGTAAATGCGGTATCAGAGCTAGAATCAACGGTAGCGACGAAACGTAGACCCACGTTGTCAAACAAATGAATCCACGCAGCTAAAATGCGTCGCGTGCCCACACAGCATGCACCGCGGTGGGTTTGCGCCTTTAACGTAATACCGCATTTACATATTCGTGCGAATCGCGAGGCGAATAACGAACACGCATATGTAAACAGTCCGATCGCTATTCGCCTCTTGCTTCGCCTCGCGATCCGACCGCTCGCGTTGGGAGCGGTTTTTCGGACGCGAATCAAAGGGCACGAATGGCGAACACGGACTTACTGTTTACACATTCGCCTGCATTCAGTTGACCGCTAGCGGCCGACCCAACAGGACGTGTAGACAAAATGGAGTGGAGTGAAGTCCGAATTTTAGAATTTCTAGAACTGTATCAAAAGGAAGAATTATTAATTTTATTAACATAATCTATTAAGTATTTACATAGTTGCGCAGTCTGTTATCGTCAGAGTCGGGATGCCCAAGTCCCGTTATCCTCATCATCATCATCATCACCACCAAACTCATCATCATCATCATCACCATCACAATCATCATCACCATCATCATCAACATCATTCATTATCATCATCAACCAACATGCGATGGCACGCTATCATCCACCATCGTCTGCGTCGACGGTGTTTTTTTTTCCTTTTTTACGCAGTATATCTAAGTAATTGTTTAAACTCATTAAATGTAGAGCGCATGCCGCAATTATTTCTACGTCCTCCATGTTCGTGTGCGAATATCAAAATAATTCAACCCGCGAATGTGTGAACAGTAGTTCGCGACGGCACTCGTATACGAATGTTTCGTCGAATGTTCGTCGAAGGACGAAGCGAATAGCGAGCACAATTGTGTAAATGCGGCATAACGTGATATAAGTAGCAAAATCTCAAGTCGAAAAGAAATAAAACGGTTAACAACCCAATGAAAGATTAAAATCTTTTATTGGGTTGTTCACCGTTTTATTACTTGTGTAATGTTGTTTACTTTGCTAGGTGCACATCTCACTATGTCATACAAGCGTGAAGATTTCCATACATCTCATGCATAGTTAAGAGATGTTACACTGATCAAGTGATCAGTATAAATCATAATAATTTGCTGTCAACATGTCCATTAGAAGATTGAACATGAATGTTAGTTATGCATGTTTAGCGGACATACTCAGCGATCATTGTAACAATATGGAATAGGCTCCCGGTTAATCTTGTGTCATCTCCCTCATCGAACTGCTTCAAGAAATGATTGGGTAGAAAAGATATCTCCAAGCTATTTGAAACACACTCATCACATACCTAATTGTTTGCTTTTACACTATGAATCATTAATTCAATTGAATTATATTAGTTGGTATCTTAGTATAATTCATTTGTAAAGTTACGTCTAACTGGGATATAAAACCGACAGTCACACTAAAATTTAGTGTATTAATATATTTTTCAACATGTCAAAGACAATTTGATTCCACATATTTGCTATACTTGCATAGATTTTTATTTTAAAGGATTTTTTATGAAAAGTTCGCGTCCGTTTTGCTCCCCAAGGTCTGTTGTCGCCTTTATTCAGCAAGATGGTAGCGGGGTTGATTGTTCAGGGTGCGCTTCACTCATGCAAAATATTGAATGTTCTTTTGTAAATAGCCACCAACCCACACACTGCGGGATGGATTATGCCCACGCACAGAGAAGATAATCTGTGTCACAGCTGTAGGAACATTATAGTATGACTAGCGTCTGCCAGCGGCTTCGCCCGTGTGGTCCCTAGAGAACATGCTCTCGGGATAAAAAGTAGCCTATGTCCTTTCTCAGGTTCTAGACTATCTCTGCTTTGGCGTGAAAGCGCGACAGACAGACATACAGAGTTAATTTCGCATTTATAATATTAGTAAGGATTAAAAATGCGGGTAGCGGAGTGGCGCGTAGAGGAGTAGTTAGCTCCGTTTATATGCACAAGGTCATTGGCATGTATACAAGCTTTAAGCAAGGTGACAGTTTCTAATCAGGCTAATGGCGAACAGTGATCATTACACACAATAGGATTTTATGGCGACGCTATGAACTTTGCCATATTGGGGATTGCTTTTTAGGAAATGAGTGGGCGGTGGATATTTTCACACCAATTTGTTAAAAGGGTCAACTAAGTATGACCTACGGTCGTATTTATTTAGTTAATTGAATTTGAACATGTTTGCTTAATATTATTAGACTAAAATGAAAAGATAATGTTGTAAATGTGAAAAAAGGTGCTGTACTTAAAATATCACGCCTACAATCCCCGAAAGATTAAGCAGAGGTGTGATAGGGCACTCAAATATCGCCAAGTTATTTTCAGCTCTATAAACAAATAAAGACTGGTCTGTTATTAAGCAATTCTAATTAACTGGAGGTGGGGAAGAACAGAGTAAAATAAGCCAAAGTCAAATAAGAAAAAATGAGGCGAGTTTGCTGAAATATCCCCGCCAGCGGCGAACTAATAACGAAATCCTGCATCGCGGTATCAGAATTTTCCCTACGATTTGAACATATAAAACAGTCCGAATATCAACTATCGGGCAGTTGCCTACCGGACATAACAACCGTCTTAGCGGAAGATCCTTCCTTTTCAATGGAGGTTTGTGGGACATTACACTCTGTACTGCATACCTCTATAGATGTGCACCAGGTGAAAGCACTGCAACGTCAGTCTGCAGCACTACCTGTCAAAATTCTTATGTTTTGCGCCACAAGTTAAGCTTATGTCAACGTTTCAACGTGGAAACTGGAAGACTAGCTGCCTTGGTGGTGCCAACTAGTGTCGTTTCCAGAAAAAACTTATTGGATATTCGCTAGCCAAATAATTATTAGGTATAATAGCCGGCACGAGTCTTCAGCACAGATGAATGCAGCAGGGTGATCGCGCCAATGTACATTGGGCGACCCAATAGCTGACGAGTATTGACTGACGAACCAATAACGGAAGCGTCAGAGCTGTCATCGTGAAACTGACCAACGGAGGGTGTGCTCATGACTCGTGCCGGTAATTATACCTAGGTACCTATTTCTTTTTCTTCTAAGAAATAAATTACGTACCTACACAAAAGGTCATTAACATTTAAAACACAAAGAAATAATTGCGCATACCGATTCCAGTGAACCCAAGGCTAAGTAAAAACAATTAGGCGCGTATTTTGGCGCCGACCTGACTAACGACTGGTAGTCGGTAATTACAAGGACTAGTTGTCGGTAATTACGTAAACGGTTAGGTGGGTACGCGTAACGGGTAATGATTAGTGTTTGTTATCTCACGTAGATCTTTGACGGGGAATGTTAGTATTGGTATGCATGTTTATTTATAAGAGGCCACTAGGCTCCAATCCTATCATAGTGAATAAACTATAGATCTTCTTATCGTGTGGGCAGTAAGGTCTCACGACCCCACACACCCTAGTGACAGAGTTTCTAAACCGCCTCAAGGGCCTCTGACATGGTTTATTTGACGAGCGCCATTTGGCGGCCGGGACCACCGGCTTATACGTGCCTTCCGAAGCACGGAATCATCTTTTTATCAGACAATCAGGTGACCTAAAACGGCAACACAAACTGAAGGCAACTGCCGCGATCCACATCACGCGTAGCTAACAGCAGCAGCTCACTTCGTGATCACTTCACCCAAGCCTTAATTTCGACATGTTAACAGAATCGCACTGTTGGCTACCGATTACTACCGATTGAGCTTGCCTCGTTTTTTAGAGCTAAGATGTTGGTGAATGACGCGTCATTTGTAGTGGTACCTAGATAAACTATTAGCAGCCTCCCGTCAGTAACAGTAGGTAGACAAGGCTGTGCAAAGGATTCTCTAGATTGCAACATGGTGAATCAACACCAAACTTTGAAGGGTATTTTTATGATATTTAAATCTGTTTTGCAGCATTTATAGTCTCCAATTTTATTTAATAACTAGCTGACCCGCGCAGCTTCGTCTGCGTCACATTTTTCATTACTGCTCCGCTCCTATTGGTCTTAGCGTGATGATATATAGCCTTCCTCGATAAATGGGTTATCTAACATTGAAAGACTTTTTCAAATCGGACCAGTAGTTCCTGAGATTAGAGCGTTCAAGCAAACAAACAAACAAGCTCTTCAGCTTTATATATTTAGTATATAGATTGTTATTAACAAAAAAGTTGCTTTCTTAGAAAACCTATATTATCTATACTAATATTATAGAGAGGTAAAGTTTGTGAGGTTGTCGGGGGTAATCTCTGGATCTACTGAACCGATTTTGAAAATTCTTTTACCAATAGGAAGCCACGTTATTTGTGAGTGTCATAGGCTAATATATCAACCCGAAAGGTTGTGGGCACGGGTCAGTTAGTATGATATGAAAGTGAAAAACCTTATCAACGTTTTGTTTCGATTCAGCCCTCCGTTCCTATTCACCTTGTTTGACGGTACACGCAGAAAACTTAAAAAACAGCACGTTTGACGACGCGGTTGGCGCAGTGGTTGAGCGATCGGCTGCTGCGCTGCGTGTCGCGGGTTCGATTCCCGCACGGAACAAATATCTGTATGGCCTACAGGTAGTTGTTCCGGGTCTGGCTGTTTGTGTATGTGAGTTTGTATGTTTGTGAACGCACCCACGATACAGGAGAAATTCCTAGTGTGGAGCAACGTTCTTTTTAAAAAAAAAATATTTTGTGAGAGTTCTAGTGCTTAATAGTTGCCAAATTTGTACACTAGAGCTCTGTTGACAGCGATTTATCGGACAATTTTGAGCAGTTTGTGAGAGTTCTAGTGGTTATATGGTTAATAAATCATCAAAAAGGAAAACATAGGGACACAGTATATATCCTCCTTATTCAGTTTGTGAAATAGCTCTTAAATCAGTCCATTATTGGAGGAGAAAACAGTCGAGAGCCAAACCTCGAATTATGACTTTTTACATACAAAGTCTCGCCGCCAGCATTTCCTCTTAAGTATCTGAATCAAGTTTACAAACAGCTTAGGCGATCCTAGCCTGCTTATACCTATTGTTTACCACAAATGTTACGGGCCCGTCCCTTAATAATATTATTTTTTAAGCTTACCTACATTTCGTGTAACAAAAACAATAAAATATATAGCATTGTCACGCTACCGTAGTTCAAAGAACAAAACACTGAAACATTATAAGCTGTACAAATTCAATTAGCCGTACCTACTCGTACTGTCTAACAATCGATATCGCGACAGCCGCACCTAGCGAGCCTGAAATCACTTCGAAATGGCAGCCATTTTGTTTGAGGACCAATGAATGGAGCCTTACTTAAGAGTGCAAATGCAAAACAATTAAGAGGGGAACAACTAATCGGTTACTCTTGGGCCTTTCTCCGTACAAACACATTCCGCTGTTTTTTCGTGGATAATGCTGCTAGAGCAATGATTTATTTCCACAAAATCTAGATTGAATTAATACGTGCCTCTATCATTTTTAAAACATAATTACTTAAAGAATTATGACAATCCAAAAACCCGAAAACAGCCCGTTTTTACCGCCATGTTCAGACGACTATCTGACAAATTTGATAAGTTTTTAACAAATTAGAAAATAATAGAAGCGTAGATATGGTCTTCCTCTAAGTTTTGATATATATTTTTTGTAGATCAATCCAGATTTGAAGAAAAAAAAGGAAAATAAAACGTCTTTTGGTCAAGGTTTTTATGGGTAAAATTAGCCTCTGCTGCAGTTGTCGCTTTCGCACTTTACTTAGCAGGGCGCAGCGCGACGGCATCGGCAATAGTTTCTTCAAATACCTATTTTTCAAATTCCTCGGGACTAGTAACCCCTCTTAAGCGAGAGACTAACTGTAGTGGTATTCTGTAAGAACATTTTCGTATCTCGACAGTGGAATCCGAGGTGAGTTTCAAATTAATACCTTTATGTTGTGTGCAATAAAGCTCATTTTGTGAGTTTTGTCACTCAGGTGAAGCTCGATATCGAAATAGTTGTTTACAGAATAGACTAGCTGGTCCCACGTACGCAACGTATGCAACCAACGCATTATGATATCTGGATTCTTGATTTTATATGAGAAACTATGCATTAAAGACACACTTATCGTGTCTAACTAATGTTAGTATTGTCTTTGAAAATATATGTATTTTTGGAACACTTGATAAGAGGACTTTTTGTATTACTTTTACAAATAGAATTTGACCTTAAAGTTATGGGATATCAAAAGGAATACTTTGTATAGACGCGCTATTATACGCCAAAAAGGGCGGATATACCTGAGAGTAGCTGATTTTAAAATAAGAATCACGTCTTAACGGCTAGTCGTAGTTTTTTTTTTTTTAAATATGTTACATTAGACTGTTTTCTTAATAATTTGATATATGAAAATTTTGAGTTTTATTCGTTCAAAATAGTGTAATTAATTTGTAAAGTTATCTCTAACACGGACATAAAACAACAATCGGAGCAAAACCGCCGAGAGTATTTTAAAGGAATTTACACTATCTCAAATATAATTGGGTAGTATTTAAACGCAAATCAAAAAATATCCTTTTTCTATGCAATAAGATTCCGAATTCCCATCAAAATTACTGATTGCACAGCAAAATATTCAACTCAAAATATCACTTAACACACTACAATTTATTTTCGCAGCGTACAGCGATTTTTCCTAAAGCAAAATTTTTCATCAATGCACAGCTTATAATCTTAATGCACGACAAAACTGTACTGCGACTCACCATAGTTTTGGGTGGTTTAAAAAAAAATATCGTAGTCGGGGTAGTCTGAGTCGGGGTGTTGTCCATAAATATGGAAAATTTGCTGTGCAGTCAGTATTTATGCTATGTATGTAGTATTTTTGTAAAAAAATAAGTTTAACTGTATTGCATTATGAGGAAAAAAGTAATGTCATATTGATGTATGGTTTCAAATTATCTGCAGTTTGAGTTTTGTTAAACATTTAGTTTATTTGTAGTGAAGTAGGTTATTTGATGTAAAAAAGAATATAAATGATGAGTATGTATTGATAGGCGATTATTTATTTGATATGCAATTTATAATATCCCAATACAATTTAATTACCTATCTACATTTACAAATTTTTTTTTAACGTCTTACAATTTATTTTTATTTATTTATTTGGCTCACCAACAATTGAATACACTCATACAATTATGGGTATGTGGCTCATACAATAATAAGATAAGTATAAAAACTACAGAATTTTGGGTCACGCGGGTGTTAAATGAGTGCGTGTTTTGTTCCCTCAAGGTCGCTGGCGTGTGTCGTCGCCTTAAAAACAGCGCAAACACTTTCTATAAAAATCGGTATCAAGATGTGACGTAGTACGCGCGCGGGGTATAGGATGAATAGGATCGCTGCAGTTCCCTTCATTTTATATCTTGCCACTAGCTGACTCGCGCAACTTCGTCTGCGTGCATCACATTATTCATTAATGCTCCGCTCCTATTGATCGTAGCGAGATATTACATAGCCTATAGCCTTCCTCGATAAATGAGCTATCCAACACTAAAATAACCAGTAATTCCTGAGATTAGAGCGTTCAACCAAACAAACAAATAAATAAATTCTTCAGCTTTATAATATTACTAGTATTTACTAGCTTACCCGCGCCTTAGCGTGATGATATATAGCCTATAGCCTTCCTCGATAAATGGGCTATCTAACACTGAAAGAATTTTTCAAATCGGACCAGCAGTTCCTGAGATTAGCGCGTTCAAGCAAATAAACAAACAAACTCTTCAGCTTTCTATATTAGTATAGATATAGTACCTAAATATTTCTGATTGTGTATGTACCTACATTATTTGTATATGATCATGTCTTTTTCTTAGGATTTTAAACAAATGAGGTATAATTGACTCATCTTAAGTGTGAAGCGTAGATCTAATAAAAAAAAATCAAGATGGCGACCGTTAGGTAAGTGAAGTCGTATTTTTCGTGTCATGTTCATTCAAAATAAAGGGCTCGTAAGACGATTCCAAAAATATAACTTACTAAAATCTACGAAAAAAGCAAACACGTAAAATAGCGAGCATTGATAACGCGGGGAACAGTCACGTAACAGGACAGTCTCGCTTACTCGCTTTTGTGAGCATCGTTGCTACAAAAACACTTTAGCGCGTGGCCTCCCCGGGGCGAAGCTGCGGTCTGCGGGGAGAGGGGCGCACGAACAAACGTGATTCGACCATCAGTACGACGCTGTTCGTTGTCAGCGGTAAACGTTTTCAAGGAAACTCCACGCGTGTTTATTATTTACGTGACTGCTACACACGGCATTGTTTATCGCAATGGATCCGCAAAGTTCTGAAAACACTATACAAGAATTTCAGATAAAATTTGAAAAATCAGAAGATCCGTGTGATGAAAATGATGTAGAATTTGAAATTACGGAAAATCCGTTAGAAAATCCGATAAAAATTGAAGTAGCAGATAAAAATTATTTAGCAGTAACTCCACAAGAGGAAGATAATACGTTGGCGAAGGATCCACTCGAGCCAACGCTGCGAAATCAGCCATTGGGTCCTCAAGCGAAACTGATGCTGCTCAATGTCATCAGATATTTTCAGAAGCTTAAATTAAAGCGGGCAAAGGAAACAGGTATTAACCCACCTACTTATGTTACATTTTTAGGCAACTTCGTTATTACTACTTGGTTTATTGTTATACCGTGCGGAAGAACTCAAATGAGTTTCGCAAACGGGTTTTCAAATGGTAAATAGGGCAGGTAGCCTAATCTTAGCACAGGGTGGTATAAGACTGCCAGTTTATGATGGTAATGCAGATAATTTTAATAGTTAAATAAAAACCGGTCAAGTGCGAGTCGGACTCGCATACGAAGGGTTCCGTGTCTAAATTTTTATTATTTGTTGTTATAGCGGCAATTGACATACACAATCTGTGAAAATTTCAACTGTCTACCTATTACGGTTCTTGAGATACAGCTCGCTGACAGACAGACGGACGGACGACAGCGGAGGCTTAGTTGGTTACCCTTTGTAAAAAGTTAAAAGTACTCAAGTAATACTTAGATCTTTTAATATAAATAGGTCGTCTTATGTGCCAAGTAAAATCAAGATCCGCGCAGCCGTTAAAATTTAAATAGGTACAAATACACAGTTATCCCTCAACGAAAACATCCAAATACAGCCAAAGAAACACTAATCAAATACAGACGTGTCCCCCGCGAACGCAATATGGCAGGAAAAATATAAAGTACGAAGGCGTCCAGCTTTATAATAGTCTACCAGCAGATATTAGGAACACCTTTTAATATATTCAAAGCTAAACTCAAGCAGTACGTTGCTCACAACTCAAAACTTTTATGTTAACGATATAAGTCTCACATTGATAATGTCGACATCGTACCTACCTACATTAAGAAAACAAAGCTGTTAGCTACTGGACTACACTAACCTTAGTTATGTATTTATTCGCTAAGTGAACAATTTAAGTTCTTTTATAATAAATAAAGACTTTAAACCGAAACAGACAAACGGAGTAACTTTCGCATTTGTAAGCATGTCTTATATATTTTCAATACATTTTTTCCAGGCGAAGACATGAACGTGAATCTTACAGTAGCAGAGGCTACCGGAGTATCTGATTCAGCAGTGAAAAAATTGTTAGCTAAATATCGGAATAAAGGCATTGAGGCGGCCATCGGATCAGCTGTTCCTAAGAAAAGGGTCAGCAAAAGAAAGACTGACACCAAAATTAGTGTAGGTGATGAAGAGGCTACTGCGACAGTTACTACGAAAAATAAACGAAAGAAAAAGTAGCTGTTCTGGTTTGTCTTTATTTAATTAATGAATAATGAATGATTGATTTAATTAATGTTAAATGATTATTTGGTGTAATTTTTAATAAACACATTTTGTTTGTGAAGCGAAGCTTAATAATAGTTTGTACAAAAAGGACGAGATTCCTCTTAAAGTACCATAATGGTGGTACTTACTCATAATGACTAGAATTATTAAATAATTATTAAGGAAAAACATACTGTTTTAATTTAATCTTGTCATAGGTGGTCCATACTTATCTACGCTTATATTTTCTGACATAGGTAGGTACTTTAGCGATTAATTACACATTTTTACAATTACACTTTTGCATTCCACATAGGGCTGCCATCCGTCCGGGTTTACCCGGATTTGTCCTAGTTTGGAGGGCATCTGGGAAGCGTCCGGGTGGAGTTTTCGAAAAGGGTTCGAAAGGGGTAAAACCCGGACACTTGTTTTGTGTCCGGGGAAGGCCGATTGATTGAAAGGTTAAATGTAGAAATATATTAAAACAAATCGCAGTTAACAATTAATTCGTGATTGTAAGCAGCATATTAGCTAACTTAGCAAAAATTTTCGCGCTCGCTTAATTTAAAACGGTCAATTTTTATTTTGTTGTGTCCGGGGAAAAATCTCAATTTCACCTAAATGTCCGGGGTCGGCAAATTATGTGACGGCAGCTAAAATTATGAGCAACACGTAACACAACAATAACGAGCATCACCTTTCTATATAATTTTCTGTTATTTTCGCCTTATCTTATATATTTCATGTGTGTGAACAAACGGTCGAGCAAAAAAAAAAATTAAAGAATGCACATCCCATCCGAAGATATTGCCACAGTATAAACAGTAAAACATCTTCATACAAACGTGCCGCTCTCGGTTTGAATGTGTGCGTGCGCGCCGCGCGCCATGTCGGCACGCGATTTCACGCACACGCTAGCATAATATATGGGGAAATAAGGTGGCGGCAGTGCGGGCTGTGCAGCGCGACTGTGAGCACGCGCGTACGCTACATGACCGCTTGCGTTCGTCAACTCTCGCCGGCGCGGGCGGCGGACACTTGTCGTAAATTACGAGTATCATGACTTCAAAAAGGGGAAAAAAATATTGTAGTGTTTTCGGGTGCCTCAATAATGATTTCGCAAACCCGGACTTATCATTCTTCATACTTCCTACTCAACCAGAAATATAAGTACCTACTTATACTTAAATATTATTAGAAAATATGGTATTGTATTGTTTATTTCACAGTTTATTTGCTTTATTAAGAGCGTAGCCGAGTCGCATTTTTCTGAATACTATGTTTAGAGCTAAAGTTTATTTTAAGAAGTCTAGTTTTACTATAAAATAGAGGATTGAGTACGAAACATCGTTTTGGTAAACATATTTTTCGCGTAGGTATAGTTGTAATAAGGACAATTTCACAATAATTAATATTGCAAATTAATTACTTTTGAAATTATTATTTTTTCTATTGTCTGATGTGTTGTTCAATCCAAATATGGTTCCGGTAGTCTGACGATCGACTTATATACTTGTGTGTACATCGCATTTTTTTGGCCGGCGTTCGGGTCGGCCACTTGACACTTGTTTTTGTTTCGCTTATCGTATGAAAAAAATGTGTTAAGAGGTCTGTTCTTTTTGTTTATTATTGTAAGGTGATGTGTATTATACTAAACGCAACAGTTATTTTTGATATGGTTTCATTTTGTAAATATAACGACTTTTGTATACAAAACTGGGAAACCTGGGAAATAGTCCATCACGCTACCTTCAAGTTCAAAGGAGAATGAGCAACTTACTATGGCACTTGGTTGCGCAACTTTTGACTCAGTATAGTAGTGAAAATTAGACACAAAAAAGGGTTAGCGTCATACTTTAAAACAAGGTTAAATTCAAACTTAAATATTGTGGGGCTTTTGAAAAAAAAAAAAACTTGTGTACCTGTTGAGGTTATGTACGTTAGGTTATGTTACCAAGGAATCCGTTGCTTCTCTGATTTGGCATCTAGGGAGCGGGTGTGCTAATAAAAGAGAACAGTTCACACAGCGCGACATGTTTTACAATTTACGATCAACTGAATGATGTAGAATTTAAGATGCCCTGTCCATGCTTTCCCAAAAGCTTTTTACAAAAACTTTACATAAGAATGAGAATTTACTTTACATTAACAAATAATAATAAAGCGTTCCGGACGTGCAGAAACAGGAGAAAAATTTTCTCGGTATCAAATTTGTAACTTAGTATAATAAATGTTATGTGAATAAAAGCTTTTTATTTTTACTAAATTTATAAATTGGTAAAATATTCAATCATAATATGCTTTTATTTTATAAATTTAGATCAAGTGCTGCTTGTTCGAAAATATTAACTAAAAGTAAAAGTGACAACCCTGGGTATCAACGCAAGAGTAGGCTAATAACTCGGCGGGCGGCCTTAGATAACCTACTGTTTATACTGTGATATTGCGTCGCGTATTCGTATCGTGTGTTACATTGTATTGTGCTCCACGCCCTCCCTCCCTCCCTTGCCCCGCATTCCGCCGACCGACGCGCGACAGTTATTCAATCGTACTAGTCTCAATACGGGTGTAGTTATTGTTTAAGGGTGCTATTACAAAATCGAGCGCTTGGTCCGGACTAAAGCTACAGACTGCGTTTCCCGAGATTTATAGTGATTGTAGCGGTGTATTTAACAATTGCTTAAAAACATTGTTTTATATTTAAATAGACATTCTTTTTTTTCAAGTAAGGTAACATAGTTACCTTAGTTATTAGTAAGTTCTTGTTTGAATTGGGATTATATTATCATACTGTCTGGCAGTTTGAGTATATTATGCGGCTTACCCAAATGTCCTTACTTTGGTATTGTTCGTCGGTTCGTTGAGCTCCTCAAAGTTTTGAGTTGAGCTGCACGATAACTGACAAATGCTTGCACTGTCTGGACAAGCCCACTCAAACCTGCGTGGTGCTTTCCTCAAAAGGCCACCTCAGACGTTAACCTACATGTTTTTCATATGTTATTGGCAATTGTATGGACTTCAAAAGAGACTGTGACCTCTGAGTTTGTTTCGGTGTTTCTTCTCAGGGTAGTCAGCTAGGAAACATCCGGCCTCATCTAGATAAATATGTCAAAAAAAAATTGACGTGTAAAAGAGTTACTTGTAACCTATTTGCAAAATAAATATCATTTACCATAGAAAAAAAATATAATTTCGGACGAAAAATTATCAGTAACTCTCTGTTTTACGGAATTATTTTTGGTGTATTACTGTATGAAACATAATAAATTGAATAAAGCACTCCAAAGTAGAAGGTACAGTTGTACCATAAACATTTTTATAATGATTAATATATTATATCTTCGATGTAACAAAGCATCAAAAGATGCCTAAAGTAAAATTTTATGAAACATCCTTTGAGAGAAGGTTTTTACTAATTTACGTAAACAAATTGAAATACCTATTTATTTAAAGCACTCCCAAGAAAATGAATCAAACTTTCTTGGCCATATATTTATTTTAATTTGTGGCTATATATCTATACTCTATACTAATATATAAAGCCGAAGAGTTTGTTTGTTTGCTTGAACGCGCTAATCTCATCAACTACTTGTCGGATTTGAAGGACTGATGAATTTGTGACGCAGACGAAGTTGCGCGGGTCAGCTAGTAAACCATAATCATACATCAAAACTCGAGTCAAACGCTCAAATCCAAGAGAAAACAAATAGCCCTCTTAACCACGGTTAAACTATAGTGCCTACTTATTAATGAGGTAATAATTAGTACGCTATTGCGAATCTGCACTGCAGTGGAATGCAGTTGTAATGAGACGTAACGTTATTTCAATACTTTTGTTCATCACAGCAAGGAAAGAGTATCGGTCAACAGCAATGAGCTCTAAAAAATCCGGCCAAGCGCGAGTAAAACTCTCAAACGAAGGGTTCTGTACCATTAAGAGGAAATGCTGGCAGCGAAACTTTGTAAGTATGTAAAAAGTCATAATTCGAGGTTTGGTTCTCGACTGTTTTCTCCTCCAATAATGGACCGATATAGGAGATATTTCACAAACATTAAACGAAAAAAAAAACACGTTTCTTGTATGGGATCCCTCTCTCATTTTTAGGGTTCCGTACATAAGGGTGCCCAACGGAACCCTATTACTAAGCCTCCCCTGTCTGTCTGTCCGTCCGTCCGTCCGTCCCTTCCCTCTGTCTGTCAGCGGGCCTATCCGAGTTGTAGGTATAAATAACTAGGACAGGTATACCACTGACTCAGTCTTACCGATTTTGCTACGAAAATCTCTCTTATGCCTTTGAAATAAAGACGCTGTCTAATCGAATTATGATTGTACAGTCGACTCCATGTGATTGTTATACTTTTAACTCGAGCTGGCCTAGCGTAATAAGGAGTTCCCATACAATAAGAGGCCAGCTTACACTGGTTTTTTAAACACTGAAGTGCGGCTTACTACACTAGCATTTGTCTAAAAATCAAGACGTTTTATCTCGACACTGCATAATGTCTAGTTATCCTTATATTCTTACTAATATTATAAATGTAAAAGTAACTCTGTCTGTCTGTCGCACTTTCACGCCAAAACTACAGAACCGATTTAAATGAAATTTGGTACACAGATAGTCTAGAGCCTGAGAAAGGACATAGTGTACTTTTTATCCCGGGAGTATGTTCCCTAGGGACCACGCGGGCGAAGCCGCTGGCAGAAGCTAGGTTTATTATAAACGGTGCACAGCTAGCCATTTCGTTGCCCAGAACTCAGCATATGGGTCGACGACGCGGATGCGAGTTGTGGGCACACGAACAAGTGATGTTTCGACCCATATGCTGAGTGATGGGCACCGATGGGCACTAAAGAGCTACCTATCGATTACGTCCTGAGATTTCCGATAGATTGCGCCACCGCCTTGTTAAATCGTTTTATGGACACCAATACAAGTAAGCGACAAGGAAGACAAATATTTTTTTTTATTATTGACTAGCTTTTGCCCGCAACTTCGTTCGCGTATATCCCGTTTTTTCCCATTCCCGTAGGTAATTCGGGACATCCTAACTTAGTGCTCCCCTACACTCTCCAAGGAACCTACATGCCAAATATAGGTTTTCAAATAGGTTCAATTAAAACTTTCATTAACTGTCAAAACCCTGTCGCAAGAGCTTTCTTCGTCGCTCAGCGGCCATCCAATACCATCCTAATGCGTGAGCTGTGGGAAGAACATCATCCACCACCCCCCGACTACTAGCAACCCCAGGAACATTTGCCACCTGGACGTGATCTGCAGTGGCCTGTATGGAAGGCACTGAATCGGTTGCGCACCTAGGTAGGCCGCTGCAAATACAACCTGGCGAAATAGGGTTTCATAGACCAGTCGGATTCTTAATGTGAGTGCGGTGCTCCTGTTTAGGACATGGCCACACATTGAAGTGCTCCAAGTGCCCATGCACCTGAATTTTGGTGGATTTAATTAATACCACCTGTAAATAGGTATCAATGTGTATTGACCACAAAATTAGTATATAGTTAAGTTAACCATTGTAAATAAATTAGTCATCAAGCTGGAGTCGAGTTTGATTCATCTCCTACAACTCCTCTCACTGTGGCCAAGACACCTTTAACCGTAATCGATCCTATGAGTCTGTGGGATCGGCAGTGAGAAAACCATTTCCTGTGTACATTGCACGTCGTACACAAAACCCCTATTCCTACCCCAATTCCGTCTGTTACCGTAGGTCTCCTTGTAACAAGACTTCCCGCACGAAAAATAAATGTAACTTACGTTTGGTTTATAGTTTGTATGGTAGGTTAGGGCGTTAGGGTTACTAGGGTGCTAGGTAATTATTATAGGGCTAGGTTTGGTCACTAGGGTCTTAGGCAACTCATAGGTACTAGGCTCAATTGTCTCGGACGTAGCCACAATGGACGCATTTGGAATATCGGCCGTACTAAGCCGCCGGTGCGTTCACCACCGATGCTGCAATTAACGTAGCCACCTACTAGGCCCAAAACTACTTTGAAAAGAAGAGGAAGGAGGCCCCATCGCTGTTATTATTATGCCGCCCCTCCTAAGGTTAAATCCAATAGGTCTTATTAAATCGTAAAACATCTTATTAAAATACATTATCTCACACACAAGGCTCGGTAAGATATTCGTATTAATTGCAAAAGCGAGTTTATTCGCGCATTCTTGCACCGAGCGGGAATCGAAGCTGTAACGCGGTCGGGGCCCGCAGTTCATTGACACCGGCTGATAGGGTTACCATATTCTCACTTGAGTTGGTAGGAATTAATTTGGGTATTATCAATCAATATATGTAAAATGCTTCCGTTACTGACTGATTGAGTGACTGACAGACAACGCACAGCCGAAACTCCTGATCGTAGAGAGCTGAAATTTGTCATGTAGCTTCCCTACACTTCGTAGGGGAGCACTAAGAGAGGATTTCCCGAAATTCCTACGGGATCGGGAAAAAACGAAATATGCGCGTACGAAGTCGCGGGCAAAAGCTAGTTGTTTATAAAACTTTATTTTGGGAGGAATATGGGTTGATCTACATAGGTATGCGAAACAAGGTGGAAATTCCCGCAAACCTTCATTGAAAAGGGAGGATCCTCAGACTAAATGGGTGTTATGTCTGGTGGGCAACCAGTGGCGGGGCAAGACTTAAATTTGATGTGGGCAAGATTGGCATTTTGCGAGGCCTCCTAGGTCCTACTTAAGAATAGAGTGATTTTTGAGTAGGTTTTCAGAGGTTGTATTCTACAATTTGAGGGTGAATCGCGGCGAACTCAATCGCACCCCGCCACGAGTAGTTTTGATTTTCTTTTGACTTATTATGCAAAATTAGTAAATATTCAAGAAAGAAGTAAACTAAAAGAACATATGATGTAAGAGCGAACGTAGTGTGTTTGTAGTAATTTTTGAGACTACTTATTGAAGTAAACCTTACAATAAAAATAATTCAAATAGCAACAGTAAGCAAACCGAGCTCAAACAAAAAAAAAATGGATATAGACTTGGATAAGTTGGATTTTTTTTGTGGCCTACGATTTTTCCGAGTTGTAAAACCCCAAAGCTGCGAGGCCCTTCGGGTCGCGAGGCCGTAAGCGGTGGCCCACGTCGCCCACGCCTTGCAACGCCTCTGTGGGCAACCACCCAATGGTGGTTCTGGGGCTGTACTGCTGTCGTGTAAGTCCAAAGCGTATTTTGGTTGCGCGATGTAGGATTTGTATAACGACAGTTCTTTCTGTAGTTTGTATGTTGCGGTATACAACGTGTAACAGAATAAATACAATACCTCTTAAGGGGTCATTGTACTCATCATTATGAACAACTTTTGCTATGGGACCAATACCGAAATGGCAAAATAAAATCAGCTGTTCAGTACATTTTGTCGAGTTATGCGCACATAAATGTATAGGGAAGTCGATTTTTTTTCGCGATTTCTGTGTTGGTCCCATAGTGAAGGTTGTTCATAATGATAACTACATTGAACTCTTAAGAGGTATTGCGTTTATTCTGTTACAGGCAATGGTTACAGGTTGTAGATACCGCGACTAGCATAGAAAACGACCCTAAGAAAGTTAAAAAGATTGGGCAAATAATTATTTCTCTGCATCTTTAGTAATTATTAATTATAGTTAACACGGTCATACGTCGAAACATTGGCTTCTGTGCTAGATAGTCTAGGGTTCAATTTCCGCATGAAATAAATATTTGCCTGACCTACACTCCTAAAGACTTGGAATTTTCAAGTAGTCCGGGTTTAGGTGTTTATGTTTCGTCAATTATTGAACGAGGTATCAACAGTCTGTCTGTAGAATAATAGAAATATATGTTTAAAAAAATTGACTTTGTCAAAAAACTCGACCGTTAAAAACGACTGAAAAGTTTGAAACAAGTAGCAGTTGCTGGCATCAGATCAGTGATTGAACTGCATCAGACTGCTTGAAAAGCAACTTGTTTCGAACTGTTTAGTCGTTTTTACCGGTCGGGTATTTTGAAAAAGTATTTTTTTTATTTCCTACATTTTTGGAATCGTCTCCTCGAGCCCTTTATCTTGATACTCTACTCGACAGGTTTTGAAAATTAAAAATTTTTTGAAGGCCAGTCGGCTTTTTAAGTTTTCCCCGGCCATGCCAGTATCACTCTCACAATTAATACGAATCTAACGACACTTCTCAAACTAAAATCCATCAAGCCGTTTAGGCTACAGAGCGAGCCAAACATTTGAATTTGGTGCCAAATTCCGGCACTTTGTTTTTTTTTTTTAATTTGATATATCCAGTGTCACTGCCACAGTAAATACAAATCTAATAACACCTCTCAAGCTAAAATCCATCGAGCCGTTCAGGCTGCAGAGCGTGCCAAACATTTGAATTTGGCGCCAAAATCCGCCATTTTGTTTTTTTATTTTTATTTTGATATACCCAGTGTCACTCTCACAGTAAATACGTATCTAACGACACCCCCAAGCTGAAATCCATCGAGCTGCTCAGGCTGCAGAGCGTGCCAAACATTTAAATTTGGCGCCAAAATCAGCCATTTTGTTTTTTTTTATTATTTTGATATACCCAGTGTCACTCTCACAGTAAATACAAATCTAACGACACCTCAAGCTAAAATCCATCGAGCCGTTCAGGCCGCAGAGCGTGCCAAACAATTATACATACATACTCTCGAAAAACATAACCCTCCTTCTGGCGCAGTCGGGTAAAAAAAACCTTATATCACGCGTGTATTATCAAAGGCATGAACAGAAGTGTATAGCGAATTCGCGACACCAAGTACTTGTGGTTCAAGTTGTTTATTTGGTTCAGTATCAATTTACCACCCTTACGCGTTAGATACATCTGAATAATCGCCAATTAAACACTGGCTTCCCTCGAGGCTATTGACCCCACATGACGCCATGTTACTACGTTTAAGTATCATGTATGTAATAGGGGTGAGCCTATTGTAAAAACTCGAGAACGCTTAGCTCTCTTTTTTTTAAAGATGGGAAATCATCAAATGACTCCTCCCGCTCTGGGTGAAGAAGAAGGGAGTGTCAGACTCTTACTGACTAAAACCCATCCGTGTTCTTCCTAATGCCCTTTGCGTTCCAGGGCCACGGTGACTCTTTCGAACAAAATCCGCAACCCCGGAGAACACTTAGCCCTACCTGGTAATCAAACCCAGGACCTCATGTTCGGCAGTAGCTCTTACGACCACTAGACCAAAGACACAAATATAAAACAACCAGCTCACCCGCGCAACTTCGTCTGCGTCACAATTTTCATTACTGCTCCTCTCCTGTTGGTCTTAGCGTGATGATAAATAGCCTATAGCGTTCCTCAATAAATGGGCTATTTAACACTGAAAGAGTTTTTCAAATCGGACCGGTAGTTCCTGAGATTAGCGCGTTCAAGCAAACAAACAAACTCTTCAGCTTTATATATTACTATAGATAATCCTAAAACACGATGTCTCTTTACAAACCGCTAAAATAAACGGTAGTCACGGAATATCGTACCAAAAATGTCAATGGGGTCATGACCTGGTCACCTACGACTCAGTTCTGGCGCTTAAATATTGACAAAGTCAAATAGAAATGGGTCATCGTCGGCCCCCAACCGCCCAGGCGGTTATTTGAGCAGTTAGTTGACCTTCGCCTTGTTTAAAAGGCAAGATTTATGTGGAGCTGTGTTCTCACTTCTAGTTTTGGAACAATGTACTTTATTTGGAATCATCATCGTCATCTGCCTAGCATTCTCCAAACTATATTGGGGTCGGCTCCCAGTCAAACCGGATTCAGCTGAATACCAGTATTTTACGTGGAGAGGCTGCCTACCAGACCTCCACAACCCATTAACTGGGTAACACGGTACTTCTAGGCAAGACCAGTGTCAGATAATCTAGCTTCTGACAATCTGTAACAACTGCCAAATATCTCCAAGTGATAGCAAGGACCAACGGGTTAACGTGCCTTCTGAAGCACGGAGGAATCTCGGTGTGTTAAGATGGTAATCCAGTCCACAGACCGACATCTATTCTTCTATCCTAATATTTATACTTAAGATTATAAAGAGGTAAGGTTTGTGAGATTGTAGGGGGTAATCTCTGCATCTACTGAACCGATTTTGAAAATTCTTTTACCAATAGAAAGCCATGTTATTTGTGAGTGGCATAGGCTATATATTAAGGCTTGTTGTATACATGCCAATGACCTTGTGCATATAAACGGAGCTAACTATTCCTCTACGCGCCACTCCGCTACCCGCATTTTCAATTTATTATAAAAAAAATAACACATTTTTAAAAAACAAAGTAACAAACCAAATTATTTTCGTTTGTATTGCAAAGCAGTAGATATTTTTTTTTGAATTTTGTTAAAAAATGAAGGAGTAAAATGGTTTCATCTCAACGATTTGGAGGTGATTTGGTGATTGTTTTTCTTATTATGTGATACCGATACATAAATTCTGGCTAAACCAAATTACGTATCATATCACGTAATTTCTCAGTAAATGGCGACGAAAAGTTGCTTCATTTGCACGCTGTTTTTAAGCATTTCTCGAGAGAGCAGCCTTAACCCGAAAAAATCCGTCCAACGAAGTGGGCACGGGTCAGGTAGTCTTCAATATTTCTATCTCTCCGCCGTCAAAATATGGTAACACTAGTCGGCGCGGGCGCAGCAGCGAGCGGCATTCTAACAATTCGCAATGCTCGTGATAAGCTAGTTTGTGAACTATTTGCATCAGGACGCTTTTATTTACTTCTAATTTTAATAGGAGTGACCGAGTTTTCCCTTGTTTTGTTTTTATTGTATTCTGATGTAGGTCGAAAGAGTTTTGTTCTCCAAATTGTTTTGTATTGCAATAATGCATGCACTACTTTCTGGCATAGCCAAAACTCTTAGCCATAGTAAGCGAAATATGGCATTTAGATTCCTTGGGAAGTGTAGGAGATCATTAAGAGGGGATTTCCCGAAATGGGGAATATGCATGAAAAAAATATTTATTACTAGCTTCTGCCAGCGGTTTCGCCAGCGTGGTCCCTAGGGAACATACTCCCGGGATAAAAAGTATATAGCCTATGTCCTTTCGCAGGCTCTAGACTATCTGTGTACCAAATTTCATTTAAATCGGTTCAGTAGTTTTGGCGTGAAAGCGCGACAGACAGACAGAGTTACTTTTGCATTTATAATATTAGTAAGGATCTATACAGTTTATCTAAAAATATACAAAAATATAATACTAACAGTGAAACTAGAATCGAAATTGCTCGAAAAACAAACGAAATTTAATTATTTTAAACAAATATATCTGTCTCTCTTGCGAAAACGCTGTTTTCTATGGCACCTGTATAGGCGTCGTGGACTTTGACGTCAAAGTTCATATCGGACTTCTCTTTCTAATTGTAATGTTTGAAGCTCTAAAACTTCATCGCTGATGAAGGTATTTAAATAAATAATTTCATGATTGTTTACTAAAGCTAATAAGTATTTCATTTTACAAATAAAAAATCGTATGCATATTTCCCATTGCTACGGGAACGGGAAAACACGGGATATAGGCATACGAAATCGTGGGCAAAAGCTAATTAGTGATAATATATTGTTTTATTTTTTTTTATTTGTGATGGGTTTGCTCTTGACTCTAGTCTAGTCTAGGTCAGAGATGACAGAGACAAAGTCTACGATGGAGCGAGCTTACCCAGAAGGAGGGTTTAAAATATGCAAGGAGTTCTACCTAAAACGGCCAATTATCTACCTTCTCCTAAGAACATTCGTACCAGGGTTCAATCAGCACTGGATGCAGCTGGATACCAGTATCTTCCATGGTGCAACTGCTAACCGTACCTCCACGACCCAGTAACTGAATGCAGGGGGCAGGCGTAGTGGAACCTGCCAGGGTTGCGGAATTTTTTCGAAAGAGTCACCGCGGTCCTGGAACGTTAAGGGCATTTGGAGGAACACGGATGGGTTTTAGTCAGTAAGAGTCTGACACACCCTTCTGCTTCAGTCATTTGGAGATATCCCATCCTTAAAAAAAAGTCCCTCTGATAGCCAGTCGCTCGATGTAAACTACTCAGCTGCATCCAATTAAACTGTAAGCCGACCCCATATCACCTAGTTGGGAAAAGCCTAGGCAGCATGATTGACCACAGAGCTCGGAGTCGCCACTATGGCCGCTGCTATAGATGGTCCTATCAAAAAAATGACAAACCATGCGTAGAGTGCGCGCAAGATAACTCTGCGTGCGGATTGTGGTGGTGCTTCAAATTGCAGGCAATTAAATATATTTCCTTCACGTCAGTCAGTAAGAGTCTGACACTCCCTTCCGCTCCATCCAGAGCGTAAGAAGTCATTTGATGATTTCCCATACTTAAAAAAACCGGACAAGTGCGAGTCGGACTCGCCCACCGAGAATTCCGTACAAATTACTTTAAATGAAGACTATATTTTTATGATTTAATTAAAAATGTGTAGTTTATTTATTTATTATTTACAAATACTTTGTAATTTTCAGACTTATCCCTATACTGACGATATTACTTGCCAAATTTCATAGTTCTAGGTCAACGGAAAATACCCTATAAATTTCGATTCCCTTCAGAGTGTCGAAATATATACGTTTTTTTGCGGTATAAACGGCCGTTTTTTTACGTCAACTTAGAAATTTGAATTTTTCACAGCTTTAAGGGATTGTATATTTGAGGTTTAACATGGTTTTAATTTCAACTCGATACCTCCACGCGTTCCCGAGATAAAGGGTCTTGACAGACGGGCGGACGGACGGACGGACAGACTACAAAGTGATTTTATACCGGTTCCGTTTGAGGTACGGAACCCTAAAGAAGGCGCTGTGATGAATCCTCTTTCCTTTACTCTATGAGAAGAGGCATCTGTAGTGGTATTCTGTAACAACATTTTCGTATCTCGACAGTGGAATACGAGGTGAGTTTCAAATGAAGACCTTCATGTTGTGTGCAATAAAGCTCAATTTGTGAGTTTTGTCACTCAGGTGAAGCTCGATATCGAAACAGTTATTTACAGAATAGACTAGCTGATCTACAGTGGGGCAATTACCGGCAAAAGTGAGATGAAGTACTGCGGATTAAAGCTGACTTGTACAGACCAGACAGAGTAAACAGGTAACGATGACATCCGCAAGAGAACCAAGGTTACCGACATAGCCCGAAGGAACGCCAAACTGAAGTGGCAGTGGGAACATTCGTCGATAGGGCTGAAAAGTCTTGGAGTTACAACCGCGTACCGGAAGACGCAGTGTTGGAAGGCCTCCCACAAGGTGGACCGATGACTTGGTGAGGTTCGCGGGTAGCCGATGGATGCGAGACGCACAGGACCGGTTGTTGTGGCAACATATGGGGGAGGCCTATATCCAACAGTGGACGTCTTTCGGCTGATATGAAGAAGATGAAGTACAGACGACGGACGCATGATACAAAAGGAAAGAGGTCTATATTCTATACTATAACAGTGGATTTGTTCAGTCTGCCAATGATGATAAATGTGCAATAACGATCATCGACCCACATTCAGTTTTTGACTTTATTAATATCGAAAGCAAAAATAAAGACATAAACATGTCCTGAATTGACTTCTATCGTGATTCTTTACGTTATCTAGCAATGAAAAACGTTTCATAATTTATTGTTCGGGTATGTAGTCTAAGTCTTTTATTGCAAGTTTATCTGGCGCCTACCATCTATACTAATATATAAAGCTGAAGAGTTTGTTTATTTGTTTGCTTGAACGCGCTAATCTCAGAAAATACTGGTCCGATTTTAAAAATTCTTTCAGTGTTAGATAGACCATTTATCGAGGAAGGCTATATATAGGCTATATACCATCACGTTAAGACCAATAGGAACGGTGCAGACGAAGTTGCGCGGGTCTACTAGTACTGTATAATTCAAGTCTTCACATAAATTCCTTTTATGGATACCAAAAAAAAATGTCACAAAGAAAACACCGGAATCAAACAAAACATGGAATTATGGAATACATTACTGGCAACAACAACAATTTCTATTTCCTTACAATTACGAAGTGCGATTGCAACTGTATTCCAATTATGGAGACTGATTATATTTTTTCTGTTAGCAGTTAGTTTCATTTGAGGAAGTTAGCGTTACTTAAGCTAATGAATAATAATTGTAATTGGCTAAACGACGAGTAATTGCCATGCTTACGTTGAGCTGTTGGTTGAGTTACTGGTTGCGGGTGGTGAGTTGTAGATGATGATTCAGAGGCTGATGTAGATTAGATGGAATAATGTTATGTAATAGACACCTTAAGTGTTTTTTTGGGTAAGAAAGTACATCAGATTTTTACGAACTTATTTAAATTTAATTTTACTCCACGATGGTTGTCTAGGATAATGTCGAAGGGATAATATGAAAATTCGCCCGAATTCGGAATTTCTCTAACCGCAAAATCATGATGGCATTGGCACTTCATAGAGTGGGAGCAGGGAATTAGTAGGGTTTCAAAAAGATTAAAGGGTTAGAGGTATGTAAATGGAAATAAAGAATTTTCGGAACTAACTAGATAGTATTAAGGCAGTTGGCAATAATGGGGAGAGGGATTTCTCGAGCAATGGGACAGTAAGTACATGATAGTATTGGGTAGTATAAGGCACTGGCAATGATTAAGGGAATATTTTCAGATGTAGTTCGATAACTACAGGGTTCAATACAGTCTTTTCAAAATCCTCATTATAGTAAAATTTGTTAAGAACATGACATCACTGTATGTTTTTATCAGACAAAAATCTGTGAAAGAAATTCCAAACCCAATTTGCACATACCAAATTAAATACAATGGCTTGGCAACAGAGAGAATCTTGGATGTAGCGACATAGCAACCTCGATAGCTAATTTATCAATGAAGTCAATTCAACATAATGAAAAGGTTAACGAATATGACTCCTGTCAGAGAATACTCAATTTTTTGCACCACATACATAGTCATTGCCACTTCTAGGAGTAAGTATATTTTAGGATTTGGGTAGGATTTTAAAGGTCGTTAGGAAAATATCTGAGTAATCTGCTATAAACGGCTTTTATGCCCATTTTGATGGCAATTACTTCTTCACACACGTTTAGCACATGACTGGAGGAAGACTATGTACAGCAGTGATGATTTCTAAACAGATGAAGATTGTAATTTTTATTTTTGACATTGTAATTTTTAATTTGACATTTTAATTTTGACATTGTTATTTTTATTTTCGACATTATGGTTTAATTTTTTTATGAAAATAACTAATATATGAATGATTAAATCAATCAATCAATAATAGTCAATTTGTCATTAAAATGAGTTAAATAGTTTTTGATTTGCATATTCCTCTTGTTATTTAATATTTCTACACCAGTAATGGTAGCGTGTGGGAAACGATGTTTAATGTAAGATCTCAATGTACCATATACTGAGAAATATATACTTACTTACTTACTAAGCAACGGCTGGGTGCAAATTCTTGGCTTCTAAGCTATGTATATGAGCAATGGATATAGTATTACTAAACGTCATTAAGTTGGAAATATTGAATACTCAAGAGTTCTTTCAACCCTAAAAATACTGGCGTGCGTTGTAACAAAAAGGTGTGCGAAAAGCTTGTACTTTACCGATGACATCTTTTGAACTTCAAAATGTCGTTATACTCACAAAAATCCCGATAAAAAAACCCTTTTTAACATATTGCTGTAAATCATTAAATAGTTTGCATAGTTCAAGGCTCGCGTGTATTTTTTATTACATACGTTTCAAGCACGATCAATAATTTGGTTAATACCAAAACGTTTATATGGAAAATAGCGTGACTGTATGGTAATGGGTGTGGCTGACGACAATATAACAAGTTGAATTGTCACCTGGTCACGCGATGTTACCTATGTTTATGGAGGGAGGGAATTGAATAAGTGATGGAGAGTGGTCTGATGGTAGACGGAGCGTGTCAGGTAGCTGTCAGTCCGGAGACAGCCTTCCGTGACATGTAGAGGACACTCGTGGGGAGAATATTGCGATAAACTTGCGAAGCGAGACCAGGTTCTCGGCTCGACGTAACGGGACTCGACATAAAGGGAACCAATCCTGGCTAGAGTAGTCAAACCTAAAGCTAAAGAACTTACCTGTTTAACAGCACCATCCACATAGTCCTCACAGACGTTCTTAGAGAAGAAGGTCTCAACAGGGAAGGTCCGTCCAGGGATGGTGAACGTGGGTACGTTGCCGAAGAACGCGGAGAACTTGGTGGAGTCCATGGTGGCTGACGTCACGATCAGCTTCAGGTCGGAGCGCCGGGCTACCACCTGGGAAAGAAAAATGGGGTTTTTAGTATTTGTTTTAGAGTTTATTTTAGTATGGTGTAAATCCTCGATAGGTCTGATTTTTTTATTTATTTTTTACTATTGATAGGCACACGTTTGACCACTATCTCACCTGATGGTAAGCGATGATGTGGTCGAAGATGGAGCACGCTTGCCAAGAAGTAACCTATTCAATATTAAAGACTCCCAGGTTTTAGCTATCAAACACATACTCTGGCAGGGAATTCCACTCCTTATCCTTATCCCTCCTGATTGAATAAGTCCAGGGTCTTTCTTATAATACTGATCCCAAATAATGAGGCTTAAATCAGGAGATAATTGCTACCGATTGACGCCACTTAAGCAAAAGGTGATATTCTTTATAATCGTAACTTCGTCGTAAACATAATGCTGACGTCAACTAGTGTCGGAAAAAAAAAAGCATTTTGACAGATCTGATGTACGTCATTTCAGAAAACAAAGATGTTTTTTTTTCTTGTTTGTTGATTTAATTTAAAGGTAGTAGGTACCTACAGGGGAGATTACTTCTGCTGATGAAAATTTCTTTCCCTTTACCAGACAAATACATAGATAGTAAATAGAATACACTTTATTCTACATCATAAATAGTTGCACGACTATTAGGCCGCGGACACGAAATCAACGGCGCGGCGGGCGGCGCGGGCAGTTACATATACATCTCCGCATTTGAACGCGCCGCTGCAGCGCTGGTCACGTCAAATGCATAGATGTATACCGTAACCGCCCGCCCGCCGCGCTGCTGAGTTCGTGTCCGCGGCCTCACACAAACTTAAGAGGTGGCTCTAGTCGGTAACTCTTGGGCCTTTCTCCATACAAACGCATTCCGCTGTTTTCTTCGTGGATAATGCTGCTAGAGCAATGATATTTTTCTAAAAAATCAAGATCGAATTAATACGTACCTGTATCATTTTCTTTTTTCCAAAACATTATTTCTTAAAGAATTAAGACAATCCAAAAACCCGAAAAAACAGCCCGTTTTTACCGCCATGTTCAGACGACTGTCAGACAAATTTGATAAGTTTTTAACAAAATAGAAGCATAGACTGATATGGTCTTCCTCTAAATATATTTTTTATAGATCAGTCCAGTTTTTAAGAAGAAAACAGCGGAATACAAAACGTCTTTTGGTCAAGGTTTTTATAGGTAAAATCAACCTGAGGTGCAGTTGTCGCTTTCGCACTTTACTTGATAGGGCGCAGCGCGACGGCATCGGCAATAGTTTCTTCAAGTACCTATTTTTCAAATTCCTCGGGACTAGAGTCCCCTCTTAATGATATGCATTAGAAGTTTTTAAACACGACACAAGGAATTAAAGTTTAAGGGTGTGTTTCCACCAGAGATGAGCGAGGGATGTATGACCAATAGAATCGAGCGAGGCTAGATAAATGAAGCGATTCCATTGGTTCTTAACAAAAACATCGCTACGCATCGTGGCACATATCTGGTGGAAACGTAGTCTTACACCGTTCAATAAGGTATGATAATGTTTCAATAGAATGACCCCGGAAAGCAGCAAAACAAGCAAGTTCCAGTTAATGGCACCTGGACGGCTTAGTTGCGGGCGTATTCTACGCCGTATGCGCAACTAAGCCCAAAACTACGGACTTCGGGCTAAGAGAGTAGCCCCCCCTTTTTTTAAGTTTGGGAAATCATCAAATGACTCCTCCCGCTCTGGGTGAAGCAGGAGGGAGTGTCAGATTCTTACTGACTAAAACCCATCCGTGTTCCTCCTAGTGCCCTTTGCGGTGACTCTTTCGAACAAAGTCCGCAGAGTAGCCCCCTGGTAGGTACCCGGCTTTCTCAAAAACGGTATTTAGGAAGAAGTGCAACGAATGACTAATAAAAGCTAGTGTCATTGGCATACCAGCTGAGTCATTGACTTGATCGACGGCTCGTGATTTACCGAATCAATTTCCTTCAGTATTTTCAGCATTCCAATTTCTCAATTAGAAACATAATTAAGTTGTCGGTTACTAACATTACATCATAATTAATGTTTACATTGTATAAACCAGAGAGCATGGAATCACAGAGCAGCCGCGACTAGAGACACAAACGTTGACGTCAATTTATACTAAAGTCCCGACATTAGTATAAATTGACGTCAACGTTTGTGCCCTAACTAACAAAAGTTACGTTTGTGTCCTAATTAACACAAATAACCTAACTAACAAAAGTTTATGGCTAGAATTTCCAATCTTCTTATATTGATTCATTTGTTTTTTTTTTCATCTTTTAAGATTTCAGTGTACAAGTATAATTTTGTAAAAGGGCGGAGACCTGGTGTCCTGAAATACAGGCCTAAAGCTTAGTTTAGGCACCAGTCTCCCACATTATTTAAAATGTTGTCTGACTCTGATACCATTTAATATGTATATTGTAATATTGTGGTGAGAGAAATAAAAATATTTACAACTAGTGGACGTCACGCGGTTTCACCCGCGTAGTTCCCGTTCCCGTGGGAGTACGGGGATAATATATAGCCTATGTTACTCCCTGATAACGTAGCTATCCAATGATAAAAAAAAAAATCAAATCGGTCCAGTAGTTTCGGAGCCTATTCAATTCAAACAAACAAACAAATCTTTCTTCTTTATAATATTAGTGTAGATTATTAAGCGTGTTGACAGGTGCCTGGACCAGTGGTTTAGTGCCAGTTTTTAACGTACTCGATCGCGCGTTAACGTAAACATTCGCATTTATGTCAAATTGTATAGAAAAAAAAAAGGTTTCCCTCAATTGTAACCAGACGGCGCTTATTCAGTTTCAATGCAAATTGACGTTTAGGATAACGCGATCAAGAACTTTACAAATTCACCCTAGGCCTCTGGAGCTTCAGTGCTGTCACTTGGTGAACGTCATTTCAAGAAAACCTTATTTATTTGAGGCCTTTCTTTAAAACATCTTACAAAATTACTAACAGACTAGTGGACGTCACGCGGTTTCACCCGCGTAGTTCCCGTTCCCGTGGGAGTACGGGGATAAAATATAGCCTATGTTACTCCCTGATAATGTAGCTTTCCATTGCTGAAAGAATTTTTCAAATCGGTCCAGTAGTTTCGGAGCCTATTCATTTCAAACAAACAAACAAACAAATCTTTCCTCTTTATAATATTAGTGTAGATAAATGTTATTATTCTGTAACAGACTTTTTAGCTGATAAATTACTTAGTTATAAATTAATTTAAACTTTTTTTTTTATAAACATTATAACGTTACTTATCATGAATTTTTGCATGCCTTAAAGGTAGAATGTACAAGGAACCCTAATATTTGTAACATCTTATGTATAATGTACCTACATTCTTTGCAAATAAAAATCATTCTATTCTATTCGCAACATGTTTTCTTCTTCCATACCTACTTCGCTATTACCTATTCTCTGTCTAGACATACTCGTGTCATCTTTCGCACAGTCCATTCACTGTAACATCGGATATTCGTGCCTGAGCAATGTGAGCTGCGATAAGTGCCCGTCAATTTCTAAAGATAAACAAACGGTGATCCGTGATACTCGCTGATAGAGTGCGCGCACAATAAGTCTGCGCGCGGTTAAAATCGGAACTAAACGTGTTAATTTTACAAGTATTCTAATTAATATAATCTAACATTAATCATACCTTGGAATATTATATAAATAACGGAAATATATTTATGTTTGCCTGCAATTTGAAGCAGCGCCACTATCCGCTCGCAGCCATATCTTGCGCGCATTCTACGCATGGTTTGTTTGTCATTTTTTTGACAGGACCATTATAGCATTGGCCACAGTGGCGATTCCGAGCTCTGTGGTCAATCATTCTGCCTAGCCTTTTCCCAACTACGTATAAACGCAATACCTCTTAAGGGGTCATTGTACTCATCATTATCTACTTTTACTAAGGGACCAACACCGAAATCGCGAAAAAAAATCAGTTGTTCAGTACATTTTGTCGAGTTATTATGCACACAGAAATGTATGGGGAGTCGATTTTCTTTTCGCGATTTCAGTGTTGGTCCCATAGTGAAAGTTGTTCATAATGATGAGTTCAATGACCCCTTAAGAGGTATTGCACCCAGAGCGGGATGAGTCGTTTGATGATTTCCTATCCTTAAAAAAAAGTTACTTGGCAAGACTCCGTGCTCTGTGGTATGAACCTAATTATGGAAGGAATTCTGAAAGTATCTAAAATATCCTAGTTGTCGATCGATTTCAAATTAACGTTCGGTAATTTCACGGTCTATTGCCTGCGCGTGAGCAAGTTTGCGTAACACAAAGGAATTCAGGTAAGTAAAAAAAAAACTGCAAAATATTTCAGACAAGCTATTTGCAGATATTTTAGTAACAATAGAAGTGAACAAGAAATAAATAAGGTGTTACTTATAGGTAATTGATTTGCGCAAAAGAAAAGAAGTCTGGAGTTTTTGTTGTATGCTATGTCCTTGTGGTGGTAGTAAAAGTTGGGAAAACCTAGTAGGATATAATAGGTACTAAGTCGGTACCCATTATGGTTTGAGGCCTTTTTGTTCTCAATAAATCTAATTATAAAAACTACCCTTGACTTAAAGGCTAGATGTTTCTAAAATACTTCTTGAAACATTAAAGTAATTTGTTTTTATGAACAATATTTTACTGACATAATGTATGTACTTAATCACTTTGTAGACTAGAGTCAAGAGCAACTATTTTCATTCATTCAAAGAGAAAATATTTCTTAATAAATGTATAATCATCATATCAACCGAAAGACGTTCACTGCTGGACATAGGCCTCCCCCAAGCGTCGCCGCAACGACCGGTCCTGCGCGTCTCGCATCCATCGGCTACCCGCGACTGCCCTTTGAGTGACCCGCGATTGCTTTTTGAGTGTCTTTAAGCCTTCTGATGAGGCCCACTGTGAACAACCTCGTTTCAGTTCCATATGTCATCATTGGCAACACGCACTGATCATAGACTTTCGTCTTGAGACACTGTGGTATGTGGGACGAGAAGATACCACGTAACTTCCCAAACGCTGTCCAACCGTAAAAATGTATAAACATATTTAAAAAAAACATAAAAATTATTTATAGTCCGCCAATGTCGAGAGCAAGCTACCGCTGATTAGACCACTGGAGACAGGAAACAACTGCCTTACAATACGCTGTTTCGAGGAGAACTGTCTTCTGTACCTATCAGGTTCTTAATCCAACCGAGATATGCCAGATGCCAGCTTCGACAGATGGTCGATGTACACACAATATTGTTTTAGAACAGATTCACCAATGAAAGTAATTTACTCCATTATATCTCCTTGCCATTGTCTTGTTGGAAGACAACACTACAATCCGTAGACTGAAACGGAAGATGCGCCAAGACACACCTAAATCGCAAAAGTGAAGTAAAGTAGGATGCGACACAGGTCGCATACCGAGCATGCCAAAAACAAGCCCAACTAACCCACTGGTAAATTTCCCTGTGGCGACAGATCGCAGTGTAATGAGAGACAAAAAAATATATCTCTATAACAATACTATCTTTCATATTCACACTACATTTACTGTCCAGTCACTCAGAAAATGAAATTCCATATAATTTTCTTAAAGAAAATTTCTCACAAGCTGGCAGATGTTTGAGAATATTGGATGCACAAATTTTTTCTTCATCTCTAGGGATTTGAAATGAGAATTTATTGGTATCTTAGAAAGGGTGAAAAGTACACGAGCGAAGCGTTCTGTGACCCTGACGGCCATATTGGGACTAGGAACAAAGAAAGTAGAAAGGAACTTAAGGCTTGTATACATGCCAATGACCTTGTGCATATAAACGGAGCTAACTACTCCTCTAAGCGCCACTCCGCTACCCGCATTTTTAATTTATTATAAAAAATAACACATAATTTAAAAAAAAAGTAACAAAACCAAATTATTTTCGTTATTGCAAAGCAGTAGATATTTTTGTTAAAAAATTAAGGAGTAAAATGGTTTCATCTCAACGATTTGGAGGTGATTTGGTGTTTTTTTTTTCTTATTATGTGATACCGATACATAAATTCTTATCACATCATGTAGATTACTACTTATTTTTTTCAGATGTAATTTCTCGGTAAATGCCGACGAAAAGTTGCTTCATCTGCACGCTGTTTTTAAGTATTTCTCGAGAGAGCAGTCTTAACAAAAATAATTGTAACGAAATTAATATAGAATTTACTGAACTGTTTTTTTTCTGTATTCATTGTAATTGACATTGGCAGCCAATAAATCAAACTTCTATGGAATGGACATCTTATCTCTATTTAAAATATGTATAGTGTACCAACAAAGTAAACTTTATGGCATATATGTACAATCAGAAAAAAAAACAAAACAAAACAAAAAAAATGTTGAAGGGTACCCATCAAGTAATCCTATCAAAGTAAATTATCCTTTGTTTACAAAACAAAACATTCCTCTAACATTGAATCTTGTTTTGACCAAAAACACAAAGAGATAGAACTTAGGTATATTCATCAGATTAGACCCTCCCCAATTCATTTGAAATGGAACCTTTGGAGACAAAGGATTCCCCTAGGGCAGGGTTGTCCAGATCAGATACGATCGCGGCCCAACACAAGTCACTTTATAGATTGGAGGGCCGCAGAAACAAATACCTATATTAATGAACTAGTTGACCCGCGCAACTTCGTCTGCTCCGCTCCCATTGATCTTAGCCTATAGCCTTCCTCGATAAATGGGCTATCTAAAACTGAAAGAATTTTTCAAATCGGACCAGTAGTTCCTGAGATTAGCGCGTGCAAGCAAACAAACAAACTCTTCAGCTTTATATATAAGTATAGATAAATACTGTCTTTGTCAATTAGGTACGTAAATAATGTGAAGTGTAATTTTGTATTTATATAATTTTACAAAAAGAAAAAAATACTTTTGGAAACAAGTGCGAGTCGGACTCGCGTGCAAAGGGTAGCGAACGAATTTAATTTTTTTAACATGTTATTTTAACACTACAGATTTCTAATAGGTTTTCCTGTAATCTTTAAGTAAAGAGAGTAGTTTCGGAGATAAGGGGGGGGGGGGGGATGGTCATTTTTCGTCTAATTTCTTGAATAACTTCTAAACCATTTTTTTAAATTATGAAAAAAATATAATAAAACCCTCACACTAAGCCCTTTGATTTGATATGTCACACGATATTGTTCAAAAAACTTTTTTTTTGAATTTTCTAGTTTGACCCCCAATAGTGACCCCCATACTTAAAATTTTATGATTTACGTAACGCGTCCGTGTTTGGGTTATAGAATTCCATAGGTGTACCAATTTTCAACAGAATCGGTCCAGTGGATCCGGAGAAAACTGGCTGTGACAGACGGACAGACAGACAGACACCCGAGTGATCCTATAAGGGTTCCGTTTTTTTTTCGGAACCCTAAAAACAAAGTAGGAGGGACCGACCTTAACAATCAGGAAAAAAGAAAATTTTATAAGCCTACTTAGGAACAGTCACATTCCTGTCAAGCCCCGTAATCGGTAACGGTAGTACTAATTGGTACAAAAGAGCGGTCGGGGCATGAGAAGTGTGTTATTGTGGTAGATTAGAAACATTAGCTGCGGGCCACGGGCCTTGCTTTAGGCAGCCCTGCCCTAGGGTGTCCAAATACATCACACGAGTGACGTCACCACGGACAAAGTAGGGGTATGATGGGGGAGCTAAAAATAGCTACTGGCGTGTCTAGACTATACGCAGTTACGGGTGCTATTGTTTGAAACCGAATTGTATAGAAGCTTTCTAGATGGCGATAAAATTTTAGTGTAAGCATTGTGGGTAGTTGTGAATGGGATGTGTGTAGTCAGATTTCCAGTGAAGACAAAGGAATAGCGTGAGGTTTGTAAAACTTTGTTTGTTAGTAAGTTTTTATTGTGATAGCTTCCTGCCAGCGGCTTCGCTTTCATGAAAGTCAGAAAATATCCCAAGGGAATACATTCCTAGGATAAAAAGTATAAGTCCTTTTCCAGCACATGGACAACCATTAGCCAAGTTTGAAATTTGCCAAGTTTCATTCATTTCCGAAGAGTTTTAAAATTAGTAAAATATTAGTTTGGAAGTATTGAAGTTTCCGGCTTGACTGGAAGCCGACCCCAATGTAGTTGGGAAAAGGCTAGGCAGATGATGATGATTAGTTTGGAAGTATGGGTTTGGATGGAAGAATTCTTTTTTTATTTTTTTATTTGTGACGCGTTTGCTCTTGACTCTAGTCTAGGTCAGAGATGACAGAGACAAAGTCTACGATGGAGCGAGCTTACCCAGAAGGTGCCTTAGGCTGATAAAATCATAATAATAAGTCTTTATTGGGAATAAACCAGTTTACTTGTCTATGGTGTGACCACGGAGACGGAGTAGCTGATAATAATGTCGTCATGGCTGGAGTATTTTATACATATATAATTTTTTTTATTTGTGCGTCTGGCAGAATAAATAGTTTTTCTTTCATTATATGAATGTAAAATTTTCTAGGGATTTTCAATGGTCTTGTATGGAATCTTACTCGCAGTGTTCTGTTTTCTTCTGCTTACTTGAAAAATCCTGTTTGTTTTTATGATTAAATCAATCTACGATTTAAAAAAAGCTTTACGGACCTAGTGGTCACATCTATCCCAAGTTTATTTATGTTCGTCTTCCTCGATTTCCACCGTTTCATTAACAGATATACCTACCCATCGCTATTTCCGTCGCTCATTCAAGAATTCCACATCATTTCTTGGTTTATTATCAATAAACAAACGTACAGTATTATCTTACGTTACGCCTAGCTCTCGTAAATCGCTGACGCTATCGGATCACGAGTTCTCGCCCGTCAGAAAGGCATGTGTTTGCCAAATAATTTGCCGTTTTTTTTTTCTCTTAATTTTCACGAATTTCAAGCGTGATTTGAGTCATTAACGTTCCAGAGTTTTAAGTTCTGTTTACTTTTTTTTTCGTGTAGAAATGTGGTGACATTTTTTTGGCGCTGTGTGTATTTGGAGATGGAACACTTTTCTGAAGCTGTCGTCAAAGTTAATAATCAATTTTAGATATATTTAAGACCAGAGATCCATACAAAAACGAGTAAAACTATAAAATAAAACTTGTCATCTCACATATTAATATAAATTTGCTTTGGATAATTATTTTTCCCGCAAAGTTAAATATTGATTTCCTTTGTGTAACGAAACAAAGATAGTAGACAAATATTTTTAGAAGGAAATAAACACCACGTGTTTATTGACGGACTATTATCGATATTGCATAAATCACATAAGAAATTACCTTGCAACAAAGTTACAGTTTATCACTCAAAGTATATGATATACATTACTGATTTATATGAAACTAATATCTCCACAATTCCCTTTACGTCACTACTTAGTATTTACTCCGAATAAATAATAGTTCAAAGTAAATAACTGGGGGAAAATGTACGACATTGTTTGGCCACATCAACAGACACATAGACTATCTATGTACTATAAATCTTTCAGAAATAGCTCCCAGCTTTCACTAGTGATAATAAAACCAGAACGTATCAACTAGATAGCGATTTAAAATAGACTAGAGCTAGACACAAAAACATAAGAGGCAGAAGTTCTATAGGTACAAAGGGCTATTATTAGACACGTATGTATTTATCTTTTGGGGTCGCTCGTGTCGCCATTGTAGAATTCATTCACCGCTTAGCACCAGACGAGATCAAGGACGAGCGGGCTTGTCAAGAATTAAAAAAAAATCTCTGAATTACATTCTAAACTGTAAGGGGCCGTCACCGTCGAGTGTAGGCAGGCCAAAGAGGCACTTCCCTCTATAGATGGCCGATTTATAAAATAAGCCCTAAGACTGACTAAACAACAGTTGCGTACAGTCACAGCCGTAACAACAGGCCACGGGTCTTTTAATAAACACCTCTATGCTATAGGAGTCACTGACAGCCCGCTATGCAGAGCCTGCATGGAGGAGAATGAGACAGCAGCACACCTGCTTCTAAGCTGCCCGGTAGTCGCGGATTACAGGGCCAAGTACTTCGGTAACCCAGGTACCCTCTGTGAGATAGTTGGTAACAACAAGGCGTTGCTGGCCTTCCTTGGGGAGCTGGGGTGGATCGAATGACACATTTGTTTCACCTGCACGCAAAATACGCGCTTAGTCGTGGAGTTGCGGAAACCAGCCCGATTTACATACATACATACAAGGGGCCGTCTCCACGAGCGAGAGCATCGCCGGCGATATTATCGTCATGCCACGTATTTCTATAACAACTCTTATGTACGTGTCTCCACACGGCGATTCGATGAGTGAAAAAACGTCAACTCGTCGCGATTCTCTCGCTCGTGGAGACGGTCCCTAAGTGATGAAAAAGTAGAAACGAACAATGACACAAGTAATTGGCATTTGTTTTATTAAAATCAATTTGCTTAACCTTTTCCGAACTACATTGGGGTCGGCTTCCAGTTAAACCGGTTACCGCTGAATACCAGGATTTTACATGGAGAGGCTGCCTAGCGGGAGTTCAGCAACCTAGTGACTGACAGTCTAATACGATACTCCTTGGCAAGAATCACGTTTTATGGATTCCGACTATCCGTAAGGCGCCCATTACATGTTCATGCAAACGTCACTCAATTCCAAAAGTCACGAATGACGAATGACTGATGGTGAGTGATGGAATTCAATCAAAATTAGTCACTCATTCAATATGCGACGATATATTATTGACAGATATACGGGAATCGAAAACGGACAAGGACTGAACCCATTCCATAAACGAATAAAAACAGATCCATTCACTTAAAAGTCGTGACTAATGAAATTTCCAGATTTTCATTAGTCACGACTTTTGCAACCATCAGTCACTGCAGTGACTGACGGTTGCATGAAATTGATTGATGAAAATGTCGTGTAATGCATTACACGACAGGTTAACCGTCAGTCACAGCCTTGACTGTGGTTAAACTGACAGCAAAACCTATCGTGTACTGGGCGCCTTACGACTGTCAAAGTTCTACAAATAACAGCCGGGAGCAACAGCTTAACGTGTTTTCCGAGGCGCGGTCGAATCTCGGTATTTTAAAATGGTCACCCAGCCACGCACCGACCGTGGCAAGCGTTGCTTAACCTTGAAAATCGACCCATGCGGCTGTTATTATTTAGCCACGACTATTTGATTTATTAAAACTGTTCTTTTGATGAACTATGACTAAACAATACATACTAGGCTGATCCAAATAATCGGTTAGTTTTCTCTTTGCTCAGCGCCTATGGGTCCTAGCGTGATGTAAAATAGCCTGTAGCTTTCCTCAAGAATTGGGCTATCAAATGCATTTTTTTTAATCCAATGGTAGGTAGTTCCATGGATTAGCACGTGCACGTGTTTTTCTATGTTTAAACGTTCAAACATACAAAAAAAAACCCTTAAGCTTTTTTATCATTGAACCGATTTATCATTACTTTTGTATCAGCCTGATATTGTACGCAATAGTCTTTCTGTATCATACATCTATCGCATGCCGCTAACATTTCGTACGGCCGAGCCCCCGACCACGTGACGAATTAAATTTAGAACTAGCAACCGTTAAAAATACGAATAGCGCACTCCTATTGGCCGATTTTGAATTTGTGTTCGTGACTTTAGTAACGTTTTATGCCAGTTGGTTTTGTTTAACGACATTGTTTGGTAGTAGTGATCATGTAACAGGAGATGATCGTTTATTTTTTGATTTAGAAATTATACTAAGATTAAGATATCCTTTGGAAAGAAAGAAAGAAGAAAGAAAAAGCGTTTATTTGCGCCAAGCATACGCACAGGCTTTTCCTTTATCTAATTCACAGTCAAAAATGTTCTGTTAGTGGCCTACCTCTTCATCCAAAGGTTGTCTTGAAAGATCGCTTTTAGCGATAAGGCCGCCCATTATGTCACCTGTTATATTTTCCTTATGTGTCTGTAACTTATATGGTGTACATAATAAAGAGTATTCTAATCTCTTTTTTCTTTTAATGATGGGTAAACGTCAGATATTTTATTTATTCAGACGAGATCTCCCGCTCTGGGCGGAGCAAAGGGAGTCAGACTCTTACTGACTAAAACCCATCCGTGTTTTTCATAATGCCCTTTGCGTGCCAGGGCCGCGGTGACTCTTTCGAACAATTTCCGCAACCCTGGAAGGCACTGGTCTTAGCGGGCCCCGTCTACTATGCTGACAGCTTTGAGACAAATGGTCTACCTCCAAAAAACCATTTAGAGAACTCCTACATCACCGTCTATACTCCTTTTTCATTTCTCCTTTTGCATGTCCGTTGGAAGAAATTTCTTTAGAAATCAGCTGTTTCTTTGTACTAATAGTTTATGTCATATCTTACTGTTTCTCTGTGTGTACATAAATAAAGGGTAATCTCACAATATTACCTTTCAGCTTTATTACTATTCAATTGATGTTCTTTATTATGCTCGTTACGATTCTGTGAGCATGCGTAGAGCAGAACTTCCTTTTCTAGTGTCTATTTTAAGCTTTGTGGCTACATGTGTTTCACATCTGTGTGCCTTTGCTTATTCACTTCCCTACCCTGATGTGACGTCACATACTCTCAATCTGCTTCATTCCCAGGGTATCCCGATCCACTCACATATACAACATCTTCAGTATCATTACGTTAATATCGACTGGCTCGTCGTTAGCAGAGATATCAATCGCTGTCACCTGCAGTGAATGCTTGGCACTTGATGTATTTACGGCTCGTCAGTCATCAAAAGACAATGTCCAAATTCGCCCTGTGCAACAAAAGTATCGGACATACACAATAATTCATGTTCTATTTTATTATATCAGTTGCAAATACTTTTGTAACACGGACTAGCTGCAAGCCAAAACGAACATAAAAAGTATTTTCGCGAATAATAACATGAATCGCCGCCATCTTCACCAAACGTCATGCATGTCAAAAAAGATTAGGGATGTCCAATCGATTGTAATCAATCGATTTAATTTTTAAAGAACTGTAGTGTAATTATTTTTTAATATGAATCATATTCTGATTTTATTTCGAATAAAGAGCAAACAGAAGATACAATAAAAGCATTCAATTACCATTCCATATATTATTCCCTAAATGTATACTTAATTCAAAAAATCATACTGAGTATAGGTACTTTGTGCATGAGGTCATACTCGATTTTAAATAGATAGTAAGAATAATGCTGAAGTGATCAAAACCTTCGTATTTCACCATGATTCAGGGTTTTCTTATGATCGTTTAAGAAAGTGTGTGGTTTACTTTTAACTAAATGATTAGGTATTTACGACAATTAATATAAAAATAACTTTCCTTTTGGGCTTCGCCGCAATCGAATAAAAATACTTATCGTTACTGAATACATTAAGTAGGTAGGTACTATAAATGTTTTTGTTATCTTATACAAATGTTATTAAGTATTAATATTATAAAAAGTATCGAAGAGTGTTTTTATAAGTAAAGTAGGACATTGTCATCCTTGTAACAAAATCTTAGGGAATATCGATAAGTTGTATCGTATTTTTACACACACTCCAATTTTTGACGTCACTAAATTGTCACTAGACTGACTGTCTGACAGGTGGGTGCACCTGTGCTTTCACTGTTTACATTGGCGTCGCTCAGTAATATGCTAGGTAATATGTGTTCTGTGGCGTCGCTTGCTCTTTGTAATTGTGTCGGTGTGTTTTGATGACTTTCGGGACTACTAACATTCCGACTTGGCTATTATAATGGATTGCTTTCAAAAACGACTTACCTGGCTGTGATTTTCGGAGTATCGCTCAAACGATAACTTGGCAGTCATAAATGGACTAACGCATAAGCTATGGAAAGTCTATTTTGTGTAAATTGCGGCTCTGCTGGTGGTTCCATGTTGTTGGAAGATGAACAGATTCGTCATTGAGTACAACAATGGACTGCACCTCTTTTGGTAATTATATTATTTTTTGTTGTACCTATATTATTCTGTTTGCGATCTCTCAGAATTTTTTTACTAATAAGTTTCTATACTTGACCTTACACATTATGTTTGCAATTATCGTTTTCACAAAAAACAAAAAGAAACAATTTATAAAGTATTTTGGTATATTCATTATAATAGAAACAATCTGATAGGTAAATACTCTGTAAAAATACAATTGAACTAAGTATGTTTTTTTTTTTAGGTTCAAGCTCATGATCTCATATGCACCACTTTTTGGACAAGAGCTCAAGATATGACTAACACTTCAGTAACAAGTAATGTTGGTAGAAACTGTGCACTCTGCAATAGAACGTTGGCACCTCGGCCACGCTCACATCATCTGATTGCTCTGAGAACTGACACTCAATATAATGTGAATATCAGAAATATCATCATAGAAAGACTTATGCCATTGGAGGTACTATTATATATATTATTATTGGGCCATTTTTGATATTGGATTTGCAGTGGGTGCCATTGATCTAACTTGCTATTTTTTTTGTTTAAGATACATGCATCACATTATATTTGCCATCCTTTTTGGCAAATATGTGATCGTGCTGCCAGGCATTATTCAGCACCATCTTCATCAAGGGATACTCCTACAGCAAGCAATCATCCGGGTTGTGCCAATTGTGGTATTCACTTCAATAGACAAATACGGCATATTCTCCATAATTATGCCATTCTTGTGCAAACACAGCAATGAGTTGCACCACAAATAGTAAGCTTTAACTTCCATTTGTAACTATTTATATTTATAATGGCTCTGTATAGAAGAGAAAACATAAAATAAAAATGTTTATTTTATACTTATCACATGTTTTTATATTACAGGTGACTGCAAATGATTACATATGTGATGCTTGTCATACATTATTTGTTAATAGAGTTACCACAAGATTTGCAAGAAGTATTAATGGTTGGTCATCAACATGATCAACGTGTGGTATGTGGTTGTTCACTGGCACGAATCCAATGTTACTCCGTATAAGCAGAAAGTATCAGCCACATTTTAGATTGTGCGAAATTGAGTTCAACCCTGAGAGGTGAGAGACGTTTTTGATTGGTTAACTCTTGCAAGAAATTAGGCTGTGGTAAACATCAGATACCCATGCAATAACGGTCTTTGACCCTCATACATTTATTGACTTTCCAAGTAACAAAAACAGAAATAATGACATAAAGCTGTCCTGAATCTATATCTGAAACTTCTATCGTGATCCTTTAGGTTTTCTAGTAATGAAAACGGTTCATAATTTATTGTTTGAGTATCCACGAAGGGATATTATGGAAAAATCTATGTACTTTATTGCATGTTTATCTGGTGCCGACCATAGTATGCTTAAACTTGCCTGATGCGCTATTTTGTTTAGCTAATAGATCTTTTCTGGTCAGTTATGGTCATGCAACATTTGAAGTGTAAATTGTTTTATTTATTGTACTATAAATGCAATGTGTAACCAACAATATTTTTTTTTTGTTGTAGATTCAGCCGTCGGATTTGAATGAACTACAATTAATTAATTCCGAAACCATATGGAAATTACGAAGCAAAATTCACAGCCGCCATATCAGCAATAAAACATATTTTGTTTACATAGTAATTGATTCAGCTCAAATTGGTCGACAAGCAATCGTACAATATTGCTGCGCACGGTGCTGCGCCCATGTTGTGACCATTATTTGGTATTAAAGCTATGCAAGACATCAAAATAATATCGACCCCTGCACAGTTTTTAGACTATATTTTAATTGCCAATTTAGATGACCAATAAACATGAAATTAAAATCTGTGTTTTATTTCTTATTCAAACATAATCAGTAAGTTAAAGTAGGACTTGTAGGTTTAACACAACTTACCGGCTACCTAATTGGTAAGGCTGGTTTCATAGTCAAGCGTTTGAACAGCGCGCAATGTTTTATATATACATTAATATACACAAACATTTAATCTCACTCCAAAACCAATGCAAAGAATATAGGTATCCACTATCTACCTATGTTAATTAGATTCTATGCATTTAAATGTTGCACTTACCTATTTACTTACACTTAGGCTTTAAAAAAAACTGCAAAGGTTCCTAATTATATAGCTAGGTACTGAAAATAGCTAAATGTATTATGATTTTGTTAATCAGTTTCTTAAAGATCATTCGGAGTTATGAAAAACTATATCTAATATTCGTTGTTATGGTTAGATTATAACCTCAAAATCTGATACTTTTTTGGACATATATCTTTTCTGCAGCTAGTCCGCTATGAAAATAAGATCTTATAGGAGTTTACTAATGATCAACAATACAACACATAATTTTCCGATGCTCCTGGCTCCAGGGCGAACAATGTATGGGCGCAGAGCAATCTCCTTTGACAGATGGTGCAACGATTCGACATATTAGATTACTGAGCACATTTGCATATTCAATATTGGTTTAAGCCTGCAATATTTGATTGGGTTTAGATTAACATTCGAGGTTTTTGTTGCTGGATTCAAAATTAACAACTGTCTGTGATTTTTTCTTGTCGTGTGCTTGTTATATCTTGCAATGATATGAAATATGCTCATTGGTAATAATTAGTAATTTAATAGCCGGTATTTCATAGGTTTCAACATGTTCAGTTGTCAGCGAGTAAGTCAGATGTCAACCCTAATCAAGTTTTATAAAAAAGAAAAACAATGTTTGTGTCCTATAATGTACCTTGAATAGTTTGACGTCTGTCATGGTAACCTGAACATGTCCCAGATATTTGGTCTTACAAGTCAGTGTTTTTGAGAAATATCAAAACTGATGCGAAATTAATTACACCCCCCGTTTTTTTCGATTTCCTTCGTAACACATGCATGTAGTATTGTATACTCTTACATATTTTTATTTGGCAAGCAAAGCTGATGTTGACTATTCTGCCAATGTCTAAAGTAAATGGAGAAGAACGGAATTACTTTTTTTTCTATCTATATATATAAAAATGAATTGCTGTTCGTTAGTCTCGCTAAAACTCGAGAACGGCTGGACCGATTTAAATAATTCTTTTTTTGTTGGATTCGCCAAAATACAGGGAAGGTTTAAAAGCAAAAAAAAATGGGTAGGTAGATAGGGTAGGTAGGTAGGTAGGTAGGATAGGTAGGTAGGTAGGGTAGGTAGGGTAGGTAGGGTAGGTAGGTAGGTAGGTAGGTAGGTAGGTAGGTAGGTAGGTAGGGTAGGGTAGGTAGGTAGGTAGGTAGGGAGGTAGGGAGGTAGGTAGGGTAGGTAGGGTAGGTAGGGTAGGTAGGTAGGTAGGGTAGGTAGGTAGGGTAGGTAGGTAGGTAGGGTAGGTAGGTAGGTAGGTAGGTAGGTAGGGTAGGTAGGTAGGTAGGTAGGGTAGGGTAAGTAGGGTAGAGTAGAGTAGAGTAGAGTAGGGTAGGGTAGGGTAGGGTTGGGTAGGGCAAGTAGGGTAGGTTAGGTAGGTAGGGTAGCCAGTTGACGGGAGCGAAGCCGCGCGGGTCAGCTAGTATATATATATATTTTTTTTTACTGTACGTTTCGATTGTCCCTTCTAAAATCACAGGGTCACGACCTGTGTTGGTGTGGCGAGTCATAGCAAATAAGTGTGTACTGTGTTGACTAGGTTAAGTTTTGTATGGGTCTATGCCACCCGAAATAACAGTTTTATTATTTACTAGCAGTACAACACTAACAACTCATCTTTTTATTTTCTTCAGCACGTTCAAAGATTGTTTGGTAGACTCATTGATAATACCGTCATTGTTATCGTAGAATTAGCAATATTATAAAGAAGTTGTGTAACAATTCTGAAGTACAATAAATACGTATAGTATAGTCCACTATCTTTCAATCAACAAGTTGATTTAACACTTCAGAAACTGCTTGCAGACGTAAATCTATAAGCTAGATCTTTTATCGAGTATTTCTGATCAAACATTTCTCTCTTTTACGTCAAAGATTCTAACAGAATTTTTCCTTAGCCCTGATATAAATCAGCAGGCAAACTTGACTCTCATAATGTTTTGATGCATCGCTTCAATTGACGCAAGGCGGTAGGTGATAGTACTCTCGATCGTACGTCAATTTACACAAATTGTTAACAGATGAATGATAGCTTATCTCAGCTGAGATGAGAGATGAAGGTATCTGCAGAATGAGTCATTTGTGCCAAGTGAGCGCCACGCCTGCGTTGAGCATTGAGTAACGTTTGAAGAATTTAGTTAGCCGTACGTGTAGGTTTTGGTGATGAAATTAAAGACAGTGAAGGTCGACTTAATAACATTTTTGTGAGGAGGTAAATGAGGAGGTAGGGGGGCCGTTCAAATACTACGTAAGCAGAATTTTAGTCATTTTTAACCCCCCCCCCCTGATAGTAATCAAAGTTCTTACCCCTCCCTCCTATGCTTACGTAAGCATTGGTATAGTTTTTACTCGAGCGGGACCTCTTTCCCCCCACTTCTGTTATTTCTTACTTAACAATGAAACATGAGAGTAATACCAAAATTTAGAGAAAATAATCAAAATCTACTAAGATTTGTAAACAAAAAAAGGAAGTAAATATTGATGATGTAATCACTAGTTAAACCCCCCCCGGCCCCCATGTCATCAAAAATAAGCATAGTAAAGACCCCCCACCCCCCCTTGGTGCTTACCTAATACTTGAATAGGCCCTAGGTTATGTTTTTGTTTCTCAATTTTTCACGTACACTTTGTGAAATATACCTACCAGAAAGATAATAAACTTATTAATGAAATCCTCAAAACGGTCTTTCCTTCGGTATCCACCTCCTAACCCTAATCGGCATTTATTTAATCAAAACATCTTTTAGACTACCTTTCGCCCGCGACTTCGTACGCGCACATCCCGTTTTTTCCCGTTCCCATGGGAATTTCGGGAAATCCTTCCTTAGTGCTCCCCAAGGAACCTAAATACCAAGTTTTGGCGGTGCGTTTATTTATTTATTTAACAATTTATGTACACACATTACATAGAAAGATGAAAAGAAGGAAACAGAAAAATAGGTACAAAGGTAATGCTTATTTCAAAAGAAATGTCTTCCAGCATACCTGCGAAAGGAGAGTTGTATAAAAGATATGTAGACACCGTGTGTAAAAGGTATAAGTACTTACAAATAAAACAATAAACTTTAATATAACATATTACAATACATAAATATTACTAAAATAAATATACACTAATACATACTAAATAATATTATAAGACTAGCTGACCCGCGCAACTTCGTCTGCGTCACAATTTTCATCTATAATATAAGTCCTACCCTACTCCTACCCTAGTCCTACCCTACTCCTACCCTCCTCCTACCCTACTCCTACCCTACCTACCTACCTACCTACCTGGGTCTACCTACCTACCTACCTACCTACCTACCCTACCTACCTACCCTACCTACCTACCTACCCTACCTACCTACCCTATCTACCTACCTACCTACCCTACCTACCTACCCTATCTACCTACCTACCCTATCTACCAACCCATTTTTTTTTTGCTTCTGAACCTTCCCTGTATTTTGGCGAATCCAACAAAAAAGAAGTATTAAAATCGGTCCAGCCGTTCTCGAGTTTTAGCGAGACTAACGAACAGCAATTCATTTTTATATAAAAGGTTTTTAAAGCTCAAAAGAAATGTGTCCGCGCAATGTGCAATCTCGACTTTACTACAAGCTGTAAACCATATTTTAAAAACTTAAAATATTGACATTACCTTCATTATATATTTACGAATTGAATCTGTTTGTGAAATCAAATCCTAAATATTTCAATACTGCTTTTAAAAGCCATTATAGACAGTTACGTGACCAAAAAAAATTTGAAATAGTAGTACCGTATGGGAAAACAGCCTTGGTCAATAAGAGTGTTCTTTGTATGGCATCTCTGATTTACAACAAATTGCCTGACGATTTAAAAAAGTTACCCATTACACAGTTCAAGTCAAAATTACATAAATTCCTAATTGACAGATGTTACTATAATGTCCAAGAGTACCTGCAGGAAAAAAATATTGGAAACTTTAAGTATTTTAATTGATCTTGCTTATATGTATAATAGTAATTTATTCAATTATAATTATGTGTGACATCCTATAACAATTTATTATGACCTAAATTAATTTAATCAATTTGACATTTAGTATAAAATTTTATGATAATTTACTAGGACCTGTTTCTAATAAATCTGACATAACGATATTCCATGATACATAATTCAATATGACATGTACTAAATCTGACATTTTCATTTATAATTTAGATGGTGTAATGTAACTTGAACTTATTGAAACATTGAAATTTTTGATTGTGAGTTTAAATCCCTAATAATTTGCACACCATCAGGTAATAATACAGTGTATCTATCGACCATTATTTGTAACACCTTTATCAACCTGTATTATGCAAATAAAAGATTTGATTTGATTTGATATTTATAGATAAATAGATAAATAATAACACATACTTATATGCAACTATGACGGTAAAGAAAGGTTCTTTCACTCTTCTTTTAAAAACTGGAAGAGATTTGCAGTCTCTAATGTCAGGCGGCAGTGAATTCCACAGCCTAACCGCATGGGCAGTAAAGGAATAGGAGTAAAACTCAGTAGCGTGGGGAGGGGACTTAAGGATATTTCAAAGATGCGACCTGCAAGGCGCACCAGAAGGTCGGGAATAGGAGAAGCGTTCTCGCAGGTAGGAAGGCGTTTTAGGGTTGTGAAGGATGTTAAATAGCAAACACAATATCCGAGAGTTCCTGCGAAGTCGAATAGGGAGCCACTTGAGTACCTTGCGAAATCCAGAAACATGATCGTATTTTTTAAGGTTGAAAACAAAACGATTACAAATATTTTGCAAACGCTCAAGTTTATTTAAAAGCTCCTCGGTGGCATCCAAATCACAGGCATCAGCGTAGTCTATGACGGGCTGGATGAGAGTTTGGGCAAGGGAAATTTTGGTTTTCAAGGGCAAATAGCACTGGAAGCATTTCAGCGAGTGAAATGTGTAGTGCACCTTCCGACTGACTTCAGCGATATGGTTAGTCCACGATAAATAGGAGTCCATGATAACCCCCAGGTTCTTAGCCGACTGCGTATTCAATCTGGACTCCGTTCAACCAGAGCGGAGACTGTGTAGCAATTTCCAGCCTATTCCGCATATACCTGCCACCGATAACCAAGGCCTGAGACTTCTTAGGGTTGATTTGCAGACCAAAGGACCGCGACCACTCCCCAATCAACATCAAGTCGCGGCGTTGTCTGTCAGTCAGTCAGTAACGGAAGAATTTTATATATATTGATTGTTTGCATACCAGTGTATGATTTGATCTCAAAACTTCAGTCAATGCCAAATGTATGTATTCGATTTTTCAAATATTTGGAAGTAATGTCGTTTCTTTATTGTCATCATAACTTCTAATATAATATTTACACTACGTATTTCATAAAACTATAACCTTATACCAGTAGAGTTAGTAATGGAAAAAATACACAATGTAAAAACAAGCATTAGTATTTAGTACATTCAAATAGAAAAATGCGATCAATGTTACAACGAAACAAAAAAATACAAGCCTATTTTCTTTAGAGGTCATAGTAAGATTTATGACTTTCCAACTGTTGATCTGCGTATGCGCACATTTTAGGGGCGTGTGTATTCTGACGTAGAACAATTAAACTGTCTGCGATTATTTTGGGAAAACAATAAAATCGTTGTGTTTTAGCAAAAATGCAACAACAAGGTGATTTAAAAAAATATTGAGTTTCAAAAGTTCTGTTTTTTAATTAATCCGACGACGGAGAAGACGATACGATGGATTACGCTTTTCAGAGCAGATTTTTCATAAGTCAGATATTTTTTTGCTGGACAATCTATACCTCTATATATATACCTACTTCTATACTTAATGCTTCTAGCTGAAGAGTTTGTTTGCTTGAACGCGCTAATCTCAGGAACTACTGGTTAGATTTGAAAAAATCTTTCAGTGTTAGACAGCCCATTTATCGAGGAAGGCTATATGCTATATATCTTCACGCTAAGACCAATAGGGGCGGAGCAGTAACGAAAAATGTGACGCAGACGAAGTGGCGCGGGTCAGCTAGTAAATTAATATGGATGTTTTACATATTGTCTATACGATACAAAAGCTATCGAATTCCCATTTTTATTCCACATGCAAAAAAATACTACTGAAAAATCGGCTTTAAAATACATTATGCCCGACATTGTTTTAATTTTTCCTTGTCTTTTTGCTCGCTGAATTCCTAGAATGGCTATAAAATGAACTAACTTGAGTTCTTAGGTATTATTTGTATGACGCGAAACAATTTACGTCAAATAGTTTTATTACAGCGTCTTATCTTAATAGATAAGACGCTGTAATAAAATACATGTGTGAAATACATACGTGTTAAATTCTAACAGAATATTTAAGCTTTTATGGTAATCCATAAAAGCTTAAATATTCTGTTAGAATTTATTGCAAGCCTTCTTTTATGTCTACATGCTATGTACGTACTTACGTCCATGTAAATAGTGATATCTACGTTTAAATCGGCACGTTTTTACTTTAGTGACTAACAGTAGCGTAGCGAGGGGTTGCGGTGCACACTGGGCGATACCCGCTTAGAGTTGACACCCGACCGCTCGTTGACTGGTTTTTGTCACTATCGGGTGGCACTCCTAAACGTTTGAGGCAATGAAACCTGTCGGGAGCAGGGTGCAAACATTTTTGAGCTCGCTTCGCTCGCTCGTGCATTTTACTCTCTCTGACTTCCTGAGTTTTTCTGTGTGTGTGTGTGTGTTCAAATGTTCAAAATACAATAAAACCCTTCCGAGATGAGGTGCCAAAATTTCTTTAGTCCTTCAGGTTTTCTGCATTTAGGGGTGACACTCGTTCATTGACTTTTTGTCACGTTCGGGTGTCACCCCTTAACGGGCGACGTAATGAAACCCGTCCGTGGTGAAGTGTAAAAAATTTCGAGCTCGCTTTGCACGGTCTTACTTTCTGCACTCTTATTTTCTCGAGTGATTCTGTATGCCTCAGTAAAATCACTATGTTTGTGTATGAAATGATCAAAAGAAAATAAAACCTTTTCGAGTTGGGGTGCATGAATTTGCGAGCTCGCTTCGCTCGCTCTTGTGTTCTGCCCTCTCTCAGTTAATGAGCTTTCTTGCATCACTCCATAATGTTATTTTTATTTAAGTATGAATGATCAAAAGAAAATAAACCTTTCCGAGGTGGGATGTGAAAATTTTCGAGCTCGCTTCGCTCGCTCTTGTGTTCTGCCCTTTTTTGGTTTTTGAGTTTACTTGTGTTACTCAACAAAGTTGGGCTTAGAAAAAAATGAAAACAAAATAATCTAATTTTCGAGATTTTGTTTGTATGATGTAAGAACATTCCTGAAAATAAAAACCTGCAGCGCAAAAGGCACACCTTCCCCCTTCCTTCCGAAAAACGGCTTGTGATTGCCATAACCAGAATGAAAGGCCAAAGGCGCAACTCATTTTGGGGGAGTGAACCCCCCCTCATTTCGGGTTCACTTGTGGGATGACACCACATTTTCCGCCCCGGGTGTCACCTATGCTAGCTACACTACTGGTGACTAACACAATAACTAGGGCTTCACTGTTAAGACTTTATTTTCATGGTTCACAATCATGTCTTTAATGAAAGGCATGTATTTAACGCGGCGACAAACTAATCTGGTTTAGGGTTATAAAAATAATTAAAATGGGTAGCAAAAATAAATGATTGGCAGCTACAGTGAAGTAGCATTTTAAGTATAAAGTAGCAGCTTTATTTTGAGTTGTAAGCTTTGTTTAAATTTAAATTGGCAGTGATTTTTTGGCGTTTATAAAATTAACTACTAGGACCGGTAGACGGAGCCCCACTTCGCGAGGCTCCTACTTTTGATGGGTTTATAAGAAAATAACCACGAAGGGGATGGCGGGGTCTATTCGCTCGCTTCGCTCGCTCACTCGACCTTCTAACCTAACCTGTCCGAGTCGGGGTGCCCCAAGTCCAGAGCTTCGCTCGCTCTTGCATGTAATGCCGCTCAACTTGACCAGTCAAGGGAGGCCCGGTATGGCTTACAGGAGTACGTAAAACTTTTAACATTAGCCGCCAGAGTCATTATTTTTAGTGCCTCACCTATTATATCAGTTGCCCTGCTTAATATATTAGCAGCCAATATTTAGTTTTTATAATTAATATTTAGATCCTTGCCTTTTGTAGCTTATATGATATAATTGTGCTAAAAATATTTAATCGCTACCACGTTATTTTTTTTGTTAACCAAGTAGCTAGTCACCTAATAAGTTGTTATTCGCCTCAAAAATAATTAGCCTTAATGAAACACAAGCACTTCGCCCGCAACTTCGTTCGCGCGGGTTTCGTATTACAATTTTCTTAGGGATCTCTATTTTCTCGAAAACAAATTATAGCCTATGTAACTTCCTGATAATTATTTAGCTTGCTATTGGTGAAAAAATGGTTAAAATCGGCCCAGTAGTTTTGGAGCCTCGTATAGGTACAAATAAAAATCTTTCCTTTTTATAATATTACTAGCTGATCCCGCCAAACGTTGTTATGCCATATGAATAAAAAATACACTACAACCTATTCTCCGACCTACCAAATAGGTATACACAAAAAAAAAACATAAAAATCGGTCAAGCCGTTTCGGAGGAGTTCGATAACAAACACTGTGACACGAGATTTCTATATATTAGATTATTTATTATTAGTATAGATATTCTGATAATAAAATTATAGTTTTGTTTAAAACACAGAAATTTCTGCCATTAGCATAATTTTTGAATAATAAAGCCTGGAAGAGATCGCGGAATGCGATAATTGTATGTTTTTTAGTTTTAGGTTTCCTTTATGTATTTTTAATTTAGTGTACAATCTATATATATAAAAATGAATTGCTGTTCGTTAGTCTCGCTAAAACTCGAGAACAGCTGGACCGATTTTTAATTCTTTTTTTGTTGGATTCGCCAAAATACAGGGAAGGTTTAAAAGCAAAAAAAATTGGGTAGGTAGATAGGGTAGGTAGGTAGGTAGGGTAGGTAGGTAGATAGGTAGGGTAGGTAGGAAGGTAGGGTAGGTAGGTAGGTAGGTAGGTAGGGTAGGTAGGGTAGGAGTAGGGTAGGAGTTATATTATAGATGAAAATTGTGACGCAGACGAAGTTGCGCGGTTCAGCTAGTTAAGTATATAAAAAGCCTCATAGTAAGTTCTTTCCTATTGATATGTCACACGGCACTATAGATATGAAAATATTTTTATTTTGAATCCATATTGGCATCTAAAAGTTACCCCATACTTAAAATGTATTTATTTTCGTAACTCGTCCGTGTTAGGGTCACAGAAGGTCATTTGTCTCTGTCACCTCTGACCTAGACTAGAGTGAAGAGCAAACTCATCAAAATAAAAAATATATATGTGTACCTTTCAACTGAATCGGTCCAGTAGATTCGGACCAAATTGACAAAGAGACACATGAGTGATACTATAAGGGTTCTATACGGTGCCTACTCTAAAAAGTACAAAAAAAATATTTGGAAGTCAGTTGTATTTTTTTGTAAAAAAGTTTTTTATTTTTCACTTTTTATTGGTACCACCTCTAACAACACCTCTTGAAAGTAGCAGGAAAGCAAAATACGCAATTTCGTTTACTTGGATGATAAACTAAATACGTCATTTAAGTAAACGGTTTCCAGTTATTTTGATTTAAAAGCCAAACTACAGAACCGACATTGATGAAATTTAAATGGAACCTGTTTAAAACAATCTAAACATACAAAATAATAAATTGTATAAAAGCTTGCAACACTAGATTAAAATTTGTAATTTTTGTGTTGTGGCAAGGCTGCGTCCTTCCTGTTTAAGAGATTTTTACGAGCGGCTGTGTTCTGTTACTTAAAAATTAAATAATCCAGTTTTCCAAATTTTACACGCATTTTAATCCACACTAGTGGACGTCACGCGGTTTCACCCGCGTAGTTCCCGTTCCCGTGGGAGTACGGGGATAAATATAGCCTATGTTACTCCCTGATAATGTAGCTATCCATTGCTGAAAGAATTTTTCAAATCGGTCCAGTAGTTTCGGAGCCTATTCATTTCAAACAAACAAACAAATATTTCCTCTTTATAATATTAGTGTAGACATGCGTGCGGTGGTCCTTCGAGCCGGATATCCCAATCGGGTAAGTAATCGTTTCATAAAACAAGAATTTTCAAATCGGTTCATAAATGACGGAGTTATGAGGTAACAAACATAAAAAAAAATGCAATCGAATTGAAAACCTCCTCCATTTTTTGAAGTCGGTTAAAAATAAAATGAAAGTGACCTTTGTGAGGTCACTCTGTCACTTGCATTTTTCTACACAACCCTGAAAATCCGACAAGTAACACGATTATCGAAATTTATATATACTTTGACATTGCAGCCAGAAACATATCTATTTACTAACCAATCGTTGGTTTAAAAATATTTCGTTACGAACTTCTATTTATGTTACACTGACGTGAGTTTCAAGTGTAAGGCTAAATTTAAAAACTGAATGGAAAATAACTACCTACTATTATTATTAACACGTACCCTTAAACTTTTCAGATGACAGCGAACCCCCCTCCCCCTAAAGAAAATAATAAAAGTGGATTGAGGGCAATATGGTTTTTTATTTAAATATATGGTACCAAATGTAGTGCCAAAAAGAATTACTTTAATATCAATGTGACGGGTGTGAGAGAAGCTCGTGGCTAAAAGAAGCCGCACGGATCGATCTCTAAAGTTAAGCAACGCTTGCCAAGGTTGGTCTGTGGATGGGTGATCATCTTAACATAGCGAGTTTCCTCCGTGACTCGGAAAGCACGTTAAGCCGTTGGTCCTGGCTGTAATTTGTAGATCTTTGGCAGTCGTTACGGACTGTCAGAAGCCAGTAAATCTGACACCATGCTTGCCAAGAACTGCCGTAATACCCAATTAATGGGTTGTGGAGGTCTGGTAGGCAGCTGCACTACGTACAATACTGGTATTCAGCTGAATCTGGTTTGACTGGAAGCCGGAACCAATATAGTTGGGAAAAGGTTAGGAAGATGATTAATGTGACGGGTGTGCTTGTTATTGTCGCAAATTGATTTAATTTTAGGAGAAGGTTACTTTGGACAATTCTAACCATATTTCTGCCTCAGCATCAACTTGATTTCTGTATTTCATGCTTCGAGCGAGCAAGTTTAGTCCTGCACGCGCCAATATGAGTACAGCGTACCCCATGCGCCTTCCAGTCTCCTAGCCACCATTACGTAAATCTTGTTGCAAACCCCCTACCGTCGAATGGCGAACCCTTAAAGTTTCGCGTACCGCACTTTGAGAAACCTTGAATTATAGTATTGATATACCTAGATGATCTTGGAGACGATTATGGATTACTCTTTTTGCGAATATCTATATTAACGCGAGGGAAGTAGCGCGCAAAAGCTAGCCTTTATGAACCCGAGGCCTAGATTGACTTCAAAGATCAATTTTTCAAGCCTCCGCTGTCCGTCCGTCCGTCTGTCTGTCAGTGGGCTGTATCTCAAGAACCGTAATAGGTAGACCGTTGAAATTTTCACAGATGGTGTATTTCTATTGCCGCTATAACAACAAACAATAAACTAAATTAAAAATTAAAGGGGGCTCCCATACAAGAAACGTGTTTTTTTTCCGGTTTGTGATACGGAACCCTTCGTGTGCGAGTACGACTCGCACTTGGCCGGATTTTTTCATTATTTTAGTTTAACAAAATAAAGCAAACGGAAGAACACCGAATCAGCCGAATCAAATGGGTACTTGAAAACTGTGGTGCTAATATTGTTCTTGCTGTTACGTCTACTAAAAGGAAAACATCTAGTTAGTTAACTTCAATATAAGCATAATATTTCAGCTAGCTAAGCTGAAATACGTAGGTACTTAATATGCATCCCCAAACGGCCTTACAGAGCTGACGTGCGAGACGCCAGAATTCTTGACTACTGAGTAATTTGGAGAAATGCCAAAGTTGTAATTGTTTTTATATAACTTGCTAGTACGTCAGTGGAAATTCGACACGGTTTGATTATGTATTGCTTTCATTTAAACATTTAATATATTACGTGATCTTCTATGGCAACTAGCTGGAGGAATTATTTTATAAGAAAGTTCAAAAATATTGAGACTTCGACAACAATAATACCACAAACAACAGCGATGAACAGAATACAGAAACGTCATCATCATCATCATCATATCAGCTGAAAGACGTCCACTGCTGGATATAGGCCTCCCCCAAGTGTGCACCACAACAACCGGTCCTGTGCGTCTCGCATCCATCGGCTACCCGCGAACTTCACCAGGTCATCGGTCCACCTTGTGAGAGGCCGCGCCAACGCTGCGTTTTCCGGTACGCCGTCGCCACTACATAACTTTTCCGCCCATCTGTTCTGCGAGCAATGTGCCCTGCCCACTGCCACGTTAGTTTGGCGATCCTTCGGGCTATGTCGGTAAATCTTCATTCGTGATTTGATCACGCAAGGCAAAATCCAAGAATTGCATTCTAGACATAGAGAAACAGTTTTTAACAGACTTCCAAAAAACGAGAATGTTTTCAAATCGATACTTGCCATTTGGTCCCATACAAATTTAATTCAGTTTGGCTCAGTAGTTTTTTGCTTATTTCCATTTCTACGTAGATGAAGACGTCGTCCAAGTATCACCACTTAATAGTGTAAAATAAAAAACTTTTTTACAAAAAAATATAACACAAACAATAGTGTTTTGTTTTTAATAAAAAAATAAAAAAACTATGAGTATCTTTTCTAAAGGTCTTGGTAGTTTATTGACCCCAAATTGCAATACCAACTTATCCGTATCAGACCAGCTTGTGAAAACGTCCTACGCAAAAACTGTCTCTTGAAAACTAAGTGAAACCAGTCCCTGCCGTGGGTAGGGTAAAAGCTGCGCTTTCGCTATTATTTACGATCGTAATAACAGACTCGCGATCATAAACCACTGCTATGATTATACAGAGTCCTGGCTTGTGACATCAACGGTTAATTATACAGGGTGTTTCGGAAGTGCGTAGTCATATTTGAGGATAATATTATGTATCTGATATACAGTTAAAAATATAGCAAAATAAAAAAAAATAGTAAAAAGGACACGGAAAAATCCACTAAAAACGAACGAACGTACACGAAGGGTTCCGTACCAAAAACTTTAATTTTTATTGTTACAGCGGCAATAGAAACACACAAATTGTAAAAATTTCAAGTGTCTGCCTATTAAGGTTCTTGAGATACAGCCCGCTGACAGACAGACGGACAGCGAAGGCTTAGTAATAGGGTTCCTTTGGGTACGGATCTCTAGTTTAAAACAAATAACTTCAAGCAATCTGATGCAATTGTGGCCATTTTTTAGTCTCCACTACCCCCACATACCAAAGACAAGTAAAGAATAAGAAACAAACGCCACCAGAACAGATACAGAACATAAATATAATCATCTTTAAACCTACAGAAAAAACAAAAATAGCAAACGTCACACAATGGAAAGTGAATTTTCCATTGTGTCACATTTTTCAGGCTTAGGTGTTACGAAATAAACATTTTTAGCGATTGTACAATGTTCAACAAAGTTTTGACGTGATATCGTCTCATAAATCGATGAACGCCAGCTGCACGCACGAAAAAGTGTCACGTTCCGCTTGAGCCGAGCGTGCAAGCGAGAGCGCGGAACAAGCGATAGAGAGGCACGATCGGCCTAAGCGTTCAGCTTGTTTGTTGAGAATTCAATTGTTTTCTTGTGACGTAAAATTATCTATTTTTTTCAGAAGGCCGTATATTTATGAAAGTAGGGTTTTCGTAAGGTGTTGCTGCCAACAATTCTTCAAGGCTTCCCCCATATTGCGGGCTGAGTTTCGTTAGAAGTTTGTAAAAGCTTTTTGAGTAAGAGGAAGATGAAAGGCGAGGTCTTTGTTTTGAGTTTCTCATATTTAAGGAAAATGTGTGATTTAAATTGAAAATGTAACAACGAATAGCTGAAGGTTATTTATAAGGCTTTCGTGTATGAAATAAAGTGTCACACTTATTTTGTTTTAAATAATATTTTCAGTTTTTACTAAGCTTTCCAATTACCTTGCGTTGGAGACCACCGGCTATACTATCCAGTTTTAGCCGGATGCAGTTGAATACCTGTATTTTAAAAGTAAATTCCCTAGCCCTAAAACAGGTATTAACTGTATTACAGGCATCAGTGTTTTCACCTGTTTTTTCGAAATTTACATTAAAAAAGAAATAAAAAATCTATATTTAGAATTAAACTAACACAATGGAAAGATTGATAGATAAACTTTTGCGCTTTTGACCATCCGACTACCAAAGTATTAATATCTACTGTCGAAAAATGTTATATTTTTAGGGTCTAAAATTGAGCCTACTGATTAAGTTTATATTACATTATATTTGTTAATAATAAAAAAAATATTATTATAACTTAAAAAAAAAATCAATTCCTTCACTAATTACTTCTCCGAACTTCGTTCCATCCGGGTGTCCCGTGACACCTCTCAAGTTTTTATTATTATTTTTTAACTATTTATAGGCGCGTGTTGGCCATATGGTGTCGGCCGGTGCTGTATGGTGCCGTGAAAGAATAATACCATCCCACCACTTCCCTGGGTGACGTAAGAGGCGACTAAGGGACTCACCAGAGAATGGGCAGCAGCGTTCTCTGTAAAACGCAACACCATACCCTGCGATCGCCAAACCGCCTGCCAAGCGTGGCGATTATGGCAAACCCTCCCCCCCTTTGGGGGAGGCCTATATCCAGCAGTAGGCGTCTTTCGGCTGATATGATGATGATGATGAAGCACGCGTTTGACCACTATCTCACCAGATTGTAAGCGATGATGTGGTCGAAGATGGAGCACGCTTGCGTAGAAGTAACCTATTCACTCTTGACTTAAAGATTTCTAAGTAATAAAGCATTCAAAGTGCAGTTTATGCAAATGGGTTCGCTGAACGAACATCGCCCACGGCTCTCGGGACATTGTTTGGCAATGACTGCAATGGAAGGAGAAAGTGAGCCATGTGTTGCGAGACAGTTTAGTAATTCTTAAGTTAACTGCATTTAAGAGAAGTAGATTAGTACCAGTTGAAAAGTAAGACGATTCAGACGAGCTCTTAAAAGGTATAATACGAAACAATAACAAAGCAAGATGTTGAGATCTGATTTATTTATTTATAAATAGAACGGCCGAAGCCAATTACACTATTTAACATATAATTTATTTGACCCAGTCATGCATTCTTCTCACAAAAAATCAAACATTCTGATAGTATCATCTTCCATTCATCCGCAAACATATCAAGACTTGTGTTTGAGACCAGGAGAGCGTTAATAGCGGCTACTGTCCGAGGAATAGGTGACTTCGAGTGTGCAATAGTACGGCTACTTGGAACAGCCAGTAACCGGTGTTTTCTGCCACGACAGTAATTGTCTGGGACAAAAAGATTGCAGATTTCATTGTGCAGATCAGGAACATCGATAATCCCTCTAATAATTTTAAATATTACAGTCTGATATAACCACTATTAGGTATGCAAAAGTTTAGATGGCTGGATGTTTGAACGGAGAGCTAAATTATAGTCTGGAATCGCGACTTTGTACGCGCATATCCTGTTTTTTTTCCCGTTCCTGTAAGAATTTCGGGAAATTCTCTCTTAGTGCACTCCTACAATCCCCAAGGAATCTACATGCCAAATTTCAGCTTTCTACGATCAGTAGTTTCGGCTGTGCGTTTTCTGTCACTCAGTCACTCAATCACTCAGTAACGGAAGAATTTTATATACGAGTATTAGGATTGATTAAGGCTGCTCTCTCGAGAAATGCTTAAAAACAGCGTGCAGATGAAGCAACTTTTCGTCGGCATTTACTGCAAAATTACATCTGAAAAAAATAGGTATACTACATGATATAATACGTAATTTGGTTTAGCCGGAATTTATGTATCGGTATCACATAATAAGAAAAAGATATCACCAAATCACCTCCAAGTCGTTGAGATGAAACCATTTTACTACTTCATTTTTTAACAAAAGTCTAAAAATAAAAATATCTACTGCTTTGCAATACAATACGAAAATAATTTGGTTTTGTTGTATGTCATTGGCATGTATACAAGCCTTAAGATTGTATTACTAGAAGGCTACAAGAAAAGAGGCAGATGAGGGAGAGAGGGAGAAAAGACAAGAAAAAAGTGGATTATATGAAAGATGATGAAGTGGATTGTTGGCAGCTCATAGAGATATTTTGAAGACTACAGTCTTAAATCAATCGATCAAAAACATGTATTTAAAAAAAATTTTGCAGAGCACAAGCCTTTAATTTCGTGACAGTGACAGCATTGGCAAAACTTTTCATACAAACCAAGGGTATTACTGAGGATACACCATGAAGGAGGCGACAATTAATTACATGAGTTCAAAATGGACAAAGGGGGGGGGGGGGTGTGGGACTCACGAAATTTTTGATGGGAGGATGGAACAGGATCTATGAAATACTCATATAGACTATGTGATTTCATTGACTCACGTAAAACACACACGCTATAGTATCTCACTAAGGAGGACGAGGGAGTGTAAAGGGCACAGAACCATTGTGGTATAAACCAGCCGCCATTTTGTTTTTAAGTTTCGGCGCACGATTAAACATCAAACGTGCATATATGGGTACAGGACACTTCAACAAACAAAAAATGTTGTAACATGGTGCCCTAAAGTGTCACGTTGCCGTGACTATCATTAAAAATGACTTGATTATGAGCATAAAATCATAAGATTAAATTCAAATATTTCCAAGCTTGATTTAATCATTGGCAGCGGGGGAGCTATGCTAGCTCCCATAGAAAAAAATTCGAACTCCTGTGAAAAAAATCACCTCACCTAAATTAATGTCCGCCCCCCATAAGAACTTGATAGCTCGTAATAATTCTGATTATGGCTATAGCAGTCCACTCTAATATTCAGCACACATTCCAGGCTCTCTGGCTTTACCGAAAGTAATTTGTCAATGTACAATGTACTTTCAAGTGTCATTCATGTAAATGTGATGGATTGTATTACAGTTTATGCAGATGCGATTGCTCAGCGGTTAACAACGAGGCTATGAGAGCAGCGCCCACGGGACATTATTCGAAGTTTGGTGATGGTGATAGAAAGTGGACAGTGTGTTGCAAGATTACTGCTGCATTGATGCTAAGTGCAGTTTAGAGATCATTTGTGTTGTTGAATGCACTATCTTTGTGTGTTTTTATGTGTGCCAAATAAACAAGTTTTCTTTCTTTCTTTAACTGCATCTCCCTTTCTAGCTCTAGTCTTTTTTATCATTTATCTGCTTTGGCTTCTGGCTTTTTGCTAGTTCATCTATGAAAAGAGTTCTTGGTCTATCACATCGATGCTAATGATCCATAGCGAAGGAACTCTGTCTGCCTGTCTTTCTGTTTTTTACCTCTTTAACGTCTTAACGCCAGATCGGCTATTCTATGTCCTGGATGAGGACTAAGAATACTAACACTTTAAGTGTCTCAATAATGGATCATATTACAGTTTATGCAGATGCGATTGCTCAGCGGTTAACAACGAGGCTATGCGAGCAGCGCCCACGGGACATTGTTCGACGTTTGGTAATGGTGGTAGAAAGTTGCCAGTGTTGCAATATTACTGCATTGATGCTTAAGTGCAGTTTAGAGATCATTTGTGTTGTCTTTAGTAAGTGCATTGGTATTTCTGGCTAAAGGCTTTTTTTATCTGCGTTGGCTTCTGGCTTGTTTATTTCAGAGTATAGCTCGCCTTGGTCTATCTTTAGGTCTGACACATCAAATCTACAAATGACAGCCGGCACCGAAGGCTTAGTGTGCTTTCCGAGGCCCAGCGGAATCTCGGTACTCAATGGGGGGTCACCTATCTGCGAGCCGACCTCGGTAAGCTTTGCTTAACCTCGAAGATCGGAAGAAGAAGGAGGTGGAGTAGCTAAATCATGACAGAAGCACGGTATGCTGCTGTCCCGATTTAGCCAAGACCTTCTCCTATCACGGGATGCGGATGATTGTTTAATTAGTGTTCACTCTCATTTTAATTCAATCTGCATTAAAAGAAACATTCAAAGGTCTCGCTACAACCAAATATGCATTTATTAATTGCCCATAAACTTCACGACTCATTGCAGCTTGTCTGAGGTTCCTAGTAATCACTATAAAATCGGCATGCGATCATGTTTAATGTACTGTTGCCAATTGATTATTTTACTCAACGAAATTTTCACGAATATGTTACTGTTGCTTTGCGGAACTATTTCTTTATATGTTTAGAAATTCATTGAAAAAGAAGAAAATAGAAAAAAAAATCCAAAAAATGTAACCGACTTCCAAACAAAACACTACAAAGTATAAAATAACCTTCATTTCGGAAGTCGGTGTTTTTGGTTTTCTTTCTTTGTTTTTTTAATACCGATTTCCGAAATTAAGGTTTTTTTATACTTTGTAGTGTTTTGTTTGGAAGTCGGTTATATTTTTTTGTAAAGAGTTTTTTATTTTTCACTTTAAGTGGTGATACTTGGACGACGTCTTCGTCTACGCAGAAATTGAAATAAGAAAATAAGCGTGACCAAATGTCAAGTATACGGCATCGAACTAAAAAAGAAGCACAGAAATCAGATCTGAAACCTCGGAGTAATCGGTGCACATACATAAAAAAATACTGACCTAATAGAGACCCCCTCCTTTTTTGGAAGTCGGTTAAAAATAACATATCACTTCATCACGCTTGCATTTTCCGAATAATTAGGCAGAGATGTCTCCTATCATCGTCAGCATCATTACAACCAAAAGACGTCCACTGCGCAACATGGGCCTCTATCATGTGTCAGCAGGCCAGTAATCGGTCTACCGAAGAGCACCTGAATTTCATACCATGAGATAGGAGACTAGTCTATTATCTACCTATCAAGTGCCCACATACCCCGGATCTGGGCCACTACTGCGAAATTCCAGATTGAGAAACCTTATGGCACTCTGCCCCACCAGGAAGTCGAATCCAGGACCGCTTCTCGGTGCTTCTGACCGCTGGACCAATGAGGATATCTATATATATAAAAATGAATTGCTGTTCGTTAGTCTCGCTAAAACTCGAGAACGGCTGGACCGATTTTAATAATTCTTTTTTTGTTGGATTCGCCAAAATACAGGGAAGGTCTAAAAGCAAAAAAAAAATGGGTAGGTAGATAGGGTAGGTAGGGTAGGAGTAGGGTAGGAGTAGGGTAGGAGTAGGGTAGGAGTAGGGTAGGAGTAGGGTAGGAGTAGGGTAGGAGTAGGGTAAGAGTAGGGTAGGAGTAGGGTAGGAGTAAGGTAGGAGTAGGGTAGGAGTTATAACAAAATGAAAATTGTGACGCAGACGAAGTTGCGCGGGTCAGCTAGTCATATAATAAACATCGGCTAAACTCAAGGTTCAGAAAAAATCTTTCCAAGGGTAAATGGGACGAAAGTATATACTAAACGAATACAGACGGACTACGTATTACCCTTGAACTTGTGACCAAAGACTTGTTTACTTGCAGTTAAAGTAGTTTGTTTCTGGTGCTTAACTTTTGCTATTAAATTATGGTAATTATCCCACAGACAAAAGTAGCCATTTGAAGCGGTCTTTGCAAAGATCATGTTCAGAGATGAAATAAAAATTAAATAAAGAAAAAGTGTTTATTTGCGTCAAGCATGACGAATATCATATAAGAAACAAAATAAGTGACTTATACAAATGTAGAAAATATGTGTCATATTTGCGCAATAGGGCCATTGCTAAGCATAACGCTGGAACTCATTTGCGAGCCATAGCGCTGGATTTCAGCGGCTGCCGGCGTTAAATATCTTCCTGTGGAAAACCTCCTAGAAAGGGGAGAATACTTCGGTATTTTGAAACTACCTTTGGTCGGAACGCTTGTGCCAATTCACCACGTTCCCTCGACCATGTATTAGTGTACTAGTTGACCCGCGCAACTTCATCTGCTACGCTCCTATTGGTCTAAGCGTGATGATATATAGCCTTCCTCAATAAATGGGCTATCTAACACTGAAAGATTTTTTCAAATGGGACCAGTAGTTCCTGAGATTAGCGCGTTCAAGCAAACAAACTCTTCAGCTTTATATGTTAAGTAGATGCGTCCCTTTGGTAGATTAAGATTTTTACTCCAGCTGTTGCTAGAAGTTATAGTGTCAGTGTCAGAGGTTCAGCGATTGGCACGTGCCTACTTTGCCTTAGAGATAATCCGCCTCTGTCGGTCAAACACCTGTCGCTTGAACCCGCTACCTCATGGAAGATAGCCTAATATTTTAGTCCGGGCACAATGATTTTGGACGAAGACGTCAAAGTTAAAAGTAATTTATTCAAATTTTGCTGAGTGACAGTAATTTTATGTCAGCGTTTACAAAGGCAGTCCCCCAAAACGCCCGCCCGTCACCACTTCCTAGTCTTATAGCTGGGAAGAAGTGGCGCAACAAACTCCCCAGCAGCACACCTGTCTGCTAATTTTGAAGAACTTGTAGCGGCGTCAATGCCGCCGCAAGTAAAAAACCAATGGAGGAAATCTACATCGCAACAAAAAGAACCCCAACGCCATCTATCCAACTAGCAGCGAACTACTACGTCGAAATCCTGCATCGCGCAAGCAGAGTTTACCAAGCGATTTGAACATATAAACCAGCCCGAATATCAACTATCGGGCAGTTGCCCACACCGGACACAACAACCGTCCAGTCGAAGGATCCAGCGTTTTTAATGGAGGTTTGCGAGACTTTACTCTCTGTTCCGCATACCTCTAAAACTTACACAATCAAAATTCTACCTAGCCTTTTCCCAACTATGTTAGGGTTGATCTCCAGTCTAATCGGATGTATGATTTTAAACAAATATATCTGTCCCTCTCGCGAAAACGCTGTTTTCTATGGTAGCTGTATAGACGTCGTGGACTTTGACGTCAAAGTCCATATCGGACTTCTCTTTCTAATTGTAATCTTTGAAGCTTTATAACTTCTTCGCTGATGAAGGTATTTAAAAAATAATTTCACAAGAGCTAATAAGTATTTCATGTTGCAAATAAAACAATCGCATGCATATTCCCTACAGGTGGTCGGGGTACCAGTACTCGGTAATACGATACCTCTTGGCAAGACTGCTGTCAGATTTTCTGGCTTCAGGCGATCTGTTACGACTTTCAAATATGCTGAAATAACAGCCAGGACCAACAGCTTCAAGTCATTCATTCAAATTAGGCTCAGAATCAGCACTTTTTAAGCGACAAAATTTACATAAAGACAGTCCCACAAAACGCGCGGCACTACTTCCTAGTTTTACAACTGGGAATAAGAAGTGGCGTAACAATCTCTTCAGCAACATATCTGTCAGTTGAGTTTGAAAGATTAGAATGTATCATCAATATATATAAAATTCTTCCGTTACTGAGTGACAGACAACGCACAGCCGAAACTACTGGTCGTAGAAAGCTGAAATTTGGCATGTTAGGTTCCTTGGGGAGTGTAGGAGAAACCTAAGAGAGAATTTCTCGAAATTTCTACAGGAACGGAAAAAAACAGGATATGCGCGTACGATGTCACGGGCAAAAGCTAGTTTATACATATAATACAAAACGTAGCACATGTCAATCTACATGTTCGTACAGTGAGATCTATATGCTCGTACATTGACCAATAAAACTCTAGTGTTACGTAGGTGTTAGGAAGTACAGGTACTGTTTACACTAGGTACCGAGCTGTTTGCACCGGAAAATGACAACCGCCGTAAGATTGTAAAATGACGCGTGAAAATGTTTTCTTTTTTTCCTAAATTTGACACTTTGAGTATATTGGAAACTATTGAATTTAGATGGGATTTATTGTATACAAAACGATTTTTTCGTAATTTATCGAGAAACTACAATCTAATCAAGATTTATTACAATCTTTCGGAGTCCGCAATTTTCCGGTGATATATATATCTGTGGTCACTTAAAACGTTAAAACATACAATAAAGACAGTCCCACTAAACGCGCGCCCGTCACCACTTCCTAGTGTTACAACTGGGAATAAGAAGTGGCGCAACAATCTCTCCAGCAACATATCTGTCTGTTGAGTTTGAAGAACTTGAATTTATCCTAATATATTAAATTCTTTCGTTACTGACTGATTGAGTGACTGACAGACAACGCACAGCCGAAACTACTGGTCGTAGAAACCTGAAATTTGGTATGTAAGGTTCCTTGGGGAGTGTTGCGGGCAAAAGCTAGTGTATACATATAATACAAAACGTAGCACATGTCATTCTGTATGTTCGTAAAGTGAGCAATAAAATAACCCTACAAGGTACTGCTCAAGAGTTACGTAGGTGTTAGGAAATATAGGTACTGTTTACTCTACCGAGCGTGTTTGCACCGTAATTGGATATATATCTCCGTCCACAGGAGTGGCTCTGAGCACTCGATATATAGTGTTGCCAATTTAGTGACTTTGTCGCTAGAAGTGACGACTTTCGTTGAAGTCTTAGCGACAAGTAATAAGATTTGACGACAAAAATGTTTTAGCGACTTATCTGACGACTTTTGTAGTATGGATATATATATTTATATAAATAATTTTTTTTTAACTCGACACACATGGGAAATTCAAACTTAAGTTGCAATCGTTGCTGTAGCTTCAGCTATTTAAATAAATATTCAATTTTTTTTTTTAAATGTAATTTTTCTATTATTTTTTTGGGGCCGAAAAGTTCTCGAGTGGCGACCGCGTACCGGATGACGCAACGTTGGAAGGCCTCCCCCATGGTGGACTGATGACCTGTTGAAGGTCGCGGGTAGCCGATGGATGCGGGACGCGCAGGACCGGTCGTTGTGGCGACGCTTGGGGGAGGCCTATGTCCAGACGTCTTTCGGCTGATATGACAATTATGATTTATTTTTTATAGACTAGCTCTACTTAAATAATTAATTTTTGGAGAGCGTTCGGAAATTATCTAGTTTAAGATTTAGACAAAAAAGTCAACTATTGTGTAAAATTTGCAAAAGCGACTTGCACATCAAATTTCAGAATCGGTTTTAGCGACTTTGTGGCGACTTTTGATATTGGCTCTAGTGACTCGAATTTATAGCAGTTGGCAGCACTGCTGACATACGCTCACTGAGGGCCTTTTAGCGACTTTCTGGCGACTTTTGATATTGGCTCTAGTGACTCGAATTTATAGCAGTTGGCAGCACTGCTGACATACGCTCACTGAGGGCCTTTTAGCGACTTTCTGCCGACTTTTGATATTGGCTCTAGTGACTCGAATTTATAGCAGTTGGCAGCACTGCTTACATACGCTCACTGAGGGCCTTTTAGCGACTTTCTGGCGACTTTTGATATTGGCTCTAGTGACTCGAATTTATAGCAGTTGGCAGCACTGCTGATATACCCTCACTGAGGGCCTTTCCTTTATAATTGACGGAGTGAATTATTATCTGTTTCCGGAGTTACAGCGAGTACTGTTTCCTATTTATTTTTGTCTGCAATTTGTTGTGTAACGCCCGCGGCGGATATAATTGAAGGAACGTTATCTAAAAGCGTTGTTTATTTTTGTCTATTATTTTATGCAGTCTGTCAGTCTCCTGGTAACTGCAACGAGACTTGGGGTTTTACAAAGTGTTTTGATTAGTTGAAGGTATTTGGTTTGGGACCAAAAGGCTCCCTAAGATTAGTGTAGTGTACCCGTACAAAAAATCTCTATGATTTGACGTATCCGTGTCCTGTCTACGGGGGCCATAAATATTTTAGTTAGTAAATCCACAGTCATCATATCAGTCGAAAGACGTCCACTGCTGGACATAGGCCTCCCCAAGCGTCGCCACAACGACCGGTCCTGTGCGTCTCGCTTTCATCAGTTACCCGCAAAAAAAAACACGATAGTAAATCCACAGTGGATGTTAGTAACTACTTGGCTTATTATTGTCAGTAACATTCAACTCGATTTAACAACAATCATTTACATCCCTCATCATTGCTTATTAAAAGTCATTAAACTATAATCAACCGTGCCAAAAGCAACAAAGATGTCTTCACCAAAACAACACATGAGCACATGCTTCAAACACGTTTGAATACACGTGCTTCTGAACGTGCTTTCACAAGCACGTATATGTCAAAATAGCAGATAGAAGTGAATAATTCTACGCCTCATTGATTGTTCTTCACACTGATTTGCATGTAGTATACGTAAGGCTAAGTCAAGTATCACTTGATGTCAGGCGCAGATGTGGTCGACAATGGAACACGTTTGCCTAGAAGTAACCTATTCACTCTTGAATTAAATACCCCCAGATTGTAGAAGCAGGAAACAGACAGGGAATTCCACTCCTTAGCTGCGCACACAATTAAAGAATATAATTACTTTTTTACTTATTGTAACATTGAAATTTTTGATTGTGAGTTTAAATTTCTAATAATTTGCACACCATCAGGTAATAATACAGTGTATCTATCGACCATTATTTGTAACACCTTTATCAACCTGTATTATGCAAATAAAAGATTTGATTGAATGATTAAGTGTTAGATTTTTCCCATATATTGCGTTTTTACGAATGTACATGATAAGCGCAATAAAATGAACTGTTTAATACAATGTTGAGTTTCTAAAAATAGAGATGCTTATTTTGTAGTTCCAACGTCAGTTCATTGAATCGTTTACTGACTACAATGATTTTGTTTATAGTTAGAAAATAACTTGATTGTTATGTACGGAACTCCCGAGTTAACTATGTAAAGTTAGGCGTCGTAGATAGGGTTGCCAGGTAGGAAAGCCAAATAGACCAGCTAATTTGGGGGTAGTCGGTAGACTGAATACGATGAGCCCGTTACGTCTAATGCCAGGATCCACGCGATTTTCACTTTCATTTTCCGTTTTTTCTGCAACAGTCATTGCTATTTTAACTTTTACTTTAGGTTTTGATTATAATTGCCGCGCCGAACGTGACAAATGCCACGTCAGCTGGCCCAGTGGCTTGCCATTGGTCGACTGATGCGCCATGTTGGCAGTTTGACACATTTATTGGATACACACTACACAGATATAAATGTTACTTTTAACTGTATAGTTTTTATATTACTTTATTTATTTACGATTTATGTTTATTCTATTTAAGTACTATGTTTATTGTGTTTACGTTCGTCCGTGTGTCACTGTGGAGTGCCAACTGAAAACCAGCGCTGGGTGTCTGACGGCCAGCAAATGCTGAGATGGTTACCCTTTCGGTATGGGCACGCTCAGCGCAATTGTGTACCTACTATTACTTCTGTTTACTCTGTTGCTGTGCGTTTGTCTGTGCTGAATAAATGATTTTCTATTCCATTCTTCTATTCTATTCTATAATTTAGTCGCACTTTTAGGTAAAATTTAATAAAAAGGCCGGACAACTAATACTACTCAGGAATGTCTTTAAAATAAACTATTGTTTTTGCAAGAACATTGAGGCTTTCTGACTCATCAAAGTAAAACCGTATATATTATGCATTTTATTAAATTGGTAAATTATTAAAACCTAACAAAAGCTTGCCGTATGGTGTCGGCCGGTGCCGTATGGTGCCGTAAAAGAATAATACCATCCCATCACTTCCTGTGGGTGTCGTAAGAGGCGACTAACGGACTCACCAGAGAATGGGCAGCAGCGTTCTCAGAAAACGCAATACCACACACTGCGATCACCAACCCACCTGCCAAGCGTAAGGGCATAGCCAGCAGTGGACGCCTTCCGGCTGTTATGATGATGATGATGAACAAAAGCTGGACAGGGCCGGACATGGTCTAATTTGGCCAGACACGCATCCTAAAAGCCTATGTCCGGCTTTATCCGGACGACTGGCAACCCTAGTCGTAGAATATTTAAAACGTGATAGTTATAGAATTTATCGGGCTGGATATGAATAATTGGATGACTTCATGATAACAAATAGAGAGAGAAGCTATCTACAAAGTGAATCATCTACGGTATCCTATTTGTTTTATAAACGCAGCCAGTAGTGTGTACATTTGCATTTTTGAACAGTTGCTTTATTGTTAGCATTTTTTACAGAATATAACTGCCACGTAAACCCATTTCAAAAGCCATATGTTACACAAATATCAAGGTATTATGCTTTATGCGGCTTTCACCCGCGGCTTCGCTTGCATTTTTTTTATAAAAAGTCATATCCTATGTTATTTCTAATACCTCCAAGAATATGTGTACAAAGTTTAATGATGATCGGTTAAGTAGTTTTCGCGTGAAAGCGTAACAAACAAACTTACATTCACATTTATAATATTAGTAGGGATGACTATTTTGCGAATTCCAGTTTCATAATCTTTTAGTATTTCTGCATTAAAATACAGAATCGAGTGGGTGCCATCTTGAATGAGTTTGGCAGGTGTGCATGACGTCTTGAAACGTCAAACGGAAACTGTGCAACTACCCTGCTCCAATACAGAAGACAATGGAACAGATTACTATAAAAGGAGGGAGGATTTTGAAAGGAACGTGTGCAGACATTTAGATTACATTTTTAAGAGTGATCAGTAATCTATGCTTTGATGATTTTTGTTGGATAGTTCTTCCTTGTTAAGAGACAGAATTTTAACAGCATAAAATATAGAGACTTGTTCTAGGTCATCCCAAAAGCATGGGTGTCTTTGATCAGCAAATTAGTTGTCATAATTGAGACAACGTGACTTGTTTACTGACAGACTGACACCATGGATTGTCGTCATATTTGAAATAGAAAAAAAGGTATTCGATAATATCATTCAGATTTTTTTTAGCAATATTTCAAGATGGAATACTAATTTAGTCTGCTATGTCCTAAAGTTATTAAGCATAAATGTAATTTGTCTGAAAGTTCAGTCCTAAAATTAACGACATGAATGAAAATTTTCAAGTGCTATAACTCGCGCTCTTTAGACGATAACAAATGAACTTCAGTCCGTAATTTAATTTTTTTATGCCGAAAACGAATACTTATGTTATAATTGGCTCTTTCAAGTGTCAAATTAGTATTGCAATTTGATTAGTCTACGTAGTAGTACGTCTAGTAGTTAACAGCCGAAGACGTCCACTGCTGGACATAGGCTTTAATCGCCACGCTTGGCAGGCGGGTTGGCGATCGCAGTGTATGGTGTTACGTTTTTACAGAGAACGCTGTTTCCCATTTTCTGGTGAGTCCCTTAGTCGCCTCTTACAACACCCACGGGAAGTGATGGGATGGTACCAGCTTCGCACATGGTTGAAAATGATATACACAGACCCTTCACGTTTACGGCTCTCTATAATTATTGAAACCGTATCAAAATCGTTTTAGAAATTTTAGAAGTATAAAAATGGCAATGACAGCTTTTGTATAAAATAATTAAAACATGTCAAACAAAAACCAAACCAAAAACCAAAACCAACCAAACCAAACCATAGTCATATTATTCTTCAGTTAAAAATTACCTGACTTTACGCTTGCCTTACTAAACGCTTTTTCTTTCTTTCTATTGAAAATTCAACCCTATGAGGTGGCATATCTTTTGGTTTTAGTCAATAATGGGTACTATAAAAAATAATCCTCATATAAAATTCTTCCGTTACTGAGTCAGTGAGTGACTGACAGACAACGCACAGCCGAAACTACTGGTCGTAGAAAACTGAGATTGGCACGTAGGTTCCTTGGGGAGTGTAGGGAAGCACTAAGAGAGGATTTCCCGAAATTCCTACGGGAACGGGAAAAATTGGGATATGCGCGTACGAAGTCGCGGGCAGCTAGTCTTTACTAATATTTTAAAGCTGAAGAGTTTGTTTGGTTGAACGCGCTAATCTCACGAACTGTTGGTCCGAATTGAAAAATTCTTTTAGCGTTGGATAGCCCATTTATCGAGGAAGTTTAGAGGCTATAACATCACGCTACGATCAATAGAAGCGGAGCATTAATGAAGAATATTACACAGACGAAGTTCAGCGGCTCAGCTAGTTAACTGATAAAAAAATATAACCGACTTCCAAACAAAGCACTAAAAAGAATAAAATAACCTTAATTTCGGAAGTCGGTGTGTATTTATTTTTCACTTTTAAGTGGTGATAATTGGACGACGTCTTCGTCAACGCAGAAAGTGAAATAAGCAAAAATGCTCATAAAATAGAAACTACTGAACCAAACTGAATCAATTTTTTATGGGACCAAATGGCAAGTATACTGCATCGAACTAAAAAAGAATCACAGAAATCGGATCAGAAACCTCGGAGTAATCGGTGTACATACATATAAAAAACATACCCACCGAATTGAGAGCCTTTTTTGATTGACCTTTTTTGGAAGTCGGTTAAAAAAACCTTTAAACTACATTATACAAGTAATTTATGTTAATAGGAACCTAGTGAATTTACTACATATTTCATCCAGTTAAACGTACTGCACGGTAAGTGCTAAGTACCTTGATGTGACAGTGTCAAGGTAAAGACTTGAAGCAAGCACAGAATATATGCGAATATGGCATTGCAGGTAACAAGGTAATACTATGTATGTATGTCAATACGTCATGTGATTTAGCTGATGAGTATTTTCTTGCTAAAAATTAACCTAACATTTTTATATGGAGCTTTGGCGAACACTTTATCCAAGGGTAAGCATCAACAATCTGCTTAACCTTTTTACCCGACTGCGCCCGAAGGAGGGTTATGTTTTTTTTTTGAGAGTATGTATGTATAATTGTTTGGCACGCTCTGCGACCTGAACGGCTCGATGGATTTTAGCTTGAGAGGTGTTGTTGGATTCGTTTTGATTGTGAGAATGACACTGGGTATATAAAAATTAAAATGAACGATTTTTGGCGCCATGTTATGCTTTCAATTTTTTTTTTTAATTTTTAAAACTTATCTAGTCGAGATAAAGGTCTCGAGGAGACGATTCCAAAAATGTAACTCACTAAAATGTAGGAAATAAAAAAAAATACTTTGCCAAAAAACCCAACCGCTAAAAACGATGGAGTTCAATCATTGATCTGATGCCACCAATTGCATCAGACTGCTTGAAAAGCGACTTGTTTCGAACATTTTAGTAGTTTTTAGCGGTCGGGTTGTTTGACAGTCATTTTTTTTCTATGTTAAGTTGGCTTCCTGCTTAACTGAATGCAGCTCAGAATCAGTATTCTACATGGACCGACTGCCTATCTAACCTCCGCAATCCAGTAACTCATCATCATATCAGCTAATTGCCGTCCACTGCTGAAGGTAAACCTCCCCCAAAGAGCGCCAAACATCCCGGTCTTGAGCAGTCCGCTGCCAGCCACCTTCTTTAAATCATCGATCCATCGTGCTGCAGGGCGTCCCACACTATAACTAAATATAGACCGCATATGCGGTCTGTATTTAGTTATTTAACACTTTACGCACATAAAAATGTACTGAGGCGGACTTAATGCCATAGGCATTCTCTTCCAGCCAACCTTTGGGTGATGCAGAGGCAAATAGTGGTAGGTGCAATATGGAGAATAGAACGCGATTGATATTTACTTACAAATATTTAAAATAATTATATATATAAACTATACATACAATATTAATAAATATAATAAACACTCGACTTGATAAAATAAAAATACGAATATACTCAAACAATTAGTACAAAAAGGTAATTAAAAAACATTAGCACTGTGATAATACTACTGCCAACTTCTTAAGAATGTGTTCGCGAACCTTAACTTTGAAGGTTAATCGGTTGGTGGCCATCTTGATTTCTTGGGAGAGCGCATTCCACAGAGATATAGACTGAACGAAGAAAGAAGAGTGAATAATAATAATATAATAATAATATAATAACTATACTCTTACACTTATCTGCTCCATCGACCATCTGTCCGTGTAAAGACATGGCCGGCCCACTTCCACTTCAGCATGCTGATTCTACGAGCAATGTCGGTGACTTTAGTTCCCAGTAACTAGGTAACAGAATACCCCGTAGCAAGACTGATATCAGATTTTCTCCCTTCTGACTGTCCGTTACGACTGTCAAAGATCTTCCAATGGCAGCCGGGACCAATACCTTAACGTGCTTTACTATAGGACACAAACAGCCTAACGTACTTTCATAGAGGAATCTCGGCATCTAGGTCACCCATTATTTTGATTTATTTTTTAACCGACTACGGCAAAGCAAAAGGAAGGGTTATGATTTTAGCTGTCTATGTATGTACCCCACAAGGTGGACCGATGACCTGGTGAAGGTCGCGGGTAGCCGATGGATGCGAGACGCACAGGACCGGTCGTTGTGGCGACGCTTGGGGGAGGCCTATGTCCAACAGTGGACGTCTTTCAGCTGATATGATGACGATGATGATGATGTTCCACCATACCGCTTGAAATACCGAAATGATTTTGATGAATGCTGGTGTCAAAAGATTCATAAAAACACTCCAGATGACAAATCTTATCCTATGGGCTATGTAAATTTTCACTAAATTTAATATGTGAGAATTTACGCGTAAACTTTTGACCCTGAAAAAAATAAAATTAAGATAATCATGACATGTTTGGTATAAAAAAAGGTCTTAACGAGCACGTTATAAATATGTTCATATCTTGTATTGTCTAAGTAATTTAATATGTTTGATTGTTAACAAAGAAGCGGAAGTGAGTAGATAAGTCTGTAGAAAAGTCGTTTTTGTGCATAATTCTGTAGTCGGGTTTCAGTTTTTTAAACTTTATTCTTGTTTATTGTTTGGAAATACTCATGAATGACCTCCAACCGAGGCAGGCGCAGGGTCTGCTACCTTTGACCGGGGTGCTGGAGTCAGTGAACACAAAAAAACATTTTTGTGCTTGCGCATTTCGTCACGCTCCCCCGGCCAGGTACCCATCCTCAAAACGACCTCGGAAAGCGATACTTAAACTTGAAGATTGACCCATGCGGCTGTTATTTTTCGCTGGACAAATTAATTAAAAATTCAGGTAGTAATTGGCAAAAATCCTTTGACATTTTTTTAAGGACCTATTCTCCTTTTTAGGATCCGGATACATATTACTTCCGAATTGTATCGAAAATGAATGGTAACCTTTATTAAAAAACTAGGTGACCCGCGCCACTTCGTCTGCGTCTCATTTTTCATTAATGCTCCGCTTTTATAGGTCGTAGCCGATGGATACGAGACGTACAGGTCGATGTGGCGAAACCTTGGGGGAGGCCTATGTCCAGCAGTGGACGTCTTTCAGTGGAAATGATGATGATGATGTTATATAGCCTATAAGCCTTCCTCGATAAATGAGCTATCGAACACTAAAATAATGTTTCAATTCGGACCAGTAGTTCCTGAGATTAACGCGTTCAAGCAAACAAACTCCTCAGCTTTCCTCTTTAATATTAGTATACTAGTGGACGTCACGCGATTTCACCCGCTTAGGTCCCGTTCCCGTGGGAGTGCGGGGATAATATATAGCCTATGTTACTCCCTGATAATGTTGCTATCTAATGCTAAAAGAATTTTTCAAATCGGTCCGGTAGTTTCAGAGCCTATTCAATTCAAACAAACAAACGAATCTTTCTTCTTCATAATATTAGTATAGATAGGTGTATATAACACAGGTCGTATTGATCAGGAAAGTTCGAGAAGTTCAAAGCTTACTATCTAGACTACGATGAAGTGGGTTATATTCTGAAGTTATACAATCTTCAAGAGATTATTTAGTTTGATGGTATGAGCTAAGTTTTACAATTTAAGATTAGCTTTGTTCTGTAAATGGGTTTTGGAAATAGGTCGGGGGATTTTACATACTTCTGCAGACTTGTTAGTAGATTACTTTTATGCGTTGAGTCTGAGCCTGCACAATCTTGTTACGCCTAGAAATACGGCGTGCATTTCTAGAGCAGCTGGAAAAGGAGAATTGTAGCACTGTTCTATCTTTCCTCTGGTTTGAATAGTGCCAGTAACTTTTCCATTTTCATTTCAATAAAGTCATCATTATCTTCCTGGCCTTCTTCCACGTAGCTTAGGGTCATCGCAATATCTTCTTTTATTCTCCTCCGTCAATCGTCACGCTATCAATCACCTTTTTCATTAATGACATATTAGAACTAAATGAAGTACAATTTAAAACGTATATCAAAAGCACACTTTGTAAACAAGCTTCCTACAACTTGATTACATTCAGGATAAGAATGCTTTGAAGCATGCTGGTCCTGCTCCATAGGACAATCAATATTGTGGACAAAATCAAACTGGTTGCTTTATGTATTAACTTTATAGATGTTCTGTTTCTTTTTGTGTATGTATTTTTCTGCTAACTCACACACTGTTAATTAGTGATTCCAATATTTGTAAATGTGTGAGTATCATGTACCTATTTAGAAAATTAATAAGTCTATCTCTGCATACCCTAGGTGCATGGTCCTCACATACCTATAACTAAATTTTTGTATATCAAATATTGTAAAAGATTTATTTGAAAAGAGTAACTATGGAGTTTCTTGGCCGTTCTTCTCCATAAGAATCTACCTTTCCGAATGGACAGTAGAATGACTTTAGTATTTTATATTATTTGAAATGTGAATGATGTTCAAAAGTGCCGTTTAATGGCCTAATTGGAATAAATGTTTTGACTTTGACTTTGGCATATTATTCCCATAAATCATCTGAATCCTAATGGAAAGTATCTGTAAAATCCTCCAGAAGAGCATATTGTCAATTCTTAAAAGTTGGATATTGCGACAGTATTGTCACTCGTCTAAGAGTCGCAAGATCATAAGCAATAAAGTAAAAGAAAATGTCGTTAATGTTTTCACAATAAACTTTAGTAAATCCTGTAACATATGGCCTTTAACTTGTCACGTTTGAAATCAACCGTTTACTGCGTTGTCGTGACGCTTTTGTATAGTACAATATTTTACTTCAACATCGGTTCGTTGGAAAGGATATGCAGGTACCTACAGTATTTGAAACGATAGAGCTATCCTGGTGAGTGGTTGGACAAGACTTGAAAGGATAACATAGGTACAATATTTAATGGTATATTTCTAATTATTACTGTGCGTGGAGTTTCAGGAACTCCAACGAAGATAGGGACAAAAGTACACTCATGCTTAATTTATTATCTAGAATACAAAAAATTGAGTGACTATTTTGGCAACACCTACCGAAAACAAACCTAAACAAAAAGTAGACAGACAATTAACAGTCTAATTTAAAATTATATTGTGAACATAAATCATGATATTTTGTTTAGGAAATACTTAAAAGATCAACAGCTCATAACATCCGCATAGTTAGCCCACATAAGAGAATTAACTAATAAAGGTATTCGCCCTTGAAAGGGATCACGCATACTACGTTGTTTAAAACGTGAACGACCTCCAAAGTTATGGTGTTTAGTACGTGCAATAAATGGTCATAATCCATAATGTAACTATTTACAGCAAGTAATAAAGAGATAGTTACTTTTGCTGTAAGATTATCACTATGTACCGCTTCACATTGCACCTAACTGAACATGGCGCAGGCTGGAATTTAAATTGCTAAACGTTATCTTTAACACCATATTTAATTGTTGATTTCAATCACGTGGACACAAGTATTAGTGTTACATAAAATCAAGAAGCGTTAAACATAATTACACTCTCAACCAATGCAATACAATTTAAAGTCGATAGGCCTATTACAATTGCAATTGGCAATAATAGTGCAAATCAATTACTGACGAGTAATAAAGTTACGAATACGCTAAACGCTATGCTTTCGAACAAATAAATTATAGGCCAGACAACCGTTCACGTAACAATAAATGCTTATAAATTATGATAGCTACAAATCTCCGGGGAAGTTAGGAGCAATCAATTTACATAATAGTAAACGACAGAATGTCGGAACTCGACGATGGTGGTCCAATGGTTAGCTGTCGCGTAATCGAGCTTAGATTATGGTGCAAGGGTATTGAGGAAAATTGCAAATATAAGTTCCCTAGAGAACCTTTGAAAATTATAGACAGGGAAGGCTAAAAATGTAATCACGTAGATGATCAATTGGACACATATCGCAACTCGGGAATTAATCAAAGCTACATGGAAAAATTTGATACTCTGATAATTATAAGTTACGGAAGAAATTAGTACCGATCTTTACAATGGAATAGTTGAATGCTAAACGTGAGTCGAAATATTAGAAAAGAGAAAGAAGCGAAATTATGCCGGAGAGTTAATGAAACTGATCAAGTTAAGGAAATCAGTATAACAGTCAACATGAAAATAATTTATGATCATGTAGAGAACATTTACACGACCAACACATAAATGCCTAATGGCAGTACGGTATTAAAGAAAACACTATTTATATCTTAAAGCACTTTTCAAAAGTAGCTAGAAACCAACCGTAAAAGTACTGGTGCGAAATTACTAGACAGACTCTTTCAAATGATGCAATTCTAAAAGTTATTGGATTTCAAATTGAATCATCCCAATCGAATTCCGACTCAGTTTTTTCTGATTGTGAATACTGTGTTTGAAATGTATAATTTGATTTCAGATTTCAATATTGGAAGTCTTCAAGACGGCGATTGTAAAGAGATTCACGACTCCATTTATTTTCAACTAGTGGACGTCACGCGGTTTCACCCGCGTATTTCCCGTTCCCGTGGGAGTACGGGGATAAAATATAGCCTATGTTACTCCCTGATAATGTAGCTATCCATTGCTGATTTTTCAAATCGGTTCAGTAGTTTCGGAGCCTATTCATTTCAAACAAACGAACATACAAACAAACAAACAAACTATTCCTCTTTATAATATTAGTGTAGACTATTCAAATGGAACTTCTGAAGTAACTAAAACGTGTTTCATAAATCTCTAAATTCTTAAGCGGCATAAAACTTTAGTTAAGTATTTTACCAAAGAAGTTATATCAAATTCATTGAACCGAAGTCGGCGAACTTCGACGATAATACGTGATTTACTACACATAGAATTTTGCTATACAATTTCGTTTTTACGATCCATCTTTATGTAATACCCGTTATTATAATAATATTATTAAATAGTACAGTGATCTTTTAATGGAAGAATTAACTAAAGTTAATTTTACTGCAACGGTAAAAATAGACATTGGAAACTAGTTGTTAACAGTTTGACTGGGATTGCCAAGGCGGGCGCATAAATGTTTCTGGAAAATTCTATAATGAGGAAGTATTGGCATCGGTTAAAGCTTTGCCCTAAAAAGGATATAGACCATAAAGATACGATCAAATCGCGTGAGTACCATATATTAGCATCAACAGTCAATCAAAATGTCAACTGTGTTTAGATAAAACACATTGAGTGATTTCAGGCCGTTGATAAATCGATTTATAATCTTTTGTCTATGCTCACTATGTCAAGGTTGCGTCCTGATTTCTATATCTGATAGTGTGTGCTTTTATAGCGCATGGGACAGGGTCGGACATGCAGCGTTTGAAGAACATGCAAAAGGCGGGACTGATCAAAATAAATGCAATTGGGAGTGATATAACTAACTGAAAATGTTCCTACTAGTCGTCGTAATGAAAATTATAACAACTTGGCAAGCATTAAAGAACCTAAAAATCATAAAACTGTCGGTGTGGGAAGTATAGTCATTATTCTTGTGTGTTTAGGAATAAAGAAAGCAAAAAAGCACTAGTGAAAGATATTTATAGAAAAGTTACAAAAGGTGAAAACAAATACTTTAGAAATGGTTGCAATGCATTTACAACAATTTCTTCATTAGTTTAGGGTTTCGGCGCTGAAATAGTCATACAAAATGTAAATACTTGAAACGGCTGGAACAAACTTTTCATGTAAATTATAAGTCCTTTCCCGCTTCTAGGAAACTCGCTCACACCGCGACTAAGTCCTTACATCCATCCATTATGATGTCATCTGTCGTTCGTCAAAACACGGGTGACATCAACACAGCACCTCGCTTCACAATTGAAGAAACCTGGCTTGAGAAACAAATGGCGCCGACTAGTCATAACATTGGAGGTATGTATTTAGATATGCAGCGTTTCTCTTGGATAGGTCATATGATTGTTTGCAAAAGAAATGATAATTCTTGAAATTCCCGTTCCGCATTCAAAGGAGCGCCATTATAGTTTTCAATATAGAAAAATTAAACGTATCATGCATAGGCTACCAATTGGCTTTAGACTGTCATTTGCAGATCTTTGGCAGTCGTTACGGATTGTCAGAAGCCAGAAAATTTGTCACCAGTCTTGACTACCGTGATACCCAGCTACTGGGTTGTGAAGGTCAGCTAGACGCTCCACGTATTCAGCAGAATCCAGACTGACTGGAATTCGACTCCAGTATAGTTGGAGATAGGCTAAACAGATGATGCTTAGGCTACAAAGAACATCCCACATTAGAGTATAGCTTGGGGCCGTTAGGCGGATACAAATGTAGATTAGTGCAAGGAAAATCGGATATGACCCAGAATTCTACAGCTGAAGCTTGATAATTCTAATCTATTTATTGGTATACTAGTTGACCCGCGCAACTTCGTCTGCTCCGCTCCTCATTGGTCTTAGCGATAATATATATAGCCTCGATAAATGGGCTATCTAACACTGAAATAATTTTTCAAATCGGACAAGCAGTTCCTGAGATTAGCGCATTCAAGCAAACAAACAATCAAACAAACAAACTCTTCAGCTTTATTTATTAGTATAGATGTGTTCATATAATGTGCTTCATGTCTTCACTCTGCTGGTTTGATATTCTTTGGATACACAGCTACTTCCTTACTTCCGACGCATCACAAATTAAATGCAAGTCAAGTGATGCGATTGGCTGTTAAAAATTTATTCACCCAATCACAGAAGCTTACGTGCGTTTGACTCTTTATCATATTAATATTGCGAGAATTTTGGTTCCGAAAACACGTCCTTAATTCAAGCAATCTGCGTAGCCTTTTCACAACTAATGTGGGTCAGCTCCCAGACTAACCGGATGCCACAGCCTCGAAGATCAACTCGTTCGACTGTTATGTCAAGCTCCTAATTGATCAGTGCAACGACATTAAAGCAATAGTTTGTCTTATTGTCAGCAATTACTTCAAATGCTCCAATTTAATCATTGGTTCCGCAGCAGCTCCACAGATATCTCTGTGATTAACCGCGATGATCGCTAATGGCAATATTACAACCGTGAATAAAACTTTAGCACCGTTTCTATTGTGAGACGTTGTTATTGCTACTGACACAGTTAAATAAAGGCCAGTTGATATTAAAGCGGTGACAGCATGATTAGCGATATGTTGGCCAGACGAAACAGTGAACTATTTCAAAGAACATTTGCATAGTTAAAATGGAAAGTGGACTATCAATGACAAGAGTAGCAACCTAAGGATTACTGAAGCGAGTAAATATTTTCGACAACGAAATACTACAAAACCACAAAATGTTTTTAATGAGTTGTAGATGACTGTTGAATATCAATAATTTGGAGTACGACCAGGAAGTCGTGACCACTTAAAGATCTTATGAAAAAATCTACCTTTAATCGATCACAAATTTATAATTTGTTGGCTGTCAGAAGATTTCACACAGAAATATACCAGTGCAACGGGATACAGTGAATGCCAAGCATTCACAACTCTAAGTGAGGAGTGACTAGTCATCTTTACACATACATATTTCTAATACAGACTCACATCTGTGGATAGACATAATATTATTCTATATTCTGTATAGTAGAATACAATCTACATAATATAACTGAGCGCTTCCGTGTCCGACTGACGGACTGACAGACAACGTGAAGAGTAAACAACTAAAGAAGAAAAACATATGTAAAGTGATTTCGTAACTGGTCTAACGGAGTGAGGCAAACAAAATCATGAGCAGTTTCAAGAAGAAGATAATGCTCAATGCAAAACAAATAGGAGAAAACTAAGCCAAAAGAAGAAGACGGCAAAAAAAAAACAAGACTGCATCGTAGAAGACGAATCCATAGGGTGCAAGGGTAGGCCATGTCCTGGAATATGGACGTAGGACATTTCTTATCGCGAGAGCATGTTCCCTTGGGATAATTTTTCGACTTTCACGCGGACGATGCCGCTGGCAGAAGCTAGTATCTTACACTTATTACTACTATGTAAACGAATGAAGAAAAAAAACCTGCCTAATAACGCTTCCTCATAAAATGTCATTTCCTATTGAAAAAAAAAAAGATAAATTGTTTACTGCCTACACACTTGTATTCAAAGCAGGCAGTCAATTTAAATATGTTTTCATCTTAAAACGCTACTTCCTTAATACATATTGTATAAGGGTCATCTTAAAGAAGCTCTTGTACCTAAAGATTGACGAACGAGTATCATCTTATCTTACTCCGAATCTGTCAAGATTTTTATTGTTACTGATTTCTCCCCTTAATCCACATATTTTGTTGTCTTATGTTACATTTTTCGCCGATCTTTACCTGTGCCTTTCAGAGTGACAATAATGTAAGGGTTAGATTACGGATTACAGACGTCAGCTGGCATCACCCTACTGCTGGCAAAAATCCCCCAAAATTCTTCAATTTTTCCGTCATGCATATGTATATGTGTGGTATACCCGTATACTATCTATACTTATGTTTATTTAGTACTTAGTTGTTAAACCAGGTATAAGGATCTAGAACACTAGTTCTATTTGCCTTGTTAAATTGTTTAGCATAGTTTATGAACTCATTAGCATCTAGACCTGTGTCAAGTTATGTTAAGTATTTCATTTAGGTTAGGTTCAATATTTAGGTCCTGTTCTAGCTTGTGAGTACGTCACGTTCTTATCTTGTGGGGGCTTCAAGTGTCAGCAAGCAGGTGTAGGTTGGTTGAATGAAAGTCGAAGAATACGAAAATACTAGGGTACCTTATTGTTTGGGGATATAAAATGCTTGGTGCAAGGCATATTTCTGTCAACATAAATAAAAAACTGGTTTGGTTTTTGGACGACGAAACATTGGGACTAGGCTTTCGCGGCAATGTGTTAAACCCTATGGAGAGGATTATATTATCAACATATCACAAGGTAGTTCCAGATGACTGAGTGGAGAAGATGACACGAGTAAAACCCTGACGCACAGAAGACAGTTTATATTTCAAGTTGGTCAGGTGGCCGTCTCCAGTAAGGCGGGTGTTATACGAGCCGATGACGAGTGGCCATGCGCCGGCGCCGACGTCTGGCGCCTCTGTGACCACGTGCGTGACCGCACGCCATGTGTTCAGGAATTAAATGAAGAGTCGTTAGGAGTTTAACTCAAATTTATCATTGTGCCAAAGACCGCCGAAATGTTAGCGATGAAGATTTTTCTAGAATCTGTATTATGTAAGTCCAGATCGAATATAATGTGGATGTCTTTTTAACCTTGAAATTGCTTTCGTTTGCCAAGTCTTGTTTAAAATCTTTATTTAATGTACTGCAACAAAAATAAAACTAAGAGAAAGGAATAAAAAAAGGATTTATTGTCACAGAAAGGACATGCATACAAATTATAATCTATATTACTATTTTAAAGATGAAGAGTTTGTTTGTTTGTTTGGTTGAACGCGCTAATATCGAAACTACTGGTTCGAATTGAAAAAAAAACTTTTTTTAGTGTTAGTTTCGAATCTTTTATTATCACGCTACGACCAATAAGAGCGGAGCATTCATGAAAAATGTGACGTAAGCGAAGTTGCGGGGGTCAACTATTCATAGATATTATTAGTCAAGTATGAGAGTCTAAGTGGAAAAAATGATATGGCTAGAAACTCAGAAAGGGCGTCAAGGTGACTTTAGTGATGTGATGACAGCTAACAGAGACAACGCGACGATGACAAGAAAGGAGCTATGCCGCGCCGATTCCTAATTAATTGCACAGGATTACTATCCTAATATATAAAATTCTTGTGTTACTTAGTGAGTGAATGACAGACAACGCACAGCCGAAACTACTGGTCGTAGAAAGCTGAAACTTGGCATGTAGGTTCCTAACTACTGAAGGGTACTAAGAGAGGACTTCCCAAAATTCCTAAGGGAACGGGAAAAAACGAGATATGCGCGTACGAGGTCGCGGGCAAAAGCTAGTTATTTAATATATGAGGTCGTTAATTATCTGCTGATGTGAGCCTCTGCGTCTCATTTTGATAAGATCCCGATCTTTTAGATAACAGGCAAGCTATCATTTTAATCTCCATTTTACATCGTCATTATCTTTTAATTCTCATTGTGTACGCACGACTATCTTTAGTGCGTGTTAATTGAGTCGTAAAAGATTACATTTCATAAATCGCACTGCTGTAGTTTTGATATTGGATAATATTTTTGTGTTCACCAAAAATCTAAAGGTACATCTATGTATGCATTTCTAAAATATTGATCTTAAACCCGTTTGATTGTTTTACTATAATTAAACTACTCGGCCATCAAAATATGTTACATCAAACAAATTCCAAATTAACACCAAGATATAACACTTTTTTATTGTAGTGCGCTGCAAATATTCTATTGTAACAATAACTATTTTATTCTTCCCCGAAAAATACTGATCGTGCACCAAATATTCTTGGTTAGGTTAGGTTAGGTTAGTACTGATTAGTATTTAAAAACATTTTTAGTAGCATTACATTTTATAATGTGTTCATTTTTTATTAATAAAGCTACATTGGACATTAATTGGTGTTTGATTCAAATACATTTTGCAGTGCATTATCTGAAGTAAAACTAAAAAATAAATGCTTGTTTTTAAAATTAGGTGTATTACTATTTTTACAAATTTGCAACAGTTGTTAAATAGATGCTCGTTATGACATATTTTAATGAACATATTTTGGTGCACATTCAGTATATTTGGTGGAACACAGGCAAAATTAGGTAAATGAAATGGGAATAAATTGAAGTACTTTTAAATACCATCCTTTGATATTTAGGCAAGTTTGATCATGTTAAAGTTTATGTAGGCTTCGTAGAGCTTCTGACTTATTAATATCATTGAATAATTCACTTTGTTGTGAGTGTTATAAAGTGTACTATAAAATACATTAGTTCCTTGGACGCAACGGTTCCTTGAACGACCTCGAGAGAACTCAAGCCATCTTTCATTTGCACTTTATACCGCTAGTAATAAAGTTAATAATTCTATGTTCTCTGCTTAAAGCTGAGCTGTAGGGGCCTGGCAAGACTAACCACCTACATTGGTTAAAGGAAATAAGATCATTGAGTCAGAGGCGCTTGATCACCGTATGTGGTCACGCACGTGTGAGTGCGTGGGCGCCTACAGTTGATGCTGCGATTAGTATCATACCTGATATAGCATCTGTAGCTGTAAGACAAGATTTTGTTGGCTCAAGAACGCGCCTTCAGGGGTTTGGTTGAACGAAACTGTTAGGATTGGTTGGTCAAAATACAATATTAACTGATCATGTTGATGTAAGATTTGGCAGTACATAAGCTTTCTAAACTCATTATAAGGAAAACCATCTTCGATTGGTGAACGAAAACTTTGTGTCAACAGCATGTCCCAGAACCTGATTCGAAGATATCTGAAATTCCCAAAAACGCTCAGCACCTGCATGGTGGACCAAGGCCCGTTACACCTCACAGACAATAGGCCATCATTAGGAACGTTATATATAGAGTCGTTCTTATACCAAGGAAAAACCAGAAGATCTTCGAAGGCAGATAAAACGAGTCACAGAAAAACTGCTTCTGCGCACTTTGTTTGGTCATGAACGTAGTCACGCGCTTGTATGTGGGTGCAACGACTGCATAGGAATTCAGTATTAAGTTAATGGCACAGATTTATTCTGATTTTAAAAATAAAAGAGGCAAATACACCCGGAATAATAACACCTAATGAGTCTCATACACATGTCATTTCGTTTCTTGAATGTCATAACGAAATACAATTTTTTTTTTCAAGTGGAAACAAGATATCATATCGCCAATGGACGTCAGAGCAACCTGTTTTCCGCAGCGAGGAGGCGAATTTCAAAATGCATATAAAACCAGATAAGTTTATGACTATGACGTCAAACTAAGAATTAATTTAGGACATCGCTTAGCAGTTTAGCTCGACAAAAACGCTAAAAAGAGTAAAGAAAAGATTGATGAGAACAATTTGGTCATTATTCGTATTGTAAACGCACCATAACCTTTGTTTGGGAGCCCGATTAAATAGGTCTTGAAGGAAGTGGGCACCTGCCGGTGTAATCTGTCAACAACTCACCGTGTAGACTTAAGTGGAGTTAGCATGAAGTAAGCTGTCGTTCCATCTTGTTTTGAATGGTATTACAGCGCATTTCATCTACACTTCACCTAAGCTTGTACACGGTAAGATGTTTAAAGAATCGCACTGCTGGACTGTATTAAAGCAGACTGAGGACCGAATTTCCAACTGGGCTGTTGACCAGCAAAAAAACTTGTGTTGCAGGTCCCAACGGGGCTCGATGTGCGATACGAGTGTATCGTACTGGTTGCGTAGTTTTAAAAGGTCATATCTTCTTTGGCCAAAAGCTTGTGTTGATTCATAGAAGAGACCATGGACTTCCATAGAAGATTCATAAGGGTATACATTGTGACGTTTCATAAGGCTGGGATTAACAGTTTCATCTTCATTTTGAAATGGAATCCTTCATCTTCATCTTAATCAAAGGACATTGTTAATCTATGAATCAACACGTATGAAACATTTTACGTGAATACTATTTTTTTTTTTGTTTACATTTTAATTATTAAAATAAAACGAACACTTCATAATTTCGGAATCATTTTCAAAAGTAATTCATTTCGGTCTTTTCCCCGGCGCCATTATTAACCGACTTCTTTTTAGTTACAATTTGACATTTTGAATAGGCAAAACGTCAAATTGAAACAAAGCACTTTCAGCGCATGATCTGTCAGTAAGATTTTTAGTTACAAACAGAATAAAGCGATCGAAAGCGCTGTGTGAAACGAGCAACATTGACACTGACAGTCGATAAATTGACAGATGCCAACATGCTATCTGTTGATCAACATGTCATTTGCAGTTAACACTTTTAGACTGAGATCCCAGAGCTGCAGACCTCTCTTATTTTTTCACTAACAATATATGTGGCATAGGGTAGTGTTAGTATGTTAGAGTAATGTTAATATGTACGTCGGCGTGTTTTGTTAGTGAAAAAATAAGAGACGTCCGGCAGCTCTGGGATCTTAGTCCATTAGGTATGTTTCTATTGCCCTAATTATAACCTCAAAATCCAAAAGCATTTTGGATTTTTACAATCCTCAGAAGTGTCCGTTATTTTAAATTAGTTTCAGTCGAATATATGCATTATTTAGAACACAGAAAGTAAATTCACGCCTCTGTTGATTCTTAGGCGAACGATGTATGGACGCATAACAATGTCCTTTAGCAACAACCATTCTCCTTACATTTCACACCACAGAATTTAATAAGAGACCGTTACAGATTTTTCAAATTATCTATACATATTATAGAAAAGAAATCGTACAAGGTCCTTACGTAAAGGCCGTGCTGGGGCTAAGGCACGTGTGATCCAACGTGGTCGTGCTGAGTTAAGCGATACAATGAGCAAGTCAATTCTAATGGCCTCTGGATCAGCTAGGGTTGGCACTTGATGGTATAAGGTGAAGAATTGTAAATAAAGATGAAGGGACTGTTAAATTACTCCCCGAGTTGAATATAAAATATTTATCAAGAAAAGAAACAAAAGAGTTTATTTGCGTCAATAATGACGCATATGATAAATAAAACGAATGAAAACGAAATTAAAATTTTGGGAAAATAAAGCATTTATTGGTGGCAACCAGAATCAGTGCAAATGGATTCGTGTTAATCATGAGAGTCAGCCTCAGAACCAGGGATGTTATGGATATGATATTTCGGATCTGGATACGGATATAACAATAAAATTATATCGGTTTCGAATACGGTTACGGATATGTAATTATTTCGGATTATCCGTTACTTTCGGAGAGTTTAGGTTACGGATATTAGATTGAAGTAAAATATAAAAACAAATAGTATGTAGTAGTTTGGTTTCATTTATAGGTTTTATCTAGCCTAGGTTATCATTTGGTATTATAATTAGTCATATAGGTAAGTAACGAAACATGTCGTTTAATTTAGACTCCGCCCTTATACGAAACTATCCGAAATTTGTGAAACGGATACGGTTACGGTTACGGATATATTTTATTTCGGATATCCGATAGTTTCGGTTACGGTTACGGAGCTCCATAACATCCCTGCTCAGGACAATAATTATTTTGTTTGTTAAACAAAAAAGAAAGGTTAAGAGTTCTCTAGCAATGTAATCTGACCATCTGATACCAATGAAGACACAGTACTAGTTCTTCAAATTGCTTAACTTTTGGGTCACCCCTACAATATTGATTCACTTAACAGAATGCACGCTACGAAAAAGTTCATGGCTAAGTACGTTTGCCAACAGCTGGCTGTAGCAGCATAATCGATCCTGATAAGTAAATGCTTTCAAATTAGCTTTTGTAACTAGTTAAACTAAAATACCAACAATAAATCATATTGAATTTCAAGGTTTTGACCCCTTGATTGTCAAATTGCGCTTAGGCACGTCTCGTGACTTTACACACACCTTTATAGTACAGTCAACCGCTCAACCATGGTAGCATTTACATGGCCAATGTCTGCCGTAAGAGCGGTTTTTAAGGTTCCGAAAAAAAAAACGGAACCCTTATAGGATCACTCCGGTGTCTGTCTGTCCGTCTGTCACAGCCAGTTTTCTCCGGATCCACTGGACCGATTCTGTTGATATTTGGTACACTTATGGACTTTTATGACCCAAACACGGACGCGTTACGTAAACCATTAAATTTTTAGTATGGGGCTCACTTTTGGGGTTCAAACTTGAAAATTTAAAAAAAAAGTTTTTGAACAATATCATGTGACATATCAAATAAAAGGGCTTACTGTGAGGGTTTCAATTATATTTTTTTCATCATTTTAAAATAAATGGTTTTGAATTTATTCAAGAAATTAGACGAAAAATGACCATTCCCCCCTTATCTCCGAAACTACGGAGCCTAAAATTTTGAAAAAAAAAAAAATGGAGATCATAGATCTTTACCTAAAGATTACAGGAAAACCTATTAGAAGTCTGTAGTGTTAAAATAGCATGTTAAAAAAAAATTCGTTCGGAACCCTTTGTACGCGAGTCCGACTCGCACTTGGCCAGTTTTTTTAAGTTAAGCAATGTGCAGAAGACCTTACTCGCTGCAGCACGTGCAGACAAAAAACAGCCGAATAAAGTCTAACAGCTGTCGACACACGTATGTAAACACGAACGTAGGTAAGGTGTAAAAGAGATAGTAGCGCGTCGAGTAGTATTTCAGCTGGTAGGTGCAAGTAGTGGAGGGGCGCTCCACACGTAGTAAATCTATAATGACATTATATAAAAATTACGTAAAGGCCATCACCCAACGTCCGTACTTAAGCACGTGTTTAGCAGCGTGCGCGCAATGGGTTTCACGTTTCATTGAACTATTCAATTGGAATAGCGTTCTCTTTGAGTAGGGCTGCGTTGTGTGGAATCTTTATTTCTTTTTTAGTTTTTGCGTTACAGTTGGAAATTATAGCATAGAAAGTATCCTATGTCCTCAGGACATGGTCTACCGGTGTGCCCAGTTTTAGACTGGTTGATGAACGTGTTCGCTCACCTGTATGGAATTTAAACACAGCTGGCAAAATGTAGGTGCCCAACCTTTCAGGGGAATACAGACCCTGTGATGTAGGGTTAATTACTTACATACATTATTATAATAATAATAATAATAACCGCACCGCCGTATCTCTACGTTGACGTCGTGGTGGGGCTTGCGTGCCCCAATGAACCTCAGGTACTCATACTTAGGGCGAGGGGCCAGACCAAGAGAGATACAATCCGCAAGGCAGTTTTGTGGCGAACTGTTGGGCAGTAGCGACCCCACGGACCTGATCTCCCGGGAGAAGTCTTGTTCTTCATCTTCGGCTTGCCTTTATTGGCTGGCTGGAGTGAACACTGACGAGGAACAGAGCTCCCACCTCTTTCTTGCCTTAATCGGCCGGTCTGAGTTGGAGATTCGCAAGAGCAAACGTGCTCGGGAGAAGGATGTATAATCCAGTAAGATGCTGGTAGGGATCTTGACCGTACTTCCGGGATTGTCCTGATAGCCGTGGTATACCTCTCCACTCCTCTAGCACCTCAGGATATGTTGCCTCCTTGGAGCTACGTCACTTTGTGCTAGCGACCGTTTTCGGGGGCCCATTTATTGAGTGTGCAAGTCACCCCCTGCCATTTTAAAGCCGTGTATATTTTCAGTGGTCAGGCAGGGGCCAATAGTTCTTTCATAGTATACGTTAATGAATCCACTAAACCACCCAAACCCATAGCCTGTCACCTTTTGTTTCCATATTATGCAATAGTTTTGCACGTACCGGGGATTGTCCTTAGGTATACTTTGATAGTGCATATAGGGATAATCGTTGGTTGGTGCCCCATTCCATTAGAAATGTCTAACGGGGCCTCTGAGAGTTGGCTTCGGCCCCTCGTACGCCTACCAAAGGACCGGGACCTCAGGGTCCCGAGATTGTTCAAGACATATCTTAAATAATAATAATAATATAATAATCATTTCATTATAAGGCAACTGAGGCCCATAGATACAATAAACAAAATTATCTTAAAGAATAAGAAACTAACACATATTATAGCAAAAACCATATTAAAACTATAACTAAACAAAAACGTCAGCGTCGTGTTTCGCTGCGTGGTGTCGCGTAAACGTCCTCGGAAACTAATTATTATTAAACTAATGTGCCTAAAACCTACCAATAATCTAATCGCTTTAGGGTAATTAGCTAACTAAAAATACATAAAAAGTCGAATAACTGCACACTAGGTTTTATTAGTCCATGTTTCAAATCTATTTTACCATCAGCACGCTTTACAAATTACCTGAAAGTCAAGGTTACTTTCTAAACACGCTCAATACAAAATATGTAACATGCCACAGCCCTACCACGGCAATTTAGTTTGAATCTGATTGAAATAAGTAAGACATTATGGGTAATTTAGAACGAATGCAGAACGATGCTATGAATCTCATTTCGATGGTGATAATTTTCAGTGATAAAGTTTAATGGTATTTCGAAATAAAACTCAAAGCGGTTATTTCTAAATAACAGGCAGTTTTGCATTGTCAGGGAGTCGAACAGTTACTCAGAAACTCAGAAAATTCGAGCTATTTTCACGTTTCGAAACGCAGATGTTTATGGAGGTCATTATGTATGTTATGTAACTACAATATTTCGTTTTTATTTAGACTAAGATGTGAATTTATAGCTTGACGGAGAATTGGCAGCTAGACATACAGGACTTCCAAGTTTTAAGCTGTTATTATCTGCTTTCCAAACATGTATCTCTCAAATAGCGGTAGCTAGAATAGTCGGAAGATGACAGGCCAGATTTTTATAATGATCGACACTTGGTGGTTCGCTTGTTAACCTCAGTTATGTAATATAGATGGAAAAACGTTGATGTGGAGCCATATTTTTCATTTAGTAATTTTTAACAACTGACCCGAAGAAATGAGAGGATACATAATATATGTACAGAGACGGCTTAATACTTTAGACATTTTTGCAACCAGTCAACCTTTGAATGGTGGTAAAAGATACATTAGTACACAAACTATAAATATAATACATATATACTCAAACAACAACCTACAAAAAACTGGCCAAGTGCGAGTTAGACTCGCGTGCAAAGGGTTCTGAACGAATTTAATTTTTTAACGTGTTATTTTAACATTATAAACTTCTTATACTCTTTCTAGGTAAAGATCTATTATCTCCATTTTTTTTTTAATTTTAGGCTCAGTTGTTTCAGAGATAAGGGGGGGAATGGTCATTTTTCGTCTTATTTCTTGAATAACTTCAAAACCATTTATTTTAAAATTATGAAAAAATATATTTAAAACCCTTACAGTAAGCTCTTTCATTTGATATATCACTAATATCACACAATATTGTTCAAAAAACTTTTATTTTATTTTTCCAGTTTGACCCCCATATTAAAAATTTAATGGTTTACGTAATGCGTCCGTGTTTGGGTTACAGAAGTCCATATGTGTACCAAATTTCAACAGAATCAGTGCAGTGGATCCGGAGAAAACTGGCTGTGTCAGACTCACAGACAGACAGACACCCGAGTGATCCTGTAAGGGTTCCGTTTTTTGTTCGGAACCCTAAAAAATACTAAAACACCAAACAAGAAATTAGAGAGAAAGAAAAGAAATAAGAAAGAACAACGCACAACTCCAAACTACCAAAAAGACAAGTAAATCTAAAGAAGTTACTGAATGAATCTCAAAAATCAATACAGCTGGAATAACAAAACATGGGAAGCCATAAACGTATCGAACAACCGTTTTAGATAAGCTTGGTATGAGCTAGTTCTACTCAATCATGTTATTGAGGCCGACAACAATGCATCAACTTTGATACTAGAACATTTAACGCTGTGCTACTAGGGCATTTAACGCAGTATGTTAAGAAAATTACACTAGGCAACATTCAAAATTTCCCCAGAAAAATTCATGTTGTGTTTCGTAGATTATTATGTCCCTATTACCAGAAAAATAATCGTTTACTTCCATCACGTATACAAAACATGAAATTGTCATTTTTTAAACCATTTTTTCTTAATAAATGTAGAGGATGGCTTTTTTTGCGGTGACCATCCCAATATTATCTTGTTTTGTTGATATTCGTATCGTACATTCACAGTGTCTCGATTTTGCCTTAAGAGGAAATGCTGGCGGTGAGACTTTGTATGTAACAAGTCATAATTCGAGGTTTGGCTCTCGACTGTTTTCTGCTCCAATATTGGACCGATTTAAGAGATATTTCACAAACTAAATGAGAAGGATATATACTGTGTTCGTATGTTTTCCTTTTTGATAATTTATTAACCGTATAAGCACTAGAACTCTCACAAAATGCTCAAAATTGTCCGATAAATCGCTGTCAAAAGAGCCCTAGTGTACAAATATGGCAACTATTAATAAAAAAAAGGAAAACATAGAGACAGTATGTATACATCCTTCTTATTCAGTTTGTGAAATATCTCTTATATCGGTCCAATATTGGAGGAGAAAACAGTCGAGAGCCAAACCTCGAATTAAGACTTTTTACATTGTCTCGCCGCCAGCATTTCCTCTTAAGAAAATTACACTAGGCAACACTCAAAAATTCCCTAGAAAAATTAATGTTGTGTTTCGTAGATTATTATGTCCCTATTACCAGAAAAATAATCGTTTACTTCCATCACGCATACAAAACATGAAATTGACATTTATTAAATAACTAGCTGACCCGCGCGGCTTCGCTCCCGTCAACTGGCTATTCTACCTACGACCCTAACCTACCTACCCTACCTACCCTACCTACTCTACCTACTTACCTATCCTACCTACCATAGCTACCCTACCTTACCTACCCTACCTACCTAGCCTACCTACCTACCTACCTACCTACCTACCCTACCTACTCTACTTACCCTACCTACCCTACCTACCTACCTACTTTTTTTTTGTATTTTAATTCTTATTATGCTATTCCGGACGAAGACTAATCCAAAAACACAAAAACTATGAAAATCGGTCGAGCCGTTCTCGAGTTAAAAAAGTGTTCGAACAAACCCGACTTTGTTTTAAATATATTTAGAAGACTAGCTGACCCGCGCAACTTCGACTGCGTCACAATTTTCATTACTGCTCCGCTCCTATTGGTCTTATTGATGATATATAGCCTATAGCCTTCCTCGATAAATAGGCTATCTAACACTGAAAGAATTTTTCAAATCGGACCAGTAGTTCCTGAGATTAGCGCGTTCAAGCAAACAAACAAACAAACAAACAAACTCTTCAGCTTTATATATTAGTATAGATTAAGAATTTTGCTATATTGTGAAAGATTCGACCTTTTTCTAGAACACATTTTTTATATTAGCGAGACAGAAATAAAACGCATAAACTGAAGGAAGACGGACAGCGGTGACTTATTAATAAAAAGGGTTCCGTTAGCAAACTTGGTACGGAACTCTAAAAATCGACTTGGTTCGCACGAATCAAAATCGTACGCGAAGGCTTAAATAATAAGGTCCCATTAGCAACTTTGGCACGGAACCCTATAATTTGCCTTGGCTCGCAAATCGAACCGTTTGATACTTAGCACGAATTAATAACTTAGTTGCGGGCAACCTGGGAGTCTTTAAGGCTTCTAGGCAAATGTGCTCCATCTTCGACCGCATCATCGCTTACCATCAGGTGAGACAGTGGTCAAACGTATGCCTAACTATTGTAAAAAAAAAATATATTCCACTCCGTATCATCTAACCAATGAGAACACGATTTGACAGTTACTGTGAAATCGTGTTGTCATTCATTTTTAGTTCGGGTTCGGGACTAATCGTAAGTCTGTAGGTGATACGGAGTAGAATACGTCCGCAACTAAGCCCGAAACTACGGACTTCGGACTTAGAGAGTAGCCTCCCAAAATCGATCGCTCCCGTCACCGTGACCACCTTTGGTACGGTACTTTATTATAAAAGACCAAACTACTAACCTAACCTAAACTACACCTAAACCTAACTACTAACCAAAAAACTGGCCAAGTGCGAGTCGGACTCGCGTGCAAAGGGTTCCGAACGCATAATTTTTTTTTTACATGTTATTTTAACACTACAGACTTCTTATAGGTTTTCCTGTAATCTTTAGGTAAAGATCTATTATATCCATTTTTTTCAAAATTTTAGGTTCCGTAGTTTCGGAGATAAGGGGATGAATGGTAATTTTTCGTCTAATTTCTTGAATAACTTCTAAATCATTTATTTTAAAATTATGAAAAAAATATAATTAAACCCTTCACAGTAAGCCCTTTCATTTGATATGTCACACGATATTGTTCAAAAAACTTTTTTTTTTTAATTTTCTAGTTTGACCCCCAAAAGTGACCCCCATACTAAAAATTTAATAATTTACGTAACGCGTCCGTGTTTGGGTCATAGAAGTCCATATGTGTACCAAATTTCAACAAAATCGAATTGGGTCCGGAGAAAACTGGCTGTGACAGACGGACAGATAGACAGACAAACACCCGATTGATCCGATAAGGGTTCCTTTTTCTTCGGAACCCTAAAAATGGTCTCTGTCTGAAATATAAGATTATTATTTATTATTATTAGCCTTGTTTCGCAAATCGAACCGTTCGTTGCTTCGCTCTAAACGGAATCAATCGCGGAGGCTTAGCAGTAGGGTCCCGACTGCACAGCACCTTTGGTACGGAACCCTACAGGCCTGATCCGCAAGTCGAACCGTCCAGAACATCGCAAAACTAAATCAGTTTAAGACTCTACGATAAATGTACCTACTTTAAACGAAACCAGCACAACTCAGAGATTTAACCAATTATGGTCCCTAACAGTTTAAGACCTTTCAGTGACCAAACCGTAATTCCTTCGAGACACGACTGTGTTTAGAAATTGTATGAGGTCATTCTCCAGTGGAAAATCTTAACACCGCAATTCAGAAAAACGCGTCATCAGTGCAACGCCATCTATCGACCATGTAAACTGACAAAATATTTGGCAGCGGAAGACGATAAATAAGAAGCCCGTATGTAACGGTAAATAACGATAAGGTATTAAAATGTTTACTTTTATTTTGCTACGTCTACGTATTAAAAGTTTCACAAATAACTCAATCAATGTGTTTTGGTGTAACATTCATGCTTTCATGCATTTTTTGGTTCCTCAATAGATGGCGCTCTGACTAATCAGAATACATAAGGAAGTTTCTTACTAAACTAAAAATTTAATATATTTTGATTTTGTGGATCGACTGTATCGATCAATAACGAAAAGGTATAAAATGATCACTCTTATTTTGCCACGTATTAAAAGTTTCACAAATAACTCAACAATTTTTTCGTGCATTTTATTTTTCTCAATAGATGGCGCTCTGACTCATCAGAATACATTAGGAAGTTTCTTCCTAAACTTAAAAATTCAATATCTTTTGATTTTGTGGGTCGATTTTGATGAAATAAACGCTAAATGTTACTCGGGTTATCACTTTATATTTTTAAGTACTTAGATTTGCAATCTAATCTGTGGTTTATGCGTGATGCTCCCACAAACGCACAGACAAACAGACAAAAATTTAAAAAATTGCGTTTTTGTGTTTTATTCCTTTTTCCTGAGTTTTCTGTGTAATTTTCATGCAAAAATATTCAATGTACAGACACGGTTAGTCTACGATTTTATTATATGTATAGATTTTTTCCTAGTAAATATAGGGGATGGCATTTTTTTGCGGTGTCCACCCCAATATTATCTTGTTTTGTTGACACTCGTATCGTACATTCACAGTGTCTCGATTTTGCCTTAAAACTCCGTTTTGGTTTCGTTTGATTTGATTTAGCTTAGTTTTTAAAGCAAAATCTTACTGCTTTGAGATGATAGCCTTGTAAATAACTAAAGAGAATTGTGGTATTACATATAATTAAAAATACTCTTTCTGCACACATACCCTAATTTTTTATTTTTTTTAATTGTGATGGGTTTGCTCTTGACTCTAGTCTAGGTCAGAGATGACAGAGACAAAGTCTACGATGGAGCGAGCTTACCCAGATGGAAAAAAAGAAAAAAAAAAACATTATCATATCAGAAAATTATTATCATATCATCATATCATTATCATATTATCATTATCAGAAAACCCAGGTACAGTGAGTGGCAAACACGATGAGCGCATCCACCATGAAATTGCTTCATTGGTAAAGTGATATTATGGAAAGTGGACTCATGCAATGCTTGCAGAGTACTGCTGGTTTTTTTAGGTAGACACCAACCCCTGCTTAGCGCTAATAAACAAAAAAGTTTATTTTTCACTCTTGAAAACAATATTTGCTTGATACAAGCGACGAAAAGCTGTGAACATTAAAGATGTTTGAAAAGTTTGATTAGTCTTAAGTTTTCTGTACCATGATAAATACAAATCACATACCTAATCAAATCTTGGGAAAAAAAGTATTTCTTGCCTAGTGTTATTGTTTGGTTATGAACCGTGTGTATGTGTGTGTAGTGTTTATCTTGTTGGGATGCATTAGAGTAGAATTTTGAAATGATCTAGTCCAGCTTTTGGCTGCATGTGATACTACTGGCTATTAGCTGGTTAAGAAGTCCTAAGCTTTTTAACGGCGGTTAATACGAAAAATTCACCTTCCTTGTAATGCTGCGGGCTTCATTTTTTTTTTTCTACTTGCTTTTAATTCTACTTCAACGAGCTTGTTAAGTAAGTGTTGCTTGTTGTAAGTGGTCTTCTAAGGACATCTGCAATACCAGGGAGACTACAGGTGCAGATCAGCAATACCACAAAACAGAGGTAGACCTGAGTATAGTCATATAGTAGGACACTGCTTCGAACGAACTCTCTTACAGAGAGTTTTTCTTTTTAAATGCTTTCCATGCTTAGACTGAATTTTAAAACAGTTTACATACACGTTTGGTTTGGTTAACATGCACGATTAGCTAAGAGAAATAATCCTATACCAAGATGGCCGAATCACAAATATGGTTATCATCAAATGAAAGGGCTTGCTGTTGCTGAGAGGAATAATAAAAAAAACTTGTTTTAAAATAGTAAAGTTTGATGCGAGTAGGAAAACTGTGTCATTAAAAAAATAGAGTCGCACACGAAAGGTTCCGTACCATAAACTTCATTTTTTATTATTTGTTGTTATAGCGGAAATCGAAATACACAAGCTGTGAAAATTTCAACTGTCTACCTATTACGGTTCTTGAGATACAGCCCGCTGACAGACAGACAGCCGGACGGACGGACAGCGGAGGCTTAGTAATAGGGTTCTGTCTATACTAATATTATAAAGAAGAAAGATTTGTTTGTTTGAATTGAATAGGCTCCGAAACTACTGGACCGATTGGAAAAATTCTTTTAGCATTGGATAGCTACATTATCAGGGAGTAACATAGGCTACTCGTATATATTATCCCCGTATTCCCACGGGAACGGGAACTACGCGGGTGAAACCGCGTGGCGTCCACTAGTTGGTTATACATTGGGTACGGAAACCTAAAAAGGTTAAAATAACAATTTTAAGGATTGCGGTAAGCACAGAAACGAAAACAAATTTCGATGACATTCCAGGGTAACCAAAATTACATGTTTTATTTTTGTTACACAGCATGTTTCCTCAGTAAACGCCTTATTCAGCAAAAAGGTTCTAGAACTGAGGCGGTTAAGAAAATTGGGTTTTTCCGGCATTATTCTTATAACTCAGAGTCAGGTAAAAAATTGTTGTTCAAGAGTTAAATTACCTATTTCACCCACAATATTAAATTGTTCTAAAAATATGTTTTTCTTGAACAATCCACGGCCATTTAAAAATAGCGAGTTGGTTTTAGTCTGACCATTGATTTCATTACCGGCGATGTAATTATTTTGTTTTGCGTCCGAAGTTTTCCTATGGTGACCCACATTCTTACTAAAAGATAGTATACGAAATTAGTATGTTTACGCATAATTAATTTATTTATAGTAAGATCTTATGAAGTAACTAGCGGACCCGCGCAATTTCATCTGCGTCACAATTTTCATTACTGCTCTGCTCCTATTGGTCTTAGCGTGATGATATATAGCCTATAGCCTTCCTCGATAAATGGGCTATCTAACACTGAAAGAATTTTTCAAATCGGACCAGTAGTTCTTGAGATTAAAAAAAAAAGATATTTTTACTTCAGACATAATTGGTCCATAATATTGTTAGTAGTAAGATTTAAAAACTATGTTAGGTACATTTAAAAATTAATTAACAAAGAAACAAACTCTTCAGCTTTGTATATTAGTATAGAAGTATAGATATCTAATCTTATCTATGGGCCCGTAAAATACAGGATTGGAAGATCCCTGAAACAGCGAGACGAGGCCGCGGCAGACCGCGAAGGAGATGGTGGGACGACCTGGATGTCTTACTTACGAATTGGAAGGAAGAGGCACAACACCGTGAGCACTGGAAGGAACGGAGGGAGGTGAGGGGACATGTCCAGCGGTGGGACAGTACGGGCTAGTAATAAATAAAAAAGATCTTATAAGTTTAATTGTGGCTTGACACAGTAGTTGAAAAAGTCAATATATCAAGCCAGGATAGTAAGGTAGGCTAAGCTCTCTCTACTCTGGCTTCGTGTAGATGTCGACATCAATGACAAAGACTATCATAAACAGTTCAAGGGGTCCGAACACTGTTCTATAGGAGCTGGCAAAGCCGCGCGTCACCATTTTGATTTCTTTTTTCAAAATCACGGCGCGCGATGGAACTGGTATTTATAGGTAAAGGAGACTTAAACAAAAAAAAAAAAAATGTTATCAATATGGTGCCCTAAAGTGTCGCGTTGCTAAGATATTTGGAGGTAAAGACGCTAAGTAAGAACAATGCCAATCATTAAAATTAACTAAATCATTAAAACTTACCCAACCTTCTTCTGAGGACGTCTGCTCAGAAAAAATATTTAATGTTGATTTGATGTGTATTATGGATTTTTATTGTCCGAATTAAACGTTATTGATTGATTGACTGAAAAAGGACATCAATTCTTAAACTAATTTTTTTGAGAGCATGCTTATGTTAGGTTAGTTTTCTTCATTTTATTCAATACTAGTGGACGTCACGCGGTTTCACCCGCATAGTTCCCGTTCCCGTGGGAGTACGGGGATAAAATATAGCCTATGTTACTCCCCGATAATGTAGCTATCCATTGCTGAAAGAATTTTTCAAATCGGTCCAGTAGTTTCGGAGCCTATTCATTTCAAACAAACAAATCTTTCCTCTTTATAATATTAGTGTAGATATTTCGCACGCAAAATACTATTTTACGTTGCGTGATAACGTGAACAAAGGAAATCGTGTGTCAAAGATATAAACACAGTTTCAACCTTTCTACTTTTATACACATAAATCGCTTTTTAATTGTTTGGCAACATGACGTATGACCTTCAACGTAACCTTTATATAGGATTCTAAAAAAAAAAACGAAATTCGGACATGCGACCTTGCGTGTTGAAAAACGAAGCTCGACTTAGCGTTTTAAAATTTTGAAAATAGAACAGACAATCTATACATATAATAAAACTGCAGAAACCGGTGTTGTCTGTACGTTGAAAGAAGAGTAACAAAAAAGAAAGGGGATGACTAAAGAAGAGTAATAGAACACAAATCAAGAGTGAATAGGTTACTTCTAGGCAAGCGTGCTCCATCTTCGACCACATCATCGCTTACCATCAGGTGAGATAGTGGTCAAAGGCGTGCCTATCAATAGTAAAAAAAAAACAGCGATAGGTAGAATTCTATTCCGCCTGTCTGTTTTTCTGTTTGTGTATTAGAGCACATCTTCGAAACTACTGAACGGATTTTCATATAGTTTTGGGAGCAAAATATAAGTTTTGTTTCATTAAAATTAAATATCGGAAATAAAAGTACTAGAATTTCAACAACAAGTTTATCTCGTCTGCCAGCTTACAATATTTCCATTTCTACGTGCTGCTAGTAAACACTCTGTTTTCTGTTTGTGCAGAGCACATCTCCGAAACTACTGAACGGATTTTCATTTAGTTTTGAAAGTAAAATATAAGAAACAAAATCTCTACTGTTAGCTAACAATATTTTTATTTCTACATTGTGCTAGTAAACACAAAATTTAATCAAAGCGGACTAAGTTGCGGGCACAGCTAGTTTAAAAATAAAACTAAATGTCAGTTCATATGCACATTTTCTGCAGACACATGCGTTCTGCTGTTTATGTATGAGTTGCATGCGGATAAGGCGTTTAAAAATAGAACGCGTTTGCTGCGCGCACGCAGATTTAATTATTATTATCTAGCTAGTTGAATTTATAAGTTAAACAGGAAATAAGTTAGCATAAGCTTTATCTAGGGGGTTAGCCCGTGTTGCAGAATTTGTTCGAAAGTGTCACCGCGGCCCTGGAACGCAAAGGACATTAGGAGGAACACGGATGGGTTTTAGTCAGGAAAAGTCTGACATTCCCTTCTGCTCTGCCCAGAGCGGGAGGAGACACTTGCCCGTGAAAAAGTAAGTACCCATGGTAAACCCATCTTTTAAATCTCATGCACGTCCGTTCAGTCTTTGGTTGCTAAACAAACATTCAAACATATACACTTTCAAAGAAGATCATTCAAGCGTCAAACATTTTGTAGCCAGCCACAAAAGTGCAAAATGTTCAGCAGGTTATTATTTTTCATACGAAAACAGTATTTTTGTCTTCTGGCCAGAAGTTTCGTGTTTGGGTACGATCTGAAGATCAAGACAAAGTGCCATTCTATGAGTAAATGGCGTTTGTCAAAATGCCTAAATACAGGGGACTGATCAAGTGACACGCTCAACCTGATTGCTAATGAGATGGACCTATTTTGTTGTACTCTGGGTGAATTCACAAGGAATGCATTATTTATAATTAGTTATAGATTTTAGCATAAGTTAGGATTAGCGCATTTATCGCATTGGGTTAAACCTGTCATGAGATGTAAGGGGGAAATAAATAAATAAATTTCAAGAGCTCGTGGCTGAATAATAATAACAGCTGCACGGGTCGATCTTCAAGGTTAAGCAACGCTTGCCAAGGTCGGTCTGTGGCTGGGTGACCATCTTAACATACCGAGATTCCTCCGTGCCTCGAAAAGCACGTTAAGCTGCTGGTCCCGGCTGTCATTTGTAGATCTCTGGCAGTCGTTACAGATTGTCAGAAGCCAGAAAATGTGACTCCAGTCTTGCCAAGAAGTACTGTGTTACCCATTTAATGGGTTGTGGAGGTCTGGTAGGCAGCCGCTCCACGTAAAATATTGGTATTCAGCTGAATCCGGTTTGACTGGAAGCCGACCCCAATATAGTTGGGAAAAGGCTAGGCAAATGATGATAATTTATGTGACATTTCGACAGCTTTTGTTAATCCTAGCTGCTACTGCTGACAGAATTTCACTTATCTAGAGCCTTAGGACCCATTCGTTTTTAATTAATATATAATCCGTGGTGCTTGACAACTGGGCTTAACCCAGTTGTATATGTCCCTTGGTGCCTATTGGCCTAGCTCTATTATGTCTCCTGCTTGATAAGGAGGGAAGTGGAAATTATATATATATTTTTTTCCTACTCCTCCGCTGTACTTTTCTGATTAAATTCGTTGCAGGATCCAAGACAGTTCAATCGTTTCTCCGGGACTCGTCGGGCTTCATTGGCTCGGCGTTTTTCTGGTGGTCGCCACTGTTGATTTTGGCTTTCAGGAGTTGCAGTGGTTGGGAATGTGTGGCGGGCTTGTCCCATTAAAAAAAAATATCTAGAGCCTCTGAATATGTTCCATAATTTTATATGATGGCCAAATGATGACGGTTCAGAACAGCAATTAGAAATAAGTAGATCAGTAGGTAGTTTTATTTATAGATTTAGAGCAGGAACGCATAGTTCAGCGTCGAATTTGGAATGTCAGGACCGCACCTTAAGGTTCTGGTCACGACCGTTAGCACCGAGGAATTCAATTAATGGCGAGGGAGTACGACTAATACTCGTATTTATCGTATTATACCACCTATCTATATATGTAACCTAGATAGAGCTTATACCTGGGCTCCTTTCATTAATGGCCGGTTCAAACTGTTTGATCAAATTGAAATACGAAACTTTGAATTTTTTCAGACCATTTCACGGCTTAATTTTGATCAAATTTTCCCACACAATCATACCAATCTGATCTAACAGTTTGAACCAGCCTGTTTGATCAAATTAGTTGAACGTGTATGGCCAGCATAACACTGGTCACATAATATCCTAATGCGGGCCATACAGCGGTTCAAGTAATTTGATAAATGTAGGTAGGAAAGTTTTCGGTGTCCGGGCTATGAAAATACTCATACTGGTATTCAGCTGTATCCGAATACTGGAAGCAGATCCCAGGTGGGTGCTAGCTAGGCGGTCTTTGCGAGTAGTCAGAAAGAAACTTCGTTACGGGAAACCAAGATATCTGACACAAGTCTTGCCTGGGTATCGTGGTACCCAGTTAACGGGGTGTGAAGGTCAGATGGGGAGTTGTTCCTTGTTAAATACTGGTACTCAGCTGAATTCAGTTAGATTGGAACCCTAGCCTTTTTTTTTGGGAAATTCTCATGGTCTGGGGAAATCCGTCTGGGGAGACGGATTATTATGTCGAGCTGCTATCGACTAAAACCCCACAGTTCCTACTGTTACCATGAGTCGGCTGCCTGGGATACAATAAAATTCAGGCGCACCCCGGACTGGTATCAGCCCGCCATTACTAGCGGGCTCAACCTCTTAGTGTGGCCGCTTCAACGACCGCACATGCTCCTATAAAGGCGCGCACGGACCTGCTCACCACGTCCTTTACGCCTGACTGGTCAGGTGACTATATGGCCTCAAGTTAGCCGCCCGCAAGCCCCTCCTTATGGTGGCCGGAGATCGATTTAGCGCCCTTCGACGCATGGCAAAAAGCTAGGCAGAGACATTGTCCTCCAGTTGGATATGTCCCTCGGTGCCTATTAGCCTAGCTCTGTTCTGTATCCTGCTTGTTATAGAGTGAAGTGGACATCTCTCTACTGTTAGTCTCTACTCCTCAGCTGTTATTTTCTGATTAATTTCGTTGCGGGATCCAAGACAGTTAAATCGTTTTTCCGGCACTCGTAGACCTTGATTCTGGCTTTCAGGAGTTGCAGCCGTTGGAAGAGTGTGGGGGGGTGGCGGGTTGGTCCCAAAAAAAAATAAAAAGATACATTGTTCTAATAGGAACGGAAAAAACAATTTTAAAGACCAAAGAAAGTATGTCAACAGTAGTTTAGTCTGTACAAATTAACACTGTAAGGAATTTGTTGAGCATTACAGGAGCACATAAAGTAAGCTTTTTATGTTCCACTAGGCACAAGTATTTACATACGATGCCAATTGTTCCGAGTTGGGATACATGCCAAGATTATAAGAGAGAAATGCCAGTCTTGTTTTCCATTGTTTTGGGATGGTACCGCCTATTTTATGGCAGTCGTTTCCTATTGTAATAATTTTGTACTGAAGTATTTTGGTCTAAATTTGGCTTTCTTTTAGGTGGTCCTTTTTGGGAAAGATGTTAAATATAGAAGATTGGTGGCTAAACTATAACCACACGGGTCGATGTCAAGGTTAGGCAAAGCTTGCCAAGGTTGGTCTGTGGATGGATGACCTTAACATACCGAGACTCGAGCCTCGGAAAGCACGTTAAGCCGTCCCGGCTGTCATTTGTAGATCTTTGGCAGTCGTTACGGATAGTCAGAGGACAGAACGTCTGACACTAGTCTTGCCTAGGAGTACCGTGTTTCCCGGTAGGTAGCCGCTTCACGTGAAATACTGGTATTCAACTGAATCCGGTTTGACTGGAAGCTGACCCCAATATAGTTGGGAAAAGTCTAGGAGGATAATGACTAGATATAAAAGTTATTTGTGTCTCTCATTAACATTACGACTATTGCTTTGCGGTTCATTGAAGCCCTGTACCAAATAAACATGTTTTTCTTTAAATGGGGTTTATGTAACGACCACTATCATAAAAATCATAGGGCACAAATTACCTTATTTTTGCAATGGAGTAGCACAATGTGGTGACGTTGAATTCCGCTGTAGGAATTCAGTCATCGGGTTACTGCAAACACCATAACTTCTTCTTCTTTAAAAAAAAAACGTTGCCCCACACTAGGAATTTCTCCTGTATCGTGGGTGCGTTCACAAACATACAAACTCACATACACAAACACCCAGACCCGGAACAACTATCTGTAGGCCATACAAATAATTGTTCCGTGCGGGAATCGAACCCGCGACACGCAGCGCAGCAGCCGATTGCTCAACCACTGCGCCAACCGTGTCGTTAACTTTATGATATGTCGCGTGAGATTGTAAACTCTTCCTTCTGTAATATTATAAACTACCGAATTTGGATGGGATTATTGTATATGTAATGATCTGTTTACAAAACTTCGAAATTCCATGATCTCGAAAGATTTTTTTTTTACAAACTTTGGCCCACACTAGGAATTTCTCTTGTATCGTGGGTGCGTTCACAAACATACAAACTCACATACACAAACATTTATTGTAGCAGAGTGGTTTATTTACCCAGAGCTTTTCATTAACGGTAACAAAAAACTGGGTGGCTCCTCTCTAAACCCGAAGTCCGTAGTTTCGGGTTTAGTTGCGGGCGTATTCTACTCCGTATTACTTATGGACTTACGATTAGTCCTGAACCCGAACTAAGAATGAATGACAACACGATTTGACAGTAACTGTCACATAGTGTTGTCATTAATTCTTAGTGGTTAGGTAATATGAAGTAGAATACGCCCGCAACTAAGCCCGAAACAAAGGACTTCGGGCTTAGAGAGTAACACCCCACTTTTATTGCATTCAAAATCCACTCTCATCAATATAATCAGACATTTCGTTTGTTCAACGGAGCCAAATCGTTCGCAATAAAGTAGGTATTTATTATCCAAACGCTTGTCCTTGACACAGTCTTAAGAAGTTGTGTAAAGAACGTTGAACTTCTGGACTGTTTGTGAACATGACCTATTTATATTCTATACTCTAGCTGTGGCCCGCGACTTCGTCCGAGTGAAACTCGTATACAAAAATTTAAATTTCATGGGGTCTTTTGTGCACGGAGTCTTTCTAAAATAACATCAGCTGTCAGTGAAAGTCCCGTCAAAATTGGTCTAGCTGTTTAGAGGATTAGACGGGACAAACAAGCAGACGGACAAAAAAAAATTAATTGTATTTAGGGTTCCGAACAAAAAACGGAACCCTTATAGGATCACTCGGGTGTCTGTCTGTCTGTCTGTCCGTCTGTCACAGCCAGTTTTCTCCGGATCCACAGGACCGATTTCGTTGAAATTTGGTACACATATGGACTTCTGTCGTAAATCATTAATTTTTAAGAATGGGGGTAATTTTTAGGGGTCAAACTAGAAAATTAAAAAACAAGTTTTTTTAAACAATATTGTGTGACATATAAAATGAAAGGGTTTAGTGTAAGGGTTTGAAATATATTTTTTTTTCATAATTTTAAAATAAATGGTTTTGAAGTTATTCAAGAAATTAGACGAAAAATGACCATTCCCTTATCTCAAAACTAATGAGCCTAAAATTTGAAAAAATGGAGATAATAGATCTCGAGAGAAGAAAGGGGACTCCCATACAAGAAACGTTTTTTTTTCGGACCCTTGTGTGTGTCCGACTCGCACTTGGCCGGTTTTTCAATATTACAAACACTCTCTTCAATTTTATTTATTTGTATATATAGATACTGTGGTTAGTGGTTGAGTATGGCAGAGATTTATAGGTGTGATTTACGATAAGATTTAATATTTTCTGGGAGAAGATTCTTTACTCCTATTTTTAAGTATTTGTGTGAATATAGGACGACCTATTGATGTTATTTAGGTTAATGGTTACTTTAGATTTATAAGAATCGCATTTTTCACACCCATAACCAATTCCAACATTGAAAAATTTGAACTGTGTCTCAAATTTTTCAAAGTTGGTATTGGTTGACGACAGCAAAGCCTGACATGAAAAATATCGGTGTCGATGTATGGATCGTCAGAATTTTTCCAACCAAACTTTGTATCCGCTTGGCGATGCTTCCAAGTTATCGGTCATATTCATATTGATCTTTATTTGCATTCCATAATGTCATGTGTGTTGTGTGTGTGGTCCCTGTGTTGAAGTAAACAACATTTCATACAAACGTCTTAAACAAGCTACTGTCGTTCATTTAAAGAATGAAATTGTCAACAAGAAATAAATCAAAACTGTCAACGGATATAATTCACTCTTAGTGTATATTTTTACAAGGCGCAGACCGTCCAGTATTTCATGATATCTCAAGATGGCGATACTAGCAACGTGTAAAAGAAGCTAATTAAAGAACGTTAACAAATCCTCGGACCGGTGAGGTCGCTCTGCGATAAATAATATTTATTTTGTAAGTAGGTTAAAGATAACATTTTAAGATGTCAATCTTTTTCGGTAATTTCAAGCTAGATGAGGCCGGTGTTTTCTAGCTGACTACTTTGAGAAGAAACACCGAAATAAACGAAGCCTGTGGAGTTCCATCGGGCAGAGTTTGGCTGGCTAACTTAGCCAGGACACTCACGTACAGCGGACCGAATGGGAGACGGAGTCCCTACTCAAGTTATTAAAAAAACGGGTCAAGAGCGAGCCATCATATTAAACGTGAAATGTTTTTAAATTTTTATCGGCGAGGCCTATATTCGTGAGACAATTTTAACACTGTGGTGTATATTGCAGCTTTAGATCAGTAGTCCTATTCTGTAACAACATTTTCGTATCTCGACGGTGGAATCCGAAGTAAGTTTAAAAACAAATTAAGACCTTTATGTTGTGCGCAATAAAGCTCACTTTGTGAGTTTTGTCACTCAGGTGAAGCTCGATATCGAGATATTTTACAGAATAGACTAGCTGCACCATCTCTTGGCCGCTAGTGGAACTAATGTATTTTAGTTGATGATTTTTGAAAAATTGTGCTATTTATAAGAGACATTGTTTAATTTTTTCTGTTATCTTTACATATACTTCTATCACATAGACGAATTCCAGATTTTTCTTTACGCAAACTTCGGAGATAAGGGAGGATTGGGCAAATTTTTGTCATTTTTTGTCACAAATCGAAAACCACGTGGCCTAAAAAAAAAAGAAAAATCTCTTTCATATGATACCCCACATGCCCTAGTAGCCCCACTCCAATTTTTTAAGAACATGTTTCAGTCGCTGTTGCAAAAAAATACATTTTTATTGACAAATGACATCTACAACAATTCCAAATTTTAAGTTGATAGCATCAGTAGATCTTGAGATATCCAGCTGTGACAGACGGACAGACTTAGTCACACCATAAGAGTTCCTTTTTACCATTTCAGCTAAATTAGACGATGCGTGTATTTTAAATAGTTTCGAGATATCTAGTCTGATCTATTGGTTCTTGATACAGTTCAGTGTGGGAGCTGTCAATACTCGGGAGCCCATTCCAAGCTATTACAATATTTTTCTATTGACATTTAAATGTTAAACTCTGGAAGTTTTGATTCAATAATCAATATTATTTAACTAATAGAAAACTACAATGCCACCGAATGTCATAGGCTAAATTCTATTCCGGAAAATGAACGGCCCCTATGCGACCCACAGGAGCGGAACCGCAAGAAAATACATTAGCTTTTAGTTGCCACCGTCTCCCAACATACACTTAGCGCTCTATATATTATTATTACTCATGTGTTTCACAGTTTTCTTCCGTATATGAGTCAGCATTTTATGAGCAAGTTCATTGACCTGTCTGACGACTGTAAGCTTTCATACTTATTTGTGAATGTACGCTTTCGTATTTGGTGACAACGTAACAGATTTGCTGGTACAAAGATACTTTTACTAGTGACATTATAGAGCCAAAGAAAACATGGATGTACAATGTAAGGCAGGGCTGTCCAAACAAACATATAAGATAAGTATATTATACTAGCTGACTCGGCAAACGTTGTTTTGTCAAACAAAAGAAACCCTACCACCTATTCTCATACCTACCGAATATACACACAAAATTTCATGAAATTCGGTCGAGCCGTTTCGGAGAAGTTCGGTAACAAACACCGTGACATTTATATATTAGATTACTAGCTGACCCGCGCAACTTCGTCTGCGTCACAATTTTCATCTATAATATAACTCCTACCCTACCCTACTCCTACCCTAAATACCTACACTGTTTAAACAACAGTGACTGCTTGTAATTCAATATGAACTTTATACAATAGCAATAAAGCTAGTTTTAGTTAGAAAACGTTTGTATGGGAAAAAGAAAAGGGCTGTTTTTAGGGTTTTTCCGGCAATTACTCGATTTTTTCTCGCCGTAAAACCCATCTTTGAACTTCAACGAACATTTAAAAAAAATAATTGGCCAAATTGGTCCAGGCGTTGTTGAGTTATGCGCTTACCAACACATTTTGCGATTCATTTTTATATTATAGAAGATATCTAAATATATATAATTCAAAGGTGACTTGACTGACTGACTGACATAGTGATCTATCAACGCACAGCCCAAACCACAGGACGGATCGGGCTGAAATTTGGCATGCAGGTAGATGTTATGACGTAGGCATCCGCTAAGAAAGGATTTTGACGAATTCTACCCCCAAAGGGATAAAATAGGGGATGAAAGTTTGTATGAAACTTTGTCAATATTAAACTTCTTAACGCGAGCGAAGCCGCGGGCAAAAGCTAGTATGTTATATTTTCCTCATGTACATAAAAAAGAGTATTCTATTCTATTCTAGATAAGAAAACTAGTTGACCCGCGCAACTTCGTCTGCGTCACATTTCTCCACTCCTACTGATCGTAGCGTGCGTGATGTTATATAGCTTATAGCCTTCCTCGATAAATGGGCTATCCAACACTAGAAGAATGTTTCAATTCGAACCAGTAGTTCCCGAGATTACCGCGTTCAACCAAACAAACATACAAACACTTCAGCTTTATAATATTGGTATAGATGGAGTGGAAGATGGAGTGACGGTTGACAGAAGAAAAGCCACAAGTAATATAGAGGAAGAGCAGGAAGATGATGATTGTAGAGCCAAATAAGTAACAACTGAAATACTAAAAATCAAGATTTTTTCCTGTTAGAAAAATACTACACAACAATATACAAAAACATTTATAATTTACAAACACTGCGCTAATCGAGCGTTTTTAATTAATTGGAGATGATAAGCGAAATATGTGTTAAATTACGTCAAAAAATTAATAAAGCTATGTGCGTAAGTGTTATAAATGAACTGTACTTAATCACCAAAAGGCAGAAATACGGAGAAGTCCATTGCATTATACAAATTTATGAAGTGGGACTCCACCTAGCAAAAAACTCGTTTTTAGGGTTCCGTACCCAAAGGGTATCCAACGGAACCCTATTAGTAAGCCTCCGCTGTCTGTCCGTCCGTCAGAACGTCCGTCTGTCTGTCAGCAGGCTGTATCTCAAGAAGTAGACAGTTGAAATTTTCACAGATTGTGTGTTTCTATTGCCGCTATAACAAAAAGTAGTAAAAATTTTATATAAATAAAGGTAAATTAAATATATTTCTCCTATACAAGAAACGTGTTTTTTTATATATATTTTTTTGTTTTTGGTACGGAACCCTTCGTGTCCGATTCGCACTTGGCTGGTATTTTTTATAACTTTTAGCCACTTTAAGATGCCGTCCTATTGCCATAGCTCGTGCAATGATGCGATGCGATTTCATCGGCGTGCACACATCGTACATATTAGGACATTCAGTACTGATCAGTATGTTTGATCGGACGATTGTCCGATCATTTTCCTCGGAAGGACGCATCATCGTGCGAGCGGTGGCAATAGGACAGCGCGTAAGCCTCTCTGGTGACGAAGATGCTTTAAAAAAAAGTAATAGAAGTGTTGCATCTCAGTGCTCTGCTTCATTTCAGCACCTATCGACCTTTCAATGCAATTGACTAAACAGCAAATGATGACATATGGCTCTAAAACGTGGTCGCTCATAGTAAAGGAACTATAAAAGGCACATCCGACTGAGGTTGCAGTGGGTTCCATCGCATATCGGGTTGCGGGGCAACGAAGAGGCTGACACCTTGGCGAAATTAGCGGCTACAAATGGAAAAGAAATAAATATTACACTAGATTATTCAGAATTTATACCAAAATTTAAAAATATATGCTTTGATAAACAAACGGTCATAAGAGAAGGGTTTATGGTATAAAACCATACAGTGTCAACTTCTTCGCGTGCCCTGGTTCATGAATAGTGATCGTAGTAGAAAATTGATTGTTACTGCTCTTAGACTCAGATCTGGACACATTCCATGCAAAAAATTTGCCTTCATGATGAAGAAAATCGCTTCACCTAATTGTGAGGAATGTGGAGTTGTCGAAGACCTACAACATTTATAGATGGAATGTGTCCAGTATGAGTCTCGTAGAAATAATATAGTAGGGTCCCTGAATTTGAACAGAACTGATGTAGGTATGTTCCACACAGTTCTATCCCAACCAAATGGCGACGATGCAAAAGGTTTGTTCCAATTCATGGCTCACATCTTGTGATAGTAAAATAATGTTTAGGATACGATGGGACTGGCATACGCTATGCGTAAAAGCGAATAAAGAGAGAAAAAAAAATACAGGTTTGAAAGAAAATACTTTAAGTCACGCCAACGGAAAAAAAAAGATTCGCAGGAGAACCAAAGTAACCGACATAATATGCCGAAGAATTGCCAAACATAAATGGCAGAAAACAGCCACATTGCTGATGGAACAGATGGCGGACGGTACCAAAAGATTCTGAAGTGGTGACCTCGTGCCGGAAGGAGTAACAAAGATGTACAGGTGAGGACCGAGGGAGTCTGCAGGATGTAGGAAACACAAGACCGGTAAACATGAACTTGGAGGGGACTTATGATAAATGACGAAGATGATAAATTGAATTTCAAAGATGCAACCGTGCAAATCTTGAAGGACTGTCATTCAGTGGCCCTTCTGATATTTTATTTTCAGCAGCCATTGCAGAACAGACAGAATAGGAAATGCATAAATAACTGTTATCGCGAGCCCCAACAGTTGTTATGCTACAAACGTGGCAGCCTTCCGTTCAGCTGATACAGACTGATATACTGTTGTTTATTATGACTGGCCGTATTTTGCAGAAACTATGTATGTAGAATAAGATATAAAGATTTTTCTGCCCTTGTAAATATTAATGTATTGATTGAAATTCATTCTCCACTCATCCCAAACGCAGTGCCGGTATGAAGCCCCTATGTAAGACATGCGAAACCTTTTTAGTTGCTCGTCGTGCACAACCACCTATACCATCCAGAATTTAACGAGGTAGATGATAGAATTGTACAGGTTGCTTCTCTTCTTCTTTTCAAATCGATGTATAACTCCCTAGATCGTTTGGGCCCAGTAGGTGGCTACGTTAATTGCAGCATCGGTGGCATTCATCAAATCCCCCATAGTGCAGGTGTATGGGCACTTGGGGCAGGGCACAGGATGCTAAATACTGGTCTAAAAAAATCTGTGTCAATTGATGAGGAAAAAACCAGAAGTAAAATGGAATGGAAAAGGGCGCTGAAGGGACTAGTGGAGTTGCAACATAAGTATGAGTGCAGGCTGATATGACAGTCTGGCAACAGACAAAACTCGAAAAAAAAAAAAATGACACTGAAGGACGGATGCTTGCAGATGAGAAACTGAATAAAATTAAAAGAACAAGATCGAGCATTATTTAAAAATAACATGAAATAATGCATTCTTCACAAGATTAGAACGATAATTTTTAATCTTCGAAAAGGTCGCCCAACATGGAGATTTCCTGAAGATTAACAGCACAAAGAAGTCTTAAATCAAGGCTAGAAACTTAACGATACATCATTACACAAACAAACCTATTCACGTAGATACCTAATGCACAATCACAATAAAAAAAGCAAACAACTTCAAATCTCTTCCTAATTTTATCTGTGTAACATGTCCTCGCCACTTCCGTAATCTCTGTAAGAGAATTATAGACAATGCTCCTAAAGGTGCATGCACGCGTCGGATTCGCATCCGTCACGAGAATTAATAGAAATAACGGTAAACTAGCTTTTTCTCGCGGTAGCTTATCTCACAGGAACCTTGCACTTTTTCAGGATTCAGTCTCTGTCACCTCTGACCTACACTAGAGTCAAGAAGGCAATCCCACCTCAAAAAAAAAAAAGACTAAAAAAGTCTTCGTAATCAAATTTTCCAACGATTGCATTTTATAAAACAGCTATCTTTTGCCTAAATGATTCTTATCTTATGTCCTAAAAGAACGTCACTGAGCAGCTGTTTCTTAAAATAAACACAGACTCAACATAAAAATAAAGCTGAATCAAAATTTTGCTCCACCCTAACTTGCTACCGCAGTCTCAACTGTTGGTACATACCTACAACGCGGCAAAACAAGTACATCTATCTAATACCTTTAAACGAGCAATTCTTGCATATACCTATATACAACTAGTGGACGTCACGCGGTTTCACCCGCGTAGTTCCCGTTCCCGTGTGAGCATAGGGATAATATATAGCCTATGTTACTCCCTGACAATGTAGCTATCCAATGCTAAAAGAATTTTTCAAATCGGTCCAGTAGTTTCGGAGCCTATTCAATTCAAACAAACAAACAAACAAATCTTTCCTCTTTATAATATTAAAATAATATAGTGTAGACATGTACATAATCTGAATCTCGGAAACGGCTCCAACGATTTTCATGAAATTTAGTACGCAGGGGGTTTCGGGAGCGATAAATTCATCTAGCTAGGTTTCATTTTTAGAAAACGTCGTAAAAACAAGCCGGCCATCCAGGTACTGTGTATAATGTAAGCACTTCATTAGTAATTCGAACATCGTTATACCTTAGGCATACCATTTCAAAGTATTACATAATGTCATTTTTTTAAATGAAAACAAAAACTATTCTAAGAATAAACCTATATCATAAATTCACTTCTCTCTTCCACAAACACAATTAGAGCAATATACACGGTATTAATAAACTAGTGTATTAATGTATGTATAATGTAACTATGTATCTACTTGCTTTTTAAACACTCACTGCATCTATGTGCAGATGTGTCAGCACTTTCCTAGCAACGCGCATAAAATATTACGTGTTAAAAAACTGGCCAAGTGCGAGTCGGACTCGCGTGCGAAGGGTTCCGAACGAATTCATTTTTTTAACATTTTATTTTAACACTACAGACTTCTAATAGGTTCCTGTTATCTTTAGCTAAAGATCTATTATCTCCATTTTTTTTCAAAATTTTAGGCTCAGTAGTTACGGAGATAAGGGGGGGGGGGGGGGGATAAGGGGTAATGGTCATTTTTCGTCTAACTTCTAAACCATTTATTTTAAAATTACGAAAAAAATATTTAAAACCCTCACAGTAAGCCCTTTCATTTGATATGTCACACGATATTGTTAAAAAACATTTTTTTTAAATTTATAGTTTGACCTCCAAAAGTGACTCCCATACTAAAAATTTAATGATGTACGTAACGCGTTCGTGTTTGGGTCATAGAAGTTCATATGTGTACTAAATTTCAACAGAATCGGTCCAGTGGATCCGGAGAAAACTGGCTGTGACTGACGGACAGACAGACACCCGATCCTCTTCAGCTAAGTGCATCAAACGCAGCGAAAATGTAGGTGTGCTAATTTAAGTATCAGCATTTTCTAAGTAGACTACATCAAAGCATTATATTTAGAAACTATTGACTAAATCATGTTTCAAAAATAAAATTGCGTACTAATATTGTTTTATCCTCATTTCCGCAAAAACAACTGGTGGATCATGCACTGCATTAAAGTACATGTGTATTATTCGTATAAAACGATCAACACTTTCTTAGCAAACCACTTCAAAGCATTATATTTTACAAACTGTTGACTAACTGCTCCAAAAATAAAACCACATCTTAATTTTGTTCTCACTTCTACAAAAATAAATATTGCAATATGCATTCAAGTAAAGTACATGGCTGTGTGTATAACTGTATAACAGTCAGCACATTCTTAGCAAACCACTTCAAAGTATAACATATTATTCGCTGTAGACTAAAGCAAACGTTGCTGTTCAGTGTTCCGAAAATAGAACCGCATCTTAATTTTGTTTTCACTTCTACAAAAATAAATAGTGCAATGTGCATTGCAGTAAAGTACATGGCTGTGTGTATAACTGTATAACAGTCAGCACATTCTTAGCAAACCACTTCAAAGTATAACATATTATTCGCTGTAGACTAAAGCAAACGTTGCTGTTCAGTGTTCCGAAAATAAAACCGCATCTTAATTTTGTTTTCACTTCTACAAAAATAAATAGTGCAATGTGCATTGCAGTAAAGTACATGGCTGTGTGTATAACTGTATAACAGTCAGCACATTCTTAGCAAACCACTTCAAAGTATAACATATTATTCGCTGTAGACTAAAGCAAACGTTGCTGTTCAGTGTTCCGAAAATAAAACCGCATCTTAATTTTGTTTTCACTTCTACAAAAATAAATAGTGCAATGTGCATTGCAGTAAAGTACATGGCTGTGTGTATAACTGTATAACAGTCAGCACATTCTTAGCAAACCACTTCAAAGTATAACATATTATTCACTGTAGACTAAAACAAACGTTGCTGTTCCGAAAATAAAACCTCATCTTAATTTTGTTCTCACTTCTGCAAAAATAACTAGTGCATCTATCGCGGCAATGATATAGGTGCAAGGGTATAAGAGTCGTTAACGGATTGTTCGAAAGAGGTACCGCGGTCCTGGGGGGCTACTCTCTATCGAAATCCTTAGTTTCGGGCTTAGTTGCGGGCGGGCATTTTCTACTCCGTATCACCTAACCACTGAGAAACAATGATAACACGATTTGTCAGTTTCTGTGAAATCGTGTTGTCATTCATTCTCAGTTCGGGTTCGGGACTAATCTAAAGAGAATATAATAAAGAGTATTCTATTCTATTCTTAAGTCTGTAGGCGATACGGAGTAGAATACGCCCGCAACTAAGCCTGAAACTACGGATTTCGTTAGAGAGTAGCCCCCCTGAAACGCAAAGGGCATTAGGAGGAACACGGGTGGGTTTTAGTCAGTAACAGTCTGACACTCCCTTCTGCTCCGCCCAGAGCGGGAGGAGCCATTTGATGATTTCCCATCCAAAGAAAGGTTTAAGACTCAGCCCTTGCTTATAAAAGTGTATGAAAACATTAAGTAAATGTTCCATTCTCTTAACTTAAACGAACACTATTCCAAAAATAAAACAATATATTAGGTAATTTTGCTGCATCTTCACTTCCGCTATACTAACTAGCGCATGTAACGAGGCGTGAGTACCTACGGGTGCGCGGTGTAACTGTCAGCACTTTCTTTGCATTATATATATTGAGACATACGCAGAGGGTCTACAACGTTCTTCGCGTGCAGTATAATAACGCCTTTAGGATGCTGTTGAGGCTCCCGTGGTTTTGTAGCGCATCGGGCATGTTTGCTGAAGCTGATACAGATAGCTTCCAAGCTATTATGCGAAAAAGAACAGCATCCTTGATGCGAAGGCTTCGAGGGAGCACCAACAGCATTTTAAAGGTGATAGTGAATAAGCCTGATTTCCCGTTCCTGGAGCACTGGACCCGTATGCACAGCTGCAGGTCTGGTGCAGCGGGAAGCGGACATAATTATAGGTACCTCAATTAGTTTTATTTTTGTTTTACTTTATTTCTTTGCGACAAAAAATTACTAACATAGTTTTCAAGTGTTACTAACAACAATATGAATATTTTGTGTTCGAAATAAATAAATAGTAATATATTATGGCTTAAACAAACACCGCCCCAAAATTCAAACTGCATCTTTTTTTGCAAAACCAACTAGGGCGCTGCCTACTATTCAGTAGGTTATATTTGTACTTGTGCAGAGTATAATTTACAGTACCAATGTGCCAATTCTACTCATTTTCAAGCAATGTTCGCATTCACATCTCAGTCGGAAACTTTCAAAAAAGCCTTCATTTTCGACAGATTGCGTCTACACACTGGTGTAAGCTGCAGAAAAAATCCTTAGAGCCTAAAACAATGCTGGTCTCTTATTTAATAGAATCTCCGTAAAAAGCTACCACCGACGTGCGGCAGACTGTATGTGCTACCTTAGCATTTTAGCAAACACTTCATAGTATCACATATTATGAGGACACATTATTGTATGAAATAAACTTATTCCAAAAATAACTACCGCATTATACACAGTAAAGTGCACGTATATAATTGTCAGCACTTTCTTAGGAAACCACTTTAGAGCATAAAACAATCATTTTGTTCCAAAAATAAAACTGCATCTTAATTCTGCTACGTTCTCACTTCCTCAAAAACCGTTAGTGCATCATACACGGTAGGTAAGTAATAAGGTACATGTGTATAAAGTACGTGCTGCCTGCGAAACCAAAAAGTATTATAGAAATAAGGCAATTTATAACTGTACGCACTTTCTTAGCAACCACATCACTATATTAAAATTAATGAAATGAAACAAAACACTGTTCCAAAAATAAAACTGCATCCCGATTTCTCGTTTTAACTTCCGCAAATACAGCTAGTGCATCATACATGGTAGATAGGTTTTAAAGTGCAAGTGTATAACTGTCCACACGTTCTCAGCAACCACATCACTACATGTTAATAAAAACATTCCCTACAATAAAATGTTCCAAAAATAAAACTGCATCCCAATTTCTCGTTTTAACTTCCGCAAAAACGGCTAGTGCATCATACACGGTAGGTGTACTTACTAAGGTGCATGTGTATAATGTACGTGTTTCCTTAGTTTCCGCGTCAGGGCATTGTTGCACATACTACGTGCTAAGCGGTGTGTTGACAAATTGTGTGAAATTGTTCCGTATCAAGTGATAGCGTTCACGGTCGACTGTTCTTTAGGAGCCGTCTCCACTAGCGAGAGAATCGCGACTATATTATCGTCGTGCCTCGTATTTCTATGGCGCCATCTCCAAGAGCGAATGTTTGAACTCTGTGGACGGGTCTTCACACGGCGATATTGTCGTCGTGTGACATTGACGAGCAAAACGTCAACTCGCGACGATACACTCGCTCGTGGAGGTGGCGCCTTAGGAGAGTTTAGGTGGGATTCATTTTTTTGAAGCCAATTATAATAGTGATGATTCTTTTTATACATTGGAGGCGTTTATTGTAAAATGAGCAGGTAAGCAAATAACACGTGATGAAGTACCAGTTAACTAATCAACCAGAGTAAAGACTGGCTCATGTCTTCAAGTGCCAGAATAATTGAATACAATCACACTACTAACAAAAACTAGAAAAATCTAGTTTAATCCTTTTAGAATGATGCTAGGTCAGATCTTCGGGCCGGACAGTCTTACTCTGCATCAAACTAAAAAGATGCTGATTATATTATTGAAGACGAAGAACTTAATGCGAGTGTAGACAATTCATCACACGCAAATGACGAAAGAAAATATGTTATGGAGCCATTTGAATAGCAGACCTGTTATCAAAAGCCTGAATAGCTTGTCAACTCCTATAATGATATCCACGCGAAAAATGTAAAGTACCGGTTTTACGCCTACGTAGCGTACGCACAAGTTTGGCCCAAAGCCAGTTACAGCTACGGGACATTTTTAAAACTGCACTTCGTAAATATACAAAATGATGTTCTTTTGTGATTTTGGGTTAATAAATCTTGAGGCAGCAGTTACGGAAGAAGTGCTTTGTGCGTTGTTTCTTCTTCAGAAATAATCATTTGATTAAATTAATTCAGCGATATAATTGAATTCAATGCTAATAGAATGGTCAAATCATGTAACATGATTTGCCTGTAAGCGTAACTTTTATTAATCTTAGATAACTGACAAATGCTTGTGCTGTCTGGACAGGTCACTCAGGTTTCCTCAAAAGGCCACATCATACGTTAACCTAAATGGTTTTCATATGTTTATGACCATTGTCTGGACTTCAAAAGAGACTATGACCTCTGAATTTGTTTTGGTGTTTCTTCTCAGGGTAGTCAGCTAGGAAACACTGCCCTCATCTAGATTAATATAACCAAAAAAATATTGACGTGTAAAAGAGTTACTGGTAACCTATTTGTAAAATAAATATCATTTATAACCAGCAGCCTAGATGAATGGAAAATGCCTCCATCGAAGCAATAAACGTAGCCACCTACATAAACCGTCGTCACGATAAGAACCTTAGAAATAAGTTCACAATAACTTGATAAACCAAATAAATTGAAAAGTAAAACTACTCAGCTTTTCAAGCGAAATGTTTACCTCCATGAAGTAGTTCGAACTTATACGCAAGTAACTCTGAAAGAGGGCCCAATTACGTCAGACGTTGAGAAGAAAGTTTCTCTACAAAACCTAGACTCTAAAGAAGCGGTCTAAGCTTTACTGACAAGTCTATAAATACATATAAGCGCTGCTGTTGAAAGAATTTTTCTTGTAGCACTCACTGATCTATAAAATCTTAAGGATTACGAAGAGATTTTCGTACTTTACGATCTAGAGTATCTCGTGGTTCGTGTTGCCATATACTTGGAGATAATAGTAAAAATATAAACACTATAAAGTTTCTGTACGAGTAGCTGGCACGTCGCCACAAGGCGCCTCGCCCGGCTAGTTGCTAAAATAATATCAAAACTTATGTTTTTGTTGCACCTGCCAAATAACGATGTACTCGTTGTAAAGACTAACAGATACTTTGCATCATCAATTATGTCAATGATTAAGAAAACGCTGTGATATTCGACCACTTGACATATTGTAGTTAGTAATGTCAAATATTTTAGTTGAGGTGAGGCGATTGATCCCAAAACAAATAGAAGAATGTGTAAAAGGAACGTGAACAAACATTGGGGTGATATAAGCCTACATGCAGGAGGGATAGTGAAGGGCTATTTACAATTGAATTTTCTCTTCGTCGGCAAAAAGTAAATGAGAATATGTATGATATCTAAGGAGATATAGAACCATGCAAAAACTAAATTGCTTAGATACTGGATGATTACCCAAGACTGAAGATTATGATAGAAAACTGTAAATTGATAATGAAACGAGTGCGTCCACCCTTATAAGCTCAAATTGGACTAGATGTCAACCGTTCTTAGAATGCATGCGATACAAGAAGTACTATCAATTTATTTTTGGACACTGCCGTTGATCATCAGGCAATGCCACTTGATTAATGCTGTTTACAAGATCATCCGTAATAGTGGTAATATTAAACATGTACAAACCTACGTGAGTAAAGTATGATTCAATTTGTTTTTAAACTATAGAGGACAAGCTTCCATGAAAAGATTCAGGACATTTAAACGAAATTGATGTACCTACCTATGAGTAATTTGTCATTAGCTTTAAATCTACCACTAATTATGCATCATTTGTTGTTGAAGGAACTTGCTGCACTGCATTCATTATTACAAAGACTTATCCGACTTTACAATAAAACATCCTCTTTCAGGTTTCTAACTAAAACCACAATATCAGTTACAAGATGTATTTATCTATTTCTGTACTTACATAACTAGTCTTGCTATTTTAAAGTCGCATTGACTAGCACCTTACAAGGAGACTAGAAACTAGAATGCAGCCGATGACTGCATAGGTACCCACGAGCTAAAAACGGAGACTTGTCTAACCAACTAACTACAAAAAAGAACAGAAAGTCGACTCCATGCAACGAGCGAAAACAGGCACACGTACACATTAACACATACGTACGGCGGCGGCGGTATCAAACAAATGCCGGTCGCTAGTGCGCTTGTATTCGCTGTACGTAAAGCATGTCAATGCATGCGTGCATTTTTGCTGAGGATATATAGCCAACCTTCTGCAGTTACACTATTATGTGATCGAAACTATAGTCTAATGAAATTCATGTAGTACATACAACACAAGAGACCAACTATGAGAATGAACGTTTAATTGAGTGAGGTGGAATAAATTTAAGAATTTGGGACAATGACGCGTGCTTGCATTAATGGAGGAGTTGATGAAAATTTGGAGACAATGATTGTATATCTTAAATGAGATACAATAGAGGCATAGTATAATTTGAAATGCTCTTACTGAATATCAAATGATTTATGTAGAAATACAGTGTTTGCTTGTTAACAACAAGCTTATCTGTGATTTCTATTTATGTTACCCAGAGTGTTTGCGCTGATATTTCAGTTTTGCATCCATTCGTAGAATAGATTAGGTTCCTGCAAATTCTTGAGAGATTTTACTATCAGTACTCGAAAGAATTATAAATTTTAAAATAAGAAAAGGTCAATTACTTCATTTCGAATGAATGGTTTCATTCCTAAACTGAATTAATAGCTTGGAAATCAATCCCTTTAAGTCCCTTAACATTAAGGTCGAGATCAGAGACACCTAGAGACAATGGAGCGGATTTGAATGTAATCGAAGCGACTTTTAATTAGTTTGTGTCTAATCAGAGCAGACTATTGGACCGTCTGGCAAGTTAAACAATGGATCCGAGTGTAAATTGTGATTTAACTGTATTTGAATTAAGTTTTCATGGAATGGGATTTGTGGTAGTATACCTAGAGTACCAGTAGGATGTTTAATCGAATTAGTTCCACTTGGTGGTAGGGTTAGCTTAGTGTTGTTATTCTTAAGTGAGAATACGTTTTGTATGAGTCTTCATTTATATTCAGAATTCGACATAATTATTCAATTTTGGAACAATGAACTCTATGCCTTACAAGACGAAGCTATAAATCAATTTTAAGCCGATACTTGAGTTGGTTGTGCTGGAAACAAATTATAAAATCAAGTATAAAGGTACATTAAGTAGTTCTATACCAAAAACGAAAGCAGTTATCATTTATATAGCATTAACAAAAAACCTCTTGCATACGTATGTAATGTATGTAAGAGAATATGTTTCAATCCACCATGTTTGAGAGTAGAAAGTAAACGGCTAAGTGAACAGTGGTCACGACTTGAACAGTCGAACTAAACGTGGCTTAGGGTCATGAGCTAATGTAATAATATTAATCTCTAGCGGATGATGATGCACGTACGTTATTCATGGATGGAATTGTCGCTGTTGTTGTTGTAATAACTTATGGAGCGATTACACGTTTATTAGGAGATGTATTATTAGGTATCTTTCTCTCAATTTTTCTTCAATTTACTCAGTTTTCTTTCATATAATTTATTCAGAGGTTTATTGGGAGATAACATTTGAGATGGGCGAAAGACCCACAAAAATCGCTAGTATGACCTCATACTAGCGATTTTTTATTTCATGAAGGAGCATGAGGTTCACACAGATCAGTGGATCATGGCAAAAAGGAAAGTGGACTATAACTAGCAGTGAATTTAACAAGGCTGTCAATGATAATAATGATGTATAGATATGTTAGCATAACAAACAAGCAGAATAAAATGACAGAAATGAAGCTATTGTCAATTAAAACGAAACTCCTACTAAATGTTACTTAAATTGGAAGACGATCCAAATATAGTTGGGAGAAGGCTAGGCAGATTTATTTATATTAGGCGTACGTTATGCGTAAGTTCCATAAATATTCCAAAGAAAACAAGAACCCTAAGCTTGAAAGCAAACTCTCCCCAAATATAGACAATCTTTCACTGCTTTCACTCGCAGCTAAAAAGGGATTCTACGATGACGTCACAGAATACGATCCGATGCAAGTAATAGTTTCTTGGCAGATGTCTCAAGCAAAACTGTTGGACTATATGAGTCATGTATCTTGTCATGCAGTTCTTACTTTTCATTCTTGTTAAATCTTAAAGAAGATAGCTGTGTAATTACCTGAAACAAAACGATACATATTCTTAAATTAAATGATAGTTGTTTTTACTTAATAATATCATAAGATCTTTTCGCCTAAATTCTGATGAGTAAGAAGCTGTTCTGTGTCAACTTTAAGTGCAGTAATATTAATTTATAGTCATGAATCTAATAAGAAGTCATGTGTCTAGTGATTTATTTATCTGTGAATGTCATGAAAAGTCGCCATTTAATTGTGTCATTGCACCATCTCCTGCATTTTCTACACTTGAATCTTTGATTTTTACTAAGAGTTTTTCAAGAGGTCATGGAAAATCCCCATACAGGAAACTGGGTAGATGATTATAAGTTTAATTAAAGTGTGCTAAAATTTTCCGACCATTGAAACGGTTGACCAAGATCGTAACCTCCCATAAATAATGATCTAATTCATGAGACTTGAAGCAATAAAATAATAGAGCAAAATATTCTCGACGTATTGTCACCCTACAGTTCAATGCACTGTCAACCTTCTATTATTGTCCTAGCGATTCAGCTAACCTCGTATGTAATTCTTGCATAGGCAATGCACAGATTTCTGATACTGATATACAAACCCACGAAGTTTTGAAAGTATTTTTAAAAAGCTATCATAATCATCTTTTGTTCATCGATTGTCAACTAAAACAACCCACATGTGATTCTAAAGATTATTTTAATTTCTCCAATCTTGATTTCTTCCCAATTCTTAAAGGCATTTCAGATATCATATCGTCATGGCATTCGACGAGTCAATTCCGTCGAAAGCTTTGGTTAAGTCTAAAATATTAAAAACTCATTTATTTAGCCCAGTTTACTAGTACGCTTGCAGAAATATTGTGGGAAGTGCCAGTGGGTTTCTATAGCTGTGTTTTTAGTTAGTATAAGTGCTCTGCAGTCGTTCCAATTTAATTAAAATAAGTCGGCCTTCGTGTTGTCTCCGTCGCTGTGTGATCTTGTTAGTAAAATGCTAGAGTTTATTGGGAGCACTATTTTCACGTCAAGTGGCTAAAATATTTTCCATAGCAGGGGTATTTATCATTACATGCGAAGTTTAGTAAAAGAAGAAAACCATACAGAGCTTTTAGGCGTGCCACAAGGTAGTATACTGCGTCTAACACTGTTGAAAATTCTTTGTTAGACCTTCCTTACCCCTGGAAGACGCCTTCAAATAAATAGCAAACATTATATAACGATAAACAATGACATAGCATGTTAAACAGTAAATCACGAAAAACTCGCGTAATTTTAATTCACGAACGTGTATTATTGTTCTAGGCCACCCACAAAGTGATATTTATTTAATTAACGTGAACGTATACAAAGAGCAAAGGTCAAGAACGACAGCGGTATCATAGACTGGTGATAAAAGTGATAGTAGACACAAAGGAGATAATGTGAAACAGTGACAACACAAAATTGTATAGTAGGCTTTAGATAAAAAAGAGGTTTTTCCAGAATAGCAAGTCATTAGAGTGCAGATGCTTTTTCATATACCCGATATTAAAGAGAATATAGGGATAGTAAAACATTATGTGGGATTATGTAAAGCTTATTATTTCCGGAGCATCATAAAACGTATATTTATGGAGCACCTGAGGGTATTTGTGCATGATACGATACGAATGATCAATTTTATTACTTAGACCTTCAAAGTTTAATACCAATAAATGTATTGACGTTTCTATAAATAATTCGACATGATTTATCGTGTCCGCAGTTGGTAAAACTGGAAAAAGTTTAACTATAAAAGCATTTTTGCTTGTCTTGGCTTTACAAGGTACGTCAAAAGCATCCGATGCGGAATCAAATGAGAAACTCAATATGCAGAAACGGTCAATGGAATATCAATAAACAACGATTATAAACTCATTATAAAACCAGGAAGTTATTCTCCTGTTTCTAATTCCTGGTTTATATTCCTTTCAATTACCAGTATCAACAAAGTGCCATAATATTGACTGAAATCAGTTAGGCGTACGTTAAACATTTGCTTTTAATTATTGTATCTGTATAGTATAGTTCATAAGTGACTGCATGTATATCGTCTATTTTTATCTCCATTACAATAACATCTACATATTTATTTATATTGCTGTTGCCTCACACTTATGTCACACAACAGCCACTTAAAAGGTTTACATCACTCTTAGAATATGTTGGTTTTATCAGACGCATCTGAATAGCACTCATTATTATATCCACACTAACAACAACAACTTTATTTCAAAAGGGATAGAGTTCGAAATGGAATTACCAATGTTGTTAAGATTAATTATGCAGCGAGTTCGTTATCAATGAAAATAAAATAAATATTTGACCCTCTCTATTATTAATTGTTGTTATAAATAGAATATTACGTTCAGATAACAACAATCGCGGTTTGTTCGAACAAAATTTTCCAAAGTTTATTGTGGGACAAACGGTTGATTGTAATGTAAATAGATGTGAAGTGGAACAGACGGTGCTAAGGTGAACATTTTTGGAAAGTTTGGTAATTGCATTGCTTATAGAAGAGGTACGTAAGTATTTACTGAATCGTTATCATTGGAAGACTTATGTAAATTTAAGTCAGGAGATTTATTTGAGCAAAGCCAGAAGCGTCTGTGGTGTTCAAATTGGAGGCCAGGTTGCATCCTCTCTGGTTTAATCAACTCAAATAATAACTAGATTAGGCGTCTGGGAACCTTAATTAAATTAAACGTACTTTGCATACCCCAGTTTACTGATTGAGTTTGTTTTAATTACGTGCGACAACAACTCATTATTCATTCCCTAATTGGCGCTTGGATATTTATTGACTTTCAAAACAACATTTAAACACTCAATTAAACCAATGCGTATGTACCATGAACAACTAATAATCAATAAAATAAATCAAGCGTGTTTATATTCTACGATTTGACATGGAAAACAGAACTGAATCAACTTTCTCATAAATACATAAATATACTAATAAAATAATGTTTAAGGAAATGTGCCAATATGAATTTCAGTCTTCATATCTTAACCAATTAAATTAAAATTTATTTTAAGATAGCATTTATATATAAAAACCCAAGATACACACTCAGCATCTCAAAAACGTCCGCATAAAACAAGCGCATAATTTAAAGTGCGCTAGTTTCAAACAGTCTCGCATCGCTCACCATACTGCACTGCTTTGTAAAAACAACTTTAAGCGATCCGTGTAAGGTTGAATTTGCAAAAAAAAAATGTTTATAGTGTAACTACACACAACTCACACATGACACTTGATACATGTCAGTTTTTGACGACAGTTTCGAGTGTTGCATTTGTTCGAGATTGTGCATCTTGGGTTTTTTATAATATATCAATGTAAGATAGAGATGATTCATCAGGCTGGACTTTTCCTAATAGGGTATTTTACTAAAAAAAATCTAATTAGTCCGTCCACTATGATGGTACAATTTTACCAAGACACATGACGTCACGCGTGTCTTCAACACGCTGTTTCGTCTTCATTTTTTGTTTACGTAAAAAAAGAAAAAAATACGTGTCCAATATTTTTTGAAAATCTATCGGACGGACTAATTAGATTTTTTCAGTAAAATACCCTATTGCCTGAAACACACGATGTTCTAGTTCAGGCACTAGTGAACTTGACATAAATTTAAGCAAAAATGTATTTACTGTTTTACTTGAATAAAATTTTAAATGTTTAAATGTTTATATAAAAGAAAAAAAATAGAACAAGTGCGAGTCGGGCTCGCCCACCGAGGGTTCCGTACACATCATTATTATAGTTTTCAGACTTTTCCCTATACTTGTCGTATAGGTAAGGCGATATTACTTGGCAAATTTCATAGTTCTAGGTCAACGGAAAATACCCTATAAATTTTTGATTCCCTTGAGAGTGTCGAAATATACGTTTTTTGCGGCATAAACGGCCCTATCTTTTTTATGTTGACTTAGAAGTCTTATTTTTTTCAAAGCTTCAATGGACTGTAGATTTGAGTATATGGTTTTAATTTCAACTCGATACCTCCACGTGTTCCCGAGATAAAAGTCTTGATAGACAGACGGACGGACGAACAACAAAGTGATCCTATAAGGGTGCCAATTTTCCTTTGAGGCACGAAACCCTAAAAAATGGTTTATTACGTTTTTACGCCTGAATCACCAAAACGGATTTTGATGAATTTTGGTACAGAAATAGATAGGAACCTGGAGACGGTTATAAGATACTTTAACGCGAGCGAAGTCGCGGGAAAAAGCTAGTAATATCACACATCTAAAGTTTTGACCTTTTAAGAGATTTATTGCTTCTTCACAGTTAACGTATAGCCAGTAACTACGGAGCTCGCACTTATCTACACTAATATTATAAAGAGGAAAGATTTGTTTGTTTGTTTGTATGTTTGTTTGAATTGAATAGGCTCCGAAACTACTGGACCGATTTGAAAAATTCTTTTAGCATTGGATAGCTACATTATCAGGGAGTAACATAGGCTATATATTATCCTCGTACTCCCACGGGAACGGGAACTACGCGGGTGAAACCGCGTGACGTCCACTAGTATTTAACAAATTTGCTTCATGTCGGAGACTGACAGACTAATTGTATAATATTTCAAGGTCAGCTTTAATCATCCCTTTGACTTCAAAACATCGAAGGGCTATCGAAAACATCCCAACAATGCCAACTGCGTACAACAATATCATAAGGTATAATAATTAAACATTTATTGATAGAGCTCTGAATATGTGCGAACATTGCCAAGCTTTGTGGCACAATTCTCTGGGATATTATTGAACCTAGGTCATTGTTTGTTTACACAATTTATATGCGTGGATTACAACGTGGTTTCAGATTCCTGACAGCAGGAGTCATGATTTTGAAACCTAAAAAACATTGCATTGAAAAAGAATATAAAAATCTAGACTAAAGTGCAAACCCATCACAAATAAAAAAAACAGGCCAAGTGCGAGTCGGACTTGGGTGCAAAGGGTTCCGAACGAATTTTATTATTTTAACACTATAGACTTCTTATAGGCTCTATATTTTGGGCTCAGTACTTTCGGAGATAAGGGCGGGGAATGGTCATTTTTCGACTAATTTCTTGAATAATTTCAAAACCATTTATTTTAAAATTATGAAAAAAATATAATTAAAACTCTCACAGTAAGCCCTCTGATTTGATATGTCACACGATATTGTTCAACAAACTTTTATTTTTTAATTTTCTGATTTGACCCCCATACTAAAAATTTAATAATTTACGTAACGGGTCCGTGTTTGGGTCACATAAGTCCATATATGTACCAAATTTCAACAGAATCGGTCCAGTGGACCCGGAGTAAACTGGCTGTGACAGACGGACAGGCAGACAGACAGACAGACGGACAGACAGACAGACGGACAGACAGACAGACACCCGAGTGATCCTATAAGGGCTCCGTTTTTTGTTCGGAACTCTAAAAATAAAAAAGGAATATAAACATAAGGAAGAATCAATAGTGAAGCTACTGATATATCACGACAAGATGCAAATCTAGGAACGGCTAGACTGGTATGCGATGCACATGACCAATTAGGAACAGCAGACAAACAAAAGGAAGAAATGACACGACAAATAGAAATTAATGATTGGAAATTGAAACAGATGAATGTTTGCGTCAACAGAGTGATTGTTATGTACAAGGGACGCAAGTAGATGTTTATTAGCATTGCATCGTAATCAATATTTGTTCAGTTGCATCTACAGTACGTAAGAAATAGTACAACAAATAGTTGTTCGATCTAAATACACATTCTCTTGTTTGCGGGTGGTTGGTAGTAGATGAAGACGAGTGGGAGAAAATCAAACGTATTATCTGAATGATGCCTATAAGGCTCCAAATGCTTCCGCACATGCCTGCTAGCTGAGAGACGGAGCGGCTTATATCTACCACGTGGTGTTACTGCGGGTTGGTGGTGATGAATTTCAAGCTCAGTGACTCTCAATTGGAGAAAGCTGGGACCAGCAGTTAACTACTATGGGCTGATGATGACTAGCTCTATTACTAAAAGCAAAACTGACATATTCTTGCTAGAACTGTTAAAATCACTGACACATAACGCACTGCCAAAACCTCTGTCTTGAATCGTCATAAGTTTTTTATTAAACAAGGCTGAGCACTAAGACGAGCTTTTTAAAAACACATATTTCAAAAAGGAAATAAAGAAAGTGAAGGTATAGAATTAATCGTTTTGTCGATAGGACCATCCTGCATAAGAGAATCGCCATGGACCCTCATCATCATCACCATATCAGCCGAAAGACGTCCACTGCTGGACATAGGCCTCCCCCAAAAGGGGGGGTTTGCCATAATCGCCACGCTTGGCAGGCGGGTTGGCGATCGCAGTGTATGGTGTTGAGTTTTACAGAGAACACTGCTGCCCATTCTCTGGTGAATCCCTTAGTCGCCTCTTACGACACCCACGGGAAGTGATGGGATGGTATTATTCTTTTACGGCACCATTCGGCACCGGCCGACACCATACGGTATGGACCCTAATTATAATGATTTATCGAATCCTATATCAAACGTGCTAGTCTAAGTTCTATTTATAACAACATTCAACACTTTTACTCTTGCACAACAAAAAAACATTTTTATTGTTTAACAAATCAAAGAGGTGACACATCTCTCCAAATAAATATTCCAGTTTATGTGGAATTTCTTGAGTTTTGATAGTTTCAAGTGTTTACAAGTCGTTGTTCTAATGTTGAGGTGACCTTCAAGTTGTGTATCAAATGATTTGTTCACGTCCAATTTATCACTTACGAACGTGCGTAAACAGAGATAAAGTGTAGTGACACCTAATGGTTTCCTCTAACCAGTCGTTAAGGTATTTACTTAATATTAGAAAGTTAATAGTCGTCAGTACATTGTCCTTTGCCATGTAGCAGGATATAGTTTACTCATTTTGAATCTTGGTATTTTTGAGATTAGGTTTATTCATTAAGTTTTTGTTTCAGAAATGTTTGGAGCAGTAATTACTATCACAATAGTTAGGTTAGGTTTTGAATAAACTATCTCATATTTCTCGATTTTGATATCCATTGCAATATACTCGTATCTTATTGTTTCATTAAATCTTTGTTCAATGTTATCGAGGGTTTTGTATTTCAACTTCCGATTTCAAAAATCAATATTGCCAGTCTCTTAAATTTTGTATAATTTGACAGGTGAAATAGATTTCAGGGTTGAACTTGTCAAAGTGTTATATTACTCCATTAATTTAAAGGTTTCCGTTATTTTGTGCCAGAATCTGTTCCTTCCTGAAGATTTAAGAGTAAACGTTCAATGCTAATGTCTTTATTTTTGTTACCTGGTGCAATATTTTATATTTATTTGAGTATGACAACATTTGAATAGCTGTAACAGTCAAGTTTTTTATCTTGCGGGATTTCAGCTGTCATATTATTTTGGTTTCATTTGGTTGCAGTGAATGGTTATGAGCTAAAATGTCAATGGTATTTCAGACAATGATCAGCAACAATTTTTAAACAGTAATAATAATTATTTTGTTATTATCGAAGAGAGTTGGTTATAAAATTAGCTGTGAGATGAGTTAGTAATCTAAGCAATCTATCACGCCATTCACTATTGCACTAGTGACGGCGCAAGCCTTGATGCAATGCAATATTTGGTTTCTACAAACTCACTTGAATGCCGACAGACATTCCAATATCACACTTTGTCTACAACACTACACTACACCAGCACCACATCAGCCTTTAGCTCTAATAATAAAATGCGAAAGAAATTCTGTTTCCCTGTTTGTTACATTTTCACGTCACAGCTGAATGGACTTGGATGATACACAGGATACTTTCCATCCCGGACATATTAATTTTAAGTTATTTTTGCGTGCTGAAAATCAGTAACCAAAATATGTGAAACGATTTTAACTTAACACCATATTTTACGCAAACAAATATTCTATTCTACTCTATTCTATGATGTCTTGCGATAATTTTAAAATTTCATGGAGATGGATGGAGAAGGAGAACATAGCCAAAGAAAAAAGTGATAGATTGTGTGAAGAAAGACATTTAAGAAAAGGAACTGAAGATGGCGTGGCATTGGATAGTAGAGAATGGAAGAGAACTTTTTGCGCCGACCGAAAGTAACACATAGGCATAAACACCAGTCAGGAAAATAGGATTACTAACCGCAACATGTTGTTTTGGTGGTGTTACCGTAATTGTGGTATTTCCCGCCCCTTTGACGTAATAATTTCTATATTTCACCTAATTATCCAACCGGGGGCGTCGCAGCATGAATCATAACCCTAAATCGGATATAAACATGAGAACAATGAGGAAGATGACACAAAATAATATAACAGCCAATGTTTATTTACGACACATCAATTCCTGGGTGTCAAAACCAGCAAATTATTTCCTCAATGTCGATGCCATCAGGAAATTGGTGAAGCAAAACCTTGGGGCAGTGGCAGACGAAACTGCGCCCGAATGAGGGCGACGACCCCGATGAACTTATATGCAATTATGTGCTAATACTTGCTGTTATGATCGTGTGTTGTATCGCAAAGCAAGAAGTGTTACTTCAGATAACGGTTATGTTTTGATTAATAGAATATTAAACAAGCTATTGAAAAAGCGTTATTATGTCACGTATTTAATTTACTCTACATGGAATTCTGATTATTCTTTTAATATGTTTCATATAGCACATTCACAGTGAAATTTGTATTTGACAATAACAAAGCCTGCAAGGTGATGGCCGGGTTTTGTTATTCATAGCATAATATCTAGGGCAACATATATTATTCATTTAATATTACGTCGGCAGTCGAACCCTCTTCAAGCCGGCGAATTGAATTTTTCCGACATGATCCAATATTTCATCTACATATTTTTCTTCTTTTGGTAAATATATCTGTGCTCCAGTCAAATGATATGTAATATCATGCGACACATGGCAAGATGAACGTTATATTTTTCCATTCTAAGCAGTAGTGCTATTCTGTAACAACATTTTCGTGTCTCTACACCGGAATCCGAGGTCAGTATTAAGTTCGTGTAAAAAGACCTTTATGTTGTGTGTAATAAAGCTTACTTTGTGAGATTTGTCACTCAGGTAAAGCTTGATATCGAAATGGTTATTTACAGAATAGACTAGCTGGTAAACATTATCGGTAGGTATATTTTGTTACAACTAGTACAAGGTTATTGGACATTATGTAAGAAAATGTTTATTTTTGAAGAAATATCATCTTCATCATCTGCCTAGCGTTTTCTAAACTATTTTGGGGTCGGCTTCCAGTCAAGCCGGATTTAGCTGTATACCAGTATTTTACGTGGAGCGGCTGCCTACCAGACCTCCACAACCAATTAACTGGGTAATACGGTACTTCATGGCAAGACTGGAGTCAAATTCACTGGCTTCTGACTATCCGTAACGACTGCCAAAGATCTACAAATGTCAGTCGGGACCAACAGCTTAACGTGCTTCCCGAGGCACGGAGGAAACTCGGTATATTAAGATGGTCACCCATCCACAGAGCAACCTTGGTAAGCGTTGCTTAACCTTGAAGATTGACCCATGTGGTTGTTATTATCTAGCCACGAGCTCCTCTTTTGAAAAAATATCCACTACAATAAATAACGCAAAAGAATCTTTCAGCTCTTCAAAGAAACGAAAGAAGATTGGAGCTGCACCTGATGTAAATCTGGATCCACTGATAGCATCACGGTTGATAGGACATAATATGGGATAGGGGCGGACGGGAAGATACTGATGACGAGAGCTCATGTCGACAACCGCTTAGTGACTACAAAGTTTATTCAGAAATAAAACAGTAAAAAAATTCTTTATTAAAAAAAATATATACAATTAAGATAAAATCTTAATCTTAACTAAAATAAGGCGTCAAAAAATTCGCACGCATCGCTGTCCACTGGGAGTGAGCCCAAAAGACAGAGCATTGCCATACAACGTGGCAATACCGCCAATTGCCACGTTGTATGGCAATGCTTATCCTCTGTCCGAGGTAAAAGCCAGACCTTGGGCGTCAAGTAAGCGTTTAGAAAGATCTTTAAATGAGGCATGAGCACTCGGACCGCACGGTCCTAGAGTTTCAACCCCGGCTCAATAATTGCCAACAGGTTATTATATTTTCACCGCTTGAGGTTTTCAGCAGCCGCAGCGGGAGTACCAGCACGACGAAAAAAGTTGATTTGGATTTAGAAGATGCAAAGCTGTATAATGTAACGCAGATTCATTATTCAACAGCATAATGGAAACAGTATTTTTAGCAAAAAACTAGGCGCCTTGTTCGACAAGTTCAAATGCCTCGAAAGTGACACGTGTCTAGACAAACATGCTCCAATTTTCTTAACAAATAAAGATTTAATATTAGTGTCATCGCGCATCATATCTAACAATACTATTTGTAGTATTATCAATCAGGAAATGGAAAGTTACCACACTGAGCTGATAAGATTAGGCTGGACAAGCAGGTTTATTGACATTTTGCTTAGATCTCTCTTTGTAGTATATAAATTTTAGGTTGAGTCACTATCTAACTATTTTGTGTACAACCATATTAGTTTATATTAAGTTTTGACTTCAGCTTGTCCTATATGTACATTTAAGGTATAAGACACATCTGCGCACACACGGATAACATGGATTCCGTACATGTTTTTGGACCATTGACGTTGGTTATAATTATGGGTAGGCTTTTAAATCTGCTGTCTAAAACCTAAATCTGAAAGAGCTTTAAAAAAATACTGGCCAAGTGGGAGTCGGACTCGCGTGCAAAGGGTTTCGAACTAATTTCATTTTTGTTACATGTTATTTGAACACTATAGACTTTTTTGCATTTCTTTGAAAATTTTAAGCTCTTTAATTTTGAAGATAAGGTCATTTTTGGTCTAATTTCTGAAATAACTTAAAAAAAAATAGAATTAAACCCCACAGTAAGCCCTTTCATTTGATATGTTACACAACACAGTTTGGAAAACTTATTTTTAAAGTTTTCTAGTTTGACCCCCAAAAGTGACCTCCATACTTCACGTAACGCGTCCGTGTTTGGGTCACAGAAGGTCCATATGTGTACCATAATAATACCATAATAATCCGGAGAAAAATGGCTGTGACAGACGGACAGACAGACACCCAAGTGACAGACATCCTATAAGGGTTCCGTTTCTTACGGATGTTTGTGTCATCGGTCATGTGAATCATGTACTAAAACCATGGTATCAGTTTGTGCGCCGATGTGTCTTACACCTGTATTCCTTCAGATACAAAGATGTATCTCTTTTGTAGAGAGAAATCTCTACAAAAGAGAGAAATCTTAATAGTAAAATGAGGCGGAAAGGCTTCATAGCTTCCAAAAGTAAAAGGGTCACAATAATTTTATCAAAGTAACTTAATTTGATTGAACCTAATTTTATAGTTCGTCTAGGCCAAAAGGTATCTACGATCGATAGTTTTTTCCAGTAGCTACGCAAGATATACTTATGCACGAGGTAAATTCTCCCCTTCGCTACTTACCATGCGTGTTTTCATTTATACTTTTTTTATCTGTAGCAATAAAAACTGACTTTGAAAATGAAAAGGTCATTGTAGCGCCCTTTGCACTCGATATTGACATTGAACCTGTTTCGTCCTTGTGAGAGTCGTATTTTAAGATAATTTTCTGTAATGTACAAGTTTATTTTAGTTTATAAAGGGCATTAAAATAAGAAATAACAGCGATGTTTCTGTTGGGCACCAATTATTTTACCTATAAAACCTATTCTATAAAACACTAGAATGATAGTCAAAATATTTAGAATTTTTATAGTTTGAATAGTATATAATAACTTCTCTGAGGTTAGAGGACATTTTCACATGTCGAACTATCACTTGATGGCCATGCTTGACAGTCAAAGATACCAGTAGGTACTTTTGAACAGTTGGTGCGCATCAGAACTGGCGCCATGGACATATATTCTTGTTGTTCAGTAGTGATATTGTACCTAACGTACTTTAGACACTCGGATCAACATATACAACTGAATTATCATCAACACATAATTCCGTCTCAAGTAATAACTCACTGGGAGGCAAAACAAATATGTCACATCCCGATAACCCTGTATTACCCAGAAAAGCAAGGTCCGTGTCACTAAAATAGATAAATCGATACCAGCATATTGCTGCTAACGTTTGTTATATTATGATGAACATAAGCGTAAACATAAACATTGTGTGGGCGGAACTATTACGTGACATGTTACGTCACAACCCTGATAGACTGATAGCAGTAACCACAAAAGTAAAAATCAACCTAAAGAAGAAACAGATAGAGTTGGAATTACTTTAGGAGAAGCAGAGGTGACAAAAACGGTGAATCGTGCCAGAGATTCCCACGTGTGCTTATAGGTATATCGATGCTAGGAATGCATCGAATGAACCGAGATAACGATTATGCAATTCGAATATAGCGTTGTTAGATAGGTAGTAAACGGGGATCTATTAATACTCTACGTAATTTATAAAACAATAAGAGATGCAGACACACAATGAATTAAGAACGCCGATGAGGCACCTAAGAATTTGGAGACTTATGCTATACTTCAAGCAGATCTTGACGAAACATGTCCAAGAACATATGTATAAATACATTATTAAAGCAACCAGTAGACCAACGATGATGGTGATCTTAGTATAAGTGCCAATTTCCCTCCTTATTTAGAAGCAAGCATGTGGAAACAAGAAGCAACGCATTGCGCAGGATTCGTTGCCTCATCAAGGATTTCATTGCGATGGGCAGTCGATGATGATGTCGGATTGACGAAATAAGGTGACTTCGCGAATCTTCTAGGATTCATCTCTTACGCTTAGGTAGGGATTAATAGTATTGATATATACTAAATTCATTACCGTTACAAAAGTCAAGGCGCATATTGTCACTGACGGCGCTAAACTATAATTGACAGCCGCATCATTTAGTACACTTCTGAACAATTTATTTTTAACAATTATAAGTTCACTAGTCGACCCGCGCAACTTCGTCTGCTCCGCTCCTATTGGTCTTAGCTATCTAACACTGAAAGAATTTTTCGAATCGGATCCTGCGATTTGCACGTTGAAGCAAACAAACAAACTCTTAAGCTTTATATGTATGAAGGCGCGTCCATGGCGCCATCTAGTAGTAGACATTGAAGACCCTATTTTGACATTGATTGTATGGTTTTTCGGATGACATTGAGCGGACGAGAGTGACAATTGTGCTGTCACTCTGGTGGAACGTCATAAAAGTCAAATAATCACCGTACTCGTTCACTTTGAATCTAACGATAGCGAGGACTAGACGGTTACGACGGATCGCTTATGTGTCAAATCTTAATCCATTTTGATCTTTGTTAAATTGAGTGATTATTGTAATTTAAATTGAGAATCGTGATTATAAGGCTGCTGATCGAAGACGTGTCGTCTACTTCTTTCCAAGATACCTCGTGCGATTACCTCCACCACCCACCACTTGAAGATGAATAATTCTGATATAGGTACCCACCTGCCTTTATGTATATTAGTATAGATAATCATTTGTTTTGAAGATAAGACCTGGCAATCAATATTTATAGAACTGGAGTATAGAAAGAAGACATTGCGCCGACTACACATAAGTTGGGATAAGGGCAATATAATGACGTACTCACACCACACCACAAGGAATCCTAATGACGCTATGTTATACGAGACGTAATCACTTGTTTTCAATATGTAAATTGGTGTAGAGTCAAATCATGCTTATAATAAACTATTATCATATCAGAATAATCTGTCTATCATCATGGGAAGCACTTGGCAAGGCATCCGTCTACGTTGTTAGTACGAGTAGTACAAGACACATGTGACAGCCATAGGGCACTGCAATTAGGGAGTATTTTTAAATTACGTCTTTATTGATGAGCAGTACCATGAGTTGTGGATAGTGACGGTTGATTAATTGAACACTGGTGTTAGCTAAGAATAGTGCGTCAATACATTGTACTGTGAACACATGGTCTATGATTAATGTAATATATGTTTATTAGATGATAAGCTTCAATGCAAGGCACACTGAATTCAAAGATACTTGCTATTTGTTGAAGATCTTAACATTCTCTGTAGAGACAGTAATTTAAACGCTTTTGCCTACTGTCAGATTACAGTTTTATATGGCTTTACAAGTGACGACATAAATCGACCGAACCGGATTTATAAATCATTTTGCCTTTATTAAACCCCGAATCAATGATTTGACGGATATTAAAAACCTAGTATATCTGCAAACACAGGAAATCAATAACATTATTGATTGCCAATTACGTCGTGCTTATTATCTTCATCACAAATCAGACTATTTGATTAATACTTAAAAATGGCATCTGAATCATAAAGATTTATGGATAATTAGGCATTTTCATACTAATCAAGGAAATAATACGGAATTGGCTTATTTATTTCAAAATGTTGGAAATTGAGGTCAAATAACGATTGCATGACAAAGAGTAATCAGAGTTGGCATGACAATGGTGACAAAAAAAAATTAAAATGCGTGCATGTAAAAAAGTGGTTTTAAAAGTGTGCTTATTGACGGAAATTGTGTTATGGTGCTTGCGGCCAAATTTCGGAAACAATCTTTTAAAAGGCTGTGTTAGAAATCGTATGTTTCCAACATCTTAACTAGACATACTTGATCTTATAAAATTATTTTGTTGAACAAACCATTGCCAAGATAATAACGAGAGCAGATCTAATAGCTACCAAAGACCGCTTTTTAAATTAAAAAGAAGTGGCCACCATGTTTGTCTTATCTTAGCCGTCTATGTCCTTATAAAGGACATTGACGGCTAAGATAAGGTTTGCTACAATACTTGGACAGTAACGAGTCATGTGAATTGATATATCCGTATCAATATGGAACATCCAAATTTCCAATTTATGACGATCTAAGCTAAGCCTTTGAAGAATTTATAAAAAATGACGTAGATACGACAGAGTTGGTACCTAAAGTTAATATCAGGCTTAGAAAATAAAACAATATTTTAAACAAGGCAAATAATTCTTCAGAAGTTCTAGAGACAAATGATCGAAATCTAAGAAACAATTCTCCATCACAATGCAGTTAAAAAAGATAAAGCAAATGCTATAATTATTATTATTACGACTAATTGAGATAGAATTGCAAACAACACTTCAATTGAAGACAATAATGAAGTAACAGCGAATTAATTGCTTAATGTAACAATCAATGCTGAGAGTGTTAACAAAGGTCTGATAAGGCAGATTGTAGTGGATAAGTTCTATAAGGATTTTACACTGATAAGATAAGTTCTGGTAGAAGTCGTACTGGCCAATGTTGTGGTATGTTTTAATTTAGGTAAGTCCCGAGTTATCGCAATGTTTTGAATAGTTGAAGCCCAGCGGGTCAAGGAGGCTGATTATTAGTTAAGAACTTTAACGACTTAATTTATTTCATAACATTTTAGGAATCATTTGTTTTTAGATTGCAACTGAACTAGAAAGAAATGATGTATCCCTATAAAGAAGCCTCGAAAGTTTCAAATTGGGTGGGCGGGTTCACCACTTTCCAAGTATTGCCTTCTGTACGACATGTACAACGACAAACAAAACAATTTCAAAGCAAACAAATCGAATCTATCAAACCGTTTCATCTATTCTCGCAAATTCAACCATTTATGGCTTCAACACACAATTTCCTGCAGTAAAGTACGATTCAATATTTTCTTTGCTCGCATTTTCCGTTTTCTCTAACGCGTTTATAAAACCGTGAATATATAAGAAGGAAAGAATACTTTGAAGGTCTTGCTTTTATAAGAACTGCTTGCAAAATACTATCAGAAATAATATTGGTATTAAAATGGTTTAAATAAAATCAATTAACTTAAACAGGCTAGCAACGAATATTACGTCCACTTTCTCTCTCCGGTGACAGACAGAAACTGTATGTCAGTCTGTGTCTATGTCATTGTGTGCCTTGTTGCCACTCCTTAGAGAGCGCAGATGATTTTTTTTTATTCTCCATTCTTCCATTTTACTCGATCACTCCCCTCCAGTCCACTCGGCCATCAACAGGCAATTAAACTTCCTTTTCATTAACTTTTCCTTCAACATTATTCATTATTATTTTCTTTGATCAACCACAGTTATTTCCTACAATATTTTTATTAAACACTATCTTAGTCACATGCATTTCTGGTCACCTGCAAAAGCCCTATATACCGCAGTGATGATTCAACACCCTACGACCTTCACCGACTCTAATCGGATATCGCACTGAATCCTTGAAAAACTAAATACTGCAGTGGAAAAATTACACTTTTATCATGATCGTTCTAAATGCTTGTGTGTGGCATTTTCTTTCACGTGATTATATCTTTATAAGATAGCTGTTTTGATATAAAATATAATAAAAAAGACTCAATTATAAACTTTCACATACGGGTGAATGGTTTAGGATAATTGTTTTCTACCGCGTGCTTGTCTTTATAATATATTATTCATTTTTAATTATTTCCTTAAATTCTTTGAGATTGTGTAGAAAAAAGGGAGATGTTATCAGACTTGTCATGTCTTCCTGGTAAATAGTATGAATATAATACACTAGCTGACCCATGCCCACTTCCTTGCGCGGTATTTTTCGGGTTAATATTACACTATGACACTTACAAATAACGTGGCTTTCGATTGGTAAAAAAATTTTCAATATCGGTTCAGTAGATTCAGAGATTACCCCCAACAACCTCACAAACTTTACCACTTTATAATATTAGTATAGAAGTATAGACTATGCTTCATACGGACGTTTAAGGGAAGGATCAAAGCGAGACAGATAAGCTTAGGTATAAAGAAAATTTGGAAAACAATACTTAAGAATGTAGAAGTCAGCGACAGTTAAAGAACATAATTATCAGACTGTAGATAAAATGCGTCAATAAAATGATTTTCAACAGTCACCATGATAGGTAAAGCAACGATGACTTTGGATACGATAGATCCATGAATTATAATAATCTAAGTTTCAATATTGATATCAGATTGTACTTACTTTTTGAAGTTTCTAAGGAAGATACTCAGAAGAACCGATTATACAAGGCTGCGGATAAAAATATGCAATAGTTCTGCATATAGAATCAGATTCATATTTCCAATATGATTGTCGTGTTTATACAACAAAACATGAGTCTTTGGCATTTCCTTGATCATGTATTTCAGATAAGTCAATATCTTTGCCTAGTTAACACGTTTTAATCTCCAGACACACGTGCCTTGTCTCAGCCATTTCAGAAATCTAATCTTTTAATTAATCATTAGCTGTGATAAAGGCTGTCAGTGGGTTTTTTATTTACTTTACTACTGAACCGGTTTGAAAATTCTTTTTCCACACAAGATAAATTTTAGTAGATAAAGGTAGTATTTTTCTTTTATTTCTAGGAAACTGAGTTCAGATTTTTTTTTTTGCTTTTTCGTGTTCGAGTATCATATTCAGTACATACTCGTATTCCATGTTATTTGCGGTCAGTGCAACGCGATTTGTCCCAAGGTCCTTAAAACCAACGTAAGCCTATTATTAAGCATTTGCTGCCCGTTCGTCTACCTTTCATCGGACTGTATCTCCTGAACCCTAAAGCTGGGTACTGATCGGTGTTACGGGGCGTAATGTAACATGTTACAATTCATTCGTGCAGTCAGTACGTGGAAACGAGCAAAAGCACGCGAATTTTACTCGGATTTTAGAACACTGCGTATTTTCGCACATTTTCACACATTCGCAACATTTTCGCTGTGGATGGTATATTACGGCCTGTACACCGGTTGATATTTTCACAGATCTTATATTTCTATTGCCGCTATTACTACAATAAATAACAAAAATAACTACAGGAATGGATGTTTTTTCGGATTTTGGTAAGGAACCCTTCGTGCGCAAGTCCGAATCGCACTTAATCAGTTCCTTTTTCTTCGATTCATTTAGTATTTTGTGATCAAGAACAATGCAAGAAAAATATATCTTTAAAGTTTTATTCATTAAGTAAGTGTCTAATATCATCAGTGGTGGTAAATTGAAGTGACTAGGCTTTAGATTACCTAGGAATGCGAAGCTTCTGCTAGATAGAGTTATCTACTTACATTATCTTGAAAACAATAGGCCGATATCGTAAATACCGCCGTCTTGCTGAACGATAAACAATTTCAATAAATTGTTCAATTGAAGAAAATGAGTAATTAAATATGTCACACACACACACACACACATACTTATATTTTAAAGGTATGTTACACTTAATTGCTAGGTTTATAACTTAGAGGATAAAGAACAGGTTTCAAATTTATTGCAAATAGCTTGCTAAATAGTTGAAACTTTACTCTGATGTCAGGAATAACTTACGTTACAATGTATCGATAGATACTAGAGGTACTGAGATTTAAGATCTTGCAACATTGTATGATACAATAAATAAGATAACTTCAGAAATATAGAACATAAATGTCAAACAACTTTAGCTAAATGAAACTGTTGCCATGCGAAAATCTAAAGCTGTTATGTTATGTACGGGTTGTGAGAATCCTGAAATTCTAGCTATTTTAACCCTTGGTGAAAACCGTGTTACTTAGTAATTAGGTTGCAAAGTTCAGAGAGCAGTTTCGGATGAAATATCGATATTTCCCCGAATCGGGTAACGAATAATGTACTGCAGTAGCGTCGTGTTTACTTGGTCAATGCAGATTATAACGGTAAAGGGTTTGAGGGTTATTGCCACGAAGGTATGCTTGATAAACGTAGGTTGAATAAAAAAGGTCCCAATTATGGGAACTGTTTTGTTCAACCTACGTTCGTCATCATCATTATCATATCAGCCAAAAGACTACCACTGCTGGACATAGGGCTCCCACAAGTGTCACCACACAACTTCCTGTGCATCTCGCATCCATCGGCTATCCGCGACCCTCACCATGTCATCAGTCCACCTTGTGGGAGGCCATCCTACGCTGCGTCTTCCAGTACGCGGTCGCCACTTCAGAACTTTTCGGCCCCATCGACCATCTGTTCTGCGAGCAATGTGCCCTGCCCACTGCCACTTCATTTTGGCAACCTACCTATATTTTACTATACTAATATATAAAGCTGAAGAGTTTGTTTGTTTGTTTGTTTGCTTGAACGCGTTAATCTCAGGAACTACTGGTCCGATTTGAAAAATTCTATCAGTGTTAGATAGCTCATTATTGTATACATCATACATTATATATCATCACGCTACGACAAATAGGAGCGGAGCAGTAATGAAAAATGTGACGCAAACGAAGTTGCGCGGGTCAGCTAGTATTTATAAATGAATACCATCCTTCAGCTAAAATATTGATGATTTCTGGGACATGTGTAACTTGATATAGTAGCCGGCACGAGTCGTGAGCACAGATGAATTCAGCAGGGTGTTCTCGCCAATGTACGGTGGGCGAACGAAACTTGCAAGCCCAATAGTCGATGAGCATTGACTGACGAACCAATAAATAACGTGAACGTCAGAGCTGGCGTTGTCAAACCGAGCAATGGAGAGTGTGTTCACGACTCGTACCGGTTATTATACGAGTATCTAGCAGAAAGCAGTATGTTACGGGACAAACAAAATAATAAACTAACGCAATAACGGTTCAACTAGTAGGCACAACATGCAATCTCTACAGTCAAAACAAAGTCTCGCATACAGAGAAGTAAAAGCTAACATAACAGCAAAATATTTGGTGTTTGTTCCTCTTACTGAGAGGCTTGTTGAGGAAGGTCACATCACGGACAAAGGTAGATTAACGATGCATGCCATCTTTGTTTAATCGTACAAATAATTAGGTAAGCTAGCAGTCAGGATGTTTAGCTTACAGCTCGTGTATACAGGTTGACTGGTATTTGAGTGGGTTCCTTGAAATGGGTTATACTAGAGTTGATTGACAATAATTTTCACCCAGAAAACTTGGGGTCCATTTTGGTTTTTATTCCAGATGAAAATAACTACAAACTCTGAAACAAACGAAATAACTGCTAGTGTTATAGTGGGTCTATACGACAGCGAATTCAGTCTGCGCAGACTTTGAACTCTAAACAAAAATGTCTGCTAAAATTTTTACATTCAGAGTTCTAAGTCTGCGCAGACAAAAGTCGGTGTCGTGTGGACGGTCCATTAGTCATAGGAAGCAGCGCGCAGCCAACGATACGAGTTTAGGAGAAGCAGAGGACTAGGTCTTTATGCTAGTCCTACCTCCTGCACACATGGACCCCAAGTTTTACGGGTCAAAATCGTTGCAAGTTACCCTAGCATAACCCATTTCAAAGATCACACTCATGTACCAATCACTCTGTATGCTGCATAGACTGCATTACTGCGTTTAGATTCAATTGGCTGTTGTAATAGTGCAACAATAGAACGCGTACTCTTATTGGCTAGCAATATCACTAGTCACTAGCCAATCATAACGTCAACACGACGAAAGACGATCACGTTATCACTTATACGATGTGTGCTTACGCTTCACAAATGCCAACGCTAGACGAAACACAAATGCAAAATCTCTCTAATGGCTCAATCAATTTACATAAACGCAGATCAGACCATTGGATCAGTATTCCGGTCACTTAAAATGACGTCACTATGAAAGCGGTTTTCTAAATCGCGGAATGTGAATTTGAATTCCGAATTCATTGACCTTGACGATGTTACGGGTCAGGGTTTTTCGGAGTTTGGAAGTCTCGTGATTCTACGACTGTCGAGTGTCAATTACACCTTCAGACAATTCTGAAGGTGTTATGATGACAGATAAAGTAGAATAGATCAACTTTTTTTTTACTATTGTTAGGCACGCGTTTGACCACATCTCACCTAATAATAAGCGATGATGAAGATGGAGCACGCTTGTCTAGAAGTAAACTATTCACTCTTGACTTAAAGACTCCCAGGTCGTAGCTATCAGGAAACAGACTCTGGCAGGGAATTACACTCCTTAGCTGTAGGCACTATGAATGTGTTCCTAAAAAGTTTTGTGCGTGTGGGTGGGATGTCCACCATGTACCGGTGGCGCATCGCCGTTCGTTTTGTGGTCCGATGATGGAACGGGCTTGGTGGAATTAAATTATGCAATTCCGTCGCACGTTCCCCAAAATGCAACCGGTAGAAAACCGACAGGCTAACAACTCGGCGTCGATGCAAGAGCATCAAGCTAGTATCTGACAGTTTCGGTCCAAGGTTTACATGAACCAGATCCAAAGACGGACACTTCTGTATTAATCATAAGGGAAATTATAGACGAATGGATGATTAGTTCACGGATAGACGGTTGGATGGAATATTGATTTAAGCGTTTTAGAAAAAAGATTAGACTAGATCAGAATCTATGGCACTAGATATTATGAGACGTTCACAGTTGCTGAATACGGCCACAGCCTGGTGCAAGTTGGTAGATTTTTAAATACTCCTACAAAAATAGCATAAAATTCCAACGGCAAATTCCCATTTCTTCTGAGAAAAATCTGTAGCAAATGCCATGTCCATATTAGCGTTGCTTGAATTATGTTCTCGTAAGCAAACATCAAGGTGTAACTAAAGACTCCAGCTGACGTATGACGTACGTGTCAAGACGTTCTGTTTATCCTGCATGTGTACGTCAGAGATTAGCACATGATTATCTAATATACAACGTAGTATTATGGAGCTAGGCCATGGCTGGCAAATGAAGATTATTTATGGTAATAAGCCGAGATGGAATTACAAACAAAGCTGCTAATGTTTGTTCAGGAGTTAGCTATATCGACGTTAAAGTGAATAATCTAGGTTGTATTGTGTAGGATCGTAAGGATTGGTATTTTTTATAAAGTTCTATAAACACCAATGTGATCCTGATAAATGAATTCTTGTAATATTCAGGTACATGTTTTAAAATAGTCCATTATCATTTTTCTGTTCTTGTTTAGGATTTCGTCTCCGGTTTTTTGTTCTATTTCATCGCCTCGCTAACACTCTCTTTTGTTTCGTATCGTAACTCACACAATCTACCCAGCTGCTTTCCTTTGGCTTTGTATTCCTCTCCATCTACATTTATATGAATACTTAATTATTTTTTTATTTTAAGAAAATATTCGATCACTTTTGCTTTCTAGCCACTATCATTCTAAAGCTAAACGAGTTATTTATGAAATTGAAGAAGACTTTTGACTCTATTGTATGTTGACATTTTAATTGTATTTTGACATTTTAATTACATTTTGACATTTTAATAGTATTTTGACATTAGAGCAGAACTGACATTTGAATTGTATGTTGACATTTTAATTGTATTTCCCATTTTAATTGTATTTTGACTGAATTTATCTTAATTGTATTGAACAGTTAATTTTTATCTTATAATTGTAATTAGTGTTCCATTCATTTAAATTTTGGATGTCAAATCTTGGGTAGAACGTATGGCTCAACTATAGTACTCCACGACCTCATTTGTATACCTGTATTGCAAATAAATAATTTGATTGATTGATTTTGAAGAATCAATAGAAGACTTGATTTTTGAAAAGAAAAAAGTCTGGCCGAAAGTTAGTAATATAACGCCTTGATATTATAACTCATTGGTAAACATGAAGATACATAATGTAAGTTAATTGGAAGATTATGTATATGCGACTACATAATGGTGATCTGCTTTGCTTCATTGAGTTTTGATGTATGTATGCATTGATGAAGTGATTTCTAAGCGGACTGAGTTATTTAAAAAATGTACCGGACTATAAATAATTTTTTGAACGGCTATATTTAAATCATCTGTAAACTGTTAAAGCGCAGATACAGCTCAGTAGCTAAACGGCTAGTCACAATTTTTTGAAAAAAATATATGTTACATTTGACATTTGAAACTTTTGAGTTTTATTCGTTCAACACAGGGTATTTAATTTGTAAAGTTATGTCTAACACGGACATTAAAATGACCATTAGACCAAAACCGCCAAGCGTATTTTAATGGAATTTGCACTATCTCAAAGATAATTTAACTATCTACGTTTTGTACGGCTCTTTTTTTAAAGTCATAGAATAATAAAGAAAGTACAAACAACTACTAAATTTTGGGTCGCGCCGGTGTGAAACGAGTACGCGTTTTGTTCCTTCAAGGTCGCTGGCGTATGTCCTCGTCTTAAATGAATAAGGCCTTATTCTGTCTGAGTTAGTAAGCTCTTGCCAAAGCGCTCGTGGTAGTCATGTAGCGTTTTGTGATCTTCTGCTAGCCACTTTTGTCTGTTTGAGATCATCTTAGCACACTCATGCAATGGGCCGCCCACAGCAGACCAGTTTTGGTCGGCCCTTAGCACGGGTGACCGTGCGGCCTGGTGCTTTCGACTCTCTTGTTCAATCACTGTCCCGCTTAGAGATGTGACATACGAATTTGAGGATACGAGTTTGTACTTGGTCTGAAACGCGCAGTTCTTTGAGTATGGATGCATTTGTACGGAACCTTTCGGTCAAGCAACACATTTCCAGAGAGTCTTATCAATTAATGTACTTACTGTGTTATTTAACGAGAATACTAATTTTGAGATTTACTATCAAAAGAAATCGTTGTTTCTGCTTGATGTTATTACACTCTATGAATTATTTCATTTTCATTTACAACGATGTGTGCAAAAGCACTCTATTCTTTGTTACGGTTTATACATTTTATGTTACTGTTTCTTAACACTTGTTCTACTGAACAAGTGTTAATAAACGGGGTTACTACTGTAACCGCGTTTATAGATGTATTTATTACTTTTTCTACGTTTTTATTATCAACCACGTGTAGTGATAACAATTCTGTAGTTATTTTTTTATATCTTTCCGGCAGTTTAAGTCTTTTCACAACTCTTATCTTTAAAGACAATGTGGTTGATACAGGTTTTTTAACGGTAAACATTGTTTTCCTAGAATTAATTTATCTAAACTTGACAATGGTTATAAATGCGATAGAACGAGATGATCGATTGTTTTTAACAGTACGCAAATTTATGCGTTGGGGTTTCTAAAATTGTCTTAACACGCGACCAATCTGGTGCTTAATTTACAAATATTCAAAATAAAAATGTAAATGCTATTTTGCATCCAAAACAGCGTTTAGATACAAAGAAAACAACAACTTTAATGACAATGATATGGAAATTTCTAGTCAGACATGCAAGATTAAACTGTGTAAACATCTAAAAACCACTACGATCCGGTTTTAGTCTTTTTATTACAAAACCGGTCCAATATTCGGCCTTGATGCGTTAGTGCAATTTAATGCTAATGTTATAGCCTGGGATAAAACTGTGAGTCAGTAGCTAGTATGTTTACTCGTTTGAACGAGGCATGGAAAAGAATGAAGCTGGTATTACTAGTTTTAGTATGATATAATTGGAGTTTGTTGACTGATAATGGGGAATTCTTAGAGGAAAACAGCTTCGCCCAGTTTTTGTTTTAACGATATTTTACTAATGGAATTTCTTGAATATCCTGTTTTTTTTTTTACTATTTATAGGCTCGCGTTTGACCACGCGTTACGCGCCACGCGTTTGATCTAAAACTTTTTGCTTCAAAAACTCGACAGCAAAATGCGACCAAAAAGTTCCAAACAAGACACTTTTCGAGCACTCTGATGTAGTTGAAGGCTTTTATTTAAGTTCACCCACTTGCACAAAGGCGCTGAGAGGAGCCAATGAATTAAAGTCAGATGGCAGGGGTTAGGCCACACATAAAATATCAGTATGTCACACTACTATCCACACACTTTCGCAACTTCTTTACTGAAGTTGCGAAAGTAAAAAGATTTTTTTTTACAAAAATATATATCCGACTTCCAAATAAAAACACTACAAAGTATAAAATAAATTAAATTTCGGAACTCGGTGTTTTCGGTTTTGTTTCTTCGTTTTTAGACACCGACTTCCGAAATTTCTTTGAAAAAAGTTTTTTATTTTTCATTTTTAGTTAGTGAATGATACTTGGGCGACAGCATTGTCTACGTAAATTAATTAATTTAATCCTTTATTTCAGGAATCTATGGCCCATAAATAAAATGCATAAATATAAAACAATTACTGCTATAAATAAATCACATCATCCAAGCAAAAATGCTCATAAAATAAAACTACTGAGCCAAACTGACTCAAGTTTTTACGGTATCAAATGGCAAGTACTCCGCATCGAACTGAAAGAATCACAGAAATCGAATCTGAAACCTCGGAGCAATCGGTGTACATACAGCAAAAAAACCTTCCTTTTTGGAAGTCGGTTAAAAATAAGCATCTTGCAAGAAAAACTCAACAGATACTCTATATTATTTTCTCTCCTTTCTCTAGATTACGAAGAGAAACTTGGCTAAATAAAGATTATCTGACTAGTTAGTAAGACAGTTTAACTTCGATCTATGTGCGTGGTTCAGTAACCTCCTTTTAATAAATACCATAAAACGGTAATCCGAAACCGTAAGACCCAGATGTGCGATTTTCTCCGAGGTTTTTTAGATGCAATTGATGATTCTGACGTAGAAATCTATTTTGTAGAGGTACAAAGCGCAGTGACTAAGCATGTAGCTATGTTCCAAATATATGTGTGAACAATTCGTAAGACAGATTTTATTATTCATGATGGTTAACATATGCACTGATTACAGCAATTAAACTATCAAGCAAGGGTATTAGAGAGCTAGTTACGTAATAACACGATTTGAAGACCAACAGATGTTTAATTCGGCAAAATATCTACGTGTCTGAAACGCGTTGAAAAATTCATGTATTGAACATGACATTAGTACAGAAATACCAAACAATCGTGACACAAATAAAAAGAAAACAACAACTAGGAAAACTAAACACGAAATAAAGAAACGTTAATCCTAACAAACACGCACAAGGAATGTGTTTATTTGAATTAGAGTACTCAAGGATACAGTTAAATGCGATTACAGCCCTGAGAGTGAGCGTTCAGGGTCGCCAGGGGATTGGGACCGTACGTTTACAAATTGCTTTGTACGCGGGAGTCGTAAACATCCGAATCAATTTCTAGGACGTTTCTATTTTGATTTAACGGGCGATATCAAGGAATGGCGCGATGTTTGTGTAGCTAGACAAATTGCAGTATGGACAAATAAAATAGGAGAATTTATAAAAAAAGAATATAGATGAAAAGATAATTCAGGTAGTATGAGGCAACCCGGGTCGACGGCGCATTGTGTTCCACGCGCGCCCCAAGATGTCAGCATAGTAGACGGGGCCCGCTAGGGTTAGTGCCTGCCAGGGTTGCGGAATTTGTTCGAAAGAGTCACCGCGGCCCTGGAACGCAAAGGGCATTAGGAGGAACACGGATGGGTTTTAGTTAGTAAGAGTCTGACACTCCCTTCTGCTTCGCCCAGAGCGGTAGGAGTCATTTGATGATTTTTTTTAAGTATGGGAACTGGGGTATACTTAAAAAAAAGGTAGTATGAGGCCTGGAACAGAGGTTCTAGGCAGAGTGCCATTCTATCAGAGATGTTGATTGCCGAAATGCCAAAATATATGATGTTTTGACAAAATATCACTTGTTTAGAGTATCTGATTGCTTGAGAAAGATTTGTTGGGAAAAAAGGTGCAACGCAGAGCATCTGCAAGCAAGTGTAGCAAGTGCGACAAAATTTCTGTGGTGGTCAACAATGTCCTGTCAAAAACAAGACTTCCATTTGACGCTTTCCTGTTAAATATTCAAATACCTGTAAAAAGACAAATATGAATAACCAAATACGTTTTACACATGAGAAAATGGGTAAAAGTTGTAAAATATACTGGATATGGACCGAGTGGTGATTTCCACAGAGCTTGTGAATTTATTGCATAGCCTGCGGCGGGGGCTGTCGATAAGGATGATTTACGCGGGACTATGAGAGATTTAGGGGTAAATGAATCGGATAATATGAATGAAGCTTTGTGATAGGGGTTTAATTAGACGCATCGTTGGATACTTATGACTGAAGTGGAAATAGTGGATAAAGTTGAGATAGAGCGAATATTTTTTTGTCTTGAAATATTTGTTCTTAAAGCTGGAAACCATGAAAATTACAGTGTCTGGCTCTAACATTTCGGTCCTTCATACATTATACATACTGTTGTTCAAATTAGAAATCTTGAGCCCGTAATCCGGGGCCTTCCGATACTAAGTGAGTCCATTACTTAAACTCAATATTTGAGGATGATAAGCTCAGACGGCAAGAGAAATTATCATGCTAAGCTACGAATTACAGAACGAAGTTGTTTACATCAGAGGAATTTGAAGGCACAAAGAAAGATGAAGATATAACAATAGAGGTCATAGTATAACAGCTTGAATTCTCAAGAGCAAACATTGACACAACTGACAATAAATCAACAACAGATATAATTAATGAAAAGGCCATTTAAGAGGGCAATTATCATCAAGAAGTTGGAGATAAAAATAGACCGTGACAAACTGCAGTCAAGGCTGTACTGTTTATAGTGATATCTATAAACTACCTTATAGTTGAGTAAGAAGTAATTAATCTCGTAATGAGTTTATATGGTGACTAATGTGGTTGGCATGTTGTTTTTCTATACGTAAACGGAGTTTCTGAAGTAAAGGAAAAGGTAAGGAAGTGGGTTTTTGTTAAAAATATTAAGTCAATTAACACGTATAAACCAGGAATTATATCCGTGCTGAGACATATATGCAAATAAGAATGCATTTATGTAAATGTCCTTATTTCTCATACTGTGGAAATAAGGGCTAATAATTTACATTTATGAGCAAATACATAGTAAGCAAGGTTCTTAGAATGTTCCAGGTTCTGGTTAACGTATGCTACTACTCGTGTTCTACTTCCAAGTACATCCTACTTCCTCCTACTTAACATTATAACTGCCAAAGTTTGTGAGGATGGATGAATGTATGTTTGTAACTCTTTCACGTCAGAACGCCTGAAAGGATGTTCATGAAATTAGACTCAGAGGTAGATTATAGTCTGGAGTAACACATAGGCTATATAGTATATCCCGGGAGTATGTTCCCTAGGGATCACGCGGGCGAAGCCGCTGGCAGAAGCTAGTTCATATTATAAAAGAGAAATTTTGTGAGTATGGTTGGATGTCTGTTACACTTTCAAACAAAAACTATTGAACGGTTTTAATGAATAAAGGGGGGAACTACTAATTCGACGCGGCAGCTTGTAACTGACTTTCAAAATGTTCAAAGTATTAGACTATCTCTCTAGCCAAAAAAAAAAAATCTGCATTTTACAAATAAAAACCGCTTTTTATATGAATCAGTCTGAGAATGTCTACGGTAGAAATACCTATACCTACACGTTTGTTAACGGTTTTACTCACGTGCATGACACGGGACCTCCGACTAATTTCTGACTATTCTAACTCAGATGTAACTGCTCATAACGAGATAACACACGAGGTCGCGAGTCACGAGAGGAACACGAACGTGAATTATATCATGATTTCATGAACTCTAAATTGTTTTAGGAAAGTTACCTAAGAAATTAGAAACAAAAAAAAAAATGAAAACTTGACGGACTACGACACTATACACTGTACACTTGATGAATACACCGAGTGTCGGTGTCAAAGCACGGGTGTTTTTAGGGTTCCGAAAAAAAAAACGGAACCCTTATAGGATCACTCGGGTGTCTGTCTGTCCGTCTGTCTCAGCCAGTTTTCTCCGGATCCACTAGACCTAGATCTGTTGAAATTTGGTACACATGTGGACGTCTATGACCCAAACACGGACGCGTTACGTAAATCATTAATTTTTTAGTATGGGGTCACTTTTGGGGGTTGGGGATCAAATAAGAAAATTAAAAAAAAACTCTTTTGAACAATATCGTGTGACAAATCAAATAAAAGGGCTTACTGTGAGAGTTTTACTGTATTTTTTTCATAATTTTAAAATAATTGGTTTTGAAGTTATTCAAGAAATTAGACGAAAAATGACCATTCCCCCCTTATCTCCGAAACTACTATGCCTAAAATTTTGTAAAAAAATGGAGATAATAAATTTTTACCTAAAGATTACAGGAAAACCTATTAGAAGTCTGTAGTGTTAAAATAACATGTTAAAAAATTAAATTCGTTCGGAACCCTTTGCACGCGAGTCCGACTCGCACTTGGCCAGTTTTTATTTATTATGACATTAATAAAAGGCGCCATTTTAGCCGTCTAAGTAATCGCACCTAGAGGTAGTTTATGTCGGGTACAATAAGTGGGCCGCTTTTGTAAGACGACTAAAATGACACTGTGTTACACCCGTGCATCTGCGACATAGTAGACTAGTATTTTCACCTCAGCAAGCATGTCTACTATGCAAGAGGCAGGATTACGATCCGATCCTAAGATTTTATTCGATTTTCCCATTAGAAAGTTGCCAGTACCATTACGGAGGCTGGATTTGTGTATGATTAAAAGGAACTAGCTTCTTATGCATGGGATTGTGGGTGTACCTTTGGGCGTACATGCATTTTTTAACGATGTTTAACGATGTCGTATTATCAAATGACTCCTTCCGTTCTCTTTTCAACTCCTATGACTAAAACCCATCCGTGTTCCTCCAAATGCCCTTTGCGTTCCAGGGCCGCGGTGACTCTTTTGTATAAATTCCGCAACCATGGCGGGGATACATGCATGACTTTTTTTTTGTTTCAACCACATTCATACGTCACTTGTGGACCTTGTGGTGACTATAACTTCTACGCAGTAGGCACCTGACCTTCTGAAGGACATGACTAATATACATATGTATACGTTGGTTGTTTTTCTGATTTAGGACGATTGGTAATACGAAATAAAAAGGAATACTACTAAGGCATTTGTCTCACCGCCGGCGATCATCATCATCATCATCATCATATCAGCCAAAAGACGTCCACTGCTGGACATGGGCCTCCCCCAAGCGTCGCCACAACGACCGGTCCTGTGCGTCTCGCATCCATCGGCTACCCGCGACCTTCACCAGGTCATCGGTCCACCTTGTGGGAGGCCTTCCAACGTTACGTCTTCCGGTACGCGGTCGCCACTCCAGAACTTTTCGGCCCCATCGACCATCTGTTCTGCGAGCAATGTGCCCTGCCCACTGCCACTTTAGTTTGGCGATCCTTCGGGCTATGTCGGTAACCTTGGTTCTCTTGCGGATATCATTATTCCTGATTCGATCACGCAAGGAAACTCCAAGCATTGCCCTCTCCATCGCCCTTTGAGTGACTTTGAGCCTTCTGATGAGGCCCATTGTAAGCGACCACGTTTCAGTTCCGTATGTCATCACTGGCAACACGCACTGATCATAGACCGGCGGCGATCAGCGAGTAGAGATTAAAGCTTGAAACTCGAAACGAGTTGGCGAGCGGCGAGTAGCGAGTGGAAAGTTTCGATAGTTTTGATGCTCGGCTTTAAGCGAGTGCTTTTGTGCGGTGGGCGATTACTCGCAATACTCGCTCTGGCCCGCACTGTTGGTAGAAATTAGCGCTGGTTGGCGAGTTCTGACCGTCAAGCGAGCATCGCCGAGCTCGTGTCACTGAGCGAGTACAATCTTTGATAGCTCTTGTCGCTGCGATCAACTAGAGGTAAGAGCCGCTCGCCGGCAGTGTGAACAGCCAGCTATCGACTACGAATGTATGTGTCTCTTTTACTCACACGAGATCTATATCTTTTGCCCCTTTTTCTCAGCGAGCATATAGTCGATAGCTAATCGCTTCCTCGTTGTGCTATCTACAGTTTAAAACAATAAGTTGTAAAGATAAAATCTTTTATGATTTATATTTCGATCTGTTAATTTAGTGTCGTTATTAACTACGTCGATTTCACTTTTTACTACTAAGAACAATGGGCGATTTGATTTTTATTAAGTTTGTAGTTATTGTTTTGAAGTAAAATGTGCTTTATATGATGTAAAATGGCGACATGCTCTAACATCGTGCCGCGAAAATCCGAGATTACTGCGACATTTAACATTAAAAGTATTGCAGCAGTCATAAAATTTTCTTTCAGCGTATAAAGAAAAGATTTTTTTTTAATGTTTCATTTTATGCTGGACTATTTTCCTGCTGTGAAATCTCTAATTCAACAATACCTTGCAACAAAAGAAATCGCTCATTGTAGACAAATCATGAAGGCACTCACATTTGAACACCAACCTATGATTTCACCAATACGATTGATGTATGGACTTTAAAAGAGACTGACCTCAGAGTTTGTTTCGGTGTTTCTTCTCAGGAAACACCGGCCTCATCTAGTTTAAAAATGACTGAAAAAGATTGACGTGTAAAAGTGTAATGTTTAACCAAGTTATAAAATAAACATCATTAACCTTTTAGTAACTGACCCTATTGCATCCATTTCAAAACTAGGAAGTAACAGAAAAGCCAACACTACATAATTCAATATAAAACACTAAGTACAGAAGCTTTACTAACAACTGAACTCACCTATAGAAAATCTAAATGTATAGACTTTTGTAAAAAGGTCAATCAGACCTCCCTAGCAGCCTTCGAAAGGACCTAACTCCAATAGAGAACGCAGACAAATCCCACCTGTAGTTAAACACAATAAAGGCGACATTAAGATGAAACAAACACGAGAAGGGATTCGCTCAATACACTGGGTTACGTGACTAAACGCACGGAGTTTCTACGCAGTGGTTCAAATATTTTTTTTGGCAACGGAACAGATTAACGGAAATTAGTTAATGGTCTCGGGGACATACAGTTTGTGTGAGTCTAGTCACATATATAATGATACAATGGTATCAAATGAGTCAATGGAATCGCCTTGCTCTAAGCTGACGTGTATTTTTTCCCAATGCAACAGATGAGATGGATTGTTCATGAATGATCATGTCATTGTCTAGACGCAATAACACACATTCAAAAATATTGTATACCAACCTTATTGCCTCATATGGTATTGCAACATATAAAGCAATGTTTTTATCTTGATTTTTTTCGATCGTTCTAGAACACTACGCTACATTTTAACAGAATTAAACGTAATTCCATGCTTGAACAATTTCACTACGACGTTCAACTTTAAACTCAACCCTTTAGCAGAAAGATGACTCATTTAAACTTGCAAAGTTCATCAAACATTTTCCTCATCGGAACTTGGCTGAGATTTCGACATGTTTATACAAATTTCTACGTGTATGTGCACTTTAATGATATATTAGACTATTTGTACGCTGCCCTAGTCGTCGAATTTTGCCCTACGATCTTGCGGTTGAACGTGATCGTCATTTTCACAATTAATGGTTTCGACAGTCGTATTGTTTTGTTTTCTCAATGTTAGGTGGGTTGATTGATGATCGAAGCAGTTGTACAACTGTACTGTTATTAACATATAGAAAAACTCTTCCGCCTTCTTATTTATTTAAAATTTACGTGCAGTAGTGGTACATAGGCGAGCTTAATGCAACTAGGCATTCTCTACCAGTCCATTCAAAGACTACACTGTGGTATGTGCCTTCTTGTCCATCTACGTTGTTAGATCTACTTGATTTTTGAAGACATAATTATACCCTCTTAATAGCCCCATCTTAATGGCTCCAACTTAAACTAGGTCATTGTGACCTAGTTTAAGTAGGAGCCATATATTCGTGAGAAGTGTTTAGGTATTGATCTGTCTTAATTATTTTACCGGCTCTTATTCAATAATCGCTCTGATTCCTTGGTAGTTGTTCTATTCAGAAACCTATCTACCTCTCTGAGATCCATAAAACCTGATTTATTCTTATCACCAACCAGTTTTTTCCCAGGCATTACTATCGAAAACAGCTGAGTAACAATTTTGCTGTACAATAAAGTATGTCTGCCTGTAGGTAGAATACATAAAGCTGTACACGATAAAGTATGACAACCTCGCACAAGTAGAGTACCCAACCAGTATGAAGTATGAAACACGAATTGTCATGAGTAATACGATGTCGAGCGTCTGTGCTCCACTTCCGTAGTGCCTCGAACCAGATCGAACTCGATCCGCTGAGGTTACACTTGTGTTTATGTTAAAGAGGAATGCGCTTGAGGTAGTTTCGTTTGTTCTTCGGTTACATATCTTTGAGACAGAGACGAGTACGACTTGTGGCAGATTTTTGGATTTGACGTCTTCTCTGTTGTGTGTGTGACTGAGCCTACTTTCAAATAGTGTCTAGCATAGACATAATTGAATATTTATTGTATTACTAGCTTTTGCTAGCGGCCTCGCCCGCGTGATACACATACTCCCGGGATAAAAAGTAGCCTATGTGTTATTCCATGATGGAATTTAACAAAATGTATCGGTCCCACTGAAGTTTTTTAAGGGTCTTTCTCTTTCATACGTATTTACATTGTGCATAGCTTTATCATATTTTAGAACTCAGTGCTCCGTCACACTAAGCGAGAGTGCGCATATACCTCTCCTAATTAACGAATATAATAAATAATTCTATAGAAATTATAACTATCTTTCATCGGTTCTCAAAACCCAATATTCCATACTATAATCTACTTCTGTGCCAAATTTCTGGAAGATCCTTTCAGGCGTTCTGACGTGAAAGAGTAACAAACATCTACTCTCACAAATTTTACTTCTTTATTATTTTAAGGTTCCGAAAAAAAAAACGGAGCCCTTATAGGATCACTCGGGTGTCTGTCTGTCTGCCTGTCTGTCCGTCTGTCACAGCCAGTTTTCTCCGGATCCACTAGACCGATTCTGTTGAAATTTGGTACACATATGGACTTCTATGACCCAAACACGGACGCGTTACGTAAATCATTAAATTTTTCAAACTAGAAAATTAAAAAAAAAAGCTTTTTGAACAATATCGTTTGACATATCAAATGAAAGGGCTTACTGTCAGGGTCTTAATTATATTTTTTCATAATTTTAAAATATATGGTTTAGAAGTTATTCAAGAAATTAGACGAAAAATGACCATTCACCCCCTTATCTCCGAAACTACTGAGACTAAAATTTTGAAAAAAAATGGAGATAATAGATCTTTACCTAATTGGTTTTCCTGTATTTATTTATTTAAGTATATAATAAATAAATAAATACAGGAAAACCAATTAGTCTGTAGTGATAAAATAACATGTTAAAAAAATAAACTCGTTCGGAACCCTTTGCACGCGAGTCCGACTCGCACTTGGCCAGTTTTTTATACGATAGGATAGTAGGATTAATAGGCTCGGGTTATGCACAATCTCAACTGACGGAAAGTGATTATTTGGTTGACGATTTAAAAGTGGAGCACGCTTGCCTAGAAGTAACCTATTCACTCTTGACTTAAAGACCCCCAGATCTAGTAGTAGCTGTTAGGCAACAAAAATTCCGGCAGCAGCAACAACATTATGCAGGGACTCAGCTATACTTTTGCTGTTCGAAAAGATGGAATTTTAATAATGGATACTGATTACACTTGCTAACAGTAGCTACTTATTTCATAGACAAAAGGGTTGTCAAATTAACAAATAAGACTTGTCAAATACAAAGTGTTCTGACAAACGTCTAAACTGTAATTAACTTACCCAACTAATTTGTATAAGTTTGGTGTAAGCTCTCCCTAAATTGTGAATAATTTGAAGGAGAGACCGAATGAAAATAACGTTTTATTGGAAATTTGAATAAGCCAAATAAGCTTCCAATTGCCAATTCACATTAAATTCACAAATTGAGAAGGTTATTGGCAATTTAGCCCGAAGCAGATATTTCATTTCATTTAAATTAAATAGCTTGTTCAATCGTTCCAGAAGGAATTAATGTTGGTATATAAGCCGTTGGTTCAGAGGTCATAAAATATAAAAGTAAAGCTAAGTTTAAAAATACACAGATTTATAACAAAGCTAAAGAAATCAAGGTTGAAAAGAAAGAGAAGGAGCGTACTTAAAACACGTAAAATGAGTGAGACAAACCTTGCGCGAAAAAGATTTCGTATTAAAAGTCTTTCAGATGTCCTTGATGTCCAAGCTCACGCTCAAGCAAAGGATCACGTTAAGTTTTAAGGTAAGAGGAAGTACCATTAGGATTAAATCTGCTTAGCCTTTTCCAACTATATCGCGGACGGCTTCCAGTCAGGCCGGGTGCATCTGTGTAGCAACATTTTTAACCGAATTCCAAAAAAGGAGGAGGTTCTCAATTCGGTGCGCATTTTTTTTATGTATGTACACCGATTACTTGGTTAGTTAGTAGGTTTCTGATCTGATTTCGGTGATGCAGTATACTTGCCATTTGCTCCCGTAAAAATTTGATTCAGTTTGGTTCAGCAGTTTTTATTTTATGAGCATTTCTTCTTATTTCAATTTCTGTGTAGACGAAGACGTCGTCCACGTATCACCATTTAAAAGTGAAAAATAAAGACTTCTGAAATTAAGGTTATTTTATACTTTGTAGTGTTTTCTTTGGAAGTCAGTTATATTTTTTTGCAAAAAGTTTTTACATGGAGCAACTGCCTGTCTGACGTCCACAATCCAGTTTCTGGGTAACACGGTAAAATTGCCAAGACTGGTGTCAGATTTTCTTGCTTCTGACTATTCAATTGCAAGAAAGTAAAAAGTAAAGTAAAAAAAGTTTTTTATTTTGGAACATAAACACTTGGCTCAATACAAAGACAACGATGATGGGTAAAAAAATGTTTGTGCTGTATTACATCAAAAATAAAAGGAAAAGAGGGGTGTTAACGTGTGTGTGTGTGTGTGTGTGTGCGTGCTTGTGTGTGTATGTGAGTGAGAGTTTGGGTGTGTCAGTGTTTGTGCTAGTTAGAAAGATCCCAAGGAATTGATTACTTGAATAACTTGCAGCTAAAACTAAATAATTTCATTGCGTAGTCTAGACTCTGCATATAAAGAAACAGCATTATCGTGAACGTACTGTTTATAAAGCATTTAATTTTAATTCGTAGTACTGGGTAACTGCACAATTTACATATCAGTGACAAATGGATACACTTAGAATGCTTCGTAGATTTGGTCTGGCGACAAATAAATGGCACAGAACTTTTGCTAAGCGAAAAAGAATTCTGAATCAAATTCAGGGGTACTAACGCTGCAAATTTATAAAATGTGTCAACTTTATTAACAGATAAGTGTTAATTAATAAACATTGGTCATTCCACAAACTAATTATGTAAGACTATCTTTTGCCCGCGACTTCGTACGCGCATATACCGTTTTTTCCCGTCCCCGTCCCCGAAATTTCCGGAAATCCTCTCTTAGTACACCCCTACGCAGTGTGAAGAAGCTACATGCCAAATTTCAGCTTTCTACGGCCAGTAGTTTCGGCTGTGCGTTGTCTGTCGGTCACTCCGTAACGGAAGAATTTTACATGTTAGGATTGATGATCAAGTAGTGGATAATCCCACTACGGTATGAGACCACGTCATAAGTAAACGGATTGCCAAAGCGTAATATGATAAATGTAGTTCAGTAGATCACATACAAATTAGGACATTCACACTTAAGTGCATAACTATTCATCTAGCTACTCGAACAAAATGAGATGCTTGGGGACATTATGGTCCACTATTGACTCATTTTAATCATTAGATACTGGGGATCATTGGTCGCCATTGTGACAGAATTTCATAGCTGCCTTTGGAGAGCTGTTATCTATTACAAGCTGCTTTAATCTATCAAGCATATAGGCAATAATAACAAGTACACCTCAACTATCAGTTAGGTACTTACAGTTTGTCAAGTAACAAAAGCTGATATCCGATAAGATACAACTGGTTTTTCTACAACAAACCCTATGACGCGAAACCCTATTGAGTTTCTAAGAATTAAAAGGGAAACCGTATTACACACGATGCACATATGACTCAGATTTAATGGAAAATGCGCCGTAAATGTTAGTAGATAAGATTACTTTACGGAATAGACACATTACGAGAGAAGGCTTCGATAAGGTCTGATACAGAAATTGCAATCAAAATGATGTCACTTCAATCTTTGAATGAAAAACAATAAATTCAGTGATTCTAGAAGAAATGGAAATGACACGTTTATTTAAAACACGTGATTTTATTAAGTCATTGTTATTTGTTCCGACTTCAGTGCCGGGTTGAAGTGGAAATATTTCACTTTTGACGTCAATTCGATAGGTGATCAACGGAATACCTATATCTATTGTACTTATTTTATCAGTTACTACTGTTACTTTGTAGTGTTTATCATCTTACTGTTAGAAAAATCCTATGACTGCTAAAATGATCTATCTCAAGCTGGAAGGTACAGTCAGGACAAGAAAACTGGGTAATATTGTTTAATTACCATAAACAAGGCACTTTAAGATCTACAATTGAGTTAATCATGTCTGTAGTCAACGCAGCTGGGTTCTCCTAACACTCCCTTTTTTATCAATATTTCAACCAATTCTTGCATCAAGGTCATAAAGTTACGATTATCTGCATTACGATTGCAAAATCGTATTACTGATATCATAGAAATTATCAAAAGATAATTTGTAAACCCTAGTCTGTAGTTCATATCTCTCACGTTTGTCAAGCGTGATTGATGGTCCAAATTTGTTAACATTCACTTCAGTAACTTTCCTGGTGTTTTCAAAGATTCTGTCTTCACAGGATTATTTATGAAGTGGTGTGTCTTAGCCTTGAGATGAGATAAATTTTCCCTTCCGTATGCTTAGTGATAGAGTGCAAAAATGTTTAATTCAGCTTTGTCGTCCTCAGTTAACAGTTTACGCAATAAGGAAAACTTACAGTCTACATTTCCTTTTTAAATTAAGTTCAAACGAAGGATTGCTTTGTTTTATCATCGTTATTATCTGCTCCTTTCTTCATTTTAATATCTTTATTTACACAGCTCTGATGTTTATTTTTGCAGATTATTTCGAAGCAAGTTCGCATATTGACCATCTGTGCATTTTGTTGAGCTGCTTTGAGTAAACATTGAGCAATGTGGACTTGCAGATTTCTTCCTTCGTCTTTTTTCTTTGTCTTCTTTAAAATAAACTCGTTTATTAGTAAGGACATAAGCAACGTTTCTTTCTTTGCTCTGAATACTTACAAGTACCTTCTGGAAAATAACATTATAAAGTCTAAACCTGCTGAAACAGTGGAGCATAGGTATACATTAAAGCAATGTTAAATGAACAATGAAAAAATGTCTTGACGATAGAGTAGAATTTTCCAAAGAAAATTCTAGAAATGACAATGTAATATTTGTGCTACAAAACAACTTGAACAAATATTGAAACTTCATCCGTCTGACCTTTCGATGTCACGGCGTCGTTTTCGCGTTCATAGATCATTATTTTATTTTTTTAATTAGATATTATCAGGCACTCTTGTTCTTAATTTGTTACTTTTCATTATATCAAAGACTGTTCTGGAAAATTTAAAATAGGCCCTGTTTACATTGTGAACATAATTTGTTTGTTCTCCCTCAATGTTAAGGACAAAAATAACATACAATGTGTTTTTTACTTTCGTGTTTTACTTTTCGGTTACAAGTTTCATATTATTTTTATTGAAACACATAATACACAATTCTTATATTCATAAATGCCACCGTTAGCGCCGTTTGATTTTATTAAAACAAAAGGTTGAACAAAAACATTTACTTTTTTAAGTCTTCAGACAGGCAGGATTCGTTTTTATTGTTGAACTTCTACGTGACAATATTTCTATCAATATTTTTTTTCACAAGTCTAACAGAATGACTTTCAGAATTAAAATCGTTCAGCGGTGGTAACTTTATAATTTCTAATTCAACGTCTACACAATGACGTACTTTGGCCTCCGAAATCCGTACAATCATTGGTAAACGTTTGGAAAACAATTAAAAGTTTGCTGAGCCAACATGCAAAGCCAACCTCAAACATTGGTCAGAAAGTCTCCTTAGCAACAATGGGCAATGGCCGTTCAATGCCAACGAATTACGTCTATTGCTCCATTACTTTGACAGACCCCTTGTGTGCCGTTGTGACGTGGGTAATTTTTCAGACATGGGCTCGCCCGTATAGTACGGCCAATTTACGGAGGCGTCACATAACGAACCAAAAGGAATGTATCCTACGTCCATTTACACATACGCTGTTTGTATGTGGGTGTACATCGGAACGTGGGAGTGTGATAATTATGTTACGTAGCTAAGTGTCTGGTATGTTAGCAGCAGTTTGTTTTTTGATTGGAAGATAGATGTTAGGTGAAGGGGAGAATTATAAACTATCGCAATTTATGAAGCTATTTGTTGTACAATTTTACTGACTGGAATTTGGAAAATGCAACACTGGCGATGGCGATTACTCAGCTGAAGTATTTAAGTCTGGATAGTATACTTTCACCTATTAAACATAAGTATTTACAAAATATTCTAGAAGACCCGTTAACCATTGAATACCATTAGCAAGATAAAGATGAAAATATGCAAAACAATGCTCTCAACGATTTATATTGATCAGATGAGTAAACAAACAATGATGAAGTACTATTTACTCTGCATATGCGAAGGTCAGTTGAACATTGTGAGGTCGACAACTATACTTCCGATGTTAACGTCGGAAGCGAGTGTGGTGCCGTGGGACAGAAAATGGATTATGATCATTGTTCCCATATGTGAGAATGAGAAACTGTAACAAGTGGTATAATTTAAATCAAGATCTAGGAAATGACACAGATACAATCGTTACACGAACATTAAGAACATTTAAAAGCCAGGCCATACATTTTATCCAGATTCAATTCTATATGTACCTTACAGAAAACAATCTAACAGATTCTATGAATTTGTATGTATTCTCTAATCTAAGGCTGGCCAGCGATAAGGCTTCCCGAAGACAAAGCAGTAACGTAATCTTTTGAAGACGGATTTGAATATCTATACTTTACTAATATATAAAGCTGACGAGTTTGTTTGCTTGAAAGCGCTAATCTCAGGAACTACTAGTCCGATTTGAAAAATTCATTCAGTGTTAGACAGCCCATTTATCGAGGAAAGCTATAGGCTATATATCATCACGCTAAGACCAATAGGAGCGGAGCAGTAATGAAAATTGTAACGCAGACGAAGTTGCACGGGTCAGCTAGTATGATTTATAAGACTAGAAGACTACTTATGGAACAACAACGAATCAGAAAGCATCGGTATGAGAAACAATAATGGATGCAATATAATTTCTGAAGAAAATATAAAAAATAAATAAAAAGATTCTTACAAGACTCTTGGAGAGACTACTAATGAATCAGGGTAAACGCCCTCACATAAAAGATGATCGATAAAATACATGTAGACTCGAATCTCATATTCAAACTTATGTACAGAATACGTTTGCACCTCACGAGAGATTCATCAGTCTTTTATTATTTCTGAAGGCGATGTCTATAAATTGGTTACGACCCATGTGGCCTTCTCAATTTTTTGTAGGTAGTAGTCACGAGACTAGCCATGACTTAAGACGTTCGTCTACACAGGTTTTTTGTTTGATTTTTGACATGATGAATGAACAAAAAGTGTTTGGCTATGGAAGTGTAAGATTATGTAATATTTAAATGAATTGTAGTAATAGTGCACGTGATGATGACAATGTCTCTTTCACGTTTATCAATCGATCTGTCGACTTCAATAACGAGGTCTACATTTATTTCAACTTGTTATAAAATAAACAAGTTGTGAGGCCCGAGTGAAGGAATTGCTAGAGCACTAGCACTAGAGTCGTGTTAATATTTTTTATTGGAGAACGCTTCACAGAACGTGACTTCTTAAGGATCAAAATTCATACCAGGGAAAACCGAGGACTACGTACATATGTATATTTTATTAATATAACTCGAGAATGAACACGAGTGACGCCTCAAGAAAGAATTTATTATTTACACCTTGGTGAAGGTTCTTTTTCATAATTTTCTTGCTGCGATGTTGCAATAAACATACTATCTCTACTGCCGACATTATCCTTGAAAGTTACGTAAATATTTAAAAGGCTCCATTTGAGTGGACTTTTAGAGACAGAAAACATAATTTTGGATAAAGTACTTGGACTAAGTCCCATGATATTCAGTAAAGTTTCAAATTAGCATCCTTAGTTCTCTCTGAAAAACATACCATAATTGAACCACTGAACAGCCACTGAACATATAAACATTTCAGGAGATGGTAATAAATAAGCCATTAAGTGATTTAGTTTTCTAATCAGTAATTACTGACTATGATTCACATAATTTAGTACCTATTATAGATGTCATGTAGGACACCCTATTCTGAAGTACTGACGTAGATAACAATGGCACGGTCGAATGAGGTGAATCATTTTGATTCATAAATATGTCTCGTCCTTGAAAGGTTGGAGTTAACATTCCTGACGTACAAATGAACAATTCTATGATGCTTGTGTTGAATAAGGAACGATTAATCCCATTTGAATATAAGAATAATTTGGGCTTTTAATGCAGCAAGCGAGATTCTGTTCATCGCAATAGGTTTTACTAATTCAACTAACTATGCTATTAGAAGCTAGTTTTGTTCGATGTTTGCGCGGAGCTTAGTCCACTCGACCACTTAGGGCGAATCACTTAGGTTCATCCTAAGTGGTACTTCACCATTGCGTAGAGCATTTAGAACGTGTTGTTTTCCTTAAAGTTTTCTTGATAGTGCACCAGCGCATGCTACCTGTTTGTTACTATTGAAACGTTGAATGTTCTAGATTCCTTCACTATGCTAAGTTATCTCTAAATCTAGGTTTATTCTTATCAAGGTGTACTATCACAGTTAACATCATACTCCACACAATGTTTCGTTGCGTCACATCATCATTTAATCCTTCGGTAATGTATACTCCACTGACTGACTCATTAGTGTCAAAAATATGATGTCCATTAACGTCCTGCGGCAAAATTTTTAATATCGTATGGCTGTATAAAACAGTATAATAAGTAGGCAAGGTTATACCATTAACTTTGGGCGTCTGTATAATGTCAGTATTCATTTTAATGTATGTATTTGACTTCTTCCATTATCATGTATTAATGTATGTATAATGGAAAAAGTCATACAACGGTCGAATGGTTTCCACAATGCGCTGTCAGATTCGTCATGGTTGAGGTGGATTCTCCAAGACTGCTGCGCAGTTCTTTTGCGAATGCTTATTCATACTTATCCAGTGGAAAGAGATCATTAACACCATCATACATTTCTTTTAGTTTTTATTAAGCAACTATGAATTAGTTCCAGTTGACTTCCCATTTGACAATTTTGCCGTTCTTAATCTAACCACGAAAAACATTTACGACAAAAGGACCATATATTCCAAAATAACGTTTATAAAATTGTATTACATTCTTATATTCGGTTCTAAAGACCCTTTAATGCTCGGAGAGTCAGAGCTTCTTTATACTAATTTGCATTGCATATTGATTGAAATTATTAGGACATTGAACCGATGATCAACTCAAGTGCGTCTTCGCACTTAGGTAAGTGTCAAATGCTTTTAGTGAATTTATTCAGCCTGGCTGGATTCTGTCAGTATCTATTGGAATGGTGCTAAAATCTGTCGTAAGCATTTGTGATAGTCAAATAAAATCAGCAATAACTCGTCACTTCTAAAGTGGAGGTGGTCGGATAGTTGAAGATACAAGTACGTACGAGTATTAATATAACTTTTTGAAGTATTAAAAACTTTCTAGTGATTTCATTTACGATGAATATGTTGATGATTGCAGTTCATTACAATATTGTGTAATAAAAAAGATTTACGGTATTATAAAATATCATATAAATCAAGAAAAACAAGTCAGTTTTCTTTTAGAACATCTATTAATTCTCGTGCTCATCACGTGAATCAAGAAAGACAAGTCAGTTTTGTTTTATAACATTTATTAATTCTCGTGCTCCCAGACGACGGCTGAACAAATGCAAGTACGCAACTTTAAATATTGTATTATCTCTGGCCTTGAAACAGCTTGCTGTCTGAATTGTACCTAAGTATTCGGAAATTCAATTAAGTATTCAAATATAAATAAAAGTTTTACTTTGTATTCTTTGTGCAAAGAAGGCTGGATTATCAAGACGAATGGGCAGATTTAGGCACTGAAAACCAGTGTTAATTTAAAGTAAAATAATATTGAATAATTAAAGTCGTGATGAGTCTTATCTAAGCATGATTTTTATTGCTTCATTCATTTAACACATTGACGCTAGCTGCTGCTCAAGTCACACTATTGTGACTTAAAAAAATTGTATAGGTACATGTATAAAATCATCTCATTTTCGAAAGACATATCTAATAGTCATTTTCCGTTTCGTTAAATCATTCTGTGTATGTAGTTCTACTATCATTGGCTAAACATATTAATATCTATCATTTATGCACTTGACCTTCCATGGTTCGCATTACAAAATCATCATAATAGATAGAAACTTGCGGCGCTGTATAAAATGGAATGTTCTGGACCAACGTCAGCAAAAACGACACAAGTATCAAGAGACGTAATTTTGAATTTGCATTTTGATATAACCGAGGGACTTTACATTTAGGACAGGTTTAAATGCAAGTCGTTTCCTTCGGTCAAGTGCCTTAAACTGGTATTTTTTCTCACGTTTGTTAATCCGTATATGTTTTTTTCTTTTTTTTTTGTACCATTTATAAATGTCCTTACTGACCTATGAGTGAGTTTAAACACATTGCAGAAATGTCAGCTGGTTTCACCCATGACAACGTAAATGGCTATGGAAGTGAAGGGTCACTGCTTTATAAATAGACAGCCATTTGATTGGCCATCTGTCACTTAATAGAGAATATTTATCGACTTTTAAAACAGATTCATGTCAGTCGTGATGAATGATACAACTTACATTTACAAGAATCTTTTGATCCTATTAAAGTACGATAAAAAAAACGATTTTTACATTTTCAAGGAATTGATTGGATCGAAAATGCAAATAAAAAAGTGAGCACATGATTAATCATATAAATCCTTGTAATTTTGCGATACATTGATATTGTTTGCAAGTAGACTAAATTTAAAGATAACGCGTGACAAATGCAGATACACTAGAAAAACGAAAAACTGATGCAATTGCTGAACGTTCCAATAATTTTGAAAATGAACAACATGTTATGACGACAATCATACAAGACAAAGTTGAAGTTGACAATAATGCAGTAGCTATAATAATTGTTCTAGAAAGTACGCCGCGGTTTCTAAGTGTTCTGACATGGAATACAATCTAGGCCAAGGTTGTTTTAAAGGACCCTTTCCTTCCGTCCAGACAGACGCACGTTCGAGGGACGTTAGTAGAATTAATATTTATTAGAGCGAACGCATCTGATTAGGTACATTCTGTTTGGACTAGTGGAGCGAATTTTCTTTGTTAAGCCTTGGAGATATTGGTGTTTGTGCAAGTATTTAGGAGTTTAACTTCACTGCCGGTTCCTAGAGATTTACGTTGTTGGTTTTGCAGTTTTTATGCTCTTCCTGTATTATGAGAATATCTTTAGTGCAATTGTGCTTGTTAAGGATTTTACTGATAACCAGCTGACTAGTGTTTTAAACCTATATGTTTTTGTTTCATCGCGTTTCATTGTAATAGAAGTCCGAAAATTTCTGCAATTTATAATCTCTGATCTACAAACTTCTAGTTTCTACAATGTTACATAAATTGTTTGACAGTAGTTTCAGATTCATCATATCATGTTTTTCAGTCTCGCTTTGCATCTCTTACGAAAGATATGATTATAAACAAACGGTACGAATCTATGGAGTACATAATCGTGTGTGTGTGAGTATATTTTTGTTATAATAACATTTCAGATCCAGAAGTTACCATCAAAAAATAATTCTTTGAGCTCCCAAGAGTCGTAAAAAGGCACTTAATATAGTACGCTTTTTCGCGCTCCCAAGTTAGCTCGAGGAGATGGAAGTATTTATAGAGCTAAGTAACTTTCGGGCTTCTATTGAGTTTTCCTTAAATAGAAGTTACATTTATTTCATTGAAGTCGCCTTGGTCTTGAAGTTAGAGTTAGAAGAAGTAGTATGAAAATCTTCATTTAGGATGAAGATTTTCTTACTGCTTTGCGAAAACTTAGCTGTAGTATCTCCTGCTCTATCTTGAAGTCTCTCTAGAAGTAAAGCTGTATGAAAATCTTCATTTAGGATGAAGATTTCATTCTTAACATGAAGTTTTTCATTCGTCCTTCAAAGTAATTAAAAGTTTTATCTTAATCTTCATCTATACACCCCGTGATAATTATATTTACATTTAAGATAAGCGCTTATAATTTAAATGGCTTCCTTGACATTGTTTCTAACATTTTGGCAGCATTTTCCGAGTTTGTTTGTAAATATTATAAAGCGATGCGTACGTGGCTCGCTTCATGTATGTACAAGTATCTACCGAATGTGACTCGACAGGATAATTGGGGCATGAAAACCACGTAGGCCGGTAGTCCCAGTATACATATGTACATGTACCTATATGTTATGATATATATTACAATAATTTTCGAAGAAATATTTAGGGTCTGACCAGAAATAAAGTTTCGAAACATTTTGTAATGTTGGACAAACTTGAGGGCTAACTTCACAAGACCGGTCCAAAGTTAAAAAAAGGTAAAGGTAAATGACGTATTAATACCGAAGCCACAGACTGGAAAACGACAGCACCAAAACCCACCAAAAAGGATAAACTATACAACTACACTGTTTACAACAACAAACTAACCTTACAGCATTCAGATAACGAACAGCTCAATTAAATAACAGTTATTCTGAACTGATAGTGTAAAAATAAAGTGAAAAAATTCATACCTGGCAGTTGGCGCCGGCATGTCGGGAGGGGCGCGGGAGGGGAACCGCGGTGCGCGGGGGGTGTCACAACTAGCAGCGAGTGAGGTCAAGCCGGTGCATCAACGAGGGATGGGACAACGCTGTTGTTTTGTTTTTTATCGATTGTTTTTTTTTGGTCTGTTTGAATGGTTTTGGTTGTATCCGGTCATGAATGCGTTTGTTGGTGTCGTTCGTTATTGAAAGTAATACGTATTTGGAGGCAGCGTCTTTCTGCCCATAACAACTCATTTGGCAGATCCTTAGTTATTGAAAGGCACAAGTTTAACTATGTAACACACTGTATCTCATCCTTACTAATCCTAAATAATTTTATAAATGACTCTGTCTGTCTGTCGCGCTGTTACGCCGAAACTACTGAACCGATTTAAATGAAATCTGGTACACAGATAGTCTAGAGCCTGAGAAAGGACAACGGCTACAATTTAATGCGAAAAAAGGGTTGTAAGGGGTTGAAAGGGGGAATGAATATTTGTATGGAAGTATCGTCATTTTTAGAGCTAGAAGCTTGAAACTTATATTTTAGGCTGTTGATGCGATATAAATAATTATGACATTCAAAGTTTGTAAAAGTTTTACCCTCAAGAGTGTAAAATAACAATAGGGAATAGGGGATGAAAGTTCGTATGGAAATATAAGGTTTATGCGAATGCAAATACATAGCTCATTAAAGTATTTATATGTACCGTGTCTTAATTGTCAAATTTGCCTAAATAATAAAAAATGCTACCCAAAGACACTATTCCACGCGGACGAAGTCGCGGGCACAGCACTATATGTAAATAACAGCAAAAATACTAGCTTAGATTTAAACTATAGAAAATCAACGTTTGTTCTAAAAAAATATTAATTAAACTTAGAAATCAACCAGATAGTTATCAACCAGTTAGCGAACTCGATGTGTCAACAGCGTCATCAATGGTTAACTCCTTTTTTAAGGTATGTGTGAGATAGCTCAAACAGCTAGCTACCTCACTGAAATACCTTAGAAAATTACTGAATAGATACACTAAAAAACACTAGAAAAGGGAGCAAAGAAAGTTAACCGAACGTCAATTGGACTTTGGGCACTGCCCTTTATTTCGTAGCAATTACGGGTAATCTGGAAACAGCACGTGAGGAAAACTGTAAACATAGATACATAAACCGCAATATGTCTCGCCGAAGTTACACAACACACATAACACGTGAATCTCGTTACAAACCTATGTGTACATATTAAGTTACTGCTAACTACTATTGCGTCCTGTTCATTGAGAAATTGGAGTTTGCAAACTAGAATGTTTTACATACACTTCCGCAAATCGTGTAGAACTAAAACTAGTTGCAAAAAGGACGAAATCTACTGATTCAAAAATACCATGCTTACAAGAATTAAAAAAAAACAACAAGTTGCAACGAAGCCCGTTAAGAAGTGAACACAATAGCTGCAGTAAAACAATGAAATCTACAATACATGCGTGTTATCGCACAATACCCAACACTAGTGAGGTCAGAAAGACCGGAGGGGCCCTCCCCGCGCCCGCGTCCCCCCCGCCGGCCGTATAAAGCCGCTCCGCCACACGCGCGCCGCGTCTAACGTTACTGCGCCACCGTATAGCTCGGTCCTACAACGACCGCAATACCACGCGCTAAATAAATTGTGAAAGTGTTGCTTATAAAACGTGATTTCTCGAGTGAGAGTACATTGCCGCGCCTAAGAACCAAGAAGACGCGTCGCCTTCGCAACGTAATAATCAGTGGAAGGGGAATTGTCTCGTGCATTTGAGCTTGGAGAGGGGTTCAATGGAAGCGAGGTTCGTGACCTGCCGGAGTTTCCAGCAGATCAAGCCGCCTGAGAAGAGCCTCGCGCCGTCCCCGCCGACGGTGAAGGGGCTCCTGTCTCGATTCGGGAGTCAGGCACAGGCTTTGTTCGCGCCCAAGAAACCCCGCTTCGGGTCGTCAGTCGCCATACACAAGCTCCGCGAGACCAAGTGGTTTAAACATGATGAACAAAACATACTGTGCGCCGTCCTCGAGACAGGATTCATTCTCGAGGTGCGAGCCGAGGACCCTCTGCCCCCGGACTCTATACTGTCGCCAGACTATCACATGTATGCAGTCGCCATGTGGAAGAAGGGTAAAGGTGTGTACTATATGTGTTTTATTAAATGTCGTTAATTTCTTATCGGTATTGTAGAGCATAAAATGAATTTAAAGTTGTCGTGTTCGCTCACGATACGCATCGTAATGAGGGCGCGTTGATAACGTTCACTTCGAGCGAGCCTCCGAGCGAGACTAAATAAAGTTGGCACAGTTCACCCACGGTCACACGTACCGAGACGAATTCACAATAGCGTTTGTAAATAATTCATGTGTATGCGCGATTCGCCTTAATGAGATCAACCAATGGATTGTTGATGCGTTAAAAGCTCGTATAACCGTCAACAATACGAGAACTTGCGTTTTGAAAGGGCAAAGGCCTTGGAGTTTTCTTGTAAAAATATCCGAGACGCCGACGGAATTTCGATGCGAGACTTGAGCGATCCGGTTTTTAATTAAAGAATGTGTTCTTCCGACAGAAAAAACAAAGAACCCGGAACAGATAGACGTGTACACAGTTCAACAGAAAGGTGTGAGAAAACGTGTCGTGAAGACAACATTGGGTGCCTTTTGGAAGAAGGACTCCGTGATACGCATCAACAATGTGGACGATAAGCAGGAGACGCCGAACAGCGAGAAGGATATCAGAGCCAAGGTAACTATCGCCACGAAACTTTCGGAAGTCCACGTTTCCAATTCCAGTATTTACTAAAAACACGTTTGCGTTCTTCAAACTACATTCCCACTATCTTACTCTATAACTATAGTTGCAAATCATGATAACTGTAAATCATTTGATTGTTACACATAATTACGTGTCGCTGATACTATAAATTAATCAAACTGGTTTTATCATTGAAACACATTCAACCTGATAGTTGTCCAAGTGACATAACGAAACACGGCCTTCAGTGATCCACGATATATTTAATACCGAGGCGAGGCTAAAGTTTCATACAAGTTTTGTAACGTAACATTGCTAAAACCAGACAGTCTGTCTTGTAAAAGATTACGACACTATGAACACTAGTCGAAATGTTAAAACAATTGTAATCATGTGATAACGCTTCAAGTCATGATTTGTTAACTTTGATCGTACTTTGAGATTGGTCTCGTGTTTATGCAAATTCACGAATAACTTTATAGTTCCCACGTCAATACAACATCTGTGTTATCTTGACACCTCTGTATAAATCTAATCCGTCTTTCTCTTCTTCAACTAATCCCATTTAGTTTAGAGTAATGCATGATAATATTCCAACCTTTAAAGGTATATCAAATCACTCGATCGAACTTAGACGTTCTTCCTTCAATACCGTAGGCTTGCGTCAGAATTGGAAACCTCTCGTTTCAGATAGCGAAAGCCTCAAGGGGTCTTTCGTTTATTGGAAACTGTGGGCAACTCGAACAGTGGAACAGCTACTAAGGAGCTTCTACTGATTGCAGCTGGATATGGCAACTAAATCAAGGTTCGAGAGGAATTGGCACAATACCCTGCACTTCGTCCACTGGTGCAGATACGGCGAGACACCGCAGGAGGCTCGCATGAGACAGGTAAATTGCACACAATTATAAATACAGAACCGCATAGGATTCTAGAAACCAATAAACGTGTTTAACGAGTTCGCGCGTTAAGTTACCGAGTACCGTGTTGTTGTACTTCGCGCTTCAATACGTTCCATATACGATTCAAATATTCGTTTCTAGAATGTTTTCTTTTTTATTTGTATTCTTTTCTTTTTAATGCATGCGAATGCATAGACGCAAGCGGAAAGTAAGCCCGCCCTTACAACGTCTCTGAACACGTTCTAAAGGCTGTATTACTTCACCCCTGTATATTTTTACGTTCAGTCAAGCATTGTAAATGCTTTCTTTAATATTCAGCTTCATGTGAATGTCTATGCTGATTGAGTTTTTTTACTGTGGACTGAATGGGGCATTGGAGTTAATGGCACATCAAGACTGGCGATCATCCATCATGCATGGGGCATAAACTGGGTACGAGAGTAAAAAAGAGATCGCACAAAGCAGAAATTTTGTTACAGATCAGCTTAACGACGTCGAAAACACCTATGATTATCATCTTTTGATGGTAATCGTTGAGGCGCTTTGGACACTTACAGCTGGCAAGAATAACCAATACCGGTGAGGTTTTGAATTTTAACGTAAGAAGTTTAGGAGTCAGTGTGCCTTTTATGTGTTCTAACTCAAAAATACCTGTGCGTGGTCACGTACGGAGGTGACAGAGATGATTCAATGTTTGTGTGCCCCACTGTACATATCACTGACTAATCGCAGCCTTAAACTTTTGAATCGAGACGAAAAAAAAACAACATATTGTGCTAAAATGTACGTAGCGAATTAGGCGATCAACCAATGAAAATTGTTTAAAGATTGTCCGATTTTCCATGCAGTCGTGTACTGCGATACAGACTAGGCACATCGATCATTGATTTATTGAGCAATTAAAGAATTAGCAATCGAAAATTGATCTTACAATCGTTTCTAAAATGCATTTATAATTTTATTATGGTTAAATTTTGATTAATAGAAACACGTACGTCGATTTGCGTTAGGCAACATTTTAGTGACGTAGTCTCACGATATTTATTCAGCTTTATATGAAAAGATGAAAAGTACGAAATGATAATTTTTTAAAACTGTCTGGCGACCGTTTAACAGTGAAAGTAATAAAACAAGAACGATTAAAGCAATACATTGATAGGTATTTGTATAAACAGTGATATCATACAATTGTTACCAAGCAATCGACATTATGTTCACTACAAGCGATACGAATTGTTACTTTCTTTTGACAATACCTTTACGTCATGTTAGTATGTTATACATGAAAAAGTACTGTAGAAATTGACTTGGAAACTGTTAGTCTTCATTTATGAGACAGATATTAATTTGTTTCTTGACCTATCTGAGACCATAATCGTCTTTGGTCTCAAATCTATGGCATAGAGCAATCACAGCGTATAAAATTTCAGTAGTATAAAAAGATACCGAGTCTGATATAAAAATTATACGAAAATATCTCTATCTTGTTAAAATAATGGATGAATAGATAAATAGAGAGGTAAAGTCCCTTTACAACAATTGCGGCGAGACTAACACAACTTACATTATTATTCAATTTTATTCAAAGTAAATTACATAACATTATTTAAATGGCAGTTATTTATGTAACAGTAATTGAACTGTTATTGCTTGCAGTTCTATCCGCATTAATTTAAATAAAATCTACTCTAATCTAATCTCTCTATTTATTGACGGATTTCCTCACGTGTATAAACCATAGTATAAAATCTTGTGATTACTCTATAGTTTTTAGTAAATATTGGTGTACTTTTTCAGTAGTTTTTATTACTTGTTAGTTTTTATTCAGCTATAAATTGAACGGCCATAACTCATTGATATAATCCATATTAATGATGTTATCATAAGTACATGTGTAACCTACTTTTGCTTATAGTAAGCAGTATTTGAACTTTATAAAAACTGATACAGATATCGACTTAGTTGACTTAAATATAAGTACAATAAGTCTTTTTGATATAATTATTATATCAATTATATTTAAAAAATACGTGCAAAATTGTATAGGTATGAAATACGAACTTGGTATTCAGTAACCCTGACTATTTTTTTTATTTGACTCCAAACTTTTTTTTAAGTACCATCAGCGGGTTTTGTGGTTTCTTTAATACTACTGCGGTTCATAATTAATTACTAAATACTTTATTGGTTTTCATTAACGGCATTTTATAAGTTAGGTGTAAATATTCAAATTGGACTTCCCCCGGCTGTTTGTTTGTGAAATCCACAAGAACAGGAAATAATGTAAAAATACCAGGATTCAAAAAGCAAAAAGCAAAATGAATTGTTTATTATGTTATTTTATTAGTCAATGAAACTAAAGTATAGGTATGGTTACATATTATTGAAATAAACATGTAGTACGTCAATACTAAGGAAAATACTCTAGACTGGACTTGTTCTACAGGCCCAATGTTTGCGGAAAAATAACCAAGGAAATAATAAACTACATATAATAAAGCAGTAAATGTGACATTTATAAAACATTTCGTATAAAAATTATGATGAAGTTCAGGAAAAAGATAAACTTTTGAAAGGTGAATGGAAAATAAATATAGGTTATAACAATTTAAAAATAAAAAATGGTCAACCACAAACAAAAATTACAGATAACACAAAAATAGCAGCGTTATCGATTACTAACGAACAATTTTGAACTGCGCCATTCAGCGTATCGTAAATGTTAAACAATTGAACAGGTATAAACCAGTTTAAACCAGTTCGTATCAATGGATAATTAGAATTACTCAAGACCGAGACTGTAGGATCGTTTTTCTATAGGTACAGTAAATGGCGTTGAAGTTTTATTATCGTTACAAAACATATTTCCATAAACAATAGATAATATAGCGATCGTGAAAATATTTACAAAGAAATTATTCAGTAAAATATCGATTTTGCAGCTAAAAATCTTTTATATAAATCCACATGTGGTTGATATAATTATTATTGCTTCTACACATTTGTCCTTTAAAAATGCGTGGGCGCGAAGCCAACGTCATACCCAGAACATTATTGAGATCTTTGTTTAAAACGCAGATCGTATAAAACTGTATACCGTACTATGTTCACTGAATATTTATAGCAACGCCACACCTCTAAAATTATGCAACACATTGCATAGTAGATTAGTACAACACTAAACTCGTCTTATATGACACTATAATTTGCAAAGTCGTTTTGATAGTTATTGACTGATCTTTCGCACTTAGCTTTAAAGATAGATACAATTTTATGGGCCATTTAAAAGTCACGATAAAAAATATTCACTCCTTTCTGATAGAGAGCGTGGAAAAATCCCAACAGAGTTGATATGAAAATGTGCAGTTTTATAACAAATTCTATGTTCTTGTGATAGTCCAGAAGTCCCCTAACAGGTCCATTGTGTGTTACAGTCCATTAACGCTTTAACTGTTTTTTCTATGTGTTCAAAACTTGATATAAATTAGAAGTCGTTCAATCCTAACTCGCGGTGACGTCTATACTAAACCTGAGCTACTTCAAAACTTCTTTAGACTAATATTCCAATCTATTTGTTCCAGATAAGCGAGTCTTTCAAATGGGGTAACGTCGGCATGAATATGGGTGTGATGCTTGTCAGCCAGAGCTACGCTAGAGAGAAGGCCAAGTCCGTCTGAGTATCGCCGACCAGCGGCTCCCACTCCGCTGGTACCTACTCCTGCTACGCCTGCTTTTGGCCCACCCCTAAGAAAATCGACAACGTCTAAGTATCAATTTGATTACGGAACTCCCGGAATTACATTCCAAAATTGAAAGAGTTCCAATATCGAAACAATTGTTACAACGGTTTATTTTTGAATTTGAAATTGCATTTCTGATTTAAATTAAGATTTATTTGACTCCGGATTGGTACGTTTGAATCCGGAACAACGCTTCCGAATTGGAAAAGCTTTCAGTTCGGAATTATTCCTGAAGAGATCGGATATTTTGTAAAAATGGTTTTTTTATGTCTTGAATGTTTATGTTCCTTCTTATGAATTTCATTAAGTATATTTCTTTTTTGTTTCGTTGTCTTTCCTGCCAGTATTTATTTGGACAACTTACTATTACTGTCTCTCTTTGGATATTGTTAAATTCTAGGGGCATCTTTCGCACATTTTTGATACCTTTGGACCAAATTCAAGTTGCAGCTTACACATTAAAGAAAATTTAGATCGTGTTATACTTTAAAGATATTATAAAAAGTAGATTAGCATATTAGATAGCGAATGTAGTTCTCAATAAATCTGGTTTTATACCGCCTAAATACATAAATTATATAAGAGGAAAATTGTGAAAGTGGCCCTCTATAGCTTTAATTCGGATTTATAATAACAAAATTATGATAAAACATTCCTGTTATTAATGAAAAAGACGCCCCTCGGCTCGTATATTAATATAACTATATGCTAATATTAAACTATTTAATGTTTATCTTTATATCTATCTGAGAGTGGTGACCCTAGTCTTATGAGTAATTGTATCACTCTTTCTGATTTAAAAAAAGACTGTTTTATTTTCCAATTTGGAATACGATTTTTTTTCGGAAACGCTCAATGTGAATTGAATTAGTCAAAAAGAAGTATTGTTCGTCGGTCGGCCCTCATAGGGTTGATATTTAAAAAGTATTTATTTAAACTGTATAAGTAGATTATGCGAGCTAATTAATTAAATTGTGTTAACTGAGATAGAACGACTGTTGTGAGAGTTGTACTCGTGTATGTTTAAACGTTCTATTTATAATGAAGCATTTTTATGAATAAATGATTACTTTATAATTTGTTGTTTTTCATTTTATTCCTACGAATACCTTTACCTTTATACCAAATACTTTGGACAAAAAAGTCAAGATTTATAGAAATAATACCTGCCCAATCGAGAACCTCCTCCTTTTTGAAAGTCTTAAAACTAAATAAACATGATGGTTTCCTTTAAATAACAGACAAAAACGCTGACCAGATAGAGTTAGCAAGATAAAAAGGGGGTTTTTGGAGAAATTCACACCACTCAGTGACTCAGTGTTGCCACCTGGTTAACTATATTTAAGAAAACCCTCAGTAGAAGTATATTAAACAGTTAGGAAGGAGAGAAGGGAAACTGGCCCGTCTTTGGAAACATTTCAGGCTCGAACTATCTCGGCAACGTGACACTTTAGGGCACCATGTTCTTAACTGTGTTCTTAATTGTTTCTTAAGAAGAAGGACTCGGGTCGGTAACTCTTGGGCCTTTCTCCATATAAACGCATTCCGCTGTTTTCTTCGTGGATAATGCTGCTAGAGCAATGATATTTTTTTTCAAAAATTCTAGATAGAATTAATACGTGCCTGTATCATTTCCTTTTTTCCAAAACATAATTACTTAAAGAATTATGATAATCCAAAAACCCGAAAATACAGCCCGTTTTTACCGCCATGTTGATACGACTGTCAAACAAATTTGATAAGTTTTTAACAAAATAGAAAATAATAGAAGCATAGTCTTCCTCTAAATTTTGATGTATGATTTTTTTTAAATCAATTCAGTTTTGAAGAATAAAATAGCGGAATACAAAACGTCTTGTATTCAAGGTTTTTATGGGTAAAAATCAGCCTGAGCTGCAGTTGTCGTTTTCGCACTTGACTTGATAGGGTACAGTGCGACGCATCGGCAATAGTTTCTTCAAATATTTTTCAAATTGCTCGGGACTAGAGTCCCCTCTTAAAATTTTTTGATTGTTTAAGTGTACTCTACCCCTATATGAATGTTATATTGTGCGCCGCTACTTTGAAAGGATATCAAGGGCGGCGGAGGCCGCAATGGATCTATGTCCTATAATACAAACTATCTACCCCAGCCTCTACATCACTCCAACTATGGAGATATAATATTTTTTTAAGGGTTCCGAACAAAAACCGGAACCCTTATAGGATTATAGGATCACTCGGGTGTCTGTCTGTCCGTCTGGCTGTCACAGCCAGTTTTCTCCGGATCCACTAGACCGATTTTGTTGAAATTTGGTACACATATGGACTTTTGTGACCCAAATACGGACGCGTTACGTAAATTATTAAATATTTAGTATGGGGTTTACTTTTGGGGGTCAAACTAGAAAATTTTTAATTATATTTTTTTCATAATTATAAAATAAGTGGTTTTGAAGTTAGTCAAGAAATTAGACGAAAAATGACCATTACCACATTAAAAATTTTAGGCTCAGTAGTTTCGGAGGTAAGGGGGGCCTTATCTCCGAAACAACTGAGCCTAAAATTTTGAAAAAAATAATAGATCTTTTCCTAAAGATTACAGGAAAACCTATTAGAAGTCTATAGTGTTAAAATAACACGTTTAAAAAATAAAATTCGTTCAGAACCCTTTGCACGCGAGTCCGACTCGCACATGACCAGTTTTTGTAACAGTATAAAGGCGTCCAAAAGAGCCTCGGGTCGAATTTACCATGAAATAGCACAAAGAGGGACGGACAGAACAGGAAACATGGCTGAAAGGAGAAGAGGACATAGCGGTAAGTGATCCCTGTTAATATGACAATGATGAAGCCGTAACAGATAAAAATTAAAACTCTTCATTTGAACGCCATTGTCACATATACAGGGCGACTGGGAATTGATTGCGTTCCTTGAAATGAGCTGTACTAGAGCTAATTTATAAAGATTCTGACTCAGACCGATTTTAAAATAGCGACATCTATACTTAAGACTAAAAGGCCTGCAGGAGTTTCCGAAGTAGGAAAAAGTCCGACAACGTTTCTATTGTACAGTTTCCTCGAGTGTAATGAAAAAAGGTCCTGGTAATTTTTCCAGCCCAAAAGAGTTAAATATGAGGAAGAAAATAATGAATAATGATAGATTATATTTATTTCCAGCCGTTTTGAGACGTTTTATATTAAACTGTGTCAGTATATACTGATGTCGGCACAAGTACGTACAACGCCATCTATTGGAGAACGCAAGTATTAAAACGTTCAGAGCATGCTAAAAGAACATCTGAGCATTACAAAAATGCAAATGATGGCAAAGATATCACGCCATGTTTATTGAGATTAAAATAGATTTTGGACGTTGTATTAATATAATTACAGTTAAAAATGCAACACATGCTTTGTCATTCCTCACGTTATGAGCATCTAAAAAATGCAATTGAGGAATTTTGTGGGCAATATTTTTAATTTATAGGAGCAGATCCTACATGGAGTATTGCAGCCACCTTTGGGATGGCTCAGCTGAATACCAGCTTGCTGCACTCGACTCGGTGGAACGCATAGCTAAGAGGCTCATCGGCGACGTAAAACTGGTGGATGCCAAGCTACATAGCTTGGCTCATCACCGCGAGGGTGCCTGCTTGTCGGTCTTCTACAGATTGTACTTCGGTGAGTGTGCCCAAGAACTCCACGACCTCATCCCACCGGCCCCCTAATACCATCGGACATCCAGAGCACTGCGACTTACCATCCCTACCTTGTTACTATTCCACCAATTCGCACTAAGCGTTTCCGAACGTCTTTTATAATGCGCACAGCAAAGGAGTGGAATTCTCTGCATGCGTCTGTGTTTCCGAACGCTTATAACCTTAATCTCTTCAAAGTTAGTTCACTCTAACTTTGAAGTGATTAAGGTTATAAGGCTCCTTCTGGGTAAGTTCGCTCCACCGTAGACTCTGACTCCGTCATCTCTGACCTAGACTAGAGTCAAGAACAAACCCATCACAAATAAAAAAAAAAGCAGATCGGTCCACGGCTAGCGGTTTGATAAACGCGGAGTGAAATTCCCGAGTCTGTATTCCTGATAGCTATAACCTGGGGGTCTTTGAGTCAAGAGTGAATGGGTTAATTCTGGGCAAGCGTGCTCCATCGCTGAGCCTATTACAGGGCTGAATACTCGACTGCCCCAGTAGGAACCCTCTTACCCAATAATTTAGAAGAACGTTTGTTTCTCTATTTATTTGGCCAGCTATTTATGTTTTATAAGATTTTTTTGACGTAATAACGTCTTATAAATCGACTAGCTGACCCGCGCAACTTCGTCTGCATCACAAATTTCACTACTGCTCCGCCCCTATTGGTCTTAGCGTGATGATAATGATAAATGATATTTATTTTGTAAATAGGTTACAAGTAACTCTTTTACACGTCAATTTTTTTTTGACATATTAATCTAGATGAGGCCGGATGTTTCCTAGCTGACTACCCTGAGAAGAAACACCGAAACAAACTCAGAGGTTGCCAATAACTTATGAAAAACATGTAGGTTAACGTCTGAGGTGGCCTTTTGAGGAAAGCACCACGCAGGTTTGATTGGGCTTGTCCAGACAGTGCAAGCATTTGTCAGTTATCGTGTAACTCAACTCAGAACTTTGAGGAGCTCAACGAACCGACGAACAATACCAAAGTAAGGACATTTGGATAAGCCGCATAATATACTCAAACTGCCAGACAGTCATGAAATCAATCCTTAAAATAACGACCTACATAGTCCTCACACTTACAATACATCATTTTTTAAGAACCATGCAGATTAGTGTCTGAGATGGTCTTTAGAAGAGAGAACCACACAGATTTGATTGAGCCTGCCCTATCAGTGCAAGCATTTGTGATATATCTTATATCCTTATAGCCGTCCTCGATAAATGGGCTATCCAACACTGAAATAATTTTTCAAATCGGACCAGTAGTTCCTGAGATTAGCGCGTTCAAGCAAACAAATAAATAAACAAACTCTTCAGCTTTATATATTAGTATAGATATAGATAGTATAGATGAACGCCGGCTGCACGCACGAAAAGTTGTCACGTTCCGCTTGAGCCGAGCGTGCAAGCGAGAGCGCGGGGCAAGCGATAGTGGGGCACGATCGGCCTAAGCGTTCGGCTTGTTTGTTAAGAATTCAATTGTTTTCTTATTACGTAATCACGTAAAATTATTGTCCGTAAATCGTTTTTTTTTTTTGATAAACTATTCGTCGCCCGTTGTTAGGTGCTGAAGTCCGTGATATGACTTCAAAAAATTATGTAAATGCCTTCAACTGCATCAGACTGCTTGAAAAGAAAGTTCTATGGGACTTTTTCATCGTTCCTTTTTTTTCTATACATTAACTGCCAATCTCAATATAAATCTTGAACTGCCTCCGTGGTCGAGTGGTTTAGGCGTTTGCCTTGTGACCCGGTGGTCGTGGGTTCGATTCCTACGGGAAGAATACTTTGTAAAGTTGTTTCCAGTTTGGCTAGGACATTGCAGGCTTGAATCACCTGATTGTCTGATAAAAAAATGATTCTGTGCTTCGGAAGGCACGTATAAGCCGGTGGTCCCGGCCGCCAAATGGCGTTCGTCAAATGAACCGTGTCAGAGGCCCTTGAGGCGGTTTAGAAAATCTGAAACTAGGGTGTGTGGGGTCATTAGACCTTACTGCCCACACGATAAGAAGAAGAAGAAGAATATAAATCTTTGGATAGAAGGTAATCTGAAGTTTCTAAAATCAACGATTAAGATGTTTTAGTATTCCGCACCCAAAGTGTAACCAACGGAATCCTATTACTAAGCTTCCGCAATCCGTCAGTCTGTCTGCCAGCGGGCTGTATCTCAAGAACCGTAATAGGTAGACAGTTGAAATTTTCACAGAGTGTGTATTTCTAATGCCGCTACAACAAATAATAAATAGTAAAAATTAAATTACATGAAAAATTAAAGCGGTTCCCATACAAGAACGTGTTTTTTTTTTCGGTTAATGGTACGGAACTAATCGTGTGACTCGACTCGCACTTTTTTAATAACAGGAAGCAAAATGTTGTCAAGAATATTATAATGTAATAATTAGTGTTGTCATCAAAATAATCTTTACGTTAATTGGCCTTGCTGTTAATTGTATTTTTAATTAGTGGTGTCAAAGTCGAGATCCTTATGTGATATTTTAAGCGGAAACACAGCAAAAGAATGACGTATTTTTTGCATAGATGTTATAGTTTATTCATTTTTGTTTATAGTTTATACATAAACTATAATCTATTGCAAAAAACACGTTTTTAAGATAATTGATTTTTTTTTTGGAATCCTAATCTTTTGATATAAACGATGCTTTTGAAAAAAAAAAAACCGGCCAAGTGCGAGTCGGACTCTCACACGATGGGTTCCGTGCCATAAACCGAATAAAACACGTTTCTTGTATGTGAGCCTCCTTAAATTTTATTTTATTTTTAGTAATAGTTGTTATAGCGGCAATAGAAATATACAACGTGTAACGAAATAAACGCAATACATCTTAAGGGGTCATTGTACTCATCATTATGAACAACTTTTACTATGGGACCAATCCCGAAATCGCAAAAAAAAACAGCTTTTCAGTACATTTTGTTGAGTGATGCTCACATAAACGTAAGGGGGGAGTTGACTTTTTTTCACGACTTCATTATTGGTCCCATAGTACTAGTTGTTCATAATGATGAGGTCAATGACCCCTTACGAGGTATTTCGTTCATTCTGTTACAGGTTGTATACTCTGTGAAAATTTCAACTGTCTACCTATTACGGTTCTTGAGATACAGATCGCTGACAGACAGACGGACGAACGATCGGACAGCGGAGGCTAGTATAGTAATAGGGTTCCGTTGGTTACCTTTTGGGTACGGAACCCTAAAACCGACGGAGACTTCCTTAGTCTGTCCACTTAAAGCAGCAATGGTGTGACAGATTGATGTGATTTTTGTGTGCGGAACGTTGAAGGCGGAGACGCGGTGCACGCTCTGCACGGCCACGCGGCGTATTTTACGCGTCATTTTAGCTGCGTGAGTTCATTTGTTTGACAACGTGGGTCTACGTTTCCATTCCAGTACACGCTACACATTTACAACTATTGCAAGAATATGGCTTTTACATAGTCGAGGCTTAATATTCGTGTATAGCGGTTACCGTGTGCACAGCGTGTATGATATTGACAGCGTTGAGCTATGTGGGCGCCATATTCGAGCAAGCCACGCGTGTACCAATGACGTCAATTAATGCGTAGCGTGTGCGTGGGTTGCAGTGGAAACAATCCTTACTATTTCCTTACTAATATTATAAATGCGAAAGTAACTCTGTCTGTCTGTCTGTTGGTCTGTCTGTCTGTCTCGCTTTCACGCCAAAACTACTGAACCGATTTAAATGAAATTTGGTACACAGATAGTCTAGAGCTTGAGAAAGGACATAGGCTATTTTTCATCCCGGGAATATGTTCCCTGGGGATAACGCGGGCGAAGCCGCTGGCAGAAGCTAGTCTCATATATTTTAGTGCAAGGCAAAGCCTCACACACGTGCTCTCTCCGTGCGCAGCGGTGGGTTTCCGCCTTTAAGTGCAGTATTTTGTTTTTACGTGTTCCGAGAGCTTAGCACGAATGTTTTGACGTATAGTAACGTTACAGTATCGTAAACGTAGGTGAATTTTTAATATAAAAAAAAACTGAAACCCCATAGTATTTTGTTTCAATTTTATGCGACATACACAATTTGTATCTTACAGAAATATCAATACAGTATCCAACCAATTAGCCGATGGACGCGAGACGCACAGGACAGGTCGTTGTGGCGACGCTTGGGGGAGGCCTATGTCCAGCAGTGGACGTCTTTCGGCTGATATGATGATGATCCAAACAATTCAAATAAATATTACGTGCGAAACGAGTATTAAGTTTTAATAAAATCCTAATATACATATGAAATTCTTCCGTTACTGACTGATTCAGTGACTGACTGACAACGCACAGCCGAAACTACAGGTCGTAGAAAGCTGAAATTTGGCATGTAGGTTCCTTACATTCCGTAGGGGTGCACTAAGAGATTTTCCGAAATTCTTATTGGAACGGGTAAAAACGGGAAACGCGCGTAAGAAGTCATGGACAAAAGCTAGTTTTACATAACGTTATTATACGTCAAAACATACGTGTTAGGTCCCCTGTTTTATTAAGAGAAAGTTTTACATTTTTTCCTAAAAAATCGCAGGGTCCTTTTGAAATCTTCCATACATCCCAATCGCTTTAATAAATCCGTAGGGGCATTTATGCCGCCACAAGAAAAACTAACGAAGTTTTTTACGGAAACAAAAAGAACCGCAACGCCATCTATCCCACCAGCAGCGAACTACTACCGAAACCCTGCATCGCGGTATCAGAGCTTTCCGTGCGATTTCAGCATATACAACAGTTCGAATATCAAGTATCGGGCAGTTGCCCACCGGACACAACAACCGTCAAGGCGCAAGATCCTCCCTTTTCTATGGAGGTTTGCGGAACGTATCCGTTCCCTATAGGGACCGCGCACAGCGTTGACTATGCCATCTAGTGTCGTATATTCGAAACTTTAAGGGTCAGAATACTTGACATTGACGCTTCTGTGCTGCCACCTGCAGTTCCTGCACGCTCAGTTTAGGGGAACGTGCGCGAAGAAGACTGTGCCATCTAGCGTAGCTTTTTCGAATTTTATACTTGAAATATACTTGACAGTGACATTTCTGTGCTGCCACCTATAGTTTCTGCACGCTCCCTATAAATCTGTCCACCTACCTCTCTCAGCAGCCCGAACAGCATATCCGTGGACAGCGAGCGCTCGTGCGCCTCGTCCATGATGATGGCGCAGTAGTTGTCCAGGTCGGGCTCGCGCAGCCCCTCGCGCAGCAGGATGCCGTCCGTCATGTACTTGATGACGGTGTTGGGGGACGAGCAGTCCTCGAAGCGGATGGCGTAGCCTACCTCGTCACCTGGGGGCGGACATATTGCTGTGTATTGTAATACTTCCTCCTTGGATGCATCAACTTCTTGATAAAAGCTTTAGAAGAATTAACTAAAAAAGTAATAAGAATTAGAATAGGTTCAAATAATGACGCATGCGTATAAATTTGTCTTTTTTTAGAAGAACTGTAAAAGCTTTCTATAGAGCAGGAGCTCAATATAATTATCCTTTAAATCTCCAGCAGTATTTTCTTTATTCACGATCCCTAACGCTGCAGAGACTCTAACCTGCAGCGTTACAGTATTTTTATTCGACCAAAAAGAGGTTTTATATTTGAGGCATTTTGTTTGGTTTGAAAGGAGGTTATTTAGGAAATAATACATTTTTAGGCAAACGACAGTATTTTTATCCAGGCTTTTGAGGGTATTCTGCGGTTTAGTATAAAGTCGTGGTTTTTGCCAACTATTACAATGTGTAACGAAATGAACGCAAAATTAACAAACCCTAAAATCGGTATATTTTGTCGAATTACTCATGCAGGTGCAGGTATCCTTTTCAAGTTGTGTATTAATTCTGTTACACATTTTATAATTTAGATTGACTTAAGATTTGATACCAAATTGAGTTCATCATTCTGTAAAAATTATCGAACTCTGCTACGACTTAATACCACCTAAATGATATTTTATTCTTGAGTTGTTTTTAGGGTTCAAAAGGTAAAAAAAGGAACCCTTATAAGATCACTCACTTGCCCGTTTGTTTATCTGTCCGTGTGTCACCACCGATTTTCTCAAGAACGGGTGGACCTGGTATAAATTTCAACTTGCTAGAAGTTGAAATATATACCAGATACTGAGGTCTATAGCCCAACTAAAATTGACAATTCTAGGTCAACCGGTACTTACCCTATAGGTTTTGGGTCGAAAACCTACATGATAGTTCCCGATGACCTAGAATCAAGAAATTTGGTAAAAAGCAAGGTCTTACAACACAAATAAAGGAAAAAATCCAATGAATTAAAAGTTGAAAATTAAGGTCGATACTTACAAGTTTTCGCAAAAATCTAAATTTGGCCATATCTTTCTTTCGTGTTGACTCAGGACCTTGATTTTTATACCCCTAATAGGGACTTATATGGTGGTACGGAACCCTTGTAGACCCGGACTGAAGCCTTTACAAATGGTAAAAAGTGAAAAAAAAAACGCGCACCAATAGACCAGAGTCGATAATTTTTGAAACCAAAAAAAATAATAGTAGGATGAAACCTATTGGAAAAAAGAGAATATAACAAATATTAAGGGAAAAATAATTTACGGGCGATCTGAGGTCGGGAAGATGATGGGGATGAGTTTTTTTTTTGCATTTTCTAAGATTTACCTTACTAATGTATATTTTTTTACACCATCAGAAAGTAGACATTTCAACGAACAAAAAGCCCACCGACTTTAAAAAAAAGCAGATCATTTGACGTGAGAATTTTCGATTGAAAATTAGGGTGCTTTTTCGACATTAAGTGAAAATAAGGTGAAAAAATAAATATTTTAATTAAAAAAAGTGTAAATACAAAAGTTGTAGATCTTTTTATTATTTACAACTTTGCAATTTAACTTTTTTCCATAGGACTTTTAGTTTTGCCGGAAATCGAGATAAACTGTTTTTTTACCTTTAAAAACTCACCCCCATCCACTTCCCGACCTCAGATCGCCCGTAAATTATTTTTCCTTTCATTGTTGTTATATTCTCTTCTTTTTCCAATGGGTTTCATCCTACTATTATTTTTTTTGGTTTCAAAAATTATCGACTCTGGTCTATTGGTGCGCGAGTCCGACTCGCTCTTGACCGGTTTTTTTTTGACGTGATGTGTCATGGAACATGTCTATGAAGTTTTACAGCCAATTTATATGGAGAAACTTCACACACAATATTCGAAAAGTCCTTATCTACTCACCTAGTTTAGTATGCATTTCATCGGACACTCGCTTGGCAACTGACATGGCGGCCACACGCCTGGGCTGGGTACACCCGATCATGCCGAGCCGACTGAACCCTTCCTCATGAAGGTACTGGGTCAGCTGTGTTGTCTTCCCGCTGCCGGTCTCACCTGGAATAGAGGGATGATAATATTTTAGTTTAAAGACATCACATAATTCTTCTCGAAACTGGGTAACACGTTTTTTTGGGTTCCGAACAAAAAACGGAACCCTTATAGGATCACTCGGGTGTCTGTGTGTCTGTCCGTCTGTCACAGCCAGTTTTCTCGGGATCCATTGGGCCGATTCTGTTGAAATTTGGTACAAATATGGACTTCTGTAACCCAAACATGGAGGCGTTACGTAAATTATTACATTTTTGGTATGGGGGTCACTTTTGGGGTCAAACTAGAAAATTTAAAAAAATAGTTTTTTGAACAATATTGTGGCACATATCAAATAAAAGGGGTTACTATGACAGTTTTAATTATATTTTTTTCATAATTTTAAAACAAATGGTTTTGAAGTTATTCAAGAAATTAGACAAAAAATGACCATTCCCCGCCTTATCTCCGAAACTACTGAGCCTAAAATTTTGAGAAAAATGGAGATAATAGATCTTTACCTATAGATTACAGTTAAAATAACGTGCTAAAAAAATTAACTCGTTCGGAAACCTTTGCACGCGAGTCCGACTCGCACTTGGCCCGTTTTTTTTTTTGGATAGGGCGACTTGTTCCGCTCTGGGCGGAGCAGACGAGAGTGTCAGACTCTTACTGACAAATAGGATTTCCACACGATACAAACTTATGTCTGAGCAGACTTTGAATTTTGACAAAGCTTTTGAATGCCGGGCACCGGGCATTTGGATGAATCCCACCTGTGTATACAAAAGCCCTTTGCGTTCCCGGGCCGCGGTAACTTTTTCGAACAAATCCATAATCTGGCAATGTCCCTAGCGGGCCCGGTCCATTATGCTGACATCTATTTCAGGCGCGCATGGAACACAACGCGCCTTCGACCCCGGCCTGATTCTAATTGGACGGCGAGCCAAGGGTAACACGGTACCCCTTGGCAAGACTGGTGTCAGGTTTTGTTGGCTTCTTACAATCCGTAACGACGATCAAAGATTTTAAATGTCATTAGGACCATCGGCTTAACGTGATTTCTGAAGCGCGGAGGATTCTCACTATGTGACGGATGTGTAGCGGCATCAATGTCGCCACAAGAAAAACCAACGAAGGAAATTATATACATCAGCCCGAATATCAACTACGGGTAACCGTCAGGCATAACAACCGCCAGGTTGGAGGATCCTCCCTTTTCAACGGAGGTTTGCGGGACTTTGCTCTCTGTACCGCTTACCCTCTAAAGATGATCACCCATCCAGAGACCAGCTACTGTTGCTTAACCTTGAAATACGACCTGAGCCGCTAATATTATTTAGCTACAAGCGGTGAGTAACACCTTGCAAGTAGGTATTCAAATTTTTAAGGATGTGAAATCATCAAATGACTCCTCCCGCTCTTGGTGAAGCAGGAGGGAGTGTCAGACTCTTACTGACTAAAACCCATCCATGTTCCTCCTAATGCCCTTTGCGTTCCAGGGCCGCGGTGACTCTTTCGAACAAAGTCCGCAGCCCCAGCAGGCACTGGCCCTAGCGGGCCCCGTCTTTTGACATACGCGACATATCATTTACTAAAATATTAATTATATTTAAAATATTAAGATGACTAAGTCTCATTGAGCTGATGCAAACTGCCTAGTTGCGGTTTTTACTCAGAAATGTTTTGATGTTTTTTACTCAGAAATGTTTTGATGTTTTTTCGTTACGTAGATAGGTGTTTCTGGAATACATTATATATACTTGAACTGTTTATTAATTTCCTCAATTTTGAATTAGCCTTCAGTAAAGTTTTACTAACTCAATTACTGTTACAGTTCAAACGTGACAGTTATAAAGATGAATAAATTAAACATTCTGGTTATATTGCTGGTGTTGTGTTTTCTGATTTTTACGAACGGTAAGTAAATTCTGGTTTTCGACAAAAAATAAAAATTTATTTCTGTTAGTGTTATAATACAGTGTTTTTTTTTTCTAAATCAACCATTTCGGTTCCTGGTTTAGTGTAGGAAAATTCGTTCAATTAACGACGATCAGAGCGAATAATTCGAGCATTTTGAAATTTGGTACAGTTGTTCTTTGAGGTGTCCAGATGAACATACTAAAAGTCCCCGAGGGTGGGAGGTACCTTTTTTCAGTTTTTTGCTTGTATCTCCAAAACAATTAAAAATATCTCCTTGCTCACTTCTACATTAAATTTTCTATAGATTATGTCATTTACATTTAACTGTAGGATCAACACTTGAGATAGAGGGTATCTAAAATTGATAAAATAAAATTTTTCATAAATCATACAAAAACGAATGGTAATTTCTGGCCCAGAAGCCGACAGTGTTGAGACTTATCGTAGTTTTTTTGTATTTTTTTTTTATTTTTTATTTGTGATGGGTTTGCTCTTGACTCTAGTCTAGGTCAGAGATGACAGAGACAAAGTCTACGATGGAGCGAGCTTACCCAGAAGGAGCCTGTGCACTCTAACTTTGAAGAGATTAGGGTTGTAAGCGTTTGGAAACACAGACGCAGGCAGAGAGTTCCACTTCTTTGCTGTGCACATTATAAAAGACGTTTGGAAACGCTTAGTGCGAATTGGTGGAATAACAACAAGGTAGGGATGGTAAAGATGCAGTGCGCCTGGATGTCCGACGGTAGAAGGGGGCCGGTGGGATGAGGTAGTGGAGTTCTTGGGCACACTCACCGAAGTACAATCCGTAGAAAACTGACAAACAGGCAACTTTACGGCGATGAGCCAAGCTATGTAGCTTGGCATCCACCAGTTTTACGTCACCGATGAGCCTCTTAGCTCTGCGTTCCAAGTCATGCGCGGAAAGCTGATACTTAGCTGAGCCATCCCAAAGGTGGCTACAATACTCCATGCAGGATCGGACTTGCGCTTTAAATAGGGTTAAAAACTGTCCAGGCCTGAAGTATCGCTTCACCCGATTTAGGATGCCCCGCTTTTTGGCCGCGGTTTGGGCTTTGTACTCGATGGTGGCGCCAAAGTTAAGACTGGATGTCAACTCCATGCCTAGGAGCTCTAACCGATCAGTCACAGGAACAGATGCACCCCGAAGAGTAGGAGTTTGGTCAAAACGGTTCCTTTTTGCGGTAAAAAGCCACGCCTGTGTTTTGGTGGCGTTAAAAATAAACCACATTGTCATCACCCCACTGGGCGACAAGGCTTAAGGTCAAATTGTCCGCTCTACCATGGCCTCTCTCAAGGAACGAACTTCATCCCCGCCGGTTGTTGCGCTGGACAAGCATCTCTCTGAAACCGTACTGTCATCTGCGTACCCAACAAGACCAAGCTGAAGTAGGTCATTGATGTGCAGCAGGAAAAGAGTTACAGAGAGAACAGACCCCTGAGGAACTCCGGCATCAATAGCCATGAGGTCAGAGGAGCAGCCGTCAACGACTACTCGGATCGACCGTTCACTCAGGAAGTCTGATATCCAGCTACAAAAACCAGCTGGGATGCCATAAGCAGGAAATTTGCTGAGTACACCTACGTGCCAAACCCTGTCAAAGGCCTTCGAGATATCGAGCGACACGGCAAGTGCTTGGCCGTGTCTCTCGATGGCCTCACCACAGCAGTGCGTGACATACACATGAAGATCGCCAGTTGACCGTCCCCGGCGAAAGCCATATTGACGTTCAATGAGGAGATCATTGTCTTCAAGGTACGTCAGCAGATTACTGTAGTGCTATTCTCTAACAACATTTTCGTATCTCGACAGTAGAATTCGAATTGAGTTTCAAATGAAGATCTTTATGTCGTGTGCAATAAAGCTCACTTTGTGAGTTTTATCACTCAGGTGAAGCTCGATATCGAAATAGTTTCTTACAGAATAGACTAGCTGTTCAGAACCTTTTCCATAACCTTGCATAAGATGGAGGTAATGGCGATCGGATGGTAATGTGCAGGGTCAGCACGGTCTCCCTTTTTGGGCATTGGTTGCACATTCGCAAGCTTCCATGATTTCGGCACCGTTCTTTTTTCAAGAGAGAGGCGGTACAGGCGCGCCAACACAGGAGAGAGTTCAGGTGCACATTGCCTCAACACTCTCGCTGGAATGCCGTCAGGCCCGCTGGCCTTATTCACGTCTAGACTGCACAATACTCTTCGGACCTCTTTAATATGAACTGCGATCTCCGGCATCGAAGAGTCACAACGAGGTAAAGTTGGTGGTTGCTTGGAGCCAGCGTCAAGACGCGAATTGCTTGCAAAAAGAGTTGAAAATAAATTTGCTTTCTTACTTGGAGAGTGAGCCATCAGGTTTCAACATTGGAGGCAAAGTGGGTTGACAGAAATTCGTTTCAACCGCTTTCGACAGGGACCAAAACTGCTTACTACCTGGAGGGTGCAATGCTAGTTTGGCCCCGATACGTCCGACATGGTCAAAACGTGCCCTACGTAAAACCCGCTTGCAGAACTTAGCGGCAGAATTAAATGCTCTTTTCCTCGCGCGAACCCTACGTGCTTTAACCTTTCGGTCGTGTGCCTTGATCCACGCTTGGTAAGCAGACTCTTAACGGGCCTCAGCGTGGGGCTTTCTGCATTATACCAAGGCCGGGATTTGTGACCGAGCGGGATGTCGGAAAATGGAATAAAATACTCCATCCCCTGCCGAATCACGTCCGCAATCATGTCAGCATAGCATGAGGGGTCACCCGAGGAGAAGCACACTTGCCGCCATGGATAAGACGCAAAAAGCGCCGCATCTCATCCCAATCTGCTGACTCGTATCGCCATACTCGTCTCGTGCCTCCAGGACTCTTATCTGGAGGAGAGCAGGTCAATACGGAATTCAGGGTAGTGGTCAGACGTTCCCAGCGGGGCTGAGACCGATACTGAATGACTGCCCGGATCAGTTGTCAGCAGAAGGTCCAAGCAATTGGGTGTATGGGCGTCAACATCCGGTACCCGCGTTGCCACATTCACCAGCTGGGTTAGATCAAGCGTTAAAGCAAACTTAGGCGCCTTCAACCCGGCATGGTCTGTTTTCTGGTACGGGAACAACCACTCTTTATGATGGGCGTTGAAGTCCCCCAGAAAAAAGAGCTTCGCTGTTGGGTACCGTTGCTGGGCTACGTCGGTCGACTCCACGAGGAAATTAAATAGCGCTGTTGTCTTCTGGTCACCGCTGTGCGATCGGTATACGCCGATGTAGATGAATTTCACCACGCCAGTGTCCACAACTAGCCATATGGTAGAAAAACCCGATTTCTCAAAGTAACGGAGACGACGACAGCAAATATCATCGCGGACGTACACACAGACCCCAGCCTGCTTCTTGAACTTGTGTTCCAGAGAGTAGCCCGGGTAGTTGAGGTACGCCACGTCTGACGGGGATGTTATCTTCGTCTCCGTTAGGAAAAACAGGTGCGGCTTCTCGGTCTCAAGATGGTGATGGACCGGATCGAGATTGGAGTGCAACCCCCTGATATTAGTGAGGTGTACTTTTAGCGGGTGAAAGTGCAGCCGACAAACACCGTGCCACGAGATTTTTATATATTAGATGCTTCATTGTGTGTGCTCACCTCGATCTCGCCTAATAGAGCAAAAGCTTAAAGTTTTGTGTACCTACCGAGCAGAGATAGGAACGATCGCTGACTTTGATCGCGAACTTTGGATCATCTAGTTTGGGTCATATGGATCTTATTTGGGCTATGAATGACGTAAATTATTGTGTTATTATCCTGAAGGAAATATATAAATTATGATTCATACTTTGACGATATTGAGTAGCGAAAACACTATTAAGAAAAGCCGTGACGCGTTCTGAATCTTAACTTATACCATCACATTGCGAAAGATCAGGTTTGAGGCAATTTAAGGCATCCCTACACGGGTAGTTTAGATTCGAATGGGATGACGGGAGCTTAAGTGAGCGAGTGAATTTAGCTCCCTTCATATTATTCATGTAAGGTTCCTTTAAACTCTGCAGGTAGAAAAACTTGTCGTAATTTTTTGTTAGCAGAGAATGTTGTGTCTATACAACATACTTATTTTGTGATGTGGTTACATCAGTTAGGGCTGAGAACACGTCATGGTTTTTCTTCATTGCCATAACGCATAGTGGCCGTTTTTTTAAGTGCCACGACGCGAAATTCACGGCATAGCCGTTTGAAAGAAGCCACAACGCGTTATGAGCCGTTTTTCACACAACCAGTGTTTTCGACCTTTAAGCTTAACATATTTACGTCAAATTATTATTTTTTCAGTGGTCATTGAAGCGGAGTATTTACCAGAGTGCCGTATACGCGAATTGTATCACACGAAGCCATGTTTACCACATGAAAAAAAAAAAAACTTTTAAGTTGGGATGATTTTGAAATATTTTAGAAATTAATTATTTACCACTTTCGACAAAATTTCTCAATAATTTGAAACTACCAAAAGTCGTTATAAGTCGCATATATATACATATACCATATATACTTAGTCGGCTTTGTCGTTTTGTGACGTACAATACAATTGACGTTATACTTTTGGGGTGATAAACAATTAATTTCCTTGACTTAACTTTAGTATTGATTATTTTGTTTAAGTAATTAAATATTGTGACAAAAAAAGTACTTTGGAGTTTCATTTATAGCCCTTTTGTCTTTAGTTCTACCGCTTCTATTGTAAATGAATTCGCTTTTTCATTATTTTCTACATTCATACTATAATTATAAAAAAAATCCGTTAAGAAATTAGCTACCTACATGCCCAGCACAATAATGACTAAGGGCAAATCAAATCAAATCGTATATTTCAAATAAACCATTTACAGGCACTTTTGAATTGTCAAGGTCGGTCAGTTCAAAAAGATGAAGCTATTTGCACGTTCCAAAGCGTAGATCTCTATGGAGAAGAACGTGCAAGAAACTCCACGGACACTCTTTTAAAAATAATAAATTGTTACAAAGTTTTGTTTACATCAAGTTGAAATTTTACAAACATGTGAGAACGATGTAAAAGACGAGCAGGATAAAAGCGTCCGGGAAAAAAGGAACAATTCAAAGAAATATTTAAAATAAACCATGGCAACTGAGAAATGACCAGTCCCAACTGACAGCGTCCGTTCACGAACATGACGCATGCGCTAGCACCATTCGGCTCAACCATTTTGAAGGGAGCCCATCAGCTACACTTTTGAGTGAGCATGACACTCCCAACCGCCAGGGTACATTCAAGTCAAAAACAAACCTAAAACTGATAGCTATAGCTTAAGTTTAAGGTACACAGTACTCACACATGTGCCGTTAAAATGGATGAAATTATACATTTCTAAATAAATTGAGTCTATACAACGCAAATATTGTTTTTTTACCATCTTCAGCCGGTCCAACAATGTTTCCAAATGCTAACAGATTATTTTGTGCGCACTAGTGGCTGTGGAGCCGGACCAGCATTTCAGCAGGCACATTTAATTATGCAGAATCTTGTGATAGATAACTGTTATACCCTAACTAACTGTTACCTTGGCTTCGCTCATGTCGTCTATCCCGCGGTTACATACAGATCGGGAGTCTTAGGCTGTTTATAAACAGCCTAGAAATTAGCTACCTACATGCCCAGCACAATTATGACTAAGGGTACAATTAATTGTGCAGAATCTTGTGTTAGATAACTGTTATACCCTAACTAGCTGTTCCCTTGGCTTCGCTCATGTCGCCTATCCCGCGGTTACATACAGATCGGGAGTCTTAGGCTGTTTATAAACAGCCTAGAAATTAGCTACCTACATGCCCAGTACAATTATGACTAAGGGCACATTTTATTATGCAGAATCTTGTTATAGATTACTGTTATACCCTAACTAGCTGTTCCCTTGGCTTCTCTCATGTCGCCTATCCCGCGGTTACATACAGATCGGGAGTCTTAGGCTGTTTATAAACAGCCTAGAAATTAGCTACCTACATGCCCAGTACAATTATGACTAAGGGCACATTTTATTATGCAGAATCTTGTTATAGATTACTGTTATACCCTAACTAGCTGTTCCCTTGGCTTCTCTCATGTCGCCTATCCCGCGGTTACATACAGATCGGGAGTCTTAGGCTGTTTATAAACAGCCTAGAAATTAGCTACCTACATGCCCAGTACAATAATGACTAAGGGCACATTTTATTATGCAGAATCTTGTGATAGATAACTGTTATACCCTAACTAGCTGTTCCCTTGGCTTCGCTCATGTCGCCTATCCCGCGGTTACATACAGATCGGCTGTTAACAGCCTAAGGCACTTCGCAATAGAGTCGCTTAATATAATACTACCTGAACCGTGCCCACTTCGTTGGGCGTTATTTTTCAGGTTAATATATAGCCTACGACACTCACAAATAACGTGGCTTTCTATTGGTTTAAGAATTTTCTAAATCCGTTCAGTAGATCCAAAGGTTACCCCTACAACCTCACAAGCAATATTAGCAAGAAAAAATTACAGGCACAATGACGTAGTGCTAAGTGAAGTGAAGTGTTTTTACTAACAGGTTTTAAGTTTCTATCTACTAACACAATCTGTATATCTATCTATACTAATATATAAAGCTGAAGAGTTTGTTTGTTTGCTTGAACGCGCTAATCTCAGGAATTACTGGTCTGATTTGAAAAATTCTTTCAGTGTTAGGTAGCCCATTTATCGACGAAGGCTATAGGCTATATATCATCACGCTAAGACCAATAGGAGCGGAGCAGTAATGAAAATTGTGACGCAGACGAAGTTGCGCGGGTCAGCTAGTTATTATATATTTGTTATTTTGTAAGGTCTATGGTCGTATGATATTTTATATATCTATGGGCCAAAGTAGCCTGAAAATAAAGAGATTTATTATTATTATTAAAATTAATACAATTTAACTCGTATAATACCAAACAGTTGGCTCTAGATGTTATTTGTAAAGACGGAAAGGTAAAAGAAGTGGATGAATTATAATTTATAGGACTTAATGTAGATAAACATCTAAATTGGAAATGCCATGTGGAACAAATATGTCAGAAACTTGATAGGTTTGTTTTTGAATTGAAAAAGTTAAGACAAAATGTGTCCGTAGAAGCTGCTCTTTCGGCTTATCATGGCTATAAAAAAAAATCTTATACTTCAGACAGAGTCCATTTTTTGGTTAGTATTCAAAAACTTAGAAACTAGTGTTAGTACTTACATTCTATCTAATTTTAACATAACTATCATAATTACCTACACCACAGTCACATGTAGGCCTATCCAATGCCCCAGTACGGGGCTGTCCCCAGTGGCGGTACCTTCATATCAAACCCGAACTATTTAAAAGTTCGCGCGCTTAATTCTTATCAAAATAACACAAAGTATCTACCTATGCCACACTCGCGATTGTTCGCGCGCAGAGTTTCGCATTTGCAGCATCTACATATAGCTATCTCGCTTACACGTACCGGCTTTTACCGGGCTTTCAAATACTATCTGTCACTTTCGCACTTATAGCGATGTGCCGTATAACGAGTAAGAACCTTGTGCGTCTACAAATCGATCAGTATGGAAAATATAAGCCGTGCATGCGTATGAAGTTGCACGCGTATGCGTGACCTTGTCACCTTGCCAACTCTGCAGTGTTGCCGTTTTAGCGACGTTGTGAGATCTTGGAGATTTTTAACGAGTTTGGGGACTTTTTTTAAGATTTAGCAACAATAAAAACTAGCGACTTTTTAAAATAACGAAATGAAATACTCAAGCAAAATCTTAAAAATAAAAAAATTGCGACATCTAAAGTACGGCCAACGAGAAGCGATACGAAAGGTCATTAACCTAAAAAACAACTGCGGCGTTGACAATCTAATATCTATCTCTTTCCATCTTGTGCCTTTGTCGTAATGTCTCGTTCTCCCGACAAAAACATGACAACGTCAAGACGGGTTCGCCAACAATTCGGGCGGCCATTTTAGATTCATTCTGTTTCGAAACGCGCTCGTGGTGATACAAGTTATTTGTTAAAGTTTTGTTATTATTTTGTTGTTTATTTAATTATTTCTTGTTTAAGTTATTTTTTGTTGATCATTGTTTGTTTTTATTAAGAGTGGTTAATGATGGAGCCACAACCAAGTACGTCGAGAGATAAATCAACAGATTTTACTTCTCCAAAAAAGAAACGTCCGAAGGTATGTATAGGAAACCTTTTACCGTTTGCATTGATATTTGGGTTTTAGCTGATAGATAAGAATATTGTTTAGTAGTTTTGGTTGGGAGTGTACTTTAAAGTTATCTTAAAGTTATGTAAAAGGGGGCAAGTGTGTTGCCATACACAGATTCAGAAAAATATTATTATTCGCGTTATTTAATTTAAATCTACATTATACAATAATTCAAATTATGATAAAATTTATAAAAATAGACTATCCTTTTTGGTATTATTACAATTTGCCGGATATTTTTTAAAACTATATAAATCCAACTTTCAAAAAGTTACGCACCCCTGCTATTCCCAATGACCTTGCATGTGTTTTGTTTACATTTGGTATCGCTTCTCGTTGGCCGTACTTTAGCTAGATTTTTCATATATTTTTATATTAAGAAAGTAAATAAATGTATGTGGGTTCATGACAGATACTGCACATTCATGTGGCGCCCACCACAGTCATTAACAACAGAACTCACCAACAATAATAACGACGCTGTTCTCTCTGATGACCTGCAGCAGTTCTTCTCTGACGGCGAACACTGGCAGGAACCGCCTCTGTTCAGATATTGTCATCTTCTTCACGAAGTCCGACTTCGACTCCACTTCTTGAGGTTCTGCGGAGAAAGTAAATTGATTTTCATAGTAAAAACATTTAAAGAAATCTTTTACTGTGCGAACAGCTAAGGAGCGGAATGTCCTGCCAGTGTCTGTTTTTTTCTGATAGCCAAAACTCTGGTTGCTTCTAGGCAAGCAAGGATTTCCCAATACTCCTACGGGAACGAAGTCGCGGACAAAAGCTAGTTGATAACTTAAATTCTGAAGTTAAGTATTTTACTCACGATTATCCATATGCTCAGCGTATTTGTAAGCGTCTTTAGTGGGGCCGTCTTCCATTTCTTCTTCCTTCTTCTGAATGCCCATGATGTTACCTGAAATTGAGACGGAAACAAAAATGTTATCGAGTTTGTTTGTAAGTAGTGTAGACGAATCAGCTAGTCTATTCTCTAAATAAATATTTTGATATCGAGCTTCACCTGAGTGATAAAACTCACAAAGTGAGCTTTATTGCTCACAACATAAAGGTCTTAATTGTAAAACTCACTTCAGATTCTGCTGTCAAGATACGAAATTGTTGTTACAGAATAGCGCTACAGTACTAATATTATAGAATTCAAGAATTTGTTTGGTTGAACGCACTAATCTCAGGAACTACTGGTTTGATTTGAAAAAACAAAAAAATATTGGTTGCCTATAAAGTTGGTTTACGGACGATAATTTTACGTGATAACGTCATAAGAAAACAATTGAATTCTTAACAAACAAATCAAACGCTTTGGCCGATCGTGCCTCTCTATCGCTTGTTCCGCGCTCTCGCTCTCGGAACGTGACACTTTTTCGTGCAGCCGGCGTTCATCGATTTATAAGACTTTATCACGTCAAAATATCTTAGTTTTGGAAAGCCCATTTATCAAGGAAGGCTATAGGCTATACAACCTGTAACAGAATAAACGCAATACCTCTTAAGGGGTCATTGAACTCATCATTATTAACAACTTTCACTATGGGACCAATACTGAAATCGCGAAAAAAAAATCGACTCCTCCATACATTTATGTGCGCATAACTCGGCAAAATGTACTGTACAGCAGATTTTTTTTCGCGATTTCGGGATTGGTCCCATAGTAAAAGTTGTTTATAATGATGAGTACAATGACCCCTTAAGAGGTATTGCGTTTATTCTGTTACAGGTTGTATAACATCACGCTACAACCGATAGGAGCGGAGCATTCATGAAAAATATGACGCACGCGAAGTTGCGCGTTCAGCTAGTCTGTTAATAAACATGGCTGACAAAAAATAAAAATGGTCTCAATCAATTACAAACGATTGCATAAAATTAACGATCGCTGTTCTTAAGACGAAGTTAAGGCATAAAAATATCGTCGAAGCCAGTTTTTACTGTAGCGGCATCAATGCCGCCGTAAGAAAAATCAACGAAGCAAATCTACATCGCAACAAGAACCGCGACGCCATCTATCCAACTAGCAGCGAACTACTAGATTGAAATCCTGCATCGCGCAAGCAGAGTTTACCGTGCGATTTGAACATATTCATCAGCCCGAAGATTAACTAACGGGCAGTTGCTCGCCAGACACTACATCCGCCTGGACGGAGGATCCTCCCTTTTCAATGGGGGTATGCGGAAATTAACTCTCTGTTCCACATACCCTCTAAATTACTGCAAAGTGCAGAGTAACAACATAAGTAATATTTGGAAAATTAATTTAATTGACAGTTTCTTAAATTGCATAACGAGCCCAAACGCTGAAAGACAGCCGAACACGATCTATACAAACATTTAATTTCTAACTCAATGTTCACACAACTTTGCACTTTATAACTAATGCAACAAAGTTAATTTTCCAATGTCATGAGAATCTTCTGCTAAATTCTTCATACCAATTTTAGTTCCCTCCAACTTCCAGTGTTTCTTCTGAGCCTTCCGTCTTTCCTTCTGCTCTCGGAAAGCTTTGACGAGAGCAGAGCCTTTGCGAGCGTTCATTGCCATATCAGAAGTCGGGTCTTTTACCTAAAAACAGATTTTTTTAATACCATGTATTCATGTCACACCAAAAAAACATATTATTTATTTTTTTGCTATTTTTTTCTAATCATAGAATGTTACCATGCTAATAAAATCCATGAATTGTTTGTCCTTGACTCCTTGCTTGATAATTTTGTATATTGACATTAGAATTGTATATTGACATTAGTATTGTATTTTGACATATGAACTGTGTATTGACATTGGAATTGTATATTGTCATTAGTATTATATTTTGACATATGAACTGACATAAGAATTGTATTTTGACATTACTATATTGGCATTAGTATTGTATTATGACATTTGAACTGTGTATTGACATTAGAATTGTATATTGACATTACTATATTGACATTAGTATTGTATTTTAACATAACTGTGTATTGACATTAGAAATGTATATTGACATTACTATTTGCATATTGACACTAGTATTGTATATTGACATATTCTTATTATCTGTTTCAGACTGTGCCTTGACGTTGTACTGTATTGACACTTTTTTTTTTAAATGACATTCATTTCTTTTGGTATTTTTATTAATTAATTTGTTTTTTAGTGTCGAGATTTACTAAGTAGGCTTAATTATTAACAAACGTTTGTACGCCCTCTGGCATAACATAGCGCACTCTTTATTTCAACGATATTCCACTATTATTGTAACAAATGAATAAATGACTTGAATTCTAAAGAGAGGCAATAAGTATACTTCTTTATTTGGAACGCCCAGAATGACCTTTGAAAAAGGCGTCCGGCACCGGATGCGAAGGCGAAGATTTGGGAAAAACCCATTTATGTCCAGCAATGAACTGCAATAAGCCAAGTTCATTTATCTGACGATCCTTCCCCATGAACAAAAATTTTCAAAATCTAGTTGCAATATCATATCATTACAGCGATGTTAAAGTAGGGTTTTACACCCCAAATAATATATTTAAAAAAAAAACAAAAACGACTCAAAATTATACATTTTTTTTAAGAATTTTGACTTTAACATCAAAGTTTGACTGAAACTTTGATCTACTTAACTTCTTTAATTAGTTACCGGGGGATACAATTAGATAAGATTGTAAGTTTCATAAGCCAATAGATATAAATACAAATTTATAGTACTTTTCGTTTATAATGCGCACAGCAAAGGAGTGGAACTCTCTGCCTGCGTCTGTGTTTCCGAACGCATACAACTCTAATCTCTTCAAAGTTAGAGTGAACAGGCTCCTTCCGGGTAAGCTCGCTCCAGCGTAGACTTTGTCTCTGTCTGACCTAGACTAGAGTCAAGAACAAACCCATCAAAAATAATAAAAAAAAAACTTAAAGTACCTAAAGTTTTATGAAAATTACTGGAACAGGACTTACCGGTATGACAGGTTCGGGTTGCTTGGTGAACACGATCCTGCCGTCAAGGAATGGAGGCACTATGTTGTGGACTAGCAAGTGGACACGGTCGACGTTTTCCTGAAAAAAATAAATAACAACCTTACGATATCTCACAAACCGGGCTCTTCATAGGCGTAAACTAGCACATCGCCCGCGACTTCGTTCGCGCGGGTTTAGTAGGTACTCCACGAACTTCAACTCCTATACCTCTCTCTTTAAAGGGTAATGTGTAAATTACTTATTAATAGACTCAACGTAGGGCAGTTTGCTCTAACCGCATCATTTTTCTTAGTTAGAACATTTTATACCCGTCGTAACTTTTAAACAAAAGGTCAGATTTGAATAATTTAAAGTGTACGGGACATAAACATAATCAACCTTAATTATCAAACCATTTAAATGGGTAAGGATTGATATCATGATACCAAAATACGGGAGTGACGTCACGGATGTCAATCAGCCATCATACGCTCTTTGTTTACTTCCCTTGAATAAATAAAAATAACTGTCAGTTTTGCATAAATTTATTGAGAAAATTGTTGTTTAAGTGCAATTTACAAGTCAGAGTGTTATCTAGCGTTTGTGTGCAGTGTAAAATACAATAAAACTCAAAAAACAATAACTCAAGTCCCAGTTAATTTTTGGGTACCCGAAACCCAAAAGAAAGTGAACGATATTTTCATACTGAAGATAATAGACTGTGCCCAAACTTCCCGTGTGTGCGCACCGTTACATTGAAACAGTGACTGGACCCACAAGTGTTTAGCCGTACCGTACACACCATAAAAACTGCCATAACGCGTTCCTTAGTATAACGCCATCTGTTGATTTGCTCGTGAACTTATTGAACGGGTCGATTGTTCTGAGGTGTTTGAGACGTAAACAAGCTCTGATAACAATGGCTAAGTGTGGTGGCTGTGGCAAATTCTTGTCATCGACAGAGGCCGCAAATTGTAGCAAGTGCAAGTGTTGGTACCATCGTGCATGCGTGGGGATACCGAATGCCGGCCCAATAGCTACCGCCTGGCACTGCCCCGAGTGCAATAGGAATGTTGTTAGGGATAACCGGGCCGACACGCCGGTAAGGGGGCGACCAGCTGCACACGAAGATAGCCCTGTTACGCAGATGGATACTAGCCCCATAAATACCACTGCCCTTACTGCTACACAGGAGCTCAACCTCAACATCCTAAGGGCAGAGCTACAATTATTCAAGGAGGATTTTTTAAAGTCAGTTAGAAGTGAATTCCAACTTCTACGTGATGATATGTCAAACTTAAGGTCGTCTCTGAATGGTACAAATGACAGAATGAGTCATTTGGAGGAAAGGGTGGCTCTAATGGAGGCAAAACTGGCTCAGCCTCAATCAGCGCGATCGTCGGAGGTGGATGAGCAAATCACTCAATTGAAAAGTGATATAAATGACCGTGATCAGGAGCTGCTCGCCAATGACCTCCAAATCTCAAACATACCGGAGGTCAGTGGTGAAAATCCCGCCCACACGGTCATGTTGATAGCTACAAAGATTGGCGTCGTTATTGAGGCACGCGATATAGTGAGCGCCGAGCGATTCGGAGGCAGGCGTATCAACGCGACGCAAGCGGCGGCGCCGGTGGAGACCCGCCCGCGCTTCCTCGTCGTGCGCCTGGCGCGCCGCGACCTGCGGGACGAGCTGCTGGAGGGGGCGAGAGTGCGACGCGGCATGACTACTGCCGACCTCGGTTTGCCTGGACCAGCGAAGCGATTCTACGTCAACGAGCGCCTCACAAAAGTAAACCGTGAGTTGTTTCGGAGCGCCCGTGAGGCCGGCAGTCGCCTTGGTTGGCAATTTGTGTGGTCGAAGCGCGGCCGTATTCTTGCTCGGTACAAACCCGGGGACGCAATTTGCCACATTCGTTGTGAGGCTGACTTACAGCGTACTTTCAAGACTATTCCGAGTAGTGGTGGTACTGTCACCAACTAGAATAATTTTTACTTTTCTTTTTCTGTTTATTTTTTTTGTTATTGCGATTATTTTTCGTAGGTTTACACATTTTAAAGTTGTCATGTCGATTTTTGATGAGAATTTGGTAGTAGCAAATGCCGCTACTTCTCAATATAATATGTGGTTATTATGTTTGTATTGCAGATTACCTACCTATTACTTTTTTTGTTTTTTATTCATAAATGTGTGTCTCGCGGCGCATCTCATGAAAGTGCACATGAACCAGTTACCTAACACCACACATTATATTTATCTATACCTACCTATCGTAACACTACTTTTTTATTGTATATACACGCTATTTACAATTAACATATTATCATTACACAGTTGTTTAGGTTTGTTTCGGTTTATTCCATATAATTTTTACGCGCCCATTGTGCCGGACAATCGACTGCGTCACACGCCGCGGCTAGCGAGTGTGCGCTCGGGTCGTGGTGGGGGTGTGAGCTTCTACCTGCGGCGAGGACTGAGCGCGCATACCTGTGCTTCTGCGGTTGATCCCAGGTTCAAATCAGTTGAGCTAATGAGGCTGCACTCAGTGAATGGCAAAAAGATAGCCATTGGTACCGCGTACCGTCCGCCATGGTTTGACCTTGTCCTTTTTATGGATGCCATAACCAATTCCCTAAGCTCATTGGGGCATTGTGACCATTACATTCCTGAGGTCCTAAGTGGGAGTAAACTGGGATTGTGGTGTTTTCAACAAGGAACGAATCACCTGATATTTACAACATATACAAATATTATTAAAAATAACGTGATTATCAAATTATTATTTACAAAAACTTATACACTATTTTTATTTATATTTACACTTTATAAAATGATTAGTGTGCATTTATTATTTACAACTTCTTTTATCGAACTGTTATTTGCAATTATTGATTTAATATCATTTCTGCAAATAAGAATCTTTACATTGTTGTTTGCAATGCTTATTATTTACAATGGTGTTTTTTTAATTCACCAATTGCCCTCAGTATTTGCTATTCTAACCTTTAAGTTCAATTACTGTTATCGGACTCACTTCTTTGTGTTTTTACATAGGCTTAAACTTTGCGATTTCAATTGTGACCAACTTTGTATTAATTTGTTAATTAAAAATGCTTGAAAAATACCTTAAAGTTGGTTTTTTAAACGCGGGGTCCCTTGGCACCAATCACGATGATTTTGTAGCAGCGGTGGAAGGGCACTCTTTTGATGTAATAGCAGTCAACGAGACTTGGTTACGAGCCGGCGAGGAGGGGCGCGCGCCTACTGTGCCAGGTTATCGCCTGCGCCACACGCCGCGGCCGCTGACTGTACACGGGGGTCGCGGGGGAGGCGTGGGGTTTTATCTCAAGCGCGGCCTTACTGCTCGTAACTGGCCAACTCCAGCTGACCCAAGATACGGGACCATAGAACAAATGTGGATTACTCTAACACTAAATGGTATTAGAATTGCTATTGGTACAGCGTATCGCCCTCCACGCTTCGACTTGGACCTTTTCCTCGATGCTATAACTGACTCCATTAGCTCCTTAATAAAATGCGACCATTACATATTGCTCGGTGACTTTAATGTCGACTTACTGAATATTAACGGGCAAACTAAGAAAGTAAGTGAGTTTCTGAATAGCCTAAGCTTAGAACAGCTAGTTAGTTCGCCTACCCATTTCACAGACCATAGCGAAACATTGATCGACCTTGTCTGTACTAATCTCAACCACAAAGCGGTATACGTTGAGCCCTTTGGCTCATTCAATGGTCACTCGCTTATCGTCTGTGAATTTAACATTAAGCGTAGTAAATATAAACCCCAAACAATTACGTACAGACCCTTCAAACAAATAAACAACGAAATGCTTGATGGTGATTTTTCGCATATTTACTGGGACAACATTTGCGACTTGTCTAATGTAAATGACATGGTTGAAGTTTTGAACAAAAACATTTTAACAATTTACGACGTCCACGCTCCCAGTAAGACATGCTTAATCAAGGAACCGTCATACCCCTGGATTACTGATACCATAAAACTTATGATGAATCTACGGAATTATGCTCTGTCCAAGTACCGTAAAACGAAGTCAGATTCTAACAGGGCGTATTACAAGCAACTCAAATCTCTGGTGTTAACTTCCATATTTAGAGAAAAAGTAGCATACTTTAAATTTAATATTAATAATAAAATAAAAGACCCTAAAGCATTATGGAATAATTTAAAAAGCACCGTGCTGCCAAGTAAACGAATTGATGACCTTCCTACTCATTTCAGAGACCCAGACCGAATAAATAATCACTTTTTAAGTGTTCCTGGCAACCCCATCTGCAATATTGCGCAGCGCAATTTCTACGAGTCTCATCGATTCAGGGATGACAGTGTCGCATTCGCATTGGAACCAGTAAGCGAAAGTCAAATTTTGAAATACTTTCGCGAGCTTAAATCTAATGCGGAAGGCAGTGATAAGGTGACTCTGAATATGCTTTTGTCAACCCTCCCACATACACTAAAAGCCATCACCGAAATTGTGAACAGATCAATCAGCTCTGCAACATTCCCTGACATCTGGAAAACTGCAATCGTCAGACCGCTACCTAAAAGTACGAATCCAACAGACCTAAAAGATCTCAGGCCCATTAGCATTCTGCCTTGCCTTTCTAAAATTGCCGAGAAGACCGTGTGCCAGCAGGTGTCTCAATATTTGGAAAAAAATTACATACTTCCTGAGCTACAATCAGGCTTTCGTAAACGGCGTGGTACTGCTACAGCACTTTTGGATGTCACCGATAATATTTTGGCGGCTCAAGATAAGGGCTTATGTACACTTCTTGTACTACTTGATTTTTCGCGGGCTTTTGACTGTATCAATGTTGAACTATTTCTTTCAAAGTTGAAGTATTATGGTTTTGAACAAAATACAATAAACTGGTTTTTTAGTTATCTCAATAACCGTCAGCAGCGTGTGGAAATCCGTTTGAGCAATGGCTCATCTTTTGTTTCTTCGGTCACTCCCGTTAATAGGGGAGTTCCGCAAGGCTCTATACTTGGTCCCATTATTTTTATTTTATATTGTGCGGACATCATAAAGTCCTTGAAGCACTGTAGGTACCATATTTATGCTGATGATGTGCAAGTTTACATCTCTTTTAAGCCGAGTGACTATGACAGTGCGTTAAAGGATCTTAACGATGATCTCAACAGAATAGCATGTTGGGCTGAGAACAACGGTTTAGTACTTAACCCTACTAAAACGAAATATTTGCTTTTTGGGACCAAGTGCCAAATCAGTGCAGTGCCTGCAACACTCAACGTTACCCTTCTGGGTGAGTCGGTCAGTCGAGTTAGTGAAGCACGTAATCTGGGACTGAACATGGACGCTGAATTAAGATACGAAGCACATGTGGCAGCGTCAGTGCGCACCTGTTTTTATCGGCTCAAGGTCCTTTATAAAATAAGACCCTATCTATCAGAGGAGCTGCGAATCCTGCTAGTTGAGTCGCTCGTACTCTCAAACTTAAATTATGCGGATACTGTTATTGGCCCTCGGCTGCTGGCAAGAACTGATCGACTGATACAGAGAGTGCAAAGCGCCTGCGCTCGATTTTGCTTTACAATCCCTCCTAGAACTCACGTAACACCATTTTTAAATAAGCACTCAATTCTCAAGATGAAGTCGCGTCGTTAAGTTGCACTTGGCTTGCCTACTGTTTGGCGTTATAAAATACAGGCAGCCGACCTACCTTTACAACAAACTGAGCTGGATTGCTAGTAAAAGGGAATGCGCAAGCAGACAGTGCTCTCAACAACTTGCTACTCAGCCGCACAAGACAGCCGCCTTCAGAGGTAGTTTCAGGTATGCTGCATCCAAGTGCTGGAACAATATTCCCCCGCCGATACGAAGCATTAGAAGTCTTAATATCTTTAGAAGTCGACTCCGGCAGTTCCTTATCAACTCTCAGAAAGATCTGGGCGTGACGATTTCGAACACGTCGATAATTTAAAATTAGCAGAGGGTTGCCTCCGCAGGCCCTTAAAGGAGGGGAAAAAAAAAATATTTATTTTTTAATTTTATTATTTATTCGTGACCAACTTAGTCTTACAATTTCGTACGTTAAATTTACAAGTCTGAGTAGCTATTAAACACAGTCATTCACAGCAAACATTGTACAATCTATTTTTATACCTATACTTTTAACATCGTCTCCATTTTTTTTTTTATGTATTTCTACCTTCACACATTTATATCTATTACACTAAACAAAATATGTACACAAAATATTTGAAATAACAAATCTGGACTCACCTTACACAAAACCACTATTTACTTTTATTATCACTGTTTGGTATCTGCTTGACATCCGTATGTCGCTATTGGGATCCAGCAGAATACCAGCGCCAGGTATATTTACCTGGCACATGCTGAGTTGGACTCCCATTTGGTGCAGCTTGGAGACACACACACCGCACATTTGAGTGTATAAGTCATATGTATCTATTTTTTTTAAGTAGGTAGGTAATCTGGCAAATTCTTTAGTTTATGAATAGTAATTGCCACCATACATTCTGCCTTTTCTTTCTTTTTATTTGTTTTTATTTAATTATTTCTATTTTCTAGTGTTATGTAACTGTGCTTGTGTGTTGTGTTTCTTTCTTTGTTCCAAATGAATGTTTTATCTATCTATCTTATCTATCTATCTATCTATCAAAATCACTACTATTCCATTTCGCCCGGGTTTTGATTCAATTATTTGAATAAAAAGCGGTCATTGCGACTTAACCATAATAACATATACCCTGACGGACTTTTTTATAGGTAATAATGAGTACTTCAATTATGTAGTACATTATTTTTATATATCATCAATAGTTTTCTCAGCGCATGCCAAATAATGAATTTTATAGGCAAAATTTTGCTACTTTGGGTTACATTATTGCAATTTTCTTAAGAATCTCTTTTTGAAAATATAATATGCCTATGTTCATCAGGGATAATATAGGATTCTAATGGTGAAAGATTTTTTCAAATCGGTCCAGTAGTTTCGGAGCCTATTTATTTCAAACAAACAAACAAATCTTTCCTCTTTATAATATTAGTGTAGACAAACACCTGTATTGATGAAAAAGCTATACGGGGCGTATAGTTTTACCGGTACATGGTGGACATCCCACTCACACGCACAAAACGTTTTGTGAACACATTCATAGTGCGTACAGCTAAAGAGCCGTATGGCGTCGGCCGGTGCCGTATAAGAATAATACCATCCCATCACTTCCCGTGGGTGTCGTAAGAGGCGACTAAGGGACTCGCCAGAGAATGGGCAGCATTCTCTGTAAAACTCAACACCATTACACTGCGATCGTCAACCCGCCTGCCACGCTTGGCGATTATGGCAACCCCCTCCGCAATCTTGGGGGAGGCCTATGTCCAGCAGTGGACGTCTTCTGGCTGATATGATGATGACAGCTAAGGAGTGGAATTCCCTGCCGGTGTCTGTGTTTCCTGGTAGCTACAACCTGGGAGTCTTTAAATCAAGAGTGAATAGGTTTTTTTAGGCAAGCGTGCTCCACCTTTGACCACATCATCGCTTACCAGCTAGCAGCGCGTAGCAGCTGGAAGAGAGTTGCCGGAGATCGAGCCAAATGGCGTGCACTTGGAGAGGCCTATGTCCAGCAGTGGACTGTTATAGGCTGATGATGAATTTAGCTTTGAAATATTGACTAAAACATTAACGTGTCAGTATCTTAAAATACCTAATTGTAGAATTATTGAATGACTGAGTGACTGACAGACAACGCACAGCCGAAACTACTGGTCGTAAAAAGCTAAAATTTAGCAAGTAGGTTCCTTGGGGAGTGTAGGGGAGTACTAAGAGAGGATTTCCCGAAATTCCCACGGGAACGGGAAACCGGGATATGCGCGAACGGAGTTCGAGAGTTCGCGCCTATCCCAGTTGGTAGGATAATATGAAACAAATTAAAATAATTTCCCAACATACCTCATCCAAATCATTGTTAACGTTGATAGCGTGCACGACGCCGCTGGTGAGCATCCTGTTCCGCTCCCACAGCTCGTTGTCCTTGTCTATCTGCTGGCGCTGCGCCGACACCTTGCGGTTGCGGCGCTTCTCTATCTGTTCCTCTTTGCGGGCCACGTACTCCGACGATGTGCCCGCGAACGGATCGGATTCGTCGGCTTCACCTGAAGAAAGAGAAAAAGAAAATTGTGAAAGAAGAATATAGGATGCACATGCAGGCGGTAATGGTTTCATTAGTTTTCATTTGGTTGTAGGATCAAAGAGCAAAAGTGTCCACCATCAATAAATTGCAAATCTATTTTATCCGTCAGTTAGACAATTGAAAAATAATGAACACGTATTTTTTGTTTTTGTAAAATAATGAACATTGACAAAGATAAAACGCTTCAAAACTCGGGAGTGGGGGCTCGTGACATCAGAACGCACTAAAAATTATACCACGGCGTGACGTATTGAGAATTTACACGTAACAAAAGAAAAAACGGGTCAAATATTTTTTGACAATCTTACTGACGGACTAATTAGATTTTTTCAATGAACAAGCCTATTTTAAGCAGTTTAAGTGCAAAGTTGTATGGCCAGAGCGTATTTCATATCTTTACATCGTATAAAACAAAGTCACTTTCTCCGTCTGTACACTTATCTGTTAAACTACGCAACGGATTTTAATGCGCTTTCATCAATAGACAGAGTGATTCAAGAGGAAGGTTTATATGTATAATTCGTCCCGAAATTCCTACGGGGACGGGAAAAATGGTATATGCGCGTACGAAGTCGCGGGTAAAAGTACGCACGAAGTCGCGGGTACTTTAAGTAACCACAAAATTTTAATGGTCAATAGAACTCGTAACATACTGATTTCTACATTAATTAGATAAATAAAATAATGTGTACCTTCACCCATATTATACCAAGCTCTGTCTAGCTTCTTTTCCGCTTCTTCCCAATCTGAGTCGTCAATGTCAACTGCCCGCCTTGAACTGGCAAATCTGAAAACAACCGTTAATCTTGATAACAATTGTTACAAAACCTAAGATTATCCACAAGTTGACTATAAATCTATATACTAATATATAAAGCTGAAGAGTTTGTTTGTTTGTTTGCTTGAACGCGCTAATCTCAGGAACTTCTGGTCCGATTTGAAAAATTCTTTCAGTGTTAGGTAGCCCATTTATTGATGAAGGTAAGACCAATAGGAGCGGAGCAGTAATGAAAATTGTGACGCAGACGAAATTGCGCGGGTCAGCTAGTTCATACATAAAATTCAATGCATCAAATTCTATTTGAGGAAATCCAAGGCAAAATTTGTAATTATATTAGGGCAGTGCTATAGGCCTTGACTTACGGCATATAGGCGATATTGCAATGATTTCTTTGTAGTATCATTTCATCACAAGCTCTCAAAACAGTCAAAGAAAGTACAGGGACCGTGCATGGCCTTGACTATGCCATTTAGTGTTGCATATTCGAAGCTTATAAGTAAAATATACTTGACAATGACACTTCTGTGCTGCCATCTATTATTCCTGCACATTCCTTATTAGAGCATAAGGCGTCGTACTAACATAAAGCGATCAGCACGTGAATACGCGACTGTCGCTTACTTTCTCCACCAAAACCTGAAGGCCCTCTGTCGGAGCTACTAGGCGATCGGGTTTATCATACAAATAAAATAATTAATAATTCCTTTGTATTAGGACGACGACGCATAAGTCATGTGGAAACAAAACATAGTTTTTTGCTCGGTTTCTACTTTAGCACTGACTGCAGATTCATAAGTAAGACCATTTGCCATAAAAAAAATTATCGCAATTGGTAATCCAATTTAATAAAATAAAAAATACTCACTTATGTGGCGAAGCTCTCGGTGTATTCTCATACGGTCTTCCCTTATAATCTCTTAACGGTTTACCGCTCCTATCACTTCTTTGAGAGCGGTCACCCCCTCCATCCCTAGTCAGCGGTGTTGGGAAGTCCCAGCTAGACTTACGAATGGGAGCCTTCGGGTCATCATCATCATCGTCCCAGGCTGTCTTATCTGTTGGTTTGAGGACTTTCATGCTGCAAAATGTCAAGACGGGGCAAAAGTAAGTAAATAAGTTGGATAAAGTTTTAAAATCATTCAACCACCTTTCTTCAACTTCATGCAATACACAGGTACAAAGGCAGACTCATGCCTTAGGCATTCTCTACCGACTTCAAACAAGGGTGGTGGATACTCGATGGGTACTCCAACTTCGAACTACTGTTTGTTTATCAGCATTTTGCATAGATATAATAAACTAGAACCTAGTTATAATGGAGTTTCAGGCAACTCATTGAGTTAGATACTCATTACTTTCTAGACTATATTGATTCAACTGCAACATTAATTTATTGATATCGTAAATCATGTCTGAAACGTAATCCAAGTCAAAGCGTTTATTCCAATTAGGCCATTAAACAGCACTTTTGAACGTTTCACATTTCAAATAATATAAAATACTAAAGTGACTTTACTGTCCATTTAGAAAGGTAGATTCTTATGGAGAAGAACAGATAATTTCAGACAGACTCACATAAGTGAATATTCCATATTTACATATCAGACATGTTTGTCAGAATATAGCCCTGTAAGCTAAATAAGGTTTTATAAAACATTATAATTATGCTCACCAACATTAAGCGTTGCTAATATCAAAAATAACATACCTGGGAGTCCTAGGCTCATCTTTAAACCTCGGTTCATAATAACTCCTTCTAGAACTTTCACCCCCTCTCTCACTATCCCTATTCCTCCTTTCTGAATCCCTCCCACCCTGTCTTCTATCTCTATCCTTATCTCTGTCCCTCCTATCATCCCTGCGGTCATCTCTTCTGCGGTCACGGTCTCTTCTGTCGTAACGGTAGCGGTAGTAGCGGTCATCCTCGTCATCTTTTGACCGTGACTTCTTTTCTTCTTGTGTTGAGTAGTGGACACCTTTTTCTTTTGCATCTTTTTCTCTTCTGGAAAAATAAATAAGTTATGTAGTTGTATCTTCCATAAGTTGGTGCCTGCTGATGCTGTTCTATTGCAAAAGATCAAATTACCAATATTATTGCAACATATTTTGACATATGATTTTTAAAAATCATACTTGCAGATATGTGCTATGCTAACTTTTTTTTAAATAAGTATGGGAAATCATCATATGATTCCTACTGCTCTGGGCAGAGCAGAAAGGAGTGTCAGACTCTTACTGACTAAAACCCATCTGTGTTCCTCCTAATGCCCTTTGCGTTCCAGGGCTGTGGTTACTCTTTCAAACAAATTCTGCAACCCTGGAGCACAATGCTACCTAGAAGTTCAATTATTTGAAGGCAACTTGATGAAACACTAAAAAAGTACATGTAAGAACTTCATTGGGTGCTAAAAGCAAATGGTTTTTAAAATATAGATCATATTCTGGGTTCATATAACTTCAGTTTACAAAAACCTGTGAAATGTTTCTTTGGATTTAATAACATCATGAATGAAGTTATTTGAAAATATATTTACTTTGTCTTCTTCTTCTTATCGTGTGAGCAGTAAACATTATAGCATTCAACTCATCTTATTGATGAATATTACATGAATGTATGCATGTGTGATGAATATAAGTTTCTCACCTGACTTTCTATTTCTTTGTAAAATATAATTTTAAGTCATTTTTTACATCAGTAAGATATATATGGAAAATAGGATTAAATTAAATGATAGAAAACAATATGATATACCTAAAACTAAGTTCAAACAAAGTTTCTTACTTCTGTAATCTCTCGAGCATCCGTTCCCTCGCTTGTTCTGATATGCCACCAGTATAAGTAGGTGTTTCTTCGTTATGCTTCCTGTATTTACGTTCTTTCGAACTGCTCGCATCAGATTTACTGTCATCAACATCATCGTCATTGCCCTCGTCTTGAAACGATATCAGCCTGTTTTGCTTACGCTTCGCTGCAGCCAGTTTGTCCAGACCAAGCAACGAAGGTTTGGCAAACTGAAACTCCCCTGGAGGATCTTTCTTTTTAAGAATAAGACCGCCGGGAGCATCTCCGGAAGTTCCCTCCAAACGATGCAAGTTTTCGTCCTCTTCCGACATTGTGATGAAACTTTGTCCTCACTAACACTTATTACTAAAGTAACACTACGATTTTATAGACTTTATTACTTTTTTAACGGGATATTTTAAGTAAATAAATTACAAAACATTGCGGTCACTCGCGTGACGACAATGCTTTGACATAACATTGACAATTTGACATATCTCTGAACAGGTGACGAATGACATTGACAAACACGAGACTAATGTTGCCAGCCAAAAAAAAAGTTACGGTGCGTTCCAAAATCATAGCGCCCAAGATAAAACACTTTTCCTATTAGCAATAGCATATTTAGTGTTTTTTTTTGTAGCCAGGCTTATGAATATTGCTTTATAGTGTCTGCAATTCAAGATCTTGAAACCCGACACTCAACTGATATTTTACTACCGCATACAAGGCGAATCCCATCTTGATCATTTTCAACTACATTCCAGTGTTTCGCATTTGGTTTGATCTGCCAAAATAAGCTATTATTAAATAATAATTAGGTATATTGCTTGTGAAAATATTTATTCAAACTCAAGGTCATGGTGGTGGCTCTACATAAACTACAATATTCAAAAGGCAAAAGTATATTTCTCTCAGAATAAGGAAGGCAAGTTGCAAGCGAACACGTCGAGTCATTAAATATTTCGCAGCCACTATAAATACGACTCAGTGAAGGATTTTTATTGAAACAGTTCCTTTGTGGCGTCGACAAGGAGAGAATTCCTTGTAGATAGAAAGTTCGTATATAAACAGGGATTATTTTAGAGTAAAATATACTGTTTAGACTATGTTGAAACTGAGGCAATGGCGGTGGTGGTCAGTTTGACTGTGGGCATTAATGAGATACCTATCCGATTCTTGTATAAAACGCACACTATGCAGGCAAGCATATTATAAGTCGGGGGATTATATTGTATTATAAGATCGGACGCAGAATATCAATTAAAAAAAATATTACAACACGTAACCTAAACTTTATTGTACCTCAGTTTTTACAAATTAACACGATTAGAAAACAACAGAATCAAAACTTACATGCTAGTTCACAACATATGTAAATAAATGCAACAATTAGGTAATTAAGAAGAACAATCTCACGATACAGATGACACCTGACGTCGTAAAGGTCCGTGCGCTGTGGTGGTCGCCGATGGAATAGGGGCGAGCCTATGCGGGCGCGCGCTTTTATAGTCTCGGTACTGACTATTTCAATTCATCTCCTACACGGCCTCTCCTGACTATGCGTCGTCCGCGACGGCATCTGATATGTCCGGTAATGCCTGTACTGGGGCATTGTCTTCAGCAGCAGCCAAACGAGATGGACCAGCCTCCGCCTCTGCCATGGGTGTGTCGGCGGGATCATGCGTCATCTCGTGGTCGGGGGTAGTGATATCCCCTGTTGAGTCGGCTTCTGTAAATACATAACGTAACACTTAGTGTTTCAGCAGGTTAAACATGCCTACAGATGTAGGTTTTGATGATTGAGAGCTCATGCTCGTATTCATCCTCAATTGCAAGCACAGTTTAGTTTCTAATCATGTAGGCAAGCATCCCGCAGTCTACTTGCTAAAAGGAACGTCCCACAGTCCGTCCTCTACATGACATTGGTACCCCGCAGTTTACCAAAGATAAAAATTAGACATCCCGCAGTCTGTCTAACATAAGGCATCACTCTAATCATGTACGCAAACATCCCGCAGTCTATTTGCTTAACAGGAACGTCCCGCAGTCCGTCCTTTACATGAGTTTGGTACCCCGCAGTTTACCAAACATGAAACTTAGACATCCCGCAGTCTGTCTGTTGTCTCATCACATTTTCTTTACTAGATCATTACGAAAATGATCAATTGTAAAGTAACACTGTACTCACGCTCAAAGAATGCAGCGCAGGTATCGGGACACCACTCTCCCTTCCACGGGATCATATATTGGGCTGCAGCCTGTGTAGTCTTCCCGTACGAGCCGCTCAATAGCCGCAGCTCGTATCTTCCGCTAGGCAGCGCGCGAACGACCTTGTAGGGGCCGCGCATACCAGGATCCAGCTTGCCAGTAGACTGTGAAAACTTTATTACAAAAACCAGGTCATTAATGTTGAACGTCCGAGGTGGGCGTCTGTTCCGGTTTACATATTCGTCTTGACGGCTCTGATTGCTCCGAAGCAGCTCGATAGCACGATTCCTGCGTAGCTCTCTTCGCGCCTCACGGTTAGGTTGGGATCCTTCTAGCGCCACATCTCGAACAAGTGACCGAATCACTGGAGTAGTGGCATCGGTTCCAATCATGAGGTTCAGGGGAGAAGCCTGAGTCGTCTTTTGCTTCGTTATGTTGAGGGTTAATTGCAACCTCCATAGTTTTTCGGACCAGTGACCTTCTTGATGACTAGCTACTATGCGGATCATGTTGAGTACGGTTCGAGCGTATCGTTCAACCTGCCCGTTTGCATGATGCATCTCCGGTGTTATGTAGTGGATGTCTGATCCTATCTCTTTAATAAACTCCACGAACCTTGAAGATTCGAACATGCGACCCTTATCCGTTACAATTAAACTCGGGACTCCAAAAAGAGACACCGCATTAGTTATAGTTCGTATCAGTTCTGTTACATCTTGTCTATAGATGGAATACAGTAGTGTGTATTTTGTAAAGGCGTCTACTAATAGGAGTATGAATTTATAGCCATTAGACTCGGGTAAGGGGCCTAGTACATCAGCGTGTATTACGGAGAACGGGACCTCGGGTTTTGTCCATGAGGTGATATTCTGTTGTGGAGCTCTAGGTACACGTTTCTTTGAAATGCATGTTACACAGTGATCAATGTATTTTTTTATAAATTGTCTTAGGCCAGGGAACCAAAAGTGTTTGAGCACAAGATCCAAGGTCTTGTCGAAGCCTATATGATCATGTTCGTCATGGAAGACGCGAAGGAGACTAAACCGGTGGCCTTTGGGAATAAAACAGAGAAATTTGGGCTCCTCACCTATCGGTGTGTACTTGTAACATAAAAGGTCGTTTCGTTGAACGTAACGACTGGAGTCTAGGTCGCCATCACGTAACCGTTGAAGAAGAGTCTGAGTTTCTTCGTCCGCTGCCTGTGCTATCTGGGCCCAGTTACGCGGTCTCGTGATGTTGAGGACTTGTAAAGGGGGGTTCCTGCTCAGGTAGTCAGCGTGAGGCATCATGGTTCCTTTTCGATACTCGATATCGAAGGTGAAGTCTTGAAGGTAGGTCCACCAGCGCGCTACCCTCGGAAGTAGGTCCTTCTTTCGTTCAGTTTCGACAAACTTCGACAACTCTTCAGAAATGTAAAAGAACGGTGTATGGCTGGTTACAGATGCAGAGCTATGTTGAAACAGAAAAACTACTAAGGTTTTCATTTCTCTAATACACGACCAATCACACGATTTCTTCACAGTACAAAAACCAACACCCAACCTCGCTAAGGCACAACACTCACACACATAAAAGGGCTTTTTCTCAAATGATCACTTGTTCAACTTTTGACCTTCTGATGTAACTATTGGCTAACAAACTAGCGTGAGAATCCTGGTACCCATAACACAAGTTAAATCTTTCCTTGGGTACCAGAATTCAATACAAATACTACTGACACTATTGTTACTCTCTGATATGTTTTTGTTCTTGTTGCATAATAGTTGTTCGTAAGTGTTTGATTGTACAAAATTTTTAAGTCCAATAAACAATTTATTATTATTATTATTATTAGTTGATTTGAAAGCGTTGCAGTCAGTCACAACTTTGAAGCGAATACCGATCAAGTAGTGTCTGAAGTTTTGCAGCGCTTTCACAACGGCTAAGGTCTCCAGTTCGTAAGAATGGTACCTACTCTCCGCACCCTGTGTGACCTTACTAAAATACGCCACTACTTTCTTATTGTTGTCATCGTGGGTTTGTAATAAAACAGCTCCGTAGCCGATACTACTCGCGTCGGTATGGACTTCGGTCGGTAGATTAGGGTTGAAGATGGCCAATATAGGTTCACTAGTCAACCTTGAAATGATGTCTTGGCGGACCTTTTCTTGTTCGGGGCCCCATTTAAATATAGCGCCTTTCTTCATGAGTTGAGAGATGCAAAACGTTTTTGTCGCATACCCTTCGATGTATTTTCGAAAGTACCCGGCCAAGCCCAAGAATTGTCGAACTTGTTTAACGTTTGTTGGAGGGGGTGCGTTCAATAATGCTTTTATTTTATGGGGACTCGGCCTAACCTGACCTTGTTTGACTATCCTTCCCAAGTACTCGACCTCAGTAGTCAAAAAGACGCATTTGCGTAAGTTTATTGAAAAGCCAGCCTGAGTTAAGACGCTGAGTACATCACGTAATAAGTTGATACCTTCCTCAACCGTGGTGCTCATCAGAAGCACATCATCAATGTATACCAGCACCTTACCCGCGTCAATGAATTTACGCAGTGTCTTGTTTATAATGCGCTGGTATACGATCGGTGAGTTGGTGAGACCATAAGGCATTTTCAGGTATTCGTAATGGCCTTCGGGGGTGATGAAGGCAGTGCGGTGAACCGATGATGGGCTTATCATGATTTGATGAAAGCCTGTGGCCATATCAAGAGATGAGTAGCGAGTAATACTCTTGTCACCTAGCCGGTCTATATGGTCATCAATAAGCGGGAGCGGATATCTTTCCCTAACTGTAATTCTATTGAGGGCCCGGTAGTCGACGCACATGCGGTCAGAGCCGTCCTTTTTCTTTACTAGGATGATCGGGCTTGCGTACTCGGACTCTGACTCACGAATAATACCTTTACTTAGAAGGTCATTAACGATCTCGCGAACTTTTAGTTTTTCGGCTAGAGAGAGTTTATACGGACGATACGCGACCGGTGTATTTGTGGTGACGTTAATATGCATCTCACCCGTGGTTACCGTAGTGGTGGCGGTACCCGTTATGAAGAAGTCAGTAAAATCTTTGATTACGTTCATCAAAGTGTCTCGCTCTTTGCCCTGAAGGGGTGATACTATGTCAGTGCTATCTACTACGTGAGCTAAAGCTTCCCTAAGTGATTTTTCTTCTTCCGTACGGGTGAGGTATTGTTTATCTTTAGTCCTCACGTACGTTATCCCGTCCCGGTTTAGGATGTCCGTACCTATGATTAATGGTGTGACCATAGATTCCGCGGGTACAACGACAAAATCGGCTTCGAAGGTAATGTCGCTAAATTCTACGGTGAGCGTTACGCATGATTCGGCCACTATTTCGTTGTTACCGAAACCTTTAAGGGTGCAACTTGTAGGTTTGGTAGAACACGACAGATACTTAAGCACGTTGGCGGATATCAACGATACGTTAAGTGCTCCGCTATCAATGAGTACGTCAACGGGAATACCCTGCACTACCGCGGTCACTATGTCATTATTGCGCCTGTTCCCGGAATGATCAGTGCAGAGGTTAACATTACGTTTGTTTCGTGTTGCTGACCTTTCCTTAGCAAAGCACTTATCTTCTGAATGGCCCGTCTTTTTACAAAATGTGCAGGTAGTTGTGCTAGATTCGGACGACTTAGTATTTTTTGGACACGTATAGCTCTTATGTCCACTTTCATTGCACACGAAGCATTTATTTGAAGATGGACCTGGCTTCGTTGTGGATTTGCTCTTAGGGTGAGGTGGTAATGTAGGTTTCGCTCGCGTAGGTTTAGTGTAAATGGACAAGAAGGAAACTAATTTTTCGGATGTGAGTTCGGCATTAGCGGCTGCCGCCCTGACTTGAGCGTCAGTGATACCTCGAATGACAATTAAAGTCATAAGTTCCTCGCTAAGTCCTTTAATTATACGTAAACGTAACAGACTACGTCGTGCGTATTCAGCGTATGAGTTATATTTGTCAGATGTTTTGTTCATTGTTTCGAACAAGATGTTCGCGTAATCTAACTTCCTTGGGCAGAGTGGTTTAAACTCGCGTTTGAAACTGGTCCACGTCCTATCACTGGTGACCCACTCGTTCAGCCAAGTTTTGGCATCACCCCTCAGACAACCCGCCACCCGAGACAGGCATTCTTTGTCGTTCCAACGGTTTGTTAACTGAGCGCGGTCAACCTCTTCGCACCATGCATCGATGTCGTGTATCGATGGGTCGAAATTGGAGATGTAGTAATTATGCGATCGTATTGGATTTATGGCCTGAATCGCGTCAACAATTGTCTGAGCGGCAGACGGAGTTGAAATATCGGAATGTGGTATGGGGGTAGACGTAAAATTATTTTCTATTGCTTCTAATCGCGTAAGGATGGTGTCTAACGTTTTATTAATGGTCGTACTCGGTTGTGGTTCCTTTAATTCCGGTTGTTTACGTGACAGTACAGGTGGCGTCCGAGACCGGGATTGAGACAAGGATTGATACCGAGGTCGCGATTCAGATCGGAGCCGAGATCGCGATCGATGATGTCTACGAGATTTCGTTTGAGACGCTTCTCGAGACTCGTAACGTTTACGATGACGTCGGTGTGACCTGCTACGTGATCTACTTCGCAAGCCATGTGTTCTCGGCATGGTTGATTCAAAGAACGGTCAAAGCAAAACAAAATTTCAGATAAACAAAAGAGGGTAGTTTTGATTCTGTGCTTTTAGGTTTTTTTTTTGTCAAGTTTAGCTAGCAGTTAATTAAAATCTAAGCGGCCTGTGGGCTTTGGATTGAGATCCCACGACTGATATAAGATCGGACGCAGAATATCAATTAAAAAAAATATTACAACACGTAACCTAAACTTTATTGTACCTCAGTTTTTACAAATTAACACGATTAGAAAACAACAGAATCAAAACTTACATGCTAGTTCACAACATATGTAAATAAATGCAACAATTAGGTAATTAAGAAGAACAATCTCACGATACAGATGACACCTGACGTCGTAAAGGTCCGTGCGCTGTGGTGGTCGCCGATGGAATAGGGGCGAGCCTTTTTTTTTTTTTTTTTTTTTTTTGATTCGGACCACTCGTAGTTCACCTCTAGACGGGTGGTTACTACTTAACCGGGCTAGCCTGTGGTGGCCTCAGAATGACTCTAAAGCCCCCAGCCAAGGCAACTAAAAATACTTAACCTACAACTCTGCTCACTGGGGGCACCCCCTGTGGGGTTCGGGCCTCGGCTCAGTGGCATCGTTATCGGGAGGGCAGCAAGGGACAGGCTGGGTCATGACATTATTTAGGGGGTTTAAAGCTAATGGCTCAGCGACGCGGGCTGGCTCGTTAGGCAAAAGACGGGGAGCAACAACAACATTGCTATTATTACTGGGACGTCGCGCGGGGCCTCGGCGGCGAGGCCGGAAGGCGGCGGGTCGCGGTTTGTGTGCTTGTTTAAGAGTACTGGTTTCCCTACAGCTCTCTTGTACAAGGGTGATTGGGTCATCGGGTTCTAGTAAGGTATGCCGTGGACGGCGGACCTTACTAATCTGGGAGGGAGCGTATCGGGTAGCCGATGCGATAAGAGGGTTCTGGTGCCTCTCAGCAGATTCGATGAAACGCTTCGTGAGGCGTTTCATGAACTGCTTGATGGTCGGGATTTTGAGATCGACATGGAGTCGCTCATTCCGAACGAACCACGGGGCACCCGTGGCCTTTCGGAGAAAACGGTTTTGGAGGGACTGCAACCTATGGATCCGGTATGACTTTACGTGGGCGAATGTAGCACACGCATAGGTCATGATGGGGCGAATGCAAGTGGTGTAGATACGCAGCTTGCATTTTAGGGATAATTTGCTGTTGTGGTTCAGCATCGAGTGGAGCCTACCGAGAGCGAAGGCGGCGCGCGAGCGCACCGCCTTAATGTGCTCCATAAAACTGAGGTTTTTGTCCAAGATCACTCCTAGATATTTGGCTCGCTCTTCCCAAGGGATCGGCTTGCCAAACATCTTGATCGGTGGAAGGATCGGGGGGAGTCTAGCCCGCGGCCTGCGGAACAGGACCGCCTGACTTTTCTCGGGATTTACCTCAATCCTCCATTTCCGAAACCAACCGCCTAGGCGGTTGGCGGATCTTTGGAGGTGATGAGATATGGATTTACCACTCTTGCCAGAGTAGTAAACGGCCGTGTCGTCGGCAAAGAGCGCTAATTGCGACTGGGGATCGGGGGGAATATCGCTGGTGAACAGCGTGAAAATAAGAGGCGACAGCACACCGCCTTGCGGTACGCCGGCGCGGATGGGGCGGGGGGTGGAAAGCGCACCTTCGATACGGAATCGAAAGGTGCGGTTCGACAAATAGTCTCGTAAGATGAGAACGAGACGATCTGGCACCCCGAGTTGATATAGCTTGTATATCAGACCGTTGTGCCAGACCTTGTCGAAGGCTTTCGCTATGTCGAAGAACAGGGCTCCCGTCATCAAGCCGCGTTGATAGCGGCCGTTGATATGCTCAACGATGCGGTAGACCTGTTGGACGCACGAGTGAGTGGCTCTAAAGCCAAACTGCTCGTTGGGGATGAGACTCTTTCGCTCGACGTAATCCTTGAGACGCTTATAGATAAGCCTCTCGTAGATCTTGCCGAGCGAGCTGAGCAGACTGATGGGGCGGTAGGAGGACGGGGAGGATTTGGGCTTACCCGGCTTGGGAATGCCGATCACGATAGCCTCTTTCCACTGCTGCGGAAACATGTTGTTGGACAGAGCGCCATTGAAGATGGCGGTCATCAACACGATCAGAGTGTTGGGAAAGAGTCGAACTACCCTGTTGGTAATGCCGTCGCGCCCAGGGGCTTTCCTGGGTCTGAGTTGGCCGATGATCTTCTCCACCTCGTCGGGAGTGACGGGAGGGAGAGGGTCGTCGGGGTCCTCGACGGGAGGGAGGGAGGTCCTACGTTCGACCTCGGCGTCCACCTCGGCGAGGTGGGCTGGGTCGACTGGGTTCGAGCTTGGGGAACACTGGGCCTCTAGGCTGTCAGCCAGGCATTCGGCCTTCTCGTCGTCGTTAAACGCGAGAGTGTTATCGGGGCGGGTGAGGGGGGGCATAGTGGTAACCTCGGAGGCGCGTAACTTCCTCTGAAGTTCCCAAAAAGCGAGGTGGTTGGGATGGAGATCACTGAGCATCTGATCCCATTGCTTGTCACGAAACTCTTTGATGCGATTGCTTACTTTACGCTGTAAGTAACGCATAAAAGCCTTGTTACTAGCACAGGGAAAAGAGCTGTAGGCACGGACGGCCGCATTCTTCTCGGTCAACAGTTCACGCACATCGTCCGGGAGTTTCCAGCGACGGTCGTCCGTCGCCGGAGCCTCCCTTGAACATTCGTCCAGGACTGACTGTACATGTTCCGTGAGCGAGCCGATCGCGGCCGCCGTGTCGGCAGCTGACTCTATGTGATCTGGGATTTTATCCAGGTGATGTGACGTGGTGACTTTCAGTTTTTCACTTACTTTGCGCCAGTCAGTGATCACTCTGGTGGGAGGAGGTTGGGAGGGGTCGGGAGGACCGAATCTGGGAGTGAGCTCCAGAATAACCGGTCGGTGATCCGAGTTGAGCTCGTCCACCGCCTCCACAGAATGCAAACGTAAGTTTACATTCTTGAGGAGAGCGATGTCGAGCACGTCGGGTCGCCAGTTAGGTTGGTGAGGGTAATGAGTAGGATGCATCGGAGCGATGACATCGAAGTTGAGGGGGCTGCTGAGCTCGAACAGAGCTCTGCCTCTGGGATTAGCCGTGTGGCTATTCCATGAGGGGTGTTTGGCGTTGAGGTCCCCCGCCAGGAGGACGGAGTCACTCAAGCCAAGAAGAGTTGTGAGGTCATTTCTGAGGGAGGGGCCTATGGGAGTGGTGGTGGGAGGGTCGTAGACAGAAATGACCGTGAGGGGTTGGTGGCCTGTCATGCCGAGCCGACAGACAGAGACCTCAAGCTCGGTTAGGGTGGCGGGCGGATCCATGGGGATGCAGTATAGGGACGATTTGTAATATATGAGAGTTCCTCCCCCATGACATCGGGTCCTGTCGTTGCGAACTAACCGATAGTTCGCAATTTTAGGATCCCGAAGATGGGGCTTGAGGAACGTCTCCTGCACCAGAAGCAGATCTATGCGATGGTCGCGGAGGAAATTGGCGATCTCATCGCGTTGGCCTGAGAGGCTGTTGGAGTTGAAGTACCCTATCCGGAGGGACTTCGGCCTAAACCTACATGTTATTGCGGGGGACTTAGCCATGGAGACGTTCGTAAAGGCTAATGAAGTGAACTACATCACTGAATTCACGGTATACGGCACCGTGCTAAGTGATGTTAGAGGCCTTCAGAGCTTCGGTCATAGCCACAGCTCTGGGGGAGTAGAAGGCCTTGTAGAAGGCCATGTTGATATGGATGGCCATTTCAGGCGCATTCGCGGGAATAGGGTGGGTTGGGACTTTGGAAGTAGCCTTTGGTGGTGGGGGGGGAGGAGTGGCTGCCTGAGGGGCGGCTGCTCCGACGACGGCGACCGATGGTCGGGGGAATGGAGGTATGGCTACATCCATGAGGGCCGGGATGGCCGGGGAGGGCTTTTGGGCCGTAGGGGCCTGGGTCTGGGTAGGCGCGGGTCCGAGCGCCGGGAAGTGAGCCCTATGGTTCAGCGCGTTCCAAGGGCTGGGGCGCTGAGGGTATAGGGCCACTGGGGGTTGGGTCGTGGGGGCTTCCCTCTGCTGGCGAGCGTTTGCACGCTTTGCCAGTTTGGGCGCAGACGATTTGGGGGCCTTGGGACAACCACGGTAGTTAGCCGGGTGCCCAGCCTCCCCGCACAGCACACAGCTGGGCGGGTCGGCGCATTGTGTGTGGTCCTTAGGACGGGGACAGTCAGGGGTGCCGTGGTCGCCCAGGCACTTGACGCAGCGCGGCTTGCCGAAGCAATTGCGCTGTGAATGGCCATATAGTTGGCAGTTGTGACACTGGCCAACTATACCGCTACGACGGGGCTTTTCCATCTTCAAGCCCTCTAGGAAACAAATCTTCGAGATTTTGAAGATGGGGTGGTATTTATCGTCTGTTGGATTACAGACGATGAGCACCATATTATATGGTGCTCCACCACGGCGGTGCATGCGGTGGACCGCAGCGACTGGGATTTCTTGACGTTTGAGATCATTACTGATCTCTTCAGGGGATATGGCGTGAGGGACGTTCCTCACTACCACGCGGACTAGGCGTTCCTCCTCGAAGGCGAACGAGTGGAAAGGTACCTTCCTCGCTACAAGGAGTTTATGCAACTCCCTGTAGTCCTGGGCAGAAGGCACCTGGACCTTAATTCCATTTCCCACAGCACGGGCGTGGGAGAATTGAATTCGGCGCTCGTTACAAGCGCCCGAAACCTCCGTCCACTTCGCCGCTTCATGAATGAAGAGGGGTGGCGGAGGCTTCGACTTCTTGGCGAGCGCCGGGTCGGACTGGGTGGCCGGGGGGGCAGTGGCCATCGGGCTGGGGGGACGAGACGCCTGCTGGGAGGTGCTGGCTTTGGGGGCTGCGGAGGTCGTGGCAGCGGGGGAGGGAGGGGAGACAGTTGGGACTACTGTCTTCCTGGCTTTGGGGGCGGACTCCTGAGCGGCAGAGCTCTTCTTCTTCCGCTTACCTTTACCCACAAGGGTAAATTCGGCGGAAGAGTCTGAGGTACCCGAGTCGTTATTATCCGAACCGGACTCGTAGTCCATGGGGGGGGGAGTGGGGGAGTCAGGCTCTAATGTGAGCGGGGCACTCTCGAGTACGTCACTGAAATCAGTGACGTCATCGTGAGTTGGAGAGGGGGGGGAGGGGCCCTGAGGGGGCACGGGGGAGAGTGACTCACGCGGCGGAGGCGAGCTAGTCCTACTGGGCTGGGAGTTTTTAAGGCTCTCCAGCCTATGCAACCTATAGTTGACTATTCGGACCAACTCCTGATTGGGGTGGTCCTCTATTAGTCTTTGGACGAGATCCCAAAGGATCGCGTCCACCTCCTTAGGGGGAGGCATTTTTACTACTGGGAGGAGGGAAACATATGCCTTAAGGGCAGGGGGAGGGGGATCCTAAACCTAAACTCCTATCAACCTAACTCCCCGGGTGGGAGTTCCCGGGGATGTGTACCCTCCCTGTCGGGTGTAGACAGGGAGGTGAGTACCTAGGGTGTGCCCTAAGCTTGTGATCACGCTGCCAATCTTATTGTGCAGCGAGTCCCTATGGGTCTTGCGACCGACCGACGAAGCTGGAAGAGAGCGGGGTTAAGTGATTGGTCGCGACTAGGAGGCCCCCCAAGGCCGCGGGTCCAATACCCTTCCGACTTGACCTAGGCCCTGAAGGGGCTAGGTCGGTGTGTCGGGTCAACACCCACTCGGCTTCGTTGGCACCGAAAGGTTTCCACCGAGTGACCACGAGAAACGTGGATTTACCCTGAAGGGGTCACCACGTTTTTGACAGTACCCGAAACGGAAACAAGATATCTCTCGGCTGCCTTGAAAAAGGCAGCGTCGGATCAAAATGTGTAGTCAGCGACCACAGTGACGTCACGGCGAGCGGGACGAGCAGCGAGCGAGCGAGCAGCGATGAGTCACGGAGCAGACGTCCGTCACGGTCGGGTGGCGCGTGCGGAATGAGGGGCGAGCCTATGCGGGCGCGCGCTTTTATAGTCTCGGTACTGACTATTTCAATTCATCTCCTACAGTATAATTTCAACATGATGTAAACAAAACTTTGTAACAATTTATTATTTTTAAAAGAGTGTCCGTGGAGTTTCTTGCACGTTCTTCTCCAGCAAGTTGGGCGTCGAAGCAATCTGCGCGCCGTCATTCAATTGTAGGCGGGGTTTGAGTTGACGTCAGCGATAACGGCGCGTGTACTTAAAACGACGATATCTCTGAATTTGTGTATGGGAGCTACATGAAACTTATGTTTTTGGAATTGTTATGAAATACACTAATTTATTTCATGTGGATTAGTCCAGTTTTACTTTGTAATATATTAGAAATTCTAGTTTGAAGTCAGCGTTAGTGAAATTTTCCAGTTTTTTGTACATAAATGGATAGAAACAAAAAAATAAACCATAACTTCAAAAAGTTTTTTATATTATTTACATAAATACACCCTATTTATCATTAATCGATAAAAAAAAACACACCTCTCCATACAATTTTTTTAAACCACAAGCTTTACAAAAAATTGCTCAAGTAGGACGACCCGGGCGCTAACAAAAAAAATGTGTATGTTTGTACTTCAGTTCCGGGCACTCTGTAAGCCAAGTGGTTTAGAGTAGTATCTTATTACATAGTTTGGTACACTGTCTTATCACAGACTAAGTGTTACCTGTTAGAACTGTTTAGTTTACGAGTTATGAGTCACAATGCAAACACTTTAAAAAGAGCGATAAAAAAGACGCTTCCATCATTTGGATCACAGAGCAAGTATTATTGCGTTTATTTGAAATCTTATTTCACAATCCACATGATGATGATATTTACTAATAGAAAAACACATCACAAGGGTATGTTGCCTAGCAAAAACATTCTAGAAATCGACCAGCAAAATTAACAATTTGACGACAAAAACACACAACTTAGACTAACATAGTATGGATACGACTCAATGTTGTTAAGTACATCTGAACTCGATTAAAAATTACTCTAAATTATAACTGACAAAATGAAATACTTATTGCAATAGACTAGAAACATATGGAAAAAAAATGAAAAAAAAAATGAAAAAGTAAAAGCTGCAAAAAAAGACATCACAACAACCACCGCATCAGTCAATCCACTAGATCCGCTACATCGTCACTATGAGAAATGCAAAAAAAAAACAGTCACATAATATACCATAACCTTCCTTTCAACTTATAAACCATAACTCTTTATTTGCGTCGCGCAGTCGGGTAAGTCTTATCCATATCTTCTAACGTCTTAGCAAAACCATTATGACGTCACGAATCCCCGGAGTGTAGAGCTATCCCTAGAGGTCGATTACGTGTAGGCGTGTTTTTGTTTTCAATTATACTCACATTTCTGACGATATTACTCAAAACAAATGCAATAGAAGCGTTGTTAATTAACATGGTATTGTAAATAACGATAGTTTGATAGGCATTAGTCGTATTTACTATTCTTAATAGATGAAACAAAACGGTCCCTACCGGTCGCTTGGCGCGAAAAATGGACGACGATGTTCGTTGAAATAAGTATTTCTTCCGGAATTTATGCCAAATACACAATCAAGCTATTAAAAACAGTTCAGTACTTACCGTTCCATGATTTTTCACTACGTTTCTGGTAAAACAACACTATATTCACTAGTAATTCACAGACAAAGCGCAGGCACAAACCAACTGTATGACGCGCAGAATGGTACTGGTTTGACGAGTTACACACGACGATTGTTATGGGTCAGATACCGTTTGAGTGACAGAATGTGTTCCTTGTCTTTTTCACGAGACGTTGGGCAAGTTAGAGCTCGATAGGCATAGTTTTCACTCAAAAATAACGGTCAATACAAAAGCGCGCGAACATCTATCCTCTAAGGATAAACGACAGTTACCGGGTCTATCCCCTAGGGATATAGATATTCGCTTTGGAACGTGCAAATAGCTTCATCTTTTTTGGACCGACCGACCTTGACAATTCAAAAGTGCCTGTAAATGGTTTATTTGAAATAAATGTTTTGAGTTTGAGTTTGATGGATCTGACGTTTCGTCATCGACTTTTAATAATAAACACCTTTCCATCGAAAACGTTTCCCCAATATATTTTTTTCTTAAATTAACAACACGTAAAAAAGTGCCAGTATTTTATGAACTCCATGAAGAAAACCTTGACCAGATGAAGAGGAGCTCGTGGCTAAATATTAAAAGATCTCGGAAGTTATGCGGCGCTTGTCGAGGCCAGTCCGTGTATTAGTGACCAGCAATTACATCTCCATGACACGGAAAATACGAAGGCGTTGGTCCTGGTTGTCATCTGAAGACCTCTGACACTCGTTATAAATAAATAGGCAAAAGCCAGAAAATTTTACACGAGGCTTGACAAGGGTACCTATCTTATTACCTAGTTACTGGATTGTGGAGCTCAGATAACCTCGCTGTTTAGGTTTTCTGCTATTACTTACCACAAAGACACACTTCGAGATAAGGGTACTCGTATTTCGAAAAGTATAAATATTAGTCTATGTTTCGCTCTAAGTCCACTAAGCTAGCAGTACTGGCAGGACAATCAAGAATGCTCTTCTCCTACCATTAATCTCGTTCCACCAGAGAATGCGTGGGAGTATGCGTAGATAGGTAGCGGGGGATGTGTTTGTTACGCACATCTCTGGTGGAAAGACAGCCTTATGCCTACGTTCTAATCAAGCGAAAAATAGCAAGTTGATTTTCGCTATTGATAATTTTATCTATATACAGAGGCCGATTCAATGTTGCCAACACCCTAGGCAAGCACCTCATCGGCGCCCCTAAGGTGGTCATGAACAGGCGCGTATCTAGAATTTCACTCGAAGGGGGGGGGGGGGGTAATAATTGTTCGAAAATGCGGCTTGAAATTCTGCGACATAAAATTTAGATATAGCTTATGATTTTTGACCATCCGCAGAGAAACAGGGTCGAGGAATTAATCGTCTTATTCGGAATGGCTACAAAAACCTAGAAAATTCCAGATGTAAGGGCTAGCGAAGCGAGCTCAAAAATTTAAGTACCCTGCCTCGGATTGGGTTACATAAGATCACTTAACCATTTATATTTTTATAAAAGTTTCTTTGTCAACCTATGCTTAGGAACCTGAGTAGCGTTGATGAAAGAGCAAGCAAAGAGAGCTAGAAACTTGACAGCGAGTCATGGGTCGATTCGATTTATTGGAGCAGCTGTTACTAAAAGTTATAGAGTAACAGCTAGACTTCACATACATCCAAACTCCGAGCTGCTACGGAAATAATACTAATAAAAAACAGAATGACACTTTGCCCAAACTGGGAATTGAATCCAGGATCCCACGCTCAGCAGCCATGGTTTGCGTCCAAAAGACCAACAAAATAGTCATTCGCAAGAAAGAGCTATTGTGAATGCCGTAAGCAGTTGGCAGAAATAGCAGCTGATTGGTTTTTGGGATCAGGCCATGTAGCATGTAGTACTTAATAGGGGCGCCCGAGTGTACTTTACAAGCTCTATATAAAGTGTGATTATTTAATTTATGTAAGTAGGCATTTTTTTTTTCGTTTTAAGCTTCTTTGTGAGCTCCTTTGTAATCCGGTGCCCCTAGACACGTGCCTAGTTTGCCTTAAGGATAATCCGCCTCTGTCTATATAGTTGTAGTGACTATAGTCCGCTTGTATTCGTGTTTTATTTTAACTATTTATTTTAGTTGCACTTATTGTTGTACTTATGAAGGTACGTTACTTGTGCGCAATGTGTCTACATCTTTCATCCAACCAACTCTCTTTTCGCGGATACCCAGGAATGCTCGAAGAAATGTCTTTGCTCTGCTTACCTTTGTAATTAACAAAAGCGTGATACTAAGTTAAATAACTTCTTATAGGTAAGTTTAAAACTTTTTATAACCTATTAGGAAATTAAATATCGAGGTATCTACTTCCGAATTTTAACACCTAGCCATCAAGACCTTGAAAATGCCTACTGTTACGTATACAGTTTGAGAAACTCAGAAGAAGATCTCAGCTTTGAAAATATTGACACCAAAACCAATGGGAAAAACTATTAGGCGAACAATAACAATACCTATAAAGTATGTATTTGCCGCAAATTACTCTTGCATATAAATCTTTCAATTTGTTCCATCAACCAAAATAGAACAGTTTGTGATCATCTCTTGTGGCATTTAGACGTGTGTGCCAAGACTAAAAAAATCACGTATTGGCGCGAAAGTTATCGCGCGAGTTTTTTTTAATACTTTGATTAATTTATTCAGGAATTAGTTTCGTTCAACCTAAAGTGTGTTTGATACTCCTTTGATGTGCAAATTATCGTGTGTTGTGTGAAGTGATGTGAGGGAAGGACGATAGGCAATATATTGCGTGTGACAAGTTTATTTAAAAGTTGCTCTGGTTTTTGTGCGGAATTTATTTGTGCTAATTATGGCTGATGTGGAAAATACCGGCGGGAAGGAGGTTATCAAAGTAGAGGGTGAGCATTCATTAACGTTTTTTTTGATAATTTTGTTATTAGAAAATAAGATAAATTCACTTCTATTTTATTTATTACACACAGACATGACATGACATGACATTATTATCTAATGTCAAGTATTCCTTTTGAACTTAGGTGTAACAGTTCAACAACTATAGATACCTATTAATGTTTCTGTGACTACGATATTTTTAAGTCAACTCCAGCGCAATCTGGGAAAGTCGATACCTACTTGAATCCTTACAAGTCTACCATTCAGACCTTACCATAGATTTAAAAAAGAAGTGTCTGTTTTTTCATACATTTCTATGGGCCGTATGTACCTACGGCAAATATTCCTTGTTTTTGTTTTGTAAAGTAACTACCTATTAACCGAAAATCACATGATAGGAATTTTCCAGCTGAATTCTTATACAAAAGAACGATAGTTAAGATTTAAATTACTTTTAATATGTTTTTGAGGTTTTCGTTGTTTGTGTTTATTCACAGAAATTGTCTTCTTAGTCATGTCCTTTGTAAAATTAACCAGAAAATTATAAGAAAAGCGACACTAATACGTACCTAACTACCTACATTAAATAAGTAGCCATTAATTTATGGGTTTAAAGCACTTTGTGGGTTACTTTGTTCATGCGACTCCGTGTACGTCTAAGTTTCATTTTTCACCTACAAAAAATCGGTCGCCGATTATTGGACGTGGGCGGCCAACCCTAAGGTACTTTATACAGACTGCAAGTCTCTTGAATTATTTTTCAATCGGTCTCTTTACACACTTTCTAGAAAAACTTTTCAACTATTTAGACCTACCTAGGTAGGTCTAAATAGTTAGTTGAAAATTTTACTAAATTTATACTTTAAATTCCATTATAATCAGTTCATTTCATTAATTTCCATGGCAAGTTGCCAATTTGTATGGCATAACAAAAGGTACATACATTATCTGCCCTTTCTCCATCCGGAAACCTGACTCAAATCCGGTTATTAAGATTATAACCGGATTTCTAAATGTCTTCTCATTACCATGACGTCTAGTAGGTAGGTAAACCCGCTCTTATTAACAGATAGGCCTATATTTAGCCCGAACCAGAAACCTTGCAAAATCTTCGAATTCATTCATAATTTCACTCGAGACTACATACATTGATGTAAAACAGGTAATTTGAATTTATTAATTTTAATTACCTATAATACTTATCAAACGAACAATAATTACATTACATAGGTACTAAACAGATTATGAATAGGCCTATTTGAATATTTAACTATGGTAACATTACGACAGTTCTTAATTTAAATCTAACCAGCGCAGCGCGGCAATGAATAAATTGCTGAATATTGTTCGGGATAACTGAATTTATGGTTTCTAAGAACATTTTACGTGTTTTGAAACTCAATTAAGCAAATAATACGGAAGTTGAGGCTTCAGTTGATCTGGCTTAATTTTGGGACGATTTATCCTCATACAATAAAATAATACCTACCTATTAAGTACTTTCAATGGGACCTACTGTAGCAGAAAAAAACCGTAGAAAGAATGTTAGTTTTAAACTAAATAAAAGGAGCAATACTTTTGTTTTGTTTATTTATTACATCGTAACTTCCAAATGGCTGCATGGATTTAGACTGTTAAGGTGCCGATAGATTCATTTTAAAAATCCAAGTGTCCTTAGATAGGTCTTTTAAAAAAAAATGCCGGATTTTCGGCGCTAAATAATTTTAAGTCATTAATAAATTTTTTTCCAAACCTATCGAGTAGGGTATCAAAGTGAAGGAAATTAAATGGAGATTACAAAGATATATGTAAGAAATTCAATTAGGAAACAGTTTTCGTTCATAAAACTGTCCCAGTTTCTTTATTCGATCTTTTTAGTGCATTGCTCATAAGTTTACTGTTTTGCAGTCGGGTGTTTTGATTTTTCTATTTCTATTTAATCTTGTTTTAAGCTAGATATTCTAAAATCTTTCCTTTTGTTTCAAGAAAGTAATGTGAGATAATGGGGACTCGTTTAAAATGCAAATTGTGAAGTTCTGGTTTTGACCAAAGGAGCTTAAGGGGCAAGAAATTTGGAGTAGAAGCTACGTTCTACGCTATATGGTTGATCTGCAACAAATAGTTCCATACAAAAGTTGAAACAGCCAATTTTCGACTTGAGCGGTGTTGTTTACAAAGAAGTTGTTTTGAAACACATCAGGGCGTTGACTGTCTATGAAAACATGCAAAGTTCAAATCTGATCGATGACCTTTTACTCCTTGCTACTGGTGAAATATGTAAGTTGGAGTGTTATATTCAGGGGGGCTACTCTCTAACGAAATCCGTAGTTTCGGGCTTAGTTGCGGGCGGGCATTTTCTACTTCGTATCACCTAACCACTGAGAACTAAATAATGATAACACGATTTGACAGTTACTGTGAAATCGTGTTGTCATTCATTCTCAGTTCGGGTTCGGGACTAATCGTAAGTGTGTAGGTGATACGGAGTAGAATACGCCCGCCCGCAACTAAGCCTGAAACTACGGATTTCGTTAGAGAGTAGCCCCCCAGGATAGACACGGGACGAAACTCCCTCTAGTAGGTACTTATATTCTAATATCTATCCTGAATTAAACACTTGGGACAAAAATAAAACTAAACTAAACTCACAAACCTAAACATGTTCTATGATCGATAATGAGGATTAAGAATTAGCATTTTTAACCGACTTAAAAAAGGAGGAGGTTTTCAACTGGACAATTTTTTTTTCTGCATGTTTATTCCGCGATATTTTCGCCAATTGTCAATCGATTTTGATGATTCTTTTTTTTTGGAAGGGTATTTTCCCCAGACTGGTCCCATTTCAATTTAGTGAAGATCTGATGCAGTTCTTCGAAGATAGGTGATGGATTTCTTCAATAAATGATAGCAAAGCTTCCGAGATTGCTGAAATCGCATGTCTGTTTATTGTTTACACCAGTTCATACCGTAACATCACGCCGGCACGCTGTGAAGGGGTACACAGATATGTACAAGTCAACCATGGTTTATGGTTTTGGGGTAATCTATTCGGGCATAACTTTATTGTTTATGAACTGCGGGTTTAAAAAGGCCACTTTAGCAGAATCATAGCTATTAGAATCATAATATTAACCACACAACAATCTGTCAAATGTCATTTTCATCTTTATCGCTAATGCATTAGGTTCAAGGTTGATTGGGGAAATTTGACAGTCACAGGTACAGTGGTACCCAACTAATAAGGCGCGTCGTGAATCTTCGTTCGTGCAGAAAAGAAAGTATGGTCCCGAAGATGAACGAAAAAAAGCAAACTTAAAATCAACCTTATGTCACTACTATAAGGTTCATAATACACTGCAGCTGTTAGTTCTGTCTCACTTGCAAGTGACGTGCATGCCACGCGGCGTGCGCTAACATGGCGGCAGCTGCCGACCAATAGCGGTACAGGAAAAAGAAGTAGCGTTGCGTGGAGCATACCGATTGGTCAATAGCATTTCCCGCGCTTTGAAAATTCATTTTCTGCGCAGGTACATCGGTAAGCCATATCAGTTGGGTAATACTGTAGCGTGATGTGCTTTCTGATTATGCTAAAGTGGCTCTTTTAGGCCCCCTGATCTAAATGGCAATGCCGCCAGTCTCTTGGGCACATTACCAGCTGACAGCGTTGAAGACGAATTTTTTGATACTATATTTTAGTTTGTTGTTTGTTTACTGTATTTGTTAATTTTAGTTATTATATAGATAAATAGGTAGCCGATGGATGCGAGACGCGCAAGACTGATCGTTGTGGCGACGCTTGGGGGAGGCCTGTGTCCAGCAGTGGACGTGTTTCGGCTGATATGATGATGATGATGATGAGTAAATAAATATGTTCTAATGTTATGTTTCTTTATGCGATGGGTTTATGAATAGATAGGAACATGTTCAAGTTTTTAACAAACCTTTCATTCCAACACCGTTTTATCTACTAGTTATAGGTTATATAAACAAAAATTAATTGCTGTTTGTTGGTAGCTAGATCGATTGCCACTATTATTTATTTATTTAGAAACAAGCTTCTGCCAGCGGTTTCGCCCGCGTGATCCCTAGGGAACATACTCCTGGTATAAAAAGTAGCCTATGTCCTATTCCTGACTATAATCTACCTCTGTTCCAAATGTTATCAAGATCCGTTCGGCCGTTCTGGCGTGATTCAAATCAAATCAAATCGTATATTTCAAATAAACCATTTACAGGCACTTTTGAATTGTCAAGGTCGGTCAGTCCAAAAAGATGAAGCTATTTGCACGTTCCAAAGCGTAGATCTCTATGGAGAAGAACGTGCAAGAAACTACACGGACACTCTTTTTAAAAAATAATAAATTGTTACAAATTTTTGTTTACATCAAGTTGAAATTATACAAACACGTGAGAACGATGTAAAAGACGAGCAGGATAGAAGCGTCCGGGAAAAAAAGGAACAATTCAAAGAAATATTTAAAATAAACCATGGCAACTGAGAAATGACCAGTCCCAACTGACAGCGCCCATTCACAAACATGACGCATGCGCTAGCACCATTCGGCTCAACCATTATGAAGGGAGCCAAATGATCCAACGCATACGCCACCATCAGCCAGACTTTTGTGTGAGCATGACACTCCCAACCGCCAGGGTACATTCAAGTCAAAAACAAACCTAAAACTGATAGCTATAGCTTAAGTTTAAGGTACACAGTACTCACACACGTGCCGTTAAAATGGGTGAAATTATACATTGCTAAATAAATTGAGTCTATACAATGCAAATATTGTTTTTTTTTTTACAATCTTCAGCCGGTCCAACAATGCTTCCAAATGCTAACAGATTATGTTGTGCGCCCTAGTGGCTGTGGAGCCGGACCAGCATTCAGCCAAGCATTTTTATCTTCAATATAATCCCCCAACTTATAATATGCTTGCCTGCATAGTGTGCGTTTAATACAAGATTTAAAATTTGTCTCATTAAGTTCTAATATATGGGGAGGTATCTTATTATAACATTTTAAACAGTACCCCATAAAATGATTGAGTAACAAACATCCACCTATCCAAATTTTTGCATTCATAATAATAAAATAATATAATCATAAAAATCTCGTGTCACGGTGTCTGAGGGGCTACTCTCTAAGCCCGAAGTCCGTAGTTTCGGGCTTAGTTGCGGGCGTATTTTACTCCATATCACCCACGGACTTACGATTAGTACCGAACCCCAACTAAGAATGAATGACAACACTATTTTACAGTAACTATTAAATCGTGTTGTCATTAATTCTTAGTGGTTAGGTGATACGGAGTAGAATACGCCCGCAACTAAGCCCGAAACTACGGACTTCGGGCTTAGAGAGTAGCCCCCCTGGTACCGAACTCCTCCGGAACGGCTTGACCGATTTTTATGAAATTTTGTGTGTATATTCGGTAGGTATGAGAATAGTTGGTAGGCCATTTTTTTATTTGGCAAAACAACGTTTGCCGAGTCAGCTAGTATAATATATAATCTATACATATAATAAAATCGTAGACTAACCGTCTGTACATTGAATATTTTTGCATGAAAATTACACAGAAAACTCAGGAAAAAGGTATAAAACACAAAAACGCAATTTTTGAAATTTTTGTTTGTTTGTCTGTGCGTTTGTGGGAGCATCACGCATAAACCACAGATTGGATTGCAAATCTAAGTACTTAAAAAATTAAGCGATAACCCGAGTAACATTTAGCGTTTATTTCATCAAAATCGACCAACAAAATCAAAAGATATTGATTTTTTAAGTTTAGGAAGAAACTTCCTAATGTATTCTGATGAGTCAGAGCTCCATCTATTGAGAAAAATACAATGCACGAAAGCATTCAAAATTGTTGAGTTATTTGTGAAACTTTTAATACGTGGCAAAATAAAAGTGATCATTTTTATACCTTTTCGTTATTTATCGTTACAATCGACAAAATCAAAATAAACTGAATTTTTAGTTTAGTAAGAAACTTCCTACTGTATTCTGATCAGTCAGAGCGCCATCTATTGAGGAACCAAAAAATGCATGAAAGCATGAATGTTACACCAAAACACATTGATTGAGTTATTTGTGAAACTTTTAATACGTAGACGTAGCAAAATAAAAGTAAACATTTTAATACCTTATCGTTATTTACCGTTACATACGGGTTCCTTATTTAACGTCTTCTGCTGCCAAATATTTTGTCAGTTTACATGGTCGATAGATGGCGTTGCACTGATGACGCGTTTTTCTGAATTGTGGTGTTAAGATTTTCCGCTGGAGAATGACCTCACACAATATTTCTAAACACGGTCGTAGTTCGTAGGAATTTCGGTTTGGTCTCTGTAAGGTCTTTAACTGTTAGGGACCAAAATTGCTGAAATCTTTGAGTCGTGCTGGTTTCGTTAAAAGTGCTTTTATCGTAGAGTCTTAATCTGATTTAGTTTTGCGAAGTACTGGACGGTTCGACTTGCGGATCTGGGGGGCTACTCTCTAGCGAAATCCGTAGTTTCGGGCTTAAACTGCCCCGTTTCTGTAGCGCATCGGAGATGTTTGCTCAGAACCGAACTGATGGCTTTCAGGCAGTAGTTCGAAAAAAAGTCGCATCACTGATGCGTAGAACGCGGGACAGTGACAATAGCATCCTGAAAACAGTTGTGGAGAGTCCTTACTCACCTTTTCTGAGGCACTATGTGGGGAGAATGGTCAGGTAGCTATTCCTCACTCTATCGTTCTCTGCACATCCTGCCTTAGACACCTACTTTGTGGTTTGTTTTTGTGCTTTTTTGTTTACTACTAACACTAGTTATAAGATATATATATTTTACTAACAAAATGGGCTATATTGTTGTCCGAAATTGGTAAATAAATTATTATTATTATTATTATTAATTGCGGGCGGGCATTTTCTACTCCGTATCACCTAACCACTGCGAACTAATGATAACACGATTTGACAGTTACTGTGAAATCGTGTTGTCATTCATTCTCAGTTCGGGTTCGGGACTAATCGTAAGTCTGTAGGTGATACGGAGTAGAATACGCCCGCCCGCAACTAAGCCCGAAACTATGGATTTCGTTAGAGAGTAGCCCCCCAGGCCTGTAGGGTTACGTACCAAAGGTGCTGACGGGACCCTACTGCTAAGCCTCCGCGATTGATTCCGTTTAGAGCGAAGCAACGAACGGTTCGATTTGCGAAACAAGGCTAATAATAATTTAAGGTACCGTACCAAAGGTGGTCACGGCGACGGGAGCGATCGATTTTGGGGGGGCTACTCTCTAAGTCCGAAGTCCGTAGTTTCGGGCTTAGTTGCGGACGTATTCTACTCCGTATCACCTACAGACTTACGATTAATCCCGAAACCGAACTAAGAATGAATGACAACACGATTTCACAGTAACTGTCAAATCATATTATCATTAGTTCTCAGTGGTTAGGTGATACGGAGTAGATTTTTTTTTTAAATTACAGATAGGCATACGTTTGACCACTATCTCACCTGATGGTAAGCGATAATGCGGTCGAAGATGGAGCACGTTTGCCTAGAAGCAACTTGTTCACTTTTGTCTTAAAGACAAAAGTTGCCCGCTACTAAGTTTTTAATTCGTGCTAAGTATCAAACGGTTCAATTTGCGAGCCAAGGCAAATTATAGGGTTCCGTGCCAAATCTGCTAATGGGACCCTATTATTTAAGCCTTCGCGTACGATTTTGATTCGTGCGAACCAAGTCGATTTTTAGGGTTCCGTACCAAGGTGGCTAACGGAACCCTATTTATTAATAAGCCACCGCTGTCTGTCTTCCTTCAGTTTATTCGTTTTATTTCTGTCTCGCTAATATAAAAATGACTTCTAGAAAAAGGTCGAATCTTTCACAATATAGCAAAATTCTCAAAGTCGGGTTTGTTCGAACACTTTTCTTACTAACTCAAGAACGGCTCGACCGATTTTCATAGTTTTTGTGTTTTATTCCGGACGAAGACTAATTTCTTCGTCCGGAATAGCATAATAAGAATTAAAACACAAAAAATAAGAATGAGTATGTGGGTAGGCAGGTAGGTAAGGTAGGGTAGCTATGGTAGGTAGGTAGGGTAGGTAGGTTAGGGTCGGTAGGTAGAGTAGCCTGATGACGGGAGCGAAGCCGCGCGGGTCAGCTAGTTTATAATAGATTAGATTAGATGTTCGTTCGGAGGAGGAGCTCGTGGCTAGATAATAACAGCCGCACGGGTCGATCTTCAAGGTTAAGCAACGCTTGCCAAGGTTGGTCTGTGGATGGGTGACCATCTTAACATACCGAGTTTCCTCCGTGCTTCGGAAAGCACGTTAAGCCGTTGGTCCCGGCTGTCATTTGTAGATCTTTGGCAGTCGTTACGGATAGTCAGAAGCCAGTAAATCTGACTCCAGTCTTGCCATGAAGTACCGTGTTACCCAGTTAATGGGTTGTGGAGGTCTGGTAGGCAGCCACTCCACGTAAAATACTGGTATTCAGCTAAATGCGGCTTGACTGGAAGCCGACCCCAATGTAGTTGGGAAAAGGCTAGGCAGATGATGTTCGTTATACCATCCAAAATACCCTCTGAAACTTTGGAAAAACTGGAAGACCTATTTATCAGACAAACTTTCAGCTTTACCGTTTTAAGTGAACTTCAGTAAAATGTCAAGTGTTGGCTCTAAATAGAAAAAAAAAAACTAGATGGGATCAGTTTGACGTTTTTGAAGTTTAATCTCCAGTAATCGAGACCGCGTCAAATATTTAAGTGTGCTCTTCAAGCTTTATAATGGATCTTAAAAAATCTCAATAAGGTTCATTGGAAAGTTCAGTGTTTCATTTAAAATGAACTAGGATTACTTTAATATATACATGAAGACTTAAACAACTACACTAATTATCAAGAAATTATGTACAAACGCGTATAAAAACAAAATTAATCATTGGGCATCAAAAAAATAATCCACATCGCTGTCAATGGCAAAAGTGCCCAGAACACTGGCAGCATTGCCGCATTGAATGGCAATGCTGATTCTTTGGCCGAAGAATAGTCCAGCCCTCTGGTCACGTGAACAGTCGACAAGTTGTTTACTGATGTCCCGAAAGACTCGATGCGCACTCGGACCCCATGGACCTAATGTTTCAACGCAAAACGGCTCAAATATGTGCGCCGTTTGATTTTTTCTGCACCTGCAGCAGCCGCCGGTTGATTTTATATTTAACTAGCACTTTGCTCGCGACTTCATCCGCGCTGCAATTTTCTTAAGGATCCCTAATTTTTTCTAGACAAATTTTATACTTAAACCTTCCTCGAGAACCACTCTATCCATAGGAGAAAACAGCATGAAAATCGGTGCAGTAGTTTTTGAGTTTATCGCGAACAGGCAAAAAGACGCGGCGGAGGACTTTGTTTTATAGTATGTAGTGACTTTAGGTGTGTTGACGAAAAGAGAAGGTGTTTCAAAAGTGGCCCCGACCTAAGGAATCCTTCAGGTGAGACACCAAGGCTGTAATACACATGCCAATAACTTGCACGAAAGTATGCAAGTAGCTTGCACGCTAAAGTGACATACACCAATCAAAACTTGTTATGGCCATTGGCTTTCAAGACACTTGCATACTGTGCAAGTTATAGGCATATGTATTACGGCCTTGGTAGACACAGGATTCTTTAGGTCAGGCGTGAAATACTGTGCAGCAAAGAGCGAACTTCACAGATGTTATCAAGTTTGAATCGACGTACTCGGTATTTTATTCCTCAACGTCAACTGAATTTACCTACCTTAATCAAATTAGCAACTAATTATCCAGTCCAAATACAGGAAGACAGGCAACCAAGGACCTACGTCGAAATGAAGTGACGTGAAAATAAACCAAACACACACGGTTGTCACATCTCGTCAACGAGCCTTTGATCTTCGTTTTATTTACCTATCATATACTTCAAAGCGTTTAGCGTGGTATGTACTAGGAATGTAGGAGATTCTTCAACCGAAACACTCCTTGTACAAAGAATGTCTTGGTTGAAGAATTTCTTGAAAGGTGGGGGACGATTTCTTTGGTACAGTGGCGGGGCAAGACTAAAATTTGATGTGGGCAAGGTTGGCATTTTGCGAGGCCCTAAAGGTCTAGAGAATAGAGTGATTTTTTGAGGTTTTCAGAGGTTGGTTTCTATGTGTTATGCTCGTGGCTAGATAATAACAGCCGCACGGGTCGATCTTCAAGGTTAAGCAACGCTTGCCAAGGTTGGTCTGTCGATGGGTGACCATATTAACGTACTGAGTTACCTTCGTGCCTCGGAAAGCACGTTAAGCCGTTGGTCCCGGCTGTCATTTGTAGATCTTTGGCAGTCGGTATGGATAGTCAGAAGCCAGTAAATCTGACTCCAGTCTCACCATGAAGTACCGTGTTACCCAGTTAATGGGTTGTGGAGGTCTGGTAGGCAGCCGCTCCATGTAAAATACTGGTGTACAGCTAAATCCGGTTTGACTGGAAGCCGATCCCAATATAGTTGGGAAAAGGCTAGGCTAGTGAGATGCGGCGAACTCAATCACACCCCGCCGCGAGTAGTATTGATTTTTTGTGCAAAAAATAGTCAATATTGGGTGAGTGTAGGAAAATTCAAGAAAGAATTAAACTAAAAGAAGCTATGATGCAAGAGCGATCGTAGTGAGCTTGTATGACTAAATCATAGTGCCTATCCTGCCGCGGCTAATATTTTGACTAAACTCACTGACGTAAACCTTAACAATAAATGAATCCAAATAGCAAGAACAAGCAAAACTAAACAACAAAACAAAACAACAGAACAAAAAAAAATTGGAAATAGACACGGAAAAGTTGGATTTTTTTATGGCTTTAGGTATGGTTTTAAAAAAGCCAAAGCTACGAGGCCCTTGGGACCTCGAGGCCGTAGGCGGTGGCCCACGTTGCCCACACCTTGCGCCGCCTCTGCTTTGGTGGTTTTGAAATAGGCTGTCATTGTAGGCAGAGCGTCATGACATTGGTAGCAGCCCTACAAGGATGTGGAATTTCCGGGGTGCGGAATTTGTTCGCAAGAGTTACTGGACCGCGAAGGAACACGAGTGGATAGACATTTATAAGAGTCTGACACTCCCTCCCGCACAGCCCAGAGTGGAAGAAGACATTAGGCGATTTCCCATCCAAAAAAAACCGGCCATTTGCGAGTCTGACTCGAAGGGTTCCGTACCATAAACCTCAATTTTTATTATTTGTTGTTATAGCGGCATTAAAAATACACAATCTGTGAAAATTTCAACTGTCTACTTATTACGGTTCTTGAGATACAGCCCGCTGACAGACTGACTGACGGACGGACGGACAGTGGAGGCTTAGTAATAGGGTTCCGTTGGTTACCGTTTGTGTACGGAACCTTAAAAATTTCCTACAAGAAACCCCGGCCCATGTCCGAAGTTTGGCAGGACACTCTTCGCCAGCGAACGTACCGTAGGGACTAACTAGCCTTTCGTTGTCCGCTTGGAAGACCCTGAACCGCTTCAGAACTCAAGTGCCCAATATTGCGAGTTACAACTTCCATATTACCCAGTAGTAGTTTTTAAATAGTTTTTACCACAACGAATCGGCAGCCGGGTGTGAATGCGGAACAGAGTCGCAATCTACGCGACCTTGTATCCGTTCCGCTGTGCCACATGATCTGCAGCAGAAATGACTTCTGCGCTGCCACTGATGACGCCATGGAAGTAGCCAAAAACATTTTTGAGAAACTCGTTCGGCTAAATGTCACTTACCTACGCTAAATCGGCGGTAAGGGCTCACGATGTAGGTACTGTCTTGCCAGCTACACGAAGCGAATCGATCGTACCTATGTAAAGTTTTGAATGCACTTGTAATTTTGTGGTGTAACGGTCCATCTATGTAATGAATTAATAGCCGTCTAAGATTTTTGCAATGGAATCGTACCACTAAATTCATTTTCCTTCCATTACAAACAGATACGGAATGCGGATGCGTCAGTAAAAAATATTTTCCACACTTATATTTTCGAATTGGCCCACACAATTTAATACCTGGATAAAAACCATTTATCCACAGTAAATTTTAAGCTGTTCAGAGAATAAATCACTTGAAATATCTGAAACAAAAATATTCAGTGATCTTCAAATAAAACTATCAAGGTTCCAAATTATTTGGCTCCGTTTCTTTAAATTTTAATATGAGTTTGTAACAATATGTCATCGGGCTCGAACCATATTGCTTTGTCACTTTAATTCGCTCACCACAATATTTGTACTGAGAAAACATTTTAATGGATAAACAAAAATACTTTTTTAAAGTTCAATGTTTTGTAATGATAGAGTTGTTTTGCTTTGTAATAATGTCACCGCTATTTCAAGGTCAGAATATGCAATGTCCTCCAACGAAGTCACCGAAAAGTTGAATATTTTTTGCCTAGTGTATCCGAGGACAAATGAAAAGTTAGGAGGTCCAAAAAAAGCATTAAATTGACATGACACGGACGACGTCGCGGACATCTAGTTAGTCCCAAATATAAGATACTAAATACAAGATGTAAGAAGATTATTCTACGTAAGTATTAGGTAGGTAAGAACACGTTCTACGTGAACTTGAACAAAGCCTGAGAGATAAGATGGGCAAGTCAGCTCTCGGTCTTAAGATCGAAAGCCGTTATTATGAAACGTTCGATTTTGCTATAGGTAATATTAGGTCTTAACATATGAAGTTGCCGACGCGATAATGACACAACAACGGCGATTTCAAACAAATTGCTCCGCGATCTATAACGATTTCCAGGACAAATCGTTATCATTTTCGCGTCGCGTCTCTCTGTTGCGGGAGCCTTTATTCCAAAACTAGCTGCCTATGAAACATATGTACTCCAGGGATAAAAAGTATCCTATGTGTTATTCCAGACTACAATCTATCTCTGTGCCAAAGTTCATCAAGATCGGTTCAGCCGTTCTGACGTAGTTGAGTAACAAACATACATCCATCAATCCAAACATTAGGATTAAGATGTGGTGCCGGCAGTTTTCGCCTTCACAAGGCACACGGATACCCTTCACCAGTAGGAAACAGTTGAAGGGTCTGTGCCTTAGATTTTAAGTGAATTAAGTATTTAAAATAATTAAGTGTCTTTGTAATTCGTTCCACCACTTTCGCCAGTCGCTAATCCGAAAAGGTTCAAAAGGAGTAAGTACCTAATTAAGGAAAAGCAAACCGACAATGTTGATTTTGAAGTGGTTTTGTCCTTAATCCGTTTAGTAGATCAGGTTTAAAGGAATTTTGAAGTTCTAAACGCTGGTAGTCTTAATTTTGGCAATACCGATTATCTATATCTATATTATACTAATATATAAAGCTGAAGAGTTTGTTTGTTTGCTTGCTTAAACGCGCTAATCTCAGGTCCGATTTGAAAAATTATATCAGTGTTAGATAGCCCATTTATCGAGGAAGGCTATAGGCTATATATCATCACGCTAAGACCAATAGGAGCGGAGCAGATGTTGCGCGCGTCAACTAGTCCTAATATATAAAATTCTTCCGTTACTGAGTGACTGAGTGAGTGACTGTCAGATAACGCACAGCCGAAACTACTGGTCGTAGAAAGCCGAAAGGCATGTACCTTGAGGAGTGTAGGGGAGCACTAAGAGAGGATTTCCCGAAATTCCTACGGGAATGGGAAGAACGGGATAAGCGCGTACGAAGTCGCGGGCAAATTATCTATTCCTAAAGTGAAAAGTTATCCTGTTCAAGATAAGAATGCTTGGAAACATGCTAGTCCTGCTCCATAGGACAATCTAGGGTGTAGTAGACATAGTGTAATTGGTTGATATGTTTGTGTTTATTATATTAATATTTACTATGTATACAGGTTTATTTACTGATTTTTATATTTAATTTAACTCACACACTGATCATATAAATCAATAGTTGCAAAATTTGTACGTATGTGAGTACTATGTCCCGTTACTAGCAAACTTATTAATTTGACTTCTGCTGGCATTTCTTTGTTGTACCTATTAGTAGTATATAAGTGTTTTTTTGGGAGCATCGTCCTCACATCAATTGATTATGCAAATATTGTAAAGCTTATTTTTGAAAAGAGTAACTATGGAGTTTGTTGTCCGTTCTTCTCCATAAGAATCTACCCTTTGCAAACGGACGACTAGAGTCACTATAATATTATATTTTCATTTGACGTTCAAAAGTGCCTTTATTGGTATAGTTCATTGATATATAAAAAAACGCAAGATGCACAATCTCGAACAAATGGAACACTCGAAACGAACACTCGAACGTCGTCAAAAACTAACATGTATCAAGTGTCACGTGTGAGTTGTGTGTAGTACACGATCGTTTAAAGTTGTTTTTACAAAGCAGTTCAATATGGCGAGTGATGCGCAATTTTTTTTTGCAAATTCAACCTTACACGGATCGCTTAAAGTTGTTTTTACAAAGCAGTGCAGTATGGCGAGTGTTGCGCAATTTTTTTTTTGCAAATTCAACCTTACACGGATCGCTTAAAGTTGTTTTTACAAAGCAGTGCAGTATGGCGAGCGATGCGAGACTGTTTGAAACTTGCGCACAATTATACATATTGCGCTTGCTTTTTGCGGACGTTTTTGAGATGTTGAGTGTGTATCTGGGGTTTTTTATATATCAATGGTCTAGTTGAAATAAATCATTTGACAATTACTTTGTTTTAGATAACATAGAGAGAATAGCCAAGTGATTTCTTTCTTCCTTGGATCGGAAAAAATGGAAGAACGGGGTTCTAAAAAGGCCACTTTAGTAGAATCATAATATTAATCAAACAAAAATCTGTCAAATTTTATTTTCATCTTTATCGCTAACGCATTAGGTTCAAGGTTGATTGGGAAAATTTGACAGTGACGGGTAGCGTGATGTGCTTTCTGATTCTGCTACAGTGGCCGTTTTAGACTTTCAGATGCCTAGCAGTTAATTGGACAGTCAAATGAAGGTCTCAAATGGATCGTAGAACTAGGTACTAGGCATAAACAGCGGACCTTCCGTTTGCCGCAGGTACTCACCGGACACGGTTATTTCGGGAGGTACCTGTTTCGAATTCGGCGGGAGGATACGCTCGGGTGTCAACACTGCGAGGATCGCTCGGAGGACACGGTGGAGCATACGGTGGAGGTCTGCCTGCTTGGGTGGAGCACCGCCTTGTCCTCGTCGAGGCGATCGGCGGTGGTGACCTCTCGTGTTCGGCCCTGTTTCAAGCCATGGTCCGGAGCGAGAAGGAATTGGAAGCGATCATCTCCTTCTGCGAAGCAGTAATGCTAGCGAAGGAGGAAGACGAACGCGTGAGAGAGAGGAAAGCACACGCCCCAGCCGCCGCAACAGAAGAAGACGCCCCGGGCGTTGGGAGTCGCAGGGCGATTCTTGGCCACCGAAGGCGCGGGCCTGCGGACGGCGAGCATTGGGTGGCTCGCCGTCCGATGAGAACCAGGCCTGGGTCGACGGCGCGCTGTGTTCCACGCGCGCTTCAAAGAGCTGTCAGCACAAAAGATGGGGCCCGCTGGGGCCAGTGCCTGCTGGGGCTGCGGACTTTGTTCGAAAGAGTCACCGCGGCCCTGGAACGCAAAGTGCACTAGGAGGAACACGGATGGGTTTTAGTAGTCAGTAAGAGTCTGACACTCCCTCCTGCTTCACCCAGAGCGGGAGGAGTTATTTGATGATTTTCCATCCTTAAGAAAAGGCATAAACAGCGGAGATACTCTACAAAAAGTTTTTTTTTTTTGGTATATCAAAATTAAAATTAAAGTTTTTAAAGCAAAGTAAATCCTACACATAAGACCAAAATACCATTTTTTTTGTCTGTCTGCCTGTTGGTCTGTCTGTCTGTATGTTTGTCTGTTCCAGTTAGTGTCCAAAACGGCTGGACTCATCTTGTAAGGACTTTACAACGGGACGAGGAGCAAGAAAATACTTGCTACTTTTATTTTAGGGTTCCGTGCAAAAACACATGACACGGAGAAATCGCAGGCATTACATCTAGTTAGTTAGTCTTAAATAAAAGATACTAAATATAAGATGTAAGAGGATTATTTATAGAAAGAAATAAAATTTCAGTGAAACAGACAACTTCTAAAGCACTCAAATAAGAGGGCTTGTAAACATGCGTCATATTCACCTTCCTATTTATTCAAAATACCACAAAATTATACGATTAATTACGAGCTCACGAGGCCAAAAGTTTCCATGATAATTAGGGGTAAAAGAGTGCCAGCTGCGCAAGATCTCACGTTCATAACATGTCTATAATTACGCCATGTTTAATAAAAATATATATTTATATATCTTTATTTCAGACATAGTAGCCCATAAGTTGTTAGTACTGAGTTAGTAACAGATTATGCTTATATGCTATATTAGTGTTATAAGTAGGTACTTAAACTAGTTCGAATAATAACGCTAAATCGTTTTAGACGGTAGTTTAGTAAGGAGATATTTTTTGGGCAATTCTTAATGAGCATGTATTTTTTTTAGGGTTCCGTACCCAAAGGGTAACCAACGGAACCCTATTACTAAGCCTCCGCTGTCCGTCCGTCCGTCTGTCTGTCAGTGGGCTGTATCTCAAGAACCGTAATATGTTCTCTAATAAAAATTAAGGTTTATGGTACGGAACCCTTCGTGTGCGAGTCCGACTCGCACTTGGCCGGTTTTGTTGTAATCAGCATTAATAGATAGATCTAAAATGGAATCAGTGTATACTTAAGGGTCCCCACATACAATGAGACAACGATTATCCATAAAAATAGTTTGAACCACACAGCATTTTGTATGAAATCGCCATTGATGCATCGTTGTCGCGTCGCGCTTGTCTCCAGGAGCCTTTAAACCAAGTAAAGTTAACCAGTACCATTGCTTCTATCTGTACTCTCGTACTAAATAAACATTGCGAAACCAATTAATAATAAATGCAGTTTAAAACACTCACGAAAGACCAATACACATCTAAAACTTTGTTAGTTGGTCTTTTGAGACCATTTTAAACTGCATTTATTATTAATTGTGTAATAAAACTCCGATCACAGCACAACTTTATATATTTTGCAACACTTCTCTTGTGCACAACATACAATATACAACATTCAAATCCTAACGCCAACCCACGTCCGAACCGTACGGCTGTCGAGACTAGAATGCCAGCGCTCGCCGAGTGTCGTCATAACATCGATTCCTCATATCGATTATAATTATATTATTTAGTTTTGTAAAATGTTTTAATAATTTACTTTGAATCATAAACCTTACACTCGTCCATCCTGACCTCGTGTATGTCCTCATACACGGGCTGGACAGCACTCCTCAACCTTACACCCGGCGAGAGAGAGCATCCGTAATCTTTTACATTTATTAGCAAAAGAAAAGAAGTACACACAATTTCAACAGATCACCTAGTCAGCAATTCTTATGAAATAACCAATAGTAAGTCTATTTATTTTTTACAATACAATATCAAACAATGTGTCGTTACTGTAAACCCATCCAATTCTTACAGCAACGGCAACATTATGATTTGCAAACCCATCTAATTCTCGCATACATTAAATCCAATACTTGCTAACCCATCCAATTCTAGCAAGATTGGCCACCGTTTATACACAATTCTTGCTAACCCATCCAATTCTAGCAAGAATTCTATCCAATATAAGTTACTGATTTGCGAACCCATCCAATTCTCGCAAAAATTAAATCCAAAACTTGCTAACCCATCCAATTCTAGCAAGATTGGCCACCGTTTAACACAGTTCTTGCTAACCCATCCAATTCTAGCAAGAACTCTATCGAATATAAGTTACAATGACATTCATGCCAACCCATCCAGTTCTGGCAGAAAAATTATCATATCTTAACAAATACAAACTTATATTTATAATATCAACATCATTCATAAGACATAAGCACAATTAAAACCCTCAAGATAATACAACAGTAATAAATCAGCTTATAATTAATAATCAACAAATTTATCATATAACCAGAAATTATCGTTATCTAGCTAAACGATATAATTAATCGCTAATTAATATTCAGTTTGTTTTCATAGCAATCATAAAACGTAACATTATAAAAATCAACATTATTCCTCAACCTCGGAAGCATAATTGTTAGCATCTTCATCATTGGAATCACTATTAACCTCAAGTGCCGCCAGGTGAACCCAGGGCAACATTCGATCGGCAGCTACCGTTGTATTGCGCTTATTTTTAGTGCTCGTTAAGCCTGGTATTGCTGCCAGCTTATATCGGTCATTTCCCAGTGTCTTAACAACCCTATACGGCCCTATGTAAGACGGCATAAGCTTTGTACTTTTACCTTCGTTATGGAAGGCCACTTTGGTAATTTTGACTAATTCACCTACTTTGTAATTGCGCGCTGGTTTCCTATCCTTATCGTAGTATTTTTTTTGTTTTATTTGTTGATCCCGTAACCTATCCTTGACCTCTTCCCGTATCGTTATTATGTCGTTGTCTTCGCGTGTATTCCGTCTTACTTCATTAAGTTTGGGATCCAGCTCCGCATTCATGGCTGTACCAAACATTACCTCTGCGGGGGTCCTACCAGTACTTTTTTGAATGGTATTATTTAAACCCCATTGCACGATACCAGTCTTCTCATCCCATGCTTTCTCGTCATTGTTTAGGTTTTGAGCGGTTAATGAATCGAGGATTGAGCGATTATAACGCTCAACCTGACCATTAGAACGCGGACTAGATACTGCATTCAAAACGTGCTTGATTCCTTTATCTAAACAAAATCTTTTAAAAGCATGGGATGTGAAGCAGGATCCCCGGTCACTAATGATGCGATCTGGACATCGGAATGTATAAAATACGTCGTCTAAAGCCCGCATTACGTTTTGTGTGTTCGTGTTTCGCACCGGTTTTATGAAGATAAATTTAGTGAATGCCTCAACGACGACTAAGAGGTGAGTATTACCGCGTTTGGATCTCACAAAAGGCCCCAAGTGGTCGATGTGGATGGTGTGGAAAGGAATCTCAATCTTTTCTATGGTATGTAAGTAGCCTTCTTTCACGTGGGTCGTTTGCTTCGCATAAGCGCACTGAACACAAGCCTGAACGTACTTTTTTATAAACCTAGACATCTTAGGGAACCAATACGACTTTTTAATCCGTTCAACAGTCTTATCCACACCGAAATGCCCAATATCGTCGTGATTTAGTCGGCACAACTGCCACCTCGCGCCTTTTGGGACAACCCAACGAATGTTGCGGTCATCACCGTCAATAATTTTGTACAGTTGGTTGTTTTTAACTAAATAATTGTCTTTAATGTGTTTCAAGCCATCGGCATCAATATCCGAGGAAACAATGTCTTTGATTCGGCAGAGTTCAGAATCTCCTATTTGCAGAGTCTGGAGCCAGTCATCATTACTAATGGACATTATTGTCGGATATTGACCTAATGCATCAGTAGTCTCACTGTCCGGAATGGGATTACGTGATAGTGCATCCACGTGGGACATTTTGGAGCCAGCCCTGTATTCGATAGTACACTGAAACTCTTGCAGCAATAGCCACCACCGTGCCACTCGAGGTATTAAGTCACGTTTCAGAAAGGTACTGCGTAATGCACTGCAATCAGTTACTATTTTGAAATTTTGGCCAAAGAGATACACCCGAAACTTCTTCAAGGAACAGATCACCGCCAGAGTTTCTAGTTCATAAGCATGGAAATGCTTTTCTTCTGGGGTGGTCTGCCTACTATAGAATGCCACAGGATGAAGTGCTCCATTAGATGGGGATTTCTGCAATAGAATTCCACCAATGCCGACTTTGCTGGCATCCGTGTGGAGCTCTATCGCAGCTGTTGGGTCATATATGGATAGGATAGGTCGCTTCGTTAACCGGTTCTTAAGATCCTTAAACGCCTCCTCCTGTTCACTCAACCAACACCATTGAGAATCCTTCTTTAACAGCTTATTTAGGGGATGAGCCAATTGTGCAAAATTTCTAATGAACTTCCGGAAGTATCCAACAAGTCCCAGAAATTGTCGTACCGAGTGCTGGTTGGTGGGACGCGGAAAATCGATTACACAACTGATTTTCTTATCCCCTGGTCTTATGCCAGCAGCACTAATTTCATAGCCTAAGTAGTTTACTTTATCCACTAAGAATTCGCATTTAGATAAATTTAGCGTTAAATTAGCTTTATCCAACAATTGAAGGATGTTCTCAAATCGGTCCAGACATTCCTTCTTGTCTTTCCCATATATAAGGACGTCATCTATATATGCAGTGGCTTCAGTATACCGTGCGGATCCTAATACTTTGTGCATCATCCGTTGAAACACAGCTGGAGCGTTTGCAAGACCGAACGGCATACGGTTGAACTCATATTGCCCGTCCGGTGTCACAAACGCTGTCAACGGCTTTGATGATTCTGTCATAGGGACCTGATAGTAGCCTGATGCCAAATCGAGCGTGATGAAATATGCTTGTCCAGACAATCGGGCAATTTCATCCTCAATTACTGGCATTGGGTACCGTTCCTTTACAGTAACCGCATTTAATAACCTATAGTCTACACACATCCGAATCTTGCCGTCTTTCTTTCGTACCAGAATTATCGGACTCGCGTATTCGGATACAGATTCCCGAATGATACCGGCATCCAACATCTCGCCTACCATGACGCGAACCTGTTCTCGTTCTTTGTGGGACAAGCGGTAGGGACGATATACGATGGGCTGTTTGCTATTAGTCTCTATTGTCATCTCTGTCGCATTTGTGCACCCCAATTCCTTAAGTGTAGACGCGAAACAGTGTTTATATTTGTGTAAAATTGTGAAGAGTGCGTGCTTATCATGTTCATTGACGTTATCACCCATTCGGACCATTTCGTCATTAAACTCTCCAACTGATTCTACAAGTTCCGGATCCGGGGATACAATGCGGTTCACTATGTGAATTTGCGTAGCGCGGCACAAAGTTGTTCCCATTAGCAACTTTAACCGGTAGGTAATAGGAGCAATACTGATTTTGACCTTACCGTTTGTCACTCGATACACACCACCATAAATAGTGTACTGATTAGCTGTTTGGCCTACCACCTTACTGCTTATAACAATATAGCTATCTATCCGTGGTTCCGTGATAGCCTTTATTGTCGCTGGACCGTATAAGTCAACGCAAGAGAAAGCCAAGACCTTGAGGTCTTGAGTGTCTTGTGCATCTAACTTGGCATCAGTGAAAGGCAATTCGTTTCGAAAATCATAAAATTTCAATTGTTCTGAATTTTTGTAAACAATGACATGTGATTGTTCGGTAAATGACTGCCCAATAAGAACAGGCACTTCTAAATATTTGTCATCAACTACATGGAACTTAACCTCGGCTTCAACTCCATCTATATCCAAGTTAGCTCTAACACTTCCGACAGTTTGAACAATTTCGTTCCCGAATCCTCTCAATGGTGCCAAACCATAGTCATGCTCGAGCCCTAATATAGGTATAATTGATTTAGTTAAGAGAGAGACTTCGCTTCCAAAGTCTATAAATGCCTGAACCTGCGACCCGTTTATCGTTATTGTTTTTATGTACTTCGAGTTAGAATTTGAAGTAGAAATGCACATTGTTTTCTGTGCAGTTTCATTTTTATTGTCATTTTTATTTCCAAGCTTCGATTTGCAATTTTCAGTCCTATGGCCAAATTTCTGACAAGTTAGGCACTTAATTAGGGGTTTGGGGCATTTCATGAAAGGATGACCCTGCTCTTTGCAATTGTAACAGGTCAAACCGTGATTAACTGGTGTGAGATTATTTTTTTTACTATCTGCATTATTACTATCTAGAGGTTTATTAGCGTCCTGTGCTGTCCTACTCCTGAAGTTGGTACGATCCTGGGGTAAGAACGTTTGTGCTAAATCTCTGTTACTCATGAGAAACTGTAAGAGCTGGTCAGGATGAGTGCAACGTAACGTCAAGGCACTAGTTTTCAGCGTTTTATCGGCCAAACCATGTATAAGGCAATCAACGGCACGCTTACCAACGATGTCACACCGATTCAACAAGGCTAATTTTTCATAAAAATACACCTCAATAGGCTCAGTATGCTTACTCCTACGTCTTAACATATCTTCCAGGGATTGACCATAATTCTCCTCACATGGAAAAGCTGTCAAAAGCTTTTCCTGCCACTCTGACCAATTAAAAAAAATAGAATTCAACCCCTCATACCAAGTTTTGGCCAATCCCTGGAGCTTTTGCATCGCGAAATGAACAACTGTTTTGTCATCCCACCCATAAACGGCAGCACATTCGTTCACTTTTCGTAGCCAAATGTCAGTTCTCTGATTCTTTGATGAAGGGTCGAAATCAGGTAAAATGTTTTTGTGATTCAAATTATGTGAACCGTGTGTAACCGTAGATGGCTGAGATGGTTTAAGAGATTTTAAAATATCGACTATATCCTTCGCGGAAAAAGCTGGACTTCCCGATCTTCGAAAAGAACGAGAAGTGGGTACCTCATTATCACGGTGCCGGTTGTCCACTCCAGAGGGCTGCTGCTCCACTTGCCGCGTAGATGCGGCCCGGTTGGAGTCGACGTCACGTCTTGAGTGGCCACGTGGTCTCGAATCGGTTCGCAAACGGCTCCGCTCCCGGTCGATTTCCTCTTCCAAGCGCCTGATTCTGTCTCGTTCCCGCTCCAGCACGCGTTCCTTTTCCCTGATACTCCTACTGCGTCCGCTGTGACGACCTGAGCTGCGACTTCGATGGCGAATGTGGCTTCGGCGTCCCCCTTGCGTCTCACTGCGCAGGCGACTCCGACTCCGTCTGCCTTCATCAACATCGCGTCTCGATGCAGCTTGTTCAGGCGTCTCCAAACGGCGGCTTATACGGCTCCCATTTTGTTCCATTGTCTGTAACTCGGAAACAAAACATCGGTTTGAATTTGTTCACTAAAATGTGTGAAAACGGAAAACAGGACGTAACTCGGAAAGGGTGCGTCCTAGCGTAAAAATAATTTAAAAAAAAAGTAGTCTTTGTAATCCCTGGCATGTAACACCGGGCATCTTAATGTGCCGAAAAATTGACTTTGACCCTTGAAAACAAAGGTACCTACCATACCATTAAAGTGTTCATTGAATTATCGAACCTCTAAAATAATGGAATGAAACTACGCCCTAATAATACCTAATCCATAATCATCGTGCAGCAATAAACATAATATAGTTTAAAGCATAAATATTTAAAACTATTTACTGCACTAATTTATACGAACAAAGTAACGGTTTTCTTCTTTTGAAATTATCGATTTAAAATTCTACACAACTGTAATTTGAAACTGTTATTTAAATAAATCGTTACGCTAGTATTCCTCGACACCACATTCGATATTCTTTTTATATTTTACCCTTCATTGTACAAAATTCAATACTTAATTTTTATATAGATGTGAGCATGTACTTACCACTTCTGATTTGTAATAAAACTCCGATCACAGCACAACTTTATATATTTTGCAACACTTCTCTTGTGCACAACATACAATATACAACATTCAAATCCTAACGCCAACCCACGTCCGAACCGTACGGCTGTCGAGACTAGAATGCCAGCGCTCGCCGAGTGTCGTCATAACATCGATTCCTCATATCGATTATAATTATATTATTTAGTTTTGTAAAATGTTTTAATAATTTACTTTGAATCATAAACCTTACAATTGGTTTCGCAATGTTTTTTGATTTTTATTGTATTTTAAGCATACGTAGATTTTCCTGATTAAGTTTCCTGCCAAGGAATTTGAATTCGGAGGCCTGAATGCTTGAAATACATACAAAATATTCAACTAGGCGCACACGTTTGTTTGTTTTCCGAACGGAAAAATAAACCTGACAGTTCTTTTGAAAACAAGCCATGTGTTCGGGTCAGAAGAGCGAAAAATTGAACGTCACACGATATTCCGAATCTGAATTCCTAATCGGAAAACGTAATCAGGAAACCGTACGTATGTGACCAGCCTTAAAGCACAAAATACTACAGTAGCGTACGTACAGGTTCAAATAACATTACCTAATTAGTTATCCTAACTTCGGCGTCATGAAGGGTATATTGATGTGACCGGATTATTGCAAAAAATTGCGTAAGTTTATAAAATACTAGCTTCTGCCAGCGGCTTCGCCCGCGTGATCCTTAGGGAACATACTCCCGGGATAAAAAGTAACCTATGTCCTTTCTCAGGCTCTAGACTATCTGTGTACCAAATTTCATTTAAATCGGTTCAGTAGTTTTGGCGTGAAAGCGCGGCGACAGACAGACAGACAGATAGATAGACAGAGTTACTTTTGCATTTATAATATTAGTAAGGATTTAGAAAAGTTTTAAAACTCTCGATACATTTTGAACAGAAAATTTTCTTCTACAATAGGGTATTTTGCTGAAAAAAAAAAATTAGTCCGTCAGATAGATTTCCAAAAAATATTGGACTCGTATTTTTTTCTTTTTTCACGTAAACAAAAAGTGACGAAGATACAGTATGTTGAAAACTCGCGTGACGTCACTACGGTAGTACAATTTTACTAGCGACGTGACGTCACCAGCCCCCTCTCCCGAGTTTTGATGCATTTTTTCTTAGTCAATATTCATTGATTTACAAAAACAAAAAATACGTGTCCATTATTTTTCAATACTCTAACTGTCGGACTAAATAGATTTGCAATTTAGTGATGGTGGAAACTAGCCTATTCAATGGCCACTTATTATCGTGCCGAGGAATTGTGGACGGACATGAACTGGCGACCAATCAACGCACAGATCTACAAATCTATCAGATTTTCTGTGATACTATCGACTCGATAAAAATGTGAACATGTTGGTCGGTGTTAACATGTAATCTCGCTCCATCGTAGACTTTGTCTTTGACATCTCTGACCTAAACTAGAGTCTAGAGCAAACCCATCACAAATATATAAATAATAAATATAATAAGAAGCTGTGTAAGTGCTGGTAAACCAGGGATCAGCAGCCTGCGGGTCTAAAAAGGCCACTTTAGCAGAATCAGAAAGCAAATCACCATTGATATAATAAAAAACCCAAGATGCACAGTCTCGAACAAATGCAACACTCGAAACTGTCGTCAAAACTGACATGTATCAAGGGTCATGTGTGAGTTGTGTGTAGTTATACTATAAACAATTTTCTTTTGCAAATTCTACCTTACACGGATTGCTTAAAGTTGTTATTACAAACCAGTGCAGTATGGCGAGCGATGCGAGACTGTTTGAAACTAGCGTACAATTTTAAATTGTGCGCTAATTTCACATTAATTTACGTAAGAAATTAATCACAATAATCAGGATAACGACATTAGAAATTGTATATGAATTAATTATTTACTTTAGGTACTAGCGCATTTTTATAATCTGACTATGTAGGTCAATTCGTTGTTTTTTTATATACATTTCTATCATTATCAATATCATAGTGTGCTAGCTAACAAGTTATAAATTTTGTGTCATGTATTAATTACTTAGCATACTTTTATATAGATTCAAGTTCTTAAAACGTAACAGACAGATGTGTTGCTGGGGAGTTTGTTGGCCACTTCTTCTCCACAGCTAAAACACTAGGAAGTGGTGACGGGCGGGCGTTTTGGGGGACTGTCTTTTGTAAAACTTGACGTTCAAAAAGTGCTGGCTCTCAGCCTAATTTGAATAAACGACTTTTGATTTTTGATTTTTTGATAACTTCTTTATTTAATACTATTTGAATTAATATAATGAACTGTAAACTAAAAAGTTACCGATAAACGTCTTATTCCGAGAGAGCAGTTCCAGCACTTACAGCTAGCATGTGTCAAAGTTTAATTCGGTCTACGGCTTCGTCTACGGGGCACTTTACGTAAATTAATATGATTTTGGCACTAACCCAACTGTCTGTACTCTATGATCTATTGTCGTTTCTTCCAACGATATTTTAATTTAATGAAGCATTAATATTTGCAATTAATGGAAAATTGTTGCTGAAAATTTGGATTTAAATTCATCGCTCGTGGAAAGGACATGGTACAAAATTACTCTTAAACCAGCTCCGGCGCTGATGGTTTACGTGAGGTGAGATAGTGGTCAAACGTATGCCTATCAATAGTAAAAATGTGTCAGATTGTAGAGTAGGAAGAGAAGCAATATAATGAACTGCCGCTATCACTCTATCGGGTGGCTAACATATTTTTTTTTACAGGAGTATGTTTGTTAGGCGTTCTTCACAAAAAAAAAGTTTTGGTTTCAAATATTCATTTTTAGTTACTTTTAACTGAATACAGTAACTAATTATGAATATTTTGCAAAATTAAATACAGACTTATGTCAATTCAAACTTGCATTCTATTTAGCTAAAAAGAAATAATCTAATATATTGATTTAAGAATTAAGATCAATTTTTGATACCAGTTATCTCATTTTCAACGATTAGGTTTGCAATCGTCTTTTAGAGCCTTTTATTTTGTTACCACACGATAAAGTCACAAAAAATGACGATGACGCTTTATCCGTCATCTTGTTTTTTGTTTTCAAAATCCTTATAGCCTGTGTCATGGCGAATCTGATGATTCCTCAGTTGTTAAAATTCATCAAGTTATTTAAGTTGCAAAGAAACCCTGCCTACAAATTTTTTTAAGAAAAAAAAAATCATGAAATCCACTAGATAGAGCTATGGTGGTGGTTTATTATTATTTTACAACTCTTTTTACTCTATAATCCTAAAATGTAAAGTTCTTCTGTTACTGGTGACTAACTCATTGACTGACAGACAACGCACAGCTGAAACTACTGGTCGTAGAAAGCTGAAATTTAGCATGTAGGTTCCTTGGGGAGTGAATGGGAGCACTAAGGTCCTACGGTACCGGGAAAAAACGGGATGTACGCGCGTACGAAGTCGCGGGCTGAAGCTGGCATGAAATATAAAACGTTTGCGCCGGACCTTGGTTAAATTTCTAAGAACTATGAATCGTCTCCTTTGGCCGGAATGATGAATTTATTATGCAGCAGCTGCAAAGCTGGATGACTCATTTTAGTGTGAAGAAAAACAGACTTCAGTCAATTGAGTGCTTTATTGGCAATATTGTGCGTTTGATAGCATAAAGTATTACCATTATTTTTACTCGCAGATAAGTTAAAAGATGCTTCTTTAGAGAGCCCCACTCTAATTGAGTGATTTAATAAGCAAGCATTCAAATGTCTGATGAACGATAGTGTATGTAAAGGTACATTTTAGTAAGTATTTAGTTTTACTAGCTTTTTGCCCGCGACTTCGTACGCGCATATGCCGTTTTTTCTCGTTGCCGTAAGAATTTCGGGAAATTTTCTCTTTGTGCTCCCTTACACTCCCCAAGGAGCCTACATGCCAAATTTCAGCTTTCTATGACCAGTTATTTCGGCTGTGCTTTTTCTGTCAGTCACTCAATCCGTCAGTAACGGAAGAATTTTATATAATTACTAGTGGACGTCACGCGGTTTCACCCGCGTAGTTCCCGTTCCCGTGGCAATACGGGGATAATATATAGCCTATGTTACTCCCTGATAATGTAGCCACCAACACTAAAAGAATTTTTCAAATCGATGCAGTAGTTTCGGAGCCTATTCAATTCAAACAAACAAACAAACAAATCTTTCCTCTTTATAATATTAGTGTAGATATTGATTGATATTGATTATTCTATCTAGTCTTATTTATGTATAGACTCAATTTATTTAGCACTGTTTAATTTCATCCATTTTAACAGCACATGTGTGAGTACTGTGTATTTTAAACTTTGTTTTTGACTTGAATGTACCTTGGCAGTTGGGAGTGTCATGCTAATTCAAAAGTCTAGCGGATGGTGGCGTATGCGGTGGATCATTTGGCTCCCTTCAAAATGGTTGAGCCGAATGGTGCTAGCGCATGCGTCATGTTCGTGAACGGGCGCCGTCAGTTGGGACTGGTCATTTCTCAGTTGCCATGGTTTATTTTAATTATTTCTTTGAATTGCTATTTTTTTTTCCGGACGCTTTTATCCTGCTCGTCTTTTACATCGTCCTCACATGTTTGTAAAATTTCAACTTGATTTAAACAAAACTTTGTAACAATTTATTATTTTTAAAAGAGTGTCCGTGGGGTTTCTTGCACGTTCTTCTCCATAGAGATATGCTACGCTTTGGAACGTGCAAATAGCTTCATCTTTTTTTTGACCGACCGACCTTGATAATTCAAAAGTGCCTGGTTTATTTGATATAGATAGTTTGAGTTTTTTTTTTGAGTATCTAAATTATACTTTTCAGTTGACAACTGTCGCGTAGGATTTTGTTGTTGGCAAATTGGTAGGTTGGTGGGTTGGCAAAAAAAAGTGATGTAAAATATTATTAGTCAAAAACAAAAACTTAAACATTTAAAATCATACGTAGAATAACATTACAATTAAAATTAAAATAATAAAATAAAGAAACAAAAAAATTAATAATAATAATGAGATCACAGTTCAAATAAATTAAAAATACTCAAAGGAGCAGAATAACATGAAATTCCCAAAAATTTAAAAAGTGGTAAAAATTAATGATCTTAGTCAGAATTCCAATAAATACTATGTAGGTACGAGTATTACTGACAGGGAAGCTAATAACTATTAGTTTTCGATTTACTGAACTTGAGTTTAGAGCTTCGACGTGGCAGTTTTAATTATGTACGGGGTTGAGTAATTTATTTATAATTCCTTTCTATGTAGTTTTTAAGGTTTCATATCCAAAGAGCAACCAATGAAACCCTCGTCCGTTCGTCCGTCCATCCGTCTGTCTGTCAGCGGGCTGTATCTCAAGAACCGTAATAGGTAGGCAGTTGAAATTTTCGCAGATTGTGTATTTCTATTTTTTTTTTTACTATTGATAGGCACGCGTTTGACCACTATCTCACCTGATGGTAAGCGATGATGGGGTCGAAGATGGAGCACGCTTGCCTAGAAGTAACCTATTCACTCTTGACTTAAAGACTCCCAGGTTGTAGCTATCAGGAAACACAGATTGCCGCTATAGCAACAAATAACAAACCTGGGAGTCTTTAAATCAACAGTGAATAGGTTACTTCTAGGCAAGCGTGCTCCATCTTCGACCACATCATCGCTTACCATCAGGTGAGACAGTGGTCAAACGCGAGCCTATCAATAGTAAAAAAATAAAAAATGTTTATGCTGGGACCCTTCGTGTGAGAGTCCGACTCGCACTTGACCGGTTTTTTGCTATCCGGTTAGGTTTTGAATCATAATTTTGTAGTCGTATTTCAATCATGCATTGAATGAAAATAATGTTTCTTTTTCCAGTTTTCTGAAATTTCTACCTACATGATAAAATATTTAACATGTAGTTTTCATTCGACTGGTGTCATTCAACGTCGACAATACTGACATCTAAAGGCAAGACGTCTTCATTAAGGCTTGTATACATGCCAATGACCTTGTGCATATAAACGGAGCTAACTACTCCTCTACGCGCCACTCCGCTACCCGCATTTTAAATTTATTATAAAAAAATAACGCATATTTTAAAAAAGTAACAAAACCGTTTTTGTTTCGTTTGTATTGCAAAGCAGTAGATATTTTTTTTTTGACTTTTATTAAAAAATGATGTAGGAAAATGGTTTCATCTCAACGATTTGGAGGTGATTTGGTGATCTTTTGTAATACCGATACATAAATTCTGGCTAAACCAAGTAACGTATCATATCATGTAGATTACTACCTATTTTTTTCAGATGTAATTTCTCAGTAAATTCCGACGAAAGGTTGCTTCATCTGCACGCTGTTTTTAAGCATTTCTCGAGAGAGCAGCCTTAACGTTTTAAGCGACCCAGCCCGTGAAATCCAATTTTCTGAAGTAGGTTATCGTCATCACATCATTTCAGCCAGTCGCCGTCCACTGCTGAACATATGCCTCCCCCAAAGACCGCCAACTATCCCGCTATTGAGCAATCCGCATCTATCCGCTGCCAGCCACCTTCTTTAAATCAAGAATTGAAGTAGGTTATGTTTGCAATGCACTCGGAGTGAAAGAGTTGAGGAATTACAGTGGTTGGGAAAAGGGGTGGCCGTCATATCCTAAAAAACTGTGGCCCAGGAACTGTGTCCCAGCAGTGGGAATCAATCAATCAGTCAATCTTTATTTGTCATCATCATCATCGTCATAACAGCCGAAAGACGTCCACTTCTGGACATAGGCCTCCCCCAATCGATCGGCGGGTTTGCGATCGCAGTGTATGGTGTTGCGTTTTACAGAGAACGCTGCTGCTCATTCTCTGTTGAGTCCCTTAGTCGCCTCTTACGACACCCACAGGAAGTGATGGGATGGTATCATTCTTTTAAGGCACCACACGGCACCGGCCGACACCATACGGCACCATCTTTAAATTTGTGAACACAGGTATTACAATAAAGGTTTTATGTAAATATTTTAGTCGAGCTCTTTGTCCTACCAATGAAATTGGTGTACAAATATATTTAGCTTTTAGCAATAAATTTGAATTTAAACAATACAAGGTCAAGTTCGAGCAAACAATGTCAATTAAATGTATTACAAATTAATTAAGCATAAATTATAATTCATTTTTTACATGTATGTCAATGGTAAATTATATTAAATGTCATATTTTATCATATTGTAAATAATGTTAACTAAATGTATTATCATTATTTAATTAATCAATTATGATTCATTTTTACATGCATGTCAATGGTAACGGTAGTGCCATATTTTATCATTTAAAAATTCTTCACTAGAGTAATACGTCTTATCTACTACAAATGAATAAATTTTCTTTTGAATTTGCGGACATTATATTCACCCCTTATACATTTTGGTAATTTATTATAGACCTATTATTGAACCATTACAAAAATACTGTTTGTGTATAGTGCAGTACTAGATCCGATTGTTGGGAACGTCACCTAGGTACAGGTATGTTATCAGTGGTAAGCACATGCCTCCAACAGTAGGGTAGGTTAGGCAATGATTCCTGTTGCCAACCTGGCCAAATGACCTATCCTATAAATTAAGAATCTCGGCCATACGAATATATTTTTATAATAAAAAACTACATTTCTATATTTATCAGTCCATTAGTGAGTTATTAACTGGAGAAGCACTTATCTGAATGACGTGATTTTGGTTTTAATTCGTAGATAATGTTATCTTGTTGGGTTAAAGAAGATAATGTACCTCTACATATAGGTAGTAAGTAGTCCACCCGAGCGCAGCTCAGAGCACAGCTAGTCGTCATGAGGTATATAAACATAAGATAAGTTCTAGAAAAAAAAAACTGGCCAAGTGCGAGTCGGACTCGCGTGCAAAGGGTTCCGAACGAATTTTTTTAACATGTTATTTTAACACTACAGACTTCTAATAGGCTTTCCTGTGAACTTAGGGTAAAGATCTATTATCTCTTTTTTTTCAAAACTCTAGGATCAGAAGTTTCGGAGATAAGGGGGGGGGGTATGGTCATTTTTCGTCTAATTTCTTGAATAACTTCTAAACCATTTAATTTAAAATTATGAAAAAAATATAATTTAAACCCTCACAGTAAGCCCTTTCATTTGATATATCACACGATATTGTTCAAAAACCTTTTTTTTTAATTTTCTAGTTTGACCCCCAAAAGTGACCTCCATACTAAAAATTTAACGATTTACGTAACGTTGGGTCCGTACGTTTGGGTCATAGAAGTCCATATGTGTACCAAATTTTAGTAGAATCGGTCCGGTGGATCCAGAGAAAACTGGCTGTGACAGACGGACAGACAGATAGACAGACACCCGAGTGATTATATAAGGGTTTCGTTTTTTTTTCGGAACCCTAAAAAACAGCTGTTTCCTACATTTTGTTGAGCTATGCGAATAAAAGTTCTGTAGCGTGCCGAAAGACGCTGGGTTGGAAGGCGTCACACAAGGTGGACCGATGACCTGCTGAGGGTCGCCGATGGATGCGAGACGCACAGGACCGGTTGTCGCGACACTTGGGGGAGGCCTATGTCCAGCCGTGGCTGTCTTTCGGCTGGCATATGATGATAATGATGCGAATAAAAATATACAAAAAACAGCTGGTCTTTTTCTTTTTTAGGGTTCCATACCAAAGTGGTAAAAAGGAACCCTTATGGTGTGACTAAGTCTGTCCGTCTATCACAGCTTAATATCTCAAGAACTACTACTTGAGTTTTGAGAAAAATCTGAAATTATTCTATGTGATAGAAGTTTATGTAAAGATTACAGGAAAAATAAAACGATATCTGTAAATAGCACACTTTTTTTATTCATTCTCATTTCTCTGACGAATAGAGGCCTCGCCGATGAAAATTTAAAAACATTTCATATTTTATATGGTGGTACGGACCCTCGGTGCGCGAGACTAACTCGCTCTTTACCGGTTTTTTAGAATTATAGTATTGGATTGTGGAGTTTGTACCTACAGGTAGTTCCATTAGCTCCACTATCTAATAGCTTGGTAGCACTATACCCCGGAGCAAGAATGTTGTCAGATTTTCGGGCTTCCGAGAAAAATCGGAAATTTTTCTATGTGATAGAAGTTTATATAAAGATTACAGGAAAAATAAAACGATATCTTTAAATATCACACTTTTTCAGAAATCATCAATAATAATTACATTATTTCCACTAGCGGTCAAGAGATGGCGCTGATCTAAAACTGCGATTTACACCGGGATGTTACAATTCTCTGACGAATAGAGGCCTCACCGATGAAAATTTAAAAATATTTCATGTACGGACCCGCGGTGAGCGAGTCCGACTCGCTCTTGACCGGTTTTTAGGAAAAGTATTGGATTGTGGAGGTCGAACCTATAGGTAGTCCCATTACCTCCACTACCTAGTAGCTTGGTAGCACGAAACCGAGAAACCGAAATCAAAAAACTTATGAAATTTGTCTGATATTCGTCTGAACATAGCGGTAAAAACGGACTGTTTTTTCTGGTTCTTGGATTGTATAATTCTTTAAGGAAATTGTGTTTTGGAAAAAAAGAAAATGACAGAGGCACGGATTAATTTGATCTAGTTTTTTTTTAAATCATTGCTCTTGCAGCATTATCCACGAAGAAAACAGCGTAATGTGTTTGTATGGAGAAAGGCTCAAGAGTTACTGACTAGAGTCCCCTCTTAATAAAGTATTTAATATACGATACTGACTATGCTGAAAAATACGAGATTTTCAGATTTGTGTACATTTACAGCCAGACTAAGCAACGAAACTATTTGAAATATTATGACTAAACTCATATTATGATATGACTACTATTTAGCTATCTGTCGAGCACTATTTCAGTCTGAAACTAGTCTGGTGAAACCAAAACATGCCTGAGTTACACCGTAAACAATCATAAAATCTCGTAGAATGAAACATACGACTGTTTCAAGAAATATTTATGTACCTATGTCAGACACAGTTATCGAGGTTATATCAAAAACGATTTAGTTTAATTAAAACACGGGTACCTATTAAAAGAACTAGCTAAACGCTTAGTTGACACTTGGCGTGGCCCAAGGGCTGGCTTTTACCTCGGACAGAGGATAGGCATTGCCATACAAAGTGACAATGCCGTCAGTCTTTTGGGCACTTCCAGTCGACAGCGATGCGGACGAATTTTTTGACGCCATATGACGCCATATGGGGTCATATGGCGTCAAAGCCTCTTACTGGATTATACATCCTTCTCCCGAGCACGTTTGCTCTTGCGAATTTCCACTCAGACCGACCGATTAAGGTAACAAAGAGGTGGGAACTCTGTTCCTCGTCAGTGTTCACTCCGACCAGCCAATAAAGGCAAGCCGGAGATGAAGAACAAGACTTCTCCCGGGAGATCAGGTCCGTGGGGTCGCTACTGCCCAACAGTTCGCCACAACACTGCCTTGCGGATAGGAGTTTTATTTTCTATTTAAAGTGTATATAGTTTGTTATTTAAATAAATATGTTTATTAACACAGTAAATAAATGCTGTATGAAATGTTCTTTTCGTACAGTTCGCGTCACCGTTGTTTACCCCTCCGAAGTTAGGTTTAAGTCAAGACCGCGCAGGTGCAATCGCGTAAAAAAGTGTTACGTTCGTAGAATCATTTTATTTTATACGTATTTTAATATATGTGTTATATTTGCATTTTAATCACCATTTCGGAGGTAGTGTACATGGTGAGTTTTTTTTAACGTGGTTTCCCCGGTAGGCCTATTCCACGATCTTTCTCCTGTGGAGTTTAGATATCAAATAAAAAAACAAACACAACACACTAAAATATATATATAAGTTTATAGTCAATCAGTCATTAAAGTCATTCACTGTCACTATCGCTTAAAATTTCCGAAACTATTTCCAAAAAAAAAATTGTGGGTCCTTAAAGGCGTTCGTGCTAGGTAATTCCATGTCAGATTCTATTCCATCCGAATCCATCCCATCACTTCTCTCATTCTCAGACTCGTCTTCAGATTCCGAGCTGTTTCCGGTATATATAATTAAATTTTCAGTCATATCATCCACAACGTGGTCACTGACTCTATACTGATCTTAAATTTTTTTGACTTTGTTGCATAAAGCCGCCCATTCTTCTTGCCCCATAAGGTTAACCTTTTCCTCGATCAACTCTTTTATGCGTGACATGTTAAAGTCCACGTTCTTGGCGGCTACATGATGCTTGATAGCCGCCCATGCCATTTCTATGGGGTTAAAAGCCCGTTTGGGATAAATCCATTTTCGGACCCCGCGTGGGCGATTACTACTCTTTGTCCCTTTTAAATCGGAGCTTTTAACCCCTTATCAGATCCATCTGACCATGAAGTGTTTTTTGTATGGAACGAATGGACATACGACTCATCGGTATTAACAATTATTCTTCCTTCATCTCTATACTGTTTAATTTTTCTTAAATATAAAATTCTTTTTAGTCGGATGTCGGTTTTCTCTATAAGAACCTTTCTATTATTTTCCGTTCTCCATTTAAAACCTAAATTTTAAATTATTCTGCTAAGGCTACTTACAGATCCTTTAAAATTTATATCGGCTTGCAACTTAGCACGTAACCGACTTAAAGTTGGCATTTCTTTTTCTGTTACATGAAAATCATGGATACAGCGTCTAATGACCCCTTGGTCGAAATTAACAATTCCAGTAATAGGATTCTGGACTCGCCTTTTTTTCCCGGAGTACGAAAAACGGAAATCATGTCTGTTTTTTTGCCTTCAGCAATAATATTTCTTACAGTGCGTATCGACGTACCTGTTGCTTCAGCAGCGCGTCGTTGCACCTGTGCAACATTATGCACGCCTGTGTCCTTCTCCTTCTGCATATAATTCACCACATTGTGAATTAGTTTTCGCGCCTGACGGCGTAAAACGGTATTCCTTTTAGGCATATCACACAAAAAAACTCACACACAAACCGAGAAACAATAAAACTGACACACAAACCAACCCACAAAAACAAGTAACAAACACAACCAGTAACAATAAAAAGATCACAAAGTAACACAACAAACGCATACACCACAAAAACACAAAAAATAAATGAAATAGTAAAAAACCAAAATAAGTAATTAAAAACAATAACAATGTGTAACACTTTTCGCATCGACAGTCGTATTGCATTGAGCAAGCGAGTCACACGTATGCATCGAACGTATATGAGCGAGTGAGATGCCATTACACCCGCCATCTTGCGCAAACACGCGCATGCGCTATTTACCCGCGCATGCGCTGTTCTATGTTTGTTGTCAAATTGACATTCTGCGCAATTGATTGCGACGTACTTCGCGGAGGTAAACTTGCGTGACGGGAACTGTAAGTATGTATGCAGGTGTAAGATTGCACCCGGGTCGACGGCGCGCTGTGTTCCACGCGCGCCTCAAGGAGCTGTCGGCATAAAGGACGGGGTCCGCTAGGGCCAGTGCCTGCCGGGGTTGCGGGATTTGTTCGAGAGAGTCGCCGCGGATGGGTTTTAGTCAGTAAGAGTCTGACACTCCCTTCTGCTTCACCCAGAGCGGGAGGAGTCATTTGATGATTTCCCATCATTAAAAAAAAGGTGTAAGATTGCAAGACCATCCTTGCATTGTATAAACTCAATCTTTTTGGCATGGTATAATTTCACTCATTAATTATTTCAAAACGAATGTTACCATGATCTTGTAAACACTGATTTAAAAGAGTGTCCATTGAAGTTTCTTGCACGTTCTTCTCCATAGATCAACTCTTTGGAACGTGTTACTGCAGCGCTGGAGATAGCGTCAGTGACTGTGTTTAGCTGCAAAACAACTTGTTGCTCTTGTCACTAGCACGGCAGAACTAGCTTCATCTATTTGACTGACAGACCTTGACTATTCAAAAGTGCCTGTAACTGTGGTATATTTGAAATAAAGGATTTTGTATTTGTAAATATCGGTACGCCTTGTGGGAGACCTCCCAATTCTGCGGTTGCCATTCTAGAACCTTTCGACCTCATCGACCAGTTCTGAGAGCAATGTGCTTTTAACCGTGAGAGAAATAAGTAGCCAATGATACTAAGCGATTGTGCTACTTTCTAACAGTGAAATATTTTAAACGTCGTAATCGAAACACAAGTATGGGATATCACCAGGAGAAGAAAGGAGTGTCACACTCTTACTGGCTAAAACCCATCCATGTTCCTCCTAATGCCGTTTGCGTTCCTGGGCCACGGTGACTCTTTCGAACAAACTCCGCAACAATCGGAACAAACAGTACTTCCAGAGAAGGCTTCGAACAATAAAACACATTATTTCGCCTCTTTATGCTTAACTAGCTTCCGCCCATGGCTTCACACGCGTGAAAAGTATTTTATTATCCAATAGGAACTTACTATCTTACTAAATCCGTTCAGCCAAGTATCCCGACCTTCAAAAAATTTATAATACTAGCTTTTGCCCGCGACTTCGTACGCTCAAATCCCGTTTCTTCCCGCGACTTCGTACACGCAGATCCCATTTTTTCCCGTTCCCTCTGGAATTTCGGGAAATCCTCTCTTAGTGCTCCCCTGAAACATGCCAATTTTCAGCTGCCATTTTTAGGGTTCCGAACAAAAAGCGGAACCCTTATAGGATCATTCGGGCGTCTGTCTGTCTGTCTGTCCGTCTGTCACAGTCAGTTTTCTCCGGATCCACTGGACCGATTCTGTTGAAATTTGATACACATATGGACTTTTGTGACTCAAACACGGACACGTTACGTAAATGATTAATTTTTTAGTATGTGGGTCACTTTTGGGGGACAAACTAGAAAATTTCAAAAAAAAGTTGTTTGAACAATATTGTGTGACATATCAAATGAAAGGGCTCACTTTGAGGGTTTTAATTATATTTTTTTCATAATTTTAAAATAAATGGTTTTGAAGTTTCTCAACAAATTAGACGAAAAATTACCATTTCCCTTATCTCCGAAACAGCTGAGCCAAAAATTTTGAAAAAAAATGGAGATAATAGATCTTTACCTATAGATTACAGGAAAACCTATAAGAAGTCTATAGCGTTAAAATAACATGTTAAAAAAAAATTCGTTCGGAACCCTTTGCACGCGAGTCCGACTCGCACTTGGCCAGTTTTTTAGTTTCTACGACCAGTCGTTTCGGCTGTGCGTTATCTGTCAGTCAGTCAGTCACTCAGTAACGGAAGAATTTTATATGTTAGGAATGAGTAAGATATTCATTTCGACTTACAGTAGATATTCATGTTTACCAGACAATATTATAGAGGTTGCATCCAAAACTTATTAGCTCTAATAAACACATGTTATAAGATTCCACCTGCTATGTATTTTGACACAAGAACTAAAATCGCTCTTCAGACGACTAATAAAATCCATATCGTGACATTTTTCAGTGCAAATAACACGGTATTCGTTACAAGAATAACAGCGTTCCAAGTTCAAATCTCGGTGACATTTGGCGATGCGCCAGCGCAAGTCGCGTGTCGGCAGCATCTCGGTATTATATCCGTTTAATGCTTTTATATGATGAAGTTTAGTAAAATAAAAATTGAAATGATTTTGCGGAGTATTTTGGGCGTAGTGAGAAGTTTTCCAGTGCGGAAAATAGAAGTGCTTATAAAGGAAAATACGGAAACTCAGCGAATTTTCATTGTATAGTTAGCTTTTAGAAGAAAACCATGTGTAGGCTTTTCTATAAAGTTTTTCTGAGATACATAACTGAACCGAACATATATTTTGGGTTCGTTAGGCGGACACGAACTCAGCGGGCAAGGAGAGGCGCGGCGGCGGCGCGGCGGCGGCGCGGCCGGATGCGATTGACGCGACCAGCGTTGCAGCGGCGCGTAATTTCAAAATTAATCTGCCTAGCCTTTTCCCCAATTGTATCTCAACACTAACTGTTGCCGCGACTGCGTATGCGCGTATCCCTTTTTTTCCTGGGCCCCAGGCACACGCACTTGTGCTTGAACCCAGTGCCCCAGAAGGGTGCTGTCCAGCTTGTGGCTGAGCAGGTTCTGGATGGTGTTGGCGCTCCCACGCGTGCGGAACATCAGCTAGGCGATTCGGCGCCGCCGTACAGTGTGAAACCCATCTGTATGCGCGTGTGCATACATCGCAGACGCACTACAATAGCGTGGGAGCCCCACCAGCACCCCCGATTTAGCCCCGAGCTCCTGTAAATACTGCTCCTGCTAATGGAAAATTAGACATTTTTTGACATTGTTGTTCATAAAATGGGTGGAGTTGTGACATCTTTCCACAAATGCAGACAATTGGTTCATGTATATAGCTGGCCCATTTAAATATCTGAATGAAGCATTCTCTATTTTTAACGGACTTCCAAAAAAGGAGGAGGTTCTCAATTCGGTGGGTATTTTTTTTATGTATGTACACCGATTACTCCGAGGTTTCTAATCCGATTTCTGTGATTATTTTTTTAGCATACTTGCCATTTGGTCCCATAAAAATTTGATTCAGTTTGGTTCAGTGATTTTTATTTTATGAGCAGTTTTGCTTATTTCAATTTCTGCGTTGACGAAGATGTCGTCCAAGTATCGCCACTTAAAAGTGAAAATTAAAAAACTTTTTGCAAAAAAATATAACCGACTTCCAAAAAAAAAACACTACAAAGAATAACGTAACCTTAATTTTGGAAGTCGGTGTTAAAAACAAAGAAAAAAAAAAACCAAAAACACCAACTTCCGAAATTAAGGTTATTTTATTCTTTGTAGTGTTTTTCTAGAAGAAGATTCTCTGCTCCTGAAGCGATTTTACTGAAGTTTAAACAGCTTATAATCAAAGACATCTAATCCTATCCAATCTAATTCTCGAAAACATAGATTACTTTGACGTCCAGCTGAAACGTTATTGACCTTATACATAAATATAAAATCTCGATATCTCGCGAGGTCTGCAGCCAATTTATAAAACTATGAGATACATATTCTAGACTGATCCTTGAGCATCGTGTATGAAAAGGTCACAGTGGTCCCTCGACGCTGCTCCGATCTTGATCGTTGCAACTTGAGCTAGCAGTTTGTGTCTTATGAGCGATAGTTTTAGTAAAAGCTATGAAAAACGAAATAAAAATGGCGCATGGCATATGTTTTCATCAGTATATATGGGAATAGAATCCATTTATGTTCATAATACTTATCTATTTCTAGACTAGCAATACCCAGGTTTGCGGATTTTTTTCCAAAGTTGCGGAATTCATTCGAAACAGTCACCGCGGCCCTGGAACACAAAGGGCGTTAGGAGGAAAATGGATGGGTTTTAGTCAGTACCTAAGAGTCTGACACTCCCTTCTGCTCCGCCCGGAGCGGGAGGATTCATTTGATGATTTCCCATTCCAAAACAAGACTTACAATGCAGTTTGGATGTATTTTATATGTATCTTTTCTGTAACTTATATGGTGTACATAATAAAGAGTATTCTATTCTATTCTATTGATATAACTGCATCAGAACTGCCATCTAACTCTCTTAGAACTGCACAACAACAGCTGCCAATGCAGTCGTCGTGACATTGGCCAGTTGTTATAATACAATCTTTTCTTTTAGAATGTTGATCCTTCGATAATAATTATGGAGGGGGAGATTAGCCAAAAGGAATTAGGAGGAACGCGGATGGGTTTTAGTCAATACCTAAGAGACTACCAATCCCCAGAGCGGGAGGAGTCATTTGATGATTTCCCATTCTTAAAAAAGGGGAGATTAGCAAACTCTATGTATGTGTATATCCTCCTTTCCAGCTGCATGCAATGGTGTTCAATTATTGTTAAAGTAAGAAGCCAATGTTATGATTGTGTCCTACTATTCCCCAGTCTTTGTCAACCGACCTACAACATGCATTAGTATCAGTAGCGTAGCTAGCATGGGTGACACCCGGGGCGGATAATGTGGTGTCACCCCACAAATGAACCCCCCCCCAAATAATTCTTAGTTGCACCTTTGGCCTTTCGTTCTGGTGACGGCAATCGCAAGCCATTTTACGAAAGGGGTGAAGGTGTGCCATTTGCGCTGAAGGTTTTTATTTTCAGGAATGCGCTCGAGAAAAAAGAGAGTGTAGAAAGTAAAAGCGAGCGAAGAGAGAAATTTTTGCACCTAATCTCGGAAGGGTTTTATTGTATTTTGAACATTCATACCGAAATTTTAGTTTTTGTTGATTTATATAGAAAACTCAGAAAGTCAGAGAGTGCAAAATGCAAGAGCGAGCGAAGCGAGCTCAAAAATTTTTGCACCCCACTACTCCCGACAGGTTTCATTGCGTCAAACGTTCAGGGGTGCCACCTGATAGTGATAAAACCAGTCAACGAGCGGTTGGGTGTCACCCAGTGCGCGCCGCACCCCCGCCCCCCGCCCTCGCTACACTACTGATTAGTATTGCATCTTTTGACGTAAGTAGTCGTCTATCCAAGTTGAAAGTGAAAAAACTGGCCAAGTGCGAGTCGCACACGAAGGGTTCCGTACCATAAACCTTATTTTTTATTATTTGTTGTTACAGCGGCAATAGAAATACACAATCAGTGAAAATTTCAACTGTCTACCTATTACGGTTCTTGAGATACAGCTCGCTGACAGACACACGGACAGACGGATGGACGGACGGACGGACAGACAGCGGAGGCATTAGGGTTCCGTGAGTTAGTCTTTGGGTACGGAACCCTAAAAATGTGAGTAAATTGCATAACGCAATAACTTATTTATAGCCTGATATTTTATGGCATCCTATCGCAAGGCTTCGCGGTGCGTTTTCAGTCGAGGTCAATCGCTTGTTCTTATTCTATGACTATCTCTAATATAAAAATCTCGTGTCACAGTCACGGTGTTTGTTACCGAACTCCTCCGAAAGGGCTCTACAGATTTTCATGAAATTTTGTGTGTATATTCAGTAGGTATGAGAATAGGTGGTAAGCTTTTTTTTTATATGGCAAAACAACGTTTGCCGAGTCAGCTAGTAATATTATATGCATCACGCAGTTTGAGATATGTTTTCAACAACATGCTTCTGTTGCAAATGTTATGTCAGAATTTATTGGTCTAGGGACCTGTACAAGTATCCTCTTCTGCGATATCAGCGATGAATTTATTGAAGTTTTTAACGAAATGCATGTTTCAGTTGAGATTTTACCGTCCTTTTATTGTTATGTGTCTGCAGTTTCTGTACTTGGATATAAAATTGTAATAAAAATATTATCATGTCCTTTATGAGGTACTAAAACGTTGTTTTAAGTATTTCGTGGCGTTTACGTGAACATTCAGTTTTAGGTATTAAGTTATTGAGATGTTGCATGATTGATTTCTGGGATAAAGAAAAAAAAAGTACAATCGACTTGTAAATAAAAACGCTACAAAGTATAAAATAACTTTCATTTGAACTACCACTATTACACACACTACTAACTACTTACATTACTTATTACTTCCATTGTAACTTAGTCTTAAGTTTTACTACCAGTTGAGTCGTGTTACTCGAATAATAAAAATTCTATTCTATTCTATTTGGGAAGTCGGTGTTTTTGGGTTTGTTTCTTGACACCGACTTCCGAAATCAAAAGAGAGATTTTGCTTTAAAAGTTGCCCATGTTTTATTGTTTATTTAAAGAACTAGCTAAACGTTTAGTTGACACTTCGCGTGACCCAAGGGCTGGCTTTTACCTCGGACAGAGGATAAGCATTGCCATACAACGTGGCAATGCCGCCAGTCTTTTGGGCTCACTTCCAGTCGACAGCGATGCGGACGAATTTTTTGACGCCATGTTATAGTAAGGAGTTTTATTTTGTATTATAATTGTAAATAGTTTGTTATTTAAATAAATTTAATTGATTGCGTTTAGAACAGTACAAGAAGATTATAATAATTAAAAACAATTCTAACTTGAACTTCCGAAATTAAAGTTATTTTATACTTTGTGGTGTCTAAAGGATTGTTTTTTTTTGTAAAAAGGTTTTATTTTTCACTTTTTAGTACTTGAACGACGCGACGTCATCGTCTACGCAGAAATCACATCATTAGTAAGCAAAAATGCTCATAAAATAAAAACTACTGAGCGAAACTGAATTATTTTTTTACAGTACCGAATGGCAAAAAAGAATCACAGAAATCAGATCCGAAACCTCGGAGTAATCGGTGTACATACATAAAAAAATACCCACCGAATTGAGAACCTCCTCCTTTTTTGAAAGCGGTTAAGAAGGTCTTTTTCTGGAACTAGGTATATTCTGTTAATATTTCCTTGATTTCTTATGGTTTTTGGAACGAAGTTCCTTATCGCGCGTTGTGAAAGGGGGCTAGACGGAAAAATTTCTCACGAAAAGTTGTAACGACACTTTTTGCTATAGTTGTAAGCCGTGCGACGTGCGCGTGTTTCTCTGTCTGTCTCTCTCTCTCTCATAGAAAGCAAGCCATTTATTTTCGTTTCGTCTTTCTATTTCTGTTTACATTATATTTGTAAGGTAGGCAGGGTAGGTGGGTAAGCAGGGTAGGCAGAATAGGCAGGGTAGGCAGAATAGGCAGGGTAGGCAGAATAGGCAGGGTAGGCAGAATACGCAGGGTAGGCAGGGTAGGCAGGGTAGGCAGGGTAGGCAGAATAGGCTGAATAGGCAGAATAGGCAGAATGGGCAGAATAGGCAGACGAGGCAGAATAGGCAGAATAGGCGGAATAGGCAGAATAGGCAGGGTAGACAGAATAGGCAGTGTAGACAGAATAGGCAGGGTAGGCAGCGTAGGCAGGGTAGGCAGGGTAGGCAGGGTAGGCAGGGTAGGCAGGGTAGGCAGGGTAGGCAGGGTAGGCAGGGTAGGCAGCGTAGGCAGGGTAGGCAGGGTAGGTAGGGTGGGTTGAGTCTAAAATTGAGCCTACTGATTAAGTTTATATTACATTATATTTGTTAATAATAAAATTACAATTCCTTCACTAATTACTTCTCCGAACTTCGTTCCATCCGGGTGTTCCTTGACACCTCTCAAGTTTTTTTTATTCAATAATATAAATAACTAGCTCTTCGCCTGCGACTTCGTCCACGCTGCTATTTTCTTAAAGAACTGTAGCGGCATCTACCCAACTAGTAGCGAACTACTACGTCAAAATCCTGCATCGCGCAAACAGAGTTTACCGTGCGATTTGAACATATACATCAGCCCGAATATCAATTTTCGGGCAGTTGCCCGCCTGGCAGAACAACCGTCCGGTCTTAGGTTCCTCCCTTTAAAATGGAGGTGTGCGGGACTTTACTCATCTGTTCCGCATACCCTCCAAATATCACTATTTTTTTTCCAAACAAATTATATACTAAAACCTTCCTCGAGGACCACTCTGTCCATTGGTGAAAACAGCATAAAAATCTGTGCAGGAGTTTTTGAGTTTATCGCGAACATACACAGATAGACGGACAGACGCGGCAAAGGACTTTGTTTTATAATATGTAGTGATAGTGATAGAGGTAAAATCGAGGGTAATGAAGGGGTTCATTATCCTCGATTTTGTAAACCATGGAATCTACATAACATTTTACAATACTTTGTATAGTTAAAAAAAAAAAACTTTGTACCTCATCTGCCAGATTAGTTCATCTTTATGCACAAATATATGTAGATTAAGATCTGTAATAGCTTAAGTTCTAATCCTTACTTCCTTACTTAATATTATAAACTAGCTGACCCGCGCAACTTCGCCTGCGTCACAATTTTCATTACTGCTCCGCTCCTCTTGGTCTTAGCGTGATGATATATAGCCTATAGCCTTCCTCGATAAATGGGCTATCTAACACTGAAAGATTTTTTCAAATCGGACCAGTAGTTCCTGAGATTAGCGCGTTCAAGCAAACAAACAAACAAACTCTTCAGCTTTATATATTAGTATAGATAGATGCGAAAGTAACTCTGTCTGTCTGTCTGTCTGTCGCGCTTTCACGCCAAAACTACTGAACCGATTTAAATGAAATTTGGTACAGAGGTAGTTTAGAGCCTGAGAAAGGACATAGGCTTTTTATCCCGGGAGTATGTTCCCTAGGAACCACGCGGGCGAAGCCGCTGGTAAGAAATATAGGTAAAATTATAAAACAATCCAGCTGTTTCAGAGACCGACATTATTGTCAGCTACTCCGTTTTCGTTTCAAATCGAATCGGTCTCGAACTCAAATACCCACCGAATTGAGAATCTCACCTAACCAGAGGTTAAAAATATCGACTCATGACTAAAACTATGTATGTCTGCAGTATCAAACCATGGAAGATTTTTACGTCACTGTCAACTAGATAATCTGCGTAAGAACTGCACCCATTCACTGAACGAATGGAAGAATTGTAGCACCGGTCCTAGCATCCGTTTCCTTGTTAGCTGAGTGAGAAATTGTTTTATAATTCGTACACTGTAGCATTGAATATGAATGTCAAGTCTCCCACAAATTGGCTGAGTAATCGCTTGGAAACATACTGGCTAGAAACAACGGCGTGAATGCTGCGTTTTCTGTTTTTCACCGACTTCTAAAAAAGAAGGTGGTTCTCAATTCGACAGCGTATATATATATACTTTATGTGTGTTCGCGGATAACTTCGTCGTTTATGATCCGATTTCGATGAATCTTTTTTTATATGAAAGAGTATGCTTCCGAGATAGTCCCATTGCCACCACATCAGGATCTGATAGTGGAAACCCTGAGAAATCGAGGGCAACTCTCGAAAATTGTAGGCACGCATGTGGTAATAACTTAATATTCGTGCGTGTATCGGGTGATACTACAAAAGGATGAAGGTTTGGATCAGACCTGATGATGGAAACGACAGAGAGTCAAGGGAACTTCACATCGGTATGTAGGAACTACCAAGTGTTTGGGCTTATTTCATTCGTATTGACGAGACCTTTACACCGAAAGCACTTACTTACACGTAAGTTTTATTTTCATAACATAACATCACGCCGGTACGCTGTGAATGGGTACGCAGGTACCACTAAAAAGTGAAAAATAAAAAAAAACTTTTTTACAAAAAATTTAACTGACTTCCAAAAAAAAACACTACAAAGTATAAAATAACTTTAATTTCGGAAGTCGGTATCAAAAAATAAAATAACTAAAAACACCGACTTCCGAAATTAAAGTTATTTTATACTTTGTAGTGTCTTGTTTTGGAAGTCGGTTACATTTTTAAAAAACCGGCCAAGTGCGAGTCGGACGGTAGTATTAGACGGTATTACTTGCCTTTCATAGTTCTAGGTCAACGGGATATACCCTATACATTTTGGTTCCCTTCAGAGAACCGAAACAAACGTTTTTTGCGGCATAAACGGCCGTATCTTTTTTATACGTTAACTTAGAAGTTTGTTTTTCTTTTCACAGCTTCAAGGGACTGTAGACCGGAGTATATGGTTTTAATTTCAACTCGATACCTCCACGCGTTCCCGAGATAAATGGTCTTGACGGAAAGACGGACGTGCGGACGGACGGGTGGCCGGACGGACAACAAAGTGATCCTATAAGCGTTCCGTTTTAAGTTACGGAACCCTAAAAAGGTTGGGGTATGTTCGTCCCATAGAAGACGCTTTGTTGATCAGTCTAAATATTGTCACTGTTTACTGATAAATATTGACGGCCCTCAAGTTTGTTACGCCATTTTTCTTCCCTGCTAAAACATTAGGAAGTGGCAATAGGCAGGCCTAATTTGAGTAAATACTCTTAGACAAAGTTTTATCTATATATATATAAATGAATTGCTGTTCGTTAGTCTCGCTAAAACTCGAGAACGGCTGGACCGATTTTAATAATTCTTTTTTTGTTGGATTCGTCAAAATACAGGGAAGGTTTAAAAGCAAAAAAAAATGGGTAGGTAGATAGGGTAGGTAGGTAGGTAGGTAGGGTAGGTAGGTAGGTAGGGTAGGCAGGGTAGGAGTAGGGTAGGAGTAGGGTAGGAGAAGGGTAGGAGTAGGGTAGGAGTAGGGTAGGAGTAGGGTAGGAGTAGGGTAGGAGTAGGGTAGGAGTAGGGTAGGAGTAGGGTAGGAGTAGGGTAGGAGTAGGGTAGGAGTAGGGTAGGAGTAGGGTAGGAGTAGGGTAGGAGTAGGGTAGGAGTAGGGTAGGAGTAGGGTAGGAGTAGGGTAGGAGTAGGGTAGGAGTAGGGTAGGAGTAGGGTAGGAGTAGGGTAGGAGTAGGGTAGGAGTAGGGTAGGAGTAGGGTAGGAGTAGGGTAGGAGTAGGGTAGGAGTAGGGTAGGAGTAGGGTAGGAGTAGGGTAGGAGTAGGGTAGGAGTAGGGTAGGAGTAGGGTAGGAGTAGGGTAGGAGTAGGGTAGGAGTAGGGTAGGAGTAGGGTAGGAGTAGGGTAGGAGTAGGGTAGGAGTAGGGTAGGAGTAGGGTAGGAGTAGGGTAGGAGTAGGGTAGGAGTAGGGTAGGAGTAGGGTAGGAGTAGGGTAGGAGTAGGGTAGGAGTAGGGTAGGAGTAGCGTAGGAGTAGCGTAGGAGTAGCGTAGGAGTAGGGTAGGAGTAGGGTAGGAGTAGCGTAGGAGTAGCGTAGGAGTAGCGTAGGAGTAGGGTAGGAGTAGGGTAGGAGTAGGGTAGGAGTAGGGTAGGAGTAGGGTAGGAGTAGGGTAGGAGTAGGGTAGGAGTAGGGTAGGAGTAGGGTAGGAGTAGGGTAGGAGTAGGGTAGGAGTAGGGTAGGAGTAGGGTAGGAGTAGGGTAGGAGTAGGGTAGGAGTAGGGTAGGAGTAGGGTAGGAGTAGGGTAGGAGTAGGGTAGGAGTAGGGTAGGAGTAGGGTAGGAGTAGGGTAGGAGTAGGGTAGGAGTAGGGTAGGAGTAGGGTAGGAGTAGGGTAGGAGTAGGGTAGGAGTAGGGTAGGAGTAGGGTAGGAGTAGGGTAGGAGTAGGGTAGGAGTAGGGTAGGAGTAGGGTAGGAGTAGGGTAGGAGTAGGGTAGGAGTAGGGTAGGAGTAGGGTAGGAGTAGGGTAGGAGTAGGGTAGGAGTAGGGTAGGAGTAGGGTAGGAGTAGGGTAGGAGTAGGGTAGGAGTAGGGTAGGAGTAGGGTAGGAGTAGGGTAGGAGTAGGGTAGGAGTAGGGTAGGAGTAGGGTAGGAGTAGGGTAGGAGTAGGGTAGGAGTAGGGTAGGAGTAGGGTAGGAGTAGGGTAGGAGTAGGGTAGGAGTAGGGTAGGAGTAGGGTAGGAGTAGGGTAGGAGTAGGGTAGGAGTAGGGTAGGAGTAGGGTAGGAGTAGGGTAGGAGTAGGGTAGGAGTAGGGTAGGAGTAGGGTAGGAGTAGGGTAGGAGTAGGGTAGGAGTAGGGTAGGAGTAGGGTAGGAGTAGGGTAGGAGTAGGGTAGGAGTAGGGTAGGAGTAGGGTAGGAGTAGGGTAGGAGTAGGGTAGGAGTAGGGTAGGAGTAGGGTAGGAGTAGGGTAGGAGTAGGGTAGGAGTAGGGTAGGAGTAGGGTAGGAGTAGGGTAGGAGTAGGGTAGGAGTAGGGTAGGAGTAGGGTAGGAGTAGGGTAGGAGTAGGGTAGGAGTAGGGTAGGAGTAGGGTAGGAGTAGGGTAGGAGTAGGGTAGGAGTAGGGTAGGAGTAGGGTAGGAGTAGGGTAGGAGTAGGGTAGGAGTAGGGTAGGAGTAGGGTAGGAGTAGGGTAGGAGTAGGGTAGGAGTAGGGTAGGAGTAGGGTAGGAGTAGGGTAGGAGTAGGGTAGGAGTAGGGTAGGAGTAGGGTAGGAGTAGGGTAGGAGTAGGGTAGGAGTAGGGTAGGAGTAGGGTAGGAGTAGGGTAGGAGTAGGGTAGGAGTAGGGTAGGAGTAGGGTAGGAGTAGGGTAGGAGTAGGGTAGGAGTAGGGTAGGAGTAGGGTAGGAGTAGGGTAGGAGTAGGGTAGGAGTAGGGTAGGAGTAGCGTAGGAGTAGCGTAGGAGTAGGGTAGGAGTAGGGTAGGAGTAGGGTAGGAGTAGCGTAGGAGTAGCGTAGGAGTAGGGTAGGAGTAGGGTAGGAGTAGGGTAGGAGTAGGGTAGGAGTAGGGTAGGAGTAGGGTAGGAGTAGGGTAGGAGTAGGGTAGGAGTAGGGTAGGAGTAGGGTAGGAGTAGGGTAGGAGTAGGGTAGGAGTAGGGTAGGCGTAGGGTAGGAGTAGGGTAGGAGTAGGGTAGGAGTAGGGTAGGAGTAGGGTAGGAGTAGGGTAGGAGTAGGGTAGAAGTAGGGTAGGAGTAGGGTAGGAGTAGGGTAGGAGTAGGGTAGGAGTAGGGTAGGAGTAGGGTAGGAGTAGGGTAGGAGTAGGGTAGGAGTAGGGTAGGAGTAGGGTAGGAGTAGGGTAGGAGTAGGGTAGGAGTAGGGTAGGAGTAGGGTAGGAGTAGGGTAGGAGTAGGGTAGGAGTAGGGTAGGAGTAGGGTAGGAGTAGGGTAGGAGTAGGGTAGGAGTAGGGTAGGAGTAGGGTAGGAGTAGGGTAGGAGTAGGGTAGGAGTAGGGTAGGAGTAGGGTAGGAGTAGGGTAGGAGTAGGGTAGGAGTAGGGTAGGAGTAGGGTAGGAGTAGGGTAGGAGTAGGGTAGGAGTAGGGTAGGAGTAGGGTAGGAGTAGGGTAGGAGTAGGGTAGGAGTAGGGTAGGAGTAGGGTAGGAGTAGGGTAGGAGTAGCGTAGGAGTAGGGTAGGAGTAGGGTAGGAGTAGGGTAGGAGTAGCGTAGGAGTAGCGTAGGAGTAGGGTAGGAGTAGCGTAGGAGTAGCGTAGGAGTAGCGTAGGAGTAGGGTAGGAGTAGGGTAGGAGTAGGGTAGGAGTAGGGTAGGAGTAGGGTAGGAGTAGGGTAGGAGTAGGGTAGGAGTAGGGTAGGAGTAGGGTAGGAGTAGGGTAGGAGTAGGGTAGGAGTAGGGTAGGAGTAGGGTAGGAGTAGGGTAGGAGTAGGGTAGGAGTAGGGTAGGAGTAGGGTAGGAGTAGGGTAGGAGTAGGGTAGGAGTAGGGTAGGAGTAGGGTAGGAGTAGGGTAGGAGTAGGGTAGGAGTAGGGTAGGAGTAGGGTAGGAGTAGGGTAGGAGTAGGGTAGGAGTAGGGTAGGAGTAGGGTAGGAGTAGGGTAGGAGTAGGGTAGGAGTAGGGTAGGAGTAGGGTAGGAGTAGGGTAGGAGTAGGGTAGGAGTAGGGTAGGAGTAGGGTAGGAGTAGGGTAGGAGTAGGGTAGGAGTAGGGTAGGAGTAGGGTAGGAGTAAGGTAGGAGTTATATTATAGATGAAAATTGTGACGCAGACGAAGTTGTGGGGGTCAGCTAGTTTTCTAATAATAACTAAAATTAACAAATGCACTAAACTAAACAAAATAAAATATAGCGTCAAAAAATTCGTCCTCAACGCTGTCAGCTGGTAATAATATGTCCAAGAGACCGGCGGCATTGCCACGTTTTTTTTTTTTTTCATGGCAATCCTTAATTTCTGCCCAAAGTGAAAGCCAGCTCTTGGGTCACGGGATGTGTCAACCAGCCGTTTCGAAATTTCTTTGAAAAATACCTTTTGATTTTGAATTCTGACAGTGGCTGCGATAGCCAAAACTTATAAGTACTTAGCGTATTTACGTGGGCTTGAATATTGTTATGTATCCCTGAGGGCAAATTATACAATTTTTTAAGCACTAGCGTTGCTTAAAAATTTGCGTCGCGGTCTGTCAAATATGTATGGAAATTGAGGTTTTCTTGACAGATTGCGATATAGTAGAAAGATAACTCTATTAGGTTAGGTACTGGCCAGAACTTCCACCGGCCTCGTCACTCTTGAGACCATCCGGCCAGTGCTCGACCGGTGGCTCGGGAGAAGGCACGGCTCGTTGTCATCGTTTCGTGTGACGCAGGTCCTCTCGGGGCATGGCTGCTTCGGGAGGTTCCTGTGTCGCATAGGCAGGGAGCCGGACGCTCGGTGTCACCACTGCGTCGATTGTCGGGAGGACACGGCGCGTCATACGCTGGCAGAGTGTGCCGCTTGGGAGGAGCCACGCCGTGCCCTCATCTCTGTGGTAGGCAGTGATCTCTCGCTGCCGGTCGTAGTTTCGTGCTATGGTCGACGGCGAGGAGTCCTGGGACGCAGTGGTCTCCTTCTGCGAAACAGTTAGTTCTGCGAAGCAGAAGGAGGCTGTGGAAAGGGAGAGGGAGATCTCGACCTCTATCCCGGCCCGCAGTAGGCGCACCTGGCGTCGGAGGAGGGCATACGGTGCCCTCTTCCGGCCCCCTAACTGGGTACAGGGGCGGCGGACTTGGGGATGTCCGTCGCCCACCATTCATACGGACCCGAGGTGGCGGCATGTGGTGTTCCCGTGCGCCCTTCTTTGACGACGCGGGGGGAGTCAAACACCTCACTCCCCCCGCTGATCCGAGGTGGCCAGCGGAGGCGGGCCGGTACCCGCCGGGGATTACGGAAGTCGCAAGTTCCCGCGATCCCCGACGCAGGTGAGAGATGGAACACCAGGGTGGTTTTAGTCAGTAAGGGTCTGTCAGACTCTTACTGACTAAAACCACCTCATGGAGGACATCCATGAGGATTTCCCTCCGTTAAAACAAAAAAAAGTTACTGGCCAGAAACATATGCGTTTACTCTGCGCTTTCCTTATTCTGTTTTCAAAAACGTTGGAAAACGTTCTTCCTTTAGTGTTGACGTTTTCATAATTAATTATCTATGCAGTTGTCAACTGTTTACGTAGTTATACCCTTTGGTTCTTAGATTAATGAACGATTGTAAACAAAGTCAACTACGTTTAAAGTAGGTTGGAATAACAACGAGAATACGTAAACTAACGTGTTTGATACCTAATAAGGTAAACATTATCAGAATTTATGGTTGTAAGTAATTTTCTTTGAAGTTTTCAGTTCATATACAATGAGTGTTCTCAAATATGTTTATGTATTTTTACTCAAGTATTTCCTGAAGCCACGACACGATAATGTGCTAAACGAAAACAAATTGTATTTTAAACATTTAGCACATTCCGTGACAAATTCCGTATACGCGCAATATTTCTTTATTTATCTGCGTAAATGCTTTGCACACATGGTAAATAATATGAATATAATATGTTTGTTACTATACAGCCTCAGTACCGGTTTTCTTGTAATAAACGTGAAAATGTATATATACTCGCTTTACCACAATAAACTAAGCTAAAAATGTCTCGTATACCTCTCAAGAAAGTCAAGTAAGAAAGTTAAGTATCAAGAATATTAGTGACGGTGGATACACCGTTTTTAATATTCTTGAGACTTCACTCAGCGCTTTATGGCGGAAGAATACCTTTATTAGGGTTCCGAACAAAAAACGGAACCCTTATAGGAGCACTCAGGTGTCTGTTTGTCTATCCGTCTGTCACAGCCAGTTTTCTCCGGATTCACTAAACCGATTCTGTTGGAATTTGGTACACATATGAACTACTGTGACCCAAACACGGACGCTACGTAAATCATTAAATTTTTGTTAGGGGGGTCACTTTTAGGGGTCAAACAAGAAAATTTCAAAAAAACGTTTTTTGAACAATATCGTGTGACATACCAAATGAAAGGGCTGTATTGTGAGGGTTTTAATTGTATTTTTTTCATAATTTTAAAATAAATGGTTTTGAAGTTATTCAAGAAATTAGACAAAAAATGACCATTCCCCCAAGTTATCTGCGAAACTACTGAGCCTAAAATTTTGAAAAAACAGTAGATAATAGATCTTTACCTATATATTACAGGAAAACCAAAAAAACCAAGAAGTCAATAGTGTTAATATAAATAAAATGTAAAAAAAAGTTAAATTCGTTCGGAACCCTTTGCACGCGAGTCTGACTCGCACTTGGCCAGTTTTTTTTTTTAAATTTAAGAATGGGAAATCATCAAATGACTTCTCTAGCTCTGGGCAGAGCAGAAGGGAGTGTCAGACTCTTACTGACTAAAGCCCATCCGTGTTCCTCGTAGCGCCCTTTGCGTTCTGGGCCGCGGTGACTCTTTTGAACAAATTCCGTAACAGCAGAAGAATACTTGACTCAATTAATCTGTTTTCCCAACGTTGGCGGCGGCTTTCAATCTAACCCGATACAATTGAGTACCAGTATTTCGGCATTAATTATTATGGACTAGCTACCCGCCCTGGCTTCGCACGGTTGCAAATGTTTATTTAGCCCAAACTAACAAAGCGAACATCTAATTACCAGAATCAATAATATCGTGGTTCAGGCTGAAATAAAAAGTGCAATAGACAACCGTCAACGACGTCTACTCTGAGTACGTCTACCATGAGTTTTATCAATCTATACTCGCTAGCGACTATAGTTTAAAAAAATGTATGATAACTTTTAAAACACATGTTTCTAATTTTTTGTTGTTAACTAAAGTTTTACTTACAACTTGCTTGCTTGTTAGTTAACAACTTAAACAAATAAATTATAAACCCGATTTTTTAACTACATTCGCTAGCGAGTATATATTGATAAAACTCATGGCAGACGTACAGGTGTCTACCAGTTCGGGACATCTCTACCTCCGTTATAATTATTTAGCTGCGCGACTTACTTTAATTTTGAGATATCTACTAAGATATTCATCCAAACTAAATGGTGTGAAAGGCAATTTTGCTCTAAATTAAACACTCAAGATGACTAACATATTTACTAAGATATGGATTTGTACTATATTGGTGAAAACACTTCTGCAAATGAAGCAGTATTTTATATCAAATTTGAATATCATCAAAATGGTTATTGTGAATGAAGCTATTTGCTTCATCTTTTTGGACTGACCGACCTTGACAATTCAAAAGTGCCTGTAAATGGTTTATTTGAAATATACGATTTGATTTGATTTGATTTGATTTGAGTCAACCATAAAAGATAGACATATGCTATCGAGGACTTTTTCGTAGGTATTGATGTGTTACATGATGAGTACATCGTTTTTTTTCAATAGTTTTCGCAGCGCACGCGATGTAAAGAATTTTTTAGATAATTTTTTGTGAACTCTTCAATAATAATCTTCATATATTAGCCAATTTACACAAAACCTTGATAAATTATATACTTAAATCTTCCTCGAGAACCACTCTATCTATTAAAAAACTCGCATCAAAATCCGTTGCGTAGTTTTAAAGATCTAAGCATACATAGGGACAGACAGTGGGAAGCGAGTTTGTTTTATACTATGTAGTGGTGATGATCACTGATCACCCATCCAAGTACCGACCGCGGCAAGTGTTGTTTAACCTTAAAGATTAACCTGTGTAGCAGTTTTTCCTACCTAAATCCATTGACGTAAATGCCTAAATCCGGTAAAAGTGATAGCCCACCCCGAATACCTTCACCTCAAAGGACGTCCGTAACATGCCATCATATTATGTAATCTTGATATTTATATAAAACATCACAAAATAGCGTTTTCACACACAAAACTGCTAACTCAAAACTAATGTAGAAATTAACTGCTAATGTAGAAATAAGGTAGTTGCAATTACGTGTATTTTAGGGTTTATTATTAATTTATTTAATGAATATTTATTATTTTTTAATTTTTTATGAACTATGGTTTATTACGGTATGACTTTTACGTAATAATATTAATGTGGAATACGTAATAATATTAAATGGATTTGAATGGGATTTTTTTACGGATATTTCCTTCTTATTTCTGGGACCGCTTTGAACCACTATACTTAAAAGGAATATTATGATATATTTTTGATTTCATCTGGTTAGTAGGTACAGTAGTTCAATCCACGGGCTCGAAAAAGTGCCGTCGCGCTTTTCATGAGAAACTTACATCACAATTTTGGCTTTTTACAAATAGATAAGAAAAAAAATGCAAAAAGTGAGGTCACCATAAACTTTACCTACTAATAACTATTCTCAACTACCCAATAAGCCAAAGTTGTCTAAATATTTCAGTTTCCATGAATAAGAAAGTCAAAGTTGGCTATTTTACGCCAAAAACACAGTCAAATTGTAATGCTTAACCTGCAAATCAAACCATTTGTGTCTACTTCCTGCTTCCTCACAACAACAAACATATATGTTCAGCGTCCGCTTCCTGAAAAATGTTGATTCCCAACCCACCCAATCTATTTGATAGCCAAGATAACAAGTTTGGGCCGTAACACGATGCAATTTCCCCATCCTTCTCGTCATGCAGGCCCCAAACCTCTGGAGACCAATATCCAACAAGACCCAATTTGAAAAGGCTACCGATAAAACTCTCTGGTTCCCGCCATTTTAATAAAAACTTGAATTTTTCACAATTTTGTATTATTAGTATTCAAAATATATTATGAACAGTTAACCTAAAGTCATCATAACAGCCGAAAGACGTCCACTGCTGGACATAGGCCTCCCCCAAGGGGGGAGGGGGGGGGGGGGAGTTTGCCATAATCGCCACGCTTAGCAGGCGGGTTGGCGATCGCAGTGTATGGTGTTGAGTTTTACAGAGAACGCTGCTGCCCATTCTCTGGCGAGTCCCTTAGTCGCCTCTGACGACACCCACGGGAAGTGATGGGATGGTATTATTCTTTTACGGCACCATACGGCACCGGCCGACACCATACGGCGTCGTCATAACCTAAAGTAAATACTAACAAATAAAATCGCGAAATTATGAACAAACGCTTATAAAAACAAAATAAATAAATGGGCATCACAAAGTTTATTTACGTCGATGTCAATTGGAAAAAGTGCTCAGAACTCTGACAACATTGCCACGTTGAATGGCACTGCTGATTCTTTGGCCGAAGAAAAGCTTAAATACTAATAAACAACTACACTAAAAAATTCGCCAAATTACAAACGCGTACAAAAGCGTCGTAAAACAAAACAAATAACTGGGAATATATATATATTATATATAAAAACCCAAGATGCACAGTCTCGAACAAATGCAACACTCGAAACTGTCGTCAAAACTGAACAATTTTTTTTGCAAATTCAACCTTACACGGATCGCTTAAAGTTGTTTTTACAAAGCAGTGCAGTATGGCGAGCGATGCGAGACTGTTTGAAACTAGCGCACAATTTTAAACGGACGGCTTGTTTTATGCGGACGTTTTTGAGATGCTGAGTGAGTATTTTGGGTTTTTATATATCAATGCTGGGAACCAAAAAATTCATGCACATCGCTGTCAATGGGAATGTTACCCAAAACACTGGCAGCATTGCCCTGTTGAATGACAATCTGATTTTTTGACCTAAGAAATGCCCCTCTGGTCATCTTGTGAACCTTGTATTTTCAATGTAAAACCTCTTTAGTCCTCGTAAATAATTCGCTTTTACTCAATTCCATTTTCTATTGAAATTTATCCATCTAGGTAATTGTCAACAGAGGCGTAACTGGGGTGTGGCAAGTAGGGCAGGAGCCCTGGGCGCCCATCGAAAGCGGGCGCAAAGTCGCCAATGAATAAATTTAAACATTTTAATTTACCATATTTATTTTCATAATTTACCGTAAACCGCCAGCCACTGTATTGTATTATTTTATTTTATTATTTGGTTTATATTTATTTTATTTCTTGATATCAAATCAGCGAGAGGAAAGGAGTGGTGCGCTCCTATATGACTCAAAGTCACTTCATGAATGGCTAAAAGAAAATTGAACTATCCGAGATAGCGAGCGAATGCAACTTTCTTAATGTTGGTATAAGTTTTACGGACTCACTTCACTTTCGTTATAAAAAGGACGTTATGACGATTTTACATAGTGCATTTGTTTTTTTTATATTAGATCATTTACGAAGGGGCGCGCAACATGCAATGATGTGTGCCCTAGGCGTCAATGCAATGATGTGTGCCCTAGGCGTCACTTTCTCTAGTTACGCCCCTGATTATCTAGCCTAGACTGATTAATATTTTAATTATCTGTCACATGGACGGTTAGGTATTTATTGCCAGGCGTCTGTCTTAATAAATATCTCTTACATATTGTTATTAAAGTGTTAGTGGTTTAATTAAAAGAATTCCCGCTGCGCGTAGCTTGGGTCGAGAAGATGACAATGAAAACCGGCCAAGTGCGAGTTGGACTCGCACGCACAGGGTTCCGTGCCATAAACCTTAATTTTTAGGGTTTCGAAAAAAAAGGAACCCTTATAGAATCTTACTTAAACTTATTTAAACCTAGAACCACATCACGTCTACATTATGGGAAGAATTGGGCAGTGGTGTAGACTTACCGCAGTGTTTTTGTGTTCAGAGGCGGACTTAATGCCTCTGTAATAGAGAGGGGGCTTTTGATACAAATCCAAAATCCGAGAAAACATAACAACACTTTTCCTGATCTACGAATGTAAGCAAGGACCCCCACCTACATATGTATAGGGTTACTTCGGAAATAGTTTCACGAAAAAAACTCACTAGTTAATTTAATTCCGCCAAGCCCGTTCTGTCATCGGACCGCAAGACGAACGACGATGCGCCACCGGTACATGGTGGACATCCCACCCACGCGCACAAAACGTTTTGGGAACACGTTCATAGTGCGTACAGCTAAGGAGTGGAATTCCCTGCCGGAGTCTGTGTATCCTGATAGCTACAACCTGGGAGTCTTTAAGTCAAGAGTGAATAGGTTACTTCTAGGCAAGCGTGCTCCATCTTCGACCACATCATCGCTTACCATCGGGTGAGATAGTGGTCAAACGTGAGCCTATCAATAGTAAATAAAAAGTTATCACATTTATTTCGTTTTTAGGTATCGAAAAGAGTGATTATGGTTTGATTTTTTTGTTCGAAACGTGGTATAACAAAATATAAAACTCGAATTATTTTGAATGATCTTGCTAAAAGTACTGTTACGTAGTTCGTTACGTTACGTGGTTTGTGACAGTAAAAATAGCCGATTAATTAAACAAAAATGACACTTTAATTCACAGCACTAATTATCACTTTAAACACACTAATTATAACACACAATCGCACGACGGAACACTTAACTTCACTTTAATTCGCAGTTGAAGATCGCTTTCGAAGTTATCGATTGTATCGCCAATTCAATACCTACTCCACCTTTTGTCGGAGACCACTCGCAGTTACGAACCTGGGAAGGTTACTACTTAACCGGACTTGCCTGTGTGGAAGAATTAGAAGAATTTAAGGCCCCCAGCCGAGGCTATGCAACTTATATACTAAAACTCCGCTCTCTGAGGTCACTGGGCACCGGGCCCTGTGGGGTACGGTACGGAACTCGGCTCATCGGCGTCGTTTAGGGGAGGACAGCAAGAGACTGGCTGGGTCATGCCATTATTTGGGGAATTTAGCGCGGCGCGGGCTGGCTCGTTAGGCAAAAGACGGGGGGGTGGGGGGCATTATAGGGTCGTCGCAACGGGCCTAGATGGCGAGGCCGGAATACGGAACGCGGTCTGTCTGTGTTTTCTAATAGTGCTAGTTTCCCTACAGCTTTCTTATAGGATGGCGACTTGGTCGTCAGGATCGACGAGGGTATGCCTAGGACGGCGAATCCTACTGATCTTGGAGGGATGACTCCAGTCGCCAGATGCCCGCCCTTTATATACCGACAGTTATTTCCAGAACCTTCTAGTATAGAAACATCTGGAAAGTTCGGGTACATACCGGTCCCGACTGACCAGGTGTCGAAACATCGAGAATGTTCTAGCATAGAAAAGTCTAGAAAGATCGTGACTCCACTTAGTTCTACAACTCAATACTAGATGGCGTTACTAGCACGTAAATGTCGTTATGTACCCTGCATTTATTCTGGCGCGTAACAGTATGCGCAATGCCTCCGACCGAAGTAACCAATTGCGCAAATTTTAATGTTTTTTTAGGATCCCAAAAAAAAAACCGCAACCCTTATAGGATCACTCGGGTGTCTGTCTGTCTGTCTGTCCGTCTGTCACAGCCAGTTTTCTCCGGATCCACTGGACCGATTCTGTTGAAATTTGGTACACATACGGACTTCTATAACCCAAACACGGACGCGTTACGTAAATCATTAAATTTTTAGTATGGGGGTCACTTTTTGGGGTCAAAATAGAAAATTTAAAAAAAGTTTTTTGAACAATATCGTGTGATATATCAAAGGAAAGGACTTACTGTGAGAGTTTTAATTATATTTTTTGCATAATTTTAAAATAAATGGTTTAGAAGTTATTCAAGAAATTAGACGAAAAATTACCATTCCCCCCCTTATTTCCGAAACTACTGAGCCTAAAATTTTGAAAAAAATGGCCCTTTGCACGCGAGTCCGACTCGCACTTGGCCAGCTTTTTTTAAAGACTACTATTTTGTGCATACACAGGAGTATAGGCACAAAATAACAGTCTTTTAAATTAATGAGATGTTGTCAACCCGCTACTGCATAGCTAGCTGGGAAATATTTTTGCCTTTGCATCAGCTTTTGTAGTGATAAAAGCTGTCACATAAAAGCACTTAGTAAGATTGTAACCTGCGGAAGTCTTAGGTATTGTTTTCAGAGCATTGTTACGGTGTTTTAGGTATTGGAACGACCCAAGAGGTATGAGGTTTCCAGTCTATGTCTTGTTTTTACATGGCTATGTGGCTGTGCGGTGAGTAGAAAAACCGAGTTATTGTTTTTACATAACATTATGCCTTATGGCATTACATGCATAATGGGAATACCTACGTATTCCCCGAAGTTGCGGAATTTGTTCGAAAGAGTCACCGCGGCCCTGGAACGCAAAGGGCACTAGGAGGAACACGGATGGGTTTTAGTCAGTAAGCAGTAACCAGAACATCAATAACGCTTGCAACGATTACATTTCTTTTTTTTTAAAAGAACACAATATGAATCACTAAGACGACCTTTAGAAAACATCCAATGAAACAAGAATAACACGAACTCGGCCTTCAAAAACTAAATACGATGAAAGAAACTTTTACAACATATTGTATTCGAGAATAAGAATAAAATAAACTGTAAAACAGACTCGACTCTATCAATCACTACGCTATTATAAAAATAATCTATTGTTTTTTTTACAAACAAAGTTCTACTTTTAAAAACGTTAAAGATATCTTCTAAACAACACTTCGAAATGTGGATAGTGTCGAAATGCGATCAATCGATGCTTTGTTAATTTTTAGGGTTCCATAACCAACGGAACCCTATTACTAAGCCTCCGCTGTCCGTCCGTCTGTCTGTCAGCGGGCTTTATCTCAAGAACCGTACCACAAGACGAACGGCGATGTGCCACCGGTATATGGTGGACATCCCACCCACACGCACAAAACGTTTCGGGAACGCATTCATAGTGCGTACAGCTAAAGAGTGGAATCCCCTGCCGGAGTCTGTGTTTCCTGATAGCTACAACCTGGGAGTCTTTAAGTCAAGAGTGAATAGGTTACTTCTAGGCAAGCGTGCTCCATCTTCGACCACATCATCGCTTACCATCAGGTGAGATAGTGGTCAAACGCGTGCCTATAAATAGTAAAAAAAACGTATTTTTACAGAGTAATACGTAATTCTATTGCCGCTATAACAACAAATAATAAAAATTAAATTAAACGGAGCTCCCATAAAAGAAACGTGTATATTTTTTGGTTTATGGTACGGAACCCTTCGTGTAAGAGTCCAACTCGCACTGCACCGGTTTTTCATATAAACTTTACCTAAACTTTGGTACAGTCAACAAAGCTATTGGGTATGCAGGCAGCTAACTTGCAACTACTTTTAAACAATGCTGTGAGTGTGCTGAGTAGACAATTATTGTACAACATACTCGTAAGTATGTCAAAAGCTTAAAAAATTATAATGCACACATCTATCTATACTAATATATAAAGTTGAAGAGTTTGTTTGTTTGTTTGTTTGCTTGAACGCGCTAATCTCCGGAACTACTAGTACGATTTGAAAAATTCTTTCAGTGTTAAATAGCCCGTTTATCGAGGAAGGCTATATATCATCACGCTAAGACCTATAGGAGAGGAGCAGTAATGAAAATTGTGACGAAGACGAAGTTGCGCGGGTCAGCTAGTACTAATATATAAAGCTGAAGAGTTTGTTTGTTTGTTTGCTTGAACGCGCTTATCTCAGGAACTACTAGTCCGATTTGAAAAATTCTTTCAGTGTTAGATAGCCCATTTATCTAGGAAGGCTATAGGCTATATATCATCACGCTAAGACCAATAGGAGCGGACCAATAATGAAAATTGTGACGCAGGCGAAGTTGCGCGGGTCAGCTAGTTAGAAATAAACATTGGCAGTGCTGTGGAAAAATTAATATTTTTGCCTGTTACCGAATAGCTTTGTTGACTGTACATTGCTGCAACTAATGCACCAACTTTTGATTTAGATTTTGAAGTGTCATCATGATGTTTTAACTAGACCTAGTGACAGATAAACCAATATCTTCACATCTCCTTAATATTTGTTCGGCTGAAGTTTAGACCGTAACTATTTTCCTCCTATAATTTTAGTACTGCTGCAAAAAAGGGAAGTTTACTAAACCATAAAACACGCATATTTTAGCCGTCGGAAATTGTCACGGTAATTTAGCTGTCCCGTATACTTACGAGCATAAACTTTTGCGTCACTCAATTTAATAAAACATGTGGAATGCTGTAACATTTTCAATGAATAAATTCATCATTTCTACAACATTCATTTGTTTATTTTTTGCGCTGAAAGTGCTGGCACTCGAGAAACATCAACATAAGAATAATTTAAATGATCATAAAGAATTTTAACGAACATCTCTGTGATTGTAAGCATTTCGTTTTCGTGTGGTTTTTAGAATATAAACACTAAACAACTTAATTTATGAGATTCTTTGTTATTATTGGCCAATTCTCTAATGTTTTTTATTTCCTAAAATTCTTAAGGCGATGACATACGCCAGCGACCTTGAGGGAACAAAACGCGCACTCGTTTCACACCCGCGACCCAAACTTCGGTAGTTTTTTGTACTTACCTTATTATTATAAGACTTAAAAAAATAGTCGTATATTATAATGTAGATAATTAAATTGTCTTTGAGATAGTGCAAATTCTACTAAAATACTCCCGGCGGTTTTGATCCAATGGTCGTTTGTATGTCCGTGTTAGACATAATTAACTTTACAAATTAATTACACTATGTTGAACGAATAAAACTCAAAATTATCGTGCATCAAATTATCTAAAAAATAGTCTAATGAAACATATATATTTTTTCGAAGAATTACGACTAGCCGTTTAGACGTGACAATCAATTTAAAATTTTATTCTCAGGTATCTCCCCCTTAATACATGACGCCTTGGGTGGTCACCGAACAGCTGTGTAAGGAGCAGCTAGTCTATTCTGTAAATAAATATTTCGACATCAAGCTTCACCTGAGTGATAAAACTCACAAAGTGAGCTGTATTGCAAACAACATAAAGGTCTTAATTTAAAACTCACTTCGGATTCCGCTGTCGAGATACGAAAATGTTGTTACAGAATAGCACTACAGCAATAGCAGCGATTCGCATCGCAGTCGCAAACTGTTACAAACGCTTCTTATTTCTTACATTTTTACTAGTTTATGATTTTGGAGGTATGCGATACAGAGAGTAAAGCTCCGCAAACCTCCATTGAAAAGGGTGGATCCTCCGACCGGACGGTTGTTGTGTCCGGTGTGGGCAACTGCCCGATAGTTGATATTCGGGCTAATGTATATGTTCAAATCGTACGGTAAACTCTGCTCGCGCGATGCAGGATTTAGACGTAGTAGTTCGCTGCTGGTTGGATAGATGGCGTCATGGTTGTTTTTGTTCCGATGTAGATTTGCTCCGTTGGTTTTTCTTGTGGCGGCATTGATGCCGCTACATGATAATGGTTTTCGCTGAGACGATATTGCGACTGCAATTTGAACGTTTTTTAAGGGTTTTTTACCCAAAGGCAACAGAACCCTATTACTAAGCCTCCGATGTCCATCCGTCCGTCTGTCTGTCAACGGGCTGTATCTCAAGAACCGTAATAGGTAGTCAGTAGTAATTTTCACTGATTGTGTATTCTGCTATAATAAAAACTAAGGTTTATGGTACGGAATCCTTCGTGTGGGAATCCGACTCGCACTTGGCCATTTTTTTTCAGCACGAGAATTGGCCTTTTTGTATTTTTGTATTTCGCCAGTATATCTCATGATGTAACTGTAATTACATTGGCACCTATAAACCAGAATACAACTACTCTGGTTGACTATAGAGTTTTTATTTATTTATTTTATCAAACTTATACTACCTTTAAAGGATAAACAACCCAATGCGACAGTACCACGAAGAAGAAGAATATTGTATACATTATTTTTTTTCATTACAAGTACCTATACAAATTAATTATTATATTATAGCAAATTACCGCTAGTGCCACCTTGATTAAATTCACTCAAAGTACAAACGAATAGTTTTCAAACTCAAAAACAAAGAGCTCTATTCTGCTGATTGTTCATTTAAAAATAATAATCAAATAACAACACTCACTGCCGTATGCTCCGTGTGCTCCAGATCTCGCCAATGACTTCCAAATATTATTTGACATTGAATCAGCCTCGTTCCTGACCTAAAAATCCGTATCAAAATACTCCACAATATCCCAATTTATCACGCCATTTCCACAATGTCACCGTGATTATGTCATACGAACACGACAACATTACCAGAACACGTATTTGTAGTTATTTTTTGACGGTATGGCAACACCCACACCATGCTAATTAAAAAATAACATAAAATCTAAATTATAGTTCATTTGGGAAGCATTTACAGCTATTTTATAACTGTAATTATTTGCTTGACATTGAAAAACTGTGGAAATTGGGAAAATTAACGTCTCAAAAGCTGTAATCTTGTGGGTGTTATAATTCCCTGGTTATTACGGATGTCCTTCATAGACTATTGACTTCAGAAAGGATTTTGAAGGGATATAATTTCTAGTGATTGATTAGCTATGTTAAAACAATAATAAGTAATCATATGAAATAGATATACCTACATAATTATATATATTATATATTGACTATAGATAGATATTGAAATTAAGTCAGAGAATATTTACTGGATTTGGACTGTGTAATTGTGAAAGAATTTAGATGATTGAAAGTCGTAATCAAATTTTAGAGATTATCTCCTAAAAAACAATTAATCTTAATACTAATTATATAAAGCTGAAGAGTTTGTTTATTTGCTTGAACGCGCTAATCTCAGGAACTACTGGTCCGGTACGAATTTGAAAAATTCTTTCAGTGTTAGATAGCCCATTTATCGAGGAAGGCTATAGGCTATATATAACATCACGCTAAGACCAATAGCAGCGAAGCATTAATGAAAAATGTGACGCAGACGAAGTTGCGCGGCTTAGCTAATTTAATAATAGTTAGTATATTAGAGACTTTTAGATTCATAATAACGTAAATCACAGCACAGTTAGCGCAGTGTTTGAACGATTGGCTATGCTGCGCTGCGTGTAGCGTTTCAATTCCCGCAAGGAATAAATTTTTATAGGGACCGTGTACGGCGTTGACTATGCCATCTAGTGTCGCATATTCGAAGTTTTAAGGGTCAGAATACTTGACATTCTCGCTTCTGTGTCGACCTGTGGTTCCTGCACGCTCAGTTTAGGGGAACGTGCGCGAAGAAGACTGTGCCATCTAGCGTAGCTATTTCGAATTTTATACTTGAAACATACTTGACAGTGACATTTCTGTACTGCCACCTATAGTTTCTGCACGCTCCCTATATACCCTGCAGATAGTCATTCTGGGTCTACCCGTTTGTATGTAAGTTTAAATGGTTGATAATGTAGCCACGGTACAGAAAAGAATCCTAGTGTAAAGCTTTTAAAAAATCCATATCCTGGTCTTTTAGTAATCTTATGCACACCAAAAAACCGGCTAAGTGCGAGTCGGAGTCTCACACGAAGGGTTCCGTACCATTAACCGAAAAAAAAAATACGTTTCTTGTATGGGAGCCCCCTTTGATTTTATTTAATTACTAGTGGACGTTACGCGGTTTCACCTGCGTAGTTCCCGTTCCCGTGGGAGTACGGGGATAAAAATATAGCCTATGTTACTCCCTGATAATGTAGCTATCCATTGCTGAAATAATTTTTCTAATCGGTCCAGTAGTTTCGGAGCCTATTCATTTCAAACAAACAAACAAACAAATCTTTCCTCTTTATAATATTATATTATATAGTATAGATATAAATTATTATTTTATTTGATTACTAGCTTTTGACCGCACCTTTGTACGCGCATATACCGTTTTTTCCCGTTTCTGTAGGAATTTAGGAAAAAATCTTCTTAGTGCTTCCCTACACTTCCCAAGGAACCTACATGCCGAATTTTGCTTCCTATGACCAGCAGTTTCGTATTTGCGTTGTCTGTCTGTTACTCAGTAACGCAAGAATTTTATTTAAAAATTAAATTAATTTAAAAATGAAATTAAAATTCATTTATTTCAGGCTATCAAACCCATATAAAAAAAAACCAATATCATAATTTAAATCAAATGACTTTAGCAACTATTTCACATTAATTATGAATTCAAAATTAGAAATATTACTACAATTTTATTAGATCATACATTAAATTTCATTAATAAAATAATTTCAATAGATATGCAGGATTAAATTAAAATAATATTTCAACATTAATGCGTACGTGAACCATGCAACAGTGGTTCACGTACTGACAGTCAAAACGTTCAGCTAAAGCGCTCAGGATACTGTTGCGGCTGCTCCGCACCCTACGCACCAGGGATGTGCACCGCTTGCGCATGATTGTGTGGAAACAATCCACACGCGCCTCGGCAAACATCCCCGACGCGCTACAGAAGCGAGGCAGCCCCATGAGCATCCTGAACGCATTGTTGTATTGGACACGTAGAGCGCTGTACTGTTTCTGCGTGTAATCCACCCACAGACTGCCAGTATAAAAGGATTATTATTTGTTGTTATAGCGGCAATAGAAATAAACAATCTGTGAAAATTTCAACTGTCTACCTATTACAGTTCTTGAGATACAGCCCGCTGACAGACAGACGGACGAACGGACGGACAGCGGATGATTAGTGATAGGGTTCCGTTGGTTACCCTTTGATTACGGAAACCTAAAAACAGACAGAAAAGCTGTAATTATCAGCGAATTTTATTAATAGAGATGAGACCACACTCGAACAATTTGCTGTCGACACATAATTTTCTCGATACTAAATGAACGAACTAGCACCTGTTATGAATAAATCTTTGCAAATGTTCTCCTGTCGGCATCAATCATATCGACTGTTCCGAGTTACATCATGTCTGCGTAAATCGAGCATTCGTTTTCACGGGTATATTGCCTGTAATTGATGTAGAGTATCTATACTTCTATACTTACTAATATATAAAGCTGAAGAGTTTGTTTGTTTGCTTGAACGCGCTAATCTCAGGAACTACTGGTCCGATTTGAAAAATTCTTTCATTGTTAGATAGCCCATTTATCGAGGAAGGCTATAGGCTATATATCATCACGCTAAGACCAATAGGAGCGGAGCAGTAATGAAAATTGTGACGCAGATGAAGTTGCGCGGGTCTGCTAGTTGGTAATATTTTGCAGACTCACGTAAAAAAATATTTATTGAATCAAAAACCTGTTTTTAGGGTTCCGAACATCCGTAAAAAACGGAACCCTAATAGGATCAATAGGGTGTCTGTCTGTCTGACACAGTCAGTTTTGAACTACTGATTCTGTTGAAATTTGGTTAACATATGGACTTTTGTGACCCAAACACGGACGTGTAACCTAAATAACTATTTTCTTAGTATGGGAGTCACTTTTGCGGGCCAAATTAGAAAAAAAAAGTTTTTCAACCTGTATCGTGTGACATATCAAATGAAAGGGCTTACTGAGGGTTTTAATTATATTTATTTATAATTTTAAACAAAAAGTTTTGAAGTTATTCAAGAAACTAGACCAAAAATGACCATTCCTTGTCTCCTAAACCACTGAGCCTAAAATTTACATGTACCTAAAGATTACAGGAAAACCTATAACAAGTCTGTCGTGTTAAAATAACACGCAAGTACTCACCGGACACGGTTGTTTCGCATTTGGCGGGAGGACACGCCCGGGCGTCAACACTGTAAGGATCGCCCGGAGGACACGGTAGAGCATAAGGTGAAGGTCTGCCCTGCTTGGGCAGAGCACCGCCGGGTCCTAGTCGAGGTGATCGGCGGCGGCGACCTATCCTGTCCGTCCCTGGGGGGCTACTCTCTAACGAAATCCGTAGTTTCGGGCTTAGTTGCGGGCGGGCGTATTCTACTCCGTATCACCTAAAGACTTACGGTTAGTCCCGAACCCGAACTGAGAATGAATGACAACACGATTTCACAGTAACTGTCAAATCGTGTTATCATTAGTTCTCAGTGGTTAGGTGATACGGAGTAGAAAATGCCCGCCCGCAACTAAGCCCGAAACTACGGATTTCGTTAGAGAGTAGCCCCCCTGGTTCAATCCATGGTCCGGAGTACGGAGGCATGGGAAGCGGTCACCTCCTTCTGCGAAGCAGTAATGCTAGCGAAGGAGGAGGCTGAACGCGTGAGAGAGAGGGAAACCTCACGCCCCAGCCGCCGCAATAGAAGAAGACGCCCCGGGCGTCGGGAATCGCAGGGCAATACCCGGCCACCGTAGGCGCGGGCCTGCGGATCGCGAGCATTGGGTGGCCGCCGTTCGATCAGAACCAGGCCCGGTTGACGGCGCATTGTGTTCCACGCGCGCCTCTAGGAGTTGTCAGTATAGTAGACGAGACCCGCTTGGGTCAGTGCCTGCTAGGGCTGCGGAATTTGTTCGAAAGTATATCCCTGCCGTATATCAATTATAATAATAATAGGAAATACAGTATTATTATAATTGATATACGGCAAGTTGGAATGGAAATGCAATTTAAAACGTAAAAATCAAAAACAAAAAGAAAACAAAAACAGCTACAGAACATATAAAGGAGTGGAGGGGTGTGAAAGTGAGTAGTGTTACGGTGTGTGTGTGTGTTTGGCTATTGATCGAGAAAAGTTTAGAAGTGTATTGTCTCTGGGTGCTTGTCGGTACTGGTCATCTCAATTCGAACTTTGTCATAACAACGATGTATTTTAAAAATGGTAAATAAAGGAACAAATCCACGGTTTCTATATAAAACAATAGAGACGATGATTACAAGTATTCATCGTTTAATTAGTTGGAATAATTTTGTAATTAGTTAGGCGCGTGACTGTAGTGATGAATGACACTATGTACATCCATATATATGTACCTACATTACATAATAGTAATATGAACACTTTAATTACATATTGTAGTACAAATATGTAACTCTTCATTTAAGAGGTTCTACGGGCAAACACAACATATCATAATTCCTGAGGCCAATTTTTCGGTATACCCATTCGTGTGTTTCAGTTTGAGGGACGCAGAATTACTAAAAATATGTGAGGAGGGTTCCCGTTCAGGTAAAGGGAGTGCGTGAAAATAAAACCAGCCAAGTGCGAGTCGGACTCACGTGCAAAGGGTTCCGAAACAATTTCAGTCACATGTTATTTTAACACTAGTTGACGTCACGCGGTTTCACCCGCGTAGTTCCCGTTCCCGTGGGAGTACGGGGATAAAATATAGCCTATGTTACTGCCTGATAATGTAGCTATCCATTGCTGAAAGAATTTTTCAAATCGGTGTAGTAGTTTCGGAGCCTATTCATTTCAAACAAACAAACAAATCTTTCCTCTTTATAATATTATTATATATATAGTGTAGACTACAGACTTATAGGTTTTCCTGTAATCTTTAGGTCCATTATCTCCATTTTTTACAAAATTTTAGGCTCAGTATTTTCGAAGATAAGGGGGGAATGGTCATTTTCCGCCTAATTTCTTGAATAACTTCAAAAAAAAATATTTTAAAATTATGAAAAAATATAATTACTAATGTAAACCCCCACAGTAAGCCCTTTCATTTGATATGTCACACGATATTGTTCAAAAACCTTTCTTTTTAAATTTTCTAGTTTGACCCCCAAAAGTGATCCCCGTACTAAAAATTTTATCATTTACTTAACACATCCGTGTTTGGGTCACAAAAGTCCACATGTGTACCAAATTTCAACAGAATCGGGCCAGTGGATCCGGAGAAAACTGGCTGTGACAGACGGACAGACAGACAGACACCCGACTGATCCTATAACGGTTCCGTTTTTTTTTCGGAATCCTAAAAACTGACTTACCCTAGCATATGGGGTATAACTTTCTCATTAAGTGGAGTTGACGGTTTTTTTTACTTAATTAAAATAAAGTCATGGGTCAAACAAAGTCGAGCTCGGCCACTAGTCAGCTTTTTTCCCATGGTAAAATTATGAATGATTTTTTTCGAAACTTGCATTTTGCCCTAAGAAACTAGAGCATTTGTAAATATACTACTTATCCAAAAAAATAACCCTTTTTAACCGACTTCAAAAAAAGGAGGAGGTTATCAATTCGACTGTATTTTTTTTTTTATGTTTGTTACCTCATAATTAACCGACTGGGTGAACCCATTTTCATGATTCTTTTTTTATTTGAAAGCTTGTGCTTCCCGTGTGGTCCCATTGCCACCACGTCAGGATCTGATGATGGAAACCCTGAGAAATCGAGGGCAACTCTCGAGAATTGTAGGCACGTATTTGGTAAAAACTTGATATTCGTGTGTACATCGGGTGATACGACAAAAAAATGAAAGTTTGGATCAGACCTGAGGATGGAGACGACAGAGAGTCAAGGGAACTCCTAATCGGTATGTAGGAACTACCAAGTGTTTGGGCTTATTTCATTCGTATTGACGAGACCTTTACACCGAAAGCACTTAGTTTTATTTTCATAACATAACATCTCGCCGGTACGCTGTGAATGGGTACGCAGGTACACCTAAAAAGTGAAAAATAAAAAACTTTTTTACACAAAATGTAACCGACTTCCAAAACAAAACACTACAAAGTATAAAATAACTTTAATTTAGGAAGTCGGTGTCAAAAAACGAAATAACCAAAAACACCGACTTCAACACGAAAAAGTTTTTTAAAACTTGAGACACTTCGAGATTTTTTTTCAGTTTTGTGTATGGTTGGCATTAGCATTGCATTGGTTGGTTGCTGTACGTCCCTGGTGCGTGGAATGTGGGCAGCAACAAAAGAAAAGAAAAAGAAAGAAAGAAAGAAAATCGCATCTACTGGCACAACAAAAAACACCTTTACAATCATCGAATACAATAATTAATAGCAACAACAGTATCCCGTCTCTGATTTCCAGCAGGCTGGACTGTCCGTACGTGAATTACTGTTGCGCCATTTCCCATGGAATTGTGTAGCTGCGGTGAAGTGTCGGGAAGTACATTGCTGCTGTGTATGTTGTGTTATGTATGCTGTATTGTGTATGTTGTATTGTATATGTTAGTTGTTGTTGTGTAATTTGTTGTGAATAGAGTTGTTTTAAATTAGTAACATAAGATCTTTCTTGAAGAAGTGGAGTCTTTTACTAACAAATGAGTCATGGTTACTCGATGATTAAATAAAATTGAAATTGAATTCAAATTGCCGCCAACATCTGTGACGGAACATTACGCGTCGTTTATAACCGACTTCTAAAAAAGGAGGAGGTTCTCAATTCGGTGAGTATATTTTTTTTAATGTATGTACACTGATTACTCCGAGGCTTCCGATCCGATTTCTAATTCTTTTTTAGTTCGATGCGGTATACTTGCCATTTGGTCCCGTAAAAATTTGATTCAGTTTGGTTCAGTAGTTTTATTTTATGAGCATTTTTGTTTGTTTCAATTTCTGCGTAGACGAAGTCTTCGTCCAAGTATCACCACTTAAAAGTGAAAAATAAAAATACTTTTTACAAAAAAATATAACCGACTTCCAAACAAAACACAACAAAGTATTAAATAACCTTAATTTCGGAAGTCGGTGTAAAGAAACAAAACCAAAAACACCTTTTAACCATAGTGTTTTTTATTCATCAGCCAACAAAAAACCAGCCAAGTGCGAGTCGGACTCTAACACGAAGGGTTCTGTACCATAAACCGCGTTTCTTGTATAGGAGCCATCTTAAATTTTTAATTTAATTTTATTTTGTTGTTATATATAGCGTCACGCATTCTGTGAAAATTTCACATATCTACCTATTACAGTTCTTGAGATACAGCTCGCTGACAGGCAGACAGACGGACGGACAGCGGAGGCTTAGAAATAGGGTTCACGTTGGTTACATTCTGGGTACGAAATACTAAGTATATGTATACTACGACACAAAATTGCTTATTTGTCGATGAAATGACACATTTTATTCATGCGTATGATATTAAACCGCCTGAGTATAATTCATTGTGGCATGTAGACTAATATCTATTTCTTAGAATTACGCTGGCTTTGAAGCTAACATTTAGTTTCACATAATTTTGTATCTCGTTTCTACGCTTTGTATGTCACTAAGGCATGAAAATTATATTTTGGAAATATTCAGCAACGTTATTTACGTTTTGGTTAGTTTTAGGAACTTTTAGCACGTAAATTAAATATGTATGTAAGTTGTTAGTCATGTTGCTTAGCTTATTAAAAAATTGATGCGACACTGATGTTCCACTTTTGACAGCTTTATGTTTTGTTGATGCTTTTCGTTTTTATACGATTAATATTCTTCTTTTTTTATTATTCACAACGCTTGTCTTAAATTTACCAAATTTTCTCATTGTGTATCTGTGGAGAACGTAGTTGATTTCACATTTGTATCATTTCTGTATCATACCTTTTTTTTTGTAATTTTTAATGTGTAATTATTTGTTTTCCCGAATAAATAAAATAAAATAAAGTGCTTGTCGTAGTATTGCCAAGGGAATAGTGTTACCCAGTGTGGTACTATGGAGTTTCTTGTTTGTTCTTCTCCATAAGAATTATCTTTGCAAATGGACAGTAGAGTCACTTTAATTTTATATATATATCACTAGCTGACCGGGCAAACGTTGTTTTGCCAAATAAAAAAATTGCCTACCACCTATTCTCATACCTGCCGAACATACACACACAAAATTTTATGAAAATCGGTCGAGCATTTTCGGAGGAGTTCGGTAACAAACATCGTGACACGAGATTTTTATATATTAGACTAGCTGACTCGGCAAACGTTGTTTTGCCATACAGAAAAAAAGTACCCTACCACCTATTCTCATACCTACCGAATATACACACAAAATTTCATGAAAATCGGTCTTTTTTTTACTATTGATAGGCACGCGTTTGACCACTATCTCACCTGATGGTAAGCGATGATGTGGTCGAAGTAACCTATTCACTCTTGACTTAAAGACTCCCAGGTTGTAGCTATCAGGAAACACAGACTCCGGCAGGGAATTCCACTCCTTAGCTGTACGCACTATGAATGTGTTCCCAAAACGTTTTGTGCGCGTGGGTGGGATGTCCACCATGTACCGGTGGCGCATCGCCGTTCGTCTTGTGGTCCTATGATGGAACGGGCTTGGTGGAATTAAATTATGCAATTCAGTCGCACATTCCCCAAAATGCAACCGGTAGAAAACCGACAGGCTAGCAACTCGTCGTCGATGCTCAAGACTTTGGGGCTTCGTAGCGACGAGCCTATCATTGCCGATGATCCTCTTGGCTCGTTTCTCAATTGACTCAAGGGCATCAAGCTGGTATCTGGCAGATCCGTCCCAAAGATGAGAACAGTACTCCATACATGATCGAACTTGCGCTTGGTAGAGTTTGAGCAGTTGTTCCGGCGTGAAGTACCGTCTCACCTTTGCTAGGATCCCCAACTTCTTTGCAGCCACTTGAGTTTTTGGCTCTATGAAAGGGCCAAAATTCAGGGTAGATGTCAACGTAACCCCAAGAAGCTCAAGTTGGTCGGTTATCGCCACGGTTGCACCTCGGAAAGATGGAGCTGGGTGGAATTGGCTCATTTTAGCGGAAAACGGTCGAGCCGTTTCGAAGGAGTTCGGTAACAAACACCGTGACACGAGAATTTATATATTTGATTTTTAATGTAAATGTTGATGTTCAAAAGTGCCTTTTAATGGCCTAATTGAAATAAACGTTTTGACTTTGACTTTGTGGTCCGATTCTTTATTGTGACAAGGTATCATGCGATCTACGATTCTCTCTAAGCTTGAGGAATTTTAAGCAGTAAAAGTTTCGTTGCAAAACGTAGTATTATATTACAACATGAATAGGCAGCAGTGACCACTTAGGTACCATCGGATTCGCCGAGGAATGTCATCATCATCACCATCATCATCATCATATCAGCCGAAAGACGTCCACTGCTGGACATAGGCCTCCCCCAAGCGTCGCCACAGCAACCGGTCCTGTGCGTCTCGCATCCATCGGCTACCCGCGACCTTCACCAGGTTATCGGTCAGTAATGTCATAAAATAAGCAAATCAGACATGATTCAAAAATTCCAAGCATTTATTAAAAAAAAGAGTGTGCTTATGACCACACGACTGAAGTGAAACTTCTTTCGCTCCATCTGGCTATGAGAGGAAGAGAGAAAGAAAATGTGCGAGCGCACTGCTGTCTCTTGCTTATATCCCCTACGACTCCCGTTCGCCTCGCCCGATCACACTTTTCGTAACGCTTACGTCACGCGTTCGCCAGCTTACTCCCCAAGTAAAGCGTGCGTAAAGAAGTTTCACTTCAAAAAGAAACATTAAAAGGCCTTTTTTCAGTCAGTCAAAAACATGAAGCTAGTTGAGCGTTCCAAATCGTAATTCTCTATGGAGAAGAACGTGCAAGAAACTACAAGGACACTCATTTCAATCATGTTTTTGTAAATAAAGTCCCGATTTTTCACATAGAGGACCTTCATAATTTGTGGCAATCCGTGAATCATATCAGCTCTGAAGTTAAAATAAAAATCGACATATCTATACTTAATACATAAAGCTTAAGAGTTTGTTTGTTTGCTTGAACGCGCTAATCTCAGGAACTGCTGTTCCGATTTGAAAAAATCTTTCAGTGTTAGATAGCCCATTTATCGAGGAAGGCTATTGGCTATATATCATCACGCTAAGACAAAGAGGAGCGGAGCAGACGATGTTGCGCGGGTCAACCAGTCAGAATATAAAAGTACTTACACTTACACCGAATAATAAAAAAATATCGTCCCCATGACTCTATCCCAGTTTATTTTAGCAATCGCACTCACGTACCAACACTGCACCATATCAGAGAGCGTATATGGCTTGACCCCTAATGAGCTGTCCAATAAATACGGCTACAGTGATAATGAAGCCGGACTCATGTTCTAATAAAGAAAGTATTCGTAGGTATTACTAGAGCCCGGCGGAAAATTTACGACCAGTGATAGGGCATTGTGGTAGCAATTTAGATTTTTGGTGCATTAGATATATATGCAGTAAAATTTTTGGGCTTGAAATATTAAATGTGACAGCGTCAGCGACGGCTGAGCGATGGCGCCATCATCGTTTTCATTGTAGAATAATGACATTCAATACAGTATTAATCTTACTTTATTAACTGTGGTCATAAAACATGTCGTTTAAATGTATTTGAAATAGATAAACCTGAGGTACACTGACAGTTTCGTTCTGGAGGAGTGTTCTGGGCCCCTAGTGGTGTCTTGAGCCAAAGTGCGCTCGGCAAAGCCCTCACTCTCCAACACGACTCTGTCCACGTGCCGCCATTACAACTGACAACTGACATCACGACGTTTACCACTGTCTTAGTACTACAATACTCAAATCAGCAACTAATTATTAAATGATATTGTTATCCATGACATATGTATGTTACACCACGTGTAACGGAAAAAACGCAGTACCTGAAAAAAATTTTCACAAAAAAATACAACCGACATCCAAATAAAAAAAAACAGTCGGTGTTTTTGGTAGTTTCTTCGTATTTTGACACCGACTTCCGAAATTAAAGTTATTTTTTACTTTGTTGTGTTTTTTTTATTTGGAAGTGGGTTGTATTTTTTTGTAAAAAGTTTTTTATTTTTCACTTTTTAGTGGTACCCCACACCTAAAAATACCACTGGATATAATATAAATCGCAGGAAAGCAAAATACGCAATTTCGTTTACTTGGATGACAAATAACCGTCATCCAAGTAAACGAATTCCAGCTATTTTGATTTAAAAGCCAAACTTCCTAACCGATTTAGATAAAATTTCTATGGGATTTAAGAAGATTATTTCAAATCAATTGTAATATTTAACGATAATTTTGTAAACATTTCCGGATTTAAAAGAGTACATGGAGTTTCTTCCACGTTCTTCTCCATAGAGATCTACGCTTTGGAACGTGCAAATAGCTTCATGTTTTTGATTGACCAACCTTGACAGTTCAAAAGTGCCTTATCCTTATTATAAATGCGAAAGTAACTCTGTCCGTTTGTCTGTCTGTCGCGCTTTCACGCCAAAACTACTGAACCAATTTAAATGAAATTTGGTACTCAGTAGCCTGAGAAAGGACATAGGCTACTTTTTATCGCGGGAGTATGTTCCCTAGGGACCACGCGGGTAAAGCCGCCGGCAGAAGCTAGTTTGAAATAAATGCATTGATTGAGGGGCAGATTTAATTTTGACAGCTCACATTTAACAAACAAAAAGACTAAAATAACCAATTATGACATAAGGTACGCCTAACCGACACCGCCTCTGTTCGAAACACATTAAAAATCCTCCAATTGACCGGGAACCTATTCCGAAGTGACGCGACACAAATAGCAATATTCAACAAAACGCATTGTTCAAAACGGGCCTGTTATGTCTGAGCTATATTGGGTCAAACTGTGTGTGATAGACGTATAGGTATGATGAAATACATGGACTGTTTTCATTCATGTTGCTACCAGCTCGCAACCGTTTTGGTACTTAAACATTATTAACAGGGATTTCATAATTCTAATGCATTATTCATTTTTATTTTACCTATCATTTTAATTAATTATTAAAAAAAAATGCTTAGAGGTAGTTTATATCGGGTAAATTAAGTGGGTCGCCTTTATAAGACAACTAAATGGTACCGTTTTGTATTCAGATGGGTCCACCTCTACAAGATGTACCGGTGACCTGGTGAAGGCGGAAATCCGCTGGATGCGAGACACGCAAGATTGGTTACGTTAATATGGCGCCACTTGGGGGAGGTCTATGTCCAGGTATGGACGTCTTTCGCCAGAAATAATGATGATTCGGATGGAAGGGCAAGACTTGGAAAGAAGTCGCTAAGAACTGGGAGTAACTGATGGAGGCCCAGAGGCCACTTTCAATTCTTTCCCTTGCCAATCGAACTCGCCAGTTAATACTGCCTGAAGTGCCTATCTACTGGTCAAATCCAGTAGTTAGGTTAGCATGTTTAGAAGTTCATCTGTTACGTGACAGAACAGCTGTGTTACTAAATATGACGTATGAGTTTATTATGCGTTGTAACTTTGTTGTGCAGTACATAAACAATGCATGGTACTTCAACGTGTTGATGTGGATCTAAGAACTAGTTTTCCTTGTCTCTCACCTATTCCAGATTGTGATAGCTTAATTAAGGGCAAGAGCTACATCTGATTCTGAACTTTTTGTCACTGCATTCATAAAGCTTGCTCGTTGAGTTTTGAAAATTGTAGCATTCTCACGTAGAAAATGCTACAATATTTTTGAGATTGAAAATCTTCAGATCCAAAGACAAATCGATGCTGTTCTACGGTTGCGAAACGTGGAAGGTTACAAAGAATATCTGACGCTAAATTCAGGTTTTTGTCAGCAGCTCTCTGCGTCGCGTACTTGGAATTACTGGCCCGAGACTATTTCTAACGAACAGTTGTTAGAGGTATCTGAGAGCGTGATCGACCGTGAAATCAAGCGTCTCAAGTGAATATGTGGCTAATGCAATAACCTTAACTATAACTTTGGTGGTAAACTTTGTAGTTGTCCTTTAAAATGTTGTTACATTGGAAATAGAACCCATGTCTGAACGCTGACCTCCAAAATACAGGGCCAGGCCTAGTTTGTGGATTAGGATCAGATTTGTGGCAATACATTCGTGTGCTATTTTGTTATGACTGGCTTGTAACCAGGGGGGCTACTCTCTAACGAAATCCGTAGTTTCGGGCTAGTTGCGGGCGGGCATTTTCTACTCCGTATCACTTAACCACTGAGAACTAATGATAACACGATTTGACAGTTACTGTGAAATCGTGTTGTCATTCATTCTCAGTTCGGGTTCGGGACTAATCGTAAGTATGTAGGTGATACGGAGTAGAGTACGCCCGCCCGCAACTAAGCCCGAAACTACGGATTTCGTTAGAGAGTAGCCTCCCTGTATTTGTAAGTGTCAAATATATTTTTTAATGCAGCTCCTATGGGATCCCGACCATATGGTATATACTCAAGCGTTGGATTGGACCATGTACCCAGGGATAAATGAAGCGTGGTTGTCTCCATCAAACGCTAAGTTTCACATCGTGGGGATTCCTATGTCATATTGAAGCCTGACCACAGTCCAAGTTTGTTGGATTTGTGAATAAAAATTCTGGGTTGATGTAATATTTAGTACGTCCGGCCTCTTTACAGAGTCTTCTTCTAATCGTTTGGGCAGTAAGGTCTAGCGACCCCACACACCCTAGTGTCAGAGTTTCAAAACCGCTTCAATAGACCAGGGCTGAAGCCTTTAAAAATGGTAAAAAGTGAAAAAAAAAATAGTAGGATGGGTTTCCCATTGGAAAAGGAAGAGAATATAACAACAATGAAAGGAAAAATAATTTACGGGCGACCTGAGGTCGGGAAGTGGATGGGGGTGAGTTTCTAAGGGTTAAAAAACAGTTTATCTCGAATTCCGGCAAAACTAAAAGTCCTACGGAAAAAGTTAAATAGCAAAGTTGTAGGCAATAAAAAGATTTACAACTTTTGTATTTACTTTTTTTCACATAACCTCATTTACGTGGAAAATTCAAATAACCAAGTTTAACCAATAACGGCCGGGACCACCGGCTTATACGTGCCTTCCGAAGCACGGAATCATCTTTTTATCAGACAATCAGGTGATTCAAGCCTGCAATGTCCTAGCTAAACTGGAAAACAACTTTACAAAGTATGCTTCCCGTGGGAATCGAACCCAAGACCACCGGATCACAAACGCCTAAATCACTCGACCACAGAGACAGTCCAGACGAAAACCAAATAAGGGTTTTCCTGTCCAATTCAACAACTTATATAATTAGCAACGATTAAGAGCCTAACACACTATAAACTCTTCCTTATCTAGACTAGAGTGATATAATATTTAGCAATGATACCATTAAGTATAGGAGGCCAACATCACAGGATGATTTAATCTGACTAACTCCATTGTGGCTTACCTAAAGCGGAGCGGTAAATAATAAATAATAAACTCGTTGGCTGTTATGATATAACGTTTCATATCCTCTTTGAATTCATTATAACTAAATGAATGGCGGTTCTTTTGCGATGTTGTTTTTGAACGTGCGATGTATAGCAGGTTTCGTTTACTTGGTTAGGGAAATACCCTTATTGTCAAAACAGACATAGGATTTTTTTTTTTTATGATTGTGTTATTGGTTTATTTTATTTATTAATTTTAGGAAAACTTACAGCTAATATATAACAACATGAAGGCTAAGTGGTTGCGATTGCTGACTTTACTTTGGCTCAGTTCGTAGATTTGGTAGAGTTATGAGAATTCCCCGGTTTGTCTGGATTTGTGCCCGGTAGGTAACTTCTTAATGTGCGTGTAGGCAAGAATGATTTGGGCTTTTCGGGAAACAGGCTGGATTGAAGTGGATTTTGATTTTTAGGGTTCCGAAAAAAAAAGGAACCCTTATAGGATCACTCGGGTGTCTGTCTGTCTGTCTGTGTGTCTGTCTGTCCGTCTGTCACAGCCAGTTTTCTCGGGATCCACTGGACCGATTCTGTTGAAATTTAATACACATATGGACTTGTATAACCCAAACATGGACGCGTTACGTAAGTTATTAAATTTTTAGTATGGGGGTCACTTTTGGGGGTCAAACTAGAAAATTTTAAAAAAAAGTTTTTTGAACAATATCGTGTGACATATCAAATGAAAGGGCTTACTGTGAGGGTTTAAATTATATTTTTTTCATCATTTTAAAATAAATGATTTAGAAGTTATTCAAGAAATTAGACGAAAAATAACCATTCCCCCCCCTTATCTCCGAAACTACTGAGCCTAAAATTTTGAAAAAAATGGAGATACTAGATCTTTACCTAAAGATTACAGGAAAACCTATTAGAAGTCTGTAGTGTTAAAATTACATGTTAAAAAAATTAAATTCGTTCGGAACCCTTTGCACGCGAGTCCGACTCGCACTTGGCCAGTTTTTTTTTTACTCATTAGACAATTAAGGAATATATACTCGTATGTTAAACACAATAATAATTTTCGTGGTATGCCAGCGAGCCATGGATCGCAGTATAGAGGTTCGAATTCCGGACCATGGAACGTAAAATCACGAATATTACCTACCCGGAAAGTAGCTATTTTTATGCGGTATTGGGCTAGACAAGTCTGCCAGTTGTTCGATGAGCTGCGACCTCTTGGCAGACCAAGACGAAGGTGGAAAAATAAACTTGAATCTCACCTGAAGACTGGCCCACAATGACAGAGGATAGACGTTTGTGGAAAGAGGAGAGGGAGGTTATTGCTCAGGAAATTATTGGACTTATTAAATAAGATAGATTACAGAACATCACCATGTTGAAGTGACCAAACCATCGGCTATTTTAAAGTGGCCCAGATTTCGTCACCAGCCCAATCTTACAGAAAAAATAATGTTGTATGTGTATCTACCTATATTGCATTTACCTCTAACTATGCATATTTTCATACGTACGATCAGTTGTGAACTGTGATCTGACCCATTAGGTATAAATTATCCATTCACTCTTATGTACCTACCTGTTTATACCTTGGAGTGTAAGTATCTGAGCGTGCGTAAATACTACGTCACTATGCACAATTTATGAAAGTGATTGCTTGCCAATTGATTCTATTATTGATTGCTAGTAAACAAACAGTCATAATAATAAGAATAGAAACTGATATAACAAAGTTGGGCTAGGCTGATGAATCGCCAGGCTCTCACGCCCTTCCGCCGGCCTCGTCACTGTTGAGGCCACCCGGTCAGTGCTCGACCTGTGGCTCGGGAGAAGGCACGGCTCCTTGTCATTTCGTGTGACGCAGGTCCTCTCGGGGAATGGCTGCTTCGGGAGGTTCCTGTGTCGCATAGGAAGGGAGCCGGACGCTCGGTGTCACCACTGCGTCGACTGTCGGGAGGACACGGCGCGGCATACGCTGGCAGAGTGTGCCGCTTGGAAGGAGCCACGCCGTGCCCTCATCTCTGTGGTAGGCAGTGATCTCTCGCTGCTGGCCGTAGTTCGAGCTATAGTCGACGGCGAGGAGTCCTGGGATGCGGTGGTGTCCTGCGAAACGGTTATGGCGCAGAAGGAGGCTGCGGAAAGGGAGAGGGAGATCTCGACCTCTCTCCCGGCCCGCACTTGGCGCACCGGGCCCCCCTAACGGGGTCCAGGGGCGGCAGACTTGGGGATGTCCGCCGCCCCCCATTCATCCGGACCCGAGTTGGCGGCGCGTGGTGTTCCCGCGCGCCCCTCTTTGATGTCGCGGGGGGAGTCAACACCGCACTCCCCCCGCTGACCCGAGGTAGCCCGCACAGGCGGGTCGGCACCAGCCGGGGAATACGGAAGTCGCAGGTTCCCACGATCCCCGGCATAGGTGAGAGATGGAACACCGGGGTGGTTTTAGTCAGTAAGAGTCTGACAGACCCCTCTGCCCGCCCCAGGGTGGAGGACATCCATGAGGATTTCCCCCTGTTAAAAAAAAGGCTGATGAGTCGGCAAAATGTCAGTAGAATTTTTCGGGGTTCATGAAAGGAGCCTCCCAGTGTGGCGTTAAATATATCGTACTGCGATGGTGAACGCCCGGCGCACTCTGGACAGCTAGCACTCGGTTACGTAGAACCTAGCTGACTAATCCTTTCCCCACGATGGCATATCCAAACGGCTCTTCAGAGCCATGACCAGGGCCACTTAAAAATAACAAAATCAAAACATGAGCCACACAGAACAGGAGTGCCCATAGTGCCCATAAACCTGTACTTTGGGGGATTTAATGAATGCCACCGATGCCGCAATCAACGTAGCCACCTACTGGGCCCAAATCAATCAATCAATATGTATAAAATTCTTTCGTTACTGACTGACTAACAGACATAGCACAGCCGAAACTGCTGGTCGTAGATAGCTGAAATTTGGCATGTAGGGTCCTTGGGAAGTGTAGGGGAGCACTAAGAGAGGATTTCCCGAAATTCTTACGGGAACGGCAAATAACGGGATATGCACGTACGAAGCCGCGGGTAAAAGCTATTAATATTATGTATAAGGAGTTAGCCATCGACTCGACAAGAAGAAGTAGTAGAATTTTAAAAAGTCCACCAACTCCAATGTTGCTTACCAGGGAGAGCCGACACTTATTCGTAAAGAATCTAGGAACACGCAAAAAACACCACACGACATTGATTCTTTAGTTGCACCGATTGTTTTTATAAAATTCATAGGACGAATTTTGACACATTACCAGCTGAGTAGCTGGTAATCTATATCTATACTAATATTATAAAGAGGAAAGATTTGTTTGTTTGAAATGAATAGGCTCCGAAACTACTGGACCGATTTGAAAAATTCTATCAGTAATGGATAGCTACATTATCAGGGAGTAACATAGGCTATATTTTATCCCCGTGCTCCCACGGGAACGGGAACTACGCGGGTGAAACCGCGTGACGTCCACTAGTAATAAGTAATTTATTTTAATAATTTAACAATAATTTATTTTATTTGTTCTAAAAAACATACATACAGACCTATAAATAACATACACAACAATACACTTAATTCTAAATTTAGATATAGATCATCTGTGTCCGAACTAGATAAAAATATCTGTATTTCGGATATCAGCAATGTGTCCAAGAAGTCTCTCAAGAAGTCCAGTCGGCGGCATTGCCAGGTTGTACGGCAATGCTTAGCCTCTATCAAAATTAAAAGCCAGCTTTTGAGTCTCGGGAAGTGTCAACCAGCTTTTTTGAACTTTCTTTAAAAAGGCTGTGAGCACAAGGGGGACGGCCTAGGGTTTTAACTCCAAACAGTTCGAAAATATAGGTTTTTTAGTTAAAAGTAGTTGGATCGTTTGCGATCTGATACCACAACCTAGGAATTGGGAAACACAATACTTCTTAGCAAGGTTGGTGTCAGATTTTCTGGCTAGGTACGTCAGAACAAAAATATATCTACACTAATATTATAAACTGAAACGTGGTTGCTTACAATGGGCCTCATCAGAAGGCTCAAAGTTACTCAAAGGGCAATGGAGAGGGCAATGCAGTCAGGAATGATGATATCCGCAAGAGAACCAAGGTTACCGACATAGCGCGAAGGATCGCCAAACTAAAGTGGCAGTGGGCAGGGCACATTGCTCGCAGAACAGATGGTCGATGGGGCCGAATAGTTTTGGAGTGGCGACCGCTTACCGGAAGACGTAACGTTGGAAGGCCTCCCACAAGGTGGACCGATGACCTGGTGATTGGTCGCGGGTAGCCGATGGATGCGAGACGCACAGGACCGGTCGTTGTGGCGACGCTTGGGGGAGACCTAGGTTCAGCAGTGGACGTCTTTCGGCTGATATCATGATGATGGTGATGAATATTATAAAGAGGTAAAACTTGGCAGTTTGTGAGGTTTTAGGGGGTAATCTCTGGATCTGCCGAAGCGATTTTGAAAATTCTTTTTTCAATAGAAAACCACGTTATTTGGGAGTGTCATAGGCTATTTTTGACCCGAAAAATACCGCCCACCGAAGTGGACACGGGTCAGCTAGTAATTTAATATGGTGGTTCTAGTTACAACAAAACCTACGATGTAAACTGTATATTAACATAAGCGTCCCCAAAAGCATGAACCGACATTTCTTGCGAGTCAATAATACAGACGGGGACGTTCATATCTTACACACGAATATTACACATTTCTACGTTTTTCATAACAGTTTACTCCTATTCTGGTTCTGACAAAATTAGATTCTGTGAGCATGCAGAACTTTTCCTAAGAATATTATTGAAAACAAGTTTCATCTACTTGAGAAAATTTCATTGAAAAGTAACTGATTTCTTGTCAAATCAGGTATATTGTAGGTATTCTTGGAAAAATGTGAATCGAAATTGAAGTTTGAAAAAGTTTTTATAATTATCTAGAAATACTTTATAATCTAATGATAGCACACCGAATTTTGCCAAAGTTTTGCTCACGTTTATTTACTTTTTTCCAGTTTTTTTTCCGTTCCCGTAGGAATTTCGAGAAATGCTCTTAGTGCTCTCCCACACTCCCAAAGGAAGCTACATGCCAAATTTCAGCTTTCTAGGACCAGTAGTTTCGGCTGTGCGTTGTCTGTCAGTCACTCACTCAGTAATGGAAGAGTTTTAAATACAATTTGATTTGTTATAAATGGGCACTTTATTACTTCCCAGAATTTGATCCTTAATAGCGACACTTTCGGATAGTGTAAAAAAAAATCGACAAAAAAACCTTTAAAAAGAACAAAATAGTTTCTATTGATCCTTTTAGTTTAATATAGATACGCTTCTTTGGGCCAAGCGTCATCGCGTCGGGAGACCGCTAATAATACTTGTCCTTACTTCCTTACTGATATTATAAATTCGAAAGTAACTCTGTCTGTCTGTCGTGCTTTCACGCCAAAACTACTGAATCGATTTAAATGAAATTTGGTGCACAGATAGTCTAGTCCTTACTAATTTTATAAATGCGAAAGTAACTCTGTCTGTTTGCCAAAACTACTTAACCGATTTAAATGGGTACACAGATAGTCTAGAGCCTGAGAAAGAACATAGGCTACTTTTTATCCCGAAAATGTTTACGGTTCCCGTGGGATAGATTTATTATTGTTTTTCAGAAAGCAAAGGATTATTATGATTTTTTGTATACTAGTTGTTTAGGGAACAAAAAATGACATAGGCTTAAATAAGCCCATCCCAGAAAAACTGGCCAAGTGGGAGTCGGACTCGCGTGCAAAGGGTTCCGAACGAATTTTATTTTTTTAACATGTTATTTTAACACTTTATAGGTTTTCCTGTAATCTTTAGGCAAAGATTTATTTTTTCCATTTTTTTTCAAAATTTTAGACTCAGTAGTTTCGGAGATAAGGGGGGGGGGAGAATGGTCATTTTTCGTCTAGTTTCTTTAATAACTTCAAAACTATTTATTTTAAAATTATGAAAAAAATATACTTAATTAAGACCCTCACAGTAAGCCTTTTCATTTGATATGTCACACGATATTGTTCAAAAAACTTTTTTTTTTAAATTATCTAGTTTGACCCCCAAAAGAGACACCCATACTAAAAATTTAATAATTTACGTAACGCATCCGTGTTTGGGGCACAGAAGTCCATATGTATACCGAATTTCAATAGAATCGGTCCAGTGGATCCTGAGAAAACTGGCTGTGACAGACGGACAGACAGACAGACGGGTTCCGTTTTTTTTTTGGAACCCTAAAAAAGTACGGTTCCCGTGGGATAAATCGGTTTTACTTTTTACAGAGCAAGGGTTTGAATTGATTCTTTGCATAGTGGTTATTTTGAGGAGGGAACGACGTGAGCTAAATTTTAACTCCGGAAGAATGCACGGTTCCCGTTGGACAATTTTTTTTTAAGGGGCAAGGTATTGGCGTGGTTTTTGCATAGTGGTAGTTTTGGGGTCTGAGAATGACATAGGGTACTTTTATATCCAAGAAAAATGCATGGTTCCTGTACATAACAATTGTATCCAACAGGTTTTGTTTTTCACAAAACAAAGCGAAACGAAACGAAAGACGACGCATGACGACCATGACGACGCATAATGACGCCAACCTCGAGCTTTAAGGCCGTATCTTTGAAATAAATGATAGCTCGAAAGCACCGATTTCATCTCCTGGCACCGCGCAGTCCCCGCATGCTTCCACGCGCAATGTTCGTAATATCGAACCTAGCGCCACAACATCAAACTAATTCAAACCGCCAACTGATTCAGTGTTGCCCGCACGCAAACTTCATAAACTTCTTCTGTCAAAATATTAACACAAATCAGCACTCTTATAAACAGTGATTTTAGACGTAGATAAAATACAATTTAATAAAATATCGAGACACGAAAAATATTGATTTGTTTTAATACTCATTTTTTACAATCGTTGGTAAATTATATCATGTTTTGTATGGCCCCAAATTATTGTGAAAACTACTAATTCAGTTGACTATTTAAGAACATGGCCATAATTGTGCGATAGAGATAGCACTAGAGACTTTTAAGCATACGGAAGGTATGGAGTAGACCAGTTGTATAAAATTTATATTTTGATCATAATTGAAATATGTACACAAGTTATGAAAACGAATGAAAAGATAAGTAGTCAATTTGTTTTTTTTTTCGCGTGGCTTTACTCGCGTAGCCATTTCCACAGAAACCGTGCATTTTCCGGAGATTGTTTTGTATCAGTGAAAAATAAATCGAACGTCCTGTAAACATATATTTTTAACTCTTTATCATATTAGTTGAGTTCAATACCTAGTTAACCAATATTAGAACCTAAATTTGATGCAATGACCCTTTCAGTAAAGTTCCATCGGAAGTATACATGAGCACCGCTGCTATTATATGCGGCATTCCAAATCCGGGGCTGTAGGATAACCCTGGTTCTATCCTCAGGCCCATATTTCTAAGTAGTAAATAGTTTCATCCTGATTGTTGTTTCATCCACGGAACATCTTCAAGACTTATACCAAATCATGGAAAAATACTTGTATTAAACTACTTGACCGTCACTGGAAGCTTTCTTATGAGATGGCATTTCCGTTTCCCATCGATTTCTTACCAGTTTTTGTACTTTTATCCCCTCTATACTTCCGGCTCAGGTTGCGGGTAGTTTTTAGTTTTCGTAAAAAAGTGGCACGCCATTTTTGTTCACACGCTTCGCGAGCATGTCAAAATAACTGTACAAATATTACAAAAACTGGGGTGGAAAAGAAATTTCGAAAAATCTGTTGTTTCTCCTCAAAAGAGTATAATTTATTTAGGGATACTATGGAAACCATGGGAAAATCAAAAAAATCCTACCAAAAGAAAAGATTCAGGGCATCATTACAAAGATAAATCAGGCTCTCGAACAAGAGCGGTTAACTTTGAAGGAGTTGCAGAAAATAGTGGGACTTATCAATTTTGCCAGTTTTGTTGTCCCTCGGGGTCGGCTCAGTCATCGACTGTTACTAATGTTCGTAAATTCGCTGCAAGTCCTGCCATCAAAGACCTACCCACTACCACAAGGTGTCTTAGAGGAACTAAACTGGTGGGCCCAAAATGGTCAAAGGTCAACACCCCTTCAGTACCCTCCTCCAATAAATTTTCTGACGACAAATGCGTCGGATCAAGCGTGGGGACAACTGAACAATTTAGCTCTGTCAGGAACTTGGTCGCAAGAAGAGAAAACGCTGCATTGCAATGAAAAAGAAATGCTAGCAATATTATATGCTTTATAGAACCAAGTTCATTGGCTTCATCAAAGTTCGCTCCTCATTCAAAGCGACAACAGAACTGCGGTCACCTACTTACGAAAGGAAGGAGATACGAGGACATTATCCCTGTTGGAAATAAACTATCGAATTCTGAATTTGTTAGATCAACATCAGATACACTTCAACGTACACTTCATTCCGGGCAAATACAACAATCATGCGGACCATTTATCGCGCCTTCGCCAACCTCCAGAATGGCACTTACTACCGACTTGTGTTGAAACAGTGTTTGCAAAATGGGGAACCCCAATAGTAGATCTATTTGCCTCGACGACTGCTCACGTAGCGTACAATTACGTGTCCCTAGATCTGAAAGATCGTCAAGCTCTGTTCCACGATGCCTTCAGTGCCCCATGGAATTACCAGCTCGCATGGATATTCCCACCACCATTTCTAGTCCCCAAAGTCCTGTCTCACTTAAACCAGTCGATAGGAATATTCTTATTAGAAGTACCTCGATGGGAGAGGGTATTCTGGCGTGCCGATCTTAAAGCCCGAGCGCTCGCAGCTCCATTAACTCTGAGAAACCTACAGAGATACCTAATAGACACGTCGACGGGACTCCCACCACCGCAGGTCGAGAACATTGTCCTTGAAGTTTGGAAGTGTGGGGGTGGTCCGACGCGATAAAGACATGGAACGCTCAACAACTATCACTGTTTAAATTTTTTTGGCGAAAATCGACACTAAAAACCTACGAGGTAGCCTGGAAGCGCTGGACGTCGTGGTGCCGTAATAAAAACCTTGACTTAATGAATCCCACTGGTTCACAATTAGCGCAGTTTTTATGTGATTTATATTTAATTGATAAGTTGTCGTATAATTCAATACTTTTACATAAATCGGTAATTTCTACACTATGTAACGCTGAAACTTCAAGTCAGTTAAGTTCACACGTTCTAGTAAGACATGTTTTAAAATCTATTGCCCTTAAAAGTCCAAAGGTCACAAAGCCTCCAGTTTGGGATATTGATAAATTAATTTCATTTTTGAATAATTACACAATTGATTCAAATAATCTATTTCAAATACACGTCATACTGCAATTTTGTTGTTGCTTTGCTCTGATAGGCGAATACATGATCTAACTCTACTTGATATTGATCCTAATCATTGCATAAGATCTGATAGCAGTATAATATTTTGGCCTCGGTTTGGCTCTAAAACTGACAGCAGTAATTATAGGCAATCCGGCGGAAAAAAACGTAAAGCGGGAAAATCAACTAATTTATTTATTACGATTAGAGGTGGCGTGGCTAAACCTGCTTCACGTACAGCCATTGCAGGATGGGTAAAGACCCTGTTTCGGGAAGCTGGCTTTGCAGCCACACCAGGTAGCACCCGGTCTGCTGTAGCCTCCAAAAGCTGATTTCAAAATTATCCTCTCGGCGAAAGTATTTTTATAGCAGCGTTTTACCCGAAATAAAACTCATGTTAAAATACTTACCTCACTGGAAGCTTTCGCTTTATTTCTGCCTGGTTATATGAGACAATGAACAAAAATGGCGTGCCACTTTTTTGCGAAAACTATAAAATACCCGCAACCACCAGGTGGCGCCACTGAGCCGGAATGATAGAGGGGATTAAAAGTACGAAAACTGGCAAGAAATCGACGGGAAACGGAAATGCCATCTCATAAGAAAGCTTCCAGTGAGGTAAGGGTAAGGTAATTTCAGGTAAAACGCTGCTATTGTATTGTACTGTATTTTACTTCGTAAACTATACCTACCAAGAGTTTTGATAGGTTGGAATGGCGGAAAAATGTTAACCTTATTCTGATGTTTGTAATGTTTATTGTCGTAAAAGCGAAAGAAAGTAAGCATTTTAAACAAATTTGGACGGTAAAAATTAAAAAAAAAATGTATAATTGTTTCGCCGACTTTATGAAAAGGCTATCAACACTTGATTTACATATTTTTTATTGGAGATATATCTAATGAGACGTTGAAAATGCGTCATAACTAACTTAAGGCTTTGAAATGACGTCATTGTCAATTAAATTAAACTTACTAATATTTTATTTTTACAAAAATATGTCTGTGGTACGAGATGAAGTAAGGCTGAAATGATGAGGGATAAAGAGTCACAAAATATCAGGAGCCCAGAATTATGATAAATTAAAATTGGCCTAACAACTATTACAACATCATATTGATTTAGATTTATAACATTAGTAGGATTAAATATTTTTCATTTATTTCTGGTAGGTACTTCTAAAACCCACGCAGAAAAGTCGGGGTAAAAAGCTAGTATTTACTTAACACATTTTTCACAATTCAAACGCGACTCCATAATTTTCCCTAGGCTTGTTGCCTTTGACATTTAACACATTGATGTTTGACGTATTTCAATCCTAAAATGAAAACATTTATTTTAGCGTGTGTCTTGAGTTAAAATGTAAGATTAACGCTGTATAAACAGATACTCCAATATAGAAAACATAATGTTTGCCCAATATTGCTTTGTGAGATGAGAAAATTGGAGGATACAGTACATATGTACAAATAAAGGTGATGACTTGGAGACGTTATTTTCTTCAAGCCGTTGCTATTCATTTCCTGGAAAACGAGTCCATTGTCGTCTTCAGGTAGGAAGTCCCAACAACGTTGTACTTTATTTAGTTTTTCTCTTTTATTTCATACCAATTTTATACATAATTCAAAAGTTAGCGTGGATAGAAAAATCTTGCGTATTATATTGTTCAAAGTCATAAAAATACACATTCACATGGTGCAGACATTTTTTAACACTAAATTTATCTATAAACGGCTAAACTATTAGCATTTACTGTAAAAAATATATTGAAATTACGAAGATCTGACAGCTCCGATTTGCAGAAAAGTGATACAGGTCCTGCTTGCAAGAGCTCCACGGAGCATCTGAAGAACTGAACAAATGAGAGAGATGCAAATACTTTTGCAAAGCATAAGATGAGATGGAGATAATAAGAGTGTAGATCGGAATAAAAAAACGTAAGTGCCAAAATAAATTTTCGGATTTGATAACATAAAAGTATTATTATATCAAAATCTGTTCAGTTGAAACCTCGATAAGTTTATTTTATATGCTTTAAAGTTATTTTCATTGGATCAATCTAAAGCGTTATGTCTTGTAGCTAAAAAAAGTAAAAAGATATTTCGAACTTTGTGATTATTTTCTATCGAGAAAATTTCTTCGTATCGTGTATTCCTTCAGTTGAATACTAGATCATAAAGTCAAAAAGCATATACCGTAATATCACATCCCTGTTCGAGGTACCTAACAAGATACGTTAAAACGAAAAACGGCCTTATTCTAAAGGTATCCCCTTAAGATTAATACAAGGACGCTTTATCAGGAGATATTGTGCATAAGGCCAGATCATTAACAATGCTTTGGTATTGATTGAGGATAAAATGGCTGGATGGTAAATAGATGGATGGCGCGTATCTGGAAAATGGCACCACGATTACTTTTCGAGCAGCGTCAAGTCTATGAAACGATTCTGCACCGAGTAAATAGTGGAAAGGGGGGATTGATCCTTCTTGACGTACCAGGAGGTACGGGTAAGTTTGTGCTGAATCTTCTGCTGGTTCAACTCCGCAAGGGCTGCAATATAGCTCTGGCTGTGGCTTCCTCGGGCATTGCTGCAGCTTTGCTTAGCGGTGGTCGGACTGCACATTCCGTTTTTAAGTTGCCGCTTAATCATGCGAGCAAAGATAACACAACATGCAATATTATCAAAAACAGCGGCCCGGGGGTCCTTTTGCAGCTGTGCGAAACGACGACGACGACGTGTAGCAAGATAAAAAAACTGGCCAAGTGCGAGTCGGACTCGCGTGCAAAGGGTTCCGAACGAATTTAATTTTTTTAACATGTTATTTTAACACTATAGACTTTTTATAGGTTTTCCTGTAATCTATAGGTAAAGACGTATTATCTCCGTTTTTTTCAAAATTTTAAACGCAGTATTTCGGAGATAAGGGGGGGGGGGAATGGTCATTTTTCGTCTAATTTCTTGAATAACTTCAAAACCATTTATTTTAATATTATGTAAAAAATATAATTAAAACCCTCACAGTAAGCCCTTTTATTTGATATATCACACGATATTGTTCAAAAATCTTTTTTTTTGTAATTTTCCAGTTTGACCCCAAAAGTGACCCCCATACTAAAAATTTAATAATTTACATAACACGCCCGTGTTTGGGTCACAAAAGTCCATATGTGTACTAAATTTCAACAGAATCGGTCCAGTGGATCCGGAGAAAACTGGCTGTGACAGAAGGACAGACAGACACCCGAGTGATCCTATAAGGGTTCCGTTTCAAAAACGTAACTCACTAAAATGAAGGAAATAAAAAAAACTGACTGTCGAGAAACCAGTTGCACCTAATACAGTTGTTCAAGCTGACTGCTTGAAAAGTGACTGGTTTGCTTTTTAATCGTTTTTAGCGGTTGGGTTTTTTGACAAAGTAACAGAAATAGCAGTGTTATTCTTGTGATTAAGTAATAGACTACTTTTAGTTTTAATTAATTTTACAGCTGTCTGTTTTGTGTGAGTTCCGAATAAACATTTTTCTTTCTTTCTATAAACATGTCACCCAGCTACACTGGGAATGACAGCTCACTTCACCAGTGTGACGTTCATTTCTAGAAAATTTTCTAGAAATGAACGTTAGTTTGGCCACATAATTAGAGACTTCAAGACTTAACAAACACAAAAACCGGCCAAGTGCGAGTCGGACTCGCGCATGAAGGGTTCCGTACCATCGTATTTTTATTATTTGTTGTTATAGTGGCAACAAAAACACATACTTACTCTATGAATTCCAACCGTCTACCTTTTACGGATCATGAGATATAGCCCGCTGACATACAGACGGACGGACGGACGGACAGCGCAGGCTTAGTAATAGGGTTCCGTTGGTTACACTTTGCGAACGAAACCCTAAAATATACACTAGTTATACTAAAAGTATCTTATGAGTTTGGAGTGTATCTTGAAGAAACACTATTTTTATTCAAGGTATGTCGTGAACAATCTCGGGACCCTGAGGTCCCGGTCCTTTGGTAGGCGTACGAGGGGCCGAAGCCAACTCGAAGAGGCCCCGTTAGATATTTCTAATGGAATGGGGCACCAACCGACGATTATCCCTATATGCACTATTAAAGTATACCTAAGGAAAATCCCCGGTAGGTGCAAAACTATTGCATAATATGGAAACAAAAGTTAAAGAACTATTGGCCCCTGCCTGACCACTGAAAATATAGACGGCTTTAAAATGGCAGGGGATGACTTGCACACTCAATAAATGGGCCCCCGAAAACGGTCGCTAGCACATAGTGACGTAGCTCCAAGGCGGCAACATATCCTGAGGTGCTAGAGGAGTGGAGAGGTATTTTTTTTTTTTTTTTTTTTTTTTTTTTTTTTTTTTAAGGATGGGAAATCATCAAATGACTCCTCCCGCTCTGGGTGAAGCAGAAGGGAGTGTCAGACTCTTACTGACTAAAACCCATCCGTGTTCCTCCTAATGCCCTTTGCGTTCCAGAGCCGCGGTGCCTCTTTCAAACAGATTCCGCAACCCCGGCAGGTGGAGAGGTATACCACGGCTATCAGGACAATCCCGGAAGTACGGTCAAGATCCCTACCAGCATCTTACTGGATTATACATCCTTCTCCCGAGCACGTTTGCTCTTGCGAATCTCCACTCAGACCGGCCGATTAAGGCAAGAAAGAGGTGGGAGCTCTGTTCCTCGTCAGTGTTCACTCCAGCCAGCCAATAAAGGCAAGCCGGAGATGAAGAACTAGACTTCTCCCGGAAGAGATCAGGTCCGTGGGGTCGCTACTGCCCAACAGTTCGCCACAAAACTGCCTTGCGCATTGTATCTGTCTTTGTCTGGCCCCTCACCCTAAGTATGAGTACCTAAGGTTCATTGGGGCACGCAAGCCGCACCACGACGTCAACGTGGAGATACGGCGGTGGGGCTATTTTTATTATTATTGTTGTAAATTATAACAATCAAATGAATTTCCGTCATATTATTTTATTTCTATGCAATTTTAATCTCATAACTTTATAATTATTTATTGTAATTTAATTTTGTCCTGTTTGTTACTTTAATTTTTTTTTGTCAGTTCGTGTATAATGTCATTTAAAATTATTATGTTGTACTAAATACTTAATTTAATTAATTCAACGTATGTAAAGCGAGTAAGTGGAAAGTTGTGCAGATCAACAAAATGGATCAACACTCATCCTGATATTTGCATCTTATTCTTGGATCCACTGACCTCTAAGATACAGGCATATCCCTAGTTTGGAAGTCAGGGTTTCATTGTTTGTAATTTTAGCCTTTTACACATATTTATCACCACTTAAAACTGTTCTATATGAATAGAGATGAATTAGAGATTCCAATATTTGTAAATGTGTGAGTATCATGTACTTATTTAGAAATTAATAAGTCTACCTCTGCATACCCTAGGTGCATGGTCCTCACATATAACAAATTTTTTGTACACCAAATATTGTAAAAGATTTATTTGAAAAGAGTAACTATGGAGTTTCTTGTCCGTTCTTCTCCATAAGAATCTACCTTTCCGAATGGACAGTAGAATCACTTTAGTATTTTATATTTTTTTGTAATGTGAATGACGTTCAAAAGTGCCTATTAATGGCATAATTGGAATAAACGTTTTGACTTAGATTTTGAATAAATAAATGGATAAATGACTTGTACACATTGTAGAAAAGTAACCCCTTTTTAGACAAAAGAGTCCACATACATACTTGCTAACTCCTTACATTATTACTGCACTTCGTCAGCTAACCGAGTGAGCGAACAACTTTTGCTAATTGAGTTGGGGGCAAAGATTTAGATAAATTGTTACAACAATCTTGATGGATACTGAACACTACGAGTGCTTTGTACTAAGTAGTTTTATTTAGGTTAATTTTGTAAGCTTAACAGTTTTTTTTTTGGTTGAGATGGCTCTGCTCTTGTCTCTAGTCTAGGTCAGAGGTGACAGAGACTAAGTCGACAATGGAGTGAGCTTACCCAGAAGAAGTCTGTTCACTCTAACTTTGAAGAGATTAGGGTTGTATGCATTCGGAAACACAGACGCAGGCAGAGAGTTCCACTCCTTTGCTGTGCGCATTATAAAAGACGTTTGGATACGCTTAGTGCGAATTAGTCGAACAGCAGCAAGGTAGGGATGGTAAGTTGCAGTGCGTCTGGATGTCCGATGGTAGAAGGGGGCCGGTGGGATGAGGTCGTGGAGTTCTTGGGCACAGTCATCGTAGTACAATCTGTAGAAAACCGACAAGCAGGCAACCTTGCGGCGATGAGCCATGCTGTGTTGAGAACATCACTACGCGCCGGTCGTTCCCGCGGGGTAGCAACGGTTGCGGAGGAGGCGCTCAAGCTGCGAGCGCGCAACGTCCGGCGACCCACGACACTGCGTCATCGTCCGCCTTACTGAGCGGAAGTTCGATAATAATTATTGCTTGTTCACTTATTATACATGTTAATACAGTCCACTATTAATTGTTACCGGAGTTTCTCTCCTATCTGTCCTAGTACCACCTGGAGGATATAACTCACTCCTTTCTATGTGTAACTTGCAGTGCGATAACAACTAATATAGGTATTTTACTAGTGGACGTCACGCGGTTTCACCCGCGTAGTTCCCGTTCCCGTGGGAGTACGGGGATAATATATAGCCTATGTTACTCCCTGATAATGTAGCTATCTAATGCCAAAAGAATTTTTCAAATCGGTCCAGTAGTTTTGGAGCCTATTCAATTCAAACAAACAAACAAACAAATCTTTCCTCTTTATAATATTAGTGTAGATTACAGCTAATCTGTCAATCTACAATAGGGAAACTGAATGACTGACATTTCAACGCACAGCCGAAACTATTGGGACTAAAAAACTTAGGACATGTAAATTTGCGCAAGGTTTATTTTTAGGGGTAGGGGGAAAATCATTCATACTAAATCCGCGCAAATGAAGTTGCAGCCGAAGTACTAATGGTGGGCGCCAGACGTGCAATATAGTACCTACATTGATCTTTCCCTAATATCCCTTCGTAGATACTCGAAAAATAAATTATGAACCATTTTTCATTACTGTATTTATTTACGATTTAAGTTTATTTTATTTATCAATATTTAATTAATTACTATGTTTATTGTATTTACCTACGTCCGAGTGTCACTGCGGGGTGCCAACTGAAAACCAGCGCTGGGTGTCTGACGCCCAGCAAATGCTGAGATGGTTACCCTTTCGGTATGGGCACGCTCAGCGCAATTGTGTACCTATTCTGTTTACTTTGTCGCTGTGCGTTTGTCTGTACTGAATAAATGATTTTCTATTCTATTCTATTCTAATTCTGTTTTTGATATTAAGGCTTGTATACATGCCAATGACCTTGTGCATATAAACGGAGCTAACTACTCCTCTACGCGCCACTCCCGCTGCCCGCATTTTTAATTTATTATAAAAAAATAACACATGTTTTATAAAAGTAACAAAACCAAATTATTTTCGTTTGTATTGCAAAGCAGTAGGTATTTTTTTTAGACTTTTGTTAAAAATTTGAGGAGTAAAATGGTTTCGATTTGGAGGTGTTTTTTTTTCTTATTATGTGATACCGGTACATAAATTCTGGTTAAACCAAATTACGTATCACATCGTTCAGATTACTATCTATTTTTTTCAGATGTAATTTCTCAGTAAATGCCGACGAAAATTTGCTTCATCTGTAAGCTGTTTTTAAGCATTTGTCGTGAGAGTAGCCTTAAGAAAGTCAATAAATGGATGTGCGTCAATGACCGCTATTGCGCGGGTATCTGACGTTTACCATAGTCGTGGATACACGAGGGTTTGTGAGAATGTGAGCTTGAGCTATGAGCTCAGGGTTATAATCGGAGTTTTCTTGCAGAAAACAGAATAAGAGATGTCCGTAGGAGAACCTAGGTTACCGACATAGCCCGAAGAATCGCAAAACTTCCATAAATAATATTTCAGTTAGTATGCCTATTAGGTAAAACATGTCAACCCTAACATTAGAATTAGATCTTATTATAATGTACCTGTTTTACTAATACATAATTTGAATATGAAATTTAAGTGGCAGTAGGCAGGAGTACTAGTCAGTATTTTACAAACCAATATATATATAAAATTCTTCCGTTACTGAGTGATTGAGTGACTGACAGATAACGCACATCCGAAACTATTGGTCGTAGAAAGCTGAAATTTGGCATGTAGGTTCCTTGGGGGGAGCACTAAGAGAGGATTTACGAAATTCCTACAGGAACGGGACAACAACGGGATATGCGTGCACGAAGTTGCGGGCAAAAGTTAGTTCCTTTATAAAATCTTTCATCAAAGCTTAATTTGTTAATTTTAATTTGTCAGAAACAACTTTTCATCGACAATTAACGTCAATCCAGAATAAAACAAGACAAGACAGAGGTTAAAGCGGCCCCGAATGATGTCTGTGAGCATCTTCACGAACTCCTGATCAACCAATTTAGATCAATCAATCAATTGTTAAGTGTTCTTAATTTTAGTTCTTTTATAAGAACAAAGTTTTACAGCCGATTGGCAATGACATGCCTAATTTATAAATCATGGATAATTTTAGTGTTAGTTGATGGTTAGTGAAGGATTTTATCTGGGAAGTAGTACTTTTTTAAGCAGGGTTTCTTAATCTGTACGTCTACCATGAGTTTTATCAATCTATACTGGCTAGCGACTGTAGTTAAAAAAATGTATGAAAACTTTTAAAACTCAAGTTTCTAATTTATTTGTTTAAGTTGTTAACTAACAAGCAAGCAAGTTGCAAGTGGAACTTTAGCTAACAACTATAAAACTAAATTAGAAACTTGATTTTTATAAGTTTTCATACATATTTTTATCTACAGTCGCTAGCGAGTATAGATTGATAAAACTCATGGTAGACGTACTGGGGTCTGTGGACTCTAGAGGGGTACGTGGAATTAATGATAGGACGTGCAATACTGTTTTTGACTGACAGACAACAAAGTGATCCTATAAGGGTTCCGTTTTTTTCCTTTTGAGGTACGGAACCCTAAAAATGAAACATATTTTTGCTTCTAGGATGCTCCTGTTGACAGATTCAACACTGCACGTATCAAAGAGGGTGGATTGCTTGTCCGCATAAAAAGTACTCATTTTGGAAAAAATACCAAATAGAATTAGATTACTAGTGGACGTCACGCGGTTTCACCCGCGTAGTTCCCGTTCCCGTGGGAGTACGGGGATAATATATAGCCTATGTTACTCCCTGATAATGTGCCTATCCAATGCTAAAAGAATTTTTCAAATCGGTCCAGTATTTTCGGAGCCTATTCAATTCAAAAAAACAAATCTTTCTTCTTTATAATATTAGTATAGATATCACTAAAGAGCTCTAGCGTGAAGCAATATAAAAGGTTTAAAATGCCAGGAAAATAAAAGATTAAAACCAATATGGCGGATACAAGACAGGGAGCGCGTGGATCGGTTCTGCAGACAGCGCGTGGGTGGAAACTTTGTAGTTATTTATAACTTAGGTATTGTTGACAGAGATGAGGTGATTTAAATATTTAAAAAGAAGTGTATTTAGCACTTGCAATAATAAGGGTTTGAACATAAAATTATGTTTTTAGGGTTCCGAAAATCCTTAAAAAACGGAACCCTTATAGGATCACTCGGGTGTCTGTCTGTCTGTCCGTCTGTCACAGCCAATATTCTCCGGACCGATTCTGCTAAAATATGGTGTGCATATGGAATTCTGTGACCCAAGCACGTACGCGTTACATAAATTAATATTTTTTTTGTATGGGGTCACTTTTGGGGGTCATACTAGAAAATTAAAAAATAAGCTTTCCAAACTGTGTCGTGTGGCATATTAAATGAAAGGACTTACTGTGAGGGTTTTAATAATATTATTTTCATAATTTTAAAATAAATGGTTTCAAAGTTATTCAAGAAATAAGACCAAAAAATGGCCATTCTCCCCTTATACCTAAAGATTACAGGAAAACCTATAAGAAGTCTGTAGTGTTAAAATAACATGTTAAATTAAATTGGTTCGGAACCCTTTGCAAGCGAGTCCGACTCGCACTTGGCCAGTTTTTATAAGGAGTCGTTTTGTTGTTTTCAAATTTAAATTAACTATAAATTAAGCTCATCAATGCTAATATTTTTTATGTTAAGAGATAAGGTTTATTAAAATTCACTTTTATGTATACAGACTTAAACAACCACATTAATTTTATCAAGAAACTAGCTGACCCGCGCAACATCGCCTGCGTCACAATTTTCATTACTGCTCCGCTCCTATTAGTCTTAGCGTGATGTAATATAACCTATAGCCTTCCTCGATAAATGGGCTGTCTAACACTGGAAGAATTTTTCAAATCGGACTAGAAGTTCCTAAGATTAGCGCGTTCAAGTAAACAAACAAACTCTTCAGCTTTATATGTTAGTATAGATTATGTAAAAACGCATATAAAAACAAAATTAATCATTGGGTATCAAAAACGTAATCCACATCGCTGTCAATGGCAAAAGTGCCCAGAACACTGGCAGCATTGTCGCGTTGAATGGCAATGCTGATTCTTTGGCCAAAGAAAAGTTTATAAAAATGTTAATATTATAAATAACTGTCTAACAGACAGTTATTTAACCTTTTCACGTCGTAATGAATTGAATTTGGATGAAAATGAACATTTCGGTAGACCATATTCTAGAATAGGAAGTTTTGGGATAATTTTCGACATTAACGCGGGTAAAGCCGCTGGCAGAACTTAGTTAGCTATAAATCACTTCACTTTCTCACTTCTAGTCGACAGCGATGCGGACGAATTTTTTGACGCCATATTATATTTAGAAGTGTTATTTTCTATTTTAGTGTATAAAGTTTGTTATTTCAATAAAATACTTTTAGTTTTAATACGGGGGTAAAAGTTTGCTATAAATTACATATGACAAAATCTTACGAAAGTTGATAATCCTATAATCGATTTATTAAAACTCGATACACTGGTAAAAACACTGTACAAATGCGGTCTTAATGCCTTAGGCATTTTCTACCAGTCGACCTTAGGATGGTGCAGAGACAACATGGCAGGTGCAACTTAAAGGAAAGACAAACAGAAAAGAAAAGAAAATATAATCATAAATACATAAATACACGTAAAAAAACGACGTTTAGAAAAAACGAATCCAACGAATTAACGCTGTGATGATTCTACCAACTTCTTGCGAATGTGCTCACGTGCCTTCACCTTAAAGGACAACCGACTGGTTGCCGTCCTGATGTTTAGAGGGAGCGCATTCCAAAGGAAGATTGCTTGGACAAAGAAAGAGGAGTGGATAAACCCAGAGCGGCGTGTGGGACAGCATAGAAGGAGATTATTAGTAGAGCGAAGATTTTTACTGTGCGCAGAGCAGAGGAATTTAATTTGTGAAGTTAGATAAGAGGGAGAAGAAGGATTATTAAAAAAGGAAAACAGATTAGTCAAGGCCCTCAACGCTCTGTGGTGACGAATATAATCGTGTTACACTTCATCTAAAATTCCTGTTTTAGGACGTATTACTAGGAATCCGGAAAATTCTTCAAGGTTACAATCTGTTTATCGTGGATATTAATAATTTATTATTATTGCCTATCGGCTCGCCGGTTATTAATATCTCTGGTGCGACAGCATTGATCTTCATAGTGTGGAGACAGATGGGCATCGGCTGTCGTATTTGTACGGAAATAGAGCGGGCAGTGGGAGATCTTAGTTAACACAGTTTTGTGCTGTGGGTACAGCGTGGATTATTAAATGTACCTATTGTTTTTTAGGGTTCCGTACCTCAAAAGGAAAAATGCGGAAACCTTATAGGATCACTTTGTGGTCCGTCCGTCTGTCTGTCAAGACAGTTTATCTCGGGAACGCGTGGACGTATCGAGTTGAAATTAAAACCATATACTCAGGTCTATGGCCCCTTGCAGCTGTCAAACACATATTTTAAAAAAGTAACAAAACTAAATTATTTTCGTGTGTATTGCAAAGCAGTAGATATTTTTTCTTTAGACTTTTGTTTAAAAATGGAGGAATAAAATGGTTTCATCTCAACGATTTGGAGGTGATTTGGTGATTTTTTTCCTTGTTATGTGATACCGATACACAAATTCTGGCTAAACCAAATTACGTATAATATTATGTAGATTACTACCTATTTTTTTCAGATGTAATTTTTAAGTAAATGCCAACGAAAAGTTGCTTCATCTGCACGCTGTTTTTAAGCATTTCTCGAGAGAGCAGCCTTAAAGTAATTTGTATCTACAAAGTACGGAACCCTTGGTGGGCAAGTCCGACTCGCACTTGGCCGGTTTTTATTAACCGACTTCAAAAAAGGAGGAGGTTATCAACCCGGATGTTTACTTTAATTATATATTTTGTTTAGTTCGAGCAAACGCACAAGACGTAGAAACAGAGAATTATGTATTATGTATGTATGTGATGTTTATTTAAAAGAAATTTCCCCCAGCAATTATTCTGCGACAAAATAGTGGGATAAGAAACGTAGACACAGTATATGTTTAGCAGTACTCTCAATTGAATGCCCAGAAAGCCATATCTACCTGAAAAAGTTCTGCATTATTACAAGACTGGGTCGAATAGATAAATTAGAAATAGAAATAGGAATGTTTATTTTATTTATTTTTTAAAAAATCTGTGAATGTATACATATAGTCCCCGCCATGAGAAGCTATTTTTAAACCCTGACGCAAAAAGAGGGGTGTTATAAATTTGACGTCGATGTCTGTCTATTTCTGAGTGTGTGTGTCTGTCTGTGGCATCGTACCTCTCAAATGGATGGACCGATTTCGATGCGGTTTTTTCATTTGAAAGCCAGTTTCCTTGCGGTGGTTCTTATGTTTGGTTAATTTCGGTCTAGCAGTGTAAGAGTATCAGCTCTTTTCCAAAATGATGTAAGGCATTTTGGCGTATGATTACTCGATTAAGTGCTTCACGCGTGCCAGTATAATCGTTAAATGACAATTAATTGATAACTTCGACCTGATGCGGCAACCAGAATGGTTTCCAGAAAACCCGACTGTTCGAAAACTCACAGCAGACATATCGTATTTGGGTTTAATAGATTAATTTCAATGAGTAGGTACCTTGCAGGTTATGATCTTGCAATACGGTCATGTTGACCTGGTACTACAACCTGGTTGTTTTTCAGAGAACCCAACTCCTCGAAAACTTACAGCAGATATATCGTGTTTGGATTCAAATTATATTAGCTTTAATTTCTTGCAAGTTATGATCTTACAATACGGTCACATTGACCTGGTGCTGCAACTATACTGATTATAACTAAGTTTAAAAATGTTGAAATAAAAGTTAAATTAAAAATTTTAAAAACTCCCAACGCAAAAAGAGAAAAACGAACATTTAAAAAGTAAAAAATAATAACTACAGCTGAGAACAGACAGAAGCCAGTGCAGAAAAAAATCTGTCGGGGCTGCCATAGCTTGCCCTGAAATGGAATAAATGATTACAATTCTACAGGTTATGTGAGCAATCATTGTATTTTGTAATTCCAGGACAGCTAATGGCAGCCCCGACGATTTTTTTCTGCACTAGCTTCTGTCTGTTCTCAGCGGTAGTTATTATTTTTTACTTTTTAACTGCCTCCGTGGTCGAGTGGTTTAGGCGTTTGCCTTGTGACCCGGTGGTCGTGGGTTCGATTCCTACGGGAAGCATACTTTGTAAAGTTGTTTCCAGTTTGGCTAGGACATTGCAGGCTTGAATCACCTGACTTTCTGATAAAAAGTTGATTACGTGCTTCGGAAGGCACGTATAAGCCTGTGGTCCCGGCCGCCAAATGGCGGTCGTCAAATAAACCATGTCAGAGGCCCTTGAGGCGGTTTAGAAACTCTGACACTAGGGTGTGTGTGGGGTCGTTAGACCTTACTGCCCACACGATAAGAAGAGACTTTTTAAAAGTTCGTTTTTCTTTTTTTGCGTTGGGGGTATTTTCAATTTTTAATTTAATTTTTTTTTGTAAACATATTCAATTGTTTGTTCCATGAGTCAGACGCGTTCCAGTACCACAAAAGAGATGACAGCGCTTTATTTCGATGAACCCGAGCAAGTGAAATTAATTAAATAGGAAGATAAATATATTTGGATTTCTTGAAACAGAATTCTATTCTCACAATTTGCACAGAAAACAATTAGGTAGCTATAACTCTTCGTGATAAAACAGTAAAACAGCAATAATAAATGGATGATATTCCGTGTATTTTAGGGACTATAAATCTGAAGAATTATCACGAGTTATGAAAGCTAAATGTGTATTTTCAGTGTGGGCTATTCCATTAATAGATTTTCCTGGTTTTTCGTCCCAATATTTCGTAGATTTAACGTTTATTTTGTCATCATTATAGAATCTTTTATGTTAGTGGGCTGATATTGATGAAACATGTTTTCTTTAAACTGAGGATATTGCTTCAATAGGGAATAAGCATTTCATTTATGTGCAAAATGAAATGCTTATTGGCTCTAGTAAACAATCATGAAAATATTTTTTTAAGTATATGTAGTGTATGTATATACTTATGATTGCTTTCGAGCGCGTACGTCACAACGTACAGTCAGTCAACGGTCAGTCAGTGTTCAACCGTCAGTCAGGCAGCACGTGGTGGTGCGTAGGCGAGCCAAATACCTACTATTAGTGATACGATGCGTGGACACTACATATGGCGACGAGGACAAAAAAAATTAATTAAAACTGTAAGTAAAGTGACTTTATAAAAAAAAAAAAAAAAAAAGAGAAAATGTGACTGGCGAAGTGGCAAGATAATTTACTTATGCTACTGAGGTACATGAATGTTACTTATTCAAACTAAGAAAACATGCGACATTTTCATTTACATTTCTCAGCTATTATAATTACCTTTACAAAATATGGTTTAAACCATTTCTTTACTTTAATTAACAAATAGATACCCATTATGATTCAAAATTATAAAACTTTACACCTATTTAACAGTGGTGACTATTGCTTAACTTACGAAAAAGTCATTACATTGGAATGTTCAGCTACACTGATAACATTTTAAGGAATGTTCTTCGTTGTTTAGTAACTCGCACTAAAGTAATAATGGACTATAGAATAATCATAATGGTATTCAAGAACAAATGTTAAACTGTGTTTGTTTATTTACACCTACGTAAGTTATAAATTACGACAAACATTAATATAATGTCGGTTTTACCCTACCCAGTGATCTTGTAATTATTATAATATTCATAGGTATTGCTAAATTGTTGAAGTACCTACATGTGCCATAATGAACAAAGTGATTAGTGGATATTTCAATAATTCTGAAAAATAAACACCACCACATCTTAAAAACGTGGTCAGAGACGTGGAGTATTTTTAATGATTTTCTTATTTTGAACCCTAATATTATGCTTGGCCTTATCGGAAGGATAGGTTGCAGTATTATTTAAGTACTGTGGTATTTATTGGTGGTTATTTAGGACAAGTTCAAAAACAATTATTGACCGTCTGGACGTTACCTAATTAAATGGATATACCCCAGTAACTTACTTATATTCCATGTAAACTGACGTAGTACCTGGTCATTTAATCGACAAATAAATAATAAAGTTATTTTCAAGTTTTATAACAGTATAATGATATAATAATACTGATTTATTATGACGTTGGAGCAGCATTGCTGGTCATTAAATTGACACCGTTTGACTATGTTCAGAGGATCCTCAACAGCATTATTGGTCATCAAATTGACGCATTATAAAAAGGAAGCAGAATTTTGTGATATAAAATTTATATTGAAAAAACAACAAACTAGTTGGTTCACGATATAACACTAACATGTCCCAACTCACATTGGAGAAGTTCGACTGCGAAGGAGAACGTTCTTCGGTTGGAGTCAGATGGGAGCGTGGGAAACGAACACTATCTATTTCGATGCTTCTGGTATTGACAAGATCGAAAAGAAAAAGGCAACGACCTGGGAGTCTAACCAGGGACCTCATGCTTAGATATTTGATTTGTACTACATGATTAGTTCTAAAATAATAAATCAAAGAGCGCATAAATGTAATTACAGTAGAACATACCTACTGGTCATTAAATTGACAAGTCATCATCGAATGACAGTAATTGCAGTAGAACATACCTACTGGTCATTAAATTGACAAGTCATAATTGAATGACAGTAATTGCAGTAGAATATACCTACTGGTCATTAAATTGACAAGTCATCATTGAATGACAGTAATAACAGTAGAATACACCTACTGGTCATTAAATTGACAAGTCATCATTGAATGACAGTAATAACAGTAGAATACACCTACTGGTCATTAAATTGACAAGTCATCATTGAATGACAGTAATTACAGTAGAACATACCTACTGGTCATTAAATTGACAAGTCATCATTGAATGACAGTAATAGCAGTAGAACATACCTACTGGTCATTAAATTGACAAGACATCATTGAATGACAGTAATTGCAGTAGAATATACCTACTGGTCATTAAATTGACAAGTCATCATTGAATGACAGTAATAACAGTAGAATACACCTACTGGTCATTAAATTGACAAGTCATCATTGAATGACAGTAATAACAGTAGAATACACCTACTGGTCATTAAATTGACAAGTCATCATTGAATGACAGTAATTACAGCAGAATATACCTTCTGGTCATTAAATTGACAGTTAGTTATCAAAGACAAAATAGGTCAGCAGTGCCTAGTGGTACTTTTTATGTACATACTGGTCATTAAATTGACAAATTTGATTGTGAGGGGGAACCTTCATCAGTAGGAACGAGATAAAAACGCTGGACGTAGGAACTCTTGATCTACCTGGAAGCTGTTGGCATCAAGGGTAGTGACAAGTAACGGGCTTTGCTGCTACATTTTGTGGACTAGAATTGCTAAAAATGTCTATACTAATATTGTAGAGCTGAGGAGTTTGTTTGTTTGGTTGAACGCATTAATCTCGGGAACTGCTGGTTCGAGTTGAAGGACTATTTTAGTGTTGGACGGCCTATTTATCGGGGAAGACTATAGGATCTAACATCATGCTACGACCAATATTAGCAAAGCATTAATGGATAATGTGACGAAGACGAGGTTGCTCGGATCAGCTAGTTTAATAATATACCAGATACAAATATCACCTGCTGATGGAGTGGATGTCTTTGAAGTGGCTATCACCAAACTCCACGCATACTTTACACCTAAACAAATTGAGAATTAAGAACGTCACTCTTTTTGATTGATCAAACAAGGGGCAAATGAAAGTTTTTAAAATTTCTTAGTACGGCTTAGACAATAAGCAGACAGATTTCAGTTCAAACAGAGTCGAAAGACATACAATATGTGTTCAAAATCGACGATGACAGTTTACTAGATTGTCGTATAGGTGGAAGGATGGTTAAAAAAAAAAAAAAAATGTTAGTAGACTCTGCGTGTAGGTAAATCCAACTTTAATCACACACAAAACTTGGGAAAATATGAAAAAAAAACAAGTTTTTGTTTGTTCTTAAAGTAAGAAAACCCAAGGGGTTTTTCCTAATGGTCTTGTTAGGTCAAGACCTAACAGGACCATTTGACGCAAATATAAAAGTAGCAGATAGATCCGAAAATGCAACTTTTTACTTTTTTTGCATCTCTGATGGAACTAGAGATCTACTTGGGAAAGAAATTGCCATGGCTATAGTTATAATAATAATAATAATAATAATTCTTTATTTTCGGACAACAATGATCCAGCGTGTTAGTAAACAATATTATAACTTATTGTTAGTAGCTAAAATACAACAGAGAAGAAGACAGAACAGAATAAATATTATTGTGAAAAGGACAACCCCAATCTAATGGTTAGTGATAGTCCTTCTCACAAAACTTTTAACTATCGAAGAGTCGATACTCTCCGCCACAGTTTTTAGTATACTGTTGCCACTCGCCCGCAACCTTGACAACAGCGACGCGGTTTTTTTGCGAATGACGGCGTGGAAGCCATCAGTTCGGTTTTGCGCAAACATACAAGAAGCGCTGCACCATCGTGGCAGTCCCAACAGCATCCTAAAAATGTTATTATACTGGACGCGTAGGTCATCCAGCGATCTTTTGGTATAGTTGACCCAAAGATTCCCCGTGTAGAAACCCTGGCAATATGCTTTAAAAAGTGTTACTTTTACTTGATAAAAGTAACACTTTGATAATGGGTGTACTTAAAATCGGATTACAAATTGACCAAATGGAAACTAAGACAGTTTCCGAAATCCAATGATGTTTTAGTGGAAGTGCCAATCGATGAGAAAGTACAACCAGCTTCTCGATCATTAAGAAGGATAATAGGAAGAAAAGTTGAAAAAAAATATAAAAGAACGGTTACCAGTAACTAATCTTAAGACTATAATGTACCTACCATATTCTGACAAATACATGATTATGGTTGGAGAAATATTCAAGGAGCGTAATTCCCTGCCAGAGTCTGTGTTTCCCGATAGTTGCAAACTGGGAATCTTTAAGTCGGGAGTGATTGGGTTGCTTCTGGGCAAGCGTGCTCCATCTTCAACCACGTCATCGCTTGCCACCAGGTGAGATATTGGTGCCTATCAATATAAAAAAGCGAGTACTTAAAGAGATTCCCGTAGGTGGTAATAGTTTCAACATTTTATTCAGTACGAACTTAAAGAATGAGATATTGCATGGCAAGGTTGCCATAAGGTCATGTTCCAACTTAGACGTGTTTAGTGAAAATTGGATTTAAGCTTTTATATTAACGTGTCGGTGACAGTTTTCTTACATAACAAGTTATTAAATTCAGTTCGTAAATTCGATAGTAAACGATTATAAACCGTAACTTGATATTAATGACATTGATTAAAGCTGTAGGGATACAGAGAATTCTGAGCTATTACAATTTCTGAATAGATTTTTCACTACCGGGTTGCTTACTGTAGATGTAAGTTAATATAAGTAAGATTTAAAATAATATTGATTGATTCAAACTGTTCGGTGCAGTTATGACCATGATGCTCGTAGATTGACGTAGAGTAATTCATGGACGCAGCCCCTTCACATGAACGTAGGCACAAACATTGACAGGCCTAGGTTCTCTTCTCTTCGTAAACTCTGATGTGCATAACTTATCGGTTGGTATGTTTTAAAACCTCATTGTCGGGAAGATGCCCAAGCCCAAGTATATGAATAATTGACGTTGTGAAGTTATGAAATAGATGACGAGTAAGCATAAAAATATTTTGTGTGAACAGGTTCTTAGTTCTGTGGGTCGGCGGGCTACCAGGATATCGTAGCAGTATCACAGAGTGATATAGACGAGGAAGTCTGTATCAGGGTGTCGTTGCTATTGGTGGTACAAATTAGAGTTTACTCGGTATTCTTCCCATGGGGAAGTGCGAGTATAGGAATTGTGTTTTGCTGAGCTATGAGATAGATGTTGACTGTGAATAAGATACGTAGTCTTTGACATTCTTTGTTAAAATCAGTGTGAGTTTTATGACTTCATTGGTGCTTGGACTTGGTAATCACGAATACTAGTGAATCACGAATCAAACCTAAAGGATTGATTACAGCCAGTTTAGAACTGTCAAATGGCTAAAACACTGAACGAAAAGTCAGTTAACTGAAGATTTGGAATAGCTCTGTGTAAAAAAAAAAATTAGACAATTGCCGTAGAGATTAACAATAGCAAATTTCTTGGGGGATATTGAAGTATATAATGATGAAACAGGACAAATGATGAAAAAGAAATGTCGTACATTTATAGAAATTGAAGGTCAGTGGGAAGTTTTTAATGATAAAAAAAAACCAAGCAATTGAATCGAAAAGATACATCTGCTTCATAAATAAGATTGATTAATTATGACTAAATTAAAAAGAGAAAAGGGAAGAAAGATACAGATAATAATAATATCAAGGCATATAACATTGAATACAATAAAGAAAATCAAAACAATTATCTCACATGTGATCATTGAAAAAAATATAATTGGTATATAATTACAATATAGTATAATCGGGTCGTTAACCGAAAAAAAATAATAATAAAGGAGTAAAATACCTCTAGTGTCATGTACAGTGTTTGGAAGGAAATAAATACTTAGTAATAAATACATACATGTATTTTTTGTAAGTACCTAGATCCATAAAAAACTTACTACAGGAAGTATTTATACACAAATAAAAAAAAGGAAGGGATGTAGTGTATGTATATACTTATGATTGCTTTCGAGCGCGTACGTCACAACGTACAGTCAGTCAACGGTCAGTCAGTGTTCAACCGTCAGTCAGGCAGCACGTGGTGGTGCGTAGGCGAGCCAAATACCTACTATTAGTGATACGATGCGTGGACACTACAGTATATTTATCAGCGAAGAAGTTAAGATAAAATTTCAAAGATTACAATTCCGAGACGAAAGAGAAGTCCGATATGAACTTTGACGTCAATGGCCATGACGCCTATAAGAACGAAGAACGCGAAAGGGGCAGATATATATTCGTTTAAAATAATGATATCTCGTTGGTTTTTTTGAGCAATTTTGATTCTATTGTCACTGTAAGTATTATATTTTTGTATATTTTTAGTTAAACTGTATAGATTTTTTTTCATTCATATTCCCTATAGGATGTCCAAAAGCCATTTCTACCTCACAATCTTGGGATGGACTGAAATAACTTAAAATAAAACGGGCTATTATTTATCATAACACCCAGAGTAACACATAAATAAAACTATCTAAGATTATGAAACACCGGCCTTATCTAGTTTAAAATTACCATAAAACATTGACATCATTATAAAAGTGTTAATTTATTTCACCACTAGTGGACGTCATGCGGCTTCACCCGCGTAGCTCCCGTTCGCGTGGGAGCACGGGGATAAAATATAGCCTATGTTACTCCCTGATAATGTAGCTATCCAATGCTAAAAGAATTTTTCAAATTGGTCCAGTAGTTTCGGTGCCTATTCAATTCAAACAAGCAAACAAATCTTTCTTCTTTATAATATTAGTGTAAATAAAAATTATCAAAAAATCTCGTAAGGACTAAAACAAGGCTTAAAACACTTGTAGGTCATTTTAAACACCCTGACTCCTAAACTAGGTGTATGTACCTGTGTTTTTGGAGTCAGAAACCTACTTATAGAATAAAGATCATATTATATTATTCATATAGTTCCGTACCAAAAGAGTATCCAACGGAACACTATTACTAAGCCTCTGCTGTCCGATCGTCTGCTATCAGAGGGCTGTATCTCAAGAACCGTAATAGGTAGACAGTTGAAATTTTCACAGAGTGTGTATTTCTATTGCCGCTATAACAACAAATAATAAAAATTAAGGTTTATGGTACGGAATCCTTCGTGTGCGAGTCCGACTCGCACTTGGCTGGTTTTTTCATAGATTTTAAGTCTATTTTGTCATCATTATTATAATCTTTTATGTTAGTGGGCTGATATTGATGAAACATGTTTTTTCAAATTGAGGCTATTGCTTTAATTGGATGTCCAAAAGCCATTTCTACCTCACAACCTTTGGATTGAGTGAAATAACTTAAAATAAAAGGGACTTGTTTTTATCATAACACCCAGAGTAACACTTAAAGAAAACTCTTAAATCTAAGATTTGGAAACACCGGCCTCATCTAGGTTTTTTTTTTTTGTTAAAAACGTTACCCCACACTAGGAATTTCTCCTGTATCGTGGGTGCGTTTACAAACATACAAACTCACATACACAAACAGCCAGACCCGGTACAACTATCTGTAGGCCATACAAATATTTGTTCCGTGCGGGAATCAAACCCGCAACACGCAGCGCAGCAGCCAATAGCTAAACCACTGAGCCAACCGTGTCGTTAAAATGACTATAAAACATTGACTCATTATAAAAGTGTTACGCTTACACTTATTATAAAATAAAGATCATATATTAATATCATTTTTCATTTAGACTTTTGAGCTCTAGTTAAATAATTTGTTTTGCTAATTCCAATTAACTTAGCTCGGTAAGTGCAAGAAGTCAATATAAATATTAGAATGAAGAACTGACCAAGTGCAGTCGGACTCTCACAAGAAGGGTCCCGATTAAATAATTATTTGTTGCTATAGCGACAATATTCACTGAGTACAGATACAGTGTGTATTTCTATACATACTCAGTGAAAATTGTATAATTATGTCTACTTATAACGGTTCTTGAGTAACAGCCCGATAACAGACAGACGGACGGACGACCATATAGTGGAGGCTTAGTAATATGATCCCGATGGTTACCTTTGGGTACGGAACCCTAAAAATAAGTTAGCTGGTCATGTAAATTTTGACCTTTTATTTGGAAACTAGTTGACCCGCACAACTTCGTCTGCTCCGCTCCTATTGGTCTTAGCGTGATGATATATAGCCTATAGCCTTCCTCGATAAATGGGCTGTCTAACACTGAAAGAATTTTTCAAATCGGACCAGTAGTTCTTGAGATTAGCGCGTTCAAGCAAACAAACTCTTCAGCTTTATATATTAGTAGGTACTAGCTGACCCGCGCAACTTCGTTTGCTCAGCTCCTATTGGTCTTAGCGTGATGATATATAGCCTATAGCCTTCCTCGATAAATGAGCTATCTAACACTGAAAGAATTTTTCAAATCATGTTGTGCGATTACCCTTTGGGTCATAATCAGGTCAAGACCTATGATGTGAATTTGTTATTATTTTATTATGATTGTAACCTGTTGTAATTGCCTTGTGAATAAATAAATAAATATAGATATAGATGGCGCTTTCTTAGAGATCCGGACAAACACCAGTAGAATGACTGTTTCCTGTTTCCTTACAAACATCCTTGTCCAGTAAGTACAAACAACTTCAATAAATTAATTTCTGTTCAAAATTGCGTGTGTTATTGTTTCTAGTATTCTCTTTTATTATTTCCTTGGCTTTTTGCCAGAACCTTGGCTGAAGCAACAAGTTTAGTCGTGTTTTCAGTCCATGGAGTAACTTTCACTCAATATTTGGAATGTTTCAGTATGTATTACACCCAACATAACGTCTTTTGCCGACTGTGATGGGATCGGCTTTCTGTCTTAAGGGTGCTCTCTCGAAAAAAGCGTGCAGATGAAGCAGTTTTTCGTCGGCATTTGCTAAGAAATTACATTTGAAAAAAATAGGTAGTAATCTACATGATATTATGCGTAATTTGGTTTGCCAGAATTTATGTATCGGTATTACATAATAAGAAAAAGAATCACCAAATCACCTCCAAATCTTTGAGATGAAACCATTTTACTCCTTCATTTTGTATCAAAAGAGTTTAAAAAATATATTTACTGCTTTGCAATACAAACGAGAATAATTTGGTTTTGTTACTTTTTAAAAATATGTTCTACTTTTATTATAAAAAAATAAAAACACGGGTAGCGGAGTGGCGCGTAGAGGAGTAGTAAGTTCCGTTTGTATGCACAAGGTCATTGGCATGTATACAAGCCTTAAGCGAATGGAGCCGAAAACCAGTATATTAGACTAGCTTTTACGTACGTGCTTCTACGTACGCACATATCCCGTTTTCCCCGTACCGAAGGAATTTCGGGAGATCCTCTCTTGGTGCCCCCTTACGCTCCCCACGGAACCTACATCCCAAATTTCAGCTTCTACGACCACTATTTTAGGCTGTGCGTTGTCTGTCAGTCACTCAGTCAGTCACACATCAGTAACGGAAGAATTTTATATCTATTATAATTATTACTTAATTATTTAATTTACTTAATCTATATCTATTCTAATATACTAGTTGACCCGCGCAACTTCGTCTGCTCCACTCCTATTGGTCTTAGCGCGATGATATAGAGCCTATAGCCTTCCTCGATAAATGAGCTATCTAACACTGAAACTACAGGAACTACTGGTCTGATTTGAAAAATTCATTCAGTGTTAGATAGCCCATTTTTCGAAGAAGGCTGTAGGCTATATATTATCATCACGCACAGAACAATAGGAGCGGAGCAGACGAAGTTGCGCTGATCAACTAGTATTAGGATATAGTGTAGATTAAGTTAGCAACCACAAGTAAAACTACGAACAATACATTCACCAAAAGGTAGGTACAGTTTACAAACAAGTCAGGGCAGTCACTCGCCGCGCTCATACCTAACTTTTTGCGTGGTGAACTGTACATGGCATGTGGACTTCCTTTGATGTTTTATTCCGCCCCGTAGGACGTAAAAATGTTTTCATGTTGTTTAGGATTTTGGAGAGGTTATTTTGTATCTGAAACTCACCTGATGGAATGTGTAGTGAAGTACTCGAGGAGTGGAGTGGAGTAGGAGTGCGGTGTGGAGTGCCTGGTGTTGGTAATGGAAGTGAAGTGGTGGAGTGGTAAATGGTGGTGGTAGGTGGTAGTGGTCAACTGGTCTCCTGATGTGGTCGATGATAGAGCACGCTTGCCTAGAAGTAACATATCCGCTCTTAACTAAAGTACCCTTAGGTTTAAGCTATTCGAAAACGGAGACAACAGGGGAAGCCATTTATTTTCTGAATCTTTTGAATATCTTCATTACACTGAAAAGTGGCTTCTACTTCACCGCTTTTAGGATCACAATAAATTGTTTTTTGCACTCGTGCGGAAAAAAGCCAGCGCCCATTTATCCGATTTATTGTATTTATAATATCAGATCCCCCGACACTCGAACGTGGATCTCACAATATTTTGTTACTTAATATTAATTTTGTTAACAAGTGTGAACCAAAAAGTAGTATACTGATTTTAGTCTAGTCAACAAGTGCTTTTTTGTTCATTTTTTTTCAGCAGTCTCGGAAAATATAAATGAGGTGTCATTTGATTCGGAAGAGCATGTAGACGATTTTTTACAAAAAAAAAAAAAAATAAAGTACCGGTTGAAAAATTGCAAAAGTTATAAATTTATTGAAACATGCTCTTCCGAATCGAATGATACCACATTCAATTTTTTCCGAGACTGCTAAAAAAAGTTGAACAAAAAAGCACTTGTTGACTAGACTATTTCATAACTATTGTATGACAGTGGTTTCTTATCAAAACTTCAATGAATTTTGCATAGCTCACTTTTAAAAACCACACACCTACGGCAAAATACCTACTTGATTTGCGTTAGCAAATGATGTTTCATAAATAGGTGTGCAATAGTGTACAAAGACAAAGAGATTATGAGTAATATAGTGGTATAGGTACCTATTGTATTTCTCAGAATAATAATTGTAATTTATTTGGTACCTATTTACGTTTATAATTAACGAACATGTAATAATGCATCAAATAATAAAGAGTTCAAAGTCTGCGCAGACAATGTCAGTGTCGTGTGGATGCATTAAAAAGACAACCGCAATCAAAAATCCATGAAACCGATCAGATTTTGACTTTATTTAACTGTGGTATGAACAGTTTCCATGTTTATTTCAGGTGACTGATCATTATTACCTATTCGTTTTAGTAGAAGGCCCGCATTTGGGTTGCGGAATTTGTTTGAAAGAGTCACCGCGGCTCTGGAACGCAAAGGGCACTAGGAGGAACACTAATTAGTTTTAGTCAGTAAGAGTCTGACACTCCCTTCTGCTCGCTAAGAGCGGGAGGTGTCATTTTAAGATTTCCCATCCAAAAATAAAGGAGGGTCGCGTTTGACTACAGTACCGTCTGATGGAAAGCAATGATGTGGTCGACGTCGGAGCACGCTTACCTAGAAGTAACTTATTTACTCTTGACTAAAAGAACCCCAAGTGATAGCTGTCAGGAAGTACAGACTTCGGCAGGGGATACCACTCCTTAGCTGAATGCACTAGTGCAAGTATATTTTATTACCTAAGGACCATGATAAAATAGTAGGTATATTTCGTTATTAGGGCTGCGTTATCGCCGTTGCAGTCGAGGCAGAACTGCAACGAACTATCAACAACGTTTTTTGAGGAGGCTACATGCAACCTAGGCTAATGCTTGGAAAGAATAAACTGAATGGATGCCAGTCGCTTACACTTCCGCACGAGTGCGAAAAAACAAACGCACTGCAAGTGAAATCGGTGTAACAGGGGCCAGTTTACAAATAAATTTAAAAAACAAAACAACGTTTACTTTAACTAAAATAAATAATCGACATCCCTATACTTCCATTTCTTGACCGATTCTAAAAAAAAAATCAGCGCCAGAATTTCGGTACTAAAATAAAAACGCGTCGGTGAAAAACGCACCTACCCACGTATTTATCGTTAAAAATAGCCGCAAGTTCGTGCGTTGTGATTAAACGTCATCTTCTTTGAAAGTAGGTAAATGTGTTACAGGATTACCTATTGCAATACAATACATTCCATCCAAATTAGATAGGTGTTTTTTTTCATACTTGTTTTTTACGCAAAAATTATAAAAAAAAAACATCAAAAGACTTCTTCCGCTTTGGGCGGAGTTACTGACTAAAACCCATCCGTGTTCCTCCAAATGCCCTTTGCGTTCTCTAAGCCCGAAGTCCGTAGTTTCGGGCTTAGTTGCGGGCGTATTCTACTCCGTATCACCTACGGACTTACGATTAGTCCCGAACTCGAACTAAGAATGAAAGACAACACGATTTCACAGTAACTGTCAAATCGTGTTGTCATTAATTCTTAGTGGTTAGGTAATACGGAGTAGAATACGCCCGCAACTAAGCCCGAAACTACGGACTTCGGGCTTAGAGAGTAGCCCCCCAGGGCCGCGGTGACTCTTTCGAACAAACTTCGAAACCCTGTAAATTATGCTCCTAGAGTCGTATAATATTTTCATTACCTTAGTCAACTCATTTAGTATCACTGATTTTCCTGGTTATTGCACCAACGGTCAATGCATACTAGTTTATATATTGGTTAGGTCAAGAATCTTTGTGTTTATTTCTTCATTCCCTATTAAATTGTAAATTAGCTTAATCGCTCTTCTCTTCCTAGAAAATTATAGTTGGTCTTACTTAAAAAAAATTGCTTTCAATTGACCACATCAAAAGTGCATTTTAAATGGCAGCGTCAGTTTTTACTGTATTTTTATCCAAAAAAAACCGACTGCACATTGTCACAGCTGCAAGTACCAATTCGCCGCAAATACTTCAAAGTCATCTTCGCAAAACATTGTTCATATTATCTTCTCATTATAAAACAACCCACACAAAATGTGAAAATGAATGTGAATTGTGTAAACTTGTACAGTCAATATTTTTATTATTCTAGTACTCACGCGTTTTACCTATGTGGATGTTAACGCGAATAAAAAATCAAAATACCTCTTTTATTTGTACTCTGGCCACAACAGATGCTCTATACACTAACAAAACATTAAAAAAGTAATAGTTCGAATTACAAAATTACAGGCGAATAGTTTTCCCGCGCACTACTGTTTGTTTTTCTTTCATTCATACTGTCAGTTCGCATCGGTCCGTCGCGAGGGGCGGTCGCGCGCTTTCCCGATTTTCTTACGGAACTTCGCGAGTTCGAAAAGTGTTTTAATTCTAAGTTTTTTGTGAAACTAGTTCTGTGTTGTGTTGTTTATAATGTTTTTGGTTCAGTTTTAATAGTTTTGGTATTACTATGAAAATAATAATGGCTGATACGGATGAAGAGAATATTGAGGGTAAGTTTACGACATTGTCTTACAACAGAATTTTGAATCCTTTCTTTGAAATTCGAATCTCAAACGAGAAATAATGGTGACAGTAATTAATGGGAAAGAAAGTTGGAGTTAATTTTGGCACCACCTTTTTGAGGTATAGTCAGAAAAAATAAATATTTTTAGATAGGTACTGTTCAATAATAAATTACAGTACAGACGTATGCATGTAGTGTTGACGTTTTAATGCATAATTAATACTGATTATACCTATAGTTTCCTGACTTAGCAAAGACAGACTAATATTGTGTGTAATTATGTATAGTTTCGATTTTACTTTCCTACTGTTACACTAGTGCATTGTTTTTGTGTCTATTTATGTCAAAACTCTTATGGACTGAAGAAAAACAAGTACTTACTTTAAAATAGGGTTCGATTACTATAAAAAATCTACATGAATAATAATAGTCTACGGAATAGCATGCCGACAGACATAAGGAGCGAAATGAATAAATTAAAAAAATAAATAAATAAGAAAATACTATTTAGAAACGTGTTAAAGTGCTACAGTGTATAATTAGTTATAAGTACAAATTAAGGAATGAGTGTTAATGTCGAGACTCACCGACCCCACAGTCAAACCTTTACTACGGTTATGTGGGGCTTAGTTTGAAGATGAAAGATGTTACATAAATAGCACGATTTGTAAAAAAAAATCGGAAGAAATTGTGCACTTTTGAAGTTGTTCTTCTACTGTCCTTGTGCTACTACTGGCCAGTGACGTCACGCGCAATTACTGTTGTCATTGTTTATCAGAGATTTTAAAATGCTCACAACTCCTATATTTTTAACCGACTTCCAAAAAAGGAGGAGGTTCTCAATTCGGTGGGTATGTTTTTTTATGTATGTACACCGATTACTCCGAGGTTTCTGATCCAATTTCTGTAATTATTTTTTAGTTCGATGCAGAATAATTTCCATTTGGTCCCATAAAAATTTGATTCAGTTAGGTTCAGGAGTTTTTATTTTATGAGCCTATTTGCTTATTTCAATTTCTTCGTAGACGAAAACGTCGTCCAAGTATCACCACTTAAAAGTGAAAAATAGAAAACTTTTTATAAAAAAAAATATAACCGCCTTCCAAACAAAACACTACAAAGTATAAAATAACCTTAATTTCGGAAGTCGGTGTAAAAAAACAAAACGAAAAACACCGATTTCCGAAATTAAGGTTATTTTATATTTTGTAGTGTTTTGTTTGGGAGTCGGTTATATTTTTTGTTACTTCGTCTTGCTTTTTTCAATGTTTTGTAAAATATAACAAATCAGACCATCTTTTTGAAATTGCGTCATTCCGATTTACGCATACGCGTTATTAAACAAACAAAAAAAATACTAGCAAATATCAATGACACGTTTGAACTCGTAGACTTGAATGTGGGACTGTTTATTACCTCCTTAAATACCTAAGTACTTAAATAATATTCACATAAATAAATAATGTTAAATGCTCATCATGCACATAGAAACAAAAACATATTGATTTTCCTTGGCCGGACAATAATGAATTGTATTTACCTATTATTGCTATAGGAGTACGAAAACCTGAACTTGAATTAATAATTTGGAATCTTTACAACTCAAGTATTGAATTTATTAGCGTTGTATAACTTTTTCGGTACTTAAAAGTAAATAACTTGAGTTATTAAAATATTGACTTACTACTTAATACTAAACTTAACTATGTACATTTATACAAAAACAAAACAAAAAACTAAATCACAAAAACTTATTGCTGATATGACCCGCTAAATCTTATTTCCCATTGACACGCACAAAACGTTTTGGGAAGACGTTTATACTGCATACAGCTAACGAGTGTAATTCCCTGCAAAAGTCTGTGTTCCCTGATAGCTACAACCTGGGAGTCTTTAAGTCAAGAGTGAATAGGTTACTTCTAGGCAAGCGTGCTCCATCTTTGACCACATCATTGCTTACCATCAGGTGAGATAGTAGATAAGAGTAAGATTTCGGTTTAACGATTCCGTAAATTTTAATCACTGTTATTTTTTATATTAATCAATCATTCTGTGTTGGAACTCACTGCCACCTGTTTCTCAATTCGTTTGAATTTTCAATTCCAGCAATACTCTTTTTCAATCAACCTGTTTTTTTTTCTTCAACAAACTTTGATTACGTTTTGAAAATCAGAAAGTGACAGACACTTTTGGATGGTGCTATGGTATGATAGTAAGTATCAAATTTTGGGAAGTAATAAGACATGGGAAAGTAAAGAATAGGTCTCAATTTAAACAAATTACTTTTTTAATTTTCTGATTAACTGTAACTGATATTTAAAAGACAATCCAATGGTGCAAAGTTGTAGATTCTTGGGTCAAATGTTGATGAAAATCAGTAAACATTTTCTTTTTTAGAGGAAAGATTTGTTTGTTTGTTTGTTTGAAATGAATAGGCTCCGAAACTACTGGACCGATTTGAAAAATTCTTTCAGCAATGGATAGCTATTTTATCCCCGTACTCCCACGGGAACGGGAACTACGCGGGTTAACCCCGTGACGTCCACTAGTAATAAATATTTTGATAAAAATTAGAGGATTCTTTAAGTTTGTCATGTGTTATTTCTTCCCAAAATGTTATCCTTATTAGCGAAACTTTCGTATGGAGAAATAATACAGGTGTGTTTTTTGTTTCAAAAGCAACCGTTTCGATTCCTGGCTAAGAGTGCCAATTTTCAAAAAAACAATGTTGCTGTTTTAGTTTTCATTTAAATCGGGCTTGAGACTCATATCAGTGTTTTTCAATATTCCTTGTAGCTTCGAATTGGGCCGCCCACGCACACTTTAAAACTCGCCCTATCGATAGTCTCTAGTGTCAATGTCAAGGGCTTGGTTTAGGAAGCGTACTTCTTGACATGGCCCGTATTGTTAGGAGTTTCCTTTCTCTGTAGCCTTGACCGATAGCTTGGACCCTGTTCCCGATATTGGTTTTATATTTTCACTAGCTGACTCGCGCAATTTTGTCTGCGTCACATTGTTCATTAGTGCTCTGCTCCTGTTGGTTGTAGCGTAATGTTTTAGCGCGCAGCGTGGCCTATAGCCTTCATTATTAAATGGGCTAATTAATACTAAAATAGTTTTCAATTAGTTCCTGAGATTAGCGCGTTCAAACAAACAAACTCTTCAGCTTTGTAATATTAGTATAGTTCGATATATTTTGAAAATGTAGTTTAAATAAATTGTTAAATAAACGGGATAATAAAGATCAAAATCTGATATTCCTTAATTCAACTAATTGCAAATAAATTTATATCCCGTTTCCGTTTATAACCTAAAAACGGAAAATATTTAATGAACGAAAGCAAGTTAACAGTGTGAATATTATGTTTCTAACGGGCACTTACTTGGCTGAGTGGCTGTAAAAGTAATTATTACTAATTTAGCACGGTAATAACCCGACTAAGACTGAATTAGTACCTATCTTCTTGTTTTTATTCCCCTGTGGACCTTTCTTTCAGCACGTGTAGGTTGCAACGAAAGTTGGAGAATGCTTCAGGTTTTAAATTTACAGTGTTATAGTTATAAGACTCCCGGGTGTTACGCAACAAATTATTAATATTTGTAATTAGTAATTACGCTAGAAAGGTGAAGGATAGCAAAAAAAAAACAATAATACCTTCTTAAAATAAATCAGAGAAATTTCACAAATTGCCTTTGCATCAAACATATTTTACTTGTTTTAAAGTCTTTTTCATGTTTTTGGAAGTGAGAGTAAATTGTTGAAAAAAAAAAAATAACTCAACACTGACTTAACACTGCAGCAACAAGCGCAATTAACCTTAAGAGAACAAATTCCTACCACAAACTACACATAAAACTGTTAAATTTAGAAAATTTCTCGGTCCGCTTCAGTATGCTTGTGTGCGTTATCTATACTTCTATTACTAATGTTATAAAGAGGTAAACTTTGTGAGTTAGTGACGTTGTAGGGGGTAATTTCTGGATCTATAGCACCGATTTTGAAAATTATTTTGCCAATAGAAAGCCACGTTATTTGTATATTACCCGAAAAATATCGCTTAACGAAGTGGGCGGGTCAGCTAGTATTAAATAAACAAGTACAAAAAGCAAAACAGCAAACATGTTTTGCTGACCTTACAAGTATTTTCAGAAAAATTTCCGTTTCTAGAAACCTATTCAAGTCTTATATCAATAGGTTCACCTCTGGAACTCTCAAGAATTGTTGGTTGTTCATATAATTTTGGATTACCTAACGCAAGTACTTTAGATTTTATAGTTGAACTAGCTTTTGACTAGTACTTTCGGCTGTGCGTTGTCTGTCAGTCACTCAATCAGTCAGTAACGGAAGAGTAATTTATCCAAATAATCTGATTATTTGACTACATTTATTTTCCTTTTATAACATTGCGTGAGGAACTTAGGGCACCGTATCTCCATGTTGTTCGAACACGTTAAATTAATTAATAGTATCGATTATTACAAGGTCAAGGTCCAATTTTGAACCACGAGGAACTAAGTAAAATTAAACTGTCTTATTTGAGGGTATGCGTGAATGGAACACGTGGGTTCGAGGCTAACAATAGCTGTATCTACCCTCTTTTGTGCGTGTTTAAAGCTGGTGGATTATTTTAGGATATGACAGCTGACTGAGGTTGGACGTACGTAGGTTATGTACTTAGGTATATAAGTCGTCACGGAATGTGGTAACCTGGGCCCCAAGTCTGCTATTACAATAGTGTCAGAATGGTCTATCATTGATTTCATAATGGTTGATTTTGACAAGATTCTATGCCATTTCTTTCAATGGAGTGTCAGTGGTTGACCACTGGATATATAACCGTCATTATGACTTACCAGTGGTTAACCACTGACACTCCATTGAAAGAAATGGCATAGAATCTTGTCAAAATCAACCATTATGAAATCAATGATGGACCATTCTGACACTATTGTAATAGCAGACTTGGGGCCCTGGTTGTTAGATAGCGCAATTTGTTCGAAAAAGTCACCGCGGTCCTGGAATGTAAAGGGCATTAAGAGGAACACGGATGGGTTTTATGCTATGCCACACTATCGTAATATGGCAATAATTATTTATTTATTTATTCATTTATATATGTTTTATTGTACACCAAAATATAAAAAACATAAAGAAAACCTTAAAAATGGCCATAATTAGTGTTGTTTCAGTTGGTTTTGTTTCAATTATGGCCACAATTATTGCCATATTACGGTACTCTAGTGTAGTCTTAGCATTAGTCAGTAATAGTCTGACACTCCCTTCTGCTCCGCCCAGAGTGGGAGGTGTTATTTAATGATTTCCCGAATTCCCATCCTCTGTTAGATGAATATTCGGATTTATAGCCAAACGAAGGTTTTTGTGAGTTAATAATTGGAGAATTTGGTATTGATATTAGTTAAAACTAACAACCTGCCCGGCTTTGCACCGGCAGGTCATTAGAAGCTCCGTTGTATGTATGTATTTTTTCCTACAAATTTCACAAACGTCGTTATATTTCAGCCAATTTACATCGGTGAAAACCTTGTGAAATTCCCACAAGGTTTAAGGTGCTTCTTTTTCGACCACATCATCGCTTACCATCAGGTGAGATAGTGGTCAAACGCGTGCCTATCAATAGTAAAAAAAAAACCGTTCGGTACTTTTTGAGTTTATCGCGTACGAGTACAAACAGACGATTCAGCGCGGGGAACTTTGTTTCGTAATGAATAGCAATATGTAATAATATTCATGAATTAGTAAGTGAGGAACCTCTTTTTGCTGCTGTAAACTTCTGTTTTGAAATAACTAGGAAATTAAGATTTTATAACTTTAAAAAAAATCTAGGTTTTCCAGTGACTTCGCTACGCAAAATACAAAGGAACTGCGCATTTTTTAGGATAAAAAGCAGCATATACTAAAAGGAAGCAAACGTGTGGGTTTCTCTGTCAGAGAAAGAACTTTCGTAATCAGAGTATCAAATCTATTAATTTTTATACAACGTTCGCATGTCAATTATCGCAAACTGTCAAAAACGCCTTAAGTTTTCATACATTTTTGACAGATTGCAATTAAAATACGAATACGAACTTTGCTTGAAAATTAGTATAATAGATTATAGTTATAGTATAGTATAAAATTAGTATATATAATAGATAGCGATTTTTTTACTTGCAAAATGAAATATTTACTAGCTCAATTAAACAATCATGAAATTATTTTTTAAATACCTTCATCAGCGATGAAGCTTCAAAGATTACAATTAGAAAGAGAAGTCCGATATGTACGTCAAAGTCCATGACACCTATACAAGTGCCATAGAAAATAGCGTTTTCGTGAGACAGTTATATTTGACAACAAACGAAATAATTATATCTCGTTTGTTTTTCGAGCAATTTTGATTCTATTTTCACTGTTAGTATTATATTATTATTTTTTTTAGATAAACTGTATAGATAATAAATATTTTTTTCATGCATATTCCCTATTGGCACTCAGATCTGTACCTACTTCAAGTTATTAATTGACCTCCTACAAATAAGCAAATACGTTACCATAATATTAGTGCAGTAATTAAAATAAATTTATGTTCTATCATTCCAAGCAGAATATTATTTTTACAACTCTTAGGTCATTACTTAAAGCTAGGTTTCCCCCTTTTAAACATAAATTTATGGTAACCAACCATAAAGATTTTAATAACTCATTGCACATTCTGTCACGCAAATTGCGCGGGAAATTATACAGCTGTCCGCCATGATGAATTTTTAACGAACCATAAAAATTTAAAGTTGAGGACTGCACTAAAATGAAAACTGTGTTTTACTTTGTAAATGGGTCAGTAGTGTCTTTGGTAATGTTTTCATAATTGTAACATAAATGGTGCAGAATGTCTTTTACTCACTCATGGTGTTTAGCTTTCAATATTCTTCTAACATTCAAATGAATGAATTAAATAACGAACTAAACAGATTTTTTTGAAATCTTCTATAATTATTGCTGCTGTAGGCGCCAGATAAATGTGTGTATCGGCATCAATGCCGCCACAAGAAAAACCAACGGAGCAAATCAAAATCGCAACAAAAAGAACCGCGACGCCATCTATCCATCTAGCAGCGAATTACTACGTCGAAATCCTGCATCGGGCAAGCAGAGTTTACCGTGCGATGTGAACATATACATCAGCCCGAATATCAACTATCGGGCTGTAGCCCACCAAGCACAACACCCGTCTGGTCGGAGGATCCTCCCTTTTTAACGGAGGTTTGTGGGACTTTACTCTCTGTTTCGCATTGTGTGTGTTGACCTTCTTAATCAAACACAGAAATAAAGACAAAGCTGTCCTGAATTGAATATTGATATCGTGATCATTGATATATAAAAAAACCAAAAATACACATTCAGCATCTCAAATACGCCCGCAAAAAACAAGCGCACAATGTACAATTAATTGTGCGGTAGTTTCAAACAGTCTCGCATCGCTCACCGTAGTGCACTGCTTTGTAAAAACAACTTTAAACGATCCGTGTAAGGTTGAATTTGCAAAAAAAATGCGCATCACTCACCATACTGCACTGCTTTGTAAAAACAACTATAAGCGATCCGTGTAAGGTTGAATTTGCAAAAAAAATTGTTTATAGTATAACTACACACAACTCACACATTACACTTGGTACATGTCAGTTTTTGACGACAGTTTCGAGTGTTGCATTTGTTCGAGACTGTGCATCTTGGGTTTTTTATATATCAATGATCGTGATCCGTTACGTTCTCTAGTAATGGAAAACGGTCCATAATTTTTTGTTCGACTATCTACGAAGGTATATTAGGGAAAAGTCAATGCAAATTTATCTGGCGCCTACTGTATGTGTTGTGTTCCATACTCGCATGGAAAAGTATTCAAATGCATAGTGCCTACCTATCGAATAGGGAATATCCATGACAAATATATCTGTTATCTAACCCGTGTATCGATAAATGTACAAAAATAGAATACTTTTAAAAATAGAATATAAAACAAACAAGATTAGATAACAATTTTAAACAAGGTGCAAATGTTGGTATCTGGCCCTTTCGCGAAAAGGCAGTTAGATGTCGCAGGTATATAGGCGTGTCAGGAGCGGAATTTGTTTGATAGAGTCACCGCAGCCCTGGAACGCAAAGGAGGAACACTGATGGGTTTTAGTCACAAGCCCGCCATCCATTCACTACCACTGCAACACCTGAAAGCCAGAATCAACAGTGGCGACCACCAGAAAATTGCCGAGCCAATGAAGCCCGACGAGTTCCGGAGAAACGATTCAACTGTGTTGGATCCTGCAACGAATTTAATCAGAAAAATACAGCGGAGGAGTAGGAAAAAAAATATTTATATATATATTATTTGTCAGTAAGACTCTGACTCTCCCTTGTGCTCCGCTCAGAGCGGGAGCGTACTAGACTTAGACATCAGAGTTTAAATCGGACTTCACTTTCTGAATATCTTGTAACTTTAAAACTTTATGGAAGATGAATATATTTAAATTAATCTTTCATTTTCGTTTGTCAGAATTTATATGTACCTACTTTATGTAGCAAATAAAATATAATAAGCGAATTCCTTATTATCTTAGGGTTCATCATCATCATCATCATATCAGCCGGAAGTCGTCCACTGCAGGACATAGGCCTCCTCCAAGTGTTGCCACAACAACCGGTCCTGTGCGTCTCGCTTCCATCGGCTACCCGCGACCCTCACCAGTCATTGGTCCACCTTATGGGAGGCCTTCCAACGCTGCGTCTTCCGGTACGAGGTCACCACTGCAGAACTTTTCGGCCCCATCAATCATCTGTTGTGCGAGCAATGTGCCCTGCCCACTGCCACTTCAGTTTGGTGATCCTTCGGGCTATGGCATCATTCCTGATTCGATCACGCAAGGAAACTCCAAGTTTTACACTATTGCTGTTTTTTTTATCCTGAAAAATCTCAGGTAGGTACAGTACCTACAAGTATTTTCTTAATGTCCGCGTTTCCGAATACAAACGAATTTCCTCCCATTTTTTAAATAAATAACATTAAATTATAAGAGTATTAACAACTCTATATACTTCCAAGGTGATTGAGAGCGTCTGGTCTGCGCCAAGTGCAAAGAGCAACTGATAGAAATCCGACGACTGACGAAACACGAAGTTTGCCGAGGGACATTCAGGAAATAGTTGTACTGTACTAGTTGTTCCTCTAGAAATGTCTTCAATGTGACAAAGTAGCAATAATGAGACATAAAATATACAGATACAGTCGTCGCCATTTACTTGTTTTCTGCAAATCTTCTTAGAGTTGACTGAGGGATGTATAATTATGTTAACGAATTCTCTCATTTCTTGTACTTACACAGTTCTTAGTTTTGCGTCACACCTCTTGAATTAATGATACGACATGCTGACATAGTAACATGTACCTAAGTCTAGCTGAGAGCTTTTTTTAGTTGTATGGAAGGATCATCAAATGACTTCTCCCGCTCTGGGCGGAGCGGAAGAGAGTGTCAGACTCTTACTGACTAAAACCCATCCGTGTTCCTCCTAATGCCCTTTGCGTTCCAGGGCCGCGGTGACTCTTTCGAACAAATTCCGCAACCCTGGCAGGAAGTCTAGCCGCTAGCTAAGGCCCAATTTCTAGCACGACAATTATTGTAATTTGTTGAGGGAAGTTTTGTGATTGTTTGAGGGAAGTTTCTTTGCCGAAACCGGGGTTAGACCAGGAAATAGTGTTTGGAAAAACTAGTCCATATGGCCTTGGAATTAACAGAAAAACTAAAAAATATGGCAAAAATTGTGTAAAATGGTTTCATTTGAGTTTTTAAAAACTCAGACCGCAGTCGTTTTCTTCTGTATTTGTTTCATTATTGTAAGGCTTCCGATTGCTCACTATCGCACCCGATGGTAAGCAATGATGTGGTCGATTATGGAACACGTTTGCCTAACCCAGAAGTACCTACTTTTGACTTAAAAGAGTCGGATCTTGATAGCAACAAACTGATGGTGGTTGTAGCTATCAAGACACACAGACTCCGGTTTTGTGGCTCTGATAACCGTAAAAAATTGTAAATACTGCCTCTGTTTTGACAAGGTAGGTACTGAAAAATTATGTAGTTAAAATATTCCTAAAAGATTTCCTTGAAAAATTCAGTGGGATTTTATAGAAATACTAGCTTTTGCCCGCGACTTCGTACGCATATCCCGTTTTTTCCCGTATCCCGTTTTTTCCCGTTCCAAAAAACTATCCTATCTTTTAAGTTGGATCAAATAACAGATAGTTACAAAGTTTCATCAAAATCGGTTCAGTAGTTTAGGAGTCCATCGCGGACAAACAACGTGACACGTGATTTATATAATAGATTTTCCAATGAATAATAAAAAAAAACTTATATTTCAGACAGAGTCAATTTTTTGGTTAGTCTTCAAAAACTTAGAAACTAGTGTCAGTACTTACATTCTATCTAATAATACAATTTTGGTAGCCTTATTACAAATTCTACGAGAGGTACCTATAATAAGTATACATATAAGTATGTACGTGGAATTTTCATCTTAAAATTGTCAGTAGTAGGTATATAGGCGGTAGATCAATGTGTAATAACGGTAATTGACACAAAAAGTCAATAAATATTGACTATCTTAAAATCAAACACGGAAATAAAGATATAAGGCATTAAGTCCGCCTTTGTACAGTGTTTTAACTTGTGCATAAAGTTTAATCTATATCTATACTAATATATAAAGCTGAAGAGTTTGTTTGTTTGCTTGAACGCGCTAATGTCAGGAACTACTGGTCCAATTTGAAAAAATCTTTCAGTGTTAGATAGCCCATTTATCGAGGAAGGCTATAGGCTATATATCATCACGCTAAGACCAATAGGAGCGGAGCAGACGAAGTTGCGCGGGTCAACTAGTTAAATAAATAAAGCTGTTTATTAAAAACGGTTCGTAATTTATTGTTTGAGTATCTACGAAGGGATATTAGGGAAAGGTCAATGTACTTTATTGCAAGTTCATCTGGCGCCTACCGTAGCACGAAGACTGGATTGATGACATATTGATGGAAATAGGATCGGAACCTTTAACATGAAACTTAAAATCACTCACGAAGTGCGGGTGCAAGTACTAAATGAAACAAGAGCAAAGTTGTTATTGAAATAAACAATGGTCAAGCTTATCAAATTCTCATTAAAACATTACAACAGAACACGAGGGCCATCTATCAACGCCTACCCTCGAAGATTGCAACCGATAGGGTAGCCATCTATGTAAGTGCAGTGAAACTAACTGAAAACACAGTATCCCACTGCAGTTACACGATCAACGCGTGTCGCTGTAGTTTCCTACTGAAAGCTGTTTATTTTTCAGTAGAATGTGAACTAAACTTGACAAAAATATGAGTGAAATATCTGCCTTTTGAAAAAATGTGTTTGCAACACGCTTTAAATAACCTGCTAATACTAAAAGCTTTGAAGGCTCCATACCTTACACCACCATCATCATCAACGTTTTGTGCGTGTGGGTGGGATGTCCATCATGTACCGGTGGCGCATCGCCGTTCGTCTTGTGGTGCGATAATGAACGGGCTTGGCGGAATTAAATTATGCAATTCTGTCGCACATTCCCCAAAATGCAACCGATGGAAAACCGACAGACTAGCTACTCGTCGTCGATGCTCAAGACTGGAGCTTCGTCGCGACGAGCCTTTCATTGCCGATGATCCTCTTGGCTCGTTTCTCAATTGACTCAAGGGCATCAAGCTGGTATCTGGCAGATCCGTCCCAAAGATGAGAGCAGTATTCCATACACGAAATAGCGCTACCCTTTCGAATCTGTGAAGAATCGACAGGCGTTGTGATTGTGTAGTGTGCAGTCTGTCTAGAGTTTGTAGACATGTTTTAGTAGATCTGTTTTGTTAGCACGGATTCTGTAGCAAATTCGTAGCAATATGTGAATGTGTTTTGGGTTGTTTCAGTCCTAGGCTCTTAGATGAAACCTACCCCTTAAGTCTGTAGGCAAAATTAGGGCTTCGACTATCAAATTGGCCTTTAAATCTTGTGATTACGTGTCAAAAACATAAAAGAAAATCTTATGTGAAGCCAATTGGCAGCATATTAAACTGAAGTGACTCTCAGGAATCGGAGGCTAGCAATCTCGTTAAATAATAATTTATAAGTCCAAATGGAAAACTGACCCTAGGTTTTCCGTTTGCACTTAATCAGGAAGTTTATTGGAAAAATATTTTTTTTCCTGAAATCCGCAGAAAATAACGAAAATTACACCGAAATATCAGTAAAAAGTCCAAAGAATAGCAAAAGAAACCAACTCGTGGAGGATTCGAACCTCCGACCACCACTTGACGTTTAGTCATATGGGCGTTCTGACCACTGAACTAACGAGTCCTATAAACTGCAGCTGAAATACGCCATCCCCTTCGAGAGTATGACGTCACCGGTCGATGAAAACTGGGGGTGGGGGGAAAAGGGATTGCGATTGGATAGAATGCAGTTCTTGTCTGTAGGTGTTTCGTTCATCCACACTTGTTGCGTATAGTAGGAAAACATTTTTCACTGTAGACTTTTGATATATGTTTCTAGGCAACCTATTTTATTGAAAACTACCCCTATTTATGTAACTGTAATTCAGGCTTATGATCAGAGTTTTTGTTTCTAATCTCAGTAATTGGTGTCCATGCACATTTGTTGAGGGAATGTTTTTTATTGATCTAACCAGACAACTTATTTCTGATAAAAATTACCCCTTTTTTTCTGTGACTGAAATTCAGGTTTATGATCAGTAAATTTATTTTCTTATCCCTCTTTAATTTTTATGGTGTTTTGTCCCCCAGTACACTTTGTTGCGTAAGATTTTTTTCACTATTTTCAATGTATCTGGACAACCTGTTTTTGATAAAAACTACCCCTATTACTGTAACAACGAGTTTATTTCAGGCTTATCTAGGTATCAGTTTTCACATCACTAATTTGTTTGTGTGATCGAGTGGACATAATAAGATCATGCAAGCATTTATAATGAGGTGTTTTCAGCAACTATTTTTGTATTAGGAAAACGTGGATTTTCTCTTTTCCTTGTTGTTAATTTTCTTCCCTGTCATTAGCATATATCCTGGAAAAATCAAGAACTACTTGCCAAAAAATCACAGAACACAAGGAAAATTACACATAAATATCAGTAGAAAATTCAAAACAAATGCAAAAGAAACAACTCGTGAAGGATTCGAACCTCCGACCACCTCACGAATTCATCGTGTACGGGCGTTCTGACCACTGAACTAACGAGTCTTGTTAAGGGTGGATGAAATAGCGCTACCCTTTCGAGTTTGTGACGTCATCAATCGATACCTCGTAAAGGTAGTTTCACTTGAGCTTCGCTAATTGTGTATGGCTTCACAAGCGTTGGGAAAGCGTTTTAATTTGTGTAAAGTAATAAGTTGTTTTGGATGTATATTCAGAAGTATTGTTGTTTTCATCCCTTGAGATATATATGTCTGCTAATGAATTAAGAGGCCTGTGATACCAATAACGCGTTTTTGTTTGAAATTGCGACGCGTCATCCGCGAGACTTGAAAATGAATCTAAAACAATGAAAACTTTTTGCATACTATGCGTTGTCGTGCGTAGTTTTCCCATGACTTTCAAAATATGGACTGCATGGCTTATTTGATGGTGTTGGAATTAATTTGTGAGCCTTTTAATCGAAAATTAAGAAAAGCGATTCTTTTCAGACTTGGTGTTATATTGTATTAATGATAATATATCCGTTTGCAGTTCTGCAATTTGATCCATTTCAATCTTTTCCTTTCCTATCTTTCATGTTGTTTCAAGATGTTCTGGAGATCTGTCTGATGTCATGATCTTACCTTATCAGGATTCCGTACCCAGAGGGTAACCAACGGAACTCCATTACTAAGCTTCTGCTGTCCATTCGTCCGTCTGTCTGTCAGCGGGCTGTATTTCAAGAACCGTAATAGGTAGACAGTTGAAATTCTCACAGATTGTGTATTTCTAGTGCCGCTATAACAACAACTAATAAAATTAAAAGGCTCCCATACAAGGCACTTTTTTTTTCGGTTTATGGTATGTAACCCTTCGTGTGAGAGTCCAACTCGCACGTAGCCGTTTTTTTGTTAGTAGTCACTCACAAAAAGGTTTCTCCTCAAGTTAGCAACATTTTATTTAGTCATGAAAAATGTGTGGAGTATTTTTTTTTATTTTGATGGGTTTGCTCTTGACTCTAGTCTAGGTCAGAGATGACAGAGACAAAGTCTACGATGGAGCGAGCTTACCCAGAAGGAACCTGTTCACTCTAACTTTGAAGAGATTAGGGTTGTATGCATTCGGAAACACAGACGCAGGCAGAGAGTTCCACTCCTTTGCTGTGCGCATTATAAAAGACGTTTGGAAACGCTTAGTGCGAATTGTTGAAATAGTAACAAGGCAGGGATGGAAAGATGCAGTGCGTCTGGAAACCTCCTAATTGATGGACTATGTTCGATATTTTTTAAATCTGTAACATAAGTATATTTTTTTTTGGGTTGAGGTTGCGGTTGAACCGACTTGATTTAGGCATTTAGAGGCATGCGGAACAGGGAGACGGAAATTGAAAAACATTGAAAAGGGAGGATCCTCCGATCAGACGGTTGTTTCTGGCGGGCAACTGCCCGATAGTTGTTATTCGGGCTGATATATACGTTCAAATCGCATGGTAAACTCTGATTGCGCGATGCAGGATTTCGACGTAGTAGTTGGCTGCTAGTTGGATAGATGGCGTTGCGGTTCTTTCTTGTGACGGCATTGATGACGCTACAGGCACATTTCACAGAATTCTGACCCAACCATATGACGACGATGCGAAGATTCAGTTCAGGGCCTCATAGCCCACCAAAAACAGCAGCAAGTAGGAGAACTAATTCGTGTATAAGTGAATTTTGGCATAGCTGTAGGGAATGGTGTTTCAAACAACATACTAAAAGTACTGGTGGATGGAAGGTTTGTTTAAGGCACCTTATACCTTACACCTTAAGGATTAGTTTCCCCTATTTTTCCTTCCTTGGGTGGATTATCAATTATCAGAATTGTAGTGATGAATAAATGAAGAATGAACAAAAATGTAAGCACAAATATATTGATGTCAGCTTGGCAACCGATAACTTTTAGTTTGAACAATCTAATCAGGGTTTCTTTATTGATGTAGTATTTGTGCAATATGTGCGTTTATGCCGAAAGTAGGTATTTCTTATCTTAGGAGCTAGATTGTTTAAAACCAGAAGCCAAGATTTATCTGGTAGAAATGTGGAAAGTAAAGATAAGATTCCGATTGTTTTTTTTTTTTTTTTTATTCTGTTCAAAATGATGCGAGGCTTCTTTTTCCTTGCGATCATTGTAGGCATAATTTGGCGCTAAAATAGATACATAAATTATGTGCATACGATCGAAAAACATAACCCTCCTAGCGCAGTCGGGTAAAAACAAATAATAAAATTCTAGTTATTTTGTAATGCTTTTAGATAAGGCTTTCCAGATTCGAGTTTATTTACTCATTTAGACTTTATTTACGTAAAGAGGAAATGGCGGAATCTATGCAACAAGGCGCTGTCTGCCAGTCAACCAAATCAGTTCAATCTCGTTTTCCATTAGCTCAACACGCACCGGTGACTGAAAACTCGAATGGAAATTGGTTGTCAAGAGAAAAATGTCATGAGGAATGTATTGAATGTTCATGTAGATGGCTGTACGAGTAGGAGAAGACCGTAGAAGCGGGTGTCTTCTGAGATGATGACTAACAGAAGAGTATGGAAGAACAAGACTGCAGTGCAATGAGGGCTACCGTTTTTAACCGACTTCCAAAAAAGGAGGAGGTTCTCAATTCATTTTTTATGTATGTACACCGATTACTCCGAGGTTTCTGATCCGATGTCTGTGATTCTTTTTTAGTTCAATGCAGTATACTTGCCATTTGGTCCCGTAAAAATTTTTATGAGCATTTTTGCTTATTTCAATTTCTGCATTGACGAAGACGTCGTCCAAGTATCACCACTTAAAAGACGGTGTTAAAAAACAAAGAAACAAAACCAAAAACACCGACTTCCGAAATTAAGGTTATTTTATTCTTTGTAGTGTTTTGTTTGGAAGTCGGTTATATTTTTTTGCAAAAAGTTTTTTTGTACTCACCAGTTGGCGCCAATGTCGAGTAATTTTCGTAATCATAGCATTAAAGTTGTTATTACGTGCATGTGAGCAAAGTTAGAAGAAAATTAAAAAAATAAAAATTGAAACAAATAAGTAAATAAACTCGCGTCATAGGCAACTAACAGTGAAGTTTGACATTTGAAACCTCACGCTACACTAGCGCCTCTAGCGGCGAATTTAAACGCGATAGCCCTCATTCTGTAGACATCTCACAGTGAAGGCTTGGGTGAAGTAATTACAAAGTGAGCTGTCAATCCATCTAATCAAGATAGAATGACTCACTGTTTACTTACTCCACCTGAGCTTTCACGGTGAGAGGTTCACAGAATCAACCGGCAGGTTGTGTCGACCCTAAATAAATTGGTACCGCACGTTCCCAACTTCAGCCGGGAGGAACACGGATGGATTTTAGTCAGTAAGAGTCCGACTCTCCCTTCCGCCTAGAGCGTAAGGATTCAATTGATGATTTCCTATCCCAAAAAAAAATACCCGGTTAGAATATTTTGTTAAAATGGGCTCTTTTTTTAGTTTGCCATGTGTGACTTCCCAGAATTTGATCCTTATTGCCGACAGTTTCGGATGGTGTAATAATGCAGACTGTGAATGTGTTCTTTTTTCAAAATCAGCCGTGTCGATTCCTGGCTAGGAACACCATTTTTTTTTAAATCCAACGATGCAGTTTGAGTTTCTATGAAAATAGAGCTCGAGACTCCTTTTAGTGTTTTTCGTTTCGGATTTGTAGTTCAGTCACTATAGTAAGTTCACCTCGTTTTGAACGAGAGAGAGCAAAAAACCCATAGGAAATGAGATATTTTCAAAAAAAAGCGCAAAAATCTGTTTTTTGTGACCTTTGACCTTGAAATTTAATAGTTGCGTACACCCTACCATATGTAGGTTTTGAGACAACTTTTAGGGAGTCAATATACAAGTATTTACAGACTTACAGCTTGGTATCTCGAATTCCGAGATTCTTACCTAATTTAAGCTTAAATTTTTAAAGCGTGGGTAGATGTCCAATAGTCCAGCTATTGGACATCTACGCACGCTTTAAAAATTCACCCTACAATATTGTTACACAATAGCTTCCCAGTCATCCCATTTAATCGCGAATTAATTAACGCCATCAATGGCAACGTGTTTTAGGATTAAGTACACACGCTGAGTTTATATAATAGGGTTTAACAACGCATGTTGCGCTTAACAAAAGCTGGTGGAACTGGAATGGTTGAAGTTTATACCTTTATACCTTTGTGATGGTGTAAACTTGTCCAAGTGTCTACATTGGAGTATGAATGACAGAAATAGCGCTTGCGTAATCTGTCTTTATCAACATCATCATGACAGTCGAATGACTTCCAGTCGTATATTATAAGTGTAACAAAATAAAGGCAATACCCCTAAGAAGCCATTGTACTCATCTTTATGTACAACTTTTACTACAGCACTAACACTGAAATTGCAAAAAGAAAATCGACTGCCCCATACATTTATGCGCAAGAAAGATGAACTCATTTGCCTAGTAATCACTGATTCAGACGTTCCGATTGCGTACGTTCGATATGGAGTGAATACTGGTAAACAAGTACCGGTAATGTTCCTATGTTACTGCAATTTTCTTTAAGAGGATCTTTACTAACAACATCTGCATTTGTGATTGAAAAGAATGTCATTGTATCTGCATCCTCTTCGACTCGTTCTTGTTATAGTGTCTTCTGCCTTTTATGCAATCCTTTCTTATTTGTGCTAATTGCTTCAAAGCCTTTTGTAGATCAAATTTGACTGCAAAAATTTGCTTACAAATGAGGGTCATACTGAACTAAAAATTTAAGTAAATATAATAATACTACATACATTATCGGAGAAAATAGATTAATTTATTTTCGAATATATACATGAAGACTTAAACAACTACACTAATTATCAAGAAATTATGTACAAACGCGTATAAAAACAAAATTAATCATTGGGCATCAAAAAATAATCCACATCGCTGTCAATGGCAAAAGTGCCCAGAACACTGGCAGCATTGCCGCGTTGAATGGCAATGCTGATTCATTGGCCGAAGAATACTCCAGCCCTCAGGTCACGTGAACAGTCATGCGCATAACTCGCCAAGATTTACTGAACAGCTGATGTTTTTTCGCGTTTTCGGGGTTGGTGCCATGGTAAAGGTTCCACTCGGGAATGTGAAACAAGTAAAGAGTCGTGTTGAACATTGAAATGTCTTTTTTGAAGATTTTTAAAGGTTTTGGGTAATTTCGTTCTTCGGTTCTTTCCATCGCTGAACTAAGAAAAAAGCATCATTGCTTAGCAAAACTCTGACGCAGTTTAAAGTAAAATATTTATTTCTCAGTATATGATACATTGATCTTATATTTAACATCGTTTCACACATACTACTATTGCTGGTGTAGAAATATTAAATAATAAGCTAACATGCAAATCAAAACTATGTGAGAACACATTGTAAGCATATTATAATTATAAAGTTATGAATTTTTGTATTAAGTATATTAATTTATAATTTTAATGACACATTAAAAGTCTGCTTTAGATTCATCAAAAATGCATTGTTAATAATGTCGAAAATATAAAAGATAATGCCAGCTGCCAAAATTTTGGGCAAAATAATCCTAAAACACCATTTTATTTCAACTTCGTTCTGCCATGCTTTCCATTCCGTGAGTCTTTGCTGAGAAATACAAAGCGCTCTACAATCGTCTTCATACTCTAACCCCCAAACAATTTATAACGTGTGGACCTTACTCATTGTTTGACGAATCCAATTTCAAGGAGGACACTTCATTCTAAGGAGAGGACCATTAATTTGCACAAATACAATTTAGAACTCAATGGTTTCTGTTTATACAATTTACTGAGTGGAGATAAGTTAATTGAATGAATCCAATGTCTTTTTCGGACAGTTTGTTCATTGGTTTTCTTCCTTGTCAAATGGACCACGATGTTTCGGGTTCAATTTCTTGAAAAATCCAGCTGTGACAGACAGGCAGACTTAGTCTCACCATAAGGGTTCCTTTTTTCCATCTTGGTACGGAACCCTAAAAATGAAGAAATTTTACCTCCCAAATTAGCCTACCTACTTCTGCGGGTGGTCATGAGGGTAAAATGTTCCAAGTGGAAGTGATTGAACCAATTACGCACAATCTATCGATAGCAGAACTCGTATTACTCGCATGACAATAGCATTGCTCGCAGAACAGCGGGTCTAAAAACGCCACTTTAGCAGAATCATATAGAATATTAATCACACAACAGTTTGTCAAATTTCATTTTCATCTTTATCGCTCACGCATTAGGTTTAAGGTTGATTGGGAAAATTTGACAGTGACGGGTAGCGTAATGTGCTTTCTGGTTCTGCTAAAGTGGCCGTTTTAGATCCGTAGATGGTCGATGCGGCCGAAAACTTCTGGAGTGGCGACCACGTACGGGAAGACGCAGCTTTGGAAGGCCTCCTACAAGGTGGACCTATGACCTGGTGAGGGTCGCGGGTAGCCGACGGATGCGAGACACAGGAGCGGTGACAACTGGGAGAGGCCTATGTCCAGCAGTGGACGTCTTTTTCGTTGATCATGATATACGATAGCAGTACTATAAGGCAGTATATATCATCGATATTGCGTGATGTTTCAGAACCATGGTATTCACGATTGTACTCATTTTGACATATGTATATATGTAAATATTTTTAATGTTTATTTGAGTCAATATTACGGAATAAATAAAACCCACAGAAACACTGATTTCAAAGTAGGAATAACTTAACTTTAAAAATAAACTATTAAAATGAAAATCCCACTATTTCAATTGTAAACTAAAGTTATGGTTATTTTATGCTTTTGAATAAACCTGCTAGTAAATAAGGATATAGTTTGTTAAATTGCTGAAATTAATTCTAAGCACGAATGCATAATTTATTTATGAATAATTCCAGATTTTTCCTTATTAATATCTACTTACCTAATAAGCTAAAATAAATGCTATGGCATGATCCGACGGTAACATAAAATTAGCGTCACTTTTAGTCTAGTGACCGATTTCTAAAGACTCACGAAGGTATTACTAATTTTATTTATTTTCTCATATACCTACCTAATTGCTCATTTGCATTTTTTTTTACTATTTTTAGGCACGCGTTTGATCACTATATCAACTGATGGTAAGCGATGATGTGGTCGAAGATGGAGCACACTTGCCTAGAAGTAACCTATTCACTCTTGAAGACTTCCAGGTTGTAGCTATCACGACAAACAGACTCTGGCGGGGAATTCCACTCCTTAGCTGTACGCACAATGAATGAATGTAGTTTACTACTTTGATTTGCTTCAGAAAAATATGCATCATAACTATTCTTGAAGCTTCATATTTCGAGATAATTTCAATTTCTACATCACCATCACCTCATGTATCGACATCAGCTTTGTGTATTTTAAATTTGATATTTGACTGAAGATTTGTATGAAAGTGCTTTAAATATAAGTAGCATTTTTGTGATGTACCGGCGAAATTACAAACATTTGGACAAAACTTTTATGAGTGTAAAAGTTAAGGTTAAGTTGTTCTTCAAATTGTAATCGTTTTCTTTGCGTATCATAACATCACCTGTTCCTTGTTTGAAATTGGCGTAGTTTATCATATCAAAGTGATGCATCATCCCATTTAGCTGTCCTAGACCCCTTTCATGGCGGGAAGTAAGACATCACTCTATTTATAGTTGAACAATTTTCATAGTTGAAAATAAATTAGATACTGTTCCTAATATTTGTACAACAATTTGCTATAATCTCGTAGCAACCAAAACTTAGGTGTATCCAATCCTAATAATGTATCTTATCCCACTAGCACACATTTTCACATTATTTATTTTTTTATTTAAAAACAAGATTACTTACATATCACTAATTTTATTACCGCTAAATAGTTATTTTATTAACTCGTCCGTTAGACACTGCGGGGTGCCTGAAATGAAATGAAAACCAGCGCTGGGTGTCTAAAGCCCAGCAAAAGCTGAGATGGTTACCCTTTTGGTATGGGCAAGCGCACAACTCTACTGTATTGTTATTTTTTAATATTTCTCTTGTTTTTTTGTGTGTCTATGTCGAATAAATGTTATCTCTTCTAACCTATTCTACACTATTATTGTACATGCGAAAGTTTGTATGTTTGTTCAACCAAGCCTCAACGGCTGAAGCGATTTGTAAGAATTTTGTACAATGGTCTTCCCGGTAGTACGTTCCCGTAGGATAATTTACGACTTTCAAGCAAGCGGCACCTTTGACAAAAGCTAGTTTACTAAAAAAGCATAGCGACCGAGCAACTAACATAGCTCAAGTAAATCGTAGCCAAATTCTTCGTAGCAGAGAAAGGCTACACCAAAAAGTCGTAGCCGAATCTCGTAGCACTTTCGTAGCAATATCCGTAAAGAAATTTCGTAGCAATCATTTATCAAAAATAGACTTCGTAACCAAGCGTGTTACGAAGTATTGATGTTTACTAGAAGTGATTCATAGCAAGGAGACGAGGTGTAATGTAATGATGTTATGTAATGTAATGTAATGTAATCTTTGAAACTATGAGTACCACAAGGCAGTAACTTATTAACCAAATGTTATTTTGCCTCTGTTTTGCTGTTAGGACATTTTGCGAATAAGTCGTTTTGATATAGGACGTTTTGATATAATAGGAAGTTTTGAAAACAGGACGTTTTGATACAGAGGCGTTAGTTTAAAACAGTAACACAACATCTCGATATCAAATAGAAGAAAATAGGCTCCGATAGTACGTGGAGCTCGTGGCTAAAGAATAACAGCCGCACAGGTCGATCTTCAAGGTTAGGTAACGCTTGCGAAGGTTAGTCTGTGGATGGGTGACTATCTTAACACACTGAGTTTTACTCCGTGCCTCGGAAAGCCCGTTAAGCCGTTGGTCCCGGCTGTCATTTGTAGAACTTTGGCAGTCGTTACAGACTGTCAGGAGCTAGTAAATCTTACTCCAGTCTTGCCAAGAAATACCGTGTTACCCATTTAATGTGTTGTGGAGGTCTGGTAGGCAGCCACTCCACGTAAAATACTGGTATTCAGTTGAATCCGGGTTGACTGGAAGCTGACCCTAATATAGTTGAGTAAAAGGCTAGGCAGATGATGTGTCTCCGATAGCACATCACCAATGATCACCAAAGTATCATCGACAAATGTCGTAAGTTCATTTATTACGCATTTACGCCTAATTTGCCGAAGCAATTTTGATCAATTTTGGTACAAAGATACATGAGTCCCTTGAGACGGTTACTATAAGCTACTTTTTTGCGAACATAAAACTTAGAGCAAGCAAAGCCGTGGGAAGAAGATAGTTTATAAATAAATTCGCTGGTAGTCGTCATATTTCGACAGAGATATGGTACAATGGGTGTTACAAGAAAGTAGGTAAGTGCTTCACACATCTCAGCAATAGGAGACATGCGAAAATTTACTACTAGGTACTACAAATCAGCAAATCTTGCATTTTGGGGAATGTGCGACGGAATTGCATAATTTATTTCCGCGAAGCCCGTTCCATCATCGGACCACAAGACGAACGGCGATGCGCCACCGGTACATGGTGGACATCCCACCCACGCGCACAAAACGTTTTGGGAACACATTCATAGTGCGTACAGCTAAGGAGTGGAATTCCCTGCCGGAGTCTGTATTTCCTGATAGCTAAGTCCTGGGAGTCTTAAGTCAAGAGTAAATAGGTTACTTCTAGGCAAGCGTGCTCCATCTTCGACCACATCATCGCTTACCATCAGGTGAGATAGTGGTCAAACGCGTGCCTATAAATAGTAAAAAAAAACTAATTTCGAAACACCAAGAAATACAAAGCACTTCCTTATATTTTATTCGAGTTTAACGATGGGTACACATGATACTCGTAGGTATTACATAGATTCCCATATATTCGTGTTACGGGTACCAAGACCATGCAACAAATACCCTCGCAGCATGCAAGGCCATAACATTTACGACTAGAAACACGAACCATGCCGTGAGAGATATCACATAGTATCAAACACATAACTCATCTTCCTCCTCATAAGTCGGGTAAAACAAAATTAGAACACTCTTGGCATCAAGCGTGTCAGCAATCCGACAGATCGCACATACTCACTGTCAAAATGTAGGATGCATTACATTGGTGTCTAACAACGATCCTACAATTGTCATTCAAGGAGAAACCAGTTAATGTATCACTAACGGTCATTGGCCTTGACTCGGCTTTGGCATTGGACCAAGAACTTCCTGCAATCAACAAAATAGAAAATGTATCGTATGTTTTAAAACGTAGAGTTGGTTTTCGAATGGTGTTTAGTTTATGAATCGAATCATAATGTGGTCGAGAGTTTATTTGGCATCTTTATGAGGAACTGGTGGAATAGATTGTGTCTATTAATGTTTTTAATTCACTGACTTTGACCATTCCTGAAAATATGTGAACTGCTGAAATGTTGTTTTTTAGTTACGTCATCATTTTAGCCTGAAAAATATGAACCAGTACCGATAGCTTATTTTTATGACAAGGCCTATAGGGACTGTTTTTAGGGTTCCGTACCTTAAAAGGAAAAAACAGAACCCTTATGGGATTACTCGGGTATCTGTCTGTGTGTTCGTCTGTCACAGCCAGTTTTCTCCAGATCTATTGGACCGATTCTGTTGAAATTTGCTATACATTTTATGGACTTTTTTAACCCAGATACGAACAAGTTACGTAAAAAAATAATTTTTTAGTATGGGAGTCACTTTCAGGGGTACAACTAGAAAATAAAAAAAAGATTTTCAAACTGTATCGTGTGACATATCAAAGAAGGGTTACTGGCTGGCTTACTGTGGGTGGGGGTTTTAATTAGATTTTTTTTATAATTTTATAATATAGTTCTATACGTATACAGTACAGGAAAGCTATAAGAAGTCTGTAGTATTACATTAACATGATAAAAAATATTGGTTTGGAACCCGTTGCACGAGAGTCTGACTCGCACTTGGCCAGTTTTTCTTTGTAATTAGACATAGTAACCTTGTAAGCAGCATGGTGATTATGCCAAAATCTGTGATTGTAGCCGAAGCATCGATTTTATGTTTTTAAACTACTATACATGATCCATGCTTCGACTATAATCAAAGATTTTTTAAGTATTTTGTATTTCTCTTACTCCTCCGCTGTTCTTTCCCCGATTAATTAATATCTTTACGGGATCCGAGATATTTAAATCGTTTCTTCGCTGGCGCTTTACTTGTGGTTGCTACCGTTGAAGTAGTTTTCAGGAGTTCCACAAAAAATTACACGACCAGAAATACGATTATTTGTTGGTTGGTTGTTGGCTATGGTGGACCCTCGGGCAAAATAAATTCCCACAACCCACTCTATTCTTTATTGAAAAAAGCCTAAAGATAGCTGCTAAAATACCTCTACTGCCTTTCCGTTGTCCCTAAAACTATTACGGTCAGGAAAGGGCCATGGTTACCGATAGATTTTAATATTTTACGATAGGATCCTATAATACAACGTAGCAAGTCATTTTATGAGTTAAGTGCGGTGCTTCCGTGCCTTCCACTGTGTGTGGAATGGCCTTTCAACCTGACACTACCCTCCGATTTTATGGCTGAGCACTATCCCTATTATGACTACGGATTTTCATGTGGAAATTGGAATGCATGGTCTGGACTTCTTTACTGGTTAAAAATGTGAAAGGTTTTAGACATAGATACATTTTTTTTTGCTTTTTTGCAATATACGAGGGGTAAAAAAAAGAAAAAGCGTTTATTTGCGCCAAGCATGACGCATATAAAAAAAAACTAAAAATAAAATAAAGCAAAATTATTAAATTTTGTAACAATTGGGAAGATATCCGTCACATTCGCGCAAAACGGCCATCGATCAGCATAATGCTAGGACTCGTGTGCGAGACAGAGCCTCAGCGCTGGTTTTCAGCGACAGCCGGCGTTGGGTAACCAAAGGATCCCTATTACTAACTCCGCTGTCCGTCTGTCTGTCAGCGGGCTATATCTTATCTATAACAGGTAGATAGTTGAACTTTCACTGAGTGAGTATTTCTATTGCCGCTATCATATCAAATCAATAAAATAAAATTTATGAGGACGGGAGCACCCATACCAGAATCTTGAGATTACGTATGAAGATGTACAGTCAACAAAACTAATCGATATACAGGCAAAAATATAAATTTTCCACAGCACTGCCAATGTTTATTTCTACTGTGCATTATAATTTTTTTAACTTTTGACATACTTAAGAGTGTGTTGTACAATAATTGTCTACTCAGCACACTCACAACATTGTTTAAAAGTAGTTGCAAGTTAGCTGCCTGCATACCCAATAGCTTTGTTGACTGAACGTAATAAGGATGAATAGATACATACATCTTTGCTTTACTCTTCGAGGAATACAGACATACAGTAATGTACACTTACATATGTTTTGTTAGATTGCCTACTTAGTTTCGGGCTCGATCACGCGACTCGGTCTAGAGTTGAACGAAGGGTTAATTAAAATCACCGAGCAGTTGAACTCGTAACCTCGTTGCTAGATTAGCGGGTTGTCGGTTAACAGCGAAACGTACCTATTAATAATATAGCATTTCATCACGCCTGTTATTTACAAAAGGTTTGGCACATACTAACGTCCTATTTGGGTATATTGGTACACGTTTTGCCAGGTTCTTTTTGCTCCATTAAGGACTACTCACACATATTCAGTTCTATTCAGCTTATGCCCAAAGAAAACAATTATGAAACAAATGTGTTGTTGTCATGCGAGTGCTATAGATAGATTTCAGCGCTGTTCAGCCGCGTTCATACGTCCATCCTTACGATGCTGTACGCGGCTGATAGGAGCAGACCTGTATATGTGTGACCAAAATTGTTCATCGAAATACGATTAGAGCTGAATAAGTGTGAGTACTCCCTTAAAAGGTGGCAGCTTATTGCAATCAACTGCGTAGGTACAAATCAATCATCAAAACTGTTGCAGATATAAATTCCATAAAATTTTGCCCGACTTGGTTATCGAACCCACGATCTCATGGTTAGCATTGTTATACCAATAGACCAATGATGCCTGCTTAACCGTACTGTATACATCTATCTTCTATACTTAATACAGTGTGAGTCTTTATAATGTACATATATTAAAATGGGGAAAACCTTATTAAAAAAAAAAAATCTAATTCTTTTGATATATTTTTATGAAAATTTATGAAAGTTTGTTTCATTGAGATAGATTATTTAGTTTAAAAAATATACCTACAGTTTTTTTATACTGGGGCCACAGTTGTGAACAATTGAAAAAAAAAAACTTTAGTTTTTTTTTAATACGTTTTCCGTCAGTAAAGTTAAGTATAATTTCCCTCATTTTAATATGTGCAAATTTTAAGAATCACACTGTACTGTAAGTGCGAAAGTAACTGTCAGCCTGAAAAGGTGACAAATAGACATTTATCACCTTTTCACGGGTTTGGATAAAACTTGGCACACGGATTACCATGTCCTGGATTCGGACATAAGATACTTTTATCCCAGCGGGTCTAACGGGCCAGTTTAGCAGAATCAGAAAGCACATCGCGCTACCCGTCACTGCCAAATTTTACCAATCATCCTTGAACCTAATGCTTCACTATCACTATTACTAGGTTCATATTATAAAACAAAGTCCTCCGCTGCGTCTATCTGTCTGTTCGCGATAAACTCAAAAACTATTGCACCGATTTTCATCTTGTTTTCACCAAAGGATAGAAGAGAGAAGATGGTTCTCGAGGAAGGTTTTAGTATATAATTTGTCTAGAAAAAAATTAGGGATCCTTAAGAGCGAGAAAATTGCAGCGCTAACGAATTCGCGGGCGAAGTGCTAGTTGGCGATAAAGATGAAAATTAATTTTGACAGATTGTTGTTTGATTAATATTATGATTCTAATATGATTTTACTAAAGTGGGCTTTTTAGACCCGCACGAGTATATTCCTTTGGAACAATTTTCACGCCGGTAAAGTTGCCTTAAAAACAAACAAAACCAAAATAAAGTTAATTTGACGCTTAAAAAACAGTATCTCAATGGCTTTGGAAGTTAACGTACGATCAAACTGAAGATTTGCTGACTATCTTAAAATAGTGAAATTGTTGAAAGTATCTGTGTACAAGAATTTTAATTTTCTGATTTTAATCTTACACACCCTCTCACACACACACACTCATTACTTTCACCTTACACATCCAGAGGACACTTAACACTTCAGTTTGCTTTCCATACATGTTGTTTAAAATTCTTGACCAAAGCTAAGATAAACATTGTTTCCATTTGTTCGTGAGCTCCTACTCGCAGATTCAGCTCCAGGGCTTGAGGCGCTGCATGCTGAAACACAGGCCCCAAACCTAGTTCAGCAGCAGATGCTTATATAACTGTTTTATTTATTAAGAGTTATTATAAGAAGCTTATAGACAAATTGTGTAAACATGTATATATTTTTTGGTGCTAATAAATTGATTATTATTTGATTATTATTATTATAATAAAGCTAGTCAACAGCATTTAGTTAGGTACCTGTGGTTTTAACTGTGGGAAACAAACTGCATGTGTTTGGCAATAGTTAAGTTTATCACTTTATGGTTATATTGCACGATATAACAACAACAATATGGCTTATATTGTCGTTTTATACCACCATATAAAAAACTTGGGTTGAGCTCAATAACATTTGTTTTTGTAGGGCAACTCATACCAACACATTCATACTGATATTGAAAGTAATGCTGTATGTTTTCGTTACCTTTGAAATCTTAACGGCTGAAGGGATTTATATGAAACTACTTAACCCGCGCAATTTCGTCTGCTCCGCTTCTATTGGTCGTAGCGTGATGATATATAGCCTATAGCTTTCCTCGATAAATGGGTTATCTAACACTGAAACGATTTTTCAAATCGGACCAGTAGTTCCTGAGATTAGCGCGTTCAAGCAAACAAACAAACAAACAAACTCTTCAGCTTTATATATTGGTATAGAAGTATAGATGTAGATTTGACTCACGAGTAGTCAATGTCCTGAAAAACTATCCCATGATTCTATTTATCCCGGGAGTATGTTACGGTTGGAAAGTTTTTATAGTTTCGTGCCCAAAGGCCAACGGGACCCTTTTACTGCCTCCGCTGTCCGTTCGTCTGTCTGTCTATCAGCGTGCTGTATGACATCATGAACCTTAGGATAACCTTTGAAATTTTCACAGTGTGTATTTCTGTTGCCACTATAACAACAAATAATAAAAATACATAGTATTAAATCTTGAACGACGGTATGGAACCCACATGCGCGAGTCCGACTCGCACTTGGCCAGTTTTTACTATTACGTGGGCGACGCTGCTGGCTGAAGTTAGTCCAATAATTGTTTAGTACCTATACTGAATTGAAAGGGCCTTTTGCATAAGTATAGTCAAAGGTCACAGGTAAAGTCATAATCCTCTAAAGCTAAATAGGGTATTTTACTGAAAATAAAGAATTAGTCCGTCAGACAGATTTACAAAAAATATTGGGCATGTATTTTTTCTTTTTTCACGTAAACAAAAAATGACGAAGATACAGTACGTTGAAAACTCGCGTGACGTCACTACGATAGTACAATTTTACTAGCGACGTGACGTCACCAGCCCCGTCTCCCGAGTTTTGATGCATTTTATCTTTGTCAATATTCATTGATTTACAAAAACAAAAAATACGCGTCCATTATTTTTCAATACTCTAACTGTCGGACTAAATAGATTTTCAATTTATTGATGGTAGAAACTAGCCTATTGCCATTGAATATTTCTTTGTAGAAGAAGTTCATTAGTCCTTAATGAATGCTTGAAATGAAAATCCTGAATGGCGTCGGCGAAATTTTGAATTTTTTTTTCGTTTTCAGTGTGTTCGGCCTTGAAAACCGTGAATATGTCACCACATAATAAAAAAAACCGGCCAAGTGCGAGTCGGACTCGCTCATGAAGGGTTCCGTTCTATCATATTTTTTTAATTGTTGTTATAGCGGCAACAGAAACACACATTTGGGGAAAATTTCAACTGTCTACCTATTACGGTTCTTGAGATATAGCCCGCTGACAGACAGACGGACGGACGGATAGCGGAGGCTTAGTAATAGGGTTCCGTTGGTTAGTTACTCTTTGGGTACAGAACCCTAAAAAGACTTATCTTGGGTTCACATCACCCACTGTGTCAACCTTTGTAAAGATATCTTCATGTGTCTTTTCTTACTTATAAGTTGTACATGATAAATAGTATTCTATTTTTTATTCTATAGATTACTAGCTGACTCGGCAAACGTTGCTTTGCCATATAAAAAAACCACCGAATACCGCCTATTCTCATACCTACCGAATATACATACAAAATTTCACGAAAATCGGTCGAGCTGTTTCGGAGGAGTTCGGTAACAAACACCGTGACACGAGATTTTTATATATTAGACTAGCTGACTCGGCAAACGTAGTTTTGCCATACAAAAAAAAGTTCGCTGCCACCTATTCTCATACCTACCGAATATACACACAAAATTTCATGAAAATCGGTCGAGCCGTTTCGAAGTAGTTCGGTAACAAACACTGTGACACGACATTTTTATATATTAGAAAATGTATTCTAGTCGTGGGCCATTAAACCAGAAAGTGATGAAACTCCCTCTTTTTCTTATAGAAGATATGAATCAAATCTCTCAGAAATCTTGAATCTACTATCAGAGAGAAAATGATTAATGTTATTGGCATCTGATTTTATCATTACACGTCTGTATCTCAATGTTATGATAAAATAATATCGCCGATATGATTTATCTTCGTGCTACCTCTGACTCGAGAAAATTATTTCCAATGAGATGTTAGCTATAAAATCAACATGGTCTTATCTGATTTATTTCTTACTTAGCTTCTGCCAGCGGCTTCGCACGCGTTGTCCTTAGAGAACATACTCCCGGGATAATAAGTAGCCTATGTCCTTTCTCAGGCTCTAGAATATCTGTTTACCAAATTTCATTTAAATCGGTTCAGTAGTTTTGGCGTGAAAGCGCAACAGACAGACAGACAGAGTTACTTTCGCATTTATAATATTAGTAAAGATTTTTCCTGCTCGAATTTAACTTTATTTTCGCAGTTTCAGGCACTGATCTTGTAAAAATGTAAAATATGAAATCAGCTCGGAATCATATAGTTGATGTGATTTATGGTTGCTGTACGTCTGTAAGTCTGACATTACTATTTATATTTTTAACCGACTTCCGAAAAAGGAGGAGGTTCTCAATAAGGTGGGTTTTTTTATGTATGTACACCAATTACTCCAAGGTTTCTGATTCGATTTCCGTGATTCTTTTTTAGTTCGATGCAGCATATTTGCCATTTGGTCCCGTAAAAATTTAGTTCAGTTTGGTTTAGTAGTTTTTATGTTATGAGCATTTTTGCTTATTTCAATTTCTGTCGTCGTCTATGTATCACCACTTAAAAGTGAAAAATAAAAACTTTCTTACAAAAAAAATAACCGACTTCCAAACAAAACACTAGAAAGTATAAAATAACTTTAATTTCGGAAGTCGCTGTTAAATGACAAAGAAACAAGACCAAAAACATCGACTTCCGAAATTTAAGATATTCAGTGTTTTGTTTGGAAGTCGGTTATATTTTTTTGTAAAAAAGTTTTTTTTTTAATTATTAATATGAATAAAGTTCTTCATAATTGATTATAATATCATCCCCATTACCTAATATAGTAAATGTGAAAGTTTGTTTTGATTGGATTGCTATATGAATGTTTGTTAATATATTACGTAAAAAATGCCGAACTTCTTTGAATGTGGCAAACATAGAACATTTTTACATGAATCACATTCAATAGAAATTCGATATCATATCGCTTATTGTTCCACCATCTGAGTCGTCGTTTTAAGTAGCTATAGGTGACTTGTGTTCATGCGCGGGTTGTGGGCACACAAACGAATTATTGTTCGACCCATATGTTGAGTGCTTGGCACTAAAAGTGATACTTTAGTATCGTTCTTGGCACTAAAAGTGATACGCGATTTGATATCGAATTTCATCGATTTGAGGAGACTGGAACTATCAAACCGAACTTAAGTGAACATTCCCACACCGTTCGAATTTCAAAGACACTATTTACAAGTTCGGTCAGGTCTTTAAGGCTGCTCTCTCGAGAAATGGTTACAAACAGCGTGCAGATAAAGCAATTTTTCGTCGGCATTTACTGGGAAACTAAATCTGAAAAAAAATAGGTACATGATATGATACATAATTTGGTTTAGCCAGGATGTATGTATCGGTATCACATAATAGGAAAAAAAAAAACAGCAAATCACCTCCAAATCGTTGAGATGAAACTATTTTACTCCTTCAATTTTTAACAAAAGTCTAAAAAAATATCTACTGCTTTGCAATACAAACGAAAATAATTTGGTTTTGTTACTGTTTTAAAAATATGTGTTATGTTTTTTATAATAAATTATAAACGCGGGTAGCGGAGTGGCGCGTAGAGGAGTAGTTAGCTCCTTTTATATGCACAAGGTCATTGGCATGTACACAAACCTTAATTTACAGAGATATTGTATTGTAAGTAGGTATTTACTTATCACATATATGTACGTACTTAGTGTCGTTATTTATGATGACGTGGTTCATAGTTTTACGGATCGAATGCTACCCGACCTTTGTAACCTTAGCAGATTTTCCGTTTACTCTGTACCTACTAATTGTTGCTAGACACAACTTTTCTTACGTGGATGTGAGTGAGGCAGATGACGTCATAAGTTGTTTGTGGAATTATTTTTGTATGCATTTATGCAAGTTGTTTGTTCCCGGCTTTTCTAACTATTCATCGATTTATATCGTAGAATTTGTCTGTCATCTCTGACCTAGACTAGAGTCAAGAGCAAACCCGCAAAAAAAAAAAACAAAATGTTTATAGGTTTAGTTTAGATACCAAAGACAAGATTTATGCAAAAATCTAAATAATGAACGTAGTTAAACACCTGGACTAAAATGGTTCGATTTAAAAAAATCACGTCGTGTAATGGCAACAAAAATAGTACAAACTTTTTTTTATCTATAGTGAAAAAAAAAACAAAAATAGTTCAAACACCAATTTTAACAGCTTTTTAGGGTTACGAATCCGAAGGAAAACCAACGGAACCCCATAACTAAGCCTCCGCTGTCCATCCGTCTGTCCGTTTGTCTGTTAGCGGGCTGCATCTCAAGAACAGCTCCCATCAAAGTAAGTGTTTTTTTAGGTTTCTGGTACAAAACTCTTCATATAAGTGCGAATTGTGTAAAACAGATATTAAGATAATAACGTTCTGAAGATAATCTCATATTGGTCTACTTTCACAGCAAAACAAGGAAAACTGTGACACGAAAACTGGACAGCACTTATCAGATAACCTAAATAGGACATGTCCATGCTTAAATTAGATTATGTATACAACGGGAAATACTGTCCCCATCAAAACGTTATCTTCCTTAGATAAATCCTTGGCTAATAACAAGGTGCTCGTATTTGGTCATTAGTGTCTAACTGATGGGTTTCCTGATAGCCGAGGTTTTTAAGTCAAGAGTGAATATTAACTCTTGGCCGACAATGCAGCACCTTTACTACCCACACTTGTTGAGGGCAGAGGACATCCATGAGGACTTCCACCCGTAAAAAAATAAATTAAAACAACTGGCCAAGTGCGAGTCGGACTTGCGTGCCGAACGAATTTAATTTTTTTATTTATTTATTTATTTATTTGGTAACTCAACAGCTTATAATATATTTTACATGAAATTATAAATATTCATCTCACTATCAATGAGCAGCCCAGTGCAGTTTCGTCAAAGTTACCACTGATACCAGCATCCTCCATAAAGTCCGCACATACTGCTCAGTGACAGCGAGATGATGACAACCATCTCTTAAGCCAATTACAGAGCTACACGGCACCGGCAAAACTAGGTTAGCTAGAAAGTGGCGAAATAAAACATGTTATTTTAACACTACAGACTTCTAATAGGTTTTCCTGTAATCTTTAGGTAAAGATCTATTATCTCCATTTTTTTTCAAAATTTTAGGCTCAGCAGTTTCGGAGATAAGGGGGGAATGGTAATTTTTCGTCTAATTTCTTAAATAACTTCAAAACCATTTATTTTAAAATTATGAAAAAAATATAATGAAAACCCTCTCAGTAAGCCCTTTCATTTGATATGTCACACAATATTGTTCAAAAAACTTTTTTTTTTAATTTTCTAGTTTGACCCCCAAAAGTGACCCCCATACTAAAAATTTTATCTAAGGATCCGGAGAAAACTGGCTGTGACAGACGGACAGACAGACAGACAGACACCGGAGTGATCCTATAAGGGTTCCTTTTTTTTTCGGAACCCTAAAAAGGCGCCGGCCCCACTGCACGCGGTCTAGCGGTCAGTTCCGAGTTCAGCGTTCCGCATTCAGTGTAATCTATGCAGTGGCTTAGGATCCTACACATACAAAAGCAATTAGACCGCGACGGTCAAAGCGAACTCGAGTTCTGTCGGAGTTCTATTTTTTTGCAACAGCTGATAGTTCACGATGTCTAACGAAATCGAAAACTTTATTGAATTAGTGAGAGAAAAACGTTTTCTTAATGATTTGCGAGACATTTGGTCGCCACACACCTGAGGAGGTATATAAGGCTAGAAAAGGCTTAATAACTTAATAATAGGGGTACAGACTAATACCTAAGTGATATACTTATAAAATCATAACTTGAGTACATACCTGCCCAAGTCTTAAAATCTCATTCTGTTGATTGTCATTACATCTCTCAATAGATAATATAATTAAGTATGCTAATAATTTTACATAGTTAAAAAAATGCTTCCTCTCTCCTACTTATCTTGCTGTGCCCGGCAGGGTCCACATGAACTAAACCTGTTTTTACCACCTAAGAATACATGTGGAATGCAATAAAGATATTGAGTATTGAGTAACCCTAATCTCTTCAAAGTTAGAGTGAACAGGCTTCTTCTGGGTAAGCTCGCTCCATCGTAGACTTTGTCTCTGTCATCTCTGACCTAGACTAGAGTCAAGAGCAAACCCATCACAAATAAAAAAAAACTTAAGAGGTGTCAAGGGACACCCGGATGGAACGAAGTTCGGAAAAGTAATTAGTGAAAGAATTTTAATATATATTTTTTTTAGTTATAATAATATTGTTTTTATTATTAACAAATACCTATAATCTACACTAATATTATAAAGAGGAAAGATTTGTTTGTTTGTTTGTATGTTTGTTTGTTTGAAATGAATAGGCTCCGAAACTACTGGACCGATTTGAAAAATTCTTTCAGCAATGGATAGCTACATTATCAGGGAGTAACATAGGCTATATTTTATCCGCGTACGGGAACGGGAACTACGCGGGTGAAACCGCGTGACGTCCACTAGTGTAATATAAACTTAATCAGTAGGCTCAATTTTAGACCCTACCTACCCTACCCACCGTACCTACCTTATCTACCCTGCCTACCCTGCCTACCCTGCCTACCCTGCCTACCCTGCACTCTGCCTACCCTGCCTACCCTGCCTACCCTGCCTACCCTGCCTACCCTGCCTACCCTGCCTACCCTGCCTACCCTGCCTACCTTATAAATATAATGTAAACAGAAATAGAAAGACGAAACGAAAATAACTGGCTTGTTTTCTATGAGAGAGAGAGACACACAGAGAAACACGCGCACGTCACACGGCTTACAACTATAGCAAAAAGTGTCGTTACAACTTTTCGTGAGAATTTTTTCCGTCTAGCCCCCTTTCACAACGCGCCATAAGGAACTTCGTTCCAAAAAGAGAACATTTTGGAATCAATCAAATAAATATATCTGATGGATAGAAAACCCAACCAGGATTGGATTTTCCTGAAAACGCTTTGAAGAACTGACCACATATTTAATATTTATCGAGACCGTGCACTGCTAATCATTCTAATAAGTCATAAGATACAATTGAATGAATGAGTCATCGTATCCACTGACTTTGTACGTGCTGTGCATTACTTGGTATTCATTGTAAACTAACATTATGGCGCAATAGTAACAAATTATATTTCTTTAATGTCTATGGTAGCTTGCATAATCTACATTGTAATATTTTTAAATGACTGATAGAAAAACATGAGCGCCGAGACTTTGTATGTAAAAAGTCATAATTCGAGGTTTGGCTCTCGCCTGTTTTCTCTTTCAATATTAGACCGATTTAAAAGATATTTCATCAAATTCTTCTTCTTCTAATCGTGTGGGCAGTAAGGTCTAACGACCCCACACACCCTAGTGTCAGAGTTTCTAAACCGCCTCAAGGGCCTCTGACATGGTTTATTTGACGACCGCTATTTGGCGGCCGGGACCACAGGCTTATACGTGCCTTCCGAAGCTCGGAACCATCTTTTTATCAGACAATCAGGTGATTCAAGCCTGCAATGTCCTAGTCAAACTGGAAAACAACTTTACAAAGTATGTTTCTTCCCCTGGGAGTCGAACCCACGACCACCGGGTCACAAGGCAGACTCCTAAACCACTCGACCACGGAGGCAATTAAACAACGGAGGCAATCAACTGAATAAGAAGGATATATACTGGGTCTCTATGTTTTCTTTTTTGATGTTATATTAACCGTATAAGAACCCTCAAAAAATGCTCAAAATTGTCCGATAAATCGCTGTCAACAGAGCCCTAGTGTACAAATCTGGAAACTGTTTTTTTTTAGCAAAAATAAACAGTTTTTTCTGTTTTTAAAACAGAAAAAAAAATATAGTATACATCCTTCTTATTCAGCTTGTGAAATATCTTTTAAATCGGTCCGATATTGGAGGAGGAAACAGGCGAGTGCCAAACCTCGAATTATGACTTTTTACATTCAAAGTCTCGGCGCCCATGTTTCTTCTTAAATGCTCGGTCTAGCAGCATTAATTTTCGCTCAATGTATGTAGCGGAAACGATGCCGCTACAAGAAAAACGAAGCGAAATTAATACGGCAACAAAAAGAACCCCAGCGCCACCTATCCCGCCAGCAGCGAGTTACTGAACGAAATCTTGGTAAAAGAGGTATCAGAGTTATCAGAGTTTAGGTATCAGAGTTTTACGTGCGATTTGAATATAAATACAACAGCCCGAATATCAACTATCGGGCAGTTGCCCACCAGACACAACAATCGTCTGGTCGGACGATCCTCCCTTTTCAATGAAGGTTTGTGGGACTTACTCTGTTCCACCTACTTCTACATACACAAAGGTGAGCACTTAGGAAGAACTTAAAAAAAATATTTCCTCTGTAGGACTAAAGGATCTTCCGTACTAACTTACCTCCCCTATTTAACCATTAATGGTAGGAAAGAATTGCGGAATTTGTTTCGGAAGAGTCACCGCGGCTCTGGAACGCAAAGGGCATTAGGAGGAACACGGATGGGTTTTAGTCAGTAAGAGTCTGATACTCCCTTCTGCTCCGTCCAGGGTGGAAGGAGTAATTTAATGAATTGGGAAATCATCTTAAAAAAGTGTATAAAAGAAAACCTAACGAACATTCCATCTAATAAAATACACGACATTGTAATATTAAATTTACAATGTACAGACAATTACAAATTGTTACAGTTTACCTTATTTATGTTAATGGAAACACCATGTCCAGAATACATAAAGTTATTAATATCATTTCAAGACCTTGACAAGTAAGGTAAAAATCCTTGCCCATAAACAAAAAGCAAGTTCTTTGTCATGGACTTACATTAAGTTTATGATCATAATTATCTTGCTTTTGTTTGTACAATGAAGGCCTAATTTAGGAGTACCAGTGTTAAGGTCAAGATCCTAAGGCTGCGGTTCCCAGGGTTGCGGAATTTGTTCGAAAGAGTCACCTTGGCCCTAGAATGCAAAGGGCACTAGGAAGAACACGGATGGGTTTTAGTCAGTAAGAGTCTGACACTCCTTTCTGCTCCGCCCAGAGCGGGAGGAGTCATTTGATTATTTCCCATCCTTAAAAAAAACTTGCCAAGTGCGAGTCGGACTTGCCCACTGAGGGTTCCGTACAAATGTATAGCTATAAATCACTTTAAATACTACTTTTTATGATTTAATTACAAATGTCTAGTTTTCAGACTTTTCCCTAAACAAGTAGTATAGGACGGTATTATTTGTCAACGGGAAATACCCTGTACATTTTGATTCCCTTGAGAGTGTCGAAATATACGTTTTTTTGCGGCATAATCGACCGTATCTTTTTTTCACATTAACTTAGCAGTCTGATTTTTTCACAGCTTCAAGGGGCTGGACTTAATTACATGGTTTTAATTTCAACTCGATACCTCTTCACGTTCCCGAGATAAAGGGTCTTGACAGACAGACGGAAGGACAACAAAGTGATCCTATAAGGGTTACGTTTTTTTTTTTTTGAGGAACGCAACCCGAAAACAACTGCGTTTCTACCACAGATGTGCGAGGATGTGTATCGAGGGATGTGTTTGTTAAGAACCAATAGTAGGTATCGCTTGCGCTGAGCGAGGCTTGGTAAATAAAGCAATTCTATTGGTTCGTAAGAGGGAACTCTATACCTAAGGGCCTTTCTCCAAACAAACGTATTCCGCTGTTTTCTTCGTGGATAATGCTTCTAGAGCAATGATTTTTTACAAAAAATCTAGGGCTTATTAATACGTGCCTTTATCATTTTCTTTTTTCCAAAACATGATTACTAAAAGATAATTCTTTCACAAATCAAATTCAAAAACCTGAAAAAACAGCCCATTTTTACCGCCATGTTCAAATAACTATTAGACAAATTTAATAAGTTTTTAACAAAATAGAAAATAATAGCATAGATATAGTCTTCCTCTAAATTTTAATATATATATATATATATTGTAACAGACCAGTTTTGAAGAAAAAAACAGCGGACTACTAAACGTTTTTTGGTCAAGGTTTTTATTTATTTATTTAAACTTTATGTACAGTAGTGGTACATGGGCGGACTTAATGCAACAAGGCATTCTCTACCAGTCAACCTTTGGGTTAAAAAGACTACACTGTGGTAGGTGTACAACAAAAAAATAAAAATAAGTGGAGTCTTGGGAAACATTTATTTATTTATAGGTAAAATCAGCCTGAGTTGCAGTTGTCGCTTTCGCACTTTACTCGCAGCATCGGGCGCAGCGCGACGGCATCGGCTATAGCTTCTTCAAATACCTATTTTTCAAATTCCTCGGGACTAGAGTCCCCTCTTAACAAACACATCCGTCGCTTCGCATCCCTCGCACATCTTTGGTGGAAACGCAGCCTAAGACATAAAGAGTTAAAGACAAAGTTCTCTGTCATGGTCATGTGGCCATGTCGGCTTTATCTTTTAAATCTAAAGACACGATAACAATGAGACAATTCCATTGGCTTAATTGTATTTCCGCCATTTAAAGCATTATTATGTAGTCAACAATGTCATGTCATGATGGCTCTTGTGTGAATTGGCGTTTAAGGCAAATGGGTTTGACTTTAAAGCCTTATATTTTTGGTAAAACAAAACGTATAGTATAGTGGGCAAACCTCTAATTTTTTAACCGACTTCAAAAAAGGAGGAGGTTCTCAATTCGGTGGGTATTTTTTTATGTATGTACACCGATAACTCCGAGGTTTCTGATCCGATTTCTGTGATTCTTTAGTTCGATGCGGTATAATTGTCATTTGGTCCCGTAAAAATTTGATTCTGTTTGGTTCAGCAGTTTTTATTTTATGAACATTTTTGCTTATTTCAATTTCTGCGTTGACGAAGACGTCGTCCAAGTATCACCACTTAAAAGTAAAAAGTAAAAAAACTTTATACAAAAATATATAACCGACTTCCAAACAAAACACTACAAAGAATAAAATAACCTTAATTTCGGAAGTCGGTGTTAAAAAAACCAAGAAAATAAACCAAAAACACCTACCGACTTCCGAAATTAAGGTTATTTTATTCTTTGTAGTGTTTTGTTTGGAAGTCGGTTATATATTTTTGTAAAAAGTTTTTTTACTTTTTACTTTTCCATAATAATTTAATTTATGTCTATGTTTGTTACCTGTTTTACCTTCTTATGGGATTAAGAATAGAGTTCGATTTTACTTCGGAGAAGAACATGGGATATTTTTTTATTACGGGAGTAGGTGCATTCCATTGGAAAAAAAATCACTTGCCCGAAGCCGCTATTAATAAGCTAATTTGGAATAATTATTTTGTATTTCTTCGCGAATTTTGACATTTTAAACGCTGGCATTTTTGTATGCCGTATGGTGTCGGCCGGTGACGTATGGTGCCGTAAAAGAATAATACCATCCTAGCACTTCCCGTGGGTGTCGTAAGAGGCGATTAAGGGACTCACCAGAGAATAGGCAGCAGCGTTCTCTGTAAAACGCAACACGATACACTGCGATCGCAAACCCGCCTGCCAAGCGTGGCGATTATGGCAAAGTTCCAACAGTGGACGTCTTCGGCTGTTATGATGATAGCATTTTTGACAGATTCGATTTATCAGATTACTGTGAACAATTTTCCTGAAATACTTTTATGGAAATATCAAAAAAGGCCTTTTGGTTAAAGGGAAGAAATGGAAAGGATTGGATTTAACGTACCTACTGGAACTGGCGGTTCAGCCAAGTGGAACTGAGTCTAAGGCGATCATCGAAAAGGTTTATGTTAGAAATGGGTTTTATAATGGTTTCACATCTATATATGAAGAGTTTGTGTGCTTGAACGCGCTAATCTCAGGAACTATTGGTCCGATTTGAAAAATTCTTTCAGTATTAGATAGCCCATTTATTGCGGAAGGCTATAGGCTATATATCACCACGATAAGATCAATAGGAGCGGAGCAGTAATGCAAATTGTGACGCAGACGAAGTTACGTGGATCAGCTAGTGTTCTTATATTTTTAGTTTTTCCGGAATGTTTGAAGTCACTTTAAGCTCTAGTGATTAACAAATAAAATAACGCATTTTTGATCATTGGTTAATTTGGCGCACTCTAGACGTGGAAACTCAGTTCTGGTGTTAGCAATAAAAAATGTAATCAAAATCTAAAGGCATTTATTCAAACTAGGCTGAAAATCAGCACTTTTTGAACGTCAAAATTTACATGAAGACAGTCCCCCAAATTGCCCAGCCCGTCACCACTTCCTAGTGTTTTAGCTGGGAAGAAGAAGTGGCCAACAAACTCCCCAGCAACACAACTGTCTGTTAAGTTTAAAGAACTTGAATTTATATAACATTATTATTCAACATTTTATGATAGATATCGAATATGAAATTAAATAAATGGATGGCACATGTCAGCTAGCACACTATATTATCCCAACAATTAAATATGAAACAGTAATAAAACTAATTACATATATAGGTAATTAAATAAGTAAACTCAAGCATACAATACTAATCAATATTTGCCTCCAGGGATAAATGGCGTGCCCGCTTACATGTGCAACAATGGAATTTAACCATAAGCTGTGACCCAAAGTCACAAGCGATAAACTAGGACCATCGCAGTTAAATTATAACACTTAAAATTAATTTCCTAGCAATGATGTAAACTATGCACCTAGGTACCTATAACGTATGCATAGTATTTTATTTCAATGGTGCAGGACACAGTTGAGGAGCTCGTGGCTAAAGAATCTGCCTAACCTTTTCCCAACTATATTGGGGTCGGCTTCCAGTCAAACCGGATTCAGCTGAATACCAGTATTTTACGTGGAGCAGCTGCCTGCCAGACCTCCACAACCAATAAATTGGGTAACACGGTAATTCTTGGCAAGACTGGAGTCAGATTTACTGGCTTCTGACAATCTGTAACGACTGCCAAAGTTCTACAAATGACAGCCGGGACCAACGGCTTAACGTGCTTTTTGAGACACGGGGGAAACTCGGTATGTTAAGATGATCCATCCACAGACCAACCTTGGCAAGCGTTGCTTAACCTTAAAGATCGACCCGTGCGGCTGTTATTATTTAGCTACGAGCAGGAGCTCGTGGCTATATTATTATTTATTCATTTGTTTTGACTAAAAAGGTCCAATTGTTAGTAAAATAAAAAACACAAGGAAAAAACTTAATCTACGGGTTAGTAACTTAACTAGAAACACACAAAAACACACAAACAAAACGTATACATTTATGAGCGACAAGGTTGCCCTTGTCGCACCAATACATTTATAAAATGCCTCAGCATTGGGGCATCTTGCTGTCCAGCTAGGGCTTTCAGAATGCTGTTGGAACTGCCACGCACTTTTGTAAGAAAAGAAGCGGTCTTTTTTCTTTGAATATTATAAATGCAAAAGTTTGTGAGGAAAGATAGATGGATGTGAAATTAAAGTTATTTTATACTTTGTAGTGTTTTGTTTCTGGAAGTCGGTCATATTTTTTGTAAAAAGGTTTTATATTTCTTACTTTTTAGGGTTCCGAAAAAAAAAAGGAACCCTTATAGGATCACTCGGGTGTCTGTCTGTCTGTCCGTCTGTCACAGTCAGTTTTCTCCGGATCCACTGGACCAATTCTGTTAAAATTTGGTACACATATGGACTTCTATGACCCAAACAGGGATGCGTTACGTAAATTATTAAATTTTTAGTATGGGCGTCACTTTTGGGATCAAACGACAAAAATAAAAAATAAAGTTTTTTGAAAAATTTTGTGTGACATATCAAATGAAAGGGCTTACTGTGAGGGTTTTATTTATATTTTTTTTTTTCATAATTTTAAAATGAACGGTTTTGAAGTTATTCAAGATATGAGACGAAAAATTACCATTCCCACCCTTATCTCCGAAACTACTGAGCCTAAAATTAAAAAAAAAATGGAGATAATAGATCTTTACCTAAAGATTACAGGGAAACCTATTAGAAGTCTGTAGTGTAAAAATAACATGTTAAAAAAATTAAATTCGTTCGGAACCCTTTGCACGCGAGTCCGACTCGCACTTGGCCAGTTTTTTAGTGGTACCTGCGTACCCATTCACAGCGTACCGGCGTGATGTTATTTTATGAAAATAAAACTTACTAAGTGCTTTCGGTGTAAAGGTCTCGTCAATACGAATGAAATAAGCCCAAACACTTGGTAGTTCCTACATACCGATGTGGAGTTCCCTTGACTCTCTGTCGTCTCCATCGTCAGATCTGATCCAATTCTTCATTGTTTTGTAGTATCACCCGATATACACACGAATATTAAGTTTTTATCAGATGCGTGCCTATAATTTTCGAGAGTTGCCCTCGATTTCTCAGGGTTTTCATTATCAGATCCTGACGTGGTGGCAATGGGACCACCTCAGAAGCATACCCTTTCATATAAAAAAAAGATTCATCGAAATCGGTTCATAAACGACGAAGTTATCCGCAACACACATAAAAAATATATACATATACGCGGTCGAATTGAGAACCTCCTTCTTTTTTAGAAGTCGGTTAAAAATCGTTGAGAAAAGGCTAGGCAGATAGATATTATAGAGAACGTGACCACACAAGAAGATTGTGGATGATCTAAAACTTCGATATTTTGCGTTTTGTTTTATATTCGAAGCGAATAGAGCAATTCAATATTGTATGTGCTTCACATAGTTTAGCAAACATAGTGTCATTGTTTATTGTTTTAGTACATTGCATTGGATTACGCATTCAGTTAAGATAAATAATGTTATAGCGAATGATGGAAGTAAATCGTGAGAAAATTTACATTTTAATGCGGTGTTATGTTTTATCCAAAGGCTTTATTTTACAACTAGCTTTTGACCGCGACTTCGTTCGCGCACATCCCGGTATTTCCCGTTCCCGTAGGAATCTCGGGAAATTCTCTATTAGTGCTCCCCTACACTCTCCAAGGAACCTATTTGCCAAATTTCAGCTTTTTACGATCCGTAGTTTCGGTCACTGAATCAGTCAGTAACGGAATTTTATATATTACTAGTGGACGTCACGCGGTTTCACCCGCGTAGTTGCCGTGGGCGTACGGGGATAATATATAGCCTATGTTACTCCCTGATAATGCTAAAATAATTTTTCAAATCGGTTCAATAGTTTCGGAGCCTATTCAATTCAAACAAACAAATCGTTCTTCTTTATAATATTAGTATAGAAAATTGATGATTGATTGAATATTAGATTTCAGTATTTTACGATTGGTAACAATAGAAGGAGATATCTATTTAGTTCGCTCTTTTTATCCAAAGTTTTCGTGGTTGAAAGACCAAGAGCGCCATTGTATCGTAAATGAATTTTTTTAAAATTTTGGTGTACAATTTTGATTTACTGAGAACTTTTTAATTGTTTTCTTTTTTTATTATTTTAAGAGGTTGAGAACGCATAAAAAAACAACAGATATAGGAGAAAAATACAGATTTTAGAAGGTTTTTTTTTTACTATTGATAGGCACGTGTTCGACCTCTATCTCACCTGACAAGTAAGTGGTAAGCGATGATGTGGTCGAAGATGGAGCACGCTTGCCTAGAAGTAACCTATTCACTCTTGACTTAAAGACTCAAAGGTTTGTGTTTCTGCTATCAGGAAACAGACTCCGGCAGGGAATTCCACACCTCAACTGTACGCACTATGAATGTGTTCTCCAAAACGTTTTGTGCGTGTGGTTGGGATGTCCACCATGTACCGGTGGCGCATCGCCGTTCGTATTAAGTATTATAATTAGACTTGTTTAATACCAATTTCCTCTGGATTTTTCCCTGTTTCCACGAACAAAAACATATTACAGATTTTCTCGTCTCTGAAAATCCATTAAAACGTTTCAAAATCACGATGCACGATCTTTCGATCGCTCCAAGATGCTTGAAATCTGACTTACAGCAGCTTGGGACTGATCTTATCTCGAAAGATTGTCCGATACTGGAGAATGTAATACCGTTAAATCGATGTCGAACAGCCTTCGTGATCAGCCTTTATCGAGAAGGTTGGTGGACAGTTTTATCGATAAACTTGAAGAATGGACTGAGCTTATAATGGCATCCATCCACATACAACCCAGAATAAACGCAATATCTCTTAAGGGGTAATTGAACTCATCATTATGAACAACTTTCACTACGGGAAAAAAACACTGAAATCGCGTAAAAAAATCGACTTCCCAATACATTTCTGTGCGCAAAACTCGACACTAAACAGCTGATTTTTTTTCGCGATTTCGGGATTGGTCCCATAGTAAAAGTTGTTTATAATGATGTGTACAATAACCCCTTAAGAGGTATTGCGTTTATTCTGTTACACGTTGTATATGAAACTCAAAAATAGAGCTGACGCACACAAATCCTATATCGCGCTGTGACAGTTCTCAGCGTGAATTGAACAGATACCACAGTAATAGATCGGCAGTTACTTAGGCAGTTGCTTACCAGGCATAACGCCCCTCTGGTCGGAGAATACGCTCTATTCAATGAATGGCGCGGGAATTTTCACCCTGTTCCGTGTCTATAATTATACGCTTTCTTTATCCTGGTGTGATACGGGTAAAGTGCAGTGAGAGCAATAATAGGGTAGTTAACTAACAAAAACTGGCCAAGTGCGAGTCGGACTCGCGTGCCGAACAATTTTTTTTAACATGTTATTTTAACACTACAGACTTCTAATAGGTTTTCCTGTAATCTTTAGGTAAAGATCTATTATCTCCATTTTTTCCAAAATTTTAGGCTCAGTGGTTTCGGAGATAAGAGGGGGATTGGTCATTTTTCGTCTAATTTTTTGAATAACTTCAAAACCATTTATTTTAAAATTATGAAAAAAATATAATTAAAACCCTTACAGTAAGCCCTTTCATTTCATATGTTACACGATATTGTTCAAAAAACTTTTTTTTTTTAATTTTCTTGTTTGACCCCCAAAAGTGACCCCCATACTAAAAATTTAATAGTTTACGTAACGCGTCCGTGTTTGGGTCATAGAAGTCTATATGTGTACCAAGTTTCAACAGAATCGGTCCAGTGGATCCGGAGAAAACTGGCTGTGACAGACGGACAGACAGACAGACAAACTGACAGACACCGGAGTGATCCTAAGGGTTCCGTTTTTTTTTTCGGAACCCTAAAAATCTAATAAGTTCGTCAGATAGAGTTCCAAAAAATATTGGACACGTATTTTTTCTTCCTTCACGTATAAAAAAAATTAAGACGATGCAGTGCGTCGAAAACTCGTGTGGCGTCACTTTGTAAGTACTTTTTTACAGAATAGGATTTTGCATTTTTTTTTACTCGGGAATTATCCGTGTTATAGTGATCGTGCGTTCAATAGAATTTTTGTGGAATTCTAATTGAACCACAATCTTAGTGTCATCTTTGTCACTTCGAGCCACATAAAAGAGTCAGAAAACTATTAGTGCACCATCATTGTGTCTCTTTCTGCAGCGTGGTCTGTTTTGTAAGGTACCGCTCACTTCATCCTCTGTGTTCATAATTTTATCGAGAGTAATCTATTGAGCGATAACCTCGTTGAGATATTGAGCTGTCATGACGAGACAGACTTTGACGTGTGGCTTCTGTATTCTTAATTTTTTCACGCCAGTTGCCCGTCGGAAAATGTAAGGTTGTTCACTGTCGGATTATTTTGGGAAAGACTTGCCTGTCGGAAAAAAAAAACGCTGCCGGATTATTTGGTAAAAGTGAATGTTTTCTTTATTTATCTTGGTTTTTAGTGCTTGTCTGTCAAGTGCCTAATCTTTCATTCTTACAAAGTGGATGGAGTTTACTTTACATAAGATCGAATGGAATATTGAAGAGTAATTCGTAAATTCTTGTTTCCTTTTATAATTCAACTAGTGGACGTCACGCGGTTTCACCCGAATAGTTCCCGTTCCCGTGGAAGTACGAGGATAAAATATAGCCTATGTAACTTCCTAATAATGAAGCTATCTATTGCTGAAAGAATTTTTGAAATCGGTCTAGTAGTTTCGGATCCTATTCATTTCAAACAAACAAACAAATCTTTCCTCTTTATAATATTAGAAATAGTAATTCAAAAAACAAGAGTTGTTCATTGATTGATTGTTCGCAATTTCTTTTGGACTTACTTTATCTGTTGTCTTATCAATCAGTCTTATCTTTGGTAATTTTCGTTGACCGGCAAGAGTCGATATTTCAAAGGTATTTGAAATATCGACTCTTGCCGTTCCAAATGCCGTAAAGCCGTTGTTTTATTAATGTTGACCCGACTGTGCCAGGAGGAGGGTTATGTTTTTCGGGTTTATGTATGTATATTTCTTTGGCACGCTCTGTAGCCTAAACGGCTTGATGGGTTTTAGCTTGAGAGGTGTCATTAGCTTCGTCTTGATTCTGAAAATGACACTGGGTATATAAAAATCAAAATGGTCGATTCTTGGCGCCATAATTATCTCTTAATTTTTTTTTTACAAAACCTGTCTATTGGGGTATCAAGATAAAGAGCTTCAGGAGACCATTCCAAAAATTTAAGGGGATATATTCAGTATAAGGCCGTTTTTCGTTTTAGCGTATCTTGGTAGGTACCAGGAATAGGTATGTGAGATTACTGTATATGCTTTTTGACTATATAATGTAGTATCCAACTGAAGAAATACACGATACGAAGAAATTTTCTCGATAAAAATGAAAAAATTCGAAGTATCTTTTTACTTTTTTGAACTACAAGACGCAACGCTTTAGATTGATCCTCTGAAAATTACTTTAAAACATATAAAATAGCCTTATCGAGGTTTTAACTGAACAGATTTCGATTTAATAATACTTTTATGTTATCAAATACGGAAATTTATTTTGGCCCTTACTTTTTTTATTCCGAGCTAAACTCTTAGTATCCTCACTCCATTTTTTGCCTTGTAAAAGTATTTGCATCTCTCTCATTTGTTCAGTTCTTCAGAAGCTCCGTGGAGCTCTTGCAGGTAGGACCTGAGTCACTTTTTTGCAAATCGGAGCTGTCAGATTGTCGTAATTTAAATATTTTTTTAGCAGTAAATGCTAATAGTTTAGCCGTTCAAAATTAAATTTTGTGTTAAAAAATGTCTGCACCATGTGAATGTGTATTCTTATGACCTTGAACAATATAAAACGCAATATTTTTCTATCCGCGCTAACTTTTGAATAATGTATACAATTGGTATGAAATAGAACAAAACTAAATAAAGTATAACATCGTTGAGAGTTCCTACCTGAAAGCGACAATGGACTCATTTTCCAGGAAATGAATAGCAACGTCTTGAAGAAAATAACGTCTCCAAGTCATCACCTTTACTTGTATGTGCGTACTGGATCCTTAAATCTTTTCATCTCACAAAGCAATATTAGGTAAACATTTTATTTTCTATATTGGAGTATCTGTTTATACAGCGTTACACACAGATTTTATCTCAAGACACACGCTAAAATCAATGTTTTAATTTTATGATTGAAATACGTCAGACATCAATATGTCAAGGATCTGTTAAATGTCAAAGGCAACAAGCCTAGGAATGATAAAGGAGTCGCGTTTGAATTGTGAAAAAAACGTGTTAAGTAAATACTAGCTTTTTACCCCGACTTGTCTGCGGGGTTTTAGAAGTTCCAGAAATAAATGAAAAATATGTAATCTTTCTAATGTAATAAATCTAAATCAGTATTATGTTGATATTGTTCTGATATGTTGTGAGTTCATCTCGTACTACAGAAATATTTTTGTAAAAATAAAACGGGTACGTATTTGCATATCGAAATATCAAACGACCATAAACTGAAAATTAAAATAACGAAAGTTTATATTGTCGAATGGTTAAATAACCTACGTCCAATTTATCTAAAATCGAAATATCTACAAGAGTTAGATCTCGACATACAGAGTATCGAATGTCCTAAATATCGAAGTACTGAGTATAGTACTGTCCTAAATATCGATGGGTACATATTTGAACATCAAAAATTAAAATACCTACGTGTAAAAATGGGTTAATTTTCAACATTTAATTCACTCTTTATTTATATTCACGTTAAAAATACGTACAAGTTAAAATATCGAACAAATTTTGATACAAGTGGTATGAGTGGACCCCTTTCCAACCTGTCAAAAGCCTTGGTAGGTATTATAGTTTACGAAGATAAATACAAAGATTTTCTAAATTTTAAGTATTTCCCATGATTTGCTATAAGTCTTGAAGATATTCCGTGGATGAAACAACAAATAGGATGAAACTATTACTTAGCAAAATGGGCCTGAGGATGGGACCGGGGTTATCCTACAGCCCCGGATTTGGAATGCCGCATATAATAGCAGCGGCGCTCATGTATACCTCTGATGGAACTTATACTGAAAGGGTCATTGCATTACATTTAGTTAACTAGGTTTTGAACTAAACTAATATGATAAAGAGTTTAAAATATATGTTTATAGGATGTACGATTCCTTTTTCACTGATACAAAACCACCGCCAGAAAATGCACGGTTTCTGTAAAAAGGCTACGTGAGTAAAGCCACGCGAAAAAAAAACAAATTGACTACTTATCATTTCATTCGTTTTCATAATGTATTTCAATAATGATTAAAAATATTTTTTTATACAACTGGTCTACTCCATACCTTCCGTATGCTCAAAAGTCTCTAGTGCTATCTCTATCGCACAATTATGGCCATGTTTTTAAATTGTCAACTGAATTAGTAGTTTTCAAAATAATTTGGAGCCATACAAAACTTGATATAATTAACCAACGACTGTTAAAAATAAATATTAAAACAATATTTTTTTGCGTTCTATATTTCAGATTCAGATTTCTTTATTGCTTGTCACAGGTGGGTGGAAATTCAGCTCTTAAAATTATTATTGTAACATGAATCACTGTAACATACCCGTAAGGTGTACAATGTTTAAATTTACACACACATATATGTTCAAAAAGAATAATACGTACACAAATCACTAAGGAAACATAATATTAGTTACCACAAGGGAACACCAGTTAATTATGCATTAATCAATTGTCATTTGTCATAATAAATCATTAATATTAAATAAATTTTAGTCAACAGGTTTAATTGTCATTATAATATAGTCATAGTACTTACACAAATCACTTGGAAAAAATATTTTCAATTACCTTTAGGGATAACAAGTTACAACAACAATACACATATATTTATCAATTAAATTTGTCATACTTAAGCACTATTATTGCATTATTATAATATTAAATAAGTTTTAGTCAAAACATTTGTCATTTAGGAATTCATTGATTGTGTAATATACTTTCTTTATCAGTAGTTCCTTGAGTTTGTATTTAAAAGTAGTTAATGTTTCAATATTTTTAATAGAGTCTGGTAATTTATTATAAACCCATACCAAATATGCTTGATTTAAACTTAATTGTTCTGGACTTAAGTGCCCTAAGCTCGTTTTTATGTCTTGTACTTTTCATTGTCTCGTAATAACTGATATCGCGCTTTGTGATTGATGCTGCTTTCAATATACAGGGTGTCCCAGAACTCAACGTCAAGCCAAAACGGGGTGACAGGATTAATTATAACCATCACGAGAAAACTCTGAAAAAAAATCTATCCCATGCAGTTTGAAAATCCCAATAAAAAATAATGACACAATTGCCTCAAGTTTCCGAGAATTGAGACTATTTGTTAAACTACGAATTGAAAATTTTCAAGATTCGTCGACTTTGACAGGCCCTCCTTTAAAAAAAATGTACTAGAGTGCCTTGGCAAGTAGCATTAAACGTTGGCGCATTTAATCAGAATTCTAAAATGGTACAATACTTGTTAGTTCCATACAATAAAAAAGAGTAAAAAAATTAAAACCTCAAGTAACCCGATTTTTGCTAAAAAACTGCATGGGATAGTTTTTTTTTTCAGATTTTTCTCGTGATTGTTATGATCAATCCTGACACCCTGTTTCAGCTTGACGTTGAGTTTTGGGACACCCTGTGTATATTGACGCTAGGCTTAAGATTCTCAATCTTCTGAATTCTGCTCTGCATGAATCGAACAAAATGTTTATTTTTTACTGACAGTCGCGTTCGATCACAGTTTCAAATGATGGAAAGCTATGATATGGTTGACGGTGGTGCACGCTTACCTAGGAAGTAACCTATTTACTTTTGACCGAGAGCTTCTATTTTACCAATATTTCCCCAGTAATACTTTCACCCTATCTATCATCATCTGCCTAGCCTTTTCCCAACTATATTGGGGTCGGCTCCCAGTCAAACCGGATTCAGCTGAATACCAGTATTTTACGTGGAGCGGCTGCCCACTAGACCTCCACAACCCATTATCTGGGTGACACGGTACTTCTTGGCAAGACTGGCGTCAGATTTACTGGCTTCTGACAGTCCGTAACGACTGCCAAAGTTCTGCAAATGACAGCCGGGACCAACGACTTAACGTGCGCACCGAGGCACGAAGGAAACTCGGTATGCTAAGATGGTCACCCATCCACAGCCCAAGCTTTGTAAGCGTTGTTTAACCTTGAAGATCGATCCGTGTGGCTAGTATTCTTTAGCCACGAGCTCCTCTTTTCACCATATCTAATAATAACAAATGAGCTATATAGAACATTTGCTATAATTTGATGACGAACATCAGCCGTTAATACGGCAATGTCATAGTAATGATACGAACATCGAGTCGTTAGGCCGGCTGCATACGTACGGCTTCCTGATAGGGAATTCAGATTCGCGGAACTGATGGCCAATTCTACTTACTTTTAAACACTCAGGATCCGTAAGTCCATTTCGGGACAATATCGCGTGCGCAGTCGCGCGAGTTTCGGCTTGTCCCGAAAGAATCTTACGGATACTGACGGTTGGGGCGTTTGGTTCGCATCTCAGTCGCAATCTCTCAAAAAAGCCTCAACGTCCATAAATTTTTGACAGATTGCAACTGACATGCAAACGTTGCTTAAATATAGTAGAATTAGCACTCTGAATGCTTCCCTTACACACAAAATGCTCAAATAGGCGCACACGTTTCTTTATTTTCCTTTCGAAAACAAGCCGTATGTGCCAGAAGAACGAAAAAATGAAAGTCTCAAATAATTCCGAATCTGAATTCCTCATTGGCAAATCTAATCTTGAAACCGTACGTATGCGGCCGGTCTAACTCGTGTAATTAGCCATTGTTAATGAGCCACCATAATCGTCGAATGGAGGTGATTAGCACGATATGTCAGTTAGATTCGAATGGGACTAGTCTGGATAGTAACGAGGGTAGGTTTGGGTAGTTTTGTGCTGTTAATCCAACGTGTTTCATGAGCTTACGTTTGGTTTTGTTACATAAAGGCGGAAACCCACCGCATCGTACGGAGAGGCTACGCACGTGTGTGAGTCTTCGCCTTGCATGAAAATATATGAGATTGTTTCCACTGCAACCCACGAATACGCTACGCATTAATTGACGTCATTGGCACACGCGTGGCTTGCTCGAATATGGCGCCCACGTAGCTCAACGCTGTCAACACCATGCACGCGGTACACGCTATTCACGAATATTAACTCACGACTATGTTAAAACCATATTCTTGCAAAGAAACGTGTGTAGCCTCTCCGTGTGCCGCGGTGGGCCACGCTACAGTTGTACATACATAGTCGTGGGCATGTAGCGTGTACTACAGTAGAAGCGCGCCTTAACTATGGCAAAGCCGTAAGGTAGAGTTATGGTTTTAGTAGTGTGTGTATGATCCGTAGTAGCGCCTAAACTACCGATTTTGATTATTAAATTGTTTAAGTAAATTTGTCGTTGCTACTTTAACGGTTCAGGAAAAAGATGCCTGGAAAAACTTGGGAACGCGTTTTCGCAACATTCAGTGAGACAGTGTTCATTGACGCGAAGCGAGGCAGCGGAACGGTGAAACGGATGAATTAACCAATGAAATTGCATAAATTGTCTGTCAGTGTATGGACAGGCAGCCTAATAGAGGTGATTAGCACGTTATGTCAGTTAGAATCGAATGGAACTAGTCTGGATAATAACGAGGGTAGATTCAGGTAGATTTGTGCTGTTAATCCAACGTGTTACATGAACTTATGTTGTTTTGTTTTGTTACCCAACCATGGTGAAGTGTTTCCATTTGGTCACCTTATAAAATATACCCTGGGGTGGATACTCGGAAACATATGTCCGAGAATCCACCCTGAGTCGGAATGGATAGATGGAATCTGTGTCGAATAGATATTGTTTTTCCACCCTAGGTACAGTGGAGCACACATCAACCGACTGCAATAATACCCCAATTCACGAGCAAGTGTGATGATCATTTATCTTGTAATACCCTGGCTCAGAGTGGATTCTCGGACAATACCTTTCCGAGTATCCACCCTAGGGTGGATGCTATGGGTGTCAAAATGGAAATGCCGGGCAAAGCTTATGTTTTAATAGTCTATGTATGTTTGTATTTATGTTTTATTGTAGCGCATTATCTACCGGTTTTGATGAATTAGGTGTTTAAGTAAAGTTTACGTTTAGTTTGAAGTAGATTCCTAAAAGAATTTGAGGAGAAGTTTGCTAAGGATTGAAATAGTGTCTACTGATAAAATGTATCCTACTGTTCCGTCGCAGGTCTGTTGGAACAAATGTACAAGGTACTGATTCATTTCAAGAAGTTTTTTGGAATAAAAATCTTTTGAAAGAAGCACCTTTGTACTCTTTTCTGTAGATGTACTTTTTTCTAAATACTTTGTTTATGCATTAATAAATAATTTCAGAGAGGCATACAATTTTCTGCATTTGGGTGTATGAATTTGTTTTAAATGCAGTATTGTTCGGTAAACTTGCTGAAAAGGTAACGGATGAAGGGACATTTATGTATTACTAGTTTACCCGCGCAACTTCGTCTGCTCTGCTCCTATTGGTCTTAGCGTGATGATATATAGCCTTCCTCGACAAATGGGCTATCTAACACTGAAAGAATTTTTCAAATCGGACCAGTAGTTCCTGAGATTAGCGCGTTCAAGCAAACAAACAAACAGTATAGATACAACGTGTAACAGAATAAACGCAATACCTCTTAAGGGGTTATTGTACTCATCATGATGAACAACTTTTACTATGGGACCAATCCCCAAATCGCGAAACAAAATTCAGCTGTTCAGTACATTTGTAAAGTTTTGCGCACAGAAATGTATGGGGGAGTCGATTTTTTGTTCGCGATTTCAGTGTTGGTCCCATAGTGAACGTTGTTCATACTGATGAGTTCAATGACCCCTTAGAGGTATTGCGTTTATTCTGTTACAGGTTGTAGATACACTAGCTTTTGCCCCCGACTTCGTACGTGCATATCTCGTTTTTTCCCGTTCCCGTAGCAATTTCGGGGAATCCTCTCTTAGTGCTCCTCTAGACTCCCCAAGGAACCTACTTACCAAATTTCAGCTTTCTATGACCAGTAGTTTCGGCTGTGCGTTGTCTGTCATTCACTCAATCAGTCGATAACGGAAGAATTTTATATATATTGATTGATGATTGATAGTATGGATTACAAACAACTATCATGTGAAGAATATTACAAGTTTCCTCTTAGCTCGCTTGCGGACATTTACTTTAAAACAGGAATGTAGCAACAATCCGTTGTGGTTTTCTTCAACATTGATAAAACACCAGTCTTTTAAAATACCGGGAGTCTTTAAGGCTGCTCTCTCGAGAAATGCTTAAAAACAGCGTGCAGATGAAGCAACTTTTCGTCGGCATTTACTGAGAAATTACATCTGAAAAAAATTGGTAGTAATCTACATGACACGATACGAAACTTTGTTTAGCCAGAATGTATGTATCGATATCACATAATAAGAAAGTAAAAATCACTAAATCACCTCCAAATCGTTGAGATGAAACCATTTTACTTCCTTCGTCTAAAAAAAATATCTTCTGCTTTGCAATACAAACGAAAATAATTTGGTTTTGTTACTTTTTTTAAATATGTTTTTTTTTATAATAAATTAAAAATGCGGGTAGCGAAGTGGCGCGTAGAAGAGTAGTTAGCTCCGTTAATATGCACAAGGTCATTGGTATTGTATACAAGCCTAAAGGCAAGAGCGAATAGGTTACTTCTAGCAAACGTGCTCCATCTTCGACCGCATCATCGCTTACCATCAGGTGAGATAGTGGGCAAACGTATGCCACGTATGTATTAATATATGCAAACGTATGTATTAATAGTAAAAAATAAACATACGTTCTGAAACTCAGTTTGTTAGTGTAAGTTTCGTTTGTAGTTTACCTGATTGAATGAAATAATTGAAAAGTTTGTTAGTATTGGGCACTACGTTTAATGTTATCGATTGAAGTTCATTCAGACTTATTGATAAATAGTTTCATGTTTAGTTCGAACTAATAGTTTTATGTTCCTGTGCTACGGATCGATGTCGCAGGTTATTATGATTATTATATTACTGCCGGTCCTAGAAAGTAAAAATTTGGCATCCAGGTTCCTCCTTGGAGAGTGTAGGGGAGCACTATATAGAGGATTTTCCGAAATTCCTACGGGAACGGGAAAAACGGGATATGCACGTACTAAGTTCCGCAACTTAGTACGTGCCTATCCCGTTTTTTTTCGTTAAAAAAGCTAGTCATTACGTAAGAAATTCATGAGCAAAATGCCATTTAGTTTTTTGGTGATTTGGTTGTTCCAGATGTTTGGAACTAAAAAAAGACATGTTGTACTTGTACCGACCATAAAATTAAATATAGGTATAACCTAGAGGTTATATTATGATATCTGTAAACGCTGTTAATGAATGGAAAAGTCTGGGCTAATGTATGAAAGACCAAGTGAAATATTAATTAACAATTAAGTTTCAGTGATAATGGTCGCTAGGAATCAGTTGTGAGATGTTTACAAAAAACTCAATTGGCAATTGATATCTATACTATCTATACTAATATTATCAAGCTGAAGAGTTTGTTTGGTTGAACGCGCCAATCTCAAGAACTACAGAATCGAATTGAAAAATAATTTTATTGTTGGATAGCCCATTTGGAGGTATGCGGTACAGAGAGTAAAGTCCCGCACACCTCCATTGAAAAGGGAGGATCCTCCGACCAGACGGTTGTTGTGCCTGTCGGGCAACTGCCCGATAGTTGATATTCGGGCTGATGTATATGTTCAAATCGCATGGTAAACTTTGCTTGCGCGATGCAGGATTTCGACGTAGTAGTTCGCTGCTAGTTGGATAGATGGCGTCGCGCTTCTTTTTGTTGCGATGTTGATTTGCTCCGTTGTTTTTTCTTGTGGCGGCATTGATGCCGCTACACCCATTTAGCGAGGAAGGCTATAGGCTATATAACATCACGCTTCGACCAAAAGGAGCCGAGCATTCATGGAAAATGTGACGCAAACAAAGTTGGTGTATGTACGTACAGGCTTGATTTTATCTGTAATCGCTATTTATGAATGGAAAGGTCTCATCTATGAATACCACGTGTTAATTAACAATTAATTATAATTGATAACTGTCGCTAGGAATCAGTCGTGAGATGTTTACAAACAATTCCATTGGTAGTTGATATGTTAATTATAGTCGTCAATAGTCAATTGCAGTTTATATTTATTGAGTGTAGACTATTTTTTATAGTCATTGCCAAGTCTGTTACGTAAATGATCGTGTTATTTACATGTGTTGATGTGTTAATAAGTTTATAATACTGTTCTGTTTATGCGGCTATAATACTATGTGGTATGTTAATATATGTAGAAATAGTATTTTATAAACTCGCTGTTACAATGGAATATTAATCTCTAGGGATCCAGGAATTCGGTCAACAGGTTATTTTTTATAATTCACTGGCTGACCAGTGCCCACTTCGCTGGGACGGGACCCTATTACTAAGCCTCCGATGTCCGGCCGTCCGTTCGTCTGACTGTCAGCAGGCTATATATCAAGAACCACTATAGGTAGAAAGTTGAAATTTTCAGAGTATATATTTCTATTGCCGCTGTAACAACAAATAATAAAAATTAAATTAAAAGGGGCTCCCAGACAAGAAACGCAATTTTTTCGGTTTATGGTACGGAATCCCTTATAATGTGTCCGACTCGCACTTTGCCGGGTTTTACATTGGTGTAGATGTGTACACTTGTACTATTTTTACCTTTGTATTTTTTATAAGTTGAGTAGTCTACATACAAACCTTTCAGTCTATTTCATTTCATTCAAACGCTGACATTTTCTGATTCATAACGTGACACATTTATAGACAGTTTCAAATCCTATTCATAGCACAAACTATTTCAGTTTTCATTTCAGGACAGCCTTTAATAATATAATGACTTTCTAATGGATAAACTGGAGCAGTGTCAATCCTTTATTGTTTTAATATGAAAACGATAAGAGAATGGTTTCAAGTTAATTGAAAGTAAATAAAAATACAATTTTATAATAGGATTGGTTTAAGAATGGACTGGTGAAAAGATTTTATTTAAATTAATCAGCTATTGGTATGTTAATACTAATTAGAAAATACTTAGAAGAAAGCATAGTTTTATTTAGGGGATATCATAAATTGCATATGAAATGAATAATCGCCTATCAATACATACTCATAATTTATATTCTCTTTTACATCAAATAACTTACTTCACTACAAATAAACTAAATGTTTAACAAAACTCAAACTGCAGATAATTCGAAATCATACATCAATATGCCATTACTTTTTTCTTCATAATGCAATACAGTTAAATTTATTTTTGTACAAAAATACTACATGCATAGCAAAAATACTGACTGCACTGCAAATTTTCCATATTTATGGACAACACCCCGACTCAGACTATCGCGAAGCGGAGCGGAGCTCCCGCCGCCGCCATAGTGGTTATTTTTTTTTTAAACCACCCAGAGTCGCAATACAGTTTTGTCGTGCATTAAGATAATTAGCTGTGCATTGATGAAAAATTTTGCTTTAGGAAAAATCGCTGTACGCTGCGAAAATAAATTGTAGTGTGTTTAGTGATATTTTGAGTTGAATATTTTGCTGTGCAATCAGTAATTTTGATGGGAATTCGGAATCTTATTGCATAGAAAAAGGATATTTTTTGATTTGCGTTTAAATACTACCCTTTATTTAGTAGGTATGCTTTGTTTTGATGGAAACCGTACAATAAAAGATGTTTTACTATAGAAAAACCTATCATAGGACAGAATACTGTTTATTATGTACACCATATAAGGTACAGAAATCAAAGAAGATACTTACATTTTTTTAAAAGAATCTTCTGTCAAGGTTTTTGGCTTTCTTCGCGTTAATTTCAGCGAGTTACGAAAATGATATATTGAATTTTACATGAACTTGTAGATTAAAAAAAATACACGGGGTTATTTGTAGAACACCAACAGCGTGTGCAGCAAAAGTGGGCAGTGAAAGTATAAACATGATTATAATAAACAACTTTTACTTTGAGACCAACCCTGAAAACACGAAAAAAATATCAGCTGTTTCATACAAAATGCAATATTTAGCCAATGATAATGTATGAAACAGCTGATATATTATTCGTGTTTTCAGGGTTGGTCTCAAAGTAAAAGTTGTTTATAATCATGTGTACTTTTACTGCCTAAGAGGTTGTTGGTGTTTTGCAAATAAAACTGTTTATTAAAAACGCATGTTTCCGAAGATCTTCATCGAATAAAATAGTTTTCTTCCGTGGTTGGTTATATCACAGAAAACATGCATTTTTCCAAAGACAAGGCTTTTTAGACACAGGACCGGTCGCTGTGGCGACGATTGGGGGAGGTCTATGTCCAGCAGTGGACGTCTTTCGGCTGATATGATGATGATGATGATGAAGGCTTTTTATCCCGGAAAAATGCATGTATTTTGAGTCATTTAATTACAAAATTTAAACGACTCAAAAAACATGCATTTTACCGGAATTCTCTAAAAGTATTTTTGTTATTGGATTAACACTTGCAGAGATCATTTCTTGAAAACATATACTCGTAAATAAACAAACAAATAACCTCTTTTGTATTCTAGTTAGTCTACTATCATCCACAGCCCGATTTCGCCCACTGCTGGGCACAGACTTCAGACTTTTCGAAGGTCAAGCCCCATGATCCTCACTCAGCCACCCTCATCCAGGTTCTACCCTCAATGGCAACATGGCGTCTGCCCATCTCGCTGCCGGGTGACCCATACTCCTTCTACCAGTCCTTGGACACTGCTCGGTCACTGCCTTACTCCATCTTTCATCACTGCGGTTTGCCATATGTCCTAAAGATAATCAGAGTCAGAATTATTTATTTGTAAGAATGTAGTTTTACATAGTATGGGGTTCAATCTTTGTTTAAGTCCTAAACATTCTACCACAACTTATGGTGTACAAATATCCACACTCTTAAATAAGTACAATGATTTTATGAGTTGTGATTCACAGTTCAACATGAAATTAATACACAAATGTCAATAAATATTCAAATGCCACTCTTAAATAAGTACCAATATTTTACGATTTGTGATGAAAATGGCGACGAGTTTCGACAAATTTGCCAAAATCGCATTCAAACAATGTAGCGTTTGTAGTTGTACAGTAATGTAGGTAATTAAATACGTACATAATTTATTGAATAATTTGGGTTACTGGTTAATAAAGGTCATTATTACTTTAGATATTTAATTTACTTTACCTTGTTGGCAACTATATTTTTGAGCCGTTTGGGGTTGAAACTCTTGGACCGTGGGGTCCGAGTGCTCATGCCTTATTTAAAGATCTTTCTTAACGCTTAGTTGACACTTCGCGTGCCACACAACGTGGCAATGCCGCCAGTTTTTTGGGCTCACTTCCAGTGGACAGCGATGCGGACGAATTTTTTGACGTCTTATCTTAGTTAGGATATTTTATTTTAAGTGTATATACTAAGTACTTTAATGCTGTACCTAGTTCATATTTAAATAAATCTTATATCTTTAGATATGGAGTTAAATTGCAAAATCCCTGGACTGGAATATAGTCCTCCTGACCGATTTCGGCTATGACGGCCAATCTCAACGAAGACTAGCCATCGGGGTGGGACATATTATAGTGGACAGGTGCACTCCCTCCTCCATCATTCTCATATTCCGATGGGACGGCAATCCGACACGACCGGAGTGAGATCTGGCGCAGGACCAGCGCTTTCATGTGCTTCCCGAAGCACGGGAGTATCACACCACCAACTTTCAAACTCTGGGCTGTCACAGAGTGGAAAACTCAATTTGTTCAGAATGCATTATCCAGCCAAGAGCGAGTCGGACTCTCAGACGAAGGGTTCCGTACCATAAATCGATGTTTTTATTTTTTGTTATAGCGGCAATATAAATACACAATCTGTGAAAATTTCGATTGTCTACCTATTACGGTTCTTGAGATACAGCCCGTTGACAGACAGACGGACGGATCGAGTGTAGGGACTCTATCATCGACCGCGTCATTGCGCTAAGCCTCTCAATAAAAAAAAAACCGGACAAGTGCGAGTCGGACTCGCGTGCAAAGGGTTCCGAACGAACTTATTTTTTTTTTAACACTACAGACTTCTTATAGGTTTTCCTGTAATTTATAGGTAAAGATCTGTTATCTCCATTTTTTTCAAAATTTTAGGCTCAGTAGTTTCGGAGATAAGCGGGGAATGGTCATTTTTCGTCTAATTTCTTGAATAACTTCAAAACCATTTATTTCAAAATTATGAATAAAATATAACCAAAACCCTCACAGTAAGCCCTTTCATTTGATATGTCACGCGATATTGTTCAAAAAACTTTTTTTTTTAATTTTCTAGTTACTCCATACTAAAATTTAGTTTAAGTTTAGGTCATAGAAGTCCATATGTGTACCAAATTTAACCAGAATCGGCTCAGTGGATCCGGAGAAAACTGGCTGTGACAGACGGACAGACAGACAGACACCCGAGTGATCCTATAAGCGTTCCGTTTTTTGTTCGGAACCCTAAAAAGAACACGTTTCTTGTATTGGTGCCCCCTTTTATTTTTAATTAAATTTAAATTTTAGTTTTGTTGTAATAGCGGCAAGAGAAATAGACACAGTGTGAAAATTTCAACTGTGTACCTATTGCTGTTCTTCAGATATAGCCCGCTGATACGGCCGGACGGACAGCAGAGGCTCAGTAATAGGGTTCCGTTGGATACCTTTTGGATACGGAACCCCTAAAAACAGAAATCCTGCGCCAGGCCACGTGTACTAACTCCGTCAACAAACAACAACTGACCACTAGTACTCTATGAATGTAATAATACGATGAGTCACCAGTTTATCTGGTCATAAAAATTGCATCATGCCTGATTGACGTCCTCTGTTGCACTGATAGTGATCGTAAAACTTAATCGATATTGCATTGCAATGTTATGTATGTGCAATAATGCAGTAGTTTTATGTAAGGCTCTCATAACATCAGAATAACCATATATTCTGATATTATGTGAGTAAGAATTAGGGTGCTACTACACGAATCGATCTACCGTCGATCAGCTAATGATCGAAATTTCTGTTTATTTGAATAAATATTATGAGTTATTAGGTAAGAAGTAGAAACTAACGATCGACGTCGAGTAATTCATTCTACGAGTAAGAAAATCATAATTTCCACTTCCCACAGATACACAGACACCTAATCAAATGACTAGTTTACAAAGTGCAAACTACTGGCTAGACAGTAGCCAGATACTCGGATTGCCTGCTCGTAAGACAGTAGCTCGGCTCGCCTTAGCTGTCTTCACGATGACAGTAACTGCTCAGTCTCTCAGACACAAAAAATGCAGGTTCCGCTGGCAACTGCCTGGCTGTCGCTGGCGAGCTAATACACCGAACGCGTCCGTTCATGCAAGTGATGTTTGAGTTGCTGCCATGTGCGTGTAACTGTCAGGTGAGCAGGCGAGTGAAAACAAAAAATGTTGAAGTAACTCGGATGCGAGATATTATCCAACTAGCACGTTGCAGTAACTCGTAAGAAACGTCCACACGATGCGAGTTACTGTACTGCAGCTACTCAGCAGGTTGACTCTCACGCTAGCTTGCACTGCGTAAACTAGCCATAACTAACTCCAACCTTGTATACCAGGGTTACCCTATCAAAGAATAATCGACAATGCAAGTCACAATCTCTGCCAGCGCACCCTTATCTCCCCGATCGGTCGCCTTCAGCCGTTTAGCCACAATCTGCTTAGCGTCCAATACAGAGAATAATAGCCCGGTTGATTGCATAGAAACCGCCTCATTGGTCGAAGTGCATGTGCGCTCCAGAATACTCTTTGTATTCAAAAGTATGAGAACATAATGACCCGTGGATTGTTGCATAGAATAAGGTTGTGAAGAAGTGACACTGCTACTAACGTATTCTAAATGTTTAAAGATTAACGTTACATCTTTGGAGTCACAATTCCTTGAATTTTCATTAGTTCTTACAAATGTCAGTTCTTATACATGAGCAGTGGTGGCCGAGTGGTAATGGCTTCGACTTACGAGTTGTAGGTCGCGGGTTCAAACCCAGCCAGGCACATTACTTTGGGTAATTTATTTCATCACCACTGCTGTCAAAACGGTGAAGGAAAACATCTTGAGGAAACCGGCATGTCCTAAAACCAAAAATTCGAAGACATGTCACATTCACCAACCCGCATTGGGCCCGCGTGGTGGATTACGGCCCATTCCCTCTCCTAGAGAGGAGGCCTGAGTCCCAACAGTCGACTACAAATGCTAAGCAATACTTCAATAGTATTGTCAAAATCTAATAAGTTATTTCTTCGTAATCATCTTATCTTTGGTTCAATCTTGCCTGATTAAATCGATGCATGAGGTCTACTTTGGAACGAGTCCAGAGGATACTAATTTAGAATTGCTTTTAAAGGAGACGGGATCAGAGACACAATTTAAAGAACGATCAACAATGCAAGACACAATCTTGGCCAGCGTACCCTGCTTAGCGTCCAATAGAAAGAACAATAGCCCGGTTTATTGCATTGAAACCGCCTCATTGGTCCAAGCTAAGTGCATGTGAGCTCCAGAATACTCTTTCTATTCAAAAGTATTAGAACATAACGACCTGTGGATTGTGGCATAGAATAAGAATGTGTAGAAGTGACACTGTAATGAACGTTTTCTGTCCTCACGAAACGCTCAACGTTACATCTTCGAAGTAACAATCCCTTTCATTCCATTCATCATCATATCAGCCGAAAGACGTCCACTGCTGGATATAGGCTTCCCCAAGCGTCGCCACAACGACCAGTCCTGCGCGTCTCGCATCCATCGGCTACCCGCGACCTTCACCAGGTCATCGGTCCACCTTGTAGGAGGCCTTCCAACGCTGCGTCTTCCGGTACGTCATTCCATTGCTCGACCTAAATTAATATAATAAAATACTTCAAAAGTGTATTGTTAAAACGTTAAGACTCACTTTATATTTGGCTCTATTTTGCCTGATGCTGCATTGGATGAGGTTATATAGGTATGCGGTACAGAGAGTAAAGTTCCGCAAGCCCCCGTAGAAAAAGGAGGATCCTCCGACCGGACGGTCATTGTGTACGGTGGGCAACTCTCCTATAGTTGATATTTGGGCTGTTGTACGTGTTCAAATTGCACGGAAAACTTTGATACCGCGATGCAAGGTTTCGTTAGTAATTTGCTGCTGGTGGGGTAAATGGCACTACGGTTTTTTTTATTTCCATACAAATTTCGCTTCATTAGTTTTTCTTGTGGCGGTATTGATGCCGCTACATGGTTCTACAGTGGAACGAGGCCGGAGTCTTGCATTTGAACTAGGTGGGTTAACATTATTAGGGAGCACAAACACAGCTGCTGGCAAAGAGATCTACACTGGCTATTTTCACAAAAAAAGTTATGTATAATTGTGATATCATCCAACTGTGGATGGTAATGATTACACTTGCTATTATGCAATTAAGCTTGAAGCCTGAATCATCAGTTGCGGCGCACGAGCGCACTCGATCATGTACCAAATTGGGACTCAATGACTTGACCGAGCGTAGATCATAGAATTCAGGAAGGTCCGCAAACACAAAGGACAGTAACAAGGAGATTCGCTTCCACATTATCTTATTCTTTGCTTACAGTTCTTGAATCTAAATTGCTTGCCCCGCAATCCGTATCGCTTGAGCATCGTATGAAGCAATTTGAACGGTATCTACGCTAAGCGATTGTCGCAGATGTTACGGTTACCGATTGGCCGATAAGAGTTGCATGCTCTCGTAAGTTTTTATGCAGCGATAACTGTTGTTGTTTTTGTACTGTACATTATGATTGTTCTACTTAATTTCAAGAAAACAGGACTAACGAAAAAACCAATTTAGTTTTTTTTTCTAAACAGTGGTAGGTTACTGAGACGCTCCGTGTCGCAGAAAGCACGTTAAGCCAAAGTCATCCGGGACTAATCCCGGCTGACTTTAGCAGATCTTTGGCATTCGTTACGGATTGTCTGACGCTAGAAAATCTGACAGTACCCTAGCCTTTTCCCAACTATATTGGGGTCCGCTTTGGGGGCCGTATGGTGTTGTAAAAGAATAATACCATCCTATCACTTCCCGTGGGTGTCGTACGAGGCGAGTAAAGGACTCACCAGAGAATGGGCAGCAGCGTTCTCTGTAAAACGCAACACCCGCACCAACACACGCACTTTTTGAGATCAGGAGACAACAGCGCTGTTCAATTCCCTCGTGGAGTCGGCCGACGTAGCCCAGCAACGGTACCCAACAGCGAAGCTCATTTTTCTGGGGGACTTCAACGCCCACCATAAAGAGTGGTTGTTCCCGTACCAGAAAACTGACCATGCCGGGTTAGAGGCGCGCAAGTTTGCTTTAACGCTAGATCTAACCCAGCTGGTGAATGTGGCAACGCGGGTACCGGATGTTGACGCCCATACACCCAATTGCTTGGACCTTCTGCTGACAACTGATCCGGGCAGTCATTCAGTATCGGTCTCAGCTCCGCTGGGAACGTCTGACCACTGCCTGGTGAAATCCGTATTGACCTGCTCTCCTCCAGATAAGAGTCCTAGAGGCACGAGACGAGTATGGCGATACGAGTCAGCAGATTGGGATGAGATGCGGCACTTTTTTGCATCTTATCCATGGCGGCAAGTGTGCTTCTCCTCGGGTGACCCCTCGTGCTGTGCTGACTTGATTGCGGACGTGATTCGGCAGGGGATGGAGTATTTTATTCCATTCTCCGACATCCCGCTCGGTCACAAATCCCGGCCTTGGTATAATGCAGAATGCGCCCACGCTGAGGCCCGTAAAGAGTCTGCATACCAAGCGTGGATCAAGGCCCGCGACCGAAAGGTTAAAGCACGTAGGGTTCGCGCGAGGAAAAGAGCCTTTAATTCTGCCGCTAAGTTCTGCAAGCGGGTTTTACGTAGGGCACGTTTTGACCATGTCGGACGTATCGGGGCCAAACTAGCATTGCACCCTCCAGGTAGTAAACAGTTTTGGTCCCTGTCGAAAGCGGTTGAAACGAATTTCTGTCGACCCACTTTGCCTCCAATGTTGAAACCTCGCTGGCTCACTCTGCAAGTGAGAAAGCAAATTTATTTGCAACTCTCTTTGCAAGCAATTCGCGTCTGGACGCTGGCTCCAAGCAACCACCGACTTTACCTCGTTGTGACTCTTCGATGCCGGAGATCACAGTTCACATTAAAGAGGTCCGAAGAGTATTGTGCAGTTTAGACGTGAATAAGGCCAGCGGGCCTGACGGCATTCCAGCGAGAGTGCTGAGGCAATGTGCACCTGAACTGTCTCCTGTGTTGGCACGCCTGTACCGCCTCTCTCTTGAAAAAAGAACGGTGCCGAAATCATGGAGGCTTGCGAATGTGCAACCGGTGCCCAAAAAGGGAGACCGTGCTGACCCTGCCCATTACCGTCCGATCGCCATTACCTCCATCCTTTGCAAGGTTATGGAAAGGGTTCTGAACAGTAAGCTGCTGACCTACCTTGAAGACAATGATCTCCTCAGTGACCGTCAATATGGCTTTCGCCGGGGACGGTCAACTGGCGATCTTCTTGTGTATGTCACGCACTGCTGGGGCGAGGCCATCGAGAGACACGGCGAAGCACTTGCCGTGTCGCTCGACATCTCGAAGGCCTTTGACAGGGTTTGGCACGCAGGTCTACTGAGCAAGCTTCCTGCTTATGGCATCCCAGCTGGTTTTTGTAGCTGGATATCAGACTTCCTGAGTGAACGGTCGATCCGAGTAGTCGTTGACGGCTGCTCCTCTGACCTCATGGCTATTGATGCTGGAGTTCCTCAGGGATCTGTTCTCTCTGCAACTCTTTTCCTGCTGCACATCAATGACTTACTTCAGCTTGGTCTTGTTGGGTACGCAGATGACAGTACGGTTTCAGAGAGATATTTGTCCAGCGCAACAACCAGCGGGGATGAAGTTCGTTCCTTGAGAGAGGCCATGGTAGAGCGGACAAATTTGACCTTAAGCCTTGTCTCCCAGTGGGGTGATGACAATGTGGTCACTTTTAACGCCACCAAAACACAGGCGTGTCTTTTTACCGCAAAAAGGAGTCGTTTTGACCAAACTCCTACTTTTCGGGGTGCATCTGTTCCTGTGAATGATCGGCTCGAGCTCCTAGGCATGGAGTTGACATCCAGTCTCAACTTCGGCGCCACCATCGAGTACAAAGCCCAAACGGCGGCCAAAAAGCTGGGCATCCTAAATAGGGTGAAGCGATACTTCAGGCCTGGACAGCTTTTAACCCTGTATAAAGCGCAAGTCCGATCCTGCATGGAGTATTGTAGCCACCTTTGGGATGGCTCAGCTAAGTATCAGCTTGCCGCGCTTGACTCGGTGGAACGCAGAGCTAAGAGGCTCATCGGTGACGTAAAACTGGTGGATGCCAAGCTGCATAGCTTGGCTCATCGCCGTAAGGTTGCCTGCTTGTCGGTCTTCTACAGATTGTACTTCGGTGAGTGTGCCCAAGAACTCCACGACCTCATCCCACCGGCCCCCTTCTACCATCGGACATCCAGACGCACTGCATCTTACCATCCCTACCTTGTTGCTATTCCACCAACTCGCACTAAGCGTTTCCAAACGTCTTTTATAATGCGCACAGCAAATGAGTGGAACTCTCTGCCTGCGTCCGTGTTTCCAAACGCTTACAACCCTAATCTCTTCAAAGTTAGAGTGAACAGGCTCCTTCTGGGTAAGCTCGCTCCATCGTAGACTTTGTCTCGGTCATCTTTGACCTAGACTGGAGTCAAGAGCAAACCCATGACAAAAAAAAAAAAAAAAAAAAAAAAACACCATACACCGCGATCGCCAACCCGCATGCCAAGCGTGGCGATTATGCCAAACCCCCCTTTTGGGGGAAGTCTATGTCCAGCAGTGGACGTCTTTCGGCTGCTATGATGACCATGATGATGATTGGGGTCCGCTTCAGTAAAACAGAATTCAGTTGATTATCATTATTTTACGTGAAGTGACCCATAACCCAATAACTGGGTAACACGGTAGCTACAGCTTGGCAAGACTAGTATCAGATTCTCTATCTATCAGTAACAACTGCCAAAGATCTACAAATAACAGTCGGGACCAACGGCTTAACTTGCTTTCTGAGGCACGGCTGGTCACTCGGTGCTTAACCTTGAAGATCGTTCCGAACAGCTGTAATTATTTAGCTACGAGCTCGTCTTCTAAACAAAATAGGAACCCCAAACATATTTATTTGACAAAGGTAATTCACCCATTTGGGGTATCTCGTTGACGGAGTCCGAGTTTGACATGGTGCAGGTATGAAATAATAGTCTCAGCACTGATTACAACCGTCCATTTATTCACTCCCTTTCGTTCGATACAGGCTGGTAGCACGACCTCTCGCGTTCGTGTCTAACCAAAAAGTAGTCTCCCATCCGTCAGCTCTCAAGTCAAATGCGTCTAATGTCAAACAATGACAACTGACAGCTGTCAAGCCCTGTATCGACCTCACCCAAGCACACTGCTTGACGTTTCCGTCAAACGGTAATAGATGGCGTTATTCTAAAACTAACAATAATCTATAGCGATTATAATAATTGTGCCACTGTGTTGGTTTTGCGACATATTTTTTTAAGTGTTCTCTTGACTCTAGTCTAGGTCAGCGATGACAGAGACAAAGTCGACTATGGAGCGAGCCTACCCAGAAGAAGTCTTTTCTCTTTAAACTCAGTTTTAGTTCGTGTTAACACGTAACAACGTAACTAACACGAGAAGCGCAGATGTGTGTCCTCGTTCACTGGGGACCTTTTAAAAGAGGTCAATTGATGAACTAACTCAATATTGACTTAGCGGGCAATTTGAGACGATTTGTGTTTGTTTATCTTAAATACGAAGAGTTAGTTTTGCTTGAAGATTTTCTTAGGATGTGTGTTGTATTTTTAGGGTTCCGTACCTCAAAAGGAAAAAACGGAACCCTCATGGGATCACTTTGTTGTCCGTCCGTCTGTCTGTCAAGACCGTATATCTCGGGAACGCGTGGAGGTATCGAGTTGAAATTAAAACGATATATTCAGGTGTATGGCAGCTTGCAGCTTGCAGCTCTGAAAAAATCAAAGTTCTTCGTTAACGTAAAAAAAGATATGATCGTTTACGCCGCAAAAAACGTATATTTTGACACTCTCAAGGGAATCAAAACGTATAGGGTATTTCCCGTTGACCTAGAACTATGAAATTTGGCAAGTAATACCGTCTTATACTACAAGAATAGGGAAAAGTCTGAACACTATACATTTGTAATTAAATCATAAAAAATAGTCTTAATATTTAAAGTAATTTGTAGCTACAAATTTGTACGGTCCCTCGGTGGGCGAGTCCGACTCGCACTTAGCCGGTTTTTATTGAAGTGAAAACTTCTTTAGCGGCGTTGAGCACTTTTTCTGTAATGGGTATAAAATCTTAAACTCGCGTCAGGACACGTGACCTGATCGCAAAAAGCGTAAGACGGACTCGCGTCAGGGTCACGTGATGCGAAAAAGCGTAAGATCGAGGGGAAGGGAGAGGAACTAGTATCTCCCACTCTTTCTACCGTGCCTGAGTGTGCTGCTCTGCTTAGGCGGCACAGGGCGCTTGCGCGAATGTCCGTCTGTGTTTATGTACAGCGTGCCACGCGTATCCAAGGATACGAAATTACGGAATTACGAAATTATGGATGAAAGTTGATTTTTCTAAGAGATAAAAATTAATGTAATATATAAATAAATAACGATATAATATTATGAATAATAACATGTAAATTGTCATATTTGTGTACGATAGCGCAATAAATAAACATTGTATTCTACCTCATAAATGATAGTATTTTTGTACTTATAATTAAACACAACGTAATTTTTTGTTGTTTTTATGGTTCGTTTTGTTTATGTCAGGAACTGTGTCAAGATTGACATCTGTCACTGACAGTCGCTGTCGCGGCCACACGTCAGTGTCTTTTTGTTTATTTTGTTGTCGGTGGTTTGTCTATGATGTGACCGCGACAGTAAGGATGTGTTACTTACATGTTTTCACTTCTGCCGGCACTCCCGGAGTGCTACCGGTGTTTTTTATTTTTTGTGAATTGGCAAACGTAGGGAAGTCCTTAGGTCAGGTGGAGATATGACCTTCGTAGTTTGGCTGCTTCCAGCAACTGGATGAGAATTGGCAGACATTGAAATAATGCCGTGCGATCAAGGAGGGCTGTGAATGCTGTAGACTGATAATTGCGATGATGATGATTTGATCTTCAGATGAATTCTGGTGATTAATGTATTGTTTCCAATTAATAATGTACTGTAAGTGGTGGACAGTGTTTCTGTAAACAATGAACCTTAAGAGGAAATGCTGGCGGCGAGACTGTATGGAAAAAGTTTTAATTCGAGGTTTGGCTCTCGACTGTTTTACCTCCAATATTGGACTGACCAGAGATATTTCACAGTCTGAATAAGAAGGATGTATACTGTGTCTCTATGTTTTCCTTTTTTGATTAATAGTTGCCATATTTGTACACGGGCTCTGTTGACAGCGATTTTTCGGACAATTTTGAGCATTTTGTGAGAGTTCTAGTGCTTATACGTTTAATAAATCATCAAAAAGGAAAACATAGGGGCACAGTATATATCCTTCTTATTCAGTGAAATATCTCTTAAATCGGTCCAATATTGGAGGAGAAAACAGTCGAGAGCCAAACCTCGAATTATAACTTTTTACATACAAAGTCTCGCCGCCAGCATTTCCTCTTAAGGTAGTGTATAAGACAAAAGGAAGGTAATGCCTGAGGGGCCATATTGGACTTCTAAATTGCATAAAACAAAATCGCTGTTTGCTTTTCTTTTTTTCTCAGCTGTTTTCTTCTAAGCCGCGCTACATATTTAGAAACGGTTTTTACTAGAGCCATAAACGAGGAAGGTATGATTACAAAATTTGCTCCCGTGCGAAGCGGGGGCATCATCATCATATCAGTCGAAAGACATCCACTGCTGGACATAGGCCCCTCCTGAGTGTCGTCACAACAACCGGTCCTGTGCGTCTTGCACTACCCGTAACCATCGCCAGGTCATCGGTCCACACTGTGGGAGGCCTTCCAACGCTGTGTCTTCCGGTACGCGGTCGCCACTCCATAACTTTTCGGTCCCATCGACTATCTACGTGTCTAAAAAGCTGCTTTAGCAGAATCATATTAGAATTATAATATTAACCACAAAACAATCTGTCAAATTTCATTTTCAACTTTATTGCTCAAGCATTAGGTTCAAGGTTGATTGGGAAAATTGCTTTTTGATTCTGCTAAAGTGGCCTTTTTAGACACGTAGATGGTCGATGGGGCCGAAAAGTTCTGGAGTGGTGACCGCGTACCGGAAGATACAGCGTTGGAAGCCTTCCACAAGGTGGACCTATGACCTCACCAGAGGGTCACGAGTAGTGCAAGACGCACAGGACCGGTTGTTGTGGTGAAACTCGGGAGAGGCCTATGTCCGGCAGTAGACGTCTGCAGGCTGATATGATGATGATGCCCCCCGCTTCGCGTGGCGGCAAATTTTGTAATCAAACTTTCCTCGTTTATGGCTCTAGTAAAAGGAAAAAACGATACCCTCATAGGATCACTTTGTTGTCCATCCGTCTGTCTGTCAAGACCGATTATCTCGGGAACGCGTGGACGTGTCGAGTTGAAATTAAAACCATATAATTCAAGCCCCTTGCAGCTGTGAAAAAATCAAACTGTGACAGTGACGGGTAGCGTGATGGCTTTTGATTCTGCTAAAGTGGTTTTTCAGACCCCCTGTTTTGCGAGCAATGTGCCCTGCCCACTGCCACCTTAGTTTGGCAATCCTTCGGGCTAGTTCATTATGATAGAATAATAACATTTCTTACAGACGAGGTACATATCTACGTTATATAAGGATGAACCTAAAACAACAAAGGAAAAGATGTCTTAATTGAGCATCTCATCCCTTCCGGCTTGAACGTATTTGTATGTCGTGTCCGAAATTTAATTTCTTCGATACATTTTCCTTGTAATAATATTAAATGTCTAAGTAACGTGACTAGTTTCGGACAAAAAAAAAAAGAAAAAGGAAAGAGGAAAATTATGCTAATTAACCACTTTTATATCTTTTAACGCGCCTGTCCAATTAAGCGGAGCGAGGCAGCGGAGCGGAGAAACGGAGAGATATTCTCCAATGGAATTGCACAAAATCTCCGCACTAAGTGAGTAACTGACATTTTGTGCAATTCCATTGGAGAATATTTCTCCGTTTTTCCGCTCCGCTGAAATGGACAGGCACTTTTAGCGACATTTCTTTTGGTCATATTAATCTCGATGAGGGCGGTGTTTGTTTACAACACAAGAAAAAAACAAACTCAGAGTGAAGCCCATACAGTGGTCAAAATCATATAAAAACCTTACCGGTTTACGTCTGAGGTGGCTTTTTGAGCGTATTTTGTTACTTAATCACGTCAGAGCAGCTGAACGGATCTGGATAGACTACAGTCTGGAATCCCCCAAGCGTCGCCACAACGACCGGTCCTGCGCGTCTCGCATTCATCGGCTACCCGCGACCTTCACCAGGTCATCGCCATCGGTCCACCTTGTGGGAGGCCTACCAACGTTACGTCTTCCAGTACGCGGTCACCACTCCAGAACTTTTCGGCCCCATCCCATGTGTAATTTAATAAATCTCTATTAAATTATATGTTCGCTGCACTATAAAAATTGTTTGAAGAGTCCCATGTTACTCAGTGAAACCCAGTTAGCCTCTGTTTTACTCCCGACTCAGACAAAAACGATGAAAAATGATCTCTATAAGCATTAAGCAAACGAATCAATCGATTATAGTCAAGTCAAACATCGGTCAACTGCGGGGGTTCGACACTTTGATGATAGAAAAGGGTTGCAAACACTTGAACCCGATTTTCACATGGCAAATATCTTGATAAGAATTTCTTCAAATATTGGGTCAGATTTACTCCTATTTCGCTTGAGGTTTCACTGTTTACTTTAACAATTGTTAAGACATACTTTAACAAGTGTTAGAAGGGGAACAAAAATGTAAATACAGCTATATATCTATTTTTAGGGTTCCGAAAAAAAAGGAACCCTTATAGGATCACTCGGGTGTCTGTATGTCTGTCTGTCTGTCTGTCTGTCCGTCTGTCACAGCCAGTTTTCTCCGGATCCACTGGACCGATTCTGTTGAAATTTGGTACACATATGGACTTCTTTAACCCAAACACGGACGCGTTACGAAAATAATTAAATTTTAGTATGGGGGTCACTTTTGGGGGTCAAACTATAAAATTAAAAAAAAAAGTTTTTTGAACAATATCGTGTGACATATCAAATGAAAGGGCTTACTGTGAGGGTTTTAATTATATTTTAATCATAATTTAAAAAAAAAATTTTTGAAGTTATTCAAGAAATTTGACGAAAAATTACTATTCCCCCCCCTTATCTCCGAAACTACTGAGCCTAAAATTTTGAAAAAAAATGGAATTAATAGATCATTACCTGAAGATTACAGAAAAACCTATTAGAAGTCTGTAGTGTTAAAATAACATGTTAAAAAAATTAAATTCGTTCGGAACCCTTCGCACGCGAGTCCGACTCGCACTTGGCCAGTTTTTTAGAGTTGTGCGCGCCACTATTGGTCGGCCACATTCCACCGTCTGCACAACAGTCTGTTGCCACCTCCTTACCGTGTTATTTATTATATTTTACCCTTATGTATTTATTTTTCTCTTTATTTCTCCCGTTTTAATTACTTTTTATGCTGCTCCGATCGATGTCATACTCAACGCCGGCTGTCGCTGAAAACCAGCGCTGTGGCTCTGTCTCGCACACGAGTCTTAGCATTATGCTGAGCGATGGCTGTTTTGCGCGAATGTGACGCATATCTTGCCAATTGTTATAAAAATGTAATTTTGTTTTATTTAATTTTTATTTTTTTGGTATGCGTCATGCTTGGCGCAAATAAATGCTTTTTCTTTATTTTTCTTTCTTTCAAATGTAACCTTCATATTTGGTCTGCCAGAGTTGCGGAATTTGTTCAAAAGAGTCACCGCGGTCCTGGAACGCAAAGGGCATTAGGAGGAACACGGTATTGTCAGTGAGACTCTGACACTCCCTTTCGCTCCGTCCAGAGTCGGAGGACCCATTTGATGATTCCCATCCTTAAAAAGAGACCTACCTGTTTAGATATATTGTCGAGTTTTAAAGAAAAAAAGAAAATACATTAATGTAGCACAAAGTTACAGGCACACAACATGCTTACAGGAGAAACAAAACAAAAAACCAAAAAAAAAAGAAAATAAAATCTTTTTATTTTTGAAAAGAGCGTGCCTTGCGGCTGCGTGTTCAAATTTTTACGTCGTGCGCGTCATTTAAATTCCCTTCAGGAAAATAATTGAGATAACAGTCAACTAGCACTTCGCCCGCGACTTCGTCCGCGCTGCAATTTTCTTAACACTCTAGTTTTTTTTTCGAGATAAATTATGTATTAAAACCTTCCTCGAGAACAACTGGTGAAAACAGCATGAAAATCAGTGCAGTAGTTTTTGAGTTTATCGCGAACAGACAGACAGACGCGGCGGAGGACTTTGTTTTATAATATGTAGTGATTGAGATGACAGTCTTTAACTTATAATAATTTTATTATAAATCTCTGAATCTGATACAAAAATTACATTTCCTCATTAAGAGGAAATGCTGGCGTCGAGACATTGTATGTAAAAAGTCTTAGTTCGAGGTTTGGCTCTTGACTGTTTTCTCCTCCAATATTGGACCGATATAAGAGATATTTCACAAACTGAATAAAAAGGATGTATACTGTGTCTCTATGTTTTCCTTTTTGATTAATAGTTGCCAAATTTGTACACTCGGGCTCTGTTGACAGCGATTTATCGGACAATTTTGAGCATTTTGTGAGAGTTCTAGTGCTTATACAGATAATAAATCAATCAAGGAAAACATAGAGACACAGTATACATCCTTCTTATTCAGTTTGTGAAATATCTCTTATATCGGTCCAATATTGGAGGAGAAAACAGTCGAGAGCCAAACCACGAGTTATGACTTTTTAGAAACAAAGTCTCGCCTCCAGCATTTCCTCTTAAGGTACAGTATAGTTATTTTCTTGATGCTCCTCGGCAAACTTCGTGTTTCGTCAATCGTCGGATTTCTATCAGTTGCTTTTTGTACTTGGCGCAAACCGAACGCTCTCAATCAACTTGGAAGTGTATAGAGTTGTTAATACTGTTTTAATTTAATGTAATTTATTTAAAAATGGGATGAAAACTCGTCTTTATTCGTAATGCGATGATTTGAGGGACATTAAGAAAATTGTTTTAGTGTACCTTTCACCTCACTCGACTCATGAAACTACACATGAATAAATCAATAAAACTTAACTTTTGTGACACAAAAGAATTCTAAATAAAAACACAAGCAACCTTTAAAAATGCCAAACTATTTTGCATAAAAAGGAAAATGTTGACCGTACCATCGCATACAATAGGAAAATCAGCGCGACCCACGAATAACTCTCTACCCTCATTATTAGTAAAGTTCAAACTGTCTCGAGAAGGGTAGGGTCAGCAATAAAAAAATCTGACAACTTTACTCGGGCATGACAGAATGACCCTACGAGTCTAAGGGTTGAAAGGGGTGAACAATACCCTTGACCTTATCTTTTTGTGTTGAAAGAAGTATTGAATACTGTCCTAATACATATATACAATTCTTCCTTTACTACTACTACCTACTATAGTTATCAAAAAATAAAAGGCCCGTTTTGACAGCAGGATACAACATTGCTTTACTAGTAAGTATGAAAGAGACATAAAATAAATCTCTTTCGCATTTAGTGGTAAAGCAATCTTCTATCCCTCCACTCAACTGTCAAATCGGACTTCTTAGATTTTGGTGACTTTACTGCATTACCAAATTTCAGCATCCTACTGAGTCGAGTGACTGACAACGCACACCCGGAACTACTGGTAGTAGGAAGCTGAAATTTGGTATGTAGGTTCCTTGGGAGATGTAGAGGAGCACTAAGAGATTACCCGAAATTCCCACGGGAACGGGAAAAAAAACGGGATATGCGCGTACGAAGTCAAAAGCCAATATAATAATATGTGGTGAGTTGGGTGCGTACGAAGTCGCAGGTAAAAGCTAGTATATGTGGTAAGTTGGATATCTGTCAGACTAATGTAGTTAAAGCCAAAATTGTTCGATTGAAATTTAGCTATAATTAAAGAGTGACCTAGTAACAATACAGTGAAGGTCACTCCACTAAAATGCTTTACAGCGGTACCCAACTGATAAGGTGCGTCGTGAATCTTCGTTCTCGCAGAAAAGAAAGTATGGTCCCGAAGATTAACAAAAGAAAGCAAAGTTACAATCAACCTTATGTCACTACTATAAGGTTCATAATACACTGCAGCTGTTAGTTCCGTCTCACTCACAAGTCACGTGTATACCACGCGGCGCTAACATGGCGGCAGCTGCCGACCAATAGCGGTACAGGAAAAAGAAGCGCGTTGCGTGGAGCGTGCCGATTGGTCAATAGCAATTCCCGCGCTTTGAAAATTCATCTTCTGCGCAGGTACATCGGTAAGCCATATCAGTTGGGTACTACTGTACTAGACTGGAAGCCGACCCCAAGAGAGAAGAAGAAAACTGGCCGAGTACGAGTCGAATTCGCGCGCAAAGGGTTCCGAACCAATTTTATTTTTGTAACATGTTATTTAAACACTAAAGACTTCTTATAGATTTCCTGTAATCTATAGTTAAAAAACTTTTCTCTGGATGTCTTAAAAAAATAGGCTCAGTAGTTTCGGAGATAAGTTTTTCTTGAATAACTTCGAAACTTTAGATATTACAATGAAAAAATATAATTAAGACCTTTACAATAAGCCTTTTAATTTGATATGTGACACGGTACAGTTTGAAAAACTTTTATTGAAATTTTCTAACAGGGTTCCGTTTCTTCCGGATGTTCGAAACCCTAAAAATGTTAAAAGACAGCAATTATAACGTAGATATTGCAAAAATTGCGGCGTTGCCATTGTTATAACTACATACTGCTTAATATTATAAATTTATTTCCTTATGTTTGTATTACAATTATAAAATAAGCATGGAAACCTGGAAATTTTCTTAGATACAATTAAAATTCTTTAATTTTTTGAATGACGAAAAGCAGAAAGCTTGTCTATAATCTTTCAATCTGTATGAAAGACCATCACAACATACTACAAACAAAAGTTCAGGGTGCTAACAGACTAGCGACACTTGTTTAAACGACTATTAGGTACAGGTACATGTTGAACATCCCACACATACATACTAAACGTTTAATAAACTAAGGAGTGAAATATCCTGTCGGTGTTTGTGTTTCTTGGTAGCTAAAATACAAACTGGAGGCCTTTTAGTCAAGAGTGAATAGGTTTCTTTTGGGCAAGCTTGCTCCATCGTCGATCACATCGTCGTTTAGCATCCGGTGAGATTGGGATCAAACCCGAGTCTATCAATTACTAGCTTGTACCAGCGAGTGCGCAGCGACAACGTACTGCGCAGCTGCCTATGTCATCATCATCATCATCATATCAGCCGAAAGACATCCACTGCTGGCTGCTGGACATAAGCCTTCCCCAAGTGTCGCCACAACAACCGGTCATGTGCGTGTAGCATTCATCGGCTACCCGCGCCTTTTCAGGTCATCGGTCGACCTTGTGGGAGGCCTTCCAACGCTGCGTCTTCCAGTACGCGATCGCCACACTCCAGAATTTTTCGGCCCCATCGACCATCTGTTCTGCGAGCAATGTGCTCTGCTCTTCAGTTAGGCGATCCTTCCGGTTATCGGTAACTTTTGTTCTCTTGGCTAAGTGTTTAAATGTATTTTGTTCATAATATTCGCTCTTCTCAACCCCTCGGCGGTCAGTCACCACCAGGTGAGATTTTCGGTTGCCCGGAGCACGCCCATCAGGGAATAACCAGCGACATTGGTACACCCGCCGCTGTTATGCTTCCAGTTCGAGCCGTATATGCTCCAGACTAAAGCGTAACTGTGTGTTTTTGAACACTGTCTCAGATATCAATGTGACTTCTAACAGACACGACTTAGAAAATAAGTTTGTCGTACAATAAACCAATTTCTGGCACTAAACTTGTTAATTCAATAGAGAACTCAGGTTAACAACAAGAACCCAAGACAAAAGTTCCAGTAGGTAGATCAGTTCACTGTGTTCCGAAACATACTTAACACTGAGTTCCCGAGCTCTACAAGTAAACAAGGACGTCTTGATAAGTTCTTCATAAGTACCCAAAATTCTTAATCAAGGCAAAGTTACTATTCTGTGGTTATGCGAAGCCATGTAAATAATAGTATATTCTTATTTATACTTTGAACATTTAAAGGCCCGAGACCGCAGCGCGCCGTGGTCCACGCTCAAGAGGAATTGTGGCCATTTTGCGGTTGCAGATGGTGACGGGGTTCTCATGAATGCCTGCTGGGCAATACGTAGTCGGAGCAGCGTGACAAAATGCTCAAGAACTCCCGCGCCACGGCCAAAGGTAGTTGCGGAAAACTGTGTGGTGTTAATCAGTATGAGTCTGACAAACCCCTTCGCTCGGTGGATGACATACGATAAAAAAAAAGAAAAAAAAAACTGGCCAAGTGCGAGTCGGACTCGCGGGCAAAGGGTTCCGAACGAATTCCTTTTCTTTTTAAATGTTATTTTAACCCTATAGAATTCTTATAGATTTTCCAGTAATCTCTAGTAAAGATATATTATCCCCATGTTTTTCCAAAATTTTAGGCTCGGTAGTTTCGGAGATAAGGGGGGATGGTAATTTTTGGTCTAATTTCTTGAATAACATTAAAATTATTTATTTTAAAATTACGAAAAAATGTAATGAAAACCCTCACATTAAGCTTTCATTTGATATGTCACACAATACACTTTGATAAACTTGTTTTTTAATTTTATAGTTTGACACCCGATAGTGATCCCCATACAAAAAAATATTAATTTACGTAACGCGTCCGTGTTTGGGTCACAAAAGTCCATAATTCCATATGTATACCAAATTTCAACAGAATCGGTCCAGTATATCCGGAGAAGACTGGCTGTGACAGACGGACAGACAGACAGACACAAGAGTGATGCTATAAGGGTTCCGTTTTTTACTGATGTTCGGAGCCCTAAAAAGGTATCTACAATGTGCAATCATAATGATCATCTTACCCTTATTACAGTTTATTTGGGATCAATGTCTATAATTTAATACTTCTCAATTAGTCCGTCCATCGTTTCTTTAGTACTCTAAAGCCGTCCAAAATCATGTCAAATTTTCCTAAAATGTTTTTTATTTTTATTTGAGATGGATTGCTCTTGACTCTAGTCTAGGTCAGAGGTGACCGAGACAAAGTCGACGATGGAGCGAGCTTATCCAGAACAAGCCCGTTCACTCTAACTTTGAAGAGATTAGGGTTGTATGCGTTGTTTGGAAACACAGACGCAGGCAGAGAGTTACACTCCTACGCTGTGTGCATTATAAAAGACGTTTGGAAACGCTTAGTGTGCCTTGATGGAAAGCAACAAGGTAGGGATCGTATCATGCTGTAAGTCTAGATGTCCGATGGTAGACGGAGGCCGGTCGAATGAGGACGTTGAGTTTTTGGGCACACTTACCTTGTTGTTATATGGTTTTTAAGAAAAATTCCAACTCGCTAAAAGCAAAGCTTTCAGTAAGGTTTCATTCCGTTGACACCCCGTTTAATGGCCAATGGAATTCACATGAGCTAAAAATATTCGGATTCCAAAGAACATCTACGAATATTTTCTCGCGGGTACTCTAGTCTGAAATAAAAATGGTATTATTTTATTATGCGAGTGAGAGTTTTTTTATGAGTTCTTTATGTCTGCTTGATGTGTAAATGGATTTTTCTTTGACCAGACGTGTTTTATTTTATGAGAGAAAGAAAAATATCAGTATCATAGACGAATGTTTGGAAAGGAGCAGTAGCCGCAAATCCAACAGCTCAGTTCTAATTATACATTATTTCTTTTAATTATATCAATGCCACCACAAGCAAAACCAACGGAGCAAATCTACATCGCAACAAAAAGAATCGCGACGCCATCTATCCAACTAGCAGCGAACTACTACGTCGAAATCCTGCATCGCGCAAGCAGAGTTTACCGTGCGATTTGAACATATACATCAGCCCGAATGTTAACTATCGGGCAGTTGCCTGCCAGACACAACAACTGTCCGGTCGGAGGATCCTCCCATTTTCAATGGAGGTTTGCGGGATTTTACTCTCTGTACCGCATACCTCCAAAAACAAAACCAGACCACTTAAAAGTTGAAAGATGCAGTTGGATATATTTTTTTGTTCAATTAAAGATTTGGTACCACCAACTGCATCAGCCTTTAAGCCTACATACATACTCTAAAAACATAATACTCCATTTGGAGCAGTCGGAAAAAAAAACCGAAAAAAAAAAATGTTCCTCGGCAAAATAAAGGCAACGATTACTCTTGTTAATTCTCGTAATAATGACTTAAAATCTCTTAACTCAACACCGTTAAAAGGAACAGCTGACCCAATTTCAACTTCACAAAGAATTCACGACATTCATTTTTTACGTCAGTCGTCAAATTAATTTAAAATTGGCCTAATTGTTGTCAAATGACTTTGTCGACCCGAATACCTTCTTTCCTTTTTTCTTTAAATGTGTGCAGGCAGCACACATTTAAAGAAACTACTATAAAATGTTAGTGCAATCATGATTCCGCTCTGAATGATAGACGGGTCTAACTGGCACTGACCATTAAATAATGATGGCGCCTTACTCCACAATTTGTGCGGTAAACAAAATTGATAGCGGACTTCCCTTTTAAATGGATGGGAAATCATCAAATGACTCCTCCCACTCTGGGCGAAGCAAAAGGGAGTGTCAGACTCTTACTGACTAAAACCCATCCGTGTTCCTCCTAATGCCCTTTGCGTTCCAGGGCCGCGGTGACTCTTTCGAACAAATTCTGCAACCCTGGCAGGCACTGGCCGTGGTGGACCCCGTCTTCTATGCTGACATCTCTTTAAGGCGCGCGTGGAATACAACGCGCCGTCGACCCGGGCCTGGTGCTGATTGGACAGTGAGCCACCCAACGGTCGCCGTCCGCAGACCCGTTCCTTATAGCGGAAATCCCTAGACGCAGGGTGCTGGTTTAAAAAATAGTGTACTGTATGAGGGTGCAAGGTTTAAAAAAACAATGTAGGTACGATGTAGGAACGAATTATGGCGATACAAGTATGACACCAGAAAAAAAGAAATTAGTAGGAGTCATGCAGGACTAACCTTTCTATTTACCACTAATTCGTCATTAATATCTTCCACGTTCTTTTCGTCACCAATGTCTTCCACGTCGGCAGAAGGTTCGAGTCCTGCTGGATATTGTAAGGGCGGCACGCAATTGGGTTCTTGAAAGCGGTTAGAACTTATCATATAATCTTCTATATAAAGGTCAATATGGCTGGCTCAAATATCTGTATGCTAAAGATTAAGTTGTGGGCTGAGAATTAATTAACATAGTTTGCGGTGAAGACAATTTATGGAGCTACTATGAAATTCTAAGATTTACCTATTTATCACGTTGGTTTTGCTGTTGTTCTGGAATGTAATACTTGCAATGCATAAAATAAATGGCAAAATGACTAGTGGTTTAATTTCTGGTCGTAACCACTGTCTATCATTCTGTATCTACCTTTGAGATTAATTAATGATTCGATATTTTTTTTATCATGTGAAGGCTATACAACCTGTAACAACGTTTACTATGGGACCAATCCCGAAATCGCGAAAAAAAATCTGGTGTTCAGTACATTTTGTCGAGTTATGCGCACGTAAATGAATGGGGGACTCGATTTTTTTTTGCGATTTCAGTGTTGGTCCCATAGTGAAAGTTGTTCATAATGATGAGTTCAATGACCCCTTACTCTTAAGGGGTCATTGAAGCTAGTTCCTTACTATATACAGGGTGTCCCAGAACTCAACGTCAAGCCGAAACGGGGTGACAGGATTGATTATAACCATCACGAGAAAAATCTGAAAAAAAAATCTATCCCATGCAGTTTCAAAATTATGGGCATTTTAAGAAAAACCTAGAAATTTGATCAAACTGTACCATTTTTCGGTTATTGTGGTTATTCTTTTTTATTTTTGTTTATTTGAACTTTGGAAACGTAATTCTAAATAACATTTCTAGAATCCCAATAAAAAATAATGACACAATTGCCTCAAGTTTCCGAGAATTGAGACTATTTGTTAAACTACGAATTTAAAATTTTCAAGATTCGTCGACTTTGACAGGCCCTCCTTTAAAAAAAATGTACTAGAGTGCCTTGGCAAGTAGCATTAAAAGTTGGCTCATTTAATTAGAATTCTAAAATGGTACAATACTTGTTAGTTCCATACAATAAAAAAGAGTTAAAAAAATTAAAACCTCAAGTAACCCCATTTTTGCTATCTCAATTCAAATGTTTTTGATTCGCACAAGCTCTAGGTAGGTTCTTAATTTTAAGGCAAAGTGATGAGAGAGATGGATAGTGGGTATGTTTGCCATGAGTGAGCGAGACAGATAGTGACGCCACTTTTACCAAAGTGAAAAAAGTTAGTAAAATTAGTAAAATAATGAAAAATCTGGACCTAGTTTAATTTAGGTTTGTTGGAATAAAAGTCAGATAGAGAAATAACATTTTTTATTACAATAAATGTTCAAATTGTTTACCATCAGCCTCAATACCATAAAAAGCCGAAACTACTGGTCGTAGAAAGCTGAAATTTGGTGTGCAGGTTCATTAGGGAGGACTAAGAGTGAGATTTTTTTCAAAATTGCTTCAGAAACGGAGAAAAATGGGATATACGCATACAAAGCCGTGGGCTAAAGCTATTATATAGTTATATATAGTTTCCATATATTTAATTTGTTAGTCACCTCCAGATTACATCTAAAGCTCTAATTACGATTCTTTTACTTTATATTAACGCATTTACCAGACATTAAACATCAAAATAAAGTATCAAATTATATTAAGTGAAGCCTCAGGCACCCACTGAATCTTTACAGAGAAGAAGTCTTTTGTAGGCAACCTGTCGCCGACATCTTGTAAACTCTAGCAGTCAACAACTTTTTATACCTATTCACTGGAAAAAATCTTCCGTTTGTAAGATTTTCTGTAGCGGTTTGTTTTTTGATTATAGCTTCAGAGTTCAGTTGAAAGGTTACAGGAAACAATAGGTTAAGACTAAATATTTAACTTAAATGTATTCTTGTGGACTCATATTTTTTTCTTGTCAGCATTGATATATAAAAAACCCAAGATACACACTCAGCATCTCAAAAATGTCCGCAAAAAACAAGCGCAATATGTATAATTGTGCGCAAGTTTCAAACAGTCTCGCATCGCTCGCCATACTGTACTGCTTTGTAAAAACAACTTTAAGCGATCCGTGTAAGGTTGAATTTGCAAAAAAAAATTCGCATCACTCGCCATACTGAACTGCTTTGTAAAAACAACTTTAAGCGATCCGTGTAAGGTTGAATTTGCAAAAAAAATTGTTTATAGTATAACTACACACAACTCACACATCGTCGGTGCGCTTGCCAAATCTGATATGTGTTTTTCATCAAGTTGACAAGGGAGACAATAATCTGTTTTATTTAATGATTAATTGATGATTTTTTAATGATTAATTGACTAATTCATAATTTCAAAATGCCGTATGAACGGAGATACTCGTAAAAATGATAAAATGTATTGTTAATATACTTGATTTTAAAGGATATTAAGCAACAAGAAAGTATCATAGAAATGCACATATCAGATTTGGCAAGCGCACCGACGACATGACACTAGATACATGTCAGTTTTTGACGACAGTTTCGAGTGTTGCATTTGTTCGACACTGCGCATCATGCTTGTCAGATAATATTTCGGAAAATATGTAGTAAGGCCATCTGTAGGTGTATATTGGACTAGCGTCACATTTTTCATTATTGCTTCGCTCCTATTGGTCGTAGCGAGATGTTATATACCCTATAGCCTTCCTCAATAAATGAACACTATAATAATAATTCAATTCGATCCAGTAGTTCCTGAGATTAGCGCATTCAACCAAACAAAGCTTTATAATCTTCTAATATACCATGTATAAAAATATCGTGTCACAGTATTTCTTATCGAACTCCTCCGCAACGCTTGACTGATTTTTATGATTTTTTTTGTGTATATTTGTTAGGTCTGAGAACAGGTCAGAGGCTACTTTTTTGACGATTTTTTTTATTTATGGCAAATTATGTTTTGCCGAGTCAGCTAGCATTAGTATAGAAAACGGTCGGCTTCCAGTCATACCAGATGCAACTGAATACTAGTAATTTCCTTATAGGTAAAATCGTTTACACTATTCATCTTGACTATGAGATAGACAGATAAAATAATATCCTGCCAGGATTGCCATTCAACGCGGCAATGCCGCGTGTGTTCTGGGCACTTTTGCCATTGACAGTGATGTGGATTATTTTTTTGATACCCAATGACTAATTTTGCTTTTATACGCGTTTGTACATATAGTGAAATAATCTGTATAAAAAAACATAGTAATCAGAAAAAATAAATAATTATCGCAAAATGTAGACTGAACAAGATAAAAGTATAAAATGAGCATTACCTGCATCACATAACCCCGCATAACCTATAATGTAAGATGATCGAATTTATAAACCTTATAAGAAATCAGACTGCCTGTGCCTATAATACACAAACAAACGAACAAATTAATCTTAAAGATTGGAATCATAGACTAATAATATTTATCTCACTTTAACAAAGGTTCGTGTAGTGGTGGCGCCATCTGAGATCAGCTTTCACTTGCCAACCCCATTGAGCCAAGCAAGATAGCTACTATACATTACACAGAAAATAATATCTAACATTTTAGTATACCAAAACATTTCCAATGTTCCTAATTTCCCTGTAATTTTCTATTTCCATAAACTTGAACATCCAACAACCACGAAACATGTTTCACGTACCCAATTTAGTGGAAATTATAGTTCTGTGGCACAAAACCTTTGTACTGCGGCGTTCATTGTCAAATGAATTTAAATTACGCACCGGAGTGTATTTCCTATTGTGGTTTAATTACGTCTATATTGTGGTAATGAAAGAGACCTTATTAGTGGATAATTAGGCCTAGTTTTGAATCGTATTTAAGCTAAATTAGTAACCATATTCGGTTGTAATTTTTATGACTTACTGTAATTAGCTTGTGTTATGTGATATTTTCATGTATTTACCGATAGCTGTGCAATTCTGTTCAAGGCCCAGGGTTTAGGGTTCCGTACCGAAAAGGTAACCAACGGCACCGTTTTACTAAGCTTCCGCTGGTATCGTCCGTCCGTCTGTCGATACAGCCCGCTGACAGACGGACTGTTGGTCAGCGGCAGGGTTGGCAGGGCTGTATCTCAAGAAGCGTAATAGGTATTTCTATTGGCGTTAGGGCAAAAAATAACAAAAATTACGGTTTATGGTACGGAATCCTTCGTGTCCGACTCGCACTGGGCTGGTTTTTAATTAATATCTTGAAAGGGCATGGTGGGGGAAGAATACGACATAGGCACAACAGCCATAGTAACAAAGGAGAAGAATAATATTATACTGCAACGATACAGTAAAATTGCGCTGAGCGTATACTGACCGATCTGGACCATTTCAAAGTGCATGTAATTCGTTTAATTAAAATAAATGCTTTGAGTTCCTACCATTGGAACAGCAAAGGCAAAACCAACAAGAAAGTTGAAGAGGTTTCAAGTACCCTCTCTTGGAAAGTTACTTCATTTTATTGCATCATCTTTACTATGTGTTCTAAAGTGCGTGATTTTTATCGAGAGATTTTTTTGAAAAATGCACTTCGTTTTTGTTTTTCTAATTTTAGATTTCCGTAAATCAAAAGGAAAAACCCTTATAGGATCCCTTTGTGATCCGTTCGTCTATCTGTCAAGACCGTTTACCTCGGGAACGCGTGGAGGCATCGAGTCGAAATTAATTAAAACCATATATTTAAGTGTACAGTTCCTTGAAGCTGTGAAAAAATCAAACTTCTAAGTTAACATACAAAACCATACGGTCGTTTATGCCGCAAAAAAACGTATATTTCGACACTCTCAAGGGAATCAAACTGTATAGGATATTTTCCGTTGACCTAGAACTGAATGCAGATCTCCTCAAAAACTTGACCGCCTTCTAAATTACTGCATTCGATTTGTTTTCAATCTACGCAAATATGATCATGTCTCTGCGCACCGCTCGCTTCTAAAGTGGTTGCCCATGCGTCAGCGCAGAGAGCAGAGGGCTCTAACTACCATGTTCTCATTTCTTTACTCTCCCAATTCCCCAAGTTATCTAGCCCCTCATTTCCAATACGTTTGCGCCAACCCCAACAGAAATTTACGCTCATCCTATAATCGTCTTCTTCACTGTGCATCTCACTGCTGACTTCATTCACAATTCTTTTTTGTACAATCAATTTCTCTGTGAAATGCGCTTCCCCAGGAAATCAGGATGGCAACCAACCGATTTACTTTCAAAGTTAAGGTTCGAGAGCACCTTCGTAAGAAGTTGGCAGTAGTATCGTCACAGCGCTAATTTTCTTTTTATTTATTTTTTTCACATTATTTGTTTGCATAAACTGTTTAAGTATATTCGTGTATTAGTTTATTAATTTGAGTATATATTATATATTTTATTGTATGTATAGTTTATACATATTTATCTTTGTTTTCATTTTAATCGCGTTTCTGATTTTCCTTTTGATCCACATTGCACCTACCACTATTATTCTCTGCATCACCCAAAGTTTGACTGGTAGAAAATGCCTAAGGCATTAAGTCCGCCTCTGTACATCTGTGTGCGTAAAGTATTAAATAAATAAATAAATAATAATAACTATGAAATTTGGCAAGTAATACCATCTTATACTACAAGTATAGGGAAAAGTCTGAAATTTATACATTTGTAATTAAATGATAAAAAATATAGTCTTTATTTAAAGTGTTTTGTAGCTACAAATTTGTACGGAACCCTCGGTGGGCGAGTCCGACCGGCACTTGGCTGGCTTATTTTCTTTAATGTGACATCATCATCATCATAACAGCCGAAAGACGTCCTCTGCTGGACATAGGCCTCCCCCAAAATGGGAGGGTTTGCCATAACCGCCACGCTTCGCAGGCGGGTTGGCGATCGCAGTGTTTGGTGTTGAGTTTTACAGAGAACGCTGCTGCCCATTCTCTGGCGAGTCCCTTAGTCGCCTCTTACAACAACCACGGGGAGTGATGGGATTGTTATTCTTTTACGGCACCAGCCGACACCATACGGCAAGTTAATGTATAGACATTTAAGAAAAAAAAAACCGGTCAAATGGTACCAGTTACCCAACATCTCCCTTGAAAGTTGCATTTCTGGACCACCTGTACGTATCACAGCTACTCTAAAAAATAATTGTAAACTAGCCTTCCTTCCTAGTAAAAGAACAAAGCTAAAATATCTCCCATCTGCCGATAAATATATCTGCAGTCTGCGAGTAACTGACAGCTGTTTATTGTCTACGGACGGTGAGCTTTTCAGGTCGTCAGAGTCAAAAGAACGCTGAAACAAGCTGTTTCAGTGCAGCTCAGTGACGCTGTCAGGCTGTCTCTACCAGCGATGGCTTTAAGCTGTTTGAAAAACATTTTTTATGAAACTATGCCGGTAGTTTTAGGCATTTTCACGTAAAATATTTTTGGTTATCAGGGGAACTATAAAGGTTTTCATTTTGTTATGTTCTGAAAAAAAGTGTTTATCTGCACTATCTACACTAATATTATAAAGAGGAAAGATTTGTTTGTTTGAAACGAATAGGCTCCGAAACTACTGGACCGATTTAAAAACTTCTTACAGCAATAGATAGCTACATTATCAGCGAGTAACATAGGCTATATTTTATCCCCGTACTCCCACGGGAACGGGAACTACGCGGGTGAAACCGCATGACGTCCACTAGTCAATACTATAAAGAGGAAAGTTTTTTTGTTTGTTATACAGAGTAGGTTCTGAAACTACTGGACTGATTTTAACGATTATTTCACCAATAAAAAGTAAAAAGATAGAAAGTAACGTAGGCTATGGTTTATTTTCAACAATATTAGAGGTCTTTAAGGAAATCGCCGCGCGGACGAAGTAACGGGCGAAGTGTAAGTTTAATAAATTACCATTTAATAAATATTTTCTTTTCACAATTATTATGAAATAATAATTGTGAAATGAAAAGAAAATATTTTTGGTTAACACGATAACAAAATAATATTTATAAAAAACTAGTGTAATATAAACTCACACCCTTTTCCATGGTAGTAGACAGAATCTATAGACTGCTTTAATTTGACTATCGAAATCTTTCCTTTTAAGACATTCGCCGTATAAGTCCATGACAAATCATCATCATATCAGCCGAAAGACGTCCGCTGCTGGACATAGGCCTTCCCCAAGTGTCGCCACACTAAATGGTCCTGTGCGTCTCGCATCCATCAGCTACCCGCAATCTTCACCAGGTCATTGGTCCACCTTGTGGGAGGCCTTCCAACGCTGCGTCTTCCAGTACGCGGTCGCCACTCCAGAACTTTTCGGCCCCAAAAGACAAATACATCCATCCCTACCTTGTTGCTATTCCACCAATTACCACTAAGCGTTTCCAAACGTCTTTTATAATGCGCACAACAAAGGAGTGGAACTCTCTGCCTGCGTCTGTGTTTCCGAACGCTTACAACCCTAATCTCTTCAAAGTTAGAGTGCACAGGCTCCTTCTGAGTAAGCTCGTTCCATCTTAGACTTTGTCTCTGACCTAGGCTAGAGTCAAGAGCAAACCCATCACAAATAAAAAGAAATAGCAATTTACTATAGTTTAAGTTGGAAATAAATATTTGTTAACCTGTTCACATATTCCAGTGCAAAATCTGACCACGTTATCTGTATTTACCGAAAATATGTTGCTACAAATCTACTGGGAAAGCAATTTCAATAGAGACCACATTCCTATCTGCGGGCATTTTTATCAACATTGTATAACCGGATTTTTGCGGTTCGAACCACATTTTTCCACCAGTAAAGACCAGTATGTTGAGAGTTTTGCGTGTTTGACCACAAGCTACGTGTATTTACATTGTGTTTGAAGTTTTCTGGGGTTTCGAAAGAGGTTGCTGGTTCAACAAATATACGCTTTTGTAAAATATGTTAATAATATAAGCCGTAAGGGTGATATGACCAAATTGTAACATAGGTTATTTATTTTTCTCCTTTCTAAGACCGGTGTTTTTAGGATTCCGTATTCAAGGATAACCAACGGAACCCTATTACTAAGCCTCTGCTGTCCGTCTGTCCCGTCCGTCTGTCTGTCAGCGGGCTGTATCTGAAGGACCGTAATAAGTAGACATTTGAAATTTGTAGAGTTTGTATTGCTATTGCCGCTTTAACAACAAATAATAATAATTAAATTAAGTTAAAATTAAAGGAGGTTTGGGAACAAGATCAAATCATTTTCCCTGTACATTTTTCCTCTCCATTGGCGTAAAAAGGTCAGTCAAATATTTGAATGGCTGCAACCAAAATAGGCGCACGTTCGATGAAATGCCATGCACACATCATGCATAGCAATCTATGAGCCACGAGCCACTCAATGTATAGCCAAACAATACGTATTGTTAGCAGTTGCTATGGCGACGCTATTCAACTGTTTTTAAACGTTGATTAAAATATGTGAACTCAGGGAGAGAACCGCTGTGTTAACTGTGCAATAGTTTACAGTGATTTTGTATTTTAATTTTAAGTCTCATGGTCCGATTTTTCTGTATCTACTGAAACACCCCCAATGTTAGAAGGTGATAGAAAATAACCTATGTTAATACAAAGAAAAACTAATTATTTATACCTATCCCTGTGGGTTCAGGTATAAAATGTAAAATACTTCATTATGTAATTTACCTACTTAGTTTTAATAACATGGTTATTCACATTTAAACTGTATATTTCGATCTTCTCTCCAATTACCAATTCATTCCTACGCTTGTATATTTTTTCCCCTTACTAATGGAACTATGTTTCTTTTGTCTACAGAGGAGGAGGGCACAGAGCTAGAACTGGAGGCTCTGTACAGAAGATACTGCGTTCGGTTGAAACACGCGCTCTTCGTGTCAGCGTTGTGTGTCACGCTGTTTTGCAGCGTTCTGTTGCTGTGTGCAGTCTGCATATTGCATGCAAGTGTAAGTTACACTGCTGTTATGTTGAATGAAAATACTGCGTTAGGTTAAAACACGCGCTCTTCGTGTTAGCGTTGTGTGTCACGCTGTTTTGCAGCGTTTTGTTGCTGTGTGCAGTCTGCATATTGCATGCAAGTGTAAGTTACACTGCTGTTATGTTGAATGAAAATACTGCGTTAGGTTAAAACACGCGCTGTGTATGTCAGTGTTGTGTGTTAAGCTGTTCTGCAGCGTTTTGTTGCTGTGTGCAGTCTGCATATTGCATGCAAGTGTAAGTTATATTGCTGTTATGTTGAATAAAAATACTGCGTTAGGTTGAAACACGCGCTGTTTGTGTCAGCGTTGTGTGTGACGCTGTCCTGCAGCGTCCTGTTACTGTGTGCAGTCTGCATATTGCGTGCAAGTTATATTGCTGTTATATTACGTTAAGATACTGCGTTAGATTGAGACACGCGGTGTTAAGTCAGCGTTGTGTTGCTGTGTGCAGTTTGAATATTGCATATAAGTGTAAGTTATATTGCTGTTATGTTACATTAAGATTCTGCCTTAGATTGAAACACGCGCTGTCTGTTCTGATGTTATGCGAAATGCTAGCCAGAAATAAAAAAAAAATCATCGCTTTAACTAAAAAAAAAAACGGTTTTCATATTCCAATCCAATTTAAAAGAAAAGAAGAGGTAAACTTTAATCAGATTTGCCTGAACATTGGTAAATGCGAGAGGCACAGAAGAGTTAATTAATCCAATACGGGGCACTCTGTAGGATTCATTATAAAGTGATCTGGGCAGGCCATGGCCTGATTCAAATAAACGCTTCGGTGGCTCTTTGGAAGGTATGCAGTACAGAGAGTAAAGTCCCGCATATTATCTCCGTTGTAAAGGGAGGATCCTCCGTTCAGACGGTTGTTGCGTGTGGCGGGCTACTGCCCGATAGTTAATATTCGGGCTGATGTATGTGTTCAAATCGCACGGTAAACTCTGCTTGCGCGATGCAGGATTTTAGTTCGCTGCTAGTTGGATAGATGGCGTCGCGGTTCTTTTTGCTCCGATGTAGATTTGCTTCGTTGGTTTTTCTTGTGGCGGCATTGATGCCCTCTACAGCTCTAAGCGCTGGTACTTCTAGTGTACTCACACGACAATGCTGCGGTATGCGGTGCCGAATATCTAATCGTAAGAAAAACGTCAAGCATCATCGCTTACCGTCAGGTGAGATAGTGGTCAAACGTGTGATGATTTGATGGTTGATTTGTCGCAGTGTGCGTCAAGGGTGACGAAGATTTACTTAATTATGTGTGTCTCACCGCATACCGCAACGTTGTGCGTACCTGTAACTGGGTGCCTACTGTACAAGTAAACATTGCTGCCAACATTAAACAAAAACGCACCGTGTACTGATGTAATTTAGAAACAAAGTAAGATAAAAGTATGCTCATTTACCAACGTAATAAAAATCTCTTCCTTCGCTTTATTTTCACTCATTTAAATAATCAAGCTATCATCACTCGCGTAAAAGAAACTTGAACACGTTTAGCACATAGATCACAGAAAGCCCCGTCGGCATTGTTTAGAAATTCTAATGAGTAGGTATATGGCACTTGTCTCATCGCCGGCCATCAGCGAGTAGTTAGTAAAGCTTGAAACTCGAAACGAGTTGGCGAGCAGCGAGTAGCGAGTGAAAAGTTTCGATAGTTTTGACGCTCGGCTTTTGGGCGGTGGGCAATTACTCGCAATACTCGCTCCGGCCCGCACTATCGGTAGAAATTACTACAGGCTGGTGAGTTTTGATCACCAAGCGAGCATCGCCGAGCGAGTGTCGCTGAGCGAGTACAATCTCTGATAGCTCTTGTCGTTGCGATCAACTAGAGGTAAGAGCCGCTCGCTGGCATTGTGATCAGCTAGTTACGACTATGAATGTATGTGTCTCTTTTACTCACACGAAATCTATATCTTTTGTCCCTTTCCTCAGCGAGCAAATAGCCGATAGGTAATTGCTTCATCGCCGGCGGTGAGATAAGTGCCGAAGGCTAGTCTTTTACTAGCTATGTCGGGGTCGACTTCCGTCTAACTGAATGCAGCAGTGTATCAGTATTTTACTTGGAACAACTGCCCCGCCCCGACTACCATAACCCAGTATCTCTGTAACACAGTACCCCTTGACAAGAGTGGACCTGCAGTCTCGACATTGTTACCGATCCCCTATCGACCGAATTCGGTCGATAAGTGCTAACGATGAAACTGCAAAATCCCGATATTTAGTAGTCCCTACGTTCAAACCCAGCTAATTTCATCGCTAGCAAATGTCAAATTACTGAACTTTGTTTTTTGTTTTAATGTATATAGTTTGTTATTCAAATAATGGTTGGTTTTTATAATTAAATTTCTCGATACCTAACTTTGTCGTAAACTTTTACGAACCTAGCGTTGAATTTTGACAGCCCGCTAAGCGTATCGATAATATTCGGTAGGCATGACAAATGCATGACAATGATATTATTCGGTAGAAATTATCATATTAACCGCTGTCAATGTCGAGACTTCAGGCCCTGGTGGTATCGGAGGCTTCTGACGATCTGTGATAACTATTAAGGATCTACGTTTGACATCCGGGATCAAAGGGTTTTTTGCCACGATTCTCCTTTGAGCGACAAGAGATGCCATGCCACTGATCACATAATAGTTGCATTGAAAACACACGTGACGTCACGTCGCTGGTAAAATTGTGCCATCTTAGTGACGTCACGCGTGTTTTCAACGGACTGTATCGTCTTCATTTTTTGTTTACGTGAAAAAAGAATCAATGAAAGAAAAATCTATGTGACGGACTGATTAGATATTTTCAGCAAAATACCCTATTCCTATGAGCGACACTCACTGACACTCACTGTGTCAGTGAGTTTCACTCATAGGAATATGGTTTGTGCGAATAGTTTTAGACAGTGCCGCCTCCTGAAGTGGCCGCTGATTACACTTGTAGGTCTGTGGACATAACTAAATCCTATCTTCATAAACCTTTTCAGAAACTTCTGGAACCAGATCCTATGTTATTGTTATGTAAACTTGTTTACTTACATTATGTATATTATGTAGATCCGGTGTCGGCGTTTATTTGCTCTTTGACAGCATCGTCCTTTAGTGCCGGGAATTAGGTGACACGAAACAATGCTTATAAAAGTTTTGTTCGTCGACGATGTTTGTTTTGTCTCCTGTCGATAGCTTAAATCCCTTGTTTCAAATGCGTTTACGACAGAATGCAATCTGGGAATTCACCACACACCCCCACACCACACACCACCACACCCACACACACACACCAACTCACACACACTCAATCCACACACACACACACACACACACACACACTATACCACATACACACACCACACACCACACCAAATCTACTCTACCTACGGCTAGAATGTTTTATGTATACAATTGTATCTGAATCAAAATATATTATAGCTTTAACTAAAACTACAAATATTTAAATTCATTCCTATGTACCTAGTTAGAAATAGTGCTGTGGCCCAGTTGCTGTGAATCTTAGTAAATTTTGAATCGCCCTCGTTGCTTTTGAATGAATGAAACGAAACCACAAACGGAATAGTAAACGATGAAGGAAGAATTAAATAATAGAGAGATACGGAACTTTTGTGGTTTAATCTTTTACTGACTGAATTCTAAACGTACGAATTCCAAAGAGTTTTTCAATTTGAGGTTTTATGGTCTAAGCTTATAATGGATTGAAAAGCTTTTTGGATGAGCTCCTTGGTTCTGTTAATTCTTTTGATTGAATTCGAAATTTTGGGTTTGGAAGTATCCCCTAGTTAGTGGTTGTATGTACACCGTTTTATAATAATAATAATTTACATTTAAATCAAGTAACAAGACTCATAGTGTTGGTAACAATATACTTAAAAACTATGTTAGTAGAACACAAAACAAAACAACACAAAAACCAAAACAGTTTGCGACATCACTGCTGCAAGGTGACAGGCCCTGCTGATACCCTGGAACAGTGGTTCACAAACGCACAATCTAGCCTGCTTGCTATCATGGACGGGATGCTGTTGGCACTGCCGCGTATCCTTCTGACCAGGGATGCCCACCGCTTCCGCATCACAGTGTAAAAGCAGTCAACGTGAGCTTCAGCAAACATCCCCGATGCACCGCAGTATCGCGGCAACACCATCAGCATCCTGAAAGCGTCATTGTACTAGACTCGAATGATGCTGTATGATTTTTGAGTATAATGAGCCCACAGACTGCAGGAGTAAAAAAAAACATGCAGTGAGCACTAAATATAGTGCGCTTGACCTCCTTAGAGACACGCCTGAATCTGTGGCAATTATGTTAGCTCTCACACACAGCGCCCTCCGCTCCCTGTCAATATCCTGTTTAGACTTCGCAGGAATTTGTACACCTATTGTATAAACCTGAAGAACTTATGGTTGAATAATAACTGCCCCACGGGTCGATCTTAGGGGTAAAGCAGCAGTTGCTGAGGTCGATCCTAGGAAGTATGATCATCTATACTAATATTATAAAGAGGAAAGATTTGTATTTTTGTATGTAACGAATAAACATAAAAACTACTGGACCGATTTGAAAAATTCTTTCAGCAATGGATAGCTACATTATCAAGGAGTAACATAGGCTATATTTTATCCCCATAATCTTAAGGGAACAGGAACTACGTGGGTGAAACCGCATGACGTCCGCTAGTCAGTTATATATCTGCACATAGACTCTATGCTTCGGAAAGTAAGTTAAATCGTTGGTCCGGCCTGACATTTGAAGATCATTGACACTCGTGAGTTCGTGTCGTAGAGTCAGAAGCCAGAAAATTTGACACCAGTCTTGTTAAGGCGTATCGTGTCACCCAGTTATTGGGTTGTGGAGGCCAGTCGCTCCATGTAGGTAAAATATACTAGTAGTCAGCTGTTATTTTTCCATAGCTACAATACTCGTTTCGCATTTAATGTGTTTCGATTAGATACTATATTCATATTTTTGAATGATATTATTTGTGTGTATGTCCCATAAAATTAAACCTAAATACTACGTGGTTTTAGTTTTTCACATTCAAAATTCATTTATGTTAACTCTGTACCTGGTTTGACTAGAAACCGACTCCTATACAACCTGTAATAGAATAAACGCAATACCTCTTAATCTCTTACTCTTTTTTTTACTATTTATAGGCACGCGTTTGACCACTATCTCACCTGATGGTAAGCGATGATGTGGTCGAAGATGGAGCACGCTTGCCTAGAAGTAACCTATTCACTCTTGACTTAAATACTCCCAGGTTGTAGCTATCAGGAAACACAGACTCCGGCAGGGAATTCCACTCCTTAGCTGTACGCACTATGAATGTGTTCCCAAAACGTTTTGTGCGCGTGGATGGGATGTCCACCATGTATGTACCGGTGGCGCATCGCCGTTCGTCTTGTGGTCCGATGATGGAACGGGCTTGGCGGAATTAAATTATGCAATTCCGTCGTACGTTCCCCAAAATGCAACCGGTAGAAAACCGACAGGCTAGCGACTCGTCGTCGATGCTCAAGACTTTGGAGCTTCGTCGCGACGAGCCTATCATTGCCGATGATTCTCTTGGCTCGTTTCTCAATTGACTTGGGGTCTTGGAACTCATCATTATGAACAACTTTCACTATGGGACCAACACTGTAAATGCGAAAAAAAAAATCGACTTTCCCATATATTTCTGTGCGTATAACTCGAAAAAAGTACTGAACAGCTGATTTTTTTTCGCGATTTCGGGATTGGTCCCATAGTGAAAGTTGTTCATAATGATGAGTACAATGACTACTTAAGAGGTATTGCGTTTATTCTGTTACAGGTTGTATACACGATGCCATTTTAGTGCCAGTCCACTTCATCTATCCAATGACTACATTCATTTAAATCCTTACTAATATTATAAATGCGAAAGTAACTCTGTCTGTCTGTCTGTCGCACTTTCACGCCAAAACTAATGAACCGATTTAAATGAAATTTGGTACACAGATAGTCTAGAGCCAGAGAAAGGACATAGGCTACTTTTCATCCCTGGAATATGTTCCCTGGGGATCACGCGGGCGAAGCTGCTGGCAGAAGCTAGTATATATATATTAAAAATTAACATTTTAATTATTAAATATATATATATATATATATATTTATGAACATTTTAATTATTAAAAAAATATATACATATTATTCATTATTATGACGCATGACGTAGTTTGAAACATGCAGGAGCGAGCGCAGTCCGAGCCTTGTATTCCAAGGACGGTGCGGAATGGAACGGCAACATTGTTGTCATACGTAAACATTATTAACAGGGTGTTTCATAATTCTTCTGCATTATTTTTATAGAAACTACCATCTTAATTAATCATTATTTAAAAAAAAAATCGCGCCTAGGTGTAGCTTTTGTCGAGGTCATTTAGTGGGCCGTCTTTGTAATATGACTAAAATGGCAACGTGTATAGTTGGGAAAAGGCGAAACAGATGGATAAACTGGAAATAGGAATTTATAAAGAGGACTGAGAGGAACCCCTAAGACGATCCACTGACCAAAATTTCACTACACCCACGCTGATAAAACGAAGCAACCGCCACGTGGAAAAATCGTAAAAGGGAAACTATAAATAAATGAATAGAAAAATCTTAATCAAATAAATAATTACAGTTTTTTGCACTGTGCAAAGTAATGCTTGGGTTATTTATGTAACAGCCTTGCACTTTAAACGTGCGAAGTATAAAATGTGTGTGGCGGACTTTAGAGCCTATGCATACGGCGTATTTTTAACGCGCCGACAAAGCAGGTTTTATGAATCTTAAAACCTTTGCTAATTTTAAGAGCATTTGTCTATATCACATGAAAAGACGATATACCTCCGCTAACCTGCCTAGCCTCATCCTTGAACCCACACTTTGACGTCACAAGCCTACCTAACCTCACCTAATTGCCAAGCTACCACTCAAGCGTAGATCCTATAACACGATAACCGATCAGCCATAGCACTACTTCCACCTACGTATACGTGTACTTCATTAAAGTGTCCACCACCTTAATGTATGCACGGAATTGCATTAACTGTGCCACTCGGCCACTAACTCGATTGGGGGTCAAGAGATTAGACCTTAGCGTGCGATCCATTAAGGTTCCACGTGTGTATACCTTTAGCCTTGGTAAGTGTGTTGTGTACTTTTTTAATGGATAGGTTGTGTGATCAAGAGTGGTATGTAAAGGTAGTTTTTTATTAAACGTGCAACATAAATGAATAGTTTGTGGTTATCGAAGACAGCGAATCTACCTAGCCTTTTTTCAACTATGTTGGGGTCGACTTCTAGTAGAACTGGATGTAGCTGAGTCATCATCATCATTTCAGCCAATATCCGTCCACTGTAGAACGTAACCCTCCCCCAAAGAGCGCCAACCATCCCGGTCCTGAGCCGTCCGCATCCATCCGCTGCCAGCCAACTTCTTTAAATCATCGATTCATCGTGCCGCAGGGCGTCCCGCACTACGTTTGCCCACACGGGGTCTCCAATCTAACACATATCTGCTACGTCGACCGTCTGTCCGTCTTCAGACATGCCCACTTCCACTTCAGCATGCTGATTCTACGCGCTATGTCGGTAACTTTAGTTCTCTGGCGAATGACTTCGTTGCAAATTCTATCCACCAGAGAAACCCCGAGCAGTGCTCTCTCCATTACACGCTAAGCAACCTTGAATTTGTGGACCAGGCCTATGGTGAGTGTCTACGTTTCGGCTCCGTAAGTCATTACGGGTAGGACGCACTGATTACAAACCCTGGTGTTAAGGGATTGTGGATGCAGCTGAGTACCAGGATCCAATATGGAGTGACTACATTTCTGACTCCCACAATCCAGTAATTGGGTAATAGAAACAGACGAAGACAAGGCTAAAAAAATGATAGAAAACATGGTGAATGTCGATAAGAATTATGGTCCAGGTATTGCACAACTTATAGTGAGGATTTAAAATAAAGCATTTTCACACCACCTGCACGAAAACGTCAGATTATAAGTCATGCAAACTCAACCTAAAGTGAGTCATTATTGCCGGGTGGGTTAAAATGAAATTCAGTAGAATATTATTGCCCGGAGGTCAATAATGTGATTTGAATTTGGAACTCCACTTGGAGACCGACGGAAACCGTTCGCGGCTAGACACTTTACTTCATGACTTGCGAACAATTTTCTTGCAGAAGGTGTGAAAAGAAGAGTATGCTCCTCTGGGATAAAGGTGCCTTGAGCTAGCTTGAATTCCTCGCTGCATTCAGGATTCTTGTATTAACTCCCTCACTTCGCTCGTGAGTTGAACTCAAAACTCCCTCACTGCGTTTGGGAGTTAACTTTGGAATCCTTCATCACGTGTGGATTCAATATGACACCCGTGTCATAAGACACTGCTTTATCCCCTCGGTGCATAATCTACTATACTAATTTATACTAATTACTGGCGAATATGTTTTCAGATCACTGACCATACTACACCATCCAACATTCCATGCCATATTTATTCTAAGTGCATTCTTTTATCTCTGATTATTCTACGATAAAAAATGCTCTAAGCGATAATATAAAGAAAGTTATGAAAAAAAAATGTTCGGTTTGGTGTCCAATCAGCATAATTATAATATAATCAGCACCTACTTAGTGTTCAAATCCACACACTTTTCTCAGTAGGATAGTAATAAATACGATGAAATGGCTCATCAAGAAGTAAATAAACACTATTGATTGAAGTAAATAACAAGGACTAAACTACAACAACTTCATCAACCCTACATTACTTGCGGTCGGCAAAATACATTCAATCTTTCCATTGTTAGCTTCTATCTTAGGACCAATTATACAATTTTTTAACAATGTTCGCATTCGCATGTCAGTCGTAATCTGTTAAAAATGTATAAAAATTAAGTCTTTATTAGGGTTCCGAACATGCTGGGACTGCGGACTTTGTTCGAAAGAGTCACCGTGGCCCTGGAACGCAAAGGGCACTACGAGGAACACGGATGGGTTTTAGTCAGTAAGAGTCTGACACTCCCTCCTGCTTTACCCAGAGCGGGAGGAGTCATTTGATGATTTCCCATCCTTTTAAAAAATAAAAAAATGATTCCGAACATCCGTAAAAACGGAACCTCTATAGGACTCAGGTCTGTCTGTCAGTCTGTCTCTCACACACAGTTTTCTCCGGATCTGCAGGACCGATTCTGTTGAAATTTGTTATTCGTATGGACTTCTATGACCCAAACACGAATGTGTTACGTAAATTAAAAATTTATTTAGTATTCGGGTCACTTTTGGGGATCAAACTAGAAAATAAAAAAAAAAGTTTTTGAAAAATATCGTGTGACATGTCAAATGTAAGACCTTACTATGAGGGTTTTAATTAGGTTTTTTTTTTCATAATTTTGAAATAAATAAGTTTTGAAGTTATTCAAGAAATTAAATCAAACATGACCATTCCCCCCTTATCTCCGAAACTACTGAGCCTAAAATTTTGAAAAAATGCAGATAATAGTTCTATACCTAAAAATTACAGGAAAACCTATAGTGTTAAAATAACATGTAAAAAAAATGAAGTTGGTTAGGGACCTTTTGCACGCGAGTCCGACTCGCACTTGGCCATTTTTTTAATTCATAGAATTGGCACCCGTAAGTTATTAATTTTATACATGCGATAGTTTGAGTGCATGTATATTTGTAACTCAATCACGCTACAATAGTTAAACGAACTTTGATGGGTACTGAGATAGATTAAATTATAGTCTGCAATAGCACATAGTCTATTAATTCTCCCGGGAATTTTCATTTTCTTGGGACAATATCCGACATTCACGCGGGCAAAGCCGCAGGCAACAGATAGTTAGAATATGTTTTTAGTCAAACTTCCCTATATTCATCAATCAAACAATTTATCTAAAGTCAGAAGGTACAGAACATCAAATAAATAACTAAGCACCCTGCACAGACTCGCCATTTAGCTGAGTGGTCGTGAACTTGTCAGAAGTCGACTTATGACGGATTACCGTCACATTTATGTGACATTCCCGTCAGAATGATGTGGATTTATTTCGATAAATTATTTATTAAAATCTGTACTTTAGGTGAAACGTAAATATGGCTGACGTTGTCCATTTTTATGATTTACAATCTGTCAGTAGATTTATTTATTTGAATAATTACAAGCACAGTAGCAACTGCTGTGTGCGGCTTCGTATCCAATTACTGTTAAATACGGGACTTTTACACAATAGAATAGAATGGAATAGAATAAGTATTTATTCGCTCGCCCACCTGTCCGTCTGTTTGTCAGCGGGTTATATCTCATAAACAATAGGTAGGCAGTTAAAATTATCACACAGTGTGTATTGCCGCTTTAACAAGAAATATAAAAAATGTAAATTAAAGTGTCCCCTAAACAAAACGGGAATTTATTGGTTTACGGTATCCTTTGTATGCCAACTCGTCAGTGTCCGTTTATTTTTACTGTAAATTAACCCGGCATTCCTAAATCTCTAAATGAGAACTTCAGATTTATTTTTAACCTAGATCACAAGAATATTTAATTGAAGCACCTGATTACGCCTCGAGGTAATAATTTCATAAAGTTTGTTAAGACATTCTCGCCTCAAGCGATTTATTAAGCTCTCTAATTTTATAACGCTTTAGCGAGGAAAGGTTGGACAAGGCCGCGGAAAATCATGCAAAATAAGGTTATTTTCGACTACATTTCCGTTTGTTATTCTAGCGGATGTTAAACTTGAAGATTTTGTTTACATTAAAGGATTAAATATTAATAGAATATTAATATGGCCCATTTGTCGGAGTGTCACAATTGCCCTTACACCTGCACCATTAAAGACCTGATGAGTGCCACTGATGCCGCTGTGAATATGGCCACTTACTGGGACAAAATATTTCAGTCACTATCGACTCGGAAAAGAAGAAGGATTAAATGCTGGTTTTTAAGTTTTCGAGTCTGTCTCTTCCAGACACTTTTCAGGGTTCCGAAAAAAAAACGGAACCCATATAGGATCACTCGGGTGTCTGTCTGTCTGTCCGTCTGTCACAGCCAGTTTTCTCCGGATCCACAGGACCGATTCTGTTGAAATTTGGTACACATAAGAACTTCTATGACCCAAACACGGACGCGTTACGTAAATCATTAAATTTTTAGTATGGGGTCACTTTTGGGGGTCAAACTAGAAAATTTAAAAATAAAGTTTTTTGAACAATATTGTGTGACATATCAAATGAAAGGGCTTACTGTGTGGGTTTTAATTCTATTTCTACACTAATTTTATAAAGAGGAAATATGTGTTTGTTTGAAATGAATAGGCTCCGAAACTACTGGACCGATTTGAAATATTCTTTCAGCAATGAATAGCTAAATTTTATCCCCGTACTCCCAAGGGAACGGGAACTAAGCGGGTGAAACCGCGTGACGTCCGCTAGTTTTTTTATAATTTAAAAATAAATGGTTTAGAAGTTATTCAAGAAATTAGACGAAAAATAACCATTCCCCCCTTATCTCCGAAACTACGGAGCCAAAAATATTGGTAAAAATGGAGATAATAGATCTTTACCTAAAGATTACAGGAAAACCTATTAGAAGACTGAAGTGTTAAAAAACATGATAAAAAAAAATTCGTTCGGAACCCTTTGCACGCGAGTCCGTCTCGCATTTGGCCAGTTTTTTTGGACCCTAACACTGTTTGATACGGTTTCGCACCCAAAGGGTAATCAATACAACCCTATTATTAAGCTGTTCGTCCCTCTATCTGTCAGCGGGTTTTATCTCAAGACCCTGAAATGGTCGGTGGTGGATGGGTACCTACCCATGAAGCGACCTCGCTTCATGGTACAGAGTTCTTCATGCGAGTGTCTAACCTGCACTTGGCCGCTTTTTGGGTTCTGTACCTCAAAAGTAAAAAACTGAACTCCAATAGGATCACTTCGTATTTATTACTCCTGTGTATCTGTCAGTCTGTCAACACGATTTTTCATCGGAATGATCTACATGATCGTTACGATGAAAAATCGTGTTGAAATTATTATGAAACACGCAGGTTTGTGGTCCCTTGGTGCTCTACAAAATCAAGAATCTGAGTCAACGCAATAACAAAATACGCAGATTTTCATAGTTTATGTTAAGTAGGTATTGGTTATTATTTTTCGTAACGAAAATGGGCTCGAAATAATATTCTTTTTCACGACGGGCAAAAATCTACAAAACAGTATTCTATGCGGTTCCTGACACGCACTTGACCAGTATTTTTTTTACCTCATCAGTACTTGAAATCTATCTCTTCTCAGTTTTATTTAAATCCATGTCGCGTCACACAAAAATATTAAGTCCACCTGTTTCTGGGACACAATAAACCCTAATTACTACAAAACTCGTGGTCTAACTTAGCCTTTGTGCCTCGAGCTACCTCGGCTTTGTTATCTTTGGCAGTAGTCTCTGGTTTAGATTGAATTTCAAACTTTGAGCCCGTTTTCACCCGTTTCGGGTAATAGACGTCGTGTACCCGGTAGCAAAACTATGAAAAACAGCTATTTTGTTCTATTTTTTCGCTCAAGACCCAATTTATCTTATCAATCCCTCAAACCCAAGAAAAAACAAACCCAACTCAGACCACCCACCCAGTACCACCCCCCAGTATCTTTTTTTTTTAAGGATGGGAAATCATCAAATGACTCCTCCCGTTCTAGGTGAAGTAGGAGGGAGTGTCAGACTCTTACTAACTAAAACCCATCCGTGTTCCTCCTAGTGCCCTTTGCGTTCCAGAGCCACGGTGACTCTTTCGAACAAAGTCCGCAGCCCCAGCAGACCCCCTCCTATTTATTATCTTATTTAATCTTATCTTTTCTTATTTTATCTTTTATCTACGACTCAAGAGTTTTTCTTCCACAGTCATGGTGAATCAGTCGACTGGTCCTCTCAGGGACAGGGCGCATAAAACTGCATAGCAACTAGTACTGATTTGTACCAGCTGGGAATTGAAGCCTATATTTTAAAGCTGAAGTGTGTGTTTGTTTGGTTGAACACTATCAGGAACTGATGATTCAAATAAGAAGATTCAGTTAGATTTGGATAGCTATTTATCGAGGAAAGCTATAAGGTTATGTAACATCACGCTACGACCAATAGGAGCGGAACATCAAAGAAAAATGTGACGCAGACAAAGTTGCGCGGGTCAGCTAGTAATTTGGAAAATTAGTGTTAGCTGGGATATTGTACCAGTACGTGCAAAAGCATTCACAATGAACGATGGATGTTCAGGGATTTAAATGAAAATTCTCCTGCAAAGACCGGTTACAAAACAAAATATCAGTGAATAATTGCGCAGGAAGTCGCTACCGGGATATTCATTTATCACAACAGAAAACAAAATGTCCGGAAACATACCAACACAACACAACAATTTGTTTTCCAAACATAACGTATTGGATACAATTTTTCACCATCAAAGGGTGAAAGATAACGTTGTGTTGGACCCTAACGTTTATAGTAATGTGTGGTATGTTTAATGTTTTAAGTACCAGGATGTCCCTAGGTTAGAACAGGCCACTTATTTACTTTGGAAAACACGCAAGTAGCGTTGTCATACATATCTGCCTCGCCTTTTCCCTAATATTTCTAGGCCCATCCGCGGTCCCATTAGACCTGCAGGTCTAATGGGACCAGTATTTTACAAAGATCGACTGCCTTTCCGACCGATACAATCCAGTAACTCGGTAATAATATACGCCTTGGCAAGACTGGTTTCTGATTTTTAGGGTTCCGAACAAAAACCGGAACCCTTATAGGATCACTCGGGTGTCTGTCTGTCTGTCCGTCTGTCACAGCCAGTTTTCTCCGGGTCCACTGAACTGATTCTGTTGAAATTTGGTACACATATGGACTTCTGTGACCCAAACACGGACGAGTTACGTAAATATTTAAATTTTTAGTATGAAGGTCACTTTTGGGGGTCAAACTAGAAAATTCCAAAAAAATGTTTTTTAAAGTTATTCAAGAAATTAGACGAAAAATGACCATTCCCTCCATTATTTCCGAAACTATTGAGCCTAAAATTTTGGAAAAAAGTGGAGATAATAAATCTTTACCTATAGATTACAGGAAAACTCTACTAATAAACTATTAGAAGTCTATAGTGTTAAAATAACACGTTAAAAAAATTAAATTCGTTCGGAACCCTTTGCACGCGAGTCCGACTCGCACTTGGCCAGTTTTTTGGCTTCTGTCAACCCATAGCTTCTGTCAAAGAATATAATTTCAAATGACGACCAGGATCAAAAGCTCAACGTACTTTCCGAGTTATGGGAGAAACTTTTCATGTAAAGGATGATCATCTGTAGACCGACCTCGGCAAGCGTAGCTAAACCACGAAGTTCCCCGTGTGGCTTTTATTATTTAGCCACGGATTCCTCCAAGTAACGTCAACATGAAGACGGATACCTAGATATCATTTTGATGGAACGGAATTTGTCAAATTCTAGTCTTTGAATTACTTTTTCCATTTGAACGCGAAAGACTTCCACAGACAAGCGTGAAACGACCATTCCATTTATTTGAAAAGTAGAAACGTTTTCTTAGAAATTGTTCTACGAGGAATCCTGTCTCTATAACAATTTTTATAAAAAACGTTTGTCGCATTGTGTCGCCTGAGGTGGAAAAATATAGCGTTTGTTTATAAGTTACGCGTCATGGAAGACCAGTGTGAAGTCCGAATGGTAAAATATGCGTCAGAAAATTGGTTGCTTAATTATTTAATGAGTAACATATAACTATATCATACACTTATAAAGTAATTTCGTCAATGTGGCAAAATTTATACCACAAGTGGAGGAGAATAGAAAAGCATATTTTCCTGCTCTCTACAAAATTGATTCAATGTGATGACTAACAGGGACACTGAACTTTTAACAGAAGGAAGTCCAATAAAACTATTTCGAAAAAAGTTACCTAACTAAACAAGGTAAATAATGAGGATTTTTTCACTATTGATATGTACGCGATTGACCTCTATCTCACCAGATGGTAAGCGATGATGTGGTCGAAGATGAAGCACGCTTGCCTAGAAGTAACCTATTCACTCTTGACTTAAAGACTCCCAGGTTGTAGGTATCAGGAAAAACAGACTCTGACAGGGAATCACACTCCTTAGCTGTACGCACAATGAATGAGTGCAATTTATCACTTTGAGTTGTCATAGAAAAATATGCACCATAACTATTCTTAAAGCTTCATATTTCGAGATAATTTCAACTTCTACAACACCATCACCTCATGTAGGTATCGACATTAGCTATCAGGAAACACAGACTCTGACTCTTTTCCAAAAAATATCGGATGGTATTTTCAGGAAAAAACGAAAGGTATTTTCCTCATATCATTGACTATTAACTGATAGGCCTATTTGTTATTTATGAAATCCACCCACCCGTTGGCCGCAGGTAAAGCTCGACTTTCTGACATACTTCACATATTACTAGGTCCCTTGGGTTCTGAAATTGGCCACTAAGCTTTTGTGATTTTCAGGATTTTGTGTAGTTACCGTCAGACGTATGTCAGTCACTTGATCCACGAAAATCGTCCTTGCTGCTAAAAAAAATAAAGGCTCTATCGGTGTCAAATTGTTAGACGTACGGTTGGTTGACCGTAATTTTGTTATAATGGATATTATTGTGTCGAGTTTTTCTTTTTTTTTTTATTTGTGATGGGTTTGACTCTAGTCTAGGTCAGAGATGACAGAGACAAAGTCTAAGATGGAGTGAGCTTACCCAGAAGGATGATGATGATGTTTTGATGATGTCATACGTTAATTGTGTCCTTGAATTTATTTTTCGAGTTTTCGAATCGTTAGTCGAATTATTAATGATGTGATACGTAAAAAAATACTCGTAAATACACAAGTTTGCGGTCCCCCGACGTGATGATGCATAGGCCAAAATATTCGTACCAATAATAAACTAACAGGATCATCAAAATACTTTAAATTACTTTTTAGTTGTCTTGTCAGGGTTATTTTTTTATCAAGGAGTGTTTGAAGCGGTTTACCTACGAGCATAACTGAGTGATACTTTCCACATAGGCTACCGGAGTGCCCGTCCAGATGGTAGATGTTACTGGAGATTCAAGTAGTCGGGTGATAGTCGGTGTTATTCTTCCCGCAGTTTGCTTCTCAGTATGCGTGTCTGGTCTGTGTTCAGCGCAGAAAAGTAACTGTTTTTGTTCCGCTGCTGTTCTTGTCTGATTTATTTCATTGCGGGATTCAAAACAAATATTGAATCATTTCTCCGAGACTCTTCAAGCTTCATTGACTTTTCGAGCCTTATGGTGGTCGCCACTGTTTATTCTAGCTTCTAAGAGTTGTAATAGTTGAGGAAAGCATGGCGGGCATGTCTCAAAAAAAAACCGGCCAAGTGCGAGTCAGACTCGCGTGCAAAGGGTTCGGAACGAATTTAATTTCTTTTTACATGTTATTTTAATATTTTACACTTCTCATATCCTGTAATTTATAGGTAAAGATCTAAAACCTCCATTTTTTTTTAAAATTTTCGGCTCAATACTTTCGGAGATAAGGGGGGTAATGGTAATTTTTGCGTCTAATTTCTTGAATAACTTCAAAACCATTTATTTTAAAATTATGAAAAAAGTATAATTAAGACCCTCAAAGTAAGCCCTTTCATTTGATATGTCACGCAATATTATTCAAATCACTTGTTTTTTTTTTAGTTTGACTCCCAAAAGTGACCCCCATACTAAAAAAATAATAATTTACGTAACACTTTCGTGTTTGGGTCACAGAAATCCATATTTGCACCAGATTTCAACAGCATCGGTCCAGTGGATCCGGAGAAAACTGGCTGTGACAGACAGACAGACAGACACCCGAGTGATCCTGTAAGGTTTCCGTTTTTGTTCGGAACCCTAAAAACAAACCAAAAGCTAGCTGTTTATGTAGTGTAAACATCAAGCTCTATGAATAAATTGTATGATCCATATCCACGTGCACAAGAGACATTAAAACAATCAACATAATTATTAACCAACAACTTTGCATCAAGCATTCAATTAATAAAATTGCAGAAGATAAAACAATTGCTTTCTCATTCCTCATGCAGACATGTGACACAAACTGTTTCCTTTCATAATAAAAAGCACTATCATTAATTAGCAATTACACTGATGACGCGTTCCTGGAGTTAAATTGAGCGCTTTGCGTCTGGTTTACACCGGTATGAGCCGGTTTGCTCCGGTTCGCTCCGGTTGAGACTGGTAATAACTGGATTAGGGCGGTGTTTGGCGGCTAATGCAACGGCTGAATTATTTGTGGTGGTGTGAAAGTCAGTGGAGCTGAAAAGCCGATTGGATTGTTTTGGGGATTTGCGTTTAGGTATTTAAATCGCCATGATAATAGCTAACATATCAGCTGTTTTGCTAAGTAAATTCCACTGCTATGTCTATTGCAGTTTGTAGAACAGATTTGGTAAGCCATTTATTGCTTTGTCCCGATTTCGGATACGCACCACAAATTCTGGCTACTTCAACTTAATATGATTATATTGTAGGCACACTATAGTTTTTTTTTTACATTTATACGCTCGCATATGACCACTATCTCAACAGATGGAATAGATGAATGGCCATAGGTGCCTAGAAGTAACCTATTCTACCCAGGTTGTAGCTACACAACACAGACTCACGCAGGGAATTCTACTCTTTAGTTGTACGCACAATGGAAGTATTCCTAAACGTTTTGGAATTATAATTAATATTACATATCTATCTGTTGATAAATGATAGCGAAACACCACTCTCTTTGTGAACTCAAATTTACTAAAACCTTTGAAAAAAAAAAGAAATGGGTAACAAAACAACAAAAAGGAAAAATCCTTAAACGAACAAACAATTAACTACTAATCCCTCGGCAATAAAAGGTCCGTAGCTCTTATGTGGAAGGAAATTAGGCATAAAGTCGAATGGCAGTAGGTTTATTGGTACTAAAACCGTGCGGTCATGTCTGCATTTGATTAGACTACTAATTCCAAGGGATGGGACCGTCCTAAGAAAATGGCAATTGACAAATTAGTTTCATTTGGTCCATTTGTTCCTTTTCGTTCTGTTTTTCTTGGTACGTGTATTTTGGGTCGTTAGGTCGCAACCTAAAGACTCTTTTCTAATTTATTTGGACAAGGTATTGGAATTATTAGGCAGTATGTCATTCTCTTCAGTCGGTCCCTCATTACTGAGGATCGTGGTCACTGTACCCCTGTCAAGCGGACAATCTGTCTCCGTCGATTCCGGTCCAAAGTAGCCATCACCACATGCTGAAATTTGCTTGAGGACGTAGCTTCTTTCACTTGGTCAGACCATCGTGTTGGCGACCTACCACGTGATCTCTTTCCTTCGGTATTGCCAACAATTACCAGTTTTTCAAGACTACTAGCTCCCCTTCGCATTATGTGGCCAAAATAGGTCAAAATACGCTGTAAGCAAACTGTAGACAATCTGGTCTTGATACTAAGTTGAGAAAGGACACACACACGCGTGCGTTTGGCTTTCTATGGGATTCGGAGCATCCGCCTCCAGCACCACATCTCGAAATTTCATTACACACACACAAATACTTTTTAAAATCTTCTGTTCCTCATTTTACACCTGTAGCCTGTGGGTACATTTAACGCAAAGGTCGTACAGTGCCCTTTGCGTACAGTATAATAATTCTTTCAAGGTGTTGATGGGGCCGCCTCGCTTCTGTAGCGCATTAGGGATGGTTGCGGCAATGCGTGTTTAATGTTTTTATGCATTAATGCGTAAAAGATGTGCGTCTTTGGTGCGCAGGGTGTGAGCCAGTTCCTAGTATCCTGGGCATGATTATGACATTTATATTCATCATTGTACAATAAGTGAGTGATTTATATGTTATTCATTCTTTTTGACATCTGTAATTACCTATTAAGTTCGCAACTAGTTGATAATTGTATTGCTTACATTACTATTGAATTCAATTCCATTTTTTTGCATGCCGTAAGGCATGTATCGGGACAATTTACAAATATTCCAACCTACATGTAAACCTACATTGTAAGCAAATAAATGATTTCTTTCTTTCTTTTAATCTGTACTATTATAAGTCGATAACACAAAAACATCGATCGTTATTCGATTTTATTTAATCTGTACTATAAGTCGATAACACAAAAACATCGATCGTTATTCGATTTTATTTAATCTGTACTATAAGTCGATAACACAAAAACATCGATCGTTATTCGATTTGATTTTCGAGTGTACATGGAGAGTGCACCTGCATCAATAGGTAAAATGTTTTACTAACATTAGTGGTGTACGGGTCTTTGGTATTATTTTATGGTGACTTTAAACTATAACAGTGGCATGGGTCGATTTTCAAGGTTACGCTTAGCTACGCTTGCCAAGGTTGGTCTGTGGATGGGTGACCATTTTAACATATCGAGATTCCACCGTGGCTTGATATATGATAGCCGCACGGCTAAACTATAAGAGTCGCATGGGTCAATCTTCAAGGTTAAGCTACGCTTGCCGAGGTTGGTCTGAGGATGGGTGACCATTTTAATATATCTACGGGTCGATCGACCCGTGCGACTGTTATTCAGTCAGTCTCTTCATTCAGTACCTACTAAATATCTATTTAAAAAACCGATTATTCTTACACAATAAATCGATTCTATGAAACCGGTAAAACTGAAATCCTTAAAATTCGGCGTAGGAAGCTGAAATTTGGCATGTAGGTTCCTTGGGGAGTGTAGGAGCCTGCGTCCTTGTTTCCAAACGCTTACAACCCTAATCTCTTCAAAGTTAGAGTGAACAGGCTCCTTCTGGGTAAGCTCGCTCCATCGTAGACTTTGTCTCGGACATCTCTGACCTAGACTGGAGTCAAGAGCAAACCCATCACAAATAAAAAAAAAAAAAAAAAGGAGATCACTAAGAGAGGATTTCCCGAAATTTTTACGGGAACGGGAAAAAACGGGATAAGCGTGTACGAAGTCGCGGGCAAACGCTTATATATGCGAAAGTTTGTGAGGATAGATGGATGTCTTTCAGATCAGAACACCTGAAAGGATCTTCATGAAATTTGGTACAGAGGTAGATTATAGTCTGGAATAACACATAGGCTTTTTATCTCGGAAGTATGTTCCCTAGGGGTCACATGGGCAATGCCGCTGGCAGAAGCTAGTTTTATATATATTGACTAGCTTTTACCCGCGATTTCGTACGCACATATCCCGTTTATTCCTGTAGGAATTTTGGGAAACCCTGTCGTAGTGCTCCTCTACACTCCCCAAGGAACTTACATGTTAAATTTTAGCTTTCTACGACCAGTAGTTTCGGCTGTGCCTTGTCTGTCATTCACTCACACAGTCACTCAATCAGTTAGCAGAGCGATTCTGCAGTGCGATTCTGTAAACATATCAAAGTGAAGGCTTGGGTGAAGTGATCACGAAGTGAGCTGTCATACCATCTTGATTACTTGGATTGACAGCTCACTTCGTGATCACTTCACCCAAGCTATCACTTCGACATGTTTATAGAACCGACGGGCTGTAAACGTCTTACCGTGTCAGTTTAGGTGAGCTGAACATGAAGTGAGCTGTCAATTCGTCTTGATTACTTGGATTGACAGCTCATTTTGTGATCACTTTACCCGAGCCTTCACTTCGACATGTTTATAGAACCGACGGGCTGTAAACGTCTTACCGTGTCAGTTTAGGTGAACTGAACATGATGTGAGCTGTCAATTCGTCTTGATTACTTGGATTGACAGCTCACTTTGTGATCACTTTACCTAAGCCTTCACTTCGACATGTTTATAGAACCGACTGACTGTAAACGTCTTACCGTGTCAGTTTAGGTGAAGTGAACATGAAGTGAGCTGTCAATCCATTCAAACAACATGGAATGATAGTTAACTTCACACTCGCTCGACCTACTTGACCGCGACCATGGCTGCGTGACCTATGGTGTACATAATAAAGAGTATTCTATTATATGTGTACACGGTGAGTCGTTGACAGTATCGACCGGCTGTAGTGGAAGAATTTTAATTATTAGGATATTGATTAAAACGATACAAACCTATTTAAGAAACACTAAAAATTAAGCCTCCTTTGAAAACGTTGTTACTTAGGAATGGATCAATTCTAAAAAGTTGAATTTAAGATTGAATTGTTAAACCAACTATTATTTAAGCGGTGCAAATACTGTAACCTTATTGGTAAATACAGTTTTGAGCCGTTTGGGGTCGAAACGCTAGGGTCATGGGGTCCGAGTGTACGTCTCCTTTTTAAGGACATAACTCGCCGACTGATCGACACTTTGCGTGACCAGAGGGCTGGCTCGTTCTTTGCTCAAAGAATTAGCATTGCCATTCAGCGTGGCAATTCTGCTAGAATTCTTCGACGCCTAAGTGTATCTTGTTTTGTATATTCATATGTATATAGTTTATACTTTTAGTAGTTTTAGTATATATTTTTGGTAATAAATGTTAAAAATATTATTTTCAACTTTTCGTGGTGAACTTTTCTAAGTATTTTCCGAATTTATAAGACTCATTGTGTGAAAAATAATCGTGCTCATTTTTCTGTGACGATCTGTTTCCGTCACCCAATCCGAAAATATCTTTTAATAATGAAATCTAACAATAGGCCGAGAAAACCACTTCAGACATCGAAAATGAAAAGATTTTTAAGCTACATTTGAGTAATTTCAAGAACCTACGGCACATTGTTCACCTTTTAAAAATAACTCCGATCCTTCCATTTTATGCAACATTAGGCAACAATTTTTTAATATAATATTATCAGAAACCCGTACTGGCTTTGTCGGGGGCAATGTATATACCAACTAGCTTTTGCCCGCACTTCGCTTGAGTTCAAGTTTTATTTTACGCAAAAATTTGCTTATAAGCGTCGTCTCCAGAATGCTATCTACCTCTGCACCAAAAGTCATCAAAATTCATCAAAATCGGTTAAGCGGTTTAGGCGTGAAAGTGTACAAACAAATAAACTCGATATGGAATTACTATTATGAGTAAAGTTAGGATAGAATACACGTAAAATTTCTGATGAACCGTTTCAAAATCCGTTTCGAGGTAGAAGTAAGGGGATAGCCAGTCTCTTCTCGTCAGCCAGAGCCAGTAACTGTGTCTGTGGAAGTCCTACTTTGTTTTTTTAGAGTTCTTTACCTAAAACGTAACCATCGGAACCCTATTACCAAGCCTCCGCTGTCCATTCGTCTGCCCGTTTGACTATCAGCGGGTTGTATCTTAAAAACCGTTGTAGTTAGACAGTTAAAGTTTCACAGAGTGTGTATTTCTATTGCCGCCATAATAAAAGGGATCAAAAATCAAATGAAATTAAAAATTACAGGGGGCTCCCATTCAAGAAACGTTTTTTTGGTCTATGATACGGAACCCTTCATATGAGAGTCCGACTCGCACTTGACCGGTTTTTTGTGGGTACCAGGTTATCAAACAATACACCTTAATAATAGCTTTAAATAGTTTAGAGGTATTAATAATTTTGCTCGTTTTTAAACATAGCCAATTTACCGAAAAAAAATTAAGTTCCAAAGAAACTCTTCATTTTACTTTAAATTAGAGTTCATTTCGTGTATGTGCACCGTAAGGCATAACATAACAAAGGTTTAATAACGGTTTTTGTTGAAACATAAAAAGAAAAAAACATGCCCACCATGTAATCTATACATATAATAAAATCGTAGACTAACCGTGTCTGTACATTGAATATTTTTGCATGAAAATTACACAGAAAACTCAGGAAAAAGGTATAAAACACAAAAATACAATTTTTGAAATTTTTGTCTGTTTGTCTGTTTGTCTGTGCGTTTGTGGGAGCATCACGCTTAAACCACAGATTAGATTGCAAATCTAAATACTTAAAAATATTAAGTGATAACCCGAGTAACATTTAGCGTTTATTTCATCAAAATCGACCCACAAAATCAAAAGATATTGAATTTTTAAGTTTAGGAAGAAACTTCCTAATGTATTCTGATGAGTCAGAGCGCCATCTATTGAGAAAAATAAAATGCACGAAAGCATTCAAAATTGTTGAGTTATTTGTGAAACTTTTAATACGTGGCAAAATAAGAGTGATCATTTTATACCTTTTCGTTATTGATCGATACAATCGATCCACAAAATCAAAATATATTGAATTTTTAGTTTAGTAAGAAACTTCCTTATGTATTCTGATTAGTCAGAGCGCCATCTATTGAGGAACCAAAAAATGCATGAAAGCATGAATGTTACACCAAAACACATTGATTGAGTTATTTGTGAAACCTTTAATACGTAGACATAGTCTTCTATACATATAATAAAATCGTAGACTAACCGTGTCTGTACATTGAATATTTTTGCATGAAAATTACACAGAAAACTCAGGAAAAAGGTATATTTAAAACACAAAAATGCAAATTTTGTTTTTGTCTGTTTGTATGTGCGTTTGTGGGAACATCACGCTTAAACCACAGATTAGATTGCAAATCTAAGTACTTATAAATTTTAACTGATAACCCGAGTAACATTTAGCATTTATTTCATCAAAATCGACCCACAAAATCAAAAGATATTGAATTTTTAAGTTTAGGAAGAAACTTCCTAATGTATTCTGATGAGTCAGAGCGCCATCTATTGAGAAAAATAAAATGCACGAAAGCATTCAAAATTGTTGAGTTATTTGTGAAACTTTTAATACGTGGCAAAATAAGAGTGATCATTTTATACCTTTTCGTTATTGATCGATACAATCGATCCACAAAATCAAAATATATTGAATTTTTAGTTTAGTAAGAAACTTCCTTATGTATTCTGATTAGTCAGAGCGCCATCTATTGAGGAACCAAAAAATGCATGAAAGCATGAATGTTACATCAAAACACATTGATTGAGTTATTTGTGAAACTTTTAATACGTAGACGTAGCAAAATAAAAGTAAACATTTTAATACCTTACCGTTATTTACCGTTACATACGGGCTTTTTATTTAACGTCTTCCGCTGCCAAATATTTTGTCCGTTTACATAGTCGATAGATGGCGTTGCACTGATGACGCGTTTTTCTGAATTGCGGTGTTAAGATTTTCCGCTCACACAATTTCTAAACACAGTCGTGTTTCGAAGGAATTTCGGTTTGGTCTCTGAAAGGTCTTAAACTGTTAGGGACCATAATTGGTTAAATCTCTGAGTTGTGCTGGTTTCGTTTAAAGTGCATTTATCGTAGAGTCTTAAACTGATTTAGTTTTGCGAAGTTCTGGACGGTTCGACTTGCGGATCAGGCCTGTAGGGTTCCGTACCAAAGGTGCTGTGCTGACGGGACCCTACTGCTAAGCCTCCGCGATTGATTCCGTTTAGAGCGAAGCAACGAACGGTTCGATTTGCGAAACAAGGCTAATAATAATAAATAAAAATTTTATATTTCAGACAGTCCCTTTTTAGGTTTCCGAAAAAAAAAGGAACCCTTATAGGATCACTCGGGTGTCTGTCTGTCTGTCCGTCTGTCACAGCCAGTTTTCTCCGGATCCACTGAACCGATTCTGTTGAAATTTGGTACACATATGGACTTCTATGACCCAAACACGGACGCGTTACGTAAATTATTAAATTTTTAGTATGGGGGTCACTTTTGGGGGTCAAACTAGAAAATTAAAAAAAAAGTTTTTTGAACAATATCGTGTGACATATCAAATGAAAGGGCTTACTGTGAATGAAAGGTTTAATTATATTTTTTTCATAATTTTAAAATAAATGATTTAGAAGTTATTCAAGAAATTAGACGAAAAATGACCATTCCCCCCCTTATCTCCGAAACTACGGAGCCTAAAATTTTGAAAAAAATGGAGATAATAGATCTTTACCTAAAGATTACAGGAAAACCTATAAGAAGTCTGTAGTGTTAAAATAACATGTTAAAAAATTTTAATTCGTTCGGAACCCTTTGCACGCGAGTTCGACTCGCACTTGGCCAGTTTTTTGGTTAGTAGTTAGGTTTAGGTTTAGTTTAGGTTAGTAGTTTGGTTTTTTATAATAAGGTACCGTACCAAAGGTGGTCACGGTGACGGGAGCGATCGATTTTGGGAGGCTACTCTCTAAGTCCGAAGTCCGTAGTTTCGGGCTTAGTTGCGGACGTATTCTACTCCGTATCACCTACAGACTCCTACAATTAGTCCCGAACCCGAACTAAGAATGAATGACAACACGATTTCACAGTAACTGTCAAATCGTGTTTTCATTAGTTCTCATTGGTTAGGTGATACGGAGTGGAATATTTTTTTTTTTATACAATAGATAGGCATACGTTTGACCACTATCTCACCTGATGGTAAGCGATGATGCGGTCGAAGATGGAGCACGTTTGCCTAGAAGCAACCTATTCACTTTTGTCTTAAAGACTCCCAGGTTGCCCGCAACTAAGTTTTTAATTCGTGCTAAGTATCAAACGGTTCGATTTGCGAGCCAAGGCAAATTATAGGGTTCCGTGCCAAAGTTGCTAATGGGACCCTATTATTTAAGCCTTCGCGTACGATTTTGATTCGTGCGAACCCAGTCGATTTTTAGGGTTCCGTACCAAGTTTGCTAACGGAACCATTTTTATTAATAAGCCACCGCTGTCCGTCTTCCTTCAGTTTATGCGTTTTATTTCTGTCTCGCTAATATAAAAAATGTCTTCTAGAAAAAGGTCGAATCTTTCACAATATAGCAAAATTCTTAATCTTCTTAATATATTTAAAACAAAGTCGGGTTTGTTCGAACACTTTTCTAACTCGAGAACGGCTCGACCGATTTTCATAGTTTTTGTGTTTTTGTATTAGTCTTCGTCCGGAATAGCATAATAAGAATTAAAATACAAAAAAAAAGAGTAGGTAGGTAGGGTAGGTAGGTAGGGTAGGTAAGGTAGGGTAGATATGGTAGGTAGGATAGGTAAGTAGGTAGAGTAGGTAGGTAGGGTAGGTAGAGTAGGTAGGTAGGGTAGGTAGGTTAGGGTCGGTAGGTAGAATAGCCAGTTGACGGGAGCGAAGCCGCGCGGGTCAGCTAGTCCTGAATAAATGTTTCATATCACGCAGAATTTCAACATTCTCCAGTTTCATGATTTTTTTTTTATTTTGTTTGAAAAATGCTCATATGAAGAGTTTCTGAGCTTGGCAGATGTCAGGACTAGGTCTATGTAGGTTAGCGATGTAAATGACAGATTTGGTAAATGAAAAACATTTCGATATTATTATTTCTGTAGGTGAAAGCTAAAGGACCTTAAGTCACATTTTATAAATTATTCAGTAGGGCTCATTAAAGATGTCTATACCCGAAATTAGATATTTAAATCGACCGTGTATAAAAAGTAAATAGTGTATCGTTGTAGAATAAAAAGTATGATTATAAAGTTTTATTAAGCTATTATATTGTGTTATTTTTTTGACAAATATTGTTCACTAAGGCTGTATTAACGGACTTAAGGTTCTTTAACTTTGAAGTTTTAATAAATATCATATAGTATTACGGTAGTTACGTCTCTCCTGTATCAATAATGTATCGTAAATTTAATTATTTTATAACTTAGGTATGACATAAAATCATTGAAACATGCACTTATAAGTTTTAATGACCTGAGAAATGAAATAACTTTATACATTTTAGTACTATTTATTTAATGAAACCTTTTAATTTTAACAAATCACCTTAATAAACTTTGAACTTCAAAATCTTTAATAAAAAATCAATGAAATTATACAAAACAAAAATTATTCTGCTAAATCACATACTGTGCCATCGTGGGCTAAGTTATTATAAAAATTATGAAAAATGGGTGGAATCCATTGCAGAGCTTTCTGTAAATCCTGAAACTTTTTAGTGCTAATAGATTTGGGGCCTAATCGAATAGGCTGCAATATAGGTATGGCAAATTCTTCTAGGGATCTTCTTCTATTTCTTATTAAGGACACCTTTTCGAATTCTTGTTGATTAAAGGAGGTTTTATAACTCATTATGCCATACTTTTCTTTTTCAAATTTCATCCATACTATTTCAGAGTAAGGCACTGACTGGCCCATTTCTCCTTTTTTTCGGTGGATAAATGGCGCTGTAGAACCTTCTTGGATGCTCAGAATGTTTTTAAAATCTTCAGTTGCCATATCAATGACTTCAATTTGTGACTTATCGGAGGAACAGGACCGTATGAATTGCTGCCAGTCCCATGGGGTTGTTATGGAAAATTGGGGTTGTCTTTTTTTTTTCGTTCAATAATAGAATGTACACCATCTACCTCCATATGAGTATGACCTTTCATAAGGTATTTGTGGTTAATACATTGTAAGTTTGGTATTTTAGCTAATAACCACAAGTAACACATAACGATATGTATGTTTTTATTTTGTCCTGCACAATTATCAGACCAAATAGTGATTTCTCTTGTCGGCGTGTTGGCAACGTTCTTCTCAAACCACTTGATTAAACCCGAAGATAATTCGTTTCCTCCTCGCCCTGATATGGATTCGTCCCACATAATGCATGTACTTTTGTTTGTGACACTGTCTAATATTGTATAGTTGAATGTCCACAACTTGCGTAAATAGAAACTAAGGCTGTTCGTTAGTAAAGGAGTGGGTAAACATTTCTGTAAGTCGACAGTGATCATCTTACAATCAGAATTTATTCCACATTGAAGTTTATCTAAAGCTTTTAAATCATATCGAGTCTTTGCTGCTTGCACGTGTTCTTCATGTTTTGCCTCTAAAGTTTCCTTTTCAGTACCTTGAGAACTACGTATTTGAACAACAAAACGATCACAATCATCACACGTGTCAGTCTCTGGTGGCTTAAACCCTAAATTAAAATGAGTGTTGAAAATCTTTCTGTACGTCCAAATTTTAGCAATCAACTTATTATCTACATTATTCTTTCTGCACTCTTCTAAGTACAACTTAAACATTAATTTTATATCTATATGTGCTCCTAAATACTCACGTACCGTCTTTTCTCTGCTATAGTGGCTTTCATATTTAGGAAATGATTCTATGTGCTTTTTAATTCCGTCAATGACTTCGTTTGCCATCTTATTAGGTGGCTCTTTCTTTCCTCTTCTATCTTCTTCTACAATACCATACTTATTAGATTTTTTGATAGAATTTCTGACCACCGTTTCTGATATCCCTAAAGTTCCCAGGAAAAAGGTTTTGCAAACAATAATTTCGTTAGTATCAACAGTAAAACTGTATTCTAAAGTATGGTTTCTTTGTTTTGTACTTTCTTCATTTCGTAGGTACTCTACGTCTTTCAATAGGTTTCTGTCGAACACATGCCAAAATGAATTGTCGTTTCATGTCCCAGGTTTTCAATTCATTCCAATAATTTTCAAATATAGCTTTTCGTTTTGTATTATCTATTTTGTCACCGCAAGTTTTCTTACATAAACATGAACTCTTCATAGTCTTAGCAGATATGAGCTTTCCTTTATGTGTTACATGTGATTTGCCACAAACAGTTTTTTTACGCCTTATATTACACTTCCATGTTTCTGGTCTCTTCAACCGTTTTCTGCTTTTCAGCTTCTTGAAATTAGTATCTGTTTCTGAATCTATTTCTGAGCTTTCGTTTATTGTAATGGATCGTGTGAAATTAGCTCTGCGCTTAGATTTCATAGAACTGCTTGAAGAATCTTCATATGTATTAGGAATGTAATCATCATCATCATCTGGAGAACATAAACAGTCTGAAGCGTAAAAAGGTTCGTTTATTATTGTATTTTCCTTATCAGATGTTTGAATGGATGCTAACAAAGAAGGTGAAAATGTTTCCTGAACTTCGGGATTGTGTTCGGGAGTGCGGGTTATGGTATCATCTATAGGTTCTATAAAAATATTTTGATCTTCAGCAATCAATACATCTGGCCATGTAGAACATTGTGGTTGAGCTAACTGTTGAGCTCGTTTCGTTTCGATATCGACACCATCTTTGAAACAAAAAAATTAAACTCATTAGTATACCTATTTAAAGCTAAACCATACATCTAACATAACACAGCATCGCGTTTTTTTACTGAAGATATAGTCAATCGGAGTCTTTAATGCCGATGCGTAAGAAAACAATCCGGGCATTCCACATTATGTGACATGAGTAACTATACTAAACCTAATCCACATTATTAACCCGGGATCAAACCTGCGAGTTCTGCATAGCAGTTTGTACCTACATAGTAGTGATGTTACGAGTAAGATGAGGTAAGTATTAACGGGCCGCAGAATATCTTTTGCCATTACTTATAGTAAAGTTTAATCGTTCTAGTTGAATCTATTTATTTTTCCCTCAATATACCTTGTAGGTACCTACTGCAATACGTAGGTACCTACAAGGTATATTGAGGGAAAAATAAATATATACCTATAACCACAAAAAGTGACATACTATTTGATAATACATACACATGAAACTATTCGAATATCTATTAAATATGAAATAGGTATAATTATCTCATAATAATGTTAACATAATATTAGTATTTTCGCTTCAAACTAGTAAAAAAGATAAAATAACCATAAAATATATTTACGTACCTGATAATTTTATCATATCAACAAGCCTTTTTCCTCGTCCAGTATTCATTTTTAAAAGTTTACACTTTGTTCTTACCAATAATCAATACGAGTGCGTCTTGTTTTGCACGACATACAAAATTAAATATTATTACTAAACGGGAGAGAGTGCGTGTCTAACCGCGCCCTTCCCCCGCAGCGGGTCATCGGGGGTCGTAGGTACGATTGCACCCGCGCAAATGCAACTCGCGCGTAGTGGTAAAGAACCGTAAGTCCCACATACTGTCGTTTAACATTTTATCTAGATTTATTGTTTAAAATAGTGAACAATATTAAGTGATTATACGATCGTTCACTTTTTAACGCTTAGGGACTTAATGTTATTTATAATTTTACATCCACGAAATTAATGGCTGTAGGACTTAATGTCTTTTACCATTTGATCAATACGGGTATACTGAATTAGAATCATTGAAAATACAAAAATGACAAAAAATGGACTTAAGGTCCTTTAGCTTTCACCTACAGATTTAAGGAAAACATTTTTGTGTAATTGTCGCCCGCGGCGTCGCTCGCATGTAATTCGGAAATAATCTCAAAGGAACGCGATAAAATTATTAATCTTAGGTATATCTATCTCGGGATAAAATTATTTATCTTAGTCCAGACCCTGTGCTAGCCGTTAATACGTCAAGAGGTAACAAACAAACAACTTACTTTCGCATTCATATTTAAAACAGGCCTTTTTAGGTCTTTTCAGGTCAATATTAGTAGAATTAGCCCAAGTATTTATTACTTCAATAATATTCTAAATGACATTAAAACTAATTTAGGTTATGTTTAGTTAAATTAATGGAACCATAAGAATAATGTATTTCATTTATTTTAGTAAAATTTTAATATTCCAAATGTTTTAACTTTCCAAAGTTTTAGTTTAATTTAACATTTTTGAAGTGAAAACTTCTTTAGCGGCGTTGAGCACTTTTCTGTAATGGGTATAAAATCTTAAACTCGCGTCAGGGTCACGTGACCTGATCGCAAAAAGCGTAAGACGGACTCGCGTCAGGGTCACGTGATGCGAAAAAGCGTAAGATCGAGGGGAAGGGAGAGGAACTAGTATCTCCCACTCTTTCTACCGTGCCTGAGTGTGCTGCTCCGCTTAGGCGGCACAGGGCGCTTGCGCGAATGTCCGTCTGTGTTTATGTACAGCGTGCCACGCGTATCCAAGGATACGAAATTACGGAATTACGAAATTATGGATGAAAGTTGATTTTTCTAAGAGATAAAAATTAATGTAATATATAAATAAATAACGATATAATATTATGAATAATAACATGTAAATTGTCATATTTGTGTACGATAGCGCAATAAATAAACATTGTATTCTACCTCATAAATGATAGTATTTTTGTACTTATAATTAAACACAACGTTATTTTTTGTTGTTTTTATGGTTCGTTTTGTTTATGTCAGGAACTGTGTCAAGATTGACATTTGTCACTGACAGTGGCTGTCGCGGCCACACGTCAGTGTCTTTTTGTTTATTTTGTTGTCGGTGGTTTGTCTATGATGTGACCGCGACAGTAAGGATGTATTATTTACATGTTTTCACTTCTGCCGGCACTCCCGGAGTGCTACCGGTGTTTTTTTATTCGATCTTTCGCAAATTCACACAACACTATCCCAAGAAAGTGAACGAATTTATTTTAATTTAGTTGAACACTATAGTTTTACTAGGTTCTGACACATAAATTTCTTTAATTATGGTAAGGGAACATACTCCCGGAATAAAAAACTCCTGTGTTATTTCTTACTATAATCTATCTCTTTGCCAAATTTCGTCCAGATCTGTTCAGCCGTTCCGGCGTGATTGAGTAACGAGAGGCCATCCAAACTTACGCATTTAAAATTATATTATAGTTGTAATATTGTCGCAAAATTATCAAATTTTGATAGTTCTAACCGTTTATCTAATGAACATGATTTCGAATCCGAGCCGTTAATATGTGATTAATATGATAACAAACCTAAAGAAACATGCAGAGAACCTCAAGCGGCGGAAATATAATAACCTCGACGGTGGTTATATTTTCGAACCGTTTGGGGTTGAAAGTACCTTGGGCTTTAGGTTGCTATTCCACCAATTCGCACTAAGCGTTTCCAAATGTCTTTTATAATGCGCACAGCAAAGGAGTGGAACTGTCTGCCTGCGTCTGTGTTTCCAAATGCTTACAACCCTAATCTCTTCAAAGTTAAAGTGCACAGGCTCCTTCTGGGTAAGCTCGCTCTATCGTAGACTCTGTCTTTGTCATCTCTGAACTAGACTAGTCAAGAGCAAACTCATCACAAATAAAAAAATAAGTCTCGGGTCGTGGGGTCCAAGTGCTCATTACTTGTTTTAAGATCTGTCAAGACGTTTTGTCGACTTGTTTTAAGGGCTGGTTTTTACCTCGGACGAAGGATAAACATTGTCATACAACGTGGCAATGCTGCCAGCCTTTTGGGCACATTACCAGTGACCATGATGCGGGCGAATTTATCGACGCCATATATTTTTTTAGTTTTTTTATTTAATTGTATACACGGTGCCATGTTAGTCCTCTTACAAAGGCGGCCCACTTAATGTACCCGACATAAACTACCTCGAGGCGAGATTTTTGAAGTGAAAACTTCTTTAGCGGCGTTGAGCACTTTTCTGTAATGGGTATAAAATCTTAAACTCGCGCCAGGGTCACGTGACCCGATCGCAAAAAGCGTAAGACGGACTCGCGTCAGGGTCACGTGATGCGAAAAAGCGTAAGATCGAGGGGAAGGGAGAGGAACTAGTATCTCCCACTCTTTCTACCGTGCCTGAGTGTGCTGCTCTGCTTAGGCGGCACAGGGCGCTTGCGCGAATGTCCGTCTGTGTTTATGTACAGCGTGCCACGCGTATCCAAGGATACGAAATTACGGAATTACGAAATTATGGATGAAAGTTGATTTTTCTAAGAGATAAAAATTAATGTAATATATAAATAAATAACGATATAATATTATGAATAATAACATGTAAATTGTCATATTTGTGTACGATAGCGCAATAAATAAACATTGTATTCTACCTCATAAATGATAGTATTTTTGTACTTATAATTAAAAACAACGTTATTTTTTGTTGTTTTTATGGTTCGTTTTGTTTATGTCAGGAACTGTGTCAAGATTGACATCTGTCACTGACAGTCGCTGTCGCGGCCACACGTCAGTGTCTTTTTGTTTATTTTGCTGTCGGTGGTTTGTCTATGATGTGACCGCGACAGTAAGGATGTATTATTTACATGTTTTCACTTCTGCCGGCACTCCCGGAGTGCTACCGGTGTTTTTTTTTTTTTATATAATCCATTGTGATGATAGGTACAGTCAGCAAAGCTATTAGGTATGCAGGCAGGTAACTTGCAACTAGTTTTAAACAATGTTGTGAGTGTGCTAAGTAGACGATTACTGTACAAAACACTCGTAAAAATGTCAAAAGCTTAAAAAAAATATAATGCACACATTAGCAATAAACATTGGCAGTGCTGTGGAAAAATTAATATTTTTGCCTGTATAACGAATAGCTTTGTTGACTGTACACTAAAAATAAAAAAATAAATGAAAAACCCAGATAATAATGTTTACGTATCAAAATAATGTCACTGTTCCATTATGCGCCATCATTGGAACACTTGGCTTGGACTGCGCTTGCTCCTGGACGCTTCAAACTAGGTCATGCGTCATGATAATAAATAATATTTTCATTTTTTAAATAACTTAAATGTTCATAAATATCACCATTTTTTTAAAGAATGTGTAGCAGTAATTGAATGGATGAACTTGGCTATCGTTGTAAGACGAGTAAAATGAAGTTACCTAATTAATTTAAAAATATAAAATAAAAAAAGAAACATTGAAACTTTCACACTTATAATATTAGTAGTTCGTAGTTCGGAAGGTACGTAAAGCCGATGGTCCCGACCGCCAAATGGCGGTCGTCAAATAAACCATGTCAGAGGCCCTTGAGGCGGTTTAGACACTCTGACACTAAGGTGTGTGGGGTCGTTAGACCTTACTGCCCACACGATAAGAAGAAGAAGTAGTACAGCAGGACGTCATGATTTTGTCCCGTATTTATGTTATTGTTTATCTTTTTAGGTATATAGTAATTTCCTCAAGAAACACCCTTTTTATTTTTTCAATTGTTTCCGAAATCCTGATTAAATATTACATAGAAATGTATGATTTTACTAGCTGACCCGCGTGGCTTCGCTCCCGTCAACTGGCTACCCTACCTACCCTACCTGCCCTACCCTAGCCTGGTTTGGATAGGTGAGCCCGTTTGAGTTATAAAATTACAACGAAAAGTGGCATTGATTTTTATATATATATAGATATTAGTAAGGTTCCATTTATATGTGGGAGTAACATTATAAATGGGAACTCTTTCATTATTTATAAGTTATAAAATACTTTCAGTTTCATAACTGAACCGAATTGTAATTGCTGCAGGAACGTTATTTCATTCAAGAATTTTCTATGTTACCTTTGTATTTATTGTGACTATTATGAGCACGGTTGTAAAATATATATTATTTTGTTTACGTATATACTAAAAAGGTCTTATTTATTATTAACTATCTTCTGTCAGCGGCTTTGCCCGGGTGAAAGTTGAATATTATCCCAAGGGGACAATTACCGAGATAAAAAGTGTCCTACGTTCTTCTTTACGATATTGGTTATAATTGTTGATTATGATAATAGAAGGAAATATTAAAAATCTCAGGGCATATTTCATGAAACAGTTTTAGTGACTTCCCTAACCACTGCTACGCACGTAGCCTACGCTACGAACATGACCGCAAACTTTGCTACGAAGCCTACGAAAGAGACTTGCCTGCTACGAGCGTAAACGCACGGCCTACGTTGTTACGAGTGAAAGTAAAGCCGCGAACCCACCGCAACGCATGGAGAAGCTACACACGTGTGTAAGGCTTCGCCTTGCATGAAAATGTCAATTGGCACACGCGTGGCTTGCCCGAATCTGACGCCCACGTAGCTTGACTATGTCCAAACCATATTCGTGCAAAAAAACGTGCGTAGCCTCTCCTTGTGCGGCGGAGGCTTGTCCACGCTACAGTTGTACGTATTCGTGGGCGTGTAGCGTGTACTTCAGTGGAAATGTAAACCCACGTTGTCAAACAAATGAACCCACGCAGCTAAAATGCGCCGCGTGGCCGTGGATAGGGTGAACCGCGGTGGGTTCGCGACTTCGAACTGTTTCAAGCGGAGTAGAACCACACTAGTGATCGCTCAGTAGTCTAATTTCAACAGAATTTAGGTATTTTTGCACTAATTCTTTAACAATGTCAAATCTCAAACTAGTTTGATAAGTAACTTAGAAGCACAAAAACACACAAGTAGATAATATGTTTAACGACAAGGTTACATTCGTCCAAAACGCTAAATACTTTAGCATTAGGGAACAAGCTTCAAGAATGGTATTGGAACCACCAGACACTCTTGTTAGTAATAATAATAAATTCTGTATTGACACTAACAATGAGGCTCATAAAGTGTTAGTAACATTAAATAACCTTCCAACTATGTTAGTGACGTCAACGCACACATCAAGATAATAATTGCAACAGTATTCCAGCTGATATACTGGTCCAGCCTGCAGATTGTAAAAATAATCGTCATGTTCATCTTCTTCGCTACACAAAACATTATCAATTCATAGCCAAACATAGACTGGGGTCATATTTCTGCGGCATTCATAAAAACGCGTCATCAGTGCAACGCCATTAATCGGCAATGTAGTTGAACTGTCAAATATAAGTTCTAACTTGAAGCTCACAATTGTTACAATAAATAACGAGAAAATAACATGTTCACTTTTCTTTTACTATATGTTAAAAGTATAACAAATAACTCAACAATATGTATTGGTGTTCTTTTCACACATGTGTTACTACTATTTTCCTCAATAGATGGCATTGCAAGTTTGAAAACTACCTATTTTAGCACTCGATGAAGTTTCTTCCTAAACTTAAAAATTCAATATTTCTTGATTTTGTGGGTCGATTTTGATGTAATAAACGCTAAATGTTACTCGGGTTATCACTTAATATTTTTAAGTACCTAGATTTGGAATCCAATCAGTGGTTTATGCGTGATGCTCCCACAAACGCACAGACTAACAGACAAAGATTTCTAAAATTGAATTTTTGTGTTTTATATCTTTTTCCTAAAGTTTATTTTTATGCAAAAATATTCAATGTACAGACACGGCAACTCTATGATTTTATTATATGTAAAGATAATATTTATTAATATAATTATATTTAAGTAGGATAGGATAGTAGGATTCTTCCGTTACTGAAAGACAACGCACAGAGGAAACACCTGGTTGTACAAAAGCTGAAATTTTGCATAATACTACAATACACTCTGCAAAAAGACTCGATCAAAATTAAAAAAAAGAATCAAGACTCGATTGGAACCCTCGGTGTGCGAGCCTGGCTCGTACTTGTTCAGTTTTTAGGGTTCCGTAGAAAATTTATCGTCTATCCCATAGTGGTATGATAGGTCGTTTAAAAATATTGACGGTGTGCAACAACAATTTTTTCATCCAAGTACCCATTTGCAAAATATGCTTTAAAGTGTAAAAGTGTTTGTTAGAGTCGAGTGTCCCTGCCTTTTAAACGGTTGGTTTTGGAGACGTGAAAAATATCATGGTAGTAGCATTTATAACGAATTTAAACAGCTGGGGTCGAGGCTTTTGTCTTCGGGCCAAAGAAATTAAAAATTACCAAAAAATATCGTTCTTGTTACTCAGTAGGTCTGTTTAAAATATTTCCATCCAATTAGTGAAACATAAACAACAATAACAATAAAACACAACATTTAAATTCGATCGATTTAAAAAGGTTTATTTAAAGTGATTACAATTAACATTATACAAGTAACCGATAACCGAGTAACCGATTGTTGGTGAACCAAATAAATAAAAATAACATTTAACCGATATACCAAGATACCGATAACCTTTGATTAATAAAACTTCAAATAAATCCTAAAATATTAACATTTTCTTTGGGGTAGTCCGCCATCGTCGCTTTTAGGCGACGGGTTCTCATTTTAGAGATGTACTCTATTCGATAATTTTGTAATTTTAGATTCCACTGTATGGTGTCGGTCGGTGCCGTATGGTGCCGTAAAAGAATAATACCATCCCATCACTTCCCGTGGGTGTCGTAAGATTTCGCCTGCAGCAGAGAGGTATATTCGTTATAAAATCGGCCCCAGAAGTGTTGCCTGATGAGCTGAATCCGCTTCCAACGATCCAGCCGCGTGATGTTGGCTCATCAGGCAACACTTCTGGGGACGATTTCATAACGAATATACCTCTCTGCTGCAGGCGAAATCAAAGTGGTTTGATTCCAGAGGTGAACTGAAGCCGGGGTCATTGGTCCTGATTAAGGACACGACAACGCCACCTCTGCTCTGGTCCCTGGGTCGGGTCACGAAGACCTATCCCGGCGTAGACGGGGTCACGAGAGTGGCTGAACTGAAGACGAAGCGGGGCACCATTCGTCGTGCCTTCAACTGCATCTGCCCGCTACCAGTGGAAAATTGAAGACTTCCCTTCCACCCGGGGTATATGTCGGCGCCTTACATACGCGTGGACAACCGCGGGGACGGCGCGGGGCTCGGGGCACCGAACCCGGCTAAGGGATTCGCCAGGCAATGGGCAGCAGCGTTCTCTGTAAAACTCAACACCATACACTGCGATCGCCAACCCGCCTGCCGAGTGTGGCGATTATGGCAAAACCCCCAAATGACAAGGACAACCAAAAAATGGCCCCTAGTGTCCGTCTACCCTTGAATCCGGTAGCGGTCAAGGTCACGGCGAGGCAAAGGGGTGCGAAGAATCCTCGGAGTGGACCCGGCTACCCTAACAAACACCGACGACTGGACCTGGCAAAACTGAACACGAGAATACTCCGGACCGACGAGAAGATCACCGAACTTGAGGAGGAATTGAGTAGGTTGCGATGGAGTATTGTGGAATTGTCTGAAGTCCCAAGAAAGGGAGAGGACACGATCATTCTCAAATCAGGCAATCTGCTCTATTTCCAGGAGGGTGACCGCAGAGTGGCGTCGGGTTTATCGTTCACAAATTTCTTGTGTCCAATGTGGTAAGCATTGAGAGTGTGTCGACCAGGGTGACGTACCTTATACTCAGAATATCATCTAGATATTCATTGAAGGAAGGTCGTACAGGTTTACGCCCCAACATACAACATACCCCGACGACTAAATAGAGACCATGTATGAGGATATATCCAGAGCCATACATAGTCATAAAACTCACTTCACCGTGGTCATGGGGGAACTTCAACGCGACTGGGTGACAACGCCATGCTTAGGAATTACAGGCCTATCTCACTTCTGAGCCATGTCTACAAGCTGTTTTCCAGAGTTATCATGAACCGTCTCGCGCGCAGGTTTGACAACTTCCAGCCTCCCGAACAAGCCGGATTCCGAAAAGGCTTCAGCACCGTAGACCACACACATACGCTCCGGCAGATTATATAGAAGACCGAAGAGCATATATAATCTGCCCCTCTGCTTAGCGTTTGTGGACTACGAGAAAGCCTTCAATTTGATCGAGACTTGAGCTGTGCTGCAGTCTCTCCAACGGTGTCAGATCGACTATCGGTACATCGAGGTGCAGAAATGATTGTACAAAAACGCCACCATATCAGTCCGACTTCAGGATCAGACCTCGAAACCTATCCTCCTGCAGCGGGGTGTGAGGCAGGGAGACGTCATTTTTCCGAAACTGTTTACGGCCGCAATGGAGGATGTCTTCAAGGTTTTGGACTGGAGAAGGCTAGGCATTAATGTCAATGGCGAGTATATCAGCCATTTTCGATTTGCCGACGACATAGTCGTCATGGCTGAGACTACGGAGGACCTCAGTACAATGCTCGATGACCTCAGTAGAGCTTCCAAAAGAGTGGGTCTTAAAATAAACATGGACAAAACCAAGATCATGGTAAATACCCATGTAGCACCCAATATCAAGACCGGAAACTCTACACTCGAAGTTGTAAACGAGAACGTCTACCTGGGACAAACGGTCCAGTTAAGCGCATTTCAGACTACGCTATACTATTCTGCTATATAGTACAGCATTTCAAGCAAGTCAGTAATATATATTATAGTTAAGTGTGAATGTGTTCTAAATAAATGTATGGTAAGCGACATTGTAGTGCTATGAACCATATGCTATTATATTATAGCGTAGTCTGAAATGCGCATTAGGTAGGGCTGACTTCGAAAAAGAGGTCAATCGTCGAATCCGACTCGGCTGGGCGGCGTTCGGGAAGTTGCGTGTCTCAAGACGAAAGCATATGATCAGTGCGTGTTGCCAGTGATGACATATGGATCTGAAATCGTGGTTGCTCACATTGGGCCTCATCAGAGGGCTTAAAGTCACTCAAAAAGCAATGGAGATGGCAGTTTCATTGCGTGATCGAATCAGGAATGATGATATCTGCAAGAGAACCAAGGTTACCGACATAGCCAGAAGGACAGCTGAACTAAAGTGATGATGATGTGATTCTGTAATAAAAAATGGCTTTGCGTACAGTGTGCGGTCAAAAGGTCTTACTTCTATGACAAATTCAGGTTCATATTTGAACTCAAAACAGTTTTCATCACCCTGTAAACCACGTAACAACTCGTCGTGTGTATAATAATCACTAATTTTCAATAGATGTTCAGTTAACTACCTACACTAAAAACGTCTAAAAGCGATAACGGCGTTAGTTCTAATGAAAGAGGGCTTCGAATTAGTGACGTGCTTACAAGCATAACTAAAATGAAAACAAATACATTTTTTTTTGTTTTACATTCCCGGTACATAATTCATTTTTGATTAAAATTGTTTGTATTATGTAATTGGTTCAGAAAATTAATTATTTTTAAGTATTTGTATTGATTGCAGTCATTTAATCACAGTAAGCACAATGTAGCTTAATACATTAGTATCGACTTTTACCTCATCACTAGTGTCGCCTTAAAGAGACTGGCGTCCGGTGGGCCCATATTTTTTTTCAGAGCAAAATAAGTTCTCAATACCTACGACATTACCTGCATGCACGCATCTTTCATTTTTGTTTTTTTATAAATCTATTGTATTACTAAGACAAAATCTTTTCGCTGCGGGAAAACAACCATTGAAAAATCACGGTGTATATTTTCTGCAAATAAGGGTCAAAAGTGGTGTCGCCTAAAAACGTCGTCGGCGGCTGGACACTTGTCAAAAAGAAACTAATTCCAAAACTTAAATAAAACAAGACGTTTTAAAAATTTTACTGTTACTTATTTTTTTTTTTAACATTTTGTTCTCTCGAACGCATAATTACTTGGCGGTATATGGTCTCTCGTTCCACGGTCACTACGGTTCAGATTTGCATCATAGTATTCTACGGCTGATATTGGTGATTTAGGAAAATGTGGTGAAATGCTAAGGTAACTTGCCTGTCTTACTACGTTTTTGCGAAAAGGGGATTTCTGGCAATTGATAATTTTTTTGGGGTAACTGATGGATTGTTTGGGGTAATCGATAAATTTTTTAGGGAACATGAGTAGTTTTTTAAAGTAATTGATTGATTTTTTAGGGTCATTTATAGTTTGTTTGGGGTAATTTATAGTTTGTTTGGGGTAATTTATAGATTGTTTGGGGTAATATATGGACTGTTTGGGGTAATTTATATATTGTTTGGGGTAATTAATAGATTGCTTGGGGTAATTTATAGATTGTTTGGGGTAATTTATAGATTGTTTGGGGTAATTTATAGATTGCTTGGGGTAATTGATAGATTGTTTGGGGTAGTTGACATACTTTTTTCTTATAGATTCTGTTGGTAACACCTCACGTCGTCGCTTGGGTAGATCATTTACCACTATTGTCTGACTTAGCTTTTTGTTTTTCGCTATGGCTTTTAAAGCTCCGTAGAAGTTTTCTATCTCTATCCTCTCCTTTTTATAGTTTTTTGAGGTTGTTTTTTTGGTTGCCTTGCTGGTTTTAGTATTTAATTGGGTCGTTTTCTTGTGCTGAGACGAATCTGATTGAAGTTTACTCCTTTTTTGCGGCAAAGGGGATTCTGGCACCTTGTGTCGTTTTCTCAACTGCGACTGGACACTTTTCAATAACTGTTTATCACACTCTTCTCTTTCGTCTGTCCTTATCCTATCAGAGTGTTTCGATGAAGGCTTCTGCGTTCTGTCAAATGCCTGTAACTCTTTCTCATCGACTTTAAATAAGTCAAGCCGACTCGCTGGTATTTCTAGAGTGACTTTCGAATCATTTGCACTCTTAGGCAGTTGTTGATTACTGAATTCTTTTTCAATATGATTAAAGTTATCGTCAGTTTCAACTTTTTCCGTGTAGATTACGTTTTGATTATACTTTATTGTTTTTTCTGAAATCCACTTTGATTTGGGTTGGTATCTTTCAAGCAGTCTAGTTTCATTATTAGTATCATTGTAACCTGTTTGTGCAATGTCTGTAGTTGATTGTAAGACTACAATCGGCTGTAATTCTGCATTGATATGGTCCTTTAATTTATTGTATTTGCATCTGGATTTCTTTTTTAAAATATTTGGTGATGTGATCCATTCTTCATTGTTTTCTTTTTTGTTTCCTCTCATTTCTTGTTTGTTATTTGTTTTTCTATTTTTCCTGTTATTTTCGAAGTCGTTTGTGCATTGGGATTTTATGATTGATCTTGACAGCTCGGTTGGCACGGATGTTTCGAAACGCTTTCTATCAGGCTGGGGGCTAAAGCGATCAGGACTTGATACTTGTTTTCTTAGAGACACTGAAAAAGAAAACAAAATAATATACCTATATATTTTTTTGTCATTAGGATACCTATTATCACGGGAAAATGCATTAAAAAGCTATTTATTCCATAATTTTATCTTCCACGCAGGCCCGCCCCGTGCGGGTTGCTAGATGGTATTTATTTTATTTATTTATTATTATAACCAACTTGCATTTACAGTTTATAACCACACAAACAAGTTATTGGTCAGTACAAAACAAACAAATAACATAATAGAAAAATAGAAATTATGAATGTCATGGAATCATAGGTAATAAAATTATCAAAAAACAATAAAAAATAAACAATATTATTAAATCAAAAGTCAAAAGAAAACAATTTTTAGAAATCAAACTGAATGAGAATAAAATTAGAAAATAAATTAAACTGCTTCAAGATGCTAATGTCTTCGTTTTTTTTTTTTGGTTAAGGATTTTCGATTTTCTCGCGGTTATCCATTGACAGTTTTGTGAGCAGTGGTTATGAAATGAATAAAAAAATTGGTACAGCGGGTCTATAAAGGCCACTTTAGTAGAATCAACCAGCACATTGAGCAACCCGAAACTGTCAAAATTTCTCAATCAACCTTGAATCTAATGCTTTAGCGATACTAATCACATAATAGTATCATAATACTTTTTTTCTTTTTTAATAGAAAACGTTGCCCCACACTAGGAATTTCTCCTGTATCGTGGGTGGGTGGTGCGTGGTGCGGTGGGTTTATGATTCTACTAAAGTGGCCGTTTTAGACCCGGAGTGCAAAGTTCAAATTTGTTTTACAACAAGGACACCAAATCCTCTGAATCAACGAATCCTCTGAACTTTAGTCGTTCAGTGTACTGTATCCTATTGTTGGGTCCATCCATAGACCTGGTACGACCAGATCTACTGTAAGTACAGTCAACAAAGCTTTTCGGTATACAGGCAAAAATATTATTTTTTTCACAGTACTGCCAATGTTTATTTCTAATGTGTGAATTATATTTTTTTAAGCTTTTACTTACTTATGAGTGTTCAAATAATTGTCTTCTCAGCACATTCACAACATTGTTTAAAAATAGTTGCAAGTTAGCTGCCTGCATACCCAATAGCTTTGTTGACTGTACGTAAGTAAGTTGTTTCCTACCATTCATTGAGCTCCGATCCAAATGATTAATGGATATATCTGCCATCTTCCTCTCTACGTAGACACCTCTTTTCTTCAATACCTTAGGCTGATCATCCTGAGAGCGTATTATGGTTTCAGGCTGAATTTCAGCATTTCGTCTCCTCTTTGTACTGTTTTTTTGAGCATTTTTCTTAACTTCCAACGAACAGTGGGAAGGCCTTGATTTTACTAGTTGCTTTCTCTTATTATTCATATTTTTTTTTGCTATTTTATATTTTTTTACAAAAAATTTTGAGAGAATATCGGTATTTTGAAATATGTGAAGTTTACGTTTGTTTTCATTTTTTGTGATGCTTTTCGTAAGTGGTTGTGGAGGTTGTATTACTTTCAGATTTCTAAGACCGACCGCCGATTTATGGAGTCTAGTCCGATTTGACTTATGTAGATACTATGGTACTGAAATCGACAGAGCACCTATATAGACCGTTTTTTTTTGTATAATAGATTTAATTTCTGGAATTCAAAGTGCAACTCAGAACTATTATCTTATTAATTGTTAATTTCGGCTGAGAATCCTATAAAACTTTGTGCGTCCTAAGATGTCGTCTGGACCACGTAATGATACGTAGATAAGAGTTGCTGCGTTCGATCAATATGAATGACAAAAAAAACCCTAATGTATGTATGCGCATAACTTCGTATATAACCACTCAAATTCATATTCGTATTTATTAAAAGAATGACTTCGTAATGATTGCGTTACGAAGTCATTCTTATATTATTGTACTAGCTGTCCCCCGCGGCTTCGCCCCCGTCAACTGGCTACCCCGTAACTTTCTTAATTTTTTCCTGCATACGAACCTTCTCCTGACAATAACAAACACAACAGAAAAAGAATAAGCGAAATCGGTCCAGCCGTTCACGCGTGATGTCATGACCAAGGGAAGTAGGGATTAATTTTTATATAAATAGATAGATTTGTAATTATCAGGGCAGGTCTCTATAAAAGAAAATTTTGATAAAAATTATGTTCGGGCGAAGCCGGGGCGGGCTACTAGTGATAAATAAATATAGGGAAGACGAGATTATAACACTTCTTGTGAAAGGGTGTACCCGGGTTAGTACGACCCTCTAACTCACAGCTTAGGCACCGATGAAATTAAATATTAAGGCTCAAGGATTTATAAACTTGATTAGTTTGGCAACACATTGGTAACCCCTTGGATTTATCATCATCATCATATCAGCCGAAACACGTCCACTGCTGGACATAGGCCTCCCCCAAAGGGGGGGCTTTGCCATAATCGCCACGCTTGGCAGGCGAGTTGGCGCTCGCAGTGTATGTGTTAAGTACGAGGACAGACGAGTGAAACCAATGCTTGCTAGTAACGCACTGACGTTTATTCGCGTACATATTTATCGGCGCGTAGGCACACGCACACATACTTAACGGTATGGTATTGCGTTTTACAGAGAACGCTGCTGCCCATTCTCTGTTGAGTCCCTTAGTCGCCTCTTACGACACCCCCGGGAAGTGATTGGATGGTATTATTCTTTTACGGCACCGGCCGACACCATACGGCGATATGGCCTTGGGTTATTGCAGGACAATGTGTGGGTATTTTGGCACGTAGATAGGTACTCCATGGAAACTACTGGTATTCAGCTGCACCCGATTAGTCTTGAAGTCGACTCCAACTGCAACAAGTTTCCACCATAGATGTGCTAGTATGCGTAACAAGGGATGTGTTTCTTCATAATAACAAATGGTCACGGGCTACAGACTGCAGACAGTCAAAAATGGCAGTACCAAGTCTACATCCGCGACTAACAAAATGACTACTCAGCCTGAGTAGAAATAACCTCAGAATAATTGTAGGGACAATCATGGGCCATTGCCCCTTAAATAAACATCTCTTTAACATAGGCGCCACAGACAGCCCACTCTGCAGGGGCTGCTTTGACGCCGAAGAGTCAGCCGCCCACGTCATCCTGGAATGCGAGGCAGTGGCTACCCAACGTCAACAAATCCTTGGAACGGTGAGGTCGCTCCGCGAAGCCTGTGAAGCTCCCAGGAAACTTCTGTGCTTCGGGGCGGAGCTAGGCTGGTAACTTGGCCAGGATAAGCTAGGTGCGGAGAATAGCGTCCCTATTACTACCTACTAAGGGATGTGTGTGCTAAGAATCAATAAAATCGCTTGCGCAAGTCTAGGTCAATGAAGTTATGTTAGCCAAGTTTGCAAAGCAAGAGTGACTCACCAGCTCACCATACGACCTGTTTCGGCCAGCTTTCGAATTGATTTTAAATATTGGTGTGAAGGTAGGTCATTGGACATATTTATTTATTATTTATTTATTTACTTATTCATTAGGATCGTCAACATTACATACACCGTGCTTAGAGCTAATAATCATTACAAAAAATAAAATATTCTAGTGCTGCAACACTTACAGACAACCACAACATTACTATACACTATTGCAGAAAAGGTGTAAACTAAAGATTTTAAAAGGTAAAATATAATCACATTAAATAGTATAAATAACAATGTCTGATTGAAAATAGATTGGATTAAATTAAATTAAAAATGTCAAAGATATTGGACAAAACAGAATAAAACAGTACACACACAAACAAAGTACATTAAAATTAATACACACAGTCAAATCATCAAGTCAAATAAAAGATCATATAATCAATAACATAAAATAAATAAAAATTACGAATTACAAAAAAAATAGACATTAAATTAAGTTAAATTAAATAAGATTAAATTAAAATTAAAAAAGATTTATTATTACAAAATTATTACAAAAAGAGAAAAAAAATATTACGAAAAGGAGAAAATAAAAAATTAGTTAAAACATTCAGTTTTGGCCACCTTTTTGGGAATGATATGTCAAGATAGCTTTCTTGAAATTCTGTTTCTTATCATGGAGAATGTCGATGGAGCAGACCTTAGCGATTATGTTGTACTCGGCCGGTATTCTGTTCAGTGGGCAGTACTTTCCCAGGTTAGTTTTGCTCTGTCGCGAGCGGAGAAGGTTGTATTTACTTGGCCGAGGGTATTTTGCGGGAACATTTATAAGTATTTTTGACACTAACTCTGAACAGTCGACCTCTCCGTTAATAAGTTTGCGTAGAAACATTTGGTCAAGAAGATGCCGCCTATCGCTTAAGGAGACCAGTTTAAAATATTTTAGGCGATCCGTATATCTAGGGATTTTTTTAGCTAAGTTGCAGCTGTACGATAGGTGCCAGAGGAAACGCTTTTGTATTTTTTCTATATTTTTTTTGTAGATGTCATAACTGGGGTTCCATATTGAGCTACAGTATTCTAAGCCACTCCGGACAAGGGATTGGAACAGCATTATTTTTGTTGAGGACCTTTTAAATCCCTTGCAATTCCTCAGGATGAAACCAAGCGTTTTGAATTGTTTGGTTATCATTCTGTCAATATGCAGGTTAAATTTAAGGCCCTTGTCAAAAACAACTCCAAGATCCTTTATTTCGTCGACTTCTGCAAGAATGTTATTGTTTAATTTATACTTGGTGTGTAGCGCAGATTTATTTCTATGGAATTTTATATGGAAGCATTTTTCGATGTTAAGTGTCATTTCATTTTTGTCACACCAAACAGAGAGTCTGTCGAGATCTTCTTGCAGGAGAACTGAATCCAGTGGTGAGTTGATTGCTCTGGCTAATTTGAGGTCGTCAGCGTATAAGAAAAACTCAGAATGCTTGAAACAGTCATTTATGTCATTTACAAATATATTGAATAGAATGGGAGCCAAATGGGAGCCTTGAGGTACTCCGGACTTCGTGCCAAAAGGATTAGAGGAGTGACCGTTAACTACCACTGTCGAGGTACGATCTGATAAATAGGAGGCAAACCATTTAAGCAGGTTACCTCCTATGCCAATATTGGACAGTTTCCCGATCAGACGCGCGTGATTTACCTTGTCAAAGGCTTTACAGAAATCCGTATAAATGACATCGACAGGAACCCGGCGGTCCAACATCTGGGCCAGATAGTTGTGGTAAAGCATCAAGTTCGTAACCGTAGACCTGGCCTTCATAAACCCGTGCTGTTGTGTTATAATGCTTTGTTTAACGTGGGCGGATATCACTGGGCACAAGAGAGACTCGAAGATTTTGGCAAATACCGGAAGTATTGAAATCGGTCTGTAATTCTTTACCAGGTTTTTGTCACTTGTTTTCGGTATTGGAACAATGAGCGCTTGCTTCCAGATTTTGGGGAAGGTACCGGTTTTTAAGGACTGATTGTAGATAATTGTTAGAGGCTCTGATAAAGCCTCTGCACACATTTTAGCAAAAATGGAAGGAATGCCATCAGAGCCAGCACCTTTGTAAGAGTCAAGTCTTTTCAGTGCTCGACATACCTGTATCTTTGTGAAAGTGACTGCGCACATGTTTATCAAGTTACTATGGTTACACGAGAAGGTTGTGGTGGTTCTGGGTAAGCTGTCCGTATAAACAGACGAGAAATTTTTGGCGAACAGATTACAAATATCAGGCCCCGCAAAAGCTGTGTCGTTACCAAAACTCATTGGAGATGGATAGGATCCCGAGTTTTCCTTTTTATGTTTAATGTATGACCAGAACAGTTTAGGATTTGACCTCAAAGATGATTCCAAACGAGTCAAGTAAGTCTGATAACTACAGCGGCTCACAGTATTAGCTCTTTTTCGAAGCATCTCAAAAGTCAACTGGTCACGAGGATTGCCATACTTCTTAAATCTTATTCTGAATTTGTTTTTTTCCCGCAGTATTCGTATCAGACCATTATTATACCATATGGGATAATTTTTATTGAGTATTCTTTTTTTGGGAATGTAAACGCTTATGATGTGTCGTAAGGTCTGGTAAAATTTGTGAAGCATTGCATCGGTATCGTCACCTGGGCCAAACATTTCATGCCAATCAACTTTATTAAGTTCTTTGTTGATTGCGGCATAATCGGCTTTGAAAAAGTTGAGCCGCTGGTCATTATTAGGAATCACATTTTTGCATATAGTATAAGACAAAGTGATATCTAGAGGTGGATGCAATTCATCAGGAATAGATAGAAGGGTGTCACTAGTTACCACTTTATCTACACAGCCATCACTAAGCACAAGATCCAAAATTTTACCCTTTTTATTCGTACTTGCATTGAATTGTTGTAGATTATTCAAAGCCATGAAATGAAGTAGTGAACGGGCATAAGAACTACCATTAGCGTCACCAATAAGCGAATGAGAGGAATTATTAAATGCAGACCACCTAATACAGCTTAGGTTGAAGTCACCCAGGATGACAACTTCATTGTGTGTCTCGAAGTTTTTATTTCCATTATCGATGTAATGGTCCAGTATATGTTTTTGAATAGGAGGAGGCAAGTATGTGCAAGAAATCAGTATTGATTTCGTTTTACTAGTCGAATTCTTAATGTCCACCGATACCCACAAATCCTCACAGTCACTTTCGAGTTCATATAATCGCCGCGATTGAAGCTGTTTGTTTACTGCTATGAGTACTCCGCCCCCAGACTTTTTGGGGTGAAAGCCACTAGTTTCCCTGTCACGCCTATAGACTTCATATCGGTCATCAAACAATTCTCGGTCGTATACAGAGGAAGATAGCCAAGTCTCCGTGAGACAGATTATGTTAAAATTATTATTTATGACATTTAGGTAAAAATCGACAGTTTTAGTATTTAGACCTCTTACATTCTGGTAATACAAATTTAGAGATGTCATTGATAACAGGTAAATTATATAAAGCATTTAATTTTGAATTGGAGACGACTTACAAGTAATTCTTCTAATGCAGTTTGTCAAGAGACTCCTGACTATTTATAATCTTAGCTTGGTCGGTTTCACTCTTCCTGACAAAAATCTTCCCGTTCCTAATCCAGACGAATTTGTATGATAGTTCTTTCGCCTTGATACGCGTTGCTGCATGAAGGGATTTCTTTTCAGGTGACAAATGCTCGCTGATGTATACGGGTTTTTTCTCTCCGCCTATACCAAGATCACCGGTATTGAGCTTTTCGCCATTATTTTTAGCCTTGTTGTATTTGGCGACAGCCGATAGCAGACTGTCTCGGCAGCGAGGACTATGCAGTTTAACAACTACAGTGCGTGGTAAAACACTGTTCGGATTTAATTTTGGCACGCGGAAGCAAGATTGAATTTCAGCGTCTTTTATCGGTTGTGAGACTACTTTTCCAATTTGAGACACTGTCAGAGCTAGGTTTTCAGATTTGTGTTCAGGTAGACCATGTATTTCAAGGTTTGATTCCCGAGTAAGTTGCTCAAGAGAAGATAGGCGAGTAATTAACCCGTTCACTGATGTTCGCAGGATCGTGTTTTCCTTTTTGAGAGTCATTATATCCTGCTCGCGGGATTTCAGAAGTTCGGACATTTCATCATACTTTTTATCGATAAATTGGACCGTGGTGACAAGTTCGGACATCTTATCCTTGAGTGGTTGAAACTCAGTTTCCAGGGATTTCCTCAGTATTTTAGGCAGCTCTATGTGTAATACTTCAACTATTTCGGAACGTATCAATGGTAGCATCTGTTTGTCAGTACTGTTAGAGCTATCATTTATCGGCGATAGATCACTAGCATTGGGTGAAGAGATCTTTGTACGTTTTTGACCTTTGCTCCTTTTAGTGACATGGCCATCTTCTTGCATTATTTCATTGGGGGTCGATGAAGGATTCACTAGTTTCTCAATGGCCCCGGAGCGCGCTGGGGTACTTAAATTTCCCATCTTCGGGCGCTTGTTGCAGCAGGCTGGGCATTGCCAGTTGAGTTTAGCTCCACTTTCCATTTTTTTTAATTTTTTTGGTGATATGTTGGCGCACAATATATCATATGTTGCATCACAGGACTTGCAAATTAGGTATTTGTCGTCGCTTAAAATATTTGGACAGCCTGCGCATGTTTTTGTTGCCATTTTGTTTTAACGGAAGATATTTCGTTATAATATTCTTTTAATATTCCGCTGTGCTAGATGTGTTTATGCAGGAAACGTAACCTCCTTAGAACTTCGGTTCCTCAAGCAATACTTTAAGACAGTTTTCCACCGAATAAACAGATGTAAGCGATTTAACAACAATTTAATTACAGGACAGGTTCGTACTTAGTGACATATGATTCAGAGCTAGACAAATCAAGTCAAATCAAATCGTATATTTCAAATAAACCATTTACAGGCACTTTTGAATTGTCAAAGTCGGTCAGTCAAAAACATGTAGCTATTTGCACGTTCCAAAGCGTAGATCTCTATGGAGAAGAACGTGCAAGAAACTCCACGGACACTAATAATAACCGGCACGAGTCGTGAGCACTCTCTCCATTGGTCGTTTTGACGACGACAGCTCTAACGCTTCACGTTATTAATTCAATTTAATTTTAGACAACCATTGAACCATTACATTACATTTTTATATTATTAACATTTTTGTTATTGGATCGTCAGTCAATGGGGTTGGCATTTGAAAGCTGATCTCAGATGGCGCCACCACTACACAAACCCTTGTTAAAGTGAGATAAACACTATTAGTCTGTGATTCCAGTCTTTAAGATTCATTTGTTCGTTTGTTTGTGTATTATAGGCAGTCTGATTTCTTTTGAGGTTTATAAAATTGAATTCGCATTGTCTTAAATTATAGGTTATGTGATGCAGGTAGATTTGGGATCGTACAAATAATTAAAAATAGCTTTTGACGATCTACCTTAGTATTTACCCAACTTTTCATCAAAAACTGCTTTTTTATTAGTCTGTGTGCTACTAGCGCCACTTTGACAGTTGTCGGCCCCAATGCTCGTTGATTATTGCACTTGCAAGTTTCGTTAGCCCACCGTACATTGGCGAGATCATCCTTCTGCTATTCATCTTTGCTCACGACTCGTTCCGGCCACTATAGTAGGTATTAGTTGTGTTGTCGCTTGTGACTGGACAAAATCCACAGAGTTCATGATATAAAGGTTTATTCGCAATAGTGGGATGAAAGATTTTAGTACACATCACTGTACAGTTAGATCCTTTGCGGGATTTGTTCGAAAGCATCACCGCGGCTATGGAACGCAAAGGGCATTTGAAGGAACACTGATCGGATGGGTTTTAGTCAGTAAGAGTCTGACCCCCTTCTGCCACGCCCAAAACTGGAGTCATAAGATGGTTTCCGAACCTTAAAAAAAATGCAGTTAGATCTCATTTCTTATAAAAGCGATACCGTCATATACCGAGTTGATACGACAGAGGGGCTTTCCTTTAAACTGCCTATACTAGGTACCATTTCCAAGCTCTGTACCAAAAATCAATTAAATAGGAGCAGTAGTTTAGTCGCAAATAATTTTTTAAGTTTTTGCCTCAATTGAACACGATGTATCTTTTTCCTAACAGCTGATTATGCCTACGCATCGGTCATGCACCTTAAAACGATAAATCGAGTAAAACCTACGATGCGTTGTTGCCGCTCCGACGCAATTCATAAGTACAACCAAATTTTCACTAAAAAGATAGCAATGCAAAAAACGAAGCAATAAACACACACTTGCACTTTCATTACGAGAGTGACAATCATAGCAAAACATACCGCGCGTAAAAGAAATAGAAATAGGTCAGTGTGTTGTTATTGCATTCTAGATATTTGCGATCGGTAAGTGGGGCCTCAGTGTGCCGATGTCTTCCTTCCGGAACGTATGTTACGTAACACGGAAGCTGCTGCGTGCGCCCGCGCGCAAACAATTGATTTTGTTTTGTTATTGTGATAAGATACTAAATAAGTTTAAGACAGTATTTCTTTTTTTATTGTGACAGGACACGTAACTTGGGATTATTATTATTAGTGTTAGTGTTTTTTTTTTTTGATCGACTGTTTTTTATTGTGATAGGACACGTAATTAAACTTTGGTTGTGTGTGCGTGTAATTAAAGTGTTTAACAATGCATCGTGTAACTAACACGGCGGCAGACTACACGGACATGATTTTAATTGTGAATTAGGTATGTTTGTGATTTTTTTTTTGTGAATTGTGAATTTTTAAATTGTCGATGTGTCCTCCACACATCGAGAATTTAAAAATTTAGTGTTTTTGTTGTGATTGTTGTTGTGTGCGTACCTACTTCAAAACCTTACCTATCATAAAAGCGGGCGCGAGCGGAGGCCTAAGCTCGCGCCTGCGCCACCGCCGGCCGCCCGCCCGACCACAATTATACCCACACCGCGCTCAGGCGCACGCGCGACGTTGCCGCTTTTCCCTAGGTCAGTTGAATTTATTTGCACAGGGTGGTTGCGTTTTACTCTGATTTGTAAGCTATTTAGTTTGTTTGAAAGAAAAAAATCTCAATTTTGTAGCTTTTTATTTTTATACCGTATCGGATTAATACTAAACACGTATAGTATACGTAGTGTAATTTAATGCCCCTCTGTCGTATCAACGTTGTATAGAACTTGACATTATTTCACATTAAGGTTTTTGCTGGATATTATTATCTTTTCCTACAATTTGAGCATGAATGTATTCGTCTTTTTTCGTGCCCTCTGGCTATCTCGTAGCAATCTCATATTGTCATTATATTATTGAGAAAAAGTAATATTGAAATACCGATGATATTAAAAAAAAATGTTATTACGTAATTTATTTGGTAGGAATGGGTTGGAAATATGCAAATATCTGTAACTAGTTTTTAGGCTGCTACGGGATATTTCAGACTGTCTAACTCATACAATGAAGGTTTTATATCTGCCATCGAGTTTTTATTTAAATGGCAACAACGGGAAAATATAAAGGGTCATTTTTCAGAAAGGTCAAGTGAGTAGTACTCACAAAGGCGTACCAGAATAATTATTTCTACTTTTAATATTTGTGTTTTAGCTGTATTGGGTGCGTTATGTATTGCAATAAATGATTTGAGTATGTAAGGATTGTAATAGAATATGGTGTTTCATTTAGTAATGCAGTTTAATTTTCACCAAAATTGGGCTCTAGACCCCTAAGTGTTTTTCGATATTTCTTATAGTTTTTGATTTGGTCATCCACGCACACTTTCAAAATTCACCCTGTTGCAGAGGCGTATTAAATGTTGCCAGTGTCCTAGACAAACCTCATCGGCGCTCCTAAGGTTAGGCACGAGCAGGCACAGATCCAAAATTTGGTTCAGAATGGTTGGGGAAAGTTTGTCTATATGTATATAGGGGGGTAGGGAGGAGTTATTAAAAAAATGCGGCTTTACAATTTATATGTAAGAATGATATTATGCCCAACCCGGAAATCGAACCCAGGCCTCACGCTTAGCAGCCGTGGTTTGTGACTACAAGACCAAAGAGACAGTCATGCGCCACAGAGAGAGCTACTTAAAATGTCGTAAAACAGTTGGCAGATGATTGGTTTTTGAGATCAGGCCAGTTTTTTAACGATGGGAAATCATCAAATGACTCCTCCCGCTCTTGGTGAAGCAGGAGGGAGTTTCAGACTCTTACTGACTAAAACCCATCCGTGCTCCTACTAGTGCCCTTTGCGTTCCACGGCCACGGTGACTCTTTCGAACAAAGTCCGCAGCCCCAGCAGGTACTGACCCTAGCGGGCCCCGTCTTTTATGCTGACAGCTCTTTGAGGCGCGCGTGGAACACAGCGCGCCGTTGACCCGGGCCTGGTTCTGATCAGACGGCGAGCCACCCAATGCTCGCCGTCCGCAGGCCCGCGCCTACGGTGGCCGAGAATCGCCCTGCGACTCCCGACGTGGGATCAGGCCCTAAAGGAGTAATCAAGAAGTAATAGGGGCCTACTTCGGAATCGAATCGCTATAAATATTATGATTTTTAATTTATATTATTTTATTATTAATGTAAGTATTAGGTACTTTTTTACGTGTTAATTTTCCCCGAGCGCACCTTCGTAATTTGGCACCCCTAAACACGTGCCTACCTTGCCTTAAGTAGAATCCGCCCATGCCCTGTAGATATAGATTATTTAAGCCAGATATCGTTTCTAATTCCTCAAAATAAACCTTTAATTCTCTTGTTCCAGGATCTCTCCCTTCAAACGAAAGCGATCGCATCACTATCAGTCATCACCTTCGTGCTGTCAATAGTGTTGTGCCTGGCTCTGTTGCCGGCGGCGCCAGAATGGGAGGCGTTGGCGCTGGCTGGTTCACTGCTTGTCACCGTCAGTCTTGGCGCTGGAACGCTCATGGCTACTCATCATGCGCCGTTGCCACTCTTCGCACTTATTTTGGTGAGTAAATTACGAGTATACCTAATTTGAACAGATTGAGATTTCGAGATGATTATCAAATTTTAGGTCATTAAACTCTATGTCGTTCATGATAGAGTATAAATTCTACTGCAAGCCATACTTTTAAGTCGTTTTTAATACCAATGAGGGCTACGATTTTTGGACTCACCAGTTGGCGCCACTGTCGAGTAAGTTTCTTAATCATAGCATTAAAGTTGTTATTACGCGCATGTGAACAAAGTTAGAAGGAAAATAATTTACGATGCCATTAATGTGCGATTTAATACAACAAAGATGTCGCAGTGTTTCGTGGACTCATCATTATGGAAAAAAAGAAGAAGAACATATACATATCTTCGAACAAAAAAAAAGTTCAATGCAGTGGTTGGGAGAACCGTAACATAATCTGCCATAGTCAGGCTGTTTTAGAAAAATATTCAAAAAAATCAAAACAAATAGGTAAATAAACTCGCGTCAATAGTCGACCAACAATGAAATTTGACATTTCGAAAACCTCACGCTACACTAGCGCCTCTAGCGGCGAATCCAAACGCGATAGCCCTCATTGCATTGTCACTTAAATACACAAAGCTAAAATCGATGCTAAAGATTTTGGCGATGGATTGAGTTACCGTACATAAAAGAAGACGTCAAAAGAGATATAATATTCCGAAGATTTTTAAACGCTGATGTGATGCACCTTATTAGAAAGCTTATTTATTAAGCTACTCGCGTAAAGCGAAGTATGATTCTTTAGACGCATGTTTTTGTAAAAAAGTGAAAAATGTTTCAGTACAAACAAAACGCACATAGCCTTTATTTATTAATTTCTATGCAATATAATTATATTAAATGTGGCTAAAGTTTCTGTTTTTATTAAATACTTTGAGATTTTATTATAATTTTAGCTGCAGCTCCATGAAATTGAGACAAAAAATATTGATTATCATGACAATGCAATATCAAAACGTGTCGAAGAAAGGTCAAAAATGCAAATGTCAGAATGACGTTGAAATAAAAAAGAAATATATCAGCGTTGCCAACGTGTGGAGAATTCCCCAAACTGCGGGGAAACTCAAGTTGCTTGGGGATTTATTAGGGAATGGCATAATGTGGGTAAAATGCGCGGATTTTGTATATCGACAGTTAGGTTTCTTATGGATATCGAATGAGTCCCTTTTGTTTGAATTATCTTCATTACACCACATTTAATTTTCGGCTTTATTTCGGCAACTTTTTTCTGTCCCCAATGGCAAAATAATGATAATTTTGTTTGTCGTTTGCTTTTGCATTTATTTTTTAATTTTCATTCAAAGTTATTCGAAATAAATACTTTAGCAACATCTGTTAATATTTTTTTTTTTTTTAATTTTCCGTTCATTTCCACTTTTTTTTGGTCTTTGGTCGCAAACAACCAACCTGAATAAAAAAATGTGATGTTCTCATTTTGATATTGCCATCGGACGAGCGAAACTTAAGTGTTCTTGAAAATTTTGAACCAGAGAACCGCAATCAAGTAAATACAGATTCTGTAGTACTTTTTAATAGCAACAAGGGAAGGAATTAGAAACTGGGTGCCAGTGTAAAAGACTGTTTTTTTTATATGCTAGCTAATAAATAAACTAGTTTAATTTCTTAAAAAAACGTGTCGAATTTGTGAGGAATCAGTATTTTTTGTCCTCAAATTGGGGAATTTAAATTAGGGTTTCAGGTAATTTGATAAAGTAGTGTTGGCAACGCTGTGCGAGTCCTGCTGACTGAGACTGTCATAGTCACTGTCACATCATTTACCACAGGGCTGCCAATCCTAAATATAAATAATGTTTGTAGTTAGTGATACAAGCATTTTAATTTTTAACACTTGTTTAAATAAAATGGGCGGCTGTAATAAAAGTTAAATACTCAACGATATCAAAATAATTGGGTAATTATTTGCTTTTTTATGGTACTAAAATAATTGAAAATTGAAATAGCCTTCTGAGCTAAATAGGCTGAAAGAGGGTTCTTTCAGCCTATTTAGCTCAGAAGGCTATTTCAATTTTCAATTATTTTTGTACCAAGCCCCATACATTTATTGGATGTCTCCTTTAATTTAATTAGTAAATAAATTCATGAATCAGTATACAGTTTTTTAGGTGTCTTAACAAATAAACATTATGTCTCAAACTCAACTTTTAAAAAATTCTCTTGACACGACGAGAAAATGAGATGGGCACAAAGACTTTGGATCCAAGGCTAGACCTCCACGAGCGAGGGAATCGTCGCGAGTTGGCGCTCGGCTTCATTCATAAAGTCGCTATAGAACAAAGTACCTGGACGATAATATCGCCACGAGACATTCGCTCATGTGTACAAAATGGGTGTATACAAAATGCTTCTTTTTGAAAAATAAACGTGTAGCGGCGTCAGTACCGCCACAAGAAAAACAAATGATGCAAAATTTGTACGGCCACAAAAAGAATCGCAACGCCGTCTATCTTACCAGCAGCGAACTAATGACGAAATTCTGCATCGCAGTATCAGAGTTTTCCGTGCGATTTGAACATATTACATCAGTCCGAATATTTACTATAGGCATTGATATATAAAAAACTCTATATCAATGACTATAGGGCAGTTGCCCACCGGATACAATAACCGTCATGACGGAGGATCCTCCCTTTTCAGTGGAGGTTTTTGAGACTTTATTTAGTTTTACTCTCTGTTCCGCATACTCTCTATAAATACAGTATATAACTTGCAAAACACACTCGCTTGTACCCTTCCAGTAGATGAAAACAAGCCTTCTCTGTTGATCAGACTATCCCGGAAATGAGCCAACTCAACAACCTTCTGTCCTAAAACATTTACCTAAACTACCATAACATTGGCTCAACAACGATAAAACTACTTTCAAAGTAACATCAACAGTACCTGACTGCTAGCAGCGGTGAAGGCTCACGGTGGGATTATGAAACTTTATTATTTGCATGTACAGTCACCAGCATAAATACCTTAATTCATGCAACATTCAAAAGCAATTATATTTTATCATAAAAAAAATCATCTAATTAATATTCTTGTCTTATTTTGTTTTTGGATAGAACTCCCAGTTGGTTTTTGTAGCTGGATATCAGACTTCCTGAGTGAACGGTCGATCCGAGTAGTCGTTGACGGCTGCTCCTCTGACCTCATGGCCATTGATTCCATTGAGTTCCTCAGGGGTCCGTTCTCTCTGCAACTCTTTTCCTGCTGCACATCAATGACCTACTTCAGCTTGGTCTTGTTGGGTACGCAGATGACAGTACGGTTTCAGAGAGATACTTGTCCAGCGCAACAACCAGCGGGGATGAAGTTCGTTCCTTGAGAGAGGCCATGGTAGAGCGGACAAATTCGACCTTAAGCCTTGTCTCCCAGTGGGGTGATGACAATGTGGTCACTTTTAACGCCACCAAAACACAGGCGTGTCTTTTTACCGCAAAAAGGAGTCGTTTTGACCAAACTCCTACTTTTCGGGGTGCATCTGTTCCTGTGACTGATCGGCTCGAGCTCCTAGGCATGGAGTTGACATCCAGTCTCAACTTCGGCGCCACCATCGAGTACAAAGCCCAAACCGCTGCCAAAAAGCTGGGCATCCTAAATAGGGTGAAGCGATACTTCAAGCCTGGACAGCTTTTAACTCTATATAAAGCGCAAGTCCGATCCTGCATGGAGTATTGTAGCCACCTTTGGGATGGCTCAGCTAAGTATCAGCTTGCCGCGCTTGACTCGGTAGAACGCAGAGCTAAGAGGCTCATCGGTGACGAAAAACTGGTGGATACCAAGCTACATAGCTTGGCTCATCGCCGTAAGGTTGCCTGCTTGTCGGTCTTCTACAGATTGTACTTCGGTGAGTGTGCCCAAGAACTCCACGACCTCATCCCACCGGCCCCCTTCTACCATCGGACATCCAGACGCACTGCATCTTACCATCCCTACCTTGTTACTATTCCACCAATTCGCACTAAGCGTTTCCAAACGTCTTTTATAATGCGCACAGCAAAGGAGTGGAACTCTCTGCCTGCATCTGTGTTTCCAAACGCATACAACCCTAATCTCTTCAAAGTTAGAGTGAACAGGCTCCTTCTGGGTAAGCTCGCTCCATCGTAGACTTTGTCTCTGTCATCTCTGACCTAGACTAGAGTCAAGAGCAAACCCATCACAAATAAAAAAATAAAAAAAAAAACCACTAATAATTCATTCCAAATGATGTCGGTATTTGTGTAGTGGAGCTACCATTAATTAAAGATAAAATATAGCAAGTTATTCGTTGTCTTTTTAGCTAAGTTCCTAGCTAAGGTTAAATCTTTTATTAGAAAAGAGTAAATGTTGTTCCTACACTAAGTAGTTTCTTGACCGTTCTTCTCCATAAGAATCTTCAGGAATCGAAGACTGGAGACATTTTTAGGGATAGAAGAAAAAACGGATCCCTTATAGTATCACTCGGGTGTCTGTCTGTCTGTCCGTCTGTCACAGCCAGTTTTCTCCGGATCCGCTAGACCGATTCTATTGAAATTACTTTACATAAATGGACCTCTGTGACCCAAACACGGACGTGTAACGTAAATTATTTTTTTTTTAGTATCCCCATACTAAAAAAACTGGCCAAGTGCGAGTCGGACTCGCGTGCAAAGGGTTCCGAACGAATTAATTTTTTTTTAACATGTTATTTTAACACTACAGACTTCTAATAGGTTTTCCTGTAATCTTTAGGTAAAGATCTATTATCTCCGTTTTTTTCAACATTTTAGGCTCAGTAGTTTCGGAAATAAGGGGGGGGGAATGGTCATTTTTCGTCTAATTTCTTAAATAACTTGAAAACCATTTATTTTAAAATTATGAAAAAAATATAATTACAATTTTCACAGTAAACCCTTTCATTTGATATGTCACACGATATTGTTCAAAAAACTTTTTTTTTTAATTTTCTTGTTTGACCCCCAAAAGTGACCCCCATACTAAAAATTTAATAATTTACGTAACGCGTCCGTGTTTGGGTCACAGAAGTCCATATGTGTACCAAATTTCAACAGAATCGGTCTAGTGGATCCGGAGAAAACTGGCTGTGACAGACGGACAGACAGACAGACACACGAGTGATCCTATAAGGGTTCCTTTTTTTTTCGGAACCCTAAAAATAATAATTTACGTAACACGTCCGTGGGGCCACTTTTGGGGACAAACTAGAAAATTTAAAAAAAAGTTTTTAGAACAATATCGTGTGACATTTCAGATGAAAGGGCTTACTGTGACGGTTTCAATTATATTTTTTCATAATCTTAAAATAAACGGTTTTGAAGTTATTCAAGAAATTAGACGAAAAATAACCATTCCCCCCTTTTAGTAAGAGATAAGAGGGGAATATTATCCCTTATCTCTTACTAAAATTTTGAAAAAAAAAATGGAGATAATAGATCTTTACCCATAAATTACAGAAAAACCTATAAGAAGTCTATAGTTTTAAAATATCATGTTAAAAAAACTAAATTCGTTCGGAACCCTTTGCACACGAGTCCGACTCGCACTTGGCCAGTTTTTTATCTTCATTTTCTAACATAAATCCCTGAATAGCTATTGAATTGCAAAGGCCTGTTTGGAAAGCTTTAAACTGTTTGTGGTAGGCCACTGCAAACACAACTTGACGCAATGGGGTTTCATAGACCCGTTGGACACTCAATGTGATGCTTTACTCCTATTCAGAACATGAGTCATATGTTAGAGTAGCAGTAGTATGTTAAAGCGCCCATACCAAAAATAAAACCCAAAAAATTGTACAAAAGAGACTTAAATTTAGTAAGCTAGTGTTATAATCTACACTAATATTGTAAAGAGGAAAGATTAGTTTGTTTGTTTGTATGTTTGTTTGTTTGTATGTTTGTTTGTTTGTTTGAATTGAATAGGCTCCGAAACTACTGGACCGATTTGAAAAATTCTTTCAGCATTAGATAGCTACATTATCAGGGAGTAACATAGGCTATATATTATCCCCGTATTCCCACGGGAACGGGAACTACGCGGGTGAAACCGCGTGACGTCCACTAGTTATAAATACAATACAGTATAGTAAGTGCCTCTGTAACCGAACTAGGTAAAAACCTGTATTTTACCTGTAAACCTGTACTTTGGGGTTTTAATGAATGGCACCGATGCTGCAATTAATGTAGCTACCTACTGGGCCCAAACAATCTAGGAAGTTGTATGGACAACTTCCTAGATCGATGTTCTCCATCTTTTCAAATCGATGGCGATTCGAAAAGATGAAGAACATAGATCACTAACACTGACAAGTATTCAATAGTTCGTGAGCCCAGAACGACTGACTAAAGGTAGGAATCTGTTTTTAGGGCACTTAGTCACACAAATGGGTCCTTGCCGATGATCTTTTTACAACATAATCATCATCCGCCTAGCCTTTTCCCATCTATATTGGAGTCGGCTTCCATTCAAACCGGATTTAGCTGAATACCAGTATTTAATCTAGTTATTAGTATTTATTTTAGTTGTAATCTTTTTTTTATTATTTGTGGTGGGTTTGCTCTTGACTCTAGTCTAGGTCAGAAATGACAGACACAAAGTCTACGATGGAGCGAGCTTACCCAGAAGGAGCCTGTTCACTCTAACTTTGAAGAGATTATGGTTGTAAGCGTTTGGAAACACAGACACAGGCAGAGAGTTCCACTTCTTTGCTGTGCGCGTTATAAAAGTCGTTTGGAAACTCTTAGAATCATGAAAATTCGATCAATGTTTTAGGAGATATTCGCTCTTTTTCACATATTGGTGCCTGTGACTGTACAATGTACATTTACAGTCTCCCTAAACAGGGCTCTCGGGAGTGTTCCTTAAATTTTTAATGATATAACCTGCCAGCAGACCTGTTAACTAGACTTAAGTGGATCATTTATTTAGAGGCTGTTGTAATGCGTGTTAGTTTTGGAAGCTAGTGTTTTGCCAGTTTTTAGTTCGGCGACCTATGTTTTTCAATTGGCTATGCAATGAACGTGTAATCAAAAAAGTGTCTGTGTGCTCTGCCTGCGTCTGTGTTTCCAAACGCTTACAACCCTAATCTCTTCAAAGTTAGAGTGAACAGGCTCCTTCTGGGTAAGCTCGCTCCATCGTAGACTTTGTCTCTGTCATCTCTGACCTAGACTAGAGTCAAGAGCAAACCCATCACAAATAAAAAAATAAAAAAAAGTGTTGTAAGTTTTTATACGAGTACTAGTTGACCTGCGCAAATTCGTTTGCTCAGGACGTTGGACCAGTAGTTCCTGAGATTAGCGCGTTCAAGCAAACAAACAAACAAGCAAACTCTTCAGCTTTATATATACCTTTATACCTTTATTGGTCCTACCTACTGGTCCATATACCTTCATTATAGATAGATGAATCTGGGACCCTAATATTGATTGTCCTTTGCAAGCAGCAAGTACCTAGAAAATGTTAAGATTTAAGGGTGTTTTGTTGAAAACATTATCTTCCATCATATCATAATATATATGTATCACCATTAGTGACGTGTATGTTGTTTACGTGTTTAGTTGCTTTAATTTCTAAATAACATCTATTAGAATCTTATTGCGACTTAGGATATATCATATTCTAATACTTAAATTGAAATACCATTGACATCTTAATGCTTTTTAGGGTTCATCATCATCATCATATCAGCCGAATGACGTCCACTGCTGGACATAGGCCTCCCCCAAGCGTCGCCACAACGACCGGTCCTGTGCGTCTCGCATCCATCGGCTACCCGCGACCTTCACCAGGTCATCGGTCCACCTTGTGGGAGGCCTTCCAACGTTACGTCTTCCGGTACGCGGTCGCCACTCCAGAACTTTTCGGCCCCATCGACCATCTGTTCTGCGAGCAATGTGCCATGTTTTAGGGTTCCGTACCTCAAAAGAAAAAAACGGAACCCTTTTAGGATCATTTTGTTATCCGTCCGTCTGTCTGTCAATACCGTTTATCTCGGGAACGCGTGGAGGTATCGAGTTGAAATTAAAATCATATACTCAAGTCTATGGCCCTTTGTAGCTGTGAAAACTTTTAAGTTAACGTTATAAAAGAAGATACGGTCGTTTATGCCGCAAAAAACGTATATTTCGACACTCTCAAGGGAATCAAAATGTATAGTGTATTTCCCGTCGACTTAGAACTACGATATTTGGCAAGTAGTACTGTCTTATACTACCACTATAGGGAAAAATCTGAAAACTATAAATTTGTCATTAAATCATAACAAATATAGCCTTTGTTTAAAGTAATTTGTAGTTACTACGTACAGAACCCTTAATGGGCGAGTCCAACTCGCATTTGGCTGGTTTTTTTATGGATGGGAATTCAGATCTTGGCGGACTCTTACTGATTAAAACCCATCCGTGTTCCTCCAAATGCCTTTTGCATTCTAGGGCCGCGGTGACTCTTTCGAACAAATTCCGCAATCCTGGTAGAATTCCTCAACCCTGGTAGAAAATCGTTATGCTAGTACATAGCAAAGCTATTTAAATCCTCTTCTTCGTAACGTTATTCTCAGGAAATCTAATCATTCTTACTAAATGCAGCCATGCAGCGCCAGCTATAAAAATTAACGGTTATATCTCTTCTAGAGAAAAATATGAGCACATTGCGCATCCGTAACGACTTTCAAGCCCACGTACTTTTGTCTTGGAAAATTAAAACCTGCATATTTTCCGAAGGAGCCACGTGCAAGTAATTATATTCAGAACCTTCGTTTATTTTTGTACACCCAGCCTCATTAAAAGTCACGTAAGACCGCAATACTACGACGAAAATAATATATGATACGTTAAGGGAACCTACTAAGACCTACAAGCCTAACAGTCCCTACGACCCTAAGCCCTATAAGCTCTACAGCCCTAACCTATCATCTACCTAGTATGTGATAAATCTTGTAATTATATAAAAATCTCGTGTCACGGTGTTTGTAATCGAACCTCTCCGAAACGGCCTGACCGATTTTATTGTTGAAGTTTTTTGTGCATATTTGGTAGGTCTGATAATAAGTCGTAGGCTATTTTTTTTATTTAGATGGCAACACAATGTTTGCCGGATCAGCTAGTAAATATATGAATAAGTTCAAGATGTTTGCACTACATGGAACCTAATGTTACAGACGGATAGTGGGCAGGATTTCCAGGTTTGGGAAGGGTACACTCACTGCCAGTCCCGCAGACTCACGAGACTGATCAGAGATCGTTAAAAGTGTCTTTGCCCAGTGAGAGGTAATGAATGAGACAGGAATATAAAATTGAAATCTGATTTACATAAAATATGTTACAGCTATACTTACTACTTTTTCTTAACACTCACTATTATACGCGCGTGAGGCGGGCCGAGTGCTGAGTCAAAGTTCAAAGGTAACATGCAACAATTTTCGAGAAGACCTTTCTTTACAACATAGTATTCTAGTAGCAAATTTTACCCATCTATCCAAAGAGAAGGGCTATTTATCGAAAGTAAGTATGTGTGTACCTTGCATGTATGTAAGTATGTGGGTTATCAAAAGAAAGATGTCGAGGAGACGATTAACTTGTCAAGGAATCTGATGCAGTTGGCAGCGTTTATTTTAGTTCAATAGAGAGTCGGGTGTTCAGAGTCGGGTTTTTCTTCTTGAATATTCAACAGAAAGCTTTTGAGTATTCTGAACAATTTTAGAGTTTCAAACTCAAATAGAGTTTCAACCCTCAATCTATATTTCCGATTGTATTTGACTTTTATCCCTGGTTCATCAAAATTCATCGTTCATTTGTATTCATTTATCTTGTTCGTAAATCTACTGGCATTAGCCAATAATACTTCCTATTGTTTGGAAAATCTAGTCGTTGAAATTTCCCATCAGCACTTTTTTATTTACTACTAGTGGACGTCACGCGGTTTCACCCGCGTAGTTCCCGTTCCCGTGGGAGTACGGGGATAAAATATAGCCTATGTTACTCCCTGATAATGTAGCTATCCATTGCTGAAAGATTTTTTCAAATCGGTCCAGTAGTTTCGGAGCCTATTCATTTCAAACAAACACAAATTTTTCCTCTTTATAATATTAGTATTTACTATGAGAGGACTACTTGAGGTTCGATAAAGTAAAGGGCTTGAAGGAAGAAAGAGTCAAGCACTTGTTTCACCGCCGGCAAGGAAGCGATAAGCTATCGACAATTTTCTCCCTGAGGAAAGGAACAAAAGATATAGATTTCGTGTTAAAAGAGACACATACATTTAGAGTATAGATAGCTGGCTGTTCACACTGCCGACGAGCCGGCTCTTACCACTAGTTGATCGCAGCGACAAGAGCTATCAAAGATTGTACTCGCTCAGCGACACTCGCTTGGCGATGCTCGCTTGGCGGTCAGAACTCACCAACCCGCGGAAATTTCTACCTATAATGCGGGCCGGAGCGAATATTGCGAGTAATCGCCCGTCACACAAAAGCACTCGCTTAAAGCCGAGCGACAAAACTATCGAAACTTTTCACTTGATACTCGCTGCTCGCCAACTCGTTTCGAGTTTCAAGCTTTACTCGCTACTCGCTGATCGCCGGAGGTGAGACAAGTGCCTGAACCTGTGTTTTTTAAAGTATGGGAAATTATCAAATGATTCCTCCCTGTCTGGGTGGAGTGGAAGGGATTGTCAGACTCTTAGTGACAAGAACCTACCCGTGTTCCTTCTGCGGTTACTCTCGAAATTCCGCAACCCTGGGTTAGAATTCCCTAAGCTTGCCGTAATCAGGTCAGGCGAACTATTTACTTAACTATATTTTGTATTTTTGTTGATTGTAACCTACAGCACTTACAAAAACCATCGTACGCCTTTTAAGATTTAAGTATAAGGATATCCGGATTTCCCGGCCCATTTAATAAAATGGAAAACCCTTTTATACGGGAGGACCAAATACTTTTAGCTAAAGCGGACTTTTTACTGTCCAACATTATTAATCTGCCTTCTTCCAACTATGTTGAGGTCGACTTCCATTTTAACCAGATGGAACTTTAGGATTAAATTATGTTCTTTTTAGTGGGTTCGCTTTTCCGTCAATGTTCTACATCTGACCTTAAACACGAACAATCCGCAAATCATATCTTATGGATGTAATATTTGGCAAACTAAACGCAATATTTTATCTACACTAATATTATAAAGAGGAAAGATTTGTTTGTTTGAATTGAATAGACTCCGAAACTACTGGACCGATTTGAAAAATTCTTTCACCATTAGAATCCTACATTATCCCTGATAAAAATAGGCTGTATAATATTTTAAAAAAAGTTAGGGATCCGTATGAAAACTTCGATAATGTATCCCACGGTGTGTCGGTGTGAAAAAAATATCTAAAATATCTTTATATCGCGTACGCTGCGGAAACTATCGACAATAGTGCAAAGTGTTGTACTACAGTTTTATAGAAGACAGAAATATCTACAAAAAAAATCCGCGAGGGTATGTCTAACTATTATGGTTAAGTTACAATGACCGCTTTTTGTTCAAAATATTCAATCAAAACCCGGGTCAAAAGGAATAGTGGTGATTTTAGTGTCATGATATTAATCCATATCTATTTAAATTGGTTAATAATTAAGGTTGGTTATGTGCATGTAAACTAAACTTTAAATTATTCAAATCGGACCTTTCGTTTAAAAGTTACGATGGTTTAAAATACTCTGTAAGAAAAATGTTGCGAGTGAACCGCTCTACGTTTTAAGAAATCTACACATACCCTTTAAGAGGTTAGATGGGAGATAAAGTTCGTGGAGTACCAACTAAACTTGCGCGGACAAAGTCGCGGGCGAACTGCTAGTAGTATCTATAGTGACAGTGAAAACGACATGACAGCTTTATAGGCTGTCTTTCAAACTCCGTGAGCTTTTTTAATCCTGCGCGACGGATTGCCCAACTAGATAGTGAATGGGAGTTTTAGTCTCTCTGTCCATATGTCAGCTTCCGCATTCACAACCCAAAGAGTGGTCCTGTGGAATCCCTATGGTACTTTTGGTGGCATTTTCGTTTTCCACATAACCTTTGCGCCGGTGGAGATGGGATGATCCGGAAATAAATGTCGTCGATTAATTTGATTTGTTGTGTTAAGCAGGGATTATTTAAGTGGGTGATAGACGTACGAGCAAGTACGCGTAATTATGGATCGACGACTTTTTTCGCTCGTGTGTCACCCTAAGTACGCGTACTTAAAAACAACTGTACAGACACAGTCGTTGAGCCATAAGTACACGTACTTAAAAACAACTGTACAGACATAGTCGCTAAGCCATAAGTACGCGTACGTCTATCACCCACTTTACGTAAGTCTTGGTGACGGAGTAAAAAGAATTAGGGTGCTTTCGAATTGTCAGTTTGTTCAGCGTTCGCGTTAAGGCGGCGTGGCATGGCGTTTACTTTGCGTGGAAAACGTGTAAATCCTCATGAGAATGTAGGACATTCTTGGTGGGGTCTCTGTCATACATTTGCAGAATAAAACCACATGGTGTTCTGTTATCTTTAACCAGGCTGTCTGAGTGCTTGGACAACGTTACGTTTCATAGGGTGTTAATGTTATAAGGGAGTATTTTTACGTGCTACCGGTCAACTGTTGTAACGCCGTCAGACGGCGTTGCGTCATTCCACCGCACATGTGGCGACGCCGCGTAACAGCACCGTCAGTTTTGACGTTATTTTCATATTTTTACTATTTTTATCTTGCTCAAACTTGCACAGAGTCGGGAGACGGCATTTTTTCCCGTGTCTACGGCTAAAGCCCCAGAAACTTTCATTGTCCCTGCCATCAGTTTTGACGTAATTAGTTTTTATTGCTATCTCGTTCTTACTTGCACAGAGTCTAGGAGAGTAAGAGAGAAAGAGATATTTTCACACATTATAGAATTACTAGTTTTTATTAAATCCGTGACAGCCGGCTTTAATGTGTGTGTAGAATAAAAGCTAGAGAGGGGACAAATGCTTGCAAGAGTATAGATAATAATGGTGGGATGATTTTCGTGCTAGATAATGTAATAAGTGATCCTTATTACAAACATAGCAGAGATGAGTACTAGAGACAACTTTAGTTTGGGAATAGTTTGGCGTTAAAAGTTTAAATTGGTTCAGTGATAGGAAGCAGTGGGTGGACCAATCACATTGTGCAAAGTTGTGTTTTATTATCGATCGTTATTAGTTGGAAAGCTTTTAGTGATGCTAAGCCTAACAGGAGCTCGTGGCTAAATAATACCAGCCGCACGGGTCGATCTTCAAGGTAACGCAACGCTTGCCAAGGTTAGTCTGTGGATGGGTGACATTTAGCTAAGTGGCTAAGTTTAAATCTTTTATTTGAAAAGAACAAATATAGTTTCTTGTTCGTTCTTCAATAAGAATCTACCCTTACCCTTACCTAGAGTCTGTGTTTCCAGATAGCTACAACCTGGGAGTCTTTAAGACAAGATTGAATTGGTTACTTTTAGGCAAACGTGCTCCATCTTCGACCGCATCATCGCTTACCATCAGGTGAGATAGGCGCTTTTTGGATTTCTTTTTACCATTGATCGGCATACGTTTTATGCCGATCAATGGGAAAAAAAATAAAAATATAAAAAATCTCGTTCCCTAATACAGACTGACTGGTTCTGACTGTCTGGTGGTAGGAATCTGTTTTTAGGGCAGTTAGTCAGAAAGACGCACACGATCTTCAAGGTTAAGCAACGCTTGCCTAGGTCGGTCTGTGGATGGGTGACCATCTTAACGTACCAAGACCACCCCGTGCCTTGGAAAGCACGTTAAGTCGTTGGTCCCGGCTGTCATTTGTAGATCTTTGGCAGTTGTCACGGATTGTCAGAAGCCAGTCGATCTGACTCCAGTCTTGCCAAGAAATACCGTATTACCCAGTTAATGGGTTGTGCCGGTCTGGTAGCCAGCCGTTTCACGTAAAATATTTATATTTAGCTGAATTCGGTTTGATTGGAAGCCGACCCCAATATAGTTGGGAAAAGGCCAGGCAGATATTTTTTATCGTGGCTATATTACAGGAAGCTCTTAGACATAATTTATTATTGTTTAAAGAATTATCATAATCGGGACACTTTTCCAGAGTTAAACAAACAAGAACAAATATACATAAGAACTATTGAATATCTTTGTTATATTTATTTAAGGGGCCGTCTCCACGAGCGTGAGAATCGCGTGTCCACACGGCGATTCGATGAGTGGAAAAACTGGCCAAGTGCGAGTCGGATTCGCGCATGAAGGGTTCCGTATCATCGTATTTTATTATTTGTTGTTATAGCGGCAATAGAAATACACACACTGTGAAAATTTAAACTGTCACCTGTTACGGTTCATGAGATATAGCCCGCTGACAGACAGACGGATTGACGGACGGACCGATGGACGGACGGAGGAACGGACGGACAGCAGAGGCTTAGTAAAAACGTCAACTCGCTGCGATTCTCTCGCTCGTGGAGACGGTGCCTAAATGTTATGACTTGAGTTAAGATAACGAAGGGAAAGCTAGTTATGAACGAGGTTGTGAAAAAAAAATTGGATACCTATTGCATTTATGATTATCACAGCTGCAAAAAAAAAACCTTTTCAATACACTTATTCACAGAAGAAACAAGATTAATTAATATAACTAGAATAATCAAAAACCCCGACTCCAAAACAGTCAACTTATGAGCAATGCACTTAAAAAGATCGAATCCGGGACACTTTTATGGACGAAAACTGTTTCCTAATTGTATTTAAACATTTGACTTAAACACATCTTTGTAATCTCCATTTAATTTCCTTCATTTTGATACAATACCCTACTCAATAGGGTTGTCCGCCATATTGCTGTTTTATTTTAAAAACCTATCTAACGACACTTGGCTTTTTGAAATGGTCAAAATCCGTGCAGCCGTTTGGAAGGTACGAGGTAATAAAGAAATCTACAAACTACAAACAAACAAACATACATACAAGATACGCGCGAAAATCATAACCGTTCCGTGGCAGTCGGGTAATAAAAAGAAGAAAACATTTCGCAAGGATGCCTCTTGAAACGCAGCCAATTGTTAGAAACACCTAGATATAAACCACAGCATAACCTAACCTTAACACAAAACATTCTTAACAACGGTCTTGTTTGAACAAGCCTGAATCTTCCCCGAACTAAGGAACACACCCGAAAATTACCAAAACATTAACCTAACCTAACCTAACCTTACCTAAAATAATATCCTTACTACGTATTTTGTTAAGTTTGGCGAGTCCATTAATCTCTAAGCCGAGGTTTACCTTGGTTTCTGCCTACCCCCGTTCGTGACGAAGCATACTTAATTAGAAGTTCTCATTTAGATTGTTCTGTAATCGATAAGAGTTGCAGACAAGTTCTGTCACCGGCTTTTGCGTAGATTATTAATGAAGAGTAGTTTAATTAATTGATAGTTAGTTTTTGGAACAGTGAAATTATATTTTCAGCAATTACAGTTGATTTGGAAACCAATACTATTTGAATAATTTACTTTTCATCAACTTATACTACCCTGGGGATCTTTAAGTCCAGAGCGAACAGGTTACTTCTACGTCTCCTTCTTGTTCTTTAGAAGCCTCTTAGTCGGAACCAGTGCGGGACAGCGCTGGCAGGATTCAATATCTGCGTCCAGAAATACCTTCGATGCAGCTCTATGTGTCCCGGCTACATCACACCACGAAGGTTGAGGAGATCGTGGAGTATGTTCGAGCAAAGAGTAGTTGGACCATACGGGTCGAGAAGTTGGAGTCGCGCCACAACACGAATTTAAGGTCGTTCGTGGTGCGAGTACCGACTCGTCATATTGAGACCTTCCTCAAGGAAGTTTTGGCCGAAGGGTGTCGTGTATCGGCAATTTCGCGGAAGGCTACGCGGAACCACGCAGGGCAACACGACGCTGTCACTTCGTGTACCTAAAATTGTGATCTAAGTCCTAAGTGGTCCCTAGGGAACATACTCCCGAGTCCCGGGATAAAAAGTAGCCTATGTCCTTTCTCAGGCTCTAGACTATCTCTGTACCAAATTTCATATAAATTGGTTCAGTAGTTTTGGCGTGAAAGCGCGACATACAGACAGACAAACAAACAGACAGACCGACAGACAGACAGAGTTAGTTACTTTCGCATTTATAATATTAGTAAGGAAGGATGGGTCTTTGTTACCTGAATTAAATGATATATTATTATTATTATGCAAGGGAGCTCCACCGTTGACTTCATCATCGCTATAGATCAATCACTTGATCGTGGCCTTGATTGTAGTCAAACGCGAGCATTAGGAACTTATAAAAAGTTTCAGTCTGAGATGGCTTTTAGAAGTTCATTATTAAGTTGCCAAAGTTGGATTATGGTCGTATTCAGCACTTCTCCCAATTTTTATGCTCACAGCTAAAGTGAACTCTTTGATATGCCATGTTTTGTGTGCCCTGAATATCCAGGGCTCATTCATTCCATCGTAGACCTCATCTATCGCCTACCATCGAGCGAGATCGAGGTAAAATCTAGTTCATGTCGCATGATGCGCACATTTATAAAAGTATGTCCAAAATAGATTTAGGAAAAGAGCGTCAGAATATAATTCAGAAAATGTTTGCAGAACCTCTCTTCCGGTTATTATGTTAACAGACCAAAATTATGTCGCAGCGTAACAAAAGGACAAATCCCGACATAACCACATTTACTTTCTTAGCTCACGATACAGAGTACGGAACCAAAGCACTGGCTGGCTGACATGACCATGGTCAGAACTGTATCTGTCTTCAATAGGGTTCTAAAGGAATCTATTTAGTTCGCCAGTAAGATTACCTAAAAGTTTGGACACGTATTATTGATTTGATTGATTATTTCTATCAAAATTTAATTTATTTTTTAATTTATTATTATTGCTTTTTTTTTTAAATAACTGACATTTTAATTTTTTAATGAATTGAACTTTTAATTAATGAATTTAATTTAATCTTGTATATTTTATCATATTTTTTTTTTATTTTTTATTTGTGAATATGGATCTATGGTCTGCAATAAAGATTTATTATTATTATTATTATTTCACGTCACGCAAACATCAAAGACATTATCCGACGCGCTCTTGTCGCCGTCGGCGACATTATTATGATTATGATTATATTTTCGCCATCCCATCTTCCTAGCTCATCGTGCTGTGCTGGTACTGCCGCTGTGGCTGCTGAGTACTTCAAGCGGCGAAAATATAATAACCTTGTTAGCAATTGTATTTTTGAGCCGTTTGGTGTTGAAACTCTTGGACCGTGGGGTCCGAGTGCTCATGCCTTATTTAAAGATCTTTCTTAACGCTTAGTTGACACTTCACATGACCCAAGGGCTGGCTTTTACCTCGGACAGAGGATAAGCATTGCCATACAACGTGGCAATGCCGCCAGTCTTTTGGGCTTACTTCGAGTGGACAGCGATGCGGACGAATTTTTTGACGCCTTATTTTAGTTAGGATTTTTTATTTTAAGTGTATATATTTTGTTTTAATGTAAAATTATACCTACTAATAAAAGTAATAAATTACATGAATTGACAAGATTTCACGTCACGTTTTTTTAAATAACTGGTATTCAATTGAATCCTGTTTGACTGGAAACCGACCCCAATATTCGAGTAGTTGATAGAAAGCTAGGCAGAAGGTTCCACTTGTTACTCAGAAATAACGTAACAAACCCTCCACTTCTGAAATTTGAAGCGTTTTATCTCTGTTAATTCGTAATCTTGTGGTATTTTAAATAGTACGTGGCCATCCAATATTTCTTGGTAATACAGCTGACGAAATATTTTTTTTCATTCAGGATATGCCTAATAATGTCTTTATTTTTCATGACTGTCACCTCACTAACATGCTTCTTTTCTTTGGAGAGTTTTGACTATGGTCGTCTCTAGCTCGGGCCATTGAAGCATTTCCATGCTCTATAGCTCACAAAATTACGTAATATTTGCTTCACATCTGTCCAAGTTCTACCTCCGCTCGCAGACTGCGCATAATTGTGTTAAATTAACATATTTCTACACTTCTTGCTTGTCCAGTTTTCATAAATTCTGGAGGTGCATCTTTGTAGATTTTCATAATAAAACCCGGTAGAAATTAAATGTCTGGCGCAGTTTGTGTTGAAAAGATTTCTTATAATAATTTATGGCTGGGGATAATATTTTTGTGAACATGCTTGCGGTGTGTCTCTAAAAGTAAATTTTATACCACATCATGAGTTAGCCGAGATCATATGAATTTAAAATTTTGTATCCGATGGTAGAATGGGCTAATTCAATAGGAAAAGGTTATCAAAGCGACCTTGTTACCGTCCGTTCTTTGCAAATCTTTTATAACCGATATTATTTACCAACAGAAATCTAAACAAAGCCACACATCGCTACCACAAACTCCGATTAACACTTAACCTATTAAATCTACAAAACGAATTGGAAAAATAACACCAATGACATTACAAATAAAAGGCTTGCCGTAGACCGGCCGACTCGACCGCCACTCGAGTGGTCCCCCACCACAATTACTGGCCGATGCAATTTATTTAACAATGGCTTTAGAGAAAAAGAACGCGTCGTGCTAAATTCTGTTTGCCATGCAGGTCGAGTAGGCTTGGTACTCACTGAGCGATTTGTAGTGGCGAAATTAATTAAATTGTTTGAGTGTTTAATTTTTTTTGCAACTTATGATTTGCTTTTTCAAAATGCTTTTCATGACATTTCAAGACATCATTCAGCTCATCCGTAAGTGGTTATTTCTGTCTTTGTCTTTGAATTGTTCTCATAACAATTTCATGAAATCCCTGAACTTTAAAACTTGTTTAAAACTTACAAACTTGGGTAGGTCAAAGTCAGACAAACTATTATAAGATTTATAGTGTCTTCTGAGAAAAAGTTGAATAAGAACTTGAGGACTTTACAACTTTGACGTACATTAATCTTTTAAAAAGAACCTTAGCAGGAATGAGAGTGGGTAGGCATCAAATCTTTCTGTTCTAAGTCAGAGTCAAAACATTTATTTCTATTAGACCATTTAAAGACAATTTAGAACGTCCGATCTCTTATCCATTCATGGTTTGATTTTCGTTAGGAATTACTCAGTAGCAGTTCGGAGTTTGAATTTGTAGCTTTGGTGGCAATAAGTTTAAACCTATAGGTACCTATCATCATTATCACCATCATAACAGCCGAAAGACGTCCACTGCTGGACATAGGCCTCCCCCAAAAGGGGGAGTTTGCCATAATCGCCACGCTTGCCAAGCGGGTTGGCGATCGCATGGTGAGCGCGTATGGTGTTGAGTTTTACAGAGAACGCTGCTGCCCATTCTCTGGTGAGTCCATTAGTCGCCTCTTACGACACCCACGGGAAGTGATGGGATGGTATTATTCTTTCACGGCACCATACGGCACCGGTCGACACCATACGCCTATCTCTGCCTTACCCTTCGGGAAATACATGCGCGATTGTGTTGTTGTTGTTGATAAGTTCATCACACACATATCACCTGTTTATACCACAGCAAATATGGCCTCCGTGATTCAACCACAGTCGTATCACCGATGCAATCTTAGCATCGATAGGCTACGGAATTCAATTTCCTGGGTGGCCCCCCACACGTATTGCGCCATGCCATTTTGATTACAGAACTTGGTCATACATCATGTTTATGAGGAGAATTGGCTAAACAAATGGGATTTTGTTTCAATTGGAAATATTAATGTTTGATTGTTAATATTCTTTTATTTTGCTTGATTACAGGTTTATGTTATGTACGTTTGTGTGGGTGGATTGGAATTCTACAGATGTAATTATCGGACTGAATATTTTTTAGATTAAAGTATAATGTTCTAGTTAAAACAGTATATTTCCTGTTGTGGCCCTAATGCAGTGTTTTCGAAGCATATCTAATGTTTTCTGGCTGAAAAAGAATGTGTAGGATTTTCGGTATTATGCTCACCTAAAATTAATTTAGTTCACACGATGTTGCACACTATTCTGTGCGATAGATCCCTGTCTACCACTGGGAGCCGACTAAATTGATAGTTACCGGTCTTTACTATGAATACTTCATCGTCTTCTTCTTGTCGAGTGGGCACTAAGGTCCAACGACCCCACACACCCTAGTGTCAGAGTTTCTAAACCACCTCAAGGGCCTTTGACATGGTTTATTTGACGACTGACATTTGGCGGCCGGGACCACCGGCTTATACGTGTCTTCCGAAGCACGGTATCATCTTTTTATTAGACAATCAGGTGATTTAATCCTGCAATGTCCAAACTGGAAAACAACTTTCGCGAACAGTCTTAGCAGAGTGGAAGCTGACAAGGTGGTTAGGTGTAGTGAATAGAAGTGAGCTATCAATTCATCCAAACAAGGTGAAAGCTTACTCCACCTAAATTTTCAGTGAGAATTTTACTTTTAATCCTGAGCTAAACAACATGGAATCTAACTAACCTGAAAAACATTACATTTAATCATCAATAACTATAAAATTCTTCCGTTACTGACTGATTGAGGGAATGAGTGATTGAGTGACTGAGTAACTTACATTCATAAAATTGTAATTTTGTTTATTTTTATTTATTTAACAATTTATATACACACATTTCTAATAAGAAGATTGTAGCGGCATCAATACCGCCACAAGAAAAACCAACGAAGCAAATCTACATTGGAGCAAAAAGAACCGCGACGCCATCTATCCAACTAGCAGTGAACTAAAAAACCCTGCATCACGCAAGCAGAGTTTACCGTGCGATTTGAACACATACATCAGCCCGAATATTAACTATCGGGCAGTTGCCCGCCAGACACAACAACCGTCTGGTAGGAGGATCCTCCTTTTCGATGGGATTTGCGGGACTTTACTCTCTGTTCCGCATTCCTCTAAAAGATAAGAAGGAAACAAAAAAAATAGGCTTTTCGGTATGCGACATGGTTGGCGCCAATAAACTCTTTTTCTTTCTCATGCTAACTCTACAAGTACCAAAGTTTCCACGGTATGATGTTTATAGGTTTGACCGGGTGTTACACCCCAGAGCACAGTGACTACAAAAGTATTAAGTTTATAGATCTTTAATAGTAGTTTATACAAAGTGTAACAGAACAAACCCAATACCTCTTAAGGGGTCATCATTCAACAACTCATCATTATGAACAACTATCACTACGGGACCAACACTGAAATCGCGAAAAAAATATCGACTCCCCCATACATTTCTGCGCGCATAACTCGACAAAATGTACTGAACAGCTGATTTTATTTTCGCGATTTCGGGATTGGTCCCGTAGTAAAAGTTGTTCATAATGATGAGTTGTTGAATGATGACCCTTTAAGAGGTATTGCGTTTATTCTGTTGTAGTGTCACATATCGCGTTAATAGGAATCGATTGACACAAGCTATTGAATATCAAACAGATTAATAAAACCTGATATGATTGTGTGTAATATCCATGTGCATAAGTAATGTATCGCTAGGAAGTGTTTAGTCGCTGGTCATTATTAATGATATCATTGTCACGCCCAAGTGCCCGTGCAGTATTAATTATTGCATCTACTTATGTATATGCTGTATGTAGACATCAGAAAATTTTATTTACATAGGCAAGTATCTTTAAAACGTTACTTTCTATGTAATCTAGCTAAGATACTACTTGCTATGCATATCTTTTTTTTGTGATGGCGTTGCTCTTGACTCTAGTCTAGGTCAGAGATGACAGAGACAAAGTCTACGATGGAGCGAGTTTACCCAGAAGGAGCCTGTTCACTCTAACTTTGAAGAGATTAGGGTTGTAAGCGTTCGGAAACACAGACGCAGGCAGAGAGTTCCACTCCTTTGAAGTGCGCATTATTAAAGACGTGATCTACTGTGATTAACTTTTTTTTTATCGTTATTTAACTGCTTTTAGCCAAACTAAAGCGGCAGTTGCCAGGGCAAATTGCGCGCAGAACAGATGGTCGATGGGGCCGAAAAGTTCTGGAGTGGCGACCGCGTACCGGAAGACGTAACGTTGCAAGGCCTCCCACAAGGTGGACCGATGACCTGGTGAAGGTCGCGGCAAGCCGATGGATGCGAGACGCGCAGGACCGGTCGTTGTGGCGACGCTTGGGGGAGGCCTATGTCCAGCAGTGGACGTCTTTCGGCTGATATGATGATGATGACTGGTGATGATGGGTGGTAGGTGGTGGTGTGGTTTGTTTGCTTGAACGCGCTAATATCAGGAACTACTGGTCCGATTTGATTTCTTTCAGTGTTAGATAGCCCATTTATAAAGGAAGGCTATAGGTTATATATCATCACGCTAAGACCAATAGGAACGGAGCAGTAATTAAAATTGTGACGCAGACGAAGTTGCGCGGGTCAGCTAGTATCAGATAAATACAATAAAGGTCCCACATTATTATGTATAATTAAAGTGATTTTCTTAATATCAAAAACAAAAATAAAGACATGTAGCTGTCCTGAATCGACTTATACCGTGATCCTTTACGTTATTTAGCAATGAAAAACGGTTCATAATTTATTGTTTGGGTATCTACGAAGGGATATTAGGAAAAGGTCAATGTACATTATTGCAAGTTTATCTGGTGCCTACGTATTGTCTTCCTTTTCTCGTCGATTCTGCTGCTAAGAAGCAATAAAGGTAAAAATAAATTCTTCTTCTTATCGTGTGGACAGTAAGGTCTAACGACCCCACACACCCTAGTGTCAGAGTTTCTAGACCGCCTCAAGGGCCTCTGACATGGTTTGGGACAAAAATAAATTAATCATGAATTAAACAATCTGTAGGTTTCGTTCAAACCTTTCTGTGTTTACCATCCACTTCCAAAACTCAAGACAATCTAAACAATAAACAAAAGTTTTTTGAAGTGAAAACTTCTTTAGCGGCGTTGAGCACTTTTTCTGTAATGGGTATAAAATCTTAAACTCGCGTCAGGACACGTGACCTGATCGAAAAAGCGTAAGACGGACTCGCGTCAGGGTCACGTGATGCTGATCGAAAAAGCGTAAGATCGAGGGGAAGGGAGAGGAACTAGTATCTCCCACTCTTTCTACCGTGCCTGAGTGTGCTGCTCCGCTTAGGCGGCACAGGGCGCTTGCGCGAATGTCCGTCTGTGTTTATGTACAGCGTGCCACGCGTATCCAAGGATACGAAATTACGGAATTACGAAATTATGGATGAAAGTTGATTTTTCTAAGAGATAAAAATTAATGTAATATATAAATAAATAACGATATAATATTATGAATAATAACATGTAAATTGTCATATTTGTGTACGATAGCGCAATAAATAAACATTGTATTCTACCTCATAAATGATAGTATTTTTGTACTTATAATTAAACACAACGTTATTTTTTGTTGTTTTTATGGTTCGTTTTGTTTATGTCAGGAACTGTGTCAAGATTGACATCTGTCACTGACAGTCGCTGTCGCGGCCACACGTCAGTGTCTTTTTGTTTATTTTGTTGTCGGTGGTTTGTCTATGATGTGACCGCGACAGTAAGGACTTTTTTATAATGCCCGTCCCAGACAATAACCATTCCAAAATGTCAAACATGCTCAACGTTAATAATCAAGTTTTCACTTCTGCCGGCACTCCCGGAGTGCTACCGGTGTTTTTTTTTATTTTGTGTCTTATTTGTTTGATCTACCAACAATTTCTTACTCTAAAACCTTACAAGAAAAAACATGTTTTAAGCTATAAAGATTAGTTAATAATAACAAGCACTTAAAAATAAACATCACATGAACAAAAAATAATTACTTTGCTAAATTGTAAGTAAAGTGTATGAGCAAACTTAGTATTTAATATATTATCTATACATATAATAAAATCGTAGACTAACCGTGTTTGTACATTGAATATTTTTGCATGAAAATTACACAGAAAACTCAGGAAAAAGGTACAAAACACAAAAATACAATTTTTGAAATTTTTGTATGTTTGTCTGTTTGTCTGTGCGTTTGTGGGAGCATCACGCATAAACCACAGATTGGATTGCAAATCTAAGTACTTAAAAATATTAAGTGATAACCCGAGTAACATTTAGCGTTTATTTCATCAAAATCGACTCACAAAATCGAAAGATATTGAATTTTAAAATTTGGGAAGAAACTTCCTAATGTATTCTGATGAGTCAGAGCGCCATCTATTGAGAAAAAATAAAATACACGAAAGCATTCAAAATTGTTGAGTTATTTGTGAAACTTTTAATACGTGGCAAAATAAAAGTGATCATTTTTATACCTTTTCGTTATTTATCGTTACAATCGATCCTCAAAATCAAAATATATTGAATTTTTAGTTTAGCAAGAAACTTCCTACTGTATTCTGATCAGTCAGAGCGCCATCTATTGAGGAACCAAAAATGCATGAAAGCATGAATGTTACACAAAAACATATTGATTGAGTCATTTGTGAAACTTTTAATACGTAGACGTAGCAAAATAAAAGTAAACATTTTAATACCTTATCGTTATTTATCGTTACATACGGGCTTCTTATTTAACGTCTTCTGCTGCCAAATATTTTGTCAGTTAACATGGTCGATAGATGGCGTTGCACTGATGACGTGTTTTTCTGAATTGCGGTGTTATGATTTTCCGCTGGAGAATGACCTCACACGATTATAAACACAGTCATGGTTCGTAGGAATTTCGGTTTGATCTCTGGAAGGTCTTAAACGGATAGGGACCAAAATTGCGTAAATCTCTGAGTTGTGCTGGTTTCGTTTAAAGTGTTATTATCGTAGAGTCTAACTGATTTAGTTTTGCGAAGTACTGGACGGTTCGACTTGCGGATCAGGCCTGTAGGGTTCCGTACCAAAGGTGCTGACGGGACCCTACTGCTAAGCCTCCGCGATTGATTCCGTTTAGAACGAAGCAACGAACGGTTCGATTTGCGAAACAAGGCTAATAATAATAACAATATAGCAAAATTCTCAAAGTCGGGTTTGTTCGATCATTTTTCTAACTAACTCGAGAACGGCTCGACCGATTTTCATAGATTTTGTGTTTCATTCCGGACGGAGACTAATTTTTTCGTCCGGAATAGCATAATAAGAATTAAAATACAAAAAAAAATGAGTATGTAGGTAGGGTAGGTAGGCAGGTAGGTAGGTAGGGTAGCTATGGTAGGTAGGTAAGGTAGGTAAATAGGTAGGTAGGTATAGTAGCCAGTTGACGGGAGCGAAGCCGCGCGGGTCAGCTAGTCTATACTAAATATTTAAAGCTGAAGAGTTTGTTTGTTTTTTGTTTACTTGAACGCGCTAATCTCAGGAACTACTGGTCCGATTTGAAGTGTTAGATAGCCCATTTATTGAGGCAGGCTATATATCATCATGCTAATACTAATAGGAGCGGAGCAGACGAAGTTGCGCGGGTCACCAAGTTTTTTAATAAATTAATGCAACATCCTTAAAGCACCTTTGTTTTAAAAAGTTCAAAAACTTTTTCAACAAATCCGTCACAGATGTGATAGAAGTATCGTAAAAACGAACAAGTACGTGTCGGGCCACGAACAGTGTGGGGTTCCATAGTTGCAAGTCTTGTACGTTACTTTTCTACGTTACTAACAACTTATCTAACTAATTTTCATTGGAATTCTATAGGGTCAAGTACATTTCATGGGTTGATCGACTATTACCTACTCGTTAATTTGTTAAGCCTACTTAGTTCTTAGCTGTGATAGTTTTCCTTTTAAATTCGCTATGTATGCTACTACCATGAATCTTTTCAAGTCTCCAAAAACAACCGTTTAGCTGGCAGACACTTGGGGGGGGGGACACTTGACTCTAACAATAATTAGCAGTTTAAAGCTTAATATTTCGCAAAAGGATCCTTGGATGGAGAAATGGTTTTTGCACAACCGCAATATTTTCAAATTACCTATCCAAGGACACCCCATACCATGGGATAGATGATAAAAAAAGCAAACTTTACGTGTGTGGAGGGGGGGTGTACAAGATTTTATTTTACCACTTGGTGGGCGTAATTAATACGTATTCGTAGTGCTAAGCATCTCTGGTTTGGGTGAAACTATAAAGGTTCCTTATTGACTACGGAACCCTAAAAACTAATAATAATAGTGGAGAATAAAGATAATATTCTGACCACAATGTGGCAAGTTAGAATTAATTTTCTGTGGCGAAAGTTTAGTTAAGTCTGCTGTGGACACACGCGTTTGGAATGAATCAAAACTTTCTGTGTTTTTTCCTTTATATTTTCTGTCTGTTGAGTTGCGATGAACTGTGGAGATTAAAAGATCTGAGCTACTTTTTCTGTTACACTGGGAGTTTAAAGTTCATCCGGTTGAATGTTTTCATTTTATAAAGCGACACAAAACTACAAACTGTAAGATTGGAAGCGTTCAAAAACCCTACATTATAAATCCTTACTATCCTTACTAATATTATAAATGCGAAATTAACTCTGTCTGTCTGTCTGTCGCGCTTTCACGAAAACTAATGAATCGATTTAAATGAAATTTGGTACACAGATAGTCTAGAGCCTGAGAAAGGACATAGGGAACTTTTCATCTCCGGAATATATTCCCTGGGGATCACGCGGGCGAAGTCGATGCACGCGGGCAGAAGTTAGTGACAAATATTTTGCTTTCCTGCGACTTTCCAGTGGTATTGTTAGGTGTGGGATGCCACTAAAAAGTGAAAACGGAAACACTTTTTACAAAAAAAATACAACCGACTTCCAATTAAAAAAAAACACTACAAAGTATAAAATAGCTTTAATTTCGGAAGCCAGTGGAAAAATACGAAGAAACAACCTTTTTTTCATAAAATTTAAACTCACGCGAGCGATGCCGCGTGTAAAATCTAATTAATGCAGTTCCTTTGTACTCATATTTATAATGTTAATTTTTACTGTTTTTCTGTGTGTGTACATAAATAATAAAATAAATAATAATATTTCAAGAACTTGGTCGAATTTAGGCAAAAAGTGTTTTAATTTTTTTATCTCAAACATTCCGAAGACTATAAGCACTAAGTCACCTGCAATAACTTCTACCAAAAATATTAAACTGTTCTCTCTTTCCTTCTTCAGATGGTGCACACAATGATGCCGATAGCCCGACCTATAGCCCTGGCCATGTCTGCCGTCCTGACGCTGGCATACGTCGGTCTGGCTTTGGGCATCGGCTCTGGAGGTAACGAGTCGCAGTTCCATCAACAGGTTTGTAGATGCGCGGTTGTATCTTATTCTATAAGGTCTATTTTGTCCCACTGGTGGGTAAAGGTCTCCTTCCTTCTTCCTTTTCCATACCATTCTGCCCTTTGCTAGTTCGGCTAGCTAGTAATTAGTTAAGATTAGAATAATAAACAGTGAGTTGCTTACCTGTTAAATGTAGAAGCCATTCAAAGTCTGCAGGACTTTTTGAACTTATTTACAAACAAAAGACATGTCTACCAAAAAGTCCGCTAGTCATTTATGTACGTAAGTCGATTCCCATGTAAGGTTCTATTATAATTTATGCTGAACTGCAGAATTACATTGTAAGATATTTTATGAGAAAATCCAGCGTCGAAATGAGTGATTTAATAAAGGCCATAAGTAGCATAAGGGAAGATGAGATTTGAACTCACCAAATCTTAGGCACTTGTCTCACCGCCGGCGATCAGCGAGTAGCGATTAAAGCTTGAAACAAGTTGGAAAGCAGTAAATAGCGAGTGAAAAGTTTTGACGCTCGGCTTTAAGCGAGTACTAAAGTACGGCGGGCGATAACTCGCAATACTATCCGGCCCGCACTGTAGGTAGAATTTACCGCTGGTTGGTGAGTTCGGACGAAGCGGCCACTTCCTTCTGCGAAGCAGTAATTCTAGCGAAGGAGGAAACCTAACGCGTGAGAGAGAGGGAAACCTCACGCTCCAGCCGCCGCAACAGAAGAAGACGCCCCGGGCATCGGGAGTCGCAGGGCGATTCTCGGCCACCGTAGGCGTGGGCCTGCGGACGGCGAGCATTGGGTGGCTCGCCGTCTGATCAGAACCAGGCTCGGGTCGACGGCGCGCTGTGTTCCACGCACGCCTCAAAGAGCTGTCAGCATTAAAGACGGGGCCCGCTAGGGCCAATGCCTGCCGGGGTTGCGGGATTTGTTCGAAGGAGTCACCGCGGCCCTGGAAAGCAATGGGCATTAGGAGGAACACGGATGGGTTTTAGTCAGTAAGAGTCTGACACTCCCTTCTGCTTCACCCGGAGCGGGAGGAGTCATTTGATGATTTCCCACCCTTAAAAAAAAATGGTAGGTTCGGACCGCCAAGCGAGCTTCGCCGAGTGAGTATCGCTGAGCGAGTACAATCTTTGATAGCTCTTGTCGTTGCGATCAACTAGTGGTAAGAGCCGCTCGCCACGCGCCGGTCGCTTTTATTCACACGAGATCTATATCTTTTGTCCCTTTCCTCATCGAGCAAATAGTCAAATCGTAATACGCTAATCGGTTCCTCACCGGCGGTGAGACAAGTGCCTTAATAATTTGATGCAACCTCATCATCAAGTCAGTCGAGAAACGTATTCAGCTTGGACATAGGTCTCCCTAGTGTTGCTACATCGGCCGGTACAGTGCGTCTCGTATATCGGCCTTCACCAATCGTCTGTCCACCTTGTGGAAGCCTTCTAACGCTGCGTCTTTTATTGCAACTTCGCCGCTCCAAAACCTCTCGACGACCCATACATACTTCTAAACGGCACCTGCGGGAGTCTGTGTTTCTTGATAGCTACAAGTTGGGAGTCTTTCAGTCAAGGTTGCTCCATTTTCGACCACATCATTGCTTACCATCAGGTAGTGGTCAAACGCGTGCCTATCAATAGTAGAAAAAAACAAAATTAAATCAAAATTTTAAACAGGTACTCACTCATATTACACCTTAACAACCTCTGACAACAATATTTGATCAATCCACAACCTGATACAATAACTGACGTCAGAAATCCGACCCTGTAGGCACGTGAGGCATATTGTAATTATGTCAAGTTCACTTAGGTACATATAATACTATAATATGACATAAGATGGGAGACACGTATGTCATCTCACCAGGTTAAAGCTCCTCACAAAATTGGAGAGGAAACGAAATTAATAGGATTAAGTGGGTGATGTTTACCTTCGTGAAACTGATGTATTTTGTAAAGGAGGTCTAAGGTTGTACTGAAAATTTTAAGATTATTAATTTTATTAAAAAGAGTGACATCATAATTATTATAATTTCAGTATCGTTTCCGACTTGATCTGCGTGAAAGTCAATTATGCGATAAAATATAAATGTTTGTAAACAGTTTACCGTTTAAGTAGTTTACAAATTAGCCTTTAACCGACGCGCGACGCCAGGGTCTTATCTATGTATGCACCAAAATTCACCGAAGTCGGTACAGTCATTTAGGCGTGAAAGTGTAACAAACAAACGATACGGGACACACGGATGGCTTTGGAACTAGATGCATTCTTAAACTAAGCAAGAAACAACAACAAGCAATTAGGCAAGTAGATAAGAAATTCGTCTTACAGCCAATCTTCATTGTTTGTGTGACGCCTCTCAGTAGTCCACGGCCCACCTTTCGTATTGCCGCATATTCTGACACCAGTACATGTGAGGACCTTATAGTTGCGCCAGTCAATGGTGTTACCATTGCTGAGTACTCTGCCAAACATAAAATTTAATAACTCTATTTACCATCGACTTGCTAAAAAGAAGAAGCAAATAGCTGTCACTATGTAAAAAATATTTCCCAAAATTAGCCAACCCTAACATGTAGCCCTAGATTCACGCCGACTCAGCCTGTTGGTAAATCCACCACTGATTCTCTATTTGACCGTCGATATTTATCTACAAAGATGACACATCTCACGCTCGGTATCATAGTTACCAACTAACTTATTACGAGTAACCTACTATGAAACTAGTTCATTACCAACACAAACAAAGTTGCGTAACAAGTTGTATCGGTACCAGACTGAATAAGCGAGTAACTTTCAGTACAATCTGATTATCACCTAATCCAGGCCTCCGTTTCACTAACGTTATTGTTCTTGAAGAGAATGTTGAATTAACAAGTGTCTGTAAAGTCTAAATAAAACTGAATTGTTTTACTTTAATTTTGTTAGTTTCTTTAAAGGTCACATTCACTTGCCCTTATGAAAATTCGTTTGTGCACAACTTGCCTTCTTCCAACTTCTTTCGCTACTGATATTCTTCATAGCGTCGAAATTCGAAATTCGAAGTTGAATTGCAGAAAAAAAAAATAGGAAAAGCTATTGCTTATAAATTATCTTTAACGTTGTTAGTTATAACCTCGTTGTTCTTTTGTTGCATTCTCTCACACAGTGTAATCAAATCTTGTACCTAAACAGAAATTAAATTTGGAGGTAGTTGTCTACTTGTATCTGTAAGGAAATTAGACCTAAACAAGGCTAAAACGTAATTGCGAAACTCATTTACATTTCAGACTTATTTTGGTCGGTATAGTTAAACCCTTTTTAATGGGATATCTTCAAATGACTTTTCCCGCTCTGGGCGGAGCAGGAAGGTTTGTTCTAACACACCCTCCTGCACTCTTACTTACTAAAACACACCTGTTTTCCTTGAAATGCACTTGGCGTTCCAGCGCCGTGGCAACTTATTTGAACGATTCCACAACTGGTATAATAAATCTACAATTATCTTCCGCGACCGGTATAAATAAATCTAGAGGTAGGTAAGTAAGTAGCTATTTAGATCCACAAACCAAACATAGAACTTAAAAACAACTGCAAAAGACAATTGTTACAACTTCTTTTGTTTCATTCCCCTATTCATTCCATTGAAGCGTGCTTCAAGGCAAAATGTTCTTTTTACATAGTCGAGAGCGAAAGCGCCTGACAGTTTGTGATAAGCAATAACTCTGTTTGCTAATTGTGTGCGTTGCTAGCAATGTTATTGCAGGCGTTTGTTGCCAATGGATTTTCATTTTATTTTTTAATTTAAATAGTGTTCATATTAATTTAATCATTTGGCCACCGTTTCACGCGTTGTTATTTCAAGCTCTTTATTTCCAACTCACTGTGTTTATTTTCAACCTTAATTAAATGTTTTATTAATAAAATATGACGTATTAGAGCAGTATATTTAAACTTAAAGCGCTGAGTATTTAAATAAGTAAGTAAATAAAGTGCTTAAAATTTTCATACTCTGGAGTTCCTGAGGCAAAGTTTATCGATTTTGGAAATTCTCTTGAAAGCTGCTTTCTCTCTTGCAAGTTTATATGAAAACTTGGCACATTTTGTACGTGAGGTGTTATTAAAATTGAACTAGTGAAGATACCCGTGAATTAGGTAAAGAATTTTCGATTGTGAATTTGAGATTCATATCATGGTTCTTTGACCTTCCAAAAATACTTTAAATAGTATCTAGTAACTAATGCAATTCAGGACGATAAAGATGTAATATATATTAAAGTATTTTTTTAATCAAAGCGCGACCATAATTTAGGTATGCTTCCTAATTTAATTTCCTCAATTAACACGACAGTGATTATAATTTACTACAACATTAATTCAATGACTGTAACTAACAAGAATCCCTCATAAATAATCGCGAAATGCCAATAATTTACCGAAAAAAAAGAACAAAACCAAATAAAAAGTCCCCTAAATATTTTCACTAGAACAAATGGTTGCCCTCAACAAAAAGACATCGCATTCCGTGTCTCTGGTCAATAAACGTTTATTATTTGTTTTCATGAACTTGGCAACCTTGACACCCGGCGATGTCTAATAAACTGGCTTTTTGGCCTTGACATTATGTCTGAAGTAGGGTTGTGATGGACTTCGCCTCCGCTTTTGCAAGTCCGGAACTTCTGCAAGAAATTATATCTCCGCATTCGTATCAAGTTTTAAGCAGAGTTTTGACGGCAGTCGGGTTTAATATGAAGGACAGATTAAAGTCTTCGCTTAGTAGTTTGAAGTTGGTTTCCCGTGCTGCCGCCTTCTTCAGTAGGTGCGAAGAAAATTTATTTTATAAGCCACTAAGAAATCGCAATTAAGATGACAAAACGCAAAATAGAGCTTGCCCGTTCACAAAAGTATTTTATAGATTACCATCCGTTCGATTTTTGCTTTGATAAATCTGATAGTCATCTTTTTCAGGGTTGCGTTCCCAAAGGGTAACCAATGGAAACCTATTACTAAGCCTCCGCTGTCCGTCCGTTCGTCCGTCCATCTGTCAGCGTGCTGTGTCTCAAGAACCGTAATAGGTAGACAGTTAAAATTTTCACAAATTATGTATTTCTATTGCCGCTATGAAAAATAAATAATAAAAAATAAGGTTTATGGTACGGAACTCTTCGTGTGCGAGTCTGACTAGCACTTGGCCAGTTTTTTTTTCAGCTTCGTTCACCTGTGCCTCCGTCAAATGGCCTCAGTTACATCCCTAGTCTGAAGTGTCACCCCGGGTGAATAAATATCGAGGGCTTACTAAATGGGATCGTCTGTCTGTACTGTCTGGACGGGTATGACCAATATTGTTTAGAGGGACGGCTGATACGTAAAGTCTTTTCCACACGTGATGTTGTGACATATTGTTTTATCGTAAATAACGTTTCGATTTCCTTCCTTGAAAGTTGTCAGTACTGCGAAGATTTATTTATGCAGGAATTTTAGCATTTGTAAAATAAATATGTGGGATAATGACTAACAATTAGAAGTCCGAGCTCAAGGTTTACCGAAGGGCGATGCAGCGAATACTTTAATGTTTATCTGAATGACCGTAAGAGATACCACGTTGCGCTTCTGAACGCAAATTTCCGATATAGCTCGAAAAACTGCAGGACCGAAGATAGTTCCACCTATACAGTACCACTTCGGTCATATAATGTGTCTACCGGATGCCGTCAGAGCTGTGCGCTCATATCCCTGACACTGCTACATGTAGACAGAGTCGTGGCAGACTGAGGTAAAGATGTCGGGACACCTTGAATGGGGACCATTGAATTTGCGTAAAGAAGCACAACAATGAGAGAAATGAAAGGAATGGGATCTAAATAAAATTAATATAATCGTTAGGCAGCCGGATCAAGGGCTTGATTCAGAAAGCGGTACTTCTGAACACGGCTCCCGATACCGGTGGGATACTACTTTTTATATTTTTAAATGTTTTTTTACATTTTTTTATTAAAATATTTAAAAATGTAATTTATTGGAATACTAGCTTCTGCCAGCGGCTTCGCCCGCGTGGTCCCTAGGGAACATACTCCCGGGATAAAAGTAACCTATGTCCATTCTCAGGCTCTAGACTATCTGTGTACCAATTTTAATTTAAATCGGTTCAGTAGTTTTGGCGTGAAAGCGCGACAGACAGACAGACAGAGTTACTTTCGCTTTTATAATATAATATTCGTATGGATTAAGTGAATAAAGGAATAAGGGAAAATAAATTATACTCAATAGGATCCCCTTAACCACTAACTTCCTACACTACTGTCTAAGCCCGAAGTCCGTAGTTTCGGGCTTACTTGCGGGCGTCTACTCCGTATCACCTAACCACTAAGAATGAAAGACAACACGATTTGACAGTTAATTTGAAATCGTCTTGTCATTCATTCTTAGTTCGGGTTCGGGACTAATCGTAAGTCATATGGAGTAGAAAACGCCCGCAACTAAGGTCGAAACTACGGACTTCGGGCTTATACATAGAGTAGCCCCCCTGGCCCAGATTTAACAAAATCCACGACTCTGAGTCTAAGAAAATTAAAATAAAGTATTTTCCTTATGTGAAGTCATAAGGAAAAGATTATTTCAATAAATGTTACACTAGAGACCTTTTATTAACATTATTATTAAAACGTTACCTTTTTTGTACCCTGTAAGAGATGCTAATATGGACCTGCAATTTATTTTTTTATTAAGTAAGTAAACTAAAATATACCATAACGCATAAAAACTTTTTGGTCTCTTTTATTTTTCTAACAGTTATTGAAATTCCATATGAAACCTGAAAGACCGGTTTCAGTACGATTATTTATAACCCCTTATAAGTAATCACGATTTTATTTACGGTGTAACCTCGTGTGACTAAAAGCCATTGCAGTTACTAAGTAACAAGAAAGCGTGTAGTTTTTCTGACTTCATTAGTTTTCTTTGTTCGTGTTTAGGGTTCCGTAACCGTAGGGATAGGCTCCGCTGTCCATCCATCTGCTATATCTTTGGAATTGTTGTTGGTAGTTTGATACACATTAGCGTATTTAAGGCTGCTCTCTCGAGGAATGCTTAAAAACAGCGTACAGATGAAGAAACTTTTCGTCGGCATTTACTGAGAAATTACATCTGAAAAGTATGTAGTAATCTACATGAAATGATACGTAATTTGGTTTAGCCAGAATTTATGTATCGATATCACATAATAAGACAAAAAATCACCAAATCACCTCCAAATCGTTGAGATGAAACCATTTTACTCCTTCGTTTTTTACAAAAGTCTTGAAAAAATATCTACTGCATTGCAATACAAACGAAAATAATTGGGTTTTGTTACTTTTTTGAAATATGTGTTATTTTTTTATTATTAATTAAAAATGCGGGCAGCGGAGTGGCGCGTAGAGGAGTAGTTAGCTCCGTTTATATGTACAAGTTCATTGGCATGTATACAAGCCTTAATGGCACTATTTATCATGGCTTTATAACGTCCTAGCAGAACCTAGGCAGAAAAGACAAACTTCACCCAAATGTATTAAAATGTAGGTACTGTTTTCATGTATTTTGAATAATATATATATATATATATAAATGTGACCAAAATATCAATACAACAACAAACAAGAGAACATCTACGATTTTTAACGGAACCCTCGGTACACGAGTCCGACTCGGATTTGGTAGGGTTTTATTTGGTTTTTACTTTCACGCTGATTTGTATCGGCATGCTTGTTAGGCAGTATGGTTATAATAATATACCTTTGTAGGTAAGTGGTTTCATTTCCTGTTTTCAACTATAATTTCCTTTACAATATTTTCTCTACAATTCTTCAAAATTTTCACACTTCTATGGAAAAATATATCAGCTCGCAATATGATTGATCGTTTGTATACGACACTGAATATTTCATGACTTGAAACAAAGGATAGTAGCTGTCGGTACTTGCACAAGTACAGAAACGTAAATGAAGAACTGAAGCGTCGTTTTATTCTTAGAAACATCATTTACAACTACGGTTTCACAGGACTTAGGCGCTTGTCTCACCGCCGACGAGGAAGCGATTAGCTATCGACTATTTTCTCGCTGAGGAAAGGGACAAAAGATGTAGATCTCGTGTGAGTAAAAGAGACACATACATTTATAGTCGATAGCTGGTTCACACTGCCGGCGAGCCGGCTTTTTCCACTAATTGGTCGCAGCGACAAGAGCTATCAAAGATAATACTCGCTCGGCGATGCTCGCTTGGCGGTCAGAACTCACCAACCAGCGGTAATTTCTACCCGGCGCCGCGCGCCGTGCCGGAGCGAGTGGTGCGAGTAATCGCCCGTTGCACGAAAGCACTCGCTTAAAGCCGAGCAAAACTATCGAAACTACTCACTGCTCTCCAAATTGTTTCGAGTTTCAAGCTTTACTCGCTTCTCGCTGATCGCCGGCGGTGAGACAAGTGCCGCAGTGCGAAATTTAACGTACTCTATCGCGTTGATGTAAACGTTCCTCACGTCAAATTGAATGAAGAAAACAATGTCCGTTATTATCACATATTCAGCTTCGATATAAATTGACGTTTACGGTAAAGCAAATTAGAACGCTAAACAACTGGGACTAAGGCTACAGAGTGTGTTTGCATGACACCAATGGATGTCATACAAAAATGCATACAAGTAACTGAATGAGATACAAAGTCATTCCGGACGTGCCAAAGGCGTAGTATACAGACAGGCAGCAGACGGTTTTAGTTCCAGCTACGCACCCTTTTGTATATCCTTTGTTTTTTTTTTTTGGATGGGAAATCATCAAAAGACTCCTCCTGCTCTGGAGGGAGCAGAAAAGAGTATCAGGCTCTTACTGACTAAAACCCATCCGTGTTCATCCTAATGTCCTTTGCGTTCCAGGGCCGCGGTGACTCTTTCGAACGAATTCCACAACATCCCAGTTCTACTTGAATATATTAAGAGCAAAAGCACATATTTTGGAACAATAATAAAGCAAAACGTCAGCGAAAAGTTAAAAATACCTGTTGTTATTACTCTAATTCCCATGATCGAAATTAGAAACGCCTTACATTTCTACTGCGAAAAAAGATTGTATTGGTATTAAGTGCGTGAGTCCAATCGGCTGCTGAGCGTGGACCTCTGGGTTCCATTCCCAAGTTGGGCCAAGTGTTTATTTGGTTTATCCATAAGGAATATCTCAGCAACAGTCCGGAGTCTAAAAGGTGGTTTTATGACACCTCCTTTACTTGCAAAGCTCGTCGACTGATCTCTCCCCGATCGTGTTGGATTGCCGATTCATCGGGCTATAGAGTGGGTGATAAACGTACGAGCAAGTACGCGTACTTACGGTTCGACGACCTTTTTTGCTCGTGTGTCACCCTAAGTACGCGTACTTAAAAACAAGACGCATAGAGAAAAAGGTCGTCGAGCCATAAGTACGCGTACTTGCTCGTTATTCTATCACCCACTTAAAAGTAAACAGAGAGTGCACTATGTTTGAGCGTAAACTTATATGCACTTATATGTATAGAAGTGCATAAGTTTGCCTCTGCGAACTTGGTTTCGGCCTTCTGATTTTGATTCTCCCTCCCTACTAATATTTATAAATGCGAATGTAACTCTGTCTGTCTTTTACACTTTCACGTCAAAACCACTTTACCGATTTCGATGAAATTTTCTACAGAGTTAGATTAAATCATTGAGAAGGGTTCCGTACCTCAAAAGGAAAAAACGGAACCCTTATACGATCACTTTGTTGTTCGTCCGTCCGTCCGTCCATCTGTCTGTCAAGAGCCTTTATCTCAGGAATGCGTGGAGGTATCGAGTTGAAATTTAAACCATGTACTCATATCTACAGTTCCTTGAAGCTGTGAAAATATCAAACTTTAAAGTTAACGTAAAAAAAGATACAGCCGTTTATGCCGCAAAAAACGTATATTTCGACACTCTTGAGAGTGTCGAAATATACGTTTTTTTGTCAAAATTTATAGGGTATTTCCGTTGACCTAGAACTATGAAATTTGGCAAGTAATATCGTCTTATACTACAAGTATAGGTAAAAGTCTGAAAACTATACATTTGTAATTACATCATAAAAAATATAGTCTTTATTTAAACTAATATGTATCTACAGATTTGCACGGAACCTCGGTGGGAGAGTCCGACTAGGACTTGACCGTTTTTTTTATTTTAGAATTTCAAAGTTTTACCTTTCACGCGGACGGAGCCTCTTGCAGAGCTAGATTTTTACCATAGATAGGCATACGTTTGACCAGTTTTGATTATTATGTATACTATTTCTTTATTAGATCTTGAAAACGTAAAACTGCAAAGTCTACTAATCTACTTTTATCTTCTACAGCTAATCTGCGAATTATCCCTCCTCATCTCCGCCAGTGGCATCGGGCTGTACTACCGAGCCCTCACAGAGAGGGCGCATAGGAACACCTTCGCGGGCACCAGGACCTGCCTCGAACAGAGAGTGAAGCTGGAGTGTGAGAGAGAGCAACAAGAGAGGTTGCTCCTCTCTGTCATTCCTGCGTATATTGCTGCTGAGGTAAGTGACTTTGTGACTTATTCCTATGTTTATAGATATGAGAGTCCTTTATACCGTAGAAATAAAAGAAGGAGCTATGCGTGTTTATGGCGGAAGGAGTCTGCGGGTCTAAAATAGCCACTATAGTAGAATCATAATATTAACCTCACAACAATCTGTCATATTTAATTTTAACCGATTTTCAAAAAAGGAGGAGGTTCTCAATTCGGTGGGTATTTTTTTATGTATGTACACCGATTTCTCCAAGGTTTCTGATCCGATTTTCGTGATTCTTTTTTAGTTCGATGGGGTATGTTTTCCATTTGGTCCCATAAAATTTTGATATAGTTTGGTTCAGTAGCTTTTATTTTATTAGAGCTTTTTTGCTTATTTCAATTTCTGCGCAGACGAAGACGTTGTCCATATATCACCACTTAAAAGTGAACAATAAAAAAAATACAAAAAAATGTAACCGATTTCCAACCAAAACACTACAAACTATAAAATAACCTTAATTTCGGAAGTCGGTGTTAACAAACAAAGAAACAAAACCAAAAACACTGACTTCCGAAATTAAGGTTATTTTATACTTTGTAGTGTTTTGTTTGGAAGTCGGTTACATTTTTTTGTAAAAGTTTTTTTCATTTTTATCGCTGACGTAATAGGTTCAAGGTCGAGTGGGAAAATTTGACAGTGACGGGTAGCGTGATGTGCTTTCTGATTCTGCTAAAGGGGTCTATTTAGACACGCTGATGTCACCTTTTTTTTTCTTAATGTTGGACGTCATTAGGAAAACGGGTCTAAGAATGGAAATGGGTCATCTTGTTATAATGAAAAACTCTATTTCTTATTTTAGTACTTTTTAAAAATCAAAATGTATTTCAATGGTGGCATTTTAGGAAAAAAAGACATGAAAAGAAATCCCTAATTCTTTCAAAGGCTTCAAAAATGTTTCAGTTCATCAATAAAACCTTCGAAAACCTCATTACAACTTTAAAAGACTTACCTTGGTGTCGGTCAGGTACAATCTGATGGAAGCCGAACTTCATTGATGCTCAATTGTGTGGAAAAGCAAATCTATCGATTATCGATAGTGTGAGGCCAACGTTATAAAGGAGTGTCTACATTGACGCGGCAAAGACCGGAGTTGCGACTTCTTATTCTTCATTAGACAAAAATATTTATATTCTTCGTTAGACTAAAAGCATAAGAATGTTCACACAGCATCTATTTATACCAAAAAAAAAAAAAATTAAGTCTGTTTGTTTCGTTTAATCTCTAAAATGGCTTGTTTTAAATCATCAAATGCTACAGCTCCAACGGGACAGCCTGGGGTATCACAGTTGACATGCGATGAGCTTGAAGCAGTAAAGTATTTCAAACGAATTAGTTACTGAAATTATCCAACAACATTTTTTATACATAACGAACAAATTATGCCGTACGGTGTCGACCGGTGCCGTATGGTGCCATAATAGAATAATACCATCCCATCACTTGTGGGTATCGTAAGAGGTGACTAAGGGACTCACCAGAGAATGGGCAGCAGCGTTCTCTGTAAAACGCAACACCATACACTGCGATCGCCAACCCGCCTGCCAAGCGTGGCGATTATGGCAAAACCCCCCTCGTGGGGAGGCCTTTGTCCAACAGTGGACATCTTTTGGCTGTCATGATGATGACAGTGACTACGTTATTTTTTCATTAAAGTGTTCCTACATTGAAAAAAACATAGTGTGTACTATCTGTCGGCAAAAACAAACATTTCAGTTTCTCAATAGTTTACAGACGTCTGTTTTTGCAAGATCATGGAATGATAGTAACGTAAAATAATGACATTGCAGCAGACAGAACAGAAGAAGAATATTTTAACTTAATTTTAAAGCTTAATTTTAAGGTTTTAATTGGCAGAATGAAGACCTTATTTAGCTTTATCAATTATGTGCTCCATGTCTACCTACCGATCCAATTAATTTGCTTATTAAATACTAGCTGTGCCCGCGACTTCGTTCGCGTGGATGTCGAAAAATATGTATATATACCTTGCGTATCCTGATCTCAAAATTAAGAAAATAGGAAGAGGGTACCTAATGCAGGGCACTCTATCATCTCTTCCGGTTGAAATGCCGTTTAGCCCGGATAATCTCAGGAGATTACCCGGGTACATGCCTACCTCGAGGTAGCTATGTACCAAGGTACATACCTACCTCGAGGTAGGTATCAAAACAGATTACAGAACACCGATTAATTTTACATTTTATGTTAAACAGTTCTACCGGGTTTATAGAATCGATTTACTGTGTAAGAATAATCGATTTTTTTTAATCGATATGTAGTAGGTACTGATAGAGGAGACTTATAAAAAGAGGAGCTCGTAGCTAAATAATAACAGTCGCACGGGTCGATCTTCATGGCTTACCAACTCTTGCTTAGATGGCTCTGTGAATAGGTGACCATATTATTTAACATACTGCGACTTCGCCGTGTTGATCGGAAGCTGATCCGAATATAGTTGGGAAAAGGTTAAGCATATATTAAAAAATACAGACAATACCTTTTGGCCCCAATTGGGGCTGACGGTCCTTGAGAGAGTAATTCTGACGTTTTATTGTCCGTTTTATTGAATGGCGGTTAATCAGCGGCCTAAATGATCCCAAATGCGCAAATGTGTCAAAGTGGCGAATGGGTCAGTCATGTGACAATATTTAATGAACAGGCTGGCAGATGCTTAGGCCGTCTATGAATAGGGTAGGTAAATGTGTGACGAAAATATAATTATGAATTTATTTATTTTTTGGGAATCTAAAATTCTATTAAATTCATATCACTTAGACCGTCTCCCTAGTGGATAAAGGAAATTGAAACAAAATTACCTTTGTAATCTGTGCCCAGTTTTGCCAACTGTAGACTATGTATTTTTCGCAAATCATTTCAATTTTTTACCATGAAGCATCATCTGCCTAGCCTTTTCCCAGCTATATTGGAGTCAGCTTCCAGTCAAACGGGATTGGGGCGGCTGCCTACCAGACCTCTACAACCCTACAATACTGGGTAACACGATACTTCTTGGCAAGACTGTAGGTGTCAGATTTGTCGGCTTCTGACAATCCGTAAAAACTGCCTGAGATCTCTTCTCGGTAGGTATGTTAAACTGGTCACCCATCCACAGACTGACCTCGGCAAGCGTTGCTTAACCTTGAAGATCGACCCGGGCGGCTATTATATTCCGTGGTACGTAGAAATCTCGGTATGTTACAATGGTCACCCATCCACAGACTGACCTTGGCATGCGTTGCTTAACCTTTAAGATCGACCCGGGCGGCTATGATATTCCGTGGTACGTAGGAATCTCGGTATGTTAAAATGGTCACCCATCCACAGACTGACCTTGGCAAGCGTTGCTTAACCTTGAAGATCGACCCGGGCAGCTATTATATTTCGAGGTACGTAGGAATCTCGGTATGTTAAAATGGTCACCCATCCACGGACTGACCTTGGCAAGCGTTGCTTAACCTTGAAGATCGACCCGGGTGTCTATTATATTCCGTGGTACGTAGGAATCTCGGTATGTTAAAATGGTCACCCATCCACAGACTGACCTTGGCATGCGTTGCTTAACCTTGAAGATCGACCCGGGCGGCTATGATATTCCGTGGTACGTAGGAATCTCGGTATGTTAAAATGGTCACCCATCCACAGATAGACCTTGGAAAGCATTGCTTAACCTTGAAAATCGACCCGGGCGGCTATTATATTTCGAGGTACGTAGGAATCTCGGTATGTTAAAATGGTCACCCATCCACGGACTGACCTTGGCAAGCGTTGCTTAACCTTGAAGATCGACCCGGGTGTCTATTATATTCCGTGGTACGTAGGAATCTCGGTATGTTAAAATGGTCACCCATCCACAGACCGATCTCGGAAAGCGTAGCTTAATCTTGAAGATGGACTCGTGCAACTCATCATCTGCCTAACCTTTTCCCAACTATATTGGGGTCGGCTTCCAGTCAAACCGGATTTAGCTGAATACCAGTATTTTACGTGAAGCGGCTGCCTACCAGACCTCCACAACCCATTAATTGGGTAACACGGTAGTTCTTGGCAAGACTGGAGCCAGATTTACTGGCTTCTGACAATCCGTAACGACTGCCAAAGATCTTCAAATGACAGCCGGGACCAACGGCTTAACGTGCTTTCCGAGGCACGGAGGAAACTCGGTATGAAATGACTTATGATGGTCTCCCATCTACATACCAACCTTGGCAAGCGTTGCTTAACCCTGAAGATTGACCCGTGCGGCTGATATAGATTAATTATGTCGATTCGAATCACAATAAAATTCATGAATCCTTACTCTTCTCTTTTTTCTTTTTCGGTCAAACATGTCGTTATCACCTTCTTATTAGCTACATAGCATAGGTATCCAAACTTTATTTGTCAGACATGGACCAATCTGCTGATAACACCGCAATTACACACAGTACATCGCCATCAAGCGACAATGTAGTTGAACTGTCAAAATATAAGTTCAAACTTAGAAGCTCAGATGTTACGATAAATGAAACGATATGACTAAATGTTATTAACTCTCTTAATGAATTAAGAGTTTCACAAATAATATACGCATTCATTCATGAAACAGTTCTAAACTGTTACTATTTAATCTCAATAGATGGCGGTGCATGTATGTGCTTCACGTAATGAAACTTTAAACGAAACCTTTAAATACAAATATCTCTTGATAGAGTGAACCGATTGCGATGAAACAAAAACTAAGTTATACCTCCAGTTATGTACAATTTTATTGCGTGAAAGTTATCTACGTTATTTCTGTACTTTTTACGTGATGCCTGCACATCCAAACAGACAAACAGATAAACAGACAAAAATTCCAAAAATTATGGAAATGGGTTCTGTAAGTTACCCTTTATCTCCCTAGCTATTTTTTTATTTTTTATTTTGAATGTACAAAAACGACTCTTCAACAGTTTTATTATATGTATAGATGAAGCAGGCGAGATTTTATGCCTTTGAGTTGCAACGAGATATTATGCCTTAAGGGATTATTAATAAACTGTGTATCTTAACATGAAACCGAGATCTGAAAAAGCGAGAACGGAATTACATGACGTCCTGTGAAAATGTTAATTATAGAACTTTTTCTTCTTATGAAAGCTTATGTTCCTGTTTATTTTCTTGAATGTACGCGTCTTATTTATGATCACTTTATGGGCAGAACTTTTGGTATTGGCTAGGGAACATACTCCCGGGATAATATAGCCTATGTGTTATTCCAGACTAGAATCTACCTCTGTGCCAAATTTCTCACAAACTTTCGCATTTATAATATAATAAGTAGGATTAGTAGAAACGTGGTATTGCAACTTGCAACATTAATTAGAACATCATGTTAATAATGACGGGTTTTCACTATATGTCTTTGCGAGCACTTGTAAAGTCGAATCACGTCATACCTTCTTATTTCCCACTCCCACGTTAGACGCACCTATGTGACCGAGCCTTTATTGGTCACGTCACGACATAGCAAAGTGTGAAGTACACTTTGTCAGACAATTTTGGAAATGTGCCGACTAAAAATGTTGGGGATATTGTGGGTCCGTGATAAAAATAAGTGGGGTGAATGGGGTGTTTATGAAGTTATTTTTAGGACTTAACCTGTCCATTGACGGCATGTTTTCTATAGTGGCTTGTAAACCGTTTTCGGTTTTGGGAACATGATATCATTGGTCTTTTATTTACGTTTTATTTTGTACTTTTACGGGAACCGTTGGTTGGCTAACGGCGCGTATTCAGGACTTCGCTACAAATTGACGATTATACTTTCAGTAAAATCTAAATTTTCGGATTTTGCCATTTTCCGGTTTAGTTAGAATTCATTTAGATTTTATACCATTATGCACTTTGCACCCGTGTTTCAACAATTTACGGATCAAACCTTATACAGCCTTGAATGCATCGTTTTCAAAGTGGGTAAGTAAAATATGACATAGTCGTGACTGAAACCTTTAGTAACCAGTTCACTTGGTCACCTATTTAATTTAACAACTAAATCAACAATTTACACCACGTGGCAATATGCTTGTCACGACTTACAAACACCCTGTATTTTGATGACAGATGATTTGCAACTTTAAATATGTATGTTTTAAAGTGGAAATTCGTTTGGGGATTGTACATAGTTTGTTAACAAAACTGATAAGTACTTTTTTGTTAACTTAATGCATAAGTCAAGTTAATTTCCACTGAAACTTAATATGTTAAGGTTTGAAATTGAAGATTTGCATTAAGGGGTATTAAAGCTTCGTTTTTGGCAAGCTATTGTTTTAAAACATATTGCATGCAGTATTGTTTATTCCTAAAACATTTTATGACCTCCTAAGGATTTTATTATTTTAATATCGGAAGAAAACATACGATGTTTTGGTAAGAACATGCAATACCGCGATGTTACGGTTCTACAAATACTTTATACATACCTACTACTGCTCTTTCTGATCCATAACATCTTTTTGTATCTTATCAGAGTAATTTGAAATTATGTTGCATTATTCACTTTCACATAATATGATTACTCTATAGAGGGTATGCGGTACATGGAGTAAAGTCCCGCAAACCTCCATATTGAAAAGGGAGGATCCTCCGACCGGACGGTTGTTTTGTCTTGTGGGCAACTACCCGATAGTTGATATTCGAACTGTTGTATTATATGTTCAATTCGTACAAATAACTGTGATACTGCGATGCAGGATTTCGTTAGTAGATGTAGGAGTTCACTGCTGGTGGGTTAGATGGCGTTGTTGCCTTGCAACATCTTTTGTAGTGGCATTGATGCCGTTTTCTTGAAGTTCAACTTCTATAATAATTCCTTTTTTTTTCGAATAGACAAATAGAACCACTTTATTATATCGTTAGTTGTAAATATTGACATTCAACAGTGATCTAATTGGAATAAATCATTTGATTTTGTATAAAATTGAAAAATCTTATGACTATTTTTAGTGTAGGACGAAAACAAAACACTGATTTCTCTCTTCAATTGCTTTCAATTTTTACCTATTTATTCATCTATATGTATACTTCTCGCGGAAGGATGCGAGACGCACAGGACCGGTCGTTGTGGCGACGCTTGGGGGAGGCCTATGTCCAGCAGTGGACGTCTTTCGGCTAATATGATGATGGTGATGTATACTTTACTTTACACCAAAATAAAGAAACAAATAAAACCTAAAACTGAAAAAATGTACAATTATTGGCAGCCTTATCGCATTCCGTGATCTTTTCCAGGCAACCTTTTATTTAATTTTTACTTAAGGTGGGAAATCATCAAATGACTCCTCCCGCTCTGAGCGGAGCGGAAGGGAGTGTCAGACTCTTACTGACTAAAACCCATCCGTGTTCCTCCTAATGCCTTTTGCGTTCCAGGGGGGCTACTCTCTAACGAAATCCGCAGTTTCGGGCTTAGTTGCGGGCGGGCGTATTCTACTCCGTATCACCTACAGACTTACGATTAGTCCCGAACCCGAACTGAGAATGAATGACAACACGATTTCACAGTAACTGTCAAATCGTGTTATCATTAGTTCTCAGTGGTTAGGTGATACGGAGTAGAAAATGCCCGCCCGCAACTAAGCCCGAAACTACGGATTTCGTTAGAGAGTAGCCCCCCAGGACCGCGGTGACTCTTTCGAACAGATGGAGAGAGATAGCCTCGACACGAAATTATTTTAATGGTCTCAAAACATGAATCTTATGTTTTTATCAAACAGAGAATACGCTTATTCACATCAACTCAATGAAAGGCTCCATGAAAGGCTGTTATTCCTACATCTACTTCCTCTCAGACACAATGTATAAAATCTGTACCTGTACATTCCCTTGAGATGCCAAAAGTATGATACCCAAGGAACATGGATAGGGAAGGGTCGAACCATAAGTACTAAGAAACACAGACATATGTGAGTGTGGAGGAAATAAACGGCCACTTCGCTTTATTTATGTGTGGTTTTAGTGCCGTAATATTTTCAGGATTGCCAGGCTAGTTTTGACTTAAGTGGATCCACCCTTAATCTTAAAAAAGAAAAAGAACGTACCTTTTACAAATATTGTTTTCGAGGAAAATATCTGCAAAAGTCGCCTGGGCTATAGGACATTCCTACTTTGCACATTCCTTCTCACCGCACCGGGTTTATGTCTAATTCCTTTGCTATTTCAACCATCAAACTCTGGAATGTGCTTCCCCTTGACATCAAGAAGGCTGAGTCAAAATCTTCCTTTAAGCGTAAAATCCGAAATCACTACTTAAAATCCTGTCATTCTTAGTTTGGTCTAGTCATCATTTTTGAGTTCTCTTAATCAGAAAGATTTCTATATAACATCATATTTATAGGTCTATTCTTTTAGAGTATATATGTATTTTATTAGCATTATATATATTATTTGTGTATTCTTCCCGAAACAAAATTCTACTTTAAATTTTATTTATTAGATGTAAACCTACCACAGCGTAATCTTTTTAACCCAAAGGTTGACTGGTAGAGAATGCCTTGTTGCATTAAGTCCGCCCATGTACCACAATTGTGCATAAAGTTTAAATAAATAGGAGATAAGACCAAAGACACGTGGGAACTTCACTTAAAACATCCCGATTTTTTTTTTCCAAAGCCATGAAAACGGCGTGATCTCTAGGACTGGCTAGATAACCCGCGCAACTTTGTCTGCGTCTCATTTTTCATGAATGCTCCGCTCCTATTGGTCGTAGCGTGATATTATATAGTCTCCCCGTCGTAATAAAAGGATCAGCACAAGTGTGTCGCACAAGCGTGCATTCGAACCTTTGGTGAGTCGCAGTACAATTTTGTCGCATAAGCGTTAATCGCACATCCATTTGTCGAGCTCACGTAGTACACTTCACTCGGTCGGCTGTTAAATTCCAAAAACCAAAAACATAGGTTTAAAAAAAAATACTGTTAAGTCGCATTTATGCTTCCAGATATTTTTTTCCAAATGAAAATGGAAGAAAAAAACCGGCCAAGTGCGAGTCGGCACTCTCACACGAAGGGTTCCGTACCATAAACCTTAATTTTTATTATTTTTTGTTACAGCGGCAATAGAAATACACAACCTGTAAAAATTTCAACTGTCTATCTATTATGGTTCTTGAGATACAGCCCGCTGACAGACAAACGGACGAACGGACCGACGCGCGACGGTCAGCGGAGGCTTAGTAATAGAGTTCCGTTGGTTACCCTTTGGGTGCGGAACCCTGAAAAAAGATTATGCAGACATTATATAAATTGAATTAAATCGTTTATCATATTGGTACCAACTACCAATTAATTTTCATACATTGACTTCATTAATTAATATCTTAAACACAAAAATTTTGTTCCTTCTCTCTCGAAATGTAACAACCTTGGCTCCTTATTTTTCAAAGAAAAAACTTTGTTGTTTCGTGAAATGTAATTATTCGTGAAGAAATAATATAATGGAGAGCATTTTTCTTTTGTAAATATTCTAGGTGGAGCTGGTCTCCATTGTTGAGTGGCACGGCATATTTCGCCATTAGTTGAACCGCGCAACTTCGTCTGCTCCGCTCCTTTTGGTCATAGCGTGATATATAGCGCACTAATCTCAGGAACTACTGGTCCGATTTAAAAATCTTTCAGCGTTAGATAGCCCATTTATCGAGGAAGGCTATAGGCTTTATATCATCACGCTAAGACCAATAGGAGCGGAGCAGACGAAATTGCGCGGGTCAACTAGTAATATAATAAATTTAAATTCTTCTGGGAATTATATGAGCCATCTAAAACACAGTGAATTTGTGGCGGCTAGGTAAACTGTCTTTATGTTTAACTTTGACGTTCAAATAGTTTAGACTCTCAGCCTGATTTGAATAAATGACTATTTATTTTTAATCCTTTTCATACAACACACAGGTAACTGGTTAGTTTGGCCTTTAATTTTGCTTGATTTTTTTCTCAGTACCGTCATTCTTTACTTTGTGAATATTTTCTCGTATCGTCTCTAACAGTGGACACGCACACAGCTCCGTGCGTCGCATTACAAGCAAGCGACTGTTATTCCGTCCGTCTGTATTAAGGCCGCCTTGTTAATATCCTGGCCTACTCCACATACTTATTATTAGTTTAGAAAACGTCATGAACATGGTGAAAGCTATAATGCTGTTCTTAGAGAGATTTTAAATCGGTTGCTAGAACTTTCAAGAAGGAGGATCATGGTCATTTCATTATAATATTTATTAAAATGGCATTCTTCTGTACGCCATCTTTACAGTCATCATCTGGCTAGCCTTTTCCCAAGTATATTGGGGTTGGCTTCCAGTCAAATCGGATTCAGCTGAATACCAGTGTTTTACGTTAAGCGGCTGCCTCCCAGACCTCCACTATCCTTAACAGGGTAACACGGTACTTCTTGGCAAGACTGGAGTCAGATTTACTGGCTTCTGACAATCCGTAACGACTGCCAAAGATCTACAAATGACAGCCGGGACCAACGGCTTAAAGTGCTTTCCGAGGCACGGAGGAAACTCGGTATGTTAAGATGGTCACCCATCCACAGACCAACCTTGGCAAGCGTTGCTTATCCTTAAAGATCGACCCGTGTGGCTGTTATTATTTAGCTACGAGCTCCTCCATCATTACAGTATGACACATAAAAAATTGCTATGAAAATTTATTCAGGGGCAGTGATAATGTTATGTTTTAAAATGGTTTTTGTGGCCTCTTTGTTGGATGTGAGGGCAATTTTAATTTATATTTTTCTTATTTGTGACGTCAAATTGATTCATTCCGGATTCGCCCCATAAAGTTCGCCTAATTTTTGTTTTTCCGTTTTCGCCCACTTTTCATTCCTTTTTCGCCCCGTTTATCATTTGTTTCATTCATATGACCATTTGATTACTGTTTCGCCCCACTTTTTGTTCCTTTTTCGCCTAATTTTGTTTTGTATAGACATTAATGCTTATAAAGTACAGTCAGTTCGAAAAATATCTTTGATTACCCGACTGCATACAGAGGTTATTATGTTATGTAGATACGTATCAATGTTTCTTGAATACTGCCCATTAATACTCATACATACTGGCACATTGCACTGGGCCATTATTGTATATGCCAGTATAGCCTCTAATAGCCCTGGTACTCGATTTTGCAAGTACGACACATGACTATACGGAACCCTAGAGGCCTGATCCGCAAGTCGAAACGTCCAATACTTCGCAAAACTAAATCAGGTTAAGACTTTACGATAAATGCACTTTAAACGAAACCAGCACAACTCAGAGATTTAAGCAATTTTGGACCCTAACAGTTTAAGACCTTTCAGAGACCGAACCAAAATCCTAATCGAACTACGACTGTGTTTAAAAATCATGTGAGGTGATTCTCCAGCGGAAAATCTTAACACCGCAATTCAGAAAAACGCGTCATCAGTGCAACGCCATCTATCGACCATGTAAACTGACAAAATATTTGGCAGCGGAAGACGTTAAATAAGAAGCCCGTATGTAACGATAAATAACGATAAGGCATTAAAATGTTTACTTTTATTTTGCTACGTATTAAAAGTTTCACAAACAACTCAATCAATGTGTTTTGGTGTAACATTCATTCTTTCATGTATTTTATGGTTTCTCAATAGATGGCGATCTGACTCTTCAGAATACATTAGGAAGATTCGTCCTAAACTTAAAAATTCAATATTTTTTGATTTTGTAAGTCGATTTTGATGAAATAAACGCTAAATGTTACTCGGGTTATCACTTAATATTTTAAGTTAGATTTGGAATCCAATCTGTAGTTCATGCGTGATGCTCCCACAAAAGCACGGACAAACAGATGAACAGACAAAAATTTCAAAAATTGCATTTTTATGTTTTATATCGTTTTCCTGACTTGTCTATGTAATTTTCATGCAAAAATATTCAATGTACAGACACGGTTAGTCTACGATTTCATTATATGTATAGATAAACCGGGTCCATATTGGCTCACCTAAGGTTCTTTACCCGAAATTGTTCTTCCTAATGATTTGTAATCCGAATGATCACTCTTCCTAAAATTTTTCATCCTAAAGCTTTCATTCATACTATTTGTACTGCTACCGGCGATGTTCATAACACTCATGTTTCCGAAAATTGTAATTAATAATATCGTTAATGTAAATATATTTAAACTCCTACCGTTTTTATCATAACGCTTTTATCCCTAAACATACTGTTTAGAATGATTAAAGGTCGTTTCACTGATTTTTGTCTTAAATGAATGAAATTCAGGTCGGTGGGTCGTCTTGGGGGTACCAATTTCGAGGTAGCGCTCGCCGGCCGCTGCCGCGGCACCGCTCGCTTCGCTCGCTCGGCTCGCGCGTAGTTGGTCACAGTTCTAACCTGACCTAACCTATGGATCCCTTCCACATCGTTTTTACGACAAACGGTTAATCGGAAACAAAAGACACTCTTAGCCTTAGAATAAAAAGAAATCTAAACAAAAAAGATATGACCTTGAATAATAGTGTAAAAGATGGTTATGTTGAGAAAATATAAGAAAACCAAATAAAAGTATAATAGATGTTTATTGCTACTGACATTATGAAGTTGAATGCTTCGGAATTATGAACATTAGAGACAGAGTAGTTAGGAATTGTGATTGTTAGGATGAAAAATGTAAGGAAGAACATTTTCGGATTTCCAATTATCGGAGTTGAAAATTTAGGTGAACTTTGGCGCACCCAGATAAACCATTTACAGGCACTTTTGAAATGTCAAGGTCGGTCAGTCAAAAACATGAAGCTATTTACACGTTCCAAATCGTAGATCTCTATGAAGATGAAAATGCAAGAAACTCCACAGGACACTCTTTTGAATCATGTTATGTTTTACAAAATATTAGTTACATATTCTTGTTGCTTCCGCATGTGAGGACAACGCAAAGAAAAAAAAACTAATTACGAGAAATTAAAATATAAAAATTAAAATAATCCAGTGGCAGTTAATAGATGACCAGTCTCAATTGACGGTGCCCGTTCTCGAACATGACGCATGTATCGGTAATATTTAGCTCAACCATTTTGAAGGGAACTGAATGATCCAACATACGCCACCATCAGCGAAACATCTAAGTGAGTATGACATGCTGTCAACCACCATGCTCGTTCATGTCAAACAAGTAAAACTATAAGTAATCACATAATATGTAAATGGCTCCATAGTCCTCACATATGACGATGGCGCCGGCAGCCGGCTGCGCACGTTTAGTACAAACGATTTTCCCCCTTTTCACCTCCTTATAAGTAGAATTTCCAAAAATCTCTTCTTTGTGTACACCTTCACCATAATGAAATCTTCGTGCAAAATTTGTTGACTAATCCCACTAGTTTCGGCTATGCGTTGATATGTCAGTCAGTCAGTGTTCCTTTTTTATATAGAAGATAGAAATAAACATTTTTTGTGCAGTCCTGCAATGACTAGACTGTGATAAGTTTTTAAAACACATTTGACTGACTGTACCTTGATAAACAAATGAAAAGTGGGCGAAAACGGAATTTTGCTTAGAATGAGGCGAAAAAGGAATTTTTCTTTTGTTTTTCCAAAAGTGGGCGAAAAAATGCGGCGAAAACGGAACAAATCGTCAAATTACCTGCACTGTGCTCGTATAGTTGATTATGGCTCCTATCTCTTACAGAGAAGATGTCTGTGTCCCAACAGTGGATAAAGTATGGGCTGAATATTATTATGCTGGCTCTAGATCTAAGTGTTCGACTTTTAGAATAAAGGTTGTGTCAGATTATCCCAGTCTGATGATTAGAATAGAATACTTTTTATTATATCACAGAAACCCAGAAACCATTTGAGTCACAGAAAAGATACATGAAGAAAACATTACACAGGTTGACACAATGGGCAGCCTTATCGCTAAAACGATCTTTTCAAGAGAACCTTTGGATGGATGCAAGTAATCATCATGCTAAACTTGACACGGTTGATGCTCAATATGCTCATTTTATTTCCTTGAATTCCATAGTTAAATTTGGTATTTCGAAACCACAGTAGATTAGTAACTTCCTTATTACTTTCCACGTTAGTAATCTCTTGTTAATTACGTGTGTTAACCCATTACTTTTGGAAAGCAAACACGTTGTCAGGTCGTCCTTGGATTCCACTCGGCAGCTCATTTGTTTTGTCAATATTTATAACTTCATTAGCCTTCACACATTTACTTTGTTCACGGTGTCTCAGGTATGCATTGCTAAGTTTTCAGTTCAGGGGGCTACTCTCTAAGCCCGAAGACCGTAGTTTTGGGCTTAGTTGCGGGCGTATTCTAGTCTGTATCACCTAACCACTAAGAATTAATGACAACACGCTTTGACGGTTACTGTCAAATCGTGTTGTCATTCATTCTTAGTCCGGGTTCGGGACTAATCGTAAGTCCGTTGGTGATCAGGAGTAGAATACGCCCGCAACTAAGCCCGAAACTACGGACTTCGGACTTAGAAAGTAGCCCCACAGATTTTAGCTGTTACTAGCTTCTGCCGGCGGTTGGGGTGAATATCGATAATTTTCCTAAGAGACACAGCCCATGTGCTGTTCTAGACTTTAATCTATCTCTGTAACAATTTCATTCAGCCATTCAGGCGTGATTGAGTAACAACAAACCAACACAACAATAAAGTATATAATAAATAAATAATAATAAACGTCCATACATTCATCCAAACTTTCACCTATACAGGGACATTAAAAAAATACCTGAAAACTCTTAATCCTGACTTTTTATCATGACCCTGAACAACATTTGTTCTACGACTTTTCAAAATTCGAAAAAAAAAATCCATACAAAAAATAAAAACATAGTCTAAATTTTGCTTATTCTTTATAAGGCGGCCGACGAAAGGCCGCCGCCCTGGCGGCGCGGGACTAAGTGCATGCGCGCGCGTAGTATACGCGAATTTTACAGACTTCAAATAAATGAAAACAAATTGTTTTTTGGCTACATTGTTTAGTTGAGGTCAAAGTTGTAGAACAAATGTTGTTGGTCATGATACGAAGTCAGGATTAAGAGGTTTGGGGTATTTTTTCAATTTCCCTGTATATGACACCGGAAAATGGCAAACGCCGTAAGATTGTAATATATCGCGTGAAATTGTTGGCTACTTTTACATTATTTACTAAAGAAGACACGGATGTATTGGAAACTATTGAATTTCGATGGGATATATTATGTAACAATATTTTTATAATATATCGAGAAATTAGACTGTGTTACGCAGTTAATGGGTTGTGGAGGTCTGGTAGGCAGCCGCTTCATGCAAAACACAGGTATTCAGCTGAATCCGGTTTGACTGGAAGCCGACCCCAATATAGTTGGGAAAAAACTAGGCAGCTGATGATGATGATTTAGAGAAATTATAATCTAATCAAGATTTATTACAATTTTACGGAGTCTCCATTTTCCGGTGATATATATATATAGTATTGAGATCCTGTTTGACTAGCCGTTGCTCAACTATATTGGGGTTGGCTTCTAATATACCCTTCAAGTAGAGCTGTCGAAAATTTTACCCGAAGCAACTGCTTATCATAGGGCCTAGCCATTGATATACCTACAGGGTGTTCCAGAACTCAACGTCAAGTCGAAACGGGGTGACAGGATTGATCATAACCATCACGAAAAAAATCTGAAAAAAAAAATCCATCCCATGCAGTTTTAAAATTATGGGCATTTTAAGAAAAACCTAGAAATTTGATCAAATTGTACCATTTTTCGGTTATTGTGGTTATTCTTTTTTATTTTTGTTCATTTGAACTTTGGAAACGTAATCCTAAATAACATTTCTAGAATACCAATAAAAAATAATGACAGATTCCGAGAATTGAGACTATTTGTTAAACTACGAATTTAAAATTTTCAAGATACGTCGAATTTGACAGGCCCTCCTTTAAAAAAAATGTACTAGAGTGCCTTGGCAAGTAGCATTAAAAGTTGGCTCATTTAATTAGAATTCTAAAATGGTACAATACTTGTTAGTTCCATACAATAAAAAAGAGTAAAAAAATTAAAACCTCAAGTAACCCCATTTTTGCTATCTCAATTAAAATGTTTTTGATTCGCACAAGCTCTAGGTAGGTTCTTAATTTTAAGGCAAAATGATGAGAGAGATGGATAGTGGGTATGTTTGCCATGAGCGAGCGAGACAGATAGTGACGCCACGCATTGAGACGGAGATGCGTCGTTTAAACGAGTGCAAATGAAACAGATAGATGCCATACCAAGCAAATGGCTACGCTACCAGTCCGACACCAACCAGTTAGTAAGTTCTGGAACATCCTGTACAAAAAACCCAAGATGCACAGTCTCGGACAAATGCAACACACGAAACTGTCGTCAAAAACTGACGTCTATCAAGAGTCATGTGTGAGTTGTGTGTAGTTATACTATAAACAATTTTTTTGCAAATTCAACCTTACACGGATCGCTTAAAGTTGTTTTTACAAAGCAGTGCAGTATGGCGAGCGATGCGAGACTGTTTGAAACTAGGGCACAATTATACATTGTGCGCTTGTTTTATACGGACGTTTTTGAGATGCTGAGTGTGTATCTTAGTGTGCACGAATATTTTGACGTATAGTAACGTAACGTTTTTTCGCACATAATATATTATATTTGAATTAGATACTATATTCATATTTTTGACTGATATAAATTGTGTACGTCCCATATTATTAAACCAAAATAGTACGGAGTTGCAGTTTTTCTCATTCAAAATTCACTTACGTTAATGTACTTACGTCAAAATATTCGTGTTAGGCCCTCTGAAGTCTACATCAGTAAAGTTAAAACAATACCCCTTATCAAGACTGGTGTCAGATTTTGTAGCTATATATTATACCACATTTGTGCTCGATTTTATACTACCCGTAAGGGTGCTTGTCCAATCATGACAGTCGAAATGTAAGTGACTCACGTGGTGCGGAGATTTTACGCAATTCCATTAGTTAAAATTTCACCGTTTCTCCGCTCCGCTGCCTCGCTCCGCTGTAGTTGACAGGCACCCTAACGTCTATGTGCTTTGCGAAGTGCAATGAAATTTAGTCACTATTAAATAATGGTGCCGCATGGTGTCGGCCGGTGCCGTACGGTGCCGTACGGTGCCGTAAAAGAATAATACCATCCCATCACTTCCCGTGAGTGTCGTAAGAAGCGACTAAGGGACTTACCAGCGAATGGGCAGCAGCGTTCTCTGTAAAACGCAACACCATACACTGCGATCGCCAACCCGCCTGCCAAGCGTGGCGATTATGGCAAACCCCCCCTTTCGGGGGGGGGGGGGGGGGGCTATGTCCAGCAGTGGACGTCTTCGGCTGTTATAATAATAATAATAAATAATGGTCTTTGGGTTGCATTTAAATAAATCACGCAATAGGTATATAATGTAAATTAGTAGAGCTTGAAATAGTACCTACTCGTAAAAATGAGGACGAAAAATGAATAAATTCATTAAAATTCACTTTTGGAGGATATTATTCTGACGTAAATCTGTGTTTAAATCAGAGAGTCGAGCACGAATATTTTTGACGTATAGTAACGTAACGTAAATTTTACCATAGCTACAATACTCGTTTCGCACATAATATTTATTTGAATTAGATACACTATATTCATATTTTTTAATGATATAAATTGTGTATGTCACATAAAATTAAACCAAAATACTGTGGGGTTGCAGTTTTTCACAATCAATATTCACTTACGTTAACGTTACTGTGCGTCAAAATATTCGTGCTCGCTAAGCCCTCAGTTCCATTACTTATCGGAAATTGTGCGATAACCTTTAATTTTTTCTGAATTATGTTGTGAATATCTATAAAAAAAATGTTAAGTAAAAACATTATTCCAAATATTATTTAAAAAACTGGCCTAAAGCGAGTCGGACTCGCGCGCAAAGGGTTCCGGACGTTAACGTTTTATTTTAACACTACAGACTTCTTATATGTTTTCCTGTAATCTGTAGATAAATATCTATTATATATTGCTTGGCATACTTCGCTCGCTTAACATATCTCCGACGGTGATTGACTGGTTTCGCAGTTACCTGTATGCCCGCCGGCAACGTATATGCATAGAAGAATCTAACTCTTCCTGGTGTTATACAACTGCCGGTGTACCTCAGGGTGGCGTTTTATCTCCTTTACTCTTCGCAATATTTATAAACGCTATCTCCAAAAACCTTCTCTCATCCTACCACCTTTATGCAGACAATTTGCAAATCTACCAACAAGCTGACCTTGCAAACTTAGTTGATGCAATGAATGCAATAAACAAGGATTTGGCTACAATTAGTGAGTGGAGTGAGGCCATTGGCTGCGGGTTAATCCATCAAAGACCCAAGTCATTGTTATAGGTAGCTCTAGGATGTTTCCGAAAGTAAATTGGTCACAACTTCCCCAGGTTCAATTTAATGGAACTACAATTCAATCTCTCAATTTAAGTGAGAAAGTTAAGAATCTTGGGGTTTGGATCGATAAACATCAGTCTTGGGGTCCACAGCTCCAGGACGTAAGCCGCAAAATCTTTGCATCTGCCAAGTCCCTTCGACGATTGCGGAACTTCCTTCCTATTGCCACTAAAACTGCGCTTGCACAGTCCCTTCTGCTTCCCATCCTTGACTATGCTGATGTTAGTTATCTCGATCTCACTCAGGTACAACTAGATACATAGAGCGTCTTCAAAACCTTTGCATAAGATTTATATTTGGCTTGCGCAAATATGATCACATTTCTGAATTTCGGACAAAACTCAAGTGGCTTCCCATACGTCTTCGCCGGGATTCTCATATCTTATTTCTGCTCTACAGTATTCTGTTCAATCCTACAACCCCCTCTTACCTTAAAGAACGATTCAAGTTCCTTCATGACACACATAATAGATATCTGAGGTCATCGGAAAACTTGAGACTAGAAATGCCGATGCATTCCACCACCTTCTATGACAATTCTTTCACGATTCAAGCGGTGAGGTTATGGAATGCCTTGCCTGTGTCGATAAGGCGTGCTCAATCTTTGTCCATTTTTAAAACTTTGGTCACGAACCACTATCTCTCTCTTTAAAGCGTTTTTTACTAGAGTTCTCTGCTACTGTTTCATAATTATCATTGTGTAAATTTATCTATTTAGTATGTATTGTTGTTTGTATAAATAGAACACCTAAGACTGCCTACAGTTCTGTATCTCCTTTTTCTCTTTAGAATCCATCCAAAGGTTGTCTTGAAAAGATCGCTTTCAGCGATAAGGCCGTCCATTGTTTCACCCTATGTAATGTTTCTCATCTATCTTTTCTGTAACTTATATAATATAATACTCTCTTTATTATATACTTATATAATAAAGAGAGTATTCTATTCCATTATCTTCATTTTTTTTTCAAAATTTTAGGCTCAGCAGTTTTATTGTAGTATAACTTCAAAACCATTTATTTTAAAATTATGAAAAAAATATATTTAAAACCTTTATAGTAAGCCCTTTTATTTGATGTGTCACACGATATTGTTCAAAAAACTCTTTTTTGAAATTTTCTAGTTTGACCCCATTAGTGACACCCATACTAAAAAATTAATGATTTACGTAACGTGTCTGTGTTTGGGTCATAGAAGTCCATATGTGTATCAAATTACAATAGAATCGGTCCAGTGGATTCGAAGAAAACTGACTGTGACAGACAGACAGAATGACAGACAGACACACGAGTGATCCTATAAGAGTTCCGTTTTTTGTTCGGAACCCTAAAAACGATTTAGTGATATTCTACATTTTATATTAGGTAAGTATCTATAAATACTTAAGGATCTAATTTATGGTTTTATTTATTTTTTTCGAAAACAAGTTTCCATGCAGTTTATAGCTATACATTAATCACAAGGGGAAGGCAGAAATAAAAATGCAAATACTAAAAAATCTAAAGGTATATTTTATCTTATAATCGTATCCGTATTCTTAAATACTAAATTATTCTAATATTAAGGCTACATCAGTCACAATTGGTTGTAATTCGCGAACTCAAGGATTTAGACTGGTCGAGCCAGGCAAATTATCTTCGTTACATAATCATTTTGAAGGTAAAATTGAATGCCACAATGCATTAAAATATTAAACCACTCTTTCATAACCTAGAAATAGGTCAATCTTCTTCCTTACATACATTAACAAAAATAAATATAACGTTATCAAATGCATTATTTACACAAATAATAGCCATAACGTCATCATCCAATTCAGCAAATCATTTTAAACGTTGCCCCACGCTAGGAATTTCTCCTGTATCGAGGATGCGCTTATAAACATTCAAACTCACATACACAAACAGCCAGACCCGCAACAATGCTATACAAATATTTGTTCCGTGCGGGAATCGAACCCGCGACACGCAGCGCAGCAGCCAATGCGCCAACCGTGTCGTCAAATTTGGTTACCACAACTTTTCAATATACTCAAAATTCTTTTCTTCCTTGAGTTCGCGAATATCACCAACAGCTTAAAATCCAAGCTTCTCAAAAGTCACCTCATCGTTAAATACAAATCATTTTATTTTTATATTTAAATGCATAACTAATCGGAATGATAATTGTGATTTATTTAAAATTGTCTGCACTTCATTGAGCACTATTTTACACGATGTTTCATACTCGAACTTCTCAGCATCTTGCCCTAAGGCACGATGCTGTTGGAAATTGAAGAACATCCCCAATTTATATTTCATTTGTTACTCAAGACTCCGCATAATCTTTCCTCAACAGATCAGAGTCTGATTTCCCGATATTCACATGAATCGTTATAGCTTCATCAGTCTCCGACTTCATGACCACATCATTCCACTGTACTTCAGCCTTCTTCCCATAAGCTTCGTTCTCTATGAGAATAGCAGATTTTGTGCATAGCGCTTTGCTTTGGAATTCTATCAAAGCGCTGTAATCGCTTCTTTTTGTCTCTGATTTTACATCAGCAATGTATCCGAGCTTCCTCCTCATCACTTCTACCCTTACGTGGTAGTTGTATATGCATACTTTGATGATGAAAGCGCTTTTTTGGTGCAGCAAGATGATCTTGTATTTTGTTCTGCAGCAGGCTGTCTTCTTCAGCTTCGATTGGAAGTTCTCTATTAAGATCTTTATCTTCTGTGAGTAGACTGCTATGATGTTGTGGGTGTTTTGTAGATGTGATGATAATTCTTCGAAGGGTACTGAGCAGCAAGTGGCTGCGATTGGGCAGATCATTGTGTCGAATTTACAATCTTCTTCGTGCTTCACTCTAGTGACAGCTGTGAGGAGTTCTGTGCATCCGCGTCTGTGAACAAAGAAATATATTCATTAGTATCAGTACTGAATAACAAATACTGGTTTTGAACAGTCGGTAAAGTTTTTATAATGAAGATGATTTGCATATCTGTTAAACGCTTTCAATGTTTACGTCATGTTTTCATTTATTTATTGCAATCTGATCCTCATGCAAATGATTAATAATATTGTATTGTTCATCATAAGAGCAAAAGACAAATGTAGCAGAATTGTGACACGATGCTATCCTAGAGAAGGTAAAAGGAAAGAGGTAGACCTCAAAGAAGATGAGACGTTGACGTTAGACAAGTGGCAGGCGTCACATGGAACAGGGTGGCTCACGAAAAATATGAGTGGAAAAGATTGGAGGAGGCCTTGGCCAACTGGCAAACAGATTTACAGAGAATAAGTAAAATTCAAATAAAAGACTAGATTAAGATTAAAATTTAAGTTTTTCATGTATTGTTCTTTTTCATATAATTGTAACATTGAACTGCGGGTCTAAAAAGCCCACTTTAGCAGAATCAGAAAGCATATCACGCTACCCGTCACTGTCAAATTTTCCCAATCAACCTTAAACCTAATGCGTTGGCGATAAAGATAAAAATGAAATTTGACAGATTGTTGTGTGATTAATATATATTATGATTCTCCTAAAGTGGCCTTTTTAGCCCCCCCCTGAATAAAAGGCTATATTCACTCATATTCATTCATTTTTCATCATGTAATTCAGAATAAAACAGGTATTTATACATAAGAACTTGACATATGCAAATCAATGTACAATAATTATTTAATATTTCAGCGGTGCCTGGTACTGCCCAGTCAAATCATATTGCCTATTAAGTAGAAAAACTGCAATAATGAACATGTTAATTTGCACGGAATCGAAACAGCTAATGTTATTAAATAGAGTACAAAAACTAAATAAATTAGCAAGAACACGATATTTCGTGTATTTTTTCCTCTAATTGAATCAGGTGCATCTAATTAATGGACATTAGTATTAATGCACGTTGAAATAATTATATTGGCATTTTGTTACTTTTAGCTACGGATAGCTGGTTCTTTCCTGAAATATCTCATCAGAGTATTATGTGTGGTGGAACGTGAATTTTATAAATAGATTTTCTATATAATATTGTTACAGATTATTATAAAACTCTCATAACGTGTGTAGGTGTGAAATCCTGGTATTAATAAATTAAATTAAAGTTACCATTTTGGGTGTCGAAATTTCAGTTACGTTATTTCACTTCTTTATTAAATTACCGGAAAATGGCTGAAGGTTTCATATTTTCCTTTTATAAGTTTTTGATTGCAAGGACTATTTATTATTTGTTACATTACCATTAATATTTTAAGAAAAATGATTGCTTTTAGGCATTATGGTCTTCAATAAATAATTGAGTTGAAAATTATCAATATGCGTACACTTGCTTTCATAAAATCGTCAGTTGAAAGCTTTCACGAAAATATAATGATAAAGGATAAAAAATAGTTTAGGTATCACTGATATTAAGTGCTCTCGTAAATGTTAGCCCAATAAAATAAACCTAAGGAAGGCTAAACATAAAGACAGGGTGACATCACAATAAAAATAGAGGAGGAACGTGTTAAGATGTTTTCAGATTAGGCGTGTTACTGTTGCGTTTAAAAATCGACGTTTTGATCATCAACAATACGTTGTACTTTTGGTGGAAGAAGTTAATCTCTAGAAGTACGGATCCGATCACGAAATCCCTTCACTAATCCAAAGTTACGCTATTGTCAGCAATATTTTTACTTTTTATTCCGGAAAAATAAAGCTTTCCCGTAGATGGGCCACGAGAGCGAAGCTGCGGGTAAAAGTTAGTACTTTAATTTAAAAAATACATTACTTAAAAATAAAAATAAAAGTTGCTCAAGGTTACAATAATTTAAGGAACGTTGTTTGTCTAGTCTACATTATGAATTGCACAATTTGAATTATTGTAAAATTATTCGCTCTCAACACAACAAAAAAACGTTCAGTCAGTGCACCGCCTAAGCAATAAAATCGTAACTTTAATCTATCAGTTACGGTTTATTGTCCGAAAGTTGCGGTTTATTCGGCAAACAAGTGTTCTTATTAGTTACGGTTATTAACTTCTTTTATGTGGCGTTTACGATTCTCGGTGGGAAAGTGATTGGATTAGTTATCGATTGGTACTTATGCGATTTTTAATGGATTGTGTAGCTTCTGCTGTGATTTGAAGGTCAACATAGTGTGGTTGTTGCTATGCTGACTTTTATGGAAGTTTTTTTTGAGTAAAGATGTTTTAACTTGCATTCATCTTAGTTTTGATTATTATTATTTAATTTTTACATAAAATTTTCAAAAGATATCTCTTCATAAATAATTTAAGTAAAATGTAACCGCGCTTGACTCGGTGGAACGCAGAGCTAAGAGGCTCATCGGTGACGTAAAACTGGTGGATGCCAAGCTGCATAGCTTGGCTCATCGCCGTAAGGTTGCCTGCTTGTCGGTCTTCTACAGATTGTACTTCGGTGAGTGTGCCCAAGAACTCCACGACCTCATTCCACCGGCCCCCTTCTACCATCGGACATCCAGACGCACTGCATCTTACCATCCCTACCTTGTCGCTATTCCACCAACTCGCACTAAGCGTTTCCAAACGTCTTTTATAATGCGCACAGCAAAGGAATGGAACACTCTGCCTGCGTCCGTGTTTCCAAACGCTTCCAACCCTAATCTCTTCAAAGTTAGAGTGAACAGGCTCCTTCTGGGTAAGCTCGCTCCATCGTAGACTTTGTCTCTGTCATCTCTGACCTAGACTGGAGTCATGAGCAAACCCATCACAAATAAAAATAAAAAAAAATATAACCTACTCAACAGACATTCAAATAAGGATAAGGCCCAAAGATCAGTTGCCTCCAGGTAGTGAATTGCAGTGGCTTGTTCAAAGCTTTACAAAAAAGCTTTGAACCGGTTGCGCACCCAGGTAGGCCGCTGTAAACAAATTTTTTTTTTACTATACATAGGCATACGTTTGACCACTATCTCACCTGATGGTAAGCGATGATGTGGTCGAAGATGAAGCACGTTCGCCTAGAAGCAACCTAATCACTCTTGTCTTAAAGGCTCCCAGATCGTAGCTATCTGGAAACACAGACTCTGGCAGGGAATTCCACTCCTTAGCTTCCAACTTGACCAAATGGGGTTTCATAGACCCGTTGGATACTCAATGTGAGTGTTCAGAATATGAGCCACATGTTAGAGCGCCCCAAGTGCCCATACACCTGTACTTTGGAGGATTTAATGAATGCCACCGATGCTGAAATTAACGTAGCCATCTACTTGGCCAAATGATCTAGTGTCCATCGATTTGAAAAGAAGAGGGTTCCACAAAAATATGTTTGAATCGTCGAAAGAAACTGAAGTTTCTTGTAGTTGAGAATTTACATCACTTTTCAGCCAATACATAGAGACGTGAATATCAATATAGATAAGCCACGTCGATATTGAAATACTCCCAAGTATTTCGATACCGAAGTGGATATTAATTTCTAAGTGCGACGCGATCTAAAAGCAACATTCCACTTTGGAACTATCGTCATTAAAACCAAGGCGACGTTCGTACTATTGCATGACAGGAAATACTATCATGTCTAGAGTACGTTACCTACTTCTAGGTATTTCTGATAGTATTCCTAGACATTGACGTAATGCTACGTCAAAGTGCAGTAGTCATTTGTTTCTGTATAATTTAGCATATATATATGTCTTTACAAAAGGTGTAGCTGAGAAAAATGATTCATTAATTGCTGTAGACATAAGCAACTGTAAAATTTTATAGCAGTATTTGCTAAACCGGGCTTCCCCATACAGGGTGCCGTTTTAATCGTTTTACAACGGCATCCCACTTCATCTATCCGATCTCTACACATTCATTTCATTAATAAAAAAAAAAATATTTATGAATATTTGGATTATTAAAATAATGAAAATATTATCCACTAGCTTCTGCCAGCGGCTTCCTAGGGAACATATTCCCGGAATAAAAAGTAGCCTATGTCCTTTCTCAGGCTCTAGACTATCTCTGTACTAAATTTCATTTAAATCGGTTTAGTAGTTTTGGCGTGAAAGCGCGACAGACAGATAGAGTTACTTTCGCATTTATAATACGAGTATTAATTAGTAAGGATTATAATATTAGTAAGGAAGTAAGGATTATGATGACACATGATGTAGTTTGAAACATTCAGGAGCGAGCGCAGTCCGAGCCTTGCTTTCCAAGGACGGCGCGGACTAAAACGGCGACATTATTTTGATACGTAAACGTTATTAACTTAGTTTCATAATTCTAAATTTTTATTGTACTATTGTCTTAATGAATTATTTTAAAAACAATCGCGTCTAGATGTAGTTTATGTCGGGTACATTAAGTGGGCCGCCTTTGTAAGACAACAAAAATGGCAAATTGTATACCTAAATGGCTATGTAACAACATCTAATTGGACACGATTCTGTCTAGAGATAGCATCATCTTTAATTAGAAAAACTAGACGAGACTTGACTTTAGTTGTTAACATCTAGTTGGTTATAGAAATAATTATTTTTACAACTTTTGGAAAGTTTTCAAGATAAATGATTATCAACTCATGTCGATACTCAAAAATGTGTTAAGAGCTCAATAAACCTTCCATATTTAAACATACATCTAGTGGTATCTATGAAGCGGCCATTGAATCTCATCCAGTTATCCTTGAACGCCAGAATATTAAGAAAAGACCACTCCACAAACGAGGAAACGAATGATATTTCAGCAGATTGTGTGTACAGTCATCTTAATACCCCAGGTAGACTTTCAATTGGAAGTAAAACAACAGTTCTATGTAGATTATTCAATCTGTTGTTGAAAATGGTAAAACAACAACGTGTTTGACTACTTAAGGTCCTAAAAACTAGACTTAAAATAACAACAGTGTAGTTGCAAAGACCTTTTGTGCATATAATGAAAAAATCCTTTTTGGTTACTCGTTTGACTGTATTCTTTTGTATTTTTTACAACAAAATGTAATATGTCACTGTATGTTTTACTATAAAATAAAAATGAAAACCTTACCTATAATTCCGACACGGCAGCATGAGGTCGTTGATAAGCCGCTGTAAAGCCAGGCAGGGAGCTGCCGGAGCTCTGAGCGCACCTCTACACCAGGCACATCTGGACATGCGCCGGGAACACCGACCACACCAGACGCCACCACACCACGGACATACGCAGGGGCCGCAACACTGGAAAAAGAAACAATTGAGAGTTAGAAAATGGAATGAATAATCAATCACTGAAAAACACAGATTTTGTCTACGGTCAAAGATTTTAATCGTAATGCTATCATTGCTAGGTATTTAAAACTTTGATATACCATTCCGTATGCTAGATGGCCGTCCGAAAGATTGAGTATACGCGTTCACTATACAAGGATTAATGACATTCAAGAGCGGATCCAGGAGGGGGAGGCAAAATAAGATGTTATGTGCTTTTTTAGTGTTTACTTTGCTAAAACTACCTTCGGCGGGTTCAAGCTCCTCCCCCCCAAATGAAAATCCTAGATCCGCCCCTGTTAGCATTACCACAACCACAACGTCCACCTAACCACAACGTCAACGTAAAGGTGATGACGACTTTATGACACAGAAAATACCTGCTTACCTCCTACTTAAAACCTACTTATCTACCTTCAAAAATTAATTTTTTTAAGGATGGAAATTATCAAATAACTCTCTCGCTCTGGGCAGAGCAGAAGGGAGTGTCAGACTCTTACTGGCTAAAACCCATACGTGTTCCTCCTAATGCCCTTTGCGTTCCAGGGCCGCGGTGACTCTTTCGAACAAATTCCGCAGCCTACCGACACAACCCATGCCGTGGTTAACAGCTATAGTCTGTTTAAAAAGTTTCACCAACAATGTTATATTAACATTTCCTTATTAAATTCCAATTTACATAATAGGAATTTCGAAGAAAACCCTCAAACAATTTATAATCCTTTGAACGCACGAACATTCCACACTCGCAAAGGAATTGCATAGTCAAGAAATTGTTTGAAAATCAAGTATAATGCATGAAACATAGCGGCAACGTGCTTACTTAACTTAACTTAGACATAATGAACTATTAGAACACCTAAGTTGCACGGTAGTCGTGTAATCATCTCACACTAACTTGCATACTGTTGGGAAAGCGGTGCGGGCTGTGAGCGACGAATTTCTAAAAATATTTAATAATACCGGCCAAGTGCGAGTTGGACACTCACTCACACGAAGGGTTCCGTACCATTAACCGAAAAAAAAATCGTTTATTAATTAATATAGCGGCAATAGAAATACACACTCTGTGAAAAATTCAACCGTCTACCCATTACGGTTCTTGAGATACAGCCCGCTGACATACAGACGGACGGACTGCCGGACGGACGGAAGGACGGGCACGGGAGGCTTAGTAATAGGGTAGGGAACCCTAAAAAGTAAAGTCAGAAAGGAATCAATCAAAATGACATATTATCAATGCAAAACATTTTGTGATTTTGACAATCTCTATCGTGATAGAATTCTTTTTTGTTTACAAAACGACTTAATTGACAATTGAAAACTATTAGCACTTCCTAATGACGTTCACATTGTTAACAGGCAAACAGTTAATTTACGTCCAACAGCTGATTGTGAATGACGTCATTTATTATATTTAATGATATCTGTAGTTGATGTCTTATAAGATGAATAAAGAAAGAGCATAGTTTTCCAAACAATAAAGATTAATTTTAAAATATCTTTGTCTTACCTTACACGTGTATATTTATAGTATAACAACCAGTAATGTTTCATTGAATGGAATTTCATTAATTTAAACCGTTATTGTTAGCAAGGAAATTCGGCTAATGCTCACCTAACTGAGATAAACGTTATTTAATTCAAAGCATCTGCTTCTGTTTAGAATGTATTAAGTTTCATCATTTAAACGTGAATCTGCTGCAGTATAATTAAAAATATTTACCCAAAATGTTCCGTCATCAATTTTAAAATTCATCGTAGCAAGACGGGTCCCAACAAGCCTTGTGCACGTGGTCTTATATTAACAGTAATTAAGATTCTCGCCCTGGTTCCTGTGTCGTGATATTAACATGAGGCTCCTTGTAAGAAGAACAGTCAAGCTTTAAATTACATACGAAAACTATAGCACTTGTTTTCACCAAGTTGGTAGGCAGATTATGAGGTTATTCCTAGAGGCAGTCTCTTGTATTTGCTGTGTTACATGTACAGACCTCAATTTCGGATTCAGGTTGTAAAATGAGTTTCCTAACATCGAAACTTAGTTTGTGTTTGGGAACTTGAATTATGTTCATGAAACTACTGGACTGGAGTAACTTAGAACTAACTAGTCCGCCTAATGTACTGATGATAATTTTAAAGTGTATTGTTAAGAGGAAATCCGGGCGGATAGTTTTTGTATGGAAAAAGTCATAATTCGAGGTTTGGCACTCGCCTATTTCCTCCTCCAATATTGGACCAATTTAAAAGATATTTCATAAACTGAATAACAAGGATGTATACAGTGTCCCTATGTTTTTCATTAATAGTTGCCAAATTTGTACACTAGGGCTCTGTTGACAGCGGTTTATCGGACAATTTTGAATATTTTTCGAGGGTTCTAGCGCTTATACGGTTAATATATCGTCAAAAAAGAAAACAGGGACACAGTATATATCCTTCTTATTCAGTGTGTGAAATCTACACTAATATTATAAAGACGAAAGATTTGTTTGTTTGAATTGAATAGGCTCCGAAACTACTGGACCGATTTGAAAAATTCTTTTAGCATTGGATAGCTACATTATCAGGGAGTAACATAGGCTATATATTATCCCCGTACTCCCACGGGAACGGGAACTACGCAGGAGAAACCGCGTGACGTCCACTAGTATCTTTTAAATTGGTCCAATATTGGAGGAGGAAACAGGCGAGAGCCAAACCTCGAATTATGACTTTTTACATACAAAGTCTCTCCGTCTGCGTTTCCTCTTAAGTAGAACATGCTAGTGTGATTGAAATTAAAAAAAAAATGATGATTTATTTTCCATACAAAAGTTATAACGTTTCCACCAGAGATGTGCGTAGCGAGGGATGTGTTTTTAAGGCGACGACATACGCCAGCGACCTTGGGGGCAAAGCACGCACTCGTGTCACTCCCGCGCGACCTAAAATTCGGTAGCTTTTTGTACATTCCTTATTATTCTGTGACTTAAAAAAATTGCCGTACATAGAAATGTATATAACTAAATTGTCTTTGAGATAGTGCAAGTTTCATTAAAATACGCCCGGCGGTTTTGGCTCGATTATCGTTTTTATGTCCGTGTTAGATATAACTTTACAAATTAATTACACTATGTTGAACGAACAAAACTCAAAATTTACATATATCAAATTATTAAGAAAATAGTCTAATGTAACATATATTTATTTTCAAAAAAATACGACTAGCCGTTTAGACGTGATTCTCATTTTAAAATCAGCTACTAAGCCGTACCTGCGCCTTAAGAACCAATCCTCGCACATCTCTGGAAACGCAGCCTAAGATCAGTAGCAACAGGCAAGAAGGCTAAAAATAAACAGCCTCTAGCTCATTTTCATACAGAGTACGGTTAGTCTTATAATCTCTTTGATGAATATTTAATGAACGAGCTTTAACTGAGAAATAAGGATTTCAGTAATCCGTGTATGTTTTTCTCGTGTCCATAGCTTAGCAAGGAAAAATTCCATTCATTTTCAAACAAATATTGAGGCCTAGTGTTGATGAATTTATCATAAAACAAATATTTATTAACACTCTAGATATGGGAATCGTTAAAACGGATTGGATTTGGGAATCCCCTCTTGGTATAAAGCGACGGAGCCCCACGCAGCATTGTGGTTCCTATATACCTAATAATTTAGGTCTGAATGGTAAAACCCCGATTTCATCAAATTGAGATTAAGCGTTAATAACATTATGCTTTTTAAAATTATGCTTTATTTATTCCAACAGTATTTTTGGCAATAAACATAATGGCAAAACATTTATGCTGAATTTCGTTATGCAAACGTATAAATTACTAGTGGACGTCACGCGGTTTCACCCGCGTAGTTCCCGTTCCCGTGGGAGTACGGGGATAAAATATAGCCTATGTTACTCCCTGATAATGTAGCTATTTATTGCTGAAATTGCTGAATTTTTGAAATCGGTCCAGTAGTTTCGGAGCCTATTCATTTCAAATAAACAAACAAACAAATCTTTCCTCTTTATAATATTAGTGTAGATGACTGTATATTTATGCTTATCAATAGTAAACCATTGGATTTCGATGAAATTAGCTATCATTATAAAACTCAATATCATTCACGAACTAAATTGAGGACACCAGATAGCTAGTCAAGTGTTTTCCATCAGTAGAGCAAAGATCTTTATGAGTATGGCTTCGATTACGTTTTGACAGATCGAAACCGATTAAGATGGCGTATACCTTGAACTTTGGTCTGACAATATTAAGATTTACAAATCAAAATTCACTATGGTAGGCGCCAGATACTACACTTATTGACTTTAATAATATCAAAAACAGAAATAAAGACAAAGCTGTCCTGCATCGTCTTCTATCGTGATCCTTTACCATAATCATGTTGTAGATTCTCAAGAATAAATTCTTACCTGTAAAGGCTCCAAGCATATGCTGCATTCTGAGAATCGTGAGAGCAGTTCATCACAGTTGGGGCAGGTACATTGAGCTGCATGGCCTTCCTCTGGAGCTTCCAATGAAGATGGTGGGACTAGCTTCAATGATTTATCTGTAAACAATAGAAAAACTATTTGTTATTTCCAAATCGAATGAACAAAATATACTTTTATGCTCTACGAATATTTTATCAGCATTATATAAAAATTATAGAATAGTTTTAATGATTAAGGGTTTTTTAGGTTTATTAGCGGTATTACACTAGATCCGTGGGGCCGATACATTCAAATAGCCGAGTATATGTCGTTTGCCAGATTTATCCTATCAGCACAACTATTTATCTATGCAAATCACTGTATGCATACTTTTTGTTGTTTGCCTAATTAGAATGCTTCTCTTTGTTGATCTTCGCTGCGATAATTATCTTGAAAAGAATAATGATTTCCTCGTACATTGATGACGTCATGGTATACCTCAGATCTTTGAACAGTCATAGTTGAGGTGTTTGTGGGTGTGACTATCTCGTCCATGGCGTGTCGTTTCTTAGAATATTTATCATTAAATATTTTGTCATCAATGAGCTCATTAGATGTAATCAAATTATTAAGAAGAATTATAACATCATTGCTTGAACCTACTTATAGCGTTGGCTTAGTTTAAGTTGACGTTACTGTATGAATGTAAACCTTATCAACTACCACTATTTATATTGCTATAATCATAATGGTAATCAGCCTATAATTATGTCTACATAGTATTATTACGCACATTGCTGGAATATTTCCTAACATGAACTTGGCCGTTATTGACCGTATAAACAAACAATCATTATTATTTATGTAACGATTAACATGTAGAACAATCTTCCATATGTCTGTACTGCTATCTTTATTATTGCAAGTCTAATAATAGAGTTATCTGCTTATATAATAACGTTACTGCTTTGTGTTGCACGCGTGCGAGCAAGTACTTGAGTGGTGCAATGCTTTTGCTTGGAAACTTTATACGATGGTATGAGGCAGTGGAATTTTATCGAGTTTTGTAAGGCAAGTGAGAGGTTTCTGACCAAAACTGTGACTTAACGAAATATTACACCTTCCTTATAGACTATGAAATATTAATTGACAACAAACGAATTTTAAATGCGGTTCCTGATTTTGCTTCCTGTAAACTTCAAAGAACAATGATCTAGGCAATTATCAATTGTTTATGAAAGCACTGGCCTGTTATAAGCCTCAAGTTAGCCTAAGCCTAAATAGGTTTGTACAATTTCAAGTCCATCAACTTTAGTATCGTCCAGTTTTTGTAATTACCCGTTATTCTGATAATATCAATAGCTACTATACATCAAACGTAGCAGTGTTGAAGCTGCAGTAACCAACTTTATCTGAAGTGGTTATTCTTTCAATGTTATGTCAAGACAATGATACATCTTATTGCAGATAATTTGGAGTATCGATATTTGTAATTGCATTACATTTGGCATCGATAATAGATTTATTGATACGTTTCAATTCGATTCGATGACGCAAATTAAATAGTGATGTTGCATTGTAATTAAAGCACAATTTAAAGATAATTGTAATTGAAGTGTTGGTTTTATTTTATGCTTGGACGACATTGTGATGATTCGATTTTGATATTAATAGCATGTAGCGTACTTTGCATTTCTTAAAGCAAATCTCTTTGAAAGCAGTTCTGTAAAGAATTCAACAAAACTGTTGATCAGATTGCTTTGTAAATAAATAAGTCATAATAAATAAGTAATGAGTCGTTTTCTTTAGCTAAATCCCTGCTTTTTTACCAATAAGTTGTAGTTAGTTAACTTAAGTGACCTATCGACTTAATTGAATTCTTAGCTAATTTAACATGTACAGAAAATATTGCAAGTTCCAGAGATAAAAACATTACTGTATTTGTTGTTAATTCCAGTAGTATTGAAGATAAATCTTAGAAATTTAGTATGTATAGTAAAATAGATATAATAATGGAATTGTCTGAGCTAACTATAAAATAGTCATGATCAGAATAAAAATAAAACAAGTTTATTATCTCTTGGTGTCCGTACAGAGAGATTTCAATAGTGTTTTGAAGATAATGGTAATAACCATTGTGCAGAAGCCAATAAAGACAAACCTCTTCAATTACTGTTAATGAATTGCGTTCCCAAGAACCTTCTCAAATAATGATTCACAGCACTTGATGTCAATGAGCTCATAATCTGCGCAGTGTTGATAACATACCGATGATATCAACGTCGTAAGGTCATTTAGTGTTATATAATATGGCATCCATTCTTCTTAGCAAGCACTTACGTTTCAGAGCTGTTTTTTTGGAGTCTGACCTTGGCAGAGCTGTGAAAGAATCATGTATTATTGAGTTGAGCTAACCTGCTGCAATTATCAATCAACATTGCAAATAAGACCACAGTACAACACGTTGCACAAATTGAGATGAGAAAACATTTTGATCAACACGGATATTGGTAGTCGTATCAGTAGAGCATCTTGTGTTGAAAATAATCTTATCCTCAATGTTTTATTTAATTATAAGGTAGGTTTTAAAAAATATCACTTATACCCAACACTAGACTGGCTAAATGCAACATCAGAACATGAAGCAACAGATAACTATGTCAGTCGAAAGAGAAAGGACGCTAACTCAGACTCGATGAAAATCTAGGCGATTAGGAAACCCACTGAAGGTCTGTCTGAGATGTTTTGGTATTGAAATTATTTATCAAGGTTAGATTTATCATTTCGAAATTATGATTTAAAAGTGAAATTTTTTTAACAGTAACATTATTTAGTAAACTTGCAATTAGTGTAATAAATGCAGTTATGACGTTAATAAAATGAATAAATAATCATGAAAAAAATGAATAATTATTTATTTTTTTAGTTACTCATGAATATAATGTCGTAACTGAAGAACCTGAACCTACAGATTACACATTCGAACCAATCTAGTTGTAACCAGATTTCTAGATAAACGCTAGATTCTTGACAACGTAAATTACGACTAGCTCAACGAAGTAACTACAATCAGTAACAATATTGACATAACAAAACCGAACACAGAATTGAACAACTGCAACATAACGGGTGACGTAAAAGTGCAATACAAACAAGGTATCACGAGGTTGTATTTAAGACTTAAGACATAATGTAATGTAATACCGTCAATAAGGAAGAATCGACAATGATGTAACTTGTACTTACAACAAAAGATTATAAACGAATTCATTAAGTACTGTTTCAGATGATTACGGAAGATGACATATTGAAACAATGTGTATTATTATCAAATAAGATCATTGTCAGCTGCATACGAGCAATGAAGATATTTTTGGTGAATTTTGGTCTCATGCAAAGAAACTTGAGAAACGGTCCCGGGGCATATTGCTATAATTAAAAGCATAGAACTGGTGATATTAATAGCAGCACTGTGAGAATAGGATCCACATTACTTCTAACTACAATTTTTAAGGATATTTAGAGATTTATTATTCATACAAAATAAGTCAAGTCAAGCAGTAATAAAATGTTTCACTGTATTAAAATTCTAAACTTGTCTAACATCGGATGAATTTATAAGCCAGACAAAAAGTCATTAGTTTTATTGGAGTGTGTATAAACATGTGATTATGTACTACAGTGTTCATCTAACCAAGTGAAGGTTATAAAATTAAATGTTATAATGGTAGTCATAATGCATAATGTAGGTAGTGAACGTGAATTAACTTGAAACCCTTTGGCCAAGAACCTAAGGTAATTTTACAAGGCTAAATTTTAAAATGAACACCTTGGTAGTTGGCGTTTAAAGATTTACCTTTTACTTACATCCTAATTTTATTAAATTATTTAGCTTGAGACTTGGAAATCAAAATCCAGATGATTTAAGGCTTAAACTCGATTCTCATCTCGATTGCCGACCGCTGGTTTAAGCAATAGAGAGTCATAAAAGAATTTGTGTTGAATTGCGTTAGATTCTAGTTGGTAATGCTTCAGGTAATATATTTATGTAAGTAAAAAGTGTGCAATAAGCAGCTGATTTGCATTCATAATCTAATTGATTTGAAAGAAAGAAAGAAAGAAAAATGTTTATTTGGGACTCGCACAAGACACAGTAATAAAATACGTAAAACTAACAGTTATAAAAATATGTTTACGCAGTTAAGCGGCATCCTTAAATTAATCTGTGCGAGGCCAAAAAGGTCCCTGTCTGATTTACGTGACTTATACGCCAAAGTAGTTTAAGGTGAAGATTTTTTTAAGACAAGGTGGACAGACATCCAGCAAAAGCACACAAATATTCAGTAAGTAAGGGCCCGACGCAGTTCCTTGTGGGTATCCCATAATATACCCACTAAACATCCTGTGGCTGATTTGATAATAAATAACCCAGCCTAGCTATCGGATGCGAAAAAGGCCAAGCAGATTAGCATTACTCTTCGTAATAAAAGCCATATCCATTACATTATTTAATACCACAGCAGTCAAGGCTAACTATCAATTACATCATAATGTATGAGAACTACTAGGTCAAACGCTTATTCGCAATTTTTGCGCCACTCCAACGGAATTTGAACAGCTTACAAAAAATAACAGCTATCTTAGAAATGTATTTGAGGTAACAAAAAATATTGGAAACTGTTGCGAATCGTTCGATAACTGTAGTTTAATATGGTGCAAGATAACGTGATGAATTGTGCCATTAGAAATTATTGGAAGAATTTGTATAATGGTAATTTTTAGTTGCGGTAAGTTTCATATTGAGTAGCGGTTTGCCAAAAATTTTAATATCGATGTTTTGATATCAAATACTGGAAAGTAACCGGCACTAGCAAAGGTCATGACCATTTTTGATAATATATTCATAATTATGACATAACCAACAAACGTGCTGCGAATTTTTAAATGATATTTTCGAGCCTCGCGTGATTCTTCATTTTAATTTCGATATTATGCAGACATTCATTAATCAAATATAGTACTGAGTAGTTAAAATAGTCTTTGTTATAATGATTTTGATGAAATCTGTATTAATGATACTGTTATTCATATTATTGTGACAGTATTTTTATTAATCAGTCATTCTATTTGTTCTTTAACGATAGCACATGTAAAATTACCGATTTCGCTAAAAATGGGCCGTAGGCGTAGTTGCCAAACATGGCAATGCTTACTAACCTACGCACTGTGAATCAGCTTAGCACCTAAGACTGAAAACAGAGTCATTACGTGACGGGATTCACCAGCGTCATTTTTATCTACATATTATGTATTTATGTCAAGGGTACATTCGTCACGAATGAGAGTTTTATATGGAAGGCTAATAAAAGGATTTTGATAGTCGGATTGAATACTAACAGGAAAATATGAGCTCAGCTATCGTTACTTTTAGAAGCGTAATAAAATCTAAAGAGCTGTCAGTATTTAAAGTTTTGCTAACAACGCAAATTTTTTAGGGAAAAGATAACGAAATACTTAATTATTTTTCTTTAATTGATGCAAATTCAGCTTTAACTTATGCAAGAATGAAATATGCAGAATCAATCTTCAAGAACATGGAGACATTTTTAAAAGTACAAGCAATTATAACACGAAACTTGTAAGTTAAAACATTGATGCATACTTCTACATTACCTTAATAGTTTGAATCTTAACTAGTTGAAATCAGAGGTCAAAACCCCGTTAATATAAATTGAAACTCTTAACAAAGCATCATTACTACCAATCATCATGCATGTTCTTACGAGTAATTATAATCAGTTGAAGATAAAAATAGAACCTTTGATTCATGCAATATTGTTTGATTGAAAAACAATCTCGATCTTATAAGGTTCTGTGGTCTTGATTGTCACAATGAGCATACTAAGACTTCCTGAAACGGTCTTTGTCATAATGTGTCGGGTCTCTATGTCAAGTGTAAATAGGTCTCCTCCAGGCAAGCGTGCTCCATCGCCCACCACGTCACCGTTTGCCATCAGGTTAGATAGTGGTCAAAAGCGAACCTATCAACACAAATTACGTATTAGTCTATGTAGCAATATTATGTAGCTCATGTTTTGGTAAAAATAACCGTTGCAGGTCATTGATATATAAAAAAAACCCAAGATGCACAGGCTCGAAAAATGCAACACTCGAAACTGTCGTCAAAAACTGACATTAGCAAGTGTCATGCGTGAGTTGTGTGTAGTTACACTATAAACATTTTTTTTTGCAAATTCAACCTTACACGGATCGCTTAAAGTTGTTTTTACAAATCAGTGCAGTATGCGAGCGATGCGAGATTGTTTGAAACTAGCGCACAATTATACATATTGCGCTTGTTTTTTGCGGACGTTTTTGAGATGCTGATTGTGTATCTTGGGTTTTTTATATATCAATGTTGCAGGTTTAAAAATAACCGAGAGAAGATTTTAGTTTAGTCACTCTTGGATTCTGTTCTAGGGGAACTAAGTTACCAAAACTATTAATCTAGACAAACTGATCCCACGTACGCAACGTATGCAACGCATTATGATATCTGGACTCTTGATTTTATATGAAGAACTGTGCAGTAGAAACACACTTATCGTATGCAACGCAACATACGATACGATACAAAAGCGTTGCATACGTTGCGTACGTAGGAGCAGTATTTCTCACTTTAAGTATTCGCCTCTTCTATTTTCTTTGATCGTCATTTGTCAATAGTATGATACATTGCTGACCAATAATTGACCATTGAATTTCAATGCAATATGCATTTACTTTCATTGCTTTTCATACTAACCTAATTTTTTAGCGTAAACGTCACACTTTGCGGTTATAACATTTTATGAGTAAATAAGAGTCATTGCTTGGGGAAAAGCGTCAGTAATTTTGTATTTGCATAACAGCAACAGGAAAAATTGTTAAAACGTATTGTTTATTACTTTATTGCAGGTAATTAGGTAGGTGCGTAGTTACGAAATGTAGGATTACGCTGAAATTATTACGATGTTGGAAAACCAATGTTAAATGTTAATTACAATTTTCGCTGAGTTAACTCAACAAAATTTTGAGAAAATTAGATTTGCCTTTGTTACAATCAAGTTACAGCAGAAAGATTTAAAATTATTTGTAGTTCTGATGCAATTATTTTTAATAAACTGATTTCATTATAATCATAAGATTACTATGCCAATCAAGTTGTCCAGTCCTTTGAAGAGTACTTAGAGAAGAAGCGGACATTTTCGGGTTAGAACAATGACCCAAAAATGATCTACACAAAACCTGATCATAACCTAACCAAAGCAAGTTTTTCAGTTTCAACAATTGTTTCCATTCTCTGAAAGGTTTTTACACTATGACCTAATAATGTGATTTCATAATAATGAGCCATACTCTAAGCTCACACTCATCACTTACGGAAAATCTCAGCCTAAAAGACAAAGCGTTATCTTCTAATGTAAATGGACCTGTATTTTACGCATTCTGTCAACAATGAGACACAAAAAGAACTTATATTCTCAGTATTATGACGTATTTTTCTTTGGACATAGAATCAGATCATGACGTCACGTTGATTCACGAACCGGTATGAGGTGACGTGCATTAGATTTCCATCGGATTTTTTATCTTATTAGAAAGGGGTAAGGTTTGAAATTGTTTATCATGTGTGTGAATAAAGAAATAACTGTATTGTTCTATGATGATTTGAGTCAAGAGGTGTGATTGTCCTTTTAAGGTTTTATTTATTAAAATAATTATAAATATGAAAGATTTCTTGATAAAATTTATGAGTAGCTTTATCAAGAACTTTGTATTGTGTCATACAATCAACATTGTTTTTCTACGTAGGTATTAAGTATTATTGAAATAAAATGCGAATGTTGACACCGTATTATGATAATATCGTCAATTATTTTTGACAGTTTACAATAAATAATAAATATTATCTTTGTTTTTTTTTTTATTGTATACATTGTGTAATGAAGGTTAAGGCCATAGTTTAATAACTTTACTGTTTAAATAAACTGCATTAATTAAACATTTTTTGTTTTACGGACGTCGTAACCGAGGTTGACCTTAAAAAACGCTGGCGGGAGATACATTTAGCTGTTGAAATATTAGAGAAACCTCTGCCGAGCCATGGAACAACATGACAAATCAAAATCAAGTTAACATAATAACTAGCAGTATTCGTATCATTTTTAGGGTTCCGTACGCAAAGAGTAACCAAAGAAACCCTATTACTATAAGCCTCCGCTGTCCGCCCGTCTGTCTATCAGTAGGCTGTATCTCAAGAACCGTAATAGGTAGACAGTTGAATTTTTCATTGAGTGTGTATTTCTATTGCCGCTATAACAACAAATAATAAAAATTAAAATACAATTCTGTCCCAACCAAATGGCGACTATGCAAAGGGTTTATTCCAATTTATGGCTCTCATCTTGTGATAGTAAAATAATGTTTAGGATACGATGGGACTGGCATACGCTATGCGTAAAAGTCCCTTTATATGAATAAAGAGAATAAAAAAATGAATAAAATAAATTACAAATTAAAGGGGCTCGCTACTCTCCTCTTTCGATTTATGGTACAGAACTCTTCGTGTGAGAGTCCAACTCGCACTTAGCCGATTTTTTTTTTTTACTATTTATAGGCACGCGTTTGACCACTATCTCATCTGATGGTAAGCGATGATGTGGTCGAAGATCGAGCACGCTTTTCTAGAAGTAACCTATTCACTCTTGACTTAAATACTCCCAGGTTATAGCTATCAGGAAACACAGACTCCGGCAGGGAATTCCACTCCTTAGCTGCACGCACTATGAATGTGTTCCCAAAACGTTTAGTGCGTGTCGGTGGGATGTCCACCATGTACCGGTGGCGCATCGCCTTTTGTCTTGTGGTTCGATGATGGAACGGGCTTGGCGGAATCAAATTATGCAATTCCGTCGCACATTCTCCAAAATGCAACCGGTAGAAAACCGACAGGCTAGCAACTCGTCGTCGTCGTTGATACAAAACAATAGCTTCTACTAGAAAGAGAACAGGAAGAACATCGATCACCACGTTAACTTTATTCGTTATTTCAGACCTTTATTAGTCCAGTTTTCCTCAAAATGTTTTCATTCTCCGTGTACACAATTATTTGACCCACACATATTGGATTTGGCTCCCAAATTGGATTCTGGAGGTCAGATGACAGTTCCGTTGTTGGACGAACTGATATTTATCCGTATTTATTTATTTGACCTAGATACTGTCCCTGGATTAGGAACTGAACGAAAGTTAATAAAGGTATCTTGAATACGAGCATGTAGGCAAAATGTAGATACATAGAATTTGCTTTCTACACCAACAATAATATCGTAATCCTTTTACACAAACATAATTCTTTATTCTATTAACTCTCCCACAATTTGGACCGATAATATGTACATTTGACATTATATCTGACATTCTTTTGGACATTTATTTATTTATTTAAAGATAGATCTTTTGAATTTATTGACTTGTAATATTAATTTATTTTCTTTCAAATTATTTTGTATGTAACAATTTTATATTAATATAATTAATTATTATGTAGGTACCTAAAATTCTACACAATGTATGTATTGTTTGAAATAGATGAAAAATGATCTGGTGATGGTCGCGGAATGCCGATGGATGCGAGACGCACAGGACCGGTCGTTGTGGCGACACATGGGGGGGGCCTATGTCCAGCAGTGGACGTCTTTCGGCTGATTTGATGATGATGATGAATAGCGGTCTTACCGTTGAGAGTGATAACAACAATCAGCGATATCATCAACTTGTGGATGGATTGAATGAACATGAACATTAAAATGAGGTAGTAAGGGGTATTATGATAGAAATATTAATGTGGAATCTTCATTTACTTGTCTACGGTTTGAGTACTGATACAAAGAAATAATGAGGTCTATGAACTAACAACATAACTTCGGTGGGTCGTCGAACTATTTTCAGCAATTTATCGATAGGCGTGCCAATACAATATATCACGCCTATATTACTTCTTCTTAATTGAGTTGTAACACGGTAAGCCTACGACATACAGTATGGAATACCGGTGTAACTGTTCTGCTAAATAGCGTTCGTGCTTTTGAACTGCGATTTGTTATCGAGATCTTTGCAGCGGTCACTTATAACCTGTGCTAAAAAAGGAAAGAATCATCAGCAGAGGCAAACTTACTTTTTGGTACAAAGATCTTATACCACGACAGGTAAAGTCACCGAAGTCTTCAAGATTGAATTTAAGTATCAGCTGTTACTTGTACGTAATAAATTGACTCTAACTGTGTTTTAAGGTTCCGTACATCAAAAGGAAAAAACGGAACCCTTATAGGCTCACTTTGTTGTCCGTCCGTCTGTCTGTCAAGACCGTTTATCTCGGAAACGCGTGGAGGTATCGAGTTGAAATAAATAAAACCATTTACTCAGGTCTATGGTCCCTTGCAGCTGTGTAAAAATCAAATTACTAAGCTAACGTAAAAAAAGATACGGTCGTTTACGCCGCAAAAAACGTATATTTCGACACTCTCAAGGGAATCAAAATGTTTAGCATATTTCCCGTTGACCTAGAAACATTTGGTAATACCGTCTTATACTACAAGTATAGGGAAAAGTTTGAAAACTATACAACATTTGTAATTAAATCATAAAAACGACGGTTTCCACTGTGTTACTTAATTTTACGCTTGATTAAAAACACGACCGAACCATTAATCAATATATGTATTATTATATTATTTATATTTGTATTTTCTGGCAAATATATATTTTTGATTTGATTTGTTTTAAACTCTGCTACACATAATTTCCGAACTGCATACGCCATTTAAAACCAAACCACGAGCTTTTAGATTTTATTATTATTCCCCAAGATCGTTATACCGATCTCTAGGGAAGGCCAGTTGAAACGTGACATGTTTCTCAATTACAAAATCTGGCCTCACACGAGACCAAACCGGTTGATATTTGTAATACGACTGGTTTTGAGGTGAAAATAACGTGAAGTTGTATAACTTTTAGAGTTAAATTAGTTCAGTAGGTGTTTTTCTTTGGATTCGTGGAAATCAATTGCTCAATTTCTTTATCAAACATTTGTCATCAGGAGGTATCATCATTATCATCATAATTTCAGCCGATATCCGTCCAATGCTGAACGTAAGCCTCCCCCAAAGAGCGCCAACCATCCCAGTCCTGAGCAGTAGGAGGAGGTATACCTACCTTAAAACCTCATCGTCAAAAGATCAGATCTTGAGTGTTTGAGCTCATGTAGGTATTGTGACAAACAGAGGTATCGTGCCTTTAAAATCTGTAGTATGTCATAATTTGGATTCGCAACTTTATATTTTAATGATAGTTAGGAGTTTTATTTTGTATTTTAAGTGTAATTAGTTTGTTTTTTAAATATAAGAGACCTTAATTTGAATAAATATTTTTGATGATTTCTGAATATTTAATTTTAATTTGCAATAAAAAATGAATGTAAGCTCACTTAAAACAATTTACTTTATATCACTGAAAAAAATATCATGGAATGCAGACATAGAATTTTATTCATCCAATCTTGCTACTAAATAGTTGATAACCTTAAACTAAAATAATCATATGTAAAAGTGAATGAATCAATAAATTACGTAATATTATTGCACCTACAATATTTAATAACCGCTTTAAAAAACCTACTGGCATTTAAAATGGTTTTTATGAAGTATTTTTTCAGTGTTTCGGTATAAAAATATAGGTAAAAACCTATTTTTATGTCTAGACGATTGCCATGTCTAGTTCGTAGCATATACCTTGTTAAATTTTAAGTAGTAATACAACATGGGTAGGTAAAGGTATATTTTTACCTTTTTACCTTTTTACAAGGGTAAAACGTACTTAAATAAGTTTTGACAATTTCATTTATTTATCAATGTTGAAGGCAGGAGCCGTATGGTGTCGACCGATGCCGTATGGTGCCGTAAAAGAATAATATCATCCCATCACTTCCCGTGGGTGTCGCAAGAGGCGACTAAGGGACTCACCAGAGAATGGGCAGCAGCGTTCTCTGTAAAACTCAACACCATACACAGCGATCGCCAACCCGCCTGCCAAGCGTGGCGATTATGGCAAACCCCCACCTTTGGAGAGGCCTATGTCCAGCAGTGGACGTCTTTCGGCTGATATGATGATGAAAGGTAGGTAAAGTGCTCGTGGCTATATAATAACAGCCGCTTGAGTCGATCTTCAAGGTTAAGCAACGCTTGCCGAGGTCGGGTTGTGGATGGGTGACCATCTTCCACAATCTTAACATAACGAGACTCCTCTGTGCTTCAGTAAACACGTTAAGCCGTTTGTCCCGGCTGTCATTTGTAGATCTTTGGCAGTCGTTGCGTATTGTCGGAAACTAGAAAATCTGACTACACACAGTCTTGCCGAGAAGTACCGTGTGACCCAGTTAATGGGTTTTGGAGGTCTGGTAGGCAGCTTCTCCACGTAAAATATTGGTTCATTAATTCAACTCAATCCGGTTTGACTGGAAGCCCACTACAATATGGTTAATATAAGGCTACGCAGGTGATGATGTCAAAGGTAGTTAAACCATTTGATATTAGTAACTTATTCAATACGAAATATCGTACGAAATAATTGAATCAACATTTTTATTAACATTTGTATGGGCCATTAAACGCTTTACACACAGTACAGTTACTTTTTTGACAAAAAAAAACTTAACCAAGTTCCACTGACACACAAATAAAAAAAAAAGTGATTCATAATAATATTGACACAAACATAACTCACACGAAAGCTTAAAAGAAAAAAAAAACACCTTTGAGACCGTTATTCACCGAATTCAGAGGTTATAAAAGTATGGCGCACGAATATCTGTGATCAATCAATGCGCACACGCACCTTTTTACCGCTATGTAGGCGTATTGAACTGTTTTTAGAAGCTATCATTTTTTTTATGTAGGTTTGGAGTTCAAATTGACTATAGGTTTGTTTATATCTGAGGTTTCTGATCTTGAAAATGGTTCAAGTAGAAATCATTTATAGAAAAAAATCTTTGCTCAATGTGTGACTCTGGATTATTTAGTGATTGATTAATTTGACTCTGGATTGATATATTTAGTGATTATGTAATTTGACTCTGGATTGAAATATTCAGTAATTGAGTAATTTGACTCTGGATTGATATATTCAGTGATTGAGTAATTTGACTCTGGATAGATTATATTTAGTGATTGAGTAATTTGACTCTGGATTGATATATTCAGTGATTGACTAATTTGACTGTGGATTGATATATTTAGTGATTGAGAGGGAGAGGAAGGCCAAAGAAAAGATGGATGGATTGTCTGAGGAGCGATATGAAAGAACAGGAAGTTAGTGATAGTTTGACGGCTGATAGGGCAAAGTGGAAGAAAACAACATGTTGCACCGACCCCAAGTGACATGGGATAAGGGCAGGAAGATGATGAGTAATCAGGTTTCTCAGGTTCAACCTCAGGCACTAGTTGTCTAGCATATATCAGAACTGTAGTGCTATTCTCTAACAACATTTTCGTATCTCGACAGTAGAATTCGAAGTGAGTTTCAAATGAAGACCTTTATGTTGTGTGTAATAAAGCTCACTTTGTGAGTTTTATCACTCAGGTGAAGCTCGATATCGAAATAGTTTCTTACAGAATAGACTAGCTGGATCTATTTAGACGCGAGGCCCACTTTCCTTGACGTGTTAATTATTATTTTTTACCATTTTGTTTTGTTTGCTTGTCCGGAAAAAGTGTTGTCAGGTTTTAAGTTTGTGCTAAGAATATTTTACGAGTTTATTGGAGGCTTTCGATCTGGTGCAATGTATTACCAGTATTTGACATGTAGTGATTGATTTTTCTGACCTTCGCATCGTGCTTATTGATACGAATAATCTAATCTAATCTTACTAGCCTACGATGTCCTGTCGCAGGAAAATGGCTTCCCTCTCACGTTTCCACACCATTTTGTTTTAAGCCAGCAGAAGCCTATACTCGGTATTTCTCCCGCCATCTTTTGTACCTTACGTAAAGATTATACAGGGTGACTGGTATTTGAGTGCATACCTTGAAAGGCGTCGTCTTAGACCTAATTTGTAACGATATTGACCCTGAAAACTTGAAGTCCAATTGGGGCAGTTTTCGATTTATCAAGCCCGCAACAAGGAAGACGTGCATCGAAGTTACCCTGTTAATAAAAACGCAGATACAACAACATAAACTTAGAAATTCGAAGCCCCAGAGGCTCATGCATCAGCTTATAAAAACACTCGATCAATCAATTGCCTGAACTCAAGAACTTGCATTCAACTCAAGGCGAAAGAAAAGGTGTGATTCATTGCAATAACGTCCAATGCTATTACTGACGTCATTTTGTTATTACCTTATAGGATATTGCTGTATGGGCAATAAGGTCATATTATGATATGCTGTATAGTCATATTATGTCACATCGGCTTTATTATGCTGATTTTAAAGGGAGAAGAGGATGGTGATTTGATTGGACACTCAATAGAGTTGACTTAAAAATTATGACTAATAAATTTTATTGTTACTATTGCAATAAAAAAAATCCTCCTAACTAAGTTATCTACGAACTACACTACTACAGTTTTTGTTTGAAGTTAGATGTTGCGTAAAAAACTGTAAATAAAGACCAAAAAATTGTGTAGTTATACTAGATATACCGTTTTTCATTGGTAGTTGAATTGTACAATGCTAGCGTCATTAACAGTTATTGCATTGCCATATTTATCTTTGCATTTACTTATTGAAATAGTTTGATTTCCCCTAACTCAATTTTACCATCAGCCAAGTTTTTCCCCTATTTACTTTACATCATCATCATTATCATTTCAGTTATAGTCTTATCTCTATCTATACTAATATTTTAAATTCAAATGTATGTGTGTATGTGTATGTATATCTGTATGTGTGTAAGAACTCTGTCTGTCTGTTTTGTTACGTCTTTTAGTCTTAACGATTGGACGGACTTTAATGAAATTTGGCACACGGGTTCACTGTAGCCACATTTTTATTCCGGGAGTATCTTCCTAAGGGGAATGTTCGACTTGGACCTAGGTAAAACCAATTGGCAGAAGATAGCTTGATGGAACATACCTTCAATCTCCACATTCTCGCCACTTGAAGAGTCTGAAGAGTCATCTTCTATCTTCTTGTCCGAGACTATTGTGAGGCTGTTCTCTCCACACTCATTGTTGTGTGTCCTCTTGTCGGTCACCGAGTGGAACTGTGGACAACAAAAAAGGTAACGTTAAAACAGATTCTATGAATACTTGAAAAAAAAAATATGTACATGCGGGATAAAAAAGGGAGGGAAATTCATCCGCAGCACAGTCATAAGTGCCCAAGATACTGGCAGCGTTTGATGGCAATGCTGATTTGGACAAAAAAAATGGCAATGGTTCACGTGAATAATTTAATTACAAGGTTATTATTATTGTTTTAAAACATAAATGGAGACTATCGAGAATCTGCCAATAAGGATGTTATTGCTAAGTTAAAATAATAAAAAAAAATTGCATACGATATGTTACCTATTGTTTAAGAACCACATTATTTTATTAGTAGTAATATATTAATTTGTTTTATGCTCATTATTTCTTTGCTCATTATTGATTTATCGAAATAAATGCATAAGATGATCAGCTAAAATCTCATAAATATTGTTAGCTGTAAGGTTTGAAATACTTTGTAACTGCGATAATCAGAGTAGTGCAAAGTCTTATTGCCCCAGTCATGCCTTAGACGATTACATAATCCTACAAGATTTATATAATACCATGATTCTAATTGAATTTGACTTAATGATAATTTCTATGAACACGCCTATCATGACAGTTAATTTCCTTATTGTAGTGACATTGCATTAGGTTATCTGGTGGTTAAATGTCTTTGTAAATGTTTACAATGTTTATTGCTATGTACTGACAATACACAGACATCATTAACACAAAATGATTTTGAGTTAATGATGTCTCTGTGTTAAAATATTTTATTTAGTTTAATACTAGTATTCTCTGTTCTAGTAGAATAATATTTCTGGTTAGCAGATGCTCAATTTAAATAATCTGTATTGCTAGGATCCCTGCTATTACCCAGCACCATTAAGTTCATCTTATTTGAGTGCTATTGAAAGAATCTCGTTTTTGGTATCTCTTATAGCGATAAGGCCGCTCATTATGTCTCGCTATGTAATTGGTTCTTTATCAATATTTTCGGTAACTTATGTAGTGTACATAGTAAATTAGTATCAAATTCTATTCCGTCTCCTTCTCAACAAATCACATGCTAGTTTCTATGCTCATAAATCTTAGTTATTAAATCAAATGCACGAATTACAAAATTACACCGATAACCTATTCTTTACGACCTGTTACAGTAGTTTAAACAATCTACGTGGTCCATGTTTTGAAAATAATCGTTGGAATATTCCGTAGAACCAGTTCTTGTACAATCGTAGGTTTTTGCACCTGCATCATGAATAGTTACCGAGTTACCTGATACAGTAGTAGTAAGTACCTGGGTTTCCTTTTTACTGTTTTGTGTAAAATTAAAAAAAAGAAATTTCGTGTTTTGTTTGTTTTTACATGGTCAATTGTTTTTTTGAATGCGCAATCAAGCTGTAGATCTTCGTTTATTGAATAATGATGCTTAAATAATTGTATTATTGCATGTAGATATAAAAATCATTTTGCTGTTTTCTTGGGTTGTAATGTTTCTCGTTTTTTCACCTTAGTGTATAGTTGATTCATGCACTTTTAAGGAAAAGGTCCCTTAGTCATTACGACTTACAATGACCAATTGCGAGAGGTCACGCCCCAGACCTAAAAATGCCATATTTCATACCAATGATAAATGTCTCACTTATAGCAAGCTTTAAAAGTCGATGTTATGTCACGACCGTTTTACAATAAGCCAAGTTTCTCACAAAGTGTTGTCACTTACTAAAACGGCAACTTAACTTGGAGCCAGTCGGCCATGACACACTTCACAAAAAGGTTTAACCACTTCGGTTTAACACAGTTCCAGTTGTGAATCAATACGGTTTCCTTACTGCTCGAATCGGGAATTGAACCTCGTTCGGTTGGCATTTACGGCAGTCATTGAACTATTGCGCAGATAGGTTAAAGATGGCTGCCTAGTTGAAGAGATGCTATGAATATGTGGTAACTAGCGGACCCGCGCAACGTCGTCTGCGTCACAATTTTCATTACTGCTCCGCTCGTATTGGTCTTAGCGTGATGATATATAGCCTATAGCCTTCCTCGATAAATGGGCTATCCAACACTGAAAGAATTTTTCAAATCGGACCAGTAGTTCCTGAGATTAGCGCGTTCAAGCAAGCAAGCAAACAAACAAACAAACTCTTCAGCTTTATATATTAGTATAGATGATATTGAGTGCCAATTTCACCGTTTGAATATGAACGTGATCAACAAACATTTTTTTTTTTTATTGAGGAATGGGTTTGTTCTTGACCACAGTTACGCCTGATGGAAAGCGGTGGATGAGGTCTATGATGGTGCGAGCGTGCCCGAAGATGCCTGTTCCCTCTTACATTATTGTTCGGGAATTTTGACATTGACATCTCTTAAATACAGTTTGGATAAGCTGGTTTGTTTTTTCTGCATTGATGAATACCTACCCATTAAATATTAGCCGAAGAGACTATAATATTTGACGCTATAGTTTTTGTAATCGACTTAAAAAAACAAGGTAAATTGGCTTGTTATTTTAATCCTTAAGTTTATAAACGATACTCAAACTCTATATAGAAATATCCTGGTTTAGTTTCTACACGAGTATTCAAAAGGCGATAATTGTAAATCGTGCAATACAATATACCGGTTCATTAGTAACACAAATAGCAAACATGACATAACACCTGTTATCTTCAGCAAACAAGTAGAACATGCACAGCATTGGTATTATAATACAGACTGCACATTCTACAATTTTAAAGCAACTGTAAAAAATCCTCAATTTTCATAAAGTTGCGACTGAGATGCGAATGTTAACGTCACTTAAAAATTTGTAAAATTAGCACTTAAAACTTATCATACGATCATTGTCTTTTACGAACTTTAGTATACTCATCTCATTAGCAATTTAAATGGCGAATGAGTTATTACGTTTCAAGCATTGATATATAAAAAACCCAAGGTGCACAGTCTCGAACAAATGCAACACTCGAAACTGTCGTCAAAAACTGACATGTATCAAGTGTCATGTGTGAGTTGTGTCGTTATACTATAAACAATTGTTTTTTGCAAATTCAACCTTACACGGATCGCTTAAAGTTGTTTTTACAACGCAGTGCAGTATGGCGAGTGATGCGCAATTTTTTTTTGCAAATTCAACCTTACACGGATCGCTTAAAGTTGTTTTTATAAAACAGTGCAGTATGGCGAGCGATGCGAGACTGTTTTGAAACTAGCACACAATTATGCATTGTGAGCTTGTTTTTTGCAGACCTTTTTGAGATGCTGAGTGTGTAATTTGGGTTTTTTTATATAGCAATGGTTTCAAGTGATAAATCTATTGAGATTATTATCTATAATGCTACGTTGACACTTAAATCGAATACCGCATTAACGTATCAGTGTTTTCCTCTACCAATATTTTTGTTAAAATGATGCTTTTTGTTCGACACACGCCGTCGGGAGATGTTCTACAGTGACAGGATAAATTAAATATTGAGTTTTTGTTTTCATCTATTCAAGTTTGTGTCATTGAATCACTATTTTTCACAATTAGCCAATAAAAATACTTTAGTACAATCGATATTTTATCGCTTCTTCACGGCCTATCTTTCCCTGGAAATTAATCTTTCACTATGTTTTGAAACATCTTTCACTACAAAATGAGAACAGTTGAATGAGCTGGTGTTTTTGCCAGTACATATGGCAAAAAACACCGGCTCATTTCTGGAGGAAACCTACGGTGTTTGCTTCGCGTTTATTATGGTGGCAATATGTTAAGTTACGGTATTATGTTGGTATTACTGTGGGTGAGATATTGAGGATGGCGCTTTAAGTTTTTGTTGTGTTGCCTGGTGATGATGACGGGATATACAGAAATGTGTTTTTTTTTTATAAAAGTATGATTCATAAAAGAAGCGGCGGCGTATTAAGAATAACATGGTTCTTAAAAGCTATAAAAACACCTGTAACAAACAGATGTAATTCCCCTAAAACTAGTAAATGTTTACCAAGATTCTGCATCAAAAAGAAACAAATCATGTGACCCAATAAAAAAGAACCAGTTATCCAACACGTTTAATAATCTGACACATTTTTGGGTTCCGTACCCAAAAAGTAACCAACGGAACCCTATTACTAAGCCTCAGCTGTCTGTCCGTCTGTCTGTCTGTCAGCGGGCTGTATCTCAAGAACCGTAATAGGCAGACATGTGAAAATTGCAACTATAATAACAAATAATAAAAATGTAACTAAACATTAAAGGGGGCTTTTGTTATTTTTTTTATTATTATTAATAGGCACGCGTTTGACCACTATCTCACCTGTTGGTAAGCGATGATGTGGTCGAAGATGGAGCACGCTTGCCTGGAGGTAACCTATTCAATCTTGACTTAAAGACTCTCAGGTTGTAGCTATCAGGAAACACAGACTCCGGCAGGGAATTCCACTCCATACAAGGGCTATGGAGCCCTAGTATGGTGCTTCCGTACCATTCGTATGACAGTCTGACTCGCAATTGGCATTTTTAGGGTTCCGAAAAAAAAAAGGAACCCTTATAGGATCACTCGGGTGTCTGTCTGTCTGTCTGTCTGTCTGTCTGTCTGTCTGTCTGTCCGTCTGTCACAGCCAGTTTTCTCCGGATCCACTGGACCGATTCTGTTGAAATTTTGTACACATATGGACTTCTATGACCCAAACACGGATGCGTTACGAAAATTATTAAATTTTTAGTATGGGGGTCTTTTTTGGGGGTCAAACAAGAAAATTAAAAAAAAAAAGTTTTTTGAACAATATCGTGTGACATATCAAATGAAAGGGCTTACTGTGAGAATTTTAATTATATTTTTTTCATAATTTTAAAATAAATGATTTAGAAGTAATTCAAGAAATTAGACGAAAAATGACCATTCCCCCCCCCTTATCTCCGAAACTACTGAGCCTAAAATTTTGAAAAAAATGGAGATAATAGATCTTTACCTAAAGATTACAGGAAAACCTATTAGAAGTCTGTAGTGTTAATATAACATGTTAAAAAAATTAAATTCGTTCGGAACCCTTTGCACGCGAGTCGGACTCGCACTTGGCCAGTTTTTTTTTTGTTTTATGCAAAGAAGGTGGCGCGACAATTTGTATCAAAGCGGCCTTCGCACAAAATACAAATATCACCTTCGAACCGGTTGCTGTCAGATTTCATAAACTTTATATGTATATAATTATAATATTTATCTAAGTGATAATTTCATACAGGTTACTCTAATCTTGTAAGTCACGAATACACACACATTATTTGTCTATTTGAAAACATTCGGAAACTTTTTTCTCACTATGTTTGAGCGTGATTGCTGGGGTCCGCGTGGATAAATACTGGGTTCTAATGATAATAAACGATAATTTTCTTTTTGTATGACAGATGTTGAATTACTGCTACTTTGGCTAGAAGATTCTAGTTTGGCTCCAAAGCAGAGTTCACTGGTTTGGTTTTTAGATAGGTCTGAAAAGTTTAGAGAGACATTCCGAGCAATATAATATATATAATTTGTGGAGAACGTAGTTGAATTCATTTTGTATCATTTCTGTATCATACCTTTTTTGTCATTCTTAATGTGTAATTTTTGTTTTCCCGAATAAATAAAATAAAATAAATTAAAATATTATGATTTGATTTTCATTATTATGTGTATTCATTCAAATCATTTAATTCATTTCCAAGATTGACTGGCGTATTTGTATGAAAAACCATGAGCACCAAACGCTCTTAAAGTTATTCAGCTTTTGTGAGTGTACAGATATAAAATATTAAAAGTAATATTAAGTAAATAAATAAATTAATCTGCGCCAAAATGCAATTTCTATTATAAATCTTAATAATATTAGAGAAAATTTCTGGATACAGTTCATCAATTCAATCCATCCATGTCAAATATATCCAAAGAGAGAACCAAAAAGACATGCGGAACCCAGCACCAACATTGAAATAAATCTTAAACGACCCTATTATTGCAGGTGCTAATTGCCTCACAGTTCACAGAGTTATTACACTTATCTTACATAAATATTAGATGCCATATACTGGTTCATATTATTTACTTAGTCCACGCGATTTGAGCATGATAGAATCCAGACGTGTTGTATTACTTAGAGTTACTTTATCTTTATGTAATGTATCAGTTACCTGAAATTGTATGTAAAGTTACTTAATTGTAATGTACATTTGTAAATTGTTGGCAATTTAAAGGCACTGTCATTTTATTAGCACATGGGTAGCGAGAGATGGGACACTTTGGCTACAGGTGGAATCAAAGCGAATGGTGGCTCGAAACCAATTCAATAAATAAATTCACGTGAATTGAAAAGAGAACTAAAGAAACGTCATTAGGTTTGAATCTATCGATACGGTTGTATTAAAAAAACATAAGTCATTATGCTAATGCACAACTTTTTACAAAAAACATGACGTGCACTTTACGTTATATATATATAGAAACGTGTTTCTAGATAAAACGAGAACTACTAAAATAATTATAAACTAGTTTGTTCACTAAAAATAGTTATTTTTTTAGCTTATTCTTAAATCTAATAGTGTTACTTCATACAATTTTGAACTGACTAAAAAAGAAGGAGGTTCTGTATTCTGGATACATGTATTTTTTAAATCTCTGTATTTTTAACAGCCACCTTCGTTGTTTTTCTTTTTAAAATCTAACTCAATCTTGGCATTTTATATTTATTTACTTACATTAAAAGACAATCTTCAGAGTTAGTATTTACCACTTATTTATGATAAAAAATGTTGATGCAGAGAGATAATAATTTAGGAATTATTTTTACCACACTCGGTGTAATTAGCCAAATGACTAATTCATTAAATGAGTTCATCCGTGCATTCAACTTTAGACAAGCTTTATTATTCATGAACAGTTACATTTTCTTCTAAATAAACTTATACAGAAGTTCCATGGTTCGTTTGTTTCTTTTCATTTTGGTCTTTCCTGGGCAATCAGATCTTTAAGAATGAGTCCAGCTCGTCTCTCACTTTACTTTTAGGTCTACCATAACCGGTTCCTGATGTTTGTGAACCAATCGGTGACTGTATCGAATTTTTTTTTAGTGAAGCAGAACAAGACGAAGTAAAACACACTTCCTGGATAGTCTGGGATAATCCAGCAGAATGAAAACTCGGAAACATGCCAGAAGCTAACACCATTTTAGGGTTCCGTGCCCAAATGTAACCAACGGAAACTTAATAAGCCTCCGATGTTCTCAAAATTCAAGAGGGCTGCAATAAAAGACTAGTATTTTTCTCGGTTTATGCTAAGGAACTCTTCGTATGAGAGTCCAACTCGCACTTGACCGGTTTTTCATATTAACCAATCCCTCAGTTACACCACTTTCACATCTACCCTCTTCAATACAAGTAGTTCATGACATTTCGCGTCGGGTACAGGTTACAAAATAAGACAATATCGTAACCGGCAGTCGTAACTGACGCAAGGTCAGCCGTGGACGTTCACTTTAAGGCCGCTTGTTGCTGACCGTAGCCGGGCTGGTTTGGTATCTACACGAATGTAAAGAAGTAATGGCATTTTTTTTTACTATTGATAGGCACGCGTTTTTTTTTTTACTATTTATAGGCTCGCGTTTGACCACTATCTCACCTGATGGTAAGCGATGATGTGGTCGAAGATGGAGCACGCTTGCCTAAAAGTAACCTATTCACTCTTGACTTCAATACTCCCAGGTTATAGCTATCAGGAAACAGACTCCGGCTGGGAATTCCACTCCTTAGCTGCACGCACTATGAATGTGTTCCCAAAACGTTTTGTGCGCGTGGGTGGGATGTCCACCATGTACCGGTGGCGCATCGCCGTTCGTCTTGTGGTCCGATGATGGAACGGGCTTGGCGGAATCAAATTATGCAATTCCGTCGCTCATTCCCCAAAATTGACCACTATTTCACCTGATGGTAAGCGATGATGTGGTCGAAGATGGAGCACGCTAGCCTAGAAGTAACCTATTCACTTGTTTTTGTAGATCGAGTGGATTAGCTGGGTTTTTTTGTGAATGATATTGGGTTTCTTACGCGTGAAGTTCCATAGTGGGGTCTGTTTTTACTGATAGCTATAAGCTGGGGATTGAAGTCAAGAGTTAATAGGTTACTTCTATTTTGTGTTTGTTTCAGTACCATACTAATCCAGCAACTTCAACTGTACCGACTAATCGAAGAATATAGTCTCGTGTCTACCGTTAATTAATCCATACACACTTTCTTTCTCAATCCACTTTAGACATTGGCAGAATAGTCGACATCGGCTATACTTGCCATATAAAATATAGAATAGAATAGGTTACTTCTAGCAAAGCTCGATATTCAAACAACAACAAAAATGTGTTCTGTATAAAAAAAAACTATGACCTTTCATGACGAAGGAAGAGTATCGTCAACGTTAAGAAAACCTGAACTGGTTTTAAATGTAAATTAATTAATATAATTATTGTAATACATACATACATTACAATTAATTAGGTTTTTTATTTAAAAAAAAAATTAATCCCGCCTCCTACATAATTCTAACAAAGTGGACAACAATTAACAAATAAACTTGTTAAAACAGGTTAATTACAAGGAAAAAAGAAAAATAAATGGCTCATAGTGACACAAAGTAAATAGATATGCCTAAATGTTTTTGTTTATTAAGTTACGCTGAAAACGAGTTCACCCAACGAGTGACATAAAAAATGTTGGACCAACATAAAGGGCACAAAAATATTGGCCCCACATTATGGCCAAAAAATATTGGCCCAACATTATGGGTAAAAAATGTTGGCCCAAGAATTTTAACGCTTTTTTAACCAAACGCTTTTCCATTATAAATTTTGATTAAGATAAAATTGAAATATTGAGTTTAATTCTCTAAAGTGTCACTTTAGTAAATTGGTTCAATGGTAGCTTTACTAATAATATTCAATAACAAGATTGATTATTAAGTGAAGGATTACTTCAATTATTTATTACAAGGACTTTTCATAACTAAGAAACCTTTGTAATAAAATTATTTAAAACTAGTGGACGTCACGCGGTTTCACCCGCGTAGTTCCCGTTCCCGTGAGAGTACGGGGATAATATATAGCCTATGTTACTTCCTGATAATGTAGCTATCCAATGCTAAAAGAATTTTTCAAATCGGTCTAGTAGTTTCGGAGCCTATTCAATTCAAACAAACAAACAAATCTTTCCTCTTTATAATATTCGTTTAGAAAATGTTGTCGCAAAAAATTACAAATTGCAGTGTTTCCCGATAACAGAGCACGGAATCTTCAAATCAAGAGTGAATAGGTTACTTCTAGGCAAGCGTGCTTCATTGTCAAACACATCATCGCTTATGATTGTTTGTGACAAAACGCACAAATCATTTTTAATATCAATAATTATTAAATACTAGTGGACGTTACGCGGTTTCACCCGCGTAGTTCCCGTTCCCGTGGGAGTATGGGGATAAAACATAGCCTATGTTACTCCCTGATAATGTAGCTATCCAATGCCAAACGATTTTTTCAAATCGGTCCAATAGTTTCGGAGCCTTTACAATTCATACAAACATACAAACAAACAAACAAATCTTTCCTCTTTATAATATTAGTGTAGAAAAGTTCCTGCCAATTTGTTTGACAGATCCTGTGACAGCTTAGTAGCCATCGATCCATTAACAAAATATCGTAAAATAGGTATAACAAAAATCCCAAAGCTAAGTAATCTTCCAGCTCATTGCTATAGTGTCAATTATTTAGTTTTACGTCAACTATCCATCTCAGATTATTTTTACTTTCTATCCTATATTTTTTTTCTCTTTATAATCACATCAAGTTCACTATTGTTCATTTATTTAAAAATCTGAACACATGACTTATTATTTATATTATTAGATCATTCTTGATTACGAATATCTTTCATTCATTGCGTTCTGCAGTCAATGGTAGATTAATATTATTACCAGATCCATTTATGTTTTTATTAATTTTGTTTTTTCTAGACTTCTTTTTACTTAGTGTAGTTTACTGATTGGCTTTTATAGCCGTTTATTATTAATTCTTGTTGTGTCTAGTTAATTATGAGCCTAGAAAAAATAGATTGATGAAAAATAAATGAAGAACGTATCGTATTTTTAAAGCCACATGGCAACATTTTTACTTATTCTTAATCAGACAAAATCGCGTTTTATTGCCAATTTGTATAAATAAATAAATAATGAATAAAGTGTTAATTTCTTTGCGATTCAAGTTGTCATTTATAATATATGATAAAGACCATTAAAATCAATTTTAGAATAAAATAAGTATAAAAAACAGCTAGCACAATTGCAGAAAAAAAAAACAAAATTGTGGAGTCCATAATATTCCTAAATGTATTTCTAAACATGATTATTTATTTCTCACACGTGCAGGATTAAAGTTTTAGAAATAACACTGCAATAAAACTTACCGAGCGGCGAAGAACAATAATTTTAGATTCCCGTCTAAGTCGCCTGTAGTTTGTAACATCGTTAAAACAATCGTCCTCTTCGTCTGAACACGTCGCGTGGTAAACGTGTCGGCGCATTTTAATTACAATCTTGACTTATGCCACTTCACCTTCAAACCAGTTGGGAATGTGGGAATGGCTACAGTTTGTAAAACAGGAGTAACCGGAATAATGATTTCTTTTTAGTAGTAGTTATTTTTTACGATTTTTTTTTTTCACAAAGGTTAAACTTCAGGTTTTTTTTTAGAACAGAATATTTTTAGCCCGTTTTCTCTAAGTTACAAGTCTATATTTTTTAGTCGTGAAAAATCTAATTCGCGTCCGACCAATTGTCACAATCGCAGTGAACTGACAAACGATTGTAAAAGTATCTCGAGCGACATTGTTAACGTTTTTTGCTTCCGTCATAGTTTAGTTTATTTTGGTTGTTTAAACCACGTGGTTGCTAAAGGAAACTCGAAACAATTGAGTGGCGCTTCCTGATATTTTCATTCAACAATTTTGATTTGAGTTAGTAAATATGGTTTGATGTGTACTGTCCTTTTACACTATAGAAACGAAATGAAAAAAAAAAAAAAAATGGCTGGCAACGTCTACCACTGTTGCAAATACTGTGCTAAATTAACAGTCGGAATGTTCAAGATTAGTGTTATCAGCCATTTTCTGTTCAAATATTCAGTTAAGCTAATTATAGTTTTAGTTATCAAGTAAAGCATGCCTTTATAATCCACAGCAATGCGGTAAAATTATCTTTATTTATTCTATTAACGAGTTGATCCTTTGTTCTTTAATTAATCCTTTGAGTAACATACAAACTGTCGCAGTTTTTTGGTGTAAAAAGTTTCCAATCTTGACCCAATAAAATAACAAGTATGCATGACTAAAAAAGGTTCGTAACGAAAAAGAAAAAAAGCCGTTATTACCTTTTTGATGTTCAACGACGACACAAGTTCTCGAAAGATCATTTTATTTTTAAATATCGACTTTCAAAGGTTCTTTTTTATCACCTTGGTCGGGACATTTTTTGAAATATAATTGATATTGTAAACATGATGGAAAAATCACGTTTCATAATAATAGGCATTCTCAATAGTATTTTTATTCGTTTTTCTGCTTTTAGTTTTCTTAAACTATAGTAGAACCTCTTATTTCGAAATAAACGTAGTACCATACCATTTTTTATTTATTTTTATAGTCTTATTTTACAACCTACAATTAATATCGTCATACCAATGCCGCAATCCCATGGAAAATAATATAAAAAGGTAAAAAAAAAAAACGATTCGACACGATTGTGATTTCAATACGGCTTTATTTATAAAATGTGCGTCAGTAGTTTTTAATTGTGTGTGATGTTAGAATCAACCTAATTCATTTAATAAAAAATAATCATTTCCGCGCTCATTTTGACTGGAACTTTCTTTTTAGCAATACTTACTACTTTTCCAACAATTTGTGTTTCTACTGCCAGAAATATCAACATTCTTTTCATTTGGTAAGTGCGATGTCATATTTTTACAAGACAGTGTACCAAATGTTTACCAGACAATATTTAATTAATTTAAATTATAAAAGACTATTGTGTTTGTCTTATAAAATACATTTTGATGTCTGAGCCTTTTCTTAAATAAAACAATCACTGCAATGCATACGTTATAAAAAATCATGGAAACGGTCACGAACGCGTACCTACTATCAAACTAGAGCAATAGACAGTGAGTTGAATGACCTACAAGCATAAAAAAATGGAGTAAACAACTGATTTAAATGTTATTTTTGTCTATATTATTTACTGTAAATTTATCAAGAAATATTACAACACAATGGGTATAAATCCAATTAGTTAATCCGTGTCTTTAATTATTCCGACTCTGATTTTTATAATTGTACTAGTCGACCCGCGCAACTTCGTCTGCGTCATAATTTTCATTACTGCTCCGCTCATATTGGTCTTAGCGTGATAATATATAGCCTTCCTCGATAAATGGGCTATCTATCACTGAAAGAATTTTTCAAATTGGACCAGTAGTTACTGAGATTAGCGCGTTCAAGCAAACAAACAAACTCTTCAGGTTTATATACATATTAGTATAGATATAGATTTTTCCAAAGTAATTATTGATTGATATTAGTATCAACAAAGTCTTTGACATTTCTCGGGACCCTGAGGTCCCGGATCTTTGGAAGGGGCACAAGGGGCCAAAGCCAACTCGCAGTGGCCTCGATAGGCACATTCAATGCCATGAGGCACCAACCCAGAATTAACCCTTTGTCCGCTGTGCACGTACTCATCCAAGGACACCCCCCCAGTTGTACTAATGCAGGGTATGGAAACAAAGAGGCTATGGGTTTGTGTGTTTTAAAGGCCTTAATATTTATTGAATTTGGATTACATCTGCCGTTTACACGGATGCAATCCAGCAAGGTCACCTTGGATTGAACGGTGGATTACATCCGTGTAGAACACGTTTTAATGGCCCGATTGCCTGCAACTATGGAAGAACTGGCCCCTACCTGATCAATGTTTTTAAAATACTTGCATTTGATTACGCAGTCGATTCAGTTTTCCTAATAAGCCACTGCAGGTCACGAAATCGTAGTGTACATCATAAAAAATAATATGAAGTACATTCACACCTTCGCACAAGGATCTCTGAGTGCAAGTACATGATAATACATTGTCGCTTATCGATAAAAGTCGTTAACCTCTATATCCATATCGTTATCACTAAGATGTATGTCAATATGCAACTAGCATATTCTATGTTTATATTCTGATATTTTAGGCTATCAACAATTATGAGGAGTTATGATAAGAGTAGCCTTGTAAACCATATTGTATTATGTATTGGTAATAAAATATTATTACTTTTTAAAAATATAAAAAAAAATCTTTTGTCCCATTTTTTCGTTTTAATAATTAAAATTTTATTTTTAATTTAATTAAAAAATGTTAAATGTCAGCTCCTCGGTTAGTCCGAAACTATTGACCCTAGACCAGTGGAAATAGACCAATGACTGTTTATCAAGAATTCTTTGGAATCTAGCCTAGATCTGTTCAGTTATCAACATCAGTTCATCAGCCCGATACCCTTCGAAAACATTCATGAACACGATAAGAAATAGTTCTTTTGTATTTCAAGCCTATTGGCGTTTTTATTTTTATAGTTGAATAAAGTATATATTTTTTTCAATTATTATTGCTAGTGTCGCGTTCGACCACAATCTCACTTGATGGAAAACTATAATGTGGTCGATAATGGAGCACGCTTGCCTAAAAGTAACCCATTCACTCTTGAATTTAAAACCCGCAGGTTGTAGCTATCAGGAAACCCAGGATCCGGCAGGGAAAACCGCTCCTTAGTTGTACACACAATTAAAGTAAATATTCCCAAACCCATAAGATATCTGTGGCGTGTGTGGTATGGTGGTGTGTGGTGTGGTGGTGTGGTAGTGTGTGTGTGTGTGGTGTTTTGTTTACTGAACAACTTAGTTTTATAGTTTACTACATCGCTTGTAAAGAGGACGCCTGTGATTGCGTTGAAAACCTGGCATTTAAATATTTCGCAAAAGTTTAAGAGAGAGTATCAATGCGTATGACAACACTGTATTATACAGTGTTGCCTAATTATTTACCTATCCTACCTAAATTATGTATACTGGCAAAGGGATTTAAGTTATAGAGGTACAATACTTATTTACTAGTAGTATTTTAAATTGTAGAGGTTGTACCGCGCTCCAGAAAATGAACTTACGAGCATGTATGATACAGTTTCTGAATGAATGAATCTATATAAATCCGAAAGTAACTCAGTATGTCTGTTTGTTACCTCTTCACGACTTAACGGCAGCTTTTGATGAAACTTTGCACATGGGTAGACCATGTCCTGGAATAGGACATATGATTCTTTTTATCCAGTGAGTATTTAATATTTTAATGGATAAAAAGAATCATACCTACGTCACACACACAAAACAGCTGACAGAAGCGAGTATTGAATATTTGTGACTACTACCTAAAAATAAACTTCTGATATCGATATCTTTTACAACCCAAAACATCGAACGATACCTATTTTTATAAACAAAACAGGAAAATAAAAATCAATACATTCAGCATGATCGAATCGCGATTACAATCATTATACGCTACCCGCCCTCTTTCTTTATCACCACATATAATCCGTCTTTGTAAAGTAGGTTAATAAGATAACAATATGTCTGACAGCCGTAGCAGACAATGTAGAACATGATATGACGAATAAATATTTAATCCTGCCTCAGATACGTTTGATATTCTGAGGTGTTATCGTGGGAACTGTACTGCGCATTATAAGCCGAAGGAAGGGAGTGCCAGCAATCCTTGAAAAGGATTTACCTATCTAGCAGTGGCTACGTATCTTTCTTTTTCTTTTTAGGGTTCCGTAACTCAAAAAGAAAAAAACGGAACCCTTATAAGATGACTTTGTTGTCCGTCCGTCTGTCTGTCAAGACCCTTTATTTCGGGAAAGCGTAGAGTAAATATCGAGTTGAAATTAAAACCATATACTCAAGTCTACGGTCCCTTGAAGCTGTGAAAATCAAAGTTCTAAGTAAACGTAAAAATAGATACGGCCGTTTATGCCGCAAAAAACGTATATTTCGACACTCTCAAAGGAATTAAAATTTATAGGGTATTTATCGTTGAGCTAGTACTGAAATTTGGCAATTAATACCGTCATATACTACAAATATAGGAAAAAGTCTGAAAACAATACATTTGTAATTAAATCATAAAAAAAACATAGTATTTTTTTTACTTTAGATAGACACGCGTTTGACCACTATCTCATCTGATGGTAAGCGATGATGTGGTCGAAGATGGAGCACGCTTGCCTAGAAGTAACCTATTCACTCTTGACTTAATGACTCTCAGATTGTAGCTGGTGGATGATGGAACGGGCTTGGCGGAATTAAATTATGAAATTCCGTCGCACATTCCCCAAAATGCAACCGGTAGAAAACCGACAGGCTAGCAACTCGTCGTCGATGCTCAAGACTGGAGCTTCGTCGCGACGAGCATAGCCGAGTATTAATTTAAAGTAATATATACCTACAAATTTTGTACGGAACCCTCAGTGGGTGAGTCCGACTCGAACTTGGCTGATTTTTTAAGACAGTGGAACTCTTTGCCTGCGTCTGTGTTTCCGAACGCTTACAACCCTAATCTTTTCAAGAGTGAACAGGCTCCTTCTGAAAACGATGTTACGAAAATAATGCATGTTGGCGATAAGGTGACAGAAAATTGTAGGTAGAGTTTTGTACGATGTTTCCGTGCATCTATTGCGTGTCCATAACGCTCGATAGGTTGGCAATGCACTCGACTTCCCTCTCGCAAGTTATGCAATGTTTATGAGCATTGACGTGCGTTTGCGTCAGTATTTCATAGCTTGTCTGTTTTTATGATAATGTGGGAGAATAAAAATGTTGTATTGAGCATCTTTAGTACGGGCATTAGTAGTAATGCCATTTTCAGGCTCGTTTATACAGACCGCACGGGATTGGTCGTTGTGGCGACACTTGGGGGTGTCCTATGTTCTGCAGTGGACGTCTTTTGGCTGATATGATAATGATGGTATCATCATCATGAAAAATACATAATTAAAAACTTAAAAATAAGTCTGGTCTGTATACACCTGAGTTATTTTTAAGTTTTTTTATTTAGTTAGTAAACCGGAGCCATTATGTCTGAAATATTTGTTTTTTTTAACTTCGTGTTAGCAACTAACTTGAAGTTTTGTACAAGCAAGCCTTAAAGTGCGTGTGCGTGTCCGCAGATGAAGTTGCGCGGATCGCAGCTAGTTCAAGAATATGCTTACCCGTTTTGTCTGTCTTAGTCAAAATGTGATTAGCCTTATAATCTTTAATTGTATTCCTTATCTTTACGTCTATTTTAAAGGGTAATAAGTTCAAGTGTATCAATAAGATTGTAATTGTGAAATACCTATGTCCGCCCTAAAACTTCCACTAACTTGAACCACAAAGAAGGACATGTTACGCTAGACAACGTAAATTGGATGAATAAAAATGAATTAAGTTTTTTTTTTATTAGCAAAACGATGTAGGTACTATCCTCTTGAAGCAATCTCTTCTAAAAACTCAGACCATTCTAGACAGAACATTATTTGTCGGAAAATATAGAACATCTTCTATGCAGTTGATATTGCAATGTAATTAATGTAGAACATATGTTGTTTTTTTTTTGGATATGGGAAATTAATAAATGACTCTTTCCGCTTTTGGCAGTGAGGAAAGGAGTGTTAGACTCCTACTTTTTTTTACTATTGATAGACACGCGTTTGACCACTATCTCACCTGTTGGTAAGCGAGGATGTGGTCGAAGATGGAGCACGCTTGCCTAGAAGTAACCTATTTACTCTTGACTTAAAGACTCCCGGGTTGTAGCTACCAGGAAACACAGACTCCGGCAGAGAATACTGACTGACTGAAACTCACACGTATTCCTCCAAAAAATGCCCTTTGCGTTCCAGGGGGGCTACTCTCTAACGAAATCCGTAGTTTCGGGCTCAGTTTCGGGCGGGCATTTTCTACTTCGTATCACCTAACCACTGAGAACTAATGATAACACGATTTGACAGTTACTGTGAAATCGTGTTGTCATTCATTCTCAGTTCGGGTTCGGGACTAATCGTAAGCCTGTAGGTGATACGGAGTAGAATACGCCCGCCCGCAACTAAGCCCGAAACTACGGATTTCGTTAGAGAGTAGCCCCCCAGGGCCGCGGGGACTCTTTCGAAAAATTTCGCAACCTTGGCAGGAGGCACATAGGTATGCTTACGTATTTGTTAATACCAAGAAATGGAGCATGCCAATATTTCACACATTAATTGACTTGAATAATTAAAAACTGTACTGTTACCATAAATACTACGTCCTTCTATAACTTTCTGAAATTCCCTCAATGACACGGAAGCCGGGTTTTTTTATCAGATCCGTTTCACGTACTTTCTAAAAACATGACTGTTAAACTGGATTGTCCAGTAGTAACCCAATTAAATATTGTTGTTTGCTTTGACAATAAAATAATGCCGCCATAAGATTTAAGCCAAAATCGCACCTCCTCCAGATATGTTTAGGGAGGTACCCTTTTTTGCTATTGATAGTCACACGTTTGACTACTATCTCACCTGATGGTAAGCGATGATGTGGTCGAAGATGGAGCACGCTTGCCTAGAAGTAACCTATTCACTCTTGACTTAGTTTCCCAGGTTGTAGCTATCAGGAAACATAGACTCCGGCAGGGAATTCCACTCTTTAGTTGTATGCACAATGACTTTGTGTTCCCAAAACATTTTGTGCGTGTGGGTGGGATGTCCACCATGCACCTATTTATAATTTTTATTTGTGACTCAAATAGGTCAATCTGTCTTTAATACGTAGTCTATTTCGAGCGTATCTTTCAAAATCACTGGTATATTTTATAAACAATAGTTTATTCTTCAAACATCACAGAAAACTATTCAATAAATCACTTCAACGTGGTAAGCATCACAAAAAGAAGCTAATTAGTCATAAAATCGTAATAAACCCCCCAGTTCTGTATATAGCAACGCACAGACAGACGGACTATTTCGGGAACAAACGGCCGACGCGTGAGTCACTCCGGATGACTGTGTCATCGCGAGTTTACCTATAACAACGTATTTTATAAATGTTACGTAGCTCCCCGAACTATTGGGTTAATGTTGCACATTTTTGGGTATATTCGTCCAGTTATTTTAATAGCCACCTTGTAGCTATTCTACTAATTTACACTAGCGTTTCCAAACGTCTTTTATAATGCGCACAGCAAAGGAATGGAACTCAGCGTCTGTGTTTCTGAACACATTCAACCCTATTCTCTTTAAAGCTAGAGTGTACAGACTTCTTCTGGGTAAGCTCACTCCATCGTCGATTTTGTCTCTGCCACCTCTGACCTAGACTACATTCAAGATCAAACCCATCACTGAAAATAGCTCTTAGGAAGCTATGGACGCCTGGTAGTAATTCAGGGCTGACTTTATTGACATTGCTCTAAGAAGATTTTTTTTTAAACCAGCAAATATAACATGCCTATTAGTACCTATACAAATAATAGAAATAGTAGTTACTACCATTAAAGAATCCCTCGACATCTCTTTTCATGTTGAATCATCCCAAATTAAGTTTTTACAAATTCAGGTAGCAAACAATTTTGAATAGAGCAACTTAGTAAGTATTTTCTATAACACAAATAATTGAAATAGAAGAAAGGTCACTTTAAAGTACAGGAATACTTATGAATGGAAGATTACACAACAACAAAAAGTACCCCACTGAGGTGGTCGAGTACCGAAGTCAAACAATTGATGCACCTTGCCAAAACAGGTGTTCAATGCCAAATTTCATGTTGAGACAATGCAAACTTTACCAAAAAGAAACATAAATATAAAAACAGCAGGTAGCGGAGTAAGAACTAAAGACGAAACAAATCTTCATAAAATCCGTGGAACTTTAGACGACACGACAATCATCGTTATAATCTTTTATGACGTTCAGTAGACAGTGCAGGATTGCAACAAGATCATAACAAAAGTACTACTTGTAGAATATCTCCATGAGTCAGATGTCAGGAATTTCTCTCCATTTCTTTGTCATTTTGTAGTGTTGTATGTTAATTTTCTTGCAGCTTATTAATTTACTACTGGTCTGTCTCTTAAGTGTTTATTGTTATGGCCCTTTTGGAGACTTTTTAATAGCCACCCTTATGGTTTGTGGAGACTATGACAGTTATTATAATACGGAGGATTATTAATTATTAAGTACAATTCTTGATTTTTATTTATTAGTGTTTTGTTGGAGGTAGCTTTGCATACATAAATATATAAATTGTCTCAATGTGTATCTGTGGAGAACGTAGTTGATTTCACGTTTGTATCATTTCTGTATCATACCTTTTTTTTTTGTAATTTTTAATGTGTAATTGTTTGTTTTCCCGGTTAAATAAAATAAAATAAAATAACATACAATGTTGTTAATAATGTAGAATAGAAACTTAATAACTACAGTTTAATGGAATCTGATCACATTGTGTAACTACATCTAATATTTTCTTCATCTATTTTTTCAGTAACCAATATGGTGTACATACTTAAGAGTATTCTATTCTGATCATGTCCCAACTCTAGTGCGTCATCATTATAACTTTGTACTAATTTACAGATTTGTTGGGTACCAGAGTGACCAGTACGTCTACCATGAGTTTTATCAATCTATACTCGCTAGCGACTGTAGTTAAAAAGATGTACGAAAACTTAAAAAAAACAAGTTTCTAATTTTTTTTTGAGTTGTTAACTAAAGTTTTACTTGCAACTTGTTTGCTTGTTAATTAACAACTTAAACAAATAAATTAGAAACTTGTTTTTTTTAAGTTTTCACACATTATTTTAACTACAGTCGCTAGCGAGTATAGATTGATAAAACTCATGGTAGACGTACTGGCCCATAATCAGTAAGTTTGATGTAAACAAATCAGTAGTTCTGATTGGCTGACCCAACCTCAACACCCAATAATTTTATGTTGACGCGAAGTTCAATAGATAACACATTCTGTACTAGTTTAATGAAAACTTTTGTAATAATACGAAGACGAAAGTTGAAGGCATAAAAGAAATAGGATAAAACCGTTTTCTTTTCTATCCTTTCTAAAAACTGCAATTAAAAGTAGTCTAACTACACTATCTAGGCTATCAATGACGCAAAACTTAATAGAACAAGTTTTACAGAAACTCGTTTGAACGTTATAACGAACTAATGGCGCAAATACATGGAGTAACACTGACACAATTTTATCCTTTCGTGCTTCATTTTTAAGATTACCTAGTTTTTGTCATCGGTTTCGTGGATGTCGAAAATTATCTGAATTTGGAATAGTATTCCAGGCTATACCATATTTTATGCTTATCTGTTTAACCATTATGTTTAACAAACATAATCTATACTTACTAATATTTAAAGATGAAGAGTTTGTTTGTTAGCTTGAACGCGCTAATCTCAGGAACTACTGGTCCGATTTCAAAAATTCTTTCAGTGTTAGATAGCCCATTTATCGAGGAAGACAGATCAATGAGACATATCATCACGCTAAGACCAATAGTAGCGGAGCAGTTATGAAAATTGTGACGCAGCCGAAGTTGCGCGGGTCAGCTAGTATAACACTAATATTATAAAGAGGAAAGATTTGTTTGTTTGTTTGAAATGAATAGGCTCCGAAACTACTGGACCGATTTGAAAAATTCTTTAAGCAATGGATAGCTACATTATCAGGGAGTAACATAGGCTATATTTTATCCCTGTACTCCCACGGGAATGGGAACTGCGCGGGTGAAACCGCGTGACGTCCACTAGTATAACATACAGACTTGTCATTTCGGAATTAAAAGTCTACTATTCAAAATTTAAAATTTGTATGGTTTGATTTTTTAAGGAATAATGAGGCAGTTTTAATAATAGGAATAGGATTTATACCCGTTTTTTCCTATCGTAAAGGGACAACAAAGGAAGTGATAATTATTCATTTGTAAAATGTAACTTTTTTATCAATCATTATGAAATTGTACTGTTATCGTGGTTTATTTTAGCGTCTGGTTCATTTCCGCGATGTTCCACAAATGTGTCATGATTGGATTGATGTGAGAGTCATTATAGAACTGTGTTTTTGGGTGAAGAAAGATAACTGTGTTTTTCTAATCACTTCTTCGTATAGTATGTTGAGTTATTTTCTCGGAACATTAGTGTTCTGAGTATATCTACATAATACTAATGTTCCGAGTAAATAACATACCATACCATACCATACCAATGTCGGAAATGCGAGTTTGAGAAAGAAAAATGAAAATCTTTTAGGTAAGTTTTTTAGCGTCACTGAAACTTTGAGAAAATCTGCACTGAATAAAAATGTTGCAGCATTAAGAATGCAAATACTTGTTGTATGGCTAAAATAGCGCAGGTAAAAAATATTTAGAAAAGAGGTATGGGGGAGGTATTTGGGGCAATATAAAAAAATAATAAAAAATAAGGCCATGACAAAACAGTTGTTTAAGTTACAAATTCAGCCCACGAATACAACATAATTTTTTTCGTTGTATACAGTGAACATTACTACAAGGTACAAAAACCTTCGGCTAATATTATCCTTGCCATTCATCTATAACAACTATTTAACTTCAAGGTATCGACTTTCGACTATCTCTTTGAATTGTCTTGCCTTCAACCCAACTTTATTGCCAAGGTTTATTTAGTTCGTTTTATTTTAGGAAATTACCAGTTGAAATGTCAGTTCCATCTAATAATATATTATAATTTTTTTATTCATTTTACCTCACATACTAATTTACATTTTTAAATATAACTCAAAATACACATAAAAAAACACTTCAAATTATAAAAATATATTAAAATTATTGTTATTATAGCACACTATGCCATAATGAGGGTATTATTGCATTGTAAAGCGAATTTTAGATTATTTATTTGTGTATTTCCCTGTTGCAACAATTTCAAGAGGAAAACTTACTATCGCATGTGTTTTAGCTATGGTATTTTAAGCGGTAATATTATTACTCCTATTGTATAATTCCTTGTACATAGTTTCATAATTGACAGTGTCAAGTTCGAAACTGTCAATGTCATGATCATTGAACACCTGTGAGTATGAGAATACTCTTTTTTTTAAGAATGGAAAATCCTCAAATGACTCCTCCCGCTCTGTGTGAAGCAGAAGGGAGTGTCAGACTCTTACTGACTAAAACCCATCCGTGTTCCTCCTAGTGCCCTTTGCGTTCCAGGGCCGCGGTGACTCTTTCGAACAAAGTCCGCAGCCCCCCAGGCACTGGCCCCAGCGGGCCCCGCCTTTAAATGTGAATACTCTGCGAACGTACTGTACTTTATGAATCAGTAGAAACACCTTTGTTTAATTCTCAAGAGATCCCACGCAATACAGTTATGTCAAAACAATGAGGCGATTCAAAATAAAAATTATCATTACGTATTATAAAACATACTTCCTCGCCACGTTTGTCTGTACGCGATAAGCTAAAAAACTACAGAACAGATTTTGAAACGGTTTTTGCCAATGTACGGAGTGATACATAAGGAAAGTTAAGTTATACATGAAGGTTTTGTGAAAATCAGCAGAAATATGACGATAATTGTCATGCTGACTGGTAGATTATAATTATAATGGTCTGCTATTTGTGTAAAGCCAGGGGGTGTTGCTAGTAAAGTATCATCATCTTCCTGCGGCTATCCCACGTTACTTCAGGTCGTTGCAACACGTTTTTTTCTTCCACTCTGTCCTGTCGGCCATTACGCTATTACTAACTTCCTTTTCTTCCAAATCACTCCTCACATAATCCATCCATCTTTTCTTTGGTCTCCCTCTCCCTTTCCATCATTCACATTTATATTCATAACTCTTTGAGCTACCTGCGTTTCATCCCTCCACTTCACGTAACCATACCAAGACAAGCAGTTCCTTTTCAACTTTTTCGTCACTGGCGCCACTTTTAATCTAAGAACCTTTAATATGTTCATTTCTCACTTTATCCTATCTATACTAATATAATTATAAAGCTGAAGAGTTTCTTTGTTTGTTTGCTTGAACTCGCTAATCTCAGGAACTACTGGTCCGATTTGAAAAATTCTTTCAGTGCTAGATAGCCCATTTATCGAGGAAGACTATTTATCATCACGCTAAGACCAATAGTAGCGGAGCAGTTCAATTGTGACGCAGACGAAATTGCGCGGGTCAGCTAGTAATATATAACATTCTTCCGTTACTGAATGACAGACAATGTACAGCAAAAACGACTGGTCGTAGAAAGCTGAAATTCGGCATGTTGCTTTCCGAAACTCCGTAGGGGAGCACTAACAGAGGATTTCCCGAAATTCCTACGGAAAAATGAGCTATGCGCGTACGAAGTCACGGGCAAAAGTAAGAAAAAAAAAAACAAAATATAACCGTCACATAGGTAACATCACTTTTCCGCATACAGTTTAAAGATGCAAATAAATTGAAGGTTCCTTTGTTTGCACGTTATGTACACTGTTATAACTTGAGAGCCCAATGCCAGCGACAAGGTCTTCTCTGTTAGATTCAAGACGCGGAGGAGGAAGTGTGTTACGAAATAGTACTCAGTAGGTACGTGCATTTGTCGCTTATCGAATGTCAATTAATTGTATTGTGATGAGTAATAAAACTGTTGGTTCGGTTTTGTACTTTTGTGAGTCTGTCGGTCTATGAAGAGTTGTGACGATTCTTTTATTTTATTTTCAACTTAAATATTTAACAAAGTATACATAAAACATAGCGGTCAAACTTATAACATCCCTCTGTTTTGGTCGGGGGTTAAAAAGAAGCTTTACTTAAAACTAAAATATAGCGTCAATCTTGTATGGCAATGTCCTTATACCTGTAAAACGGAGTGAATTGAAACGCAGGGGTGAATAGAAACAAAACATTAAAGGGGATTTTCACTTTATTTAAATTCTGCTTGCAGCATTTAAGGATTTCAATTTTTAAATCAAAATTAGTTTTAAAAGATTGATAATTTTTTATAAACCCATGATGTGGCAATCAAGTGAAAATACAATTCAAAGTTTAGTTTCTATTCACCCCTGCGTTTCTATTAACCCCGTTTTACCGATAATTGTTTGGACAGAAGAGAAGCCAATTTATTGTTCATAATATTTTGTTACTTGGACGAAAGCTGAGTTGACATGATTGAGTTTTTAAAGAAAGTTTAGCCAATCAAATGGTTCTACATAATTAAATAATAGTCTAGCGAATCACTTAGGTGTCTGATTTAAAAAATTTAATATATAATAATTATAACCTTTCTAATTCGATTAAAATTATTGTTCAATAATTTCACTTTCACTCTTATGACTGTGTAAGAAATATGATTTATTATAAGCATTAAAATAAATAAGAAGCCAAAATAATTTAATAAATGGCTTACTCACGAGTTCCAGAATAATTTGATCACTGAAAGAATTTCGAATAAAGTGCTACAGTAAAGGAAAAATATGCAAAAAAAAATATTTTATCAAATAAAATATGTCTCGACTAAGGTGTTTTGGATTTTCTTTTGATATTTAGATTTCTGTTTAAGAAGAGGAAGTATATAAAAGAAAGATCTTTCTTATTTTTCTATCCTTCTTTAAATAATCAAATAATATTTTTGTTGCTCAGTCGTCATCTTCAAAAGGTAAGCCAAGGTTATTTACGTCCATTCTGAAATGTTCCTGTCAAATAACATAATTGCTTGCCTTTTGAGTTCTTGAGCAAACAGTGTTATTTATTGTGACAAATATACTTAAGTGATGTCAACATTTTATGGCACTTGCTTGCTATTTAATAATAAGCTTTCCTTGAATCTTTGATATGATACAGCCTAATAACAGGTAATTAGGCCGTATCATATTTGCAACAAAATATCTGACACTAGCAATTCGCCCGCGACTTCGTCTAGGCTGCAATTTTCATAAGGGTCGTTAATTTTATTTGAAAATCAATTGTAGCCTATCCTACATCCTGATAACTTAGCTTTCTATTGGTCAAAGAATGGTTAAAATAAGTTCAGTAGTTTCGGAGCTTTTTCGGTACAAACAAACAAACAAACAAACAAAAAAAAACCTCTTTGTAATTTATTAGTAGATAGTGTAAAAAATTTCATTATTTCGTAAAGTACATCGAGTCACATTCGTTGGTTTGTGCTAAGGAATATTTGCGGGTTCATCAAATAAATAATATAAATGTATATGATTTCTTCTGAAAACCTTCATTTAATTAGTCCGTAGGCAAAGCTAAGGTAAAGATATCAACGAAATATTTATTTTATGGAACACACACCATAACACGTGGTCAGATGAGATTGTGGTCAAACGTATGCCTATACATAGTAAAAAAAGCCATGTATTTTATAACATAAAAATAATGGTTACCTTTTGGTCATAAAAAAAAAAACCTGCGATACACCTGTCTCGGTATCCTATAGCAACGAAGAAATTAATTATGCTTGATGCATCCGCTTCACATATGGACGCCATATAAAACGTTATCCAGCTTCTTTCTATCAAGCTGTTTTGTATTTACTTACAAGTAAAATTATAAGGTTTCTTTGGACGATTAGTATGCAAACTTAAATAAACCCCGACGATCCAATGCTTACCGAAAACTATCATCCTGGTTACACAATATAGAATTTGACGAGTGAGATTATAGTATGAAAACTTCCAAAACAGACTGTAACTTAGCACGAGAACTCGTCAAACTTTTAAATTAAAATATAGTTTGTCAAGTTTTCTACTTCAAATCTTCTCTTTGTTTATTAATTTTGAAAAGCAATAGCTTTAATTAAACGAAATAATAATAATATGCTTGTAGCTATTCTAGATAAAAAACCCAACTTCTGGAAATTTTCTAAAAAATTTACGTACGTGCACGTATGTACGTGTGTGTGTATGTAATGTGTGTGTGAGTAGAGGTCACACCAAGAACGTACTAGTTTATTTATTTTTGTTCATAAATAAGCAACAATAATTCTGTTTTATCCCAAGATTCTATGATGAGTCACTTTGTTATCAATCTAATTATTTTTAACGACTTCGGGATTAATTTATATCGATAACTAAGTGCACTCTACATGTGTCTGTAAGTGACCTTTTAGACTTTGGGTACTATCTCTGCAATAAACAACAAGCAACACAACAACAATAAACAACAACAACAACAATAACAACACAGCAATAACAGCAACAACACAACAATAACAACAACAACACAACAATAACAACAACAACACAACAATAACAAAATAAATCATCAATTTACAAAAAAAAAAAAAATATGAAATGCAATCAATTTTAAAAAATGATTTTTGTAAGCCAAAATTTTATTACTTACCAGAAAAATAACCCTGAAATCAAGGGATTTTAGTTGAAGTTGAGTAACGAAACCCCTTGAAAATAATTTCAACCTCCCAATCAATTTCTGAACACACTCCAGACCAGATTATCGCAGCAAAAACAAATTCAGAAAGAGTTCAATTTAAAACATGTACACATTCACATTAAATTGATTTATCCAATTTAATTGCATGAACTTGTTTTACTGGTTTGCTTTACAAAACATTCACTGTTGATGTTGTTGGTGATGCAGAATTAAAATTCAATGTGATTGTGAAATCTGTGAGAGAATATTTTAGTTGGTTACGTTGAGAGTTGTTATTAATATAGTTATTTTGTTTTTGTTAAGTTGGTAATGATGTTGCATATCAAATATTTTAGTAGTATTCTCAATGTTGATAAAACAAAAACGATGTATTATTAGTTGGATTCTGTAGGCGAAGAAAAAAAGTGTGAAAATCCATTGGATGATAGATACTTAATGAATATGAGGAGGAGTGGAATTCCCTGCCGGAGTCTATGTTTCCTGAAGGCTACAACCTGGGAGTCTTTAAGTCAAGAGTGTATAGGTTACTTCTAGGCAAACGTGCTCTATCTTCGACCACATCATCGCTTACCATCAGGTGAGATATTGGTCAAACGCGTGCCTATCAATAGTAAAAAAAAATATCCATTTAAAATACAAACTAATATGTTTCATTTTTTTTTGCATTGATGAGAGCACGTCAAAGATTCTTAATTAATTAAAAACTATATTAGACACTTTTGTCTGAATTGATTGAATATTTAGAATAACTGGAATAATATTACACAGTATAAATAAAAGACAGTTATCGGTGAAGATATTGAAGCCGTAACTGTCAGGATGTGGTTACCGCACTTCCTATGAACGATACTTACTGGTTACCGGTAAAGGTAGGGTTACACTGTGGGATCCGAATGAGATACTAAAAAAAAATACAGAACATGCGATGCCAGGTAATTTTTATAATAATCAAATTACCTGGCAACCCTACCTTTCGAATCAGAAATGATGATATTCGCAAAAGAACCAAGGTTACCGACATAGCCCGAAGGATCGCCAAACTAAAGCGGCAGTGGGCAGAGCACATTGCTCGCAGAACAGATGGTCGATGGGGCCGAAAAGTTCTGGAGTGGCGACCGCATATTGGAAGACGCAACGTTGGAAGGCCTCCCACAAGGTGGACCGATGACCTGGTGAAGGTCGCGGGTAGCCGATGGATGCGAGACGTGCAGGACCGGTCGTTGTGGCGACGCTTGGGGGAGCGTCTTTCGGCTGATGATTATGAAGATGATCCTTCCGCACAAAGGCAAAAAAAATGAGAGGCCAGTTTCAAACAGGCAGTAGAAGAAAAAGGATATAAATTTATGGTTCATGTTTTTCGTTTGGCAAAAATCTAATTAAGTAGGTATTAATAAAATAATTTATTTGCTCATGACCATCATTAATTGAAAACCAGGAAGTGAAGAAATTGTATGCAGATTAATTATGGCGCTTCTAGATAAAAATATTTGCATCGTAATTACATATTTTACTTTTTAAGACCAATGATTTTAAAATTTGATAATTAATATGCTCAACAGTATTCAAGGTAACTATTTTGACCGTCGGATTAAAGGAAGTAACAATTATGAAGAATATTAATTCCATAGATGGAATTTGGAAATATGTGAAAAATATTGACAATCCAGTATCGATATTTTGAAATTCAATGAACCATCTAGCATAATTAATACTTTACTAATTTAAATAATAACTTCTCAAAATACTTAAAATTTAGGGTTCAGTATCCAAAGTGTAAACAACGGAACCGTTATTACTAAGCCTCCGCTGTCAGTCCGTCCGTCTGTCTGTCAGCGGGTTGTATTTCAAGAACCGTAATAGGTAGACAGTTGAAATTTTCAGATTGTGTATTTCTATTGTCGCTATAACAACAAATAACAAAAATTATTGTACGGAACCCTTCGTGTACGAGTCCGATTCGCACTTGGCCGGTTTATCTAGTTTAGCAACAAGATTTTGTATTCAAACAACGGTTTTCATGGATAAAATCGAAACTCGATTGGCATGGACGAGACAGAAATAGTAATGAGTTTCTCGCTCGGCTCAATATTATCAAACTTATGTGTTTTAATTTAAAGTTTTGCTTTACATTGACGTGAATTGGGAAGATTTTTGCAACGTTTGAATTCGTAACAAGAACGAAAGATTATTATCCAGTCATTTTTTATACATTGCGGTTTGATATTTCTATAAAAAGCTACAAAGTATATTGGTAACATTCAGTAAATTTCAATAAATCTCCATGTGTTTTGAGACAAACATGACCAGGTGGCTTGGCTCATCGCTGCAAGTTTACCTGCTTGTCGGTCTTCTACAGATTGTACTTCGGTGAGTGTGCCCAAGAACTCCACGACCTCATCCCACCGGCCCCCTTCTACCATCGGACATCCAGACGCACTACATCTTACCATCTCTGCCTAGTTGCTATTCCACCATTACGCTCTAAGCGTCTTTTAAAATGCGCACAGCAAAGAAATGGAACTCTCTACCTGTGTTTGTGTTTTCGAACGCTTTCGACCCTAATCTCTTCAAAACAGGCTTCTTTTGCGTAAGCTCACGCCATCGTCGACTTATGCCTCTATCACCTCTGACCTAGACTAGAGTCAAGAGCAAACCTATCTCAAGTAAAGAAAAAGGTAAGCGTTTGCTGACCAAAACATTAGTAAGACAAAACCTTATAAAATTTCTGGCACTAAATCGAGCTTACTCTTTCCAAAACGTAATCCATTTTAAGAATTAACTTCTTTTTATAACTTTGCTGTTTCTATTATTTCAATACCACTCACGTTAGTTATCTTTGCGGCATACTTCAATTTTTTTTTTATTAAAAAAAGAATATCACGCCAAGTTATTAACTATCAAGCCTAGTACCATTACAAGGTCAGAAATGACGCACGAATGCATTCACACGAATGGCGTTTTTGTTATTTACTCGTTTCCAGATTTAATAATGGTTTATTCCATTTTTATGATTTTATGGAACGAGTCCTAATGGGCTGTAAATAATTTTTTTAATGCACTTGGGACAATGGCATAACAATGAAAATATTAATAATGAAAGTATTTATAGAAAATGTAACAGTTTTTTATTGGTTTTTCCTATCGCGCAATGATTTCTTTTAATAGCTAAAGTACCGTTTTACCTTTTCATTAAATTTAATTTTAATGATATTTGCTTTTACCACAACTATTTCAGATTCCTTTGCTTAAACAAGAGTGAATTAATGGCATAACTTATGATGAATTCCGATAATGTGTACGTAACTTTAAAAAATAACCCTATCATAATATTTAGTTAACCACAAGAACCACAAATGTATGAAACTATTAAAATCACATCTTCCTTTTAAGTATTGATACTATCATAAAGATAGCAAACTATTAATATTCAATCATCCATTTCCTGCTTCATTGATTTAATTGACCATTTCAGTGCATCCACGTCACAAATATTTTAAGACGAATATAGAGAAGGTACAATCGGCCTCATCAGAAGGCTCAAAGTCACTCAAAGGGCAATGGAGAGGGCAATGCTTGGAGTTTCCTTGCGTGATCGAATCAGGAATGATGATATCCGCAAGAGAACCAAGGTTACCGACATAGCCCGAAGGATCGCCAAGCTAAAGTGGCAGTGGGCAGGGCACATTGCTCGCAGAACAGATGGTCGACGGGGCCGAAAAGTTCTGGAGTGGCGACCGCGTACTGGAAGATGCAACGTTGGAAGGCCTCCTACAAGGTGGACCGATGACCTGGTGAAGGTCGCGGGTAGCCGATGAATGCGAGACGCACAGGACCGGTCGTTGTGGCGACGCTTGGGGGAGGCCTATGTCCAGCAGTGGACGTCTTTCGGCTGATATGATAATAATAGTGATGATGATAGAGAAGCTCTTTGGTATGTATCGTATAGTGAAAGCGTTTACTGTGATTTGTTATTAGAAGAGATACTTCAGTACTAAGTACTCAGAGGTATATAATTAACTTGCTAACCCACGCTACTTCGTCTGCGTCACATTTTTCGTTAATTTTCCGCTCCTACGGGTCGTAGCGTGATGTTATATCTACACTAATATTATAAAGAGGAAAGATTTGTTTGTTTTTTTGTTTGAAATGAATAGGCTCCGAAACTACTGGACCGATTTGAAAAATTCTTTCAGCAATGGATAGCTAAATTATCAGGGAGTAACATAGGCTATATTTTATCCCCGTACTCCCACGGGAACGGAAACTATGCGGGGAAACCGCGTGACGTCCACTAGTAGTCTATACTATATAGCTTTCCTCGATAAATGGGCTATTCAACTCTAAAAGATTTTTTTAATTCGGACAAGTAATTTCTGAGATAAGCGCATTCATTCAAACGAATAAATTCTTCAGCTTTACAATGTTAGTATACTTTCTATGTTTCCAAGATTTGTACTTAAAAAATCATATGACATGTCTTGAAAATTTTTCTTAATTTATAAACAGTAAAAATAAAGGGACTAATAACCTCACTTTACCTACAGTTATAAATTAAGCTTTTAACGTGAAATACTTAAATTGAAACAAAAACGAAATGTCACTTTTTACTGCTAAGTGATTAAGATTACTTTTTTTTTGTTTCAGGTAAAAACTTTGGCGACAAAATAAGTAAGATTTTAAATTAAAGTGGTTACTTCCACTCATGATCCGTAAGTGTCTTTCGGGACAAGCCGACATACCCGCGATTTAAACGTTATTTGCATGCGTGTTGGGTTTATTTTCGATTGACCCAATAGGGACTTACGGGTGGAAATGGTTGGTAACGATTACCGAGGATCCTGACAGGTACTTTAGGCTATATTATGGGTGTGTTCCGAAATATAACCCAGTATACTGGCCAGTACTCATGACGTCCTAAGATTAGCTTCAGCTTTGTAATATTACTATAGATATTTCAATATTGAAATTAAAATCGTATGAATATATAAAGTTATTGACAAGAAAGCAGAGCAACCCAAACCATAAACAACTGCCTGCCAGGGAGGATTTTACTAAAATTCTCGGGTAAACTCGGTTATATAAACATTCTGAATTTTTATTGCATAGATATGCCTATTTAACTTAGACCCATTTATAGAATATCTTGAATTTGTTATTCACCATCTATAAATAAAATGACAGAGCCTAGATGCACTATTCTAAAATCAAAATCAAAAGTCGTTTATTCAAATTAGGCTGAGAGCCAGCACTTTTTGAACGTCAAGTTTTACAAAAGACAGTCCCCCAAAACGCCCGCCCGTCACCACTTCCTAGTGTTTTAGCTGTGGAGAAGAAGTGGCCAACAAACTCACCATCAACACATCTAAATTTGCAGTCATAATATTGAGTACCATATTTAGTAACATATAGTTAAACCAAAGTAAGTATATTGTCTGTTTTCATCGTTCCATTTACGTCATGAAATCTTCTGTAACTAAATCAACCGCAATAACTTATTTGATCCCAAACAAATCTTTTATGCCAATTATACATTTATAATAATTACTATGGCGTAAATACTGAACCAGTTTATATAATGCACAGCTGATTTCTGTTATTGCATGCTTTCGTTCGCATAGTTGATGTAACGTGATCTTACTTGCGTATGGTATTTAAGTAGGTCGATTAATAACTGGATCATTATTGCACTGATTGGATGTTCACATTTGTATTATGCAATTGGTTGTGTCTTTGACTTTTCTTCATTTTAGAGGCGTAGAAGAAGCAAGTAGCGCCTACTTGCTTCTTAGAAGTTATTACTTAGAAGCCCTTACATTATGGACAGGAGTCGAATTCTCTGCCAGAGTCTGTGTTTCCTGATTGGTACAACCTGGGACTCTTTAAGTCAAGAGTGAATAGGTTACTTCTAGGCAAGTGTGCCATCAAGTGAGATAGTAGTCAAACATGTGCCTATAAATAGTAGAAAAAAAAGACAGAAAATGTGTTGTTTTCACAGATGAACTGGCGTGCATACCTACAAATTATAAACCTCAACTGAAATTCCATAACGATAGTTTTAGAAGTATTTAATTTGAAACAGACTATTAAAACGGAGGTCGTTTATTGCATTTATTTAGTCCTAACTAACAAGGACTTTAATACCTTTATTTTTAGCGATATCTTCAACTACGCATCGACTATTTATAGCAAGTCAAAAGTTTTATAGAAAAACACTTATAGTTAAAAGAATAATAAAGTCGTAAAGGAAAATACAGGTAAAAAAAGCAACAAGGTTGGACAGCTTGCTACTGCGTTGTTCGTGACAATGTCAGCAATAAAAACTGTATTGACAATCATAATATTATTTTCTTTTGTACTTCGCAGACACTGTAAAACAACATTCATTGCATTCAGTTTTGTAATATGTACCTTGAAGATAACAAAAAACATTATATTATTGTTTTGAAACATCTTCTTAAATGAGGGAGCTGAAAACAATTTGATTGTAAACGAAAATGTCTAACCAAAATTGAAATTCACAAAAAAAATCTGTCAATCACTCTTGAAAATAAATAATTTCTACAAAACAGTAAAAGAAAAGCAATGAACCATTCTATTGAAAAAGATCCTTGTAAAGTAAAAGTTACTTCAATCTCAGATAGTAAATGCAATAAACTAGTTAATAATTAACATTTGATAGCTAATAAAGACTAACAAGAAATACATTGTACGACAGTTCGCCGTAGAAGTCAGTATAAAGAACATTTCCCGAAGATCAACATACCTTTGCGTTTCTTTATTGAAACAGAAGCAATCATTATACGATTGATTAAGTTTTTCTAACAAAGAATTGTAACGACTATTAGAGTTAATTTATTCTAAAACGTAATTATCAACTCGAATGGATTTCCTGTAAGGAAATTGTTTGTTTTGGATACAATACATGATATCAATCGATATAGAGTGTGTGGAGGCAGCTAATGACGTAGAATTAGAGGGAGGTGGTTTAATGTTATTTTCCAAAGATAAATTATACAGTCGACCTTCAAAACCTGGTGACAACTACGCATTTAGTATCGAAAACAAACGTAAACTGGTCTCCAATCCAACTTTGTGTCATCAAAACATCCTTCCGCGGTCCGCCATTGTAGTTTCCAACCTTCACTTCTTTTTTCATAAAATAAAACATAAACATCTGTCTTCTGTTGGTCAGCAAATAATTGCGTTGCGTTCCTAACTGAATCTTGTCTCAATGCAAATATTTAACGAAAAACTACTCAAAAAATACTTGAAACAGATGTGTGGGTTTGAAAATACTTCTTTCTGTTTTCTATCGAAGGCATATTTGGAGAATTACATTTTTTGTTGCGTCTTCTAAGATAAATTCAACTTCTAATACAACTCCATTTTGGATCGTTTTAGCATCATTAAATGTAGTCTATATGAACTCATCATCAACATCTCTATTTTATAGGTAGAAAATAATGTTATGTACATAATAGCTGGCTTCCGATCACCTCTGCAAAACAAACTTCAAACTAAAGTAATTTTAATATTTTCTTTGTCATTTTTATCAGTTAGAGCAACACATGGCTTATAATAAAAGCAAGAGCCTTCTTTATCATAAATACAAAGAGAAAATCTCTTTGTGATGTCTTCCTCCGACAAGTGACCCACATACTCTATTGACATGGATCTAGATATCTGTGTGACACGACATAAGAAATTAGTGTCAGACGTTACAAAGATGATCCTTAAACACTCATAGAGAATGACTTAACATTCACATAAAAATGAAAACATAACAGATGTATAAAAAAGTTGTACGGAACCAGACGACAATAATGGAGGAGTTATGCCCACGTATAAACCAAGAGATTCTAATTGTTAAGCAGATCGCAATCGAAATGTAAAATGGTTGCTGCTTTTGGTAAATTTTAACGAGATTTTATAATTACACTTAGAGAAATATGGGTTTGTTTTTCCTTGTGAATTTAACAGAAACAATAATGTCACTTTGACATTAAAACAAGGTTAAAACTTCAAGACTGATCAGATCAGAAAACTGAGGACCGTCAAGTTAATTCCAACAACATCCGATTAATAACGTTTTCTCATAAAACATTTAGAAGATATTTGAGTCATTCAAGCAATGACTCAGTGCTTTGTAAAGAAGTGGCGTGCTATCCCTAAATTGTCTGGGGTTATTAAAGATTTCCTTTGAAGTTCATCTGTGGATGAATGTATCCCACATTCATATTCACACATGATTGGACGACTGGTATTATTTAATTCAGTTTTCTGCTTCAAGTGTACAATATATTGTCCTCTATTTATGTGAACATCAAATGAGAACACTTATTTGTTTTTGAAAGGTTAAGAAAAGTTTCCACTACCGTAAAAGTTGACAAATGCCAAGGAGCTAAACTTAGCTTCTTCATTAAAATTACCAATTTCGCAAAACTTTATTTTATTACCGAAAAGATATTTTGTGTGTCATAAATTATTTTTGTACCTTTTTGAGCTTACTGATTTCAGATTCTACGTTCTCACTATACCTGTATTGGTTACTTTTTACCATAAATTCTTTAATCCTTGTCTTCATGGTTAAATAAGATAATCTGTACAGATTATCGCATAAAGAATAAACAATTGAAGACTTCACGACTAATTAAAACAAGAGGAAAATTGTTGTCAATGGTACAAAGGATTATAAATTCATTGCTTTGATTTGTTGCTCTATCTTGTTCTATAACTTGATTTACGTTGGGATTTTCTGATTAGGTACTAAAGAAGACAAAGGAATTAATTGTTCCATGTGTTGGATTTTTTAAATTTATTATTACATTGTCTTTTATGCAATCATCGTTGGATTCAAATCGGAAGTCTTTAGATTATATTTCGTAATGTCAATGTCAGGTGCGACAGTTTTTCAAAGATTGCCTTGGTATTTCTGATTCTAGGTCATCTTATGTCGGAACTTAAAATTTAAAATTATTTTAATGCAATTTGTTACACACAACCAATACTGAGATTGTTTAATTTTACTTATTGCTTCGTAATTGAAATACTTAGCTGAGACAATTTTCTTTGATCTAAACAATTTGTAACCACTAACCTGTAATTTTAACTCAACGGTAACTCAGTATATTTCCTCTTACATAACTATTGCAATATTAAACTTGACCTAACTCTCTATTGCGCTATCAGTTACATGTAAATTATTGTTCTTAACCACTACTGTTATGATTCTCATCACAGCTGCTTTAACGAACGAATTTCCTCATGAGTTATCGTGTAAATCTAGAGTAAGTGCGGTATTATTGTAAATATCTGCCTACGTGCTCACTGCACGTGGTCTTTCTTTCACCCGTTTACTAAGGTGAAATCATCGGAACGTGATCGACATTCCAAGACGCTAATTTGCAAGATCGATGTGATTAAATAGGTCAGACTCATACGATAATCTATAAATATGATTCACTTGGGTTTTAACTTTCTAGTTTACTTATTTGGTGCATCCTTTCTTTTTAATGAGGTTGACTATGACAATGGACAGGAAAATGCTTTCGACGAAGACATAACTGGGCTTTGTGTCATTATTTTTCGGTGAAATATGGAACAAAAGCTTTTTAACTATTTTCCGGAGCTTCAGTAACCTGCCTGTTAATTGTTTCGAAGAAAACAGTTATTTCTTTGAACATTTGTTTTTCCTTTAGTCTCTTTATCCTACAACACAATACTTTAGTTTTAAAGCCTTATCTGGTCATAAGTCCCATTTCTTTTGAAATAATAATCCCACGTACTCTGCCTTGCACATTGTCATAAAATTAAAAATAAGTTCGTCTCCATTATCATAAAAGTACAATTTGCAGTCTGGCCACTTAATCGTTGTTTAATGGACCATATGGATTGCATGTGCATCCCGCTTACCATATGGCCATGGCCTATCATCTTTCGTGTAGACCTTGGTTAAAAACTAGTATTTTTTCCTATATAAAGCCCTTATTCGACGTATTGTTAATATTAACTGACACATCAATGAAACTCAAACTTGTTCCGGAAAAGGTAAAGTTGTCTGGACGTGTTTGGGTTCTCAGACATCACACGTGGTATTAAAAAAATGGTTTTGGTAATTAACATTCGTGTGAATGAACTTTCTTGTGTGGTTTGTTGATATCAAAAGATGTTTTTGAGTATCTGTAAGGATATAGAGTTCTGGTAGCAAACAGGCACAAATCGATTTATTTAAATTTATACAGAACCACAAAGTGTTTCTATGATGAATTTAAATTTGAAACATGTTACAAAACATATTTTTACTCAAACCGAAACAAGTTTACATCTAGCCTCAACCCAAAAAGTTTAAAGAACTTACGATGTTACTCACCAAGCCTTGAATCCTAGGAAACATTTTTGTAACTTAAAAACCACAGCACTTGAACACAATGCACTATTAATAACACACACTATCAGTAACAGAATGCTTGAAATAACATCATACAGAAAAAGGAAATAAAAAATATCGGAGTTTATCACTCTGTATAGAAAAAGCTGCGCGCGAGTGGATGCGACGAGCGTTCACGAGTTTGTGACGCCAGACGCCTGCCCAGCGTAGCGTACGGCACGATGATTCATATGTGTGTGTAACGGAGTGGGGGTTATGTTATCTTTGTTTACCTGTTCACGCTAATTGAGTTCTTTTTAATAAATTTTCAGCACCACTTATGGTTTGCGTATTTTCTTTGTTACTGAAGATTTATTTTTGTTTACACATTCGGTTTGAAAGTTATTGGTTTTGAGTTAAATCGGTGCTGGTCCAAACAGCTGATTGAATATGCGCATGATGGGGTCTAAAACTGGAACTGGGTTTTTTTAATGCATCTAGAGGTAAATACTGGTTTATGGGTTTTTACTGGAATACTGCAATCAGGATGGGCTTTTTTCAAAAAAACGTACATTTCATTGACATTTGTAATTGATTTTGACGGTTGTGGTTTCTCCACCTATTTATTCGAGTTTATACTTTTTTTAACCTATACTGTCCCACTGCTGGGCAAACGTCTCCCCTATAGCCTTCCACTCTTCCCGGTGTATTGCCTTCTCCGACCAATACGTCATGAACGCCTCCAAATCGTCACGCCAGTGTTTCCTAGGCTTTCCTCGGCGACGACCCCGTCCTCTGGCTCCAACTGCGCAACGACTCTGGCCCATCTGTCTTGATGTATCCTACATATGTGACTCGCCCAATCCCACTTCAACCTGGCAGATTTTTTACCCACACCGGCAATCCCTGTTTTGGATTGAATCATGGTGTTATGTATTCGATCGCTGAGCTTAAACCTTGAGTTTGGACTTTTGAGACTTTGTCAGAGACCAAGTTTGCGCATCGTAGGTTAGGATGCGCAGAATGCACGTGTCGATGAATTTGCGCTTCAGGGATAGAGGTAGGTCACCCTCCATCAGCGACTTTATGGACTAGTAGTTCTTCCAGGTGTCTTTGACACGTCGGTCTTGCCTGTTTTCGAAGGTTACTAGCTGGCCCAAGTAAATATACTCATTGACATAGCGGATTTTTTGCCCATATGTCTCCACCCTACTTTTGTATTATTGGTCATGACTTCAGTCTTTGACCGATTCGTCGTAAGTCCAACCTCAAGGCTTGCTGTGCTCAGATCGGAGCATGTATTGTAACTCGACAGCAGACGGTGCAAATAGGATTATGTCATCGGCGAAATGAAGGTTGGTAAATTTTTTGTCACCGATCACTATACCTTTACTGCACCACGAGTTCTCGAGATTTTTAAATACCTCTTCGGGAGTGCTAGTGAAGAGTTTGGGAGAGAGTGGGTCAACCTGTTTCTCGCCTTTATTTATTTTAAAAGTTTGACCGAGAAAGTTTAATTTATATTTGCTGTTTGAGCTAAAGCTTAGGTTAGTTTGAGTTTAAGCTTAGGTTTATACAATTATAACAAAACCTACTTACCGTTGGGTACCTGAGCTTCAACATCTTATCTTAATTTTATACTACCTGTAATAGAATAAAGGCAATCGCGAAATCGCGAAAAAAAAATCAGCTGTTCCGTACATTTTGTCGAGTTATGCGCACAAAAATGTATGGGGGAGTCGTTTTTTTTTACGCAATTTCAGTGTTGGTCCTATAGTGAAAGTTGTTCATAATGATGAGTTCAATGACCCCTTAAGAGGTATTTTATGGGTAAATTATGTGTCTCAATTCTTACTTCAAGAAACTGTTCCCAATTAATTTCTCAATGCAATTAAAGAGAATGCTCAAGACGTCTTTATCTTGACAAAAACAAGCGCCCGGCAAAACACTGGAGGCCTTTCCAAACAGAACGATATCAATAGTGATTAATTTGTAAATATTTGTAAACTGACAGTTAATGGTGATGATAATGTACAAATAGTAGCAATTTTCTATAGGTCATCTGATAGTCGATGTTGTTCGTGTATTATTGGAAGGAAGTATCTGGAACTTAACGTATTAATTATATTTGTACAAAATATTAATTAATTAATTATTATGGTAATGCTGGAGCCACACGCTTGCCAAACCTCAGCAAACCGTCACAAATCTAAACGTATGGTTAAGGAGTTTGACTTGGTTTGTGAGCGCTGGCTACAAGTGCAAACCTTTTTTTTTTTTTTTAACGGGGGGAAATCCTCATGGATGTCCTCCGCCCTGGGGCGGGCGGAGGGGTCTGTCAGACTCTTACTGACTAAAACCACCCCGGTGTTCCATCTCTCACCTACGCCGGAGATCGCGGGAGCTTACGACTTCCGTGATCCCCGGCTGGTGCCGGCCCGCCCCTGCGGGCCACCTCGGGTCAGCGGGGGGAGTGAGGTGTTTGACTCCCCCCGCGACGTCAGAGAGGGGCGCACGGGAACACCACGCGCCGCCACCTCGGGTCCAGATGAATGGGGGGCGACGGACATCCCCTAGTCCACCGCCCCTGGACCCAGTTAGGGGGGCCGGAAGAGGGCAGCGTATGCCCTCCTCCGACGCCCGGTGCGTCTGCTGCGGGCCGGGAGGGAGGTCGAGATCTCCCTCTCCCTTTCCGCAGCCTCCTTCTGCGCGATAACTGTTTCGCAGAAGGAGACCACCGCGTCCCAGGACTCCTCGCCGTCAACCATAGCACGGACTACGGCTGGCAGCGAGAGGTCACTGCCTACAACAGAAATGAGAGCACGACGCGGCTCCTCCCAAGCGGCACACTCTGCCAGCGTATGCCGCGCCGTGTCCTCCCGACAGTCGACGCAGTGGTGACACCGAGCGTCCGGCTCCCTGCCTATGCGACACAGAAACCTCCCGAAGCAGCCCTACACGAACCAGGTCAATCCGATCGAATCTATTAGTTTTTTGGCACAAATCAAAGGAAATCTGCCGCATGTTTTTTTTTGAATGATAAAAAATAGCCAAAACTAGCCCAATGTTCGATGCTTCCATGTTCAAGGCCATACTAAGGCTCGCGCAAGCGTGTGTATGGCGATGTCTGATACCCCTAATTTAGCCAAACCTTTGTGGAGGTTTGAAGTTTGCAGCAAGTCCAAATGTATGGTTCCAGCATTAGACTAAATGCGGTGTTACTGATAGATATGAACTATCGTAAAACTAACAAGATCGTTACTTTTCTAATGTTCATGATATGCAAACGACTATTTGATTATCATGATCGTTAAATAAAATAATTATGCGCTGTGAAATACTCTTGCTTGAAGTTTTATGATAAAAATGGATGCCTAGATAATGCAGATTTACGGCTAAAAACTTGTGTCACAAACAAAAATTTGTCTTACTTTTGACACTCCGATTTCAAAAAATCTGATTTTAAAATATATATATCTAGAAAATCTAGACTATTAATATATGTAACCAATCGATAGCTTTGTCTACGTGACTGTAGACAGTGACGGTGAATGTTTGAATTCTGTTCAAGTTCTCAACCCAAGTTTGAATGAAAAGACACATGAATAAAGAACAGACTGATGTAGGTCCTATAAATGTATTCGACGAAAAAATGTATTGAGGTGTGCCATGGGTGAAAAAGATTTAAAACATGTTGTCTACATCTACACTAATATTATAAAGAGGAAAGATTTGTTTGTTTGTTTGAATTGAATAGGCTCCGAAACTCCTGAATTTGAAAAATTCTTCCACCATTAGAATCCTACATTATCCCTGATGAATATAGGCTAAATAATATTTTCAAAAAGGTTAGGGATCCGTATGAAAACTTCGATAATGTAACCCAAGGTGTGAAAAAAATACCAAAAAAGGTACTTATATCGCGTACGCTGCGGAAAATATTGATAATAGAGCAAAGTGATGTACTACAGTTTTATAGAAGACATTAATACCTACAAAAAAGTCCGTGAAGTTATACATTTAACTATTATGGTTAAGTCACAATAACCGCTTTTTTTCAAATTATTCAATCAAAACCCGGGTAAAATGGAATAGTGGTGATTTTAGTATCATAATTACATACCATAATACCTATGTACATAACCAACCTTAATTATTAAACAAATAAAAGTGTAATTTCTATAAATTACATTTTTAATTATTCAAATCGGACCTTTCGTTTAAAAGTTACGACGGGTATAAAAACAATCTAAGTAAGAAAAATGTTGTAGTTTGAGCGAACTGCCCTACGTCGAGTCTTTTAATAAGTAATTTACACATTACTCCTTAAGAGGGTAGAAGGGAGATGAAGTTCGTGGAGTACCAACTAAGCCCGCGCGAACGTAGAAGTCGCGGGCGAAGTGCTAGTGTAACATATGTAAATATTGGTGGTATACTTTGGCTTTATGATTTTGCGAAAGATTAGAGACATTAGAGAACAATAGTGAAGCCAGAAGTCTCAAAAATGTCAATTCTAGGTTTCATATTCAAAAAGAAAATAAATTAGAAATCTCCAAAAGTGTATTTTTTTATGGATATGCAGCAAATAATTATCTCCTTCCACTCTGGGCGGAGCGGAAGAGAGTGTCAGACTCTTGCTGGCTATAACCCATCTGTGTTATTCCAAATGCCAGGGCCGCGGTGACTCTTTGGAACAAATTCCGAAACAAAATTTTCGTACCTATAGGTAAGTCGGAATTTTTTATTCAGGTTTCTTGAGCAGGCCATCAATATTCTTGTCTGCACAACTTCCGCTCTTTTAAATATCTTTGACCTCATAAAGGGTTCCTTTAAAAGTAGCCTTAAAAACTTCTAATTAGTTCTTTAATATTCTGCTCAGGTCATCTTGGTGGGAACAAATTATCGACTGATTATTCAGGATACTAATATTCTTTTCGTTAACAGTAATAAGTGTTGACTTGGTAATAAGTGTCGCAACTAATTGCAACTTTGACAGCCTTTGTATTTATTTTCTTGCAATTCTTCTTACTACTACCACTTTTAAATAATCATCATACCAAAAGAAAGACCGAAAGACGTCCACTGCTGGACATAGGCCTCCCCCAATAGGAAGGGTTTGCCATAATCGCCACGCTTGGCAGGCGGGTTGGCGATCGCAGCGTATGGTGTTGCGTTTTACAGAGAACGCTGCTGCCCATGATCTGGCGAGTCCCTTAGTTGCTTCTTACGACACCCACGGGAAGGGGTTAAATAACATTGGCATGAAATAAATGTCGATTACTGATTGCTCATTGTTTGTTTATGAAAACACCAGACCTGTCTAGGTATCCTCGTGAAGTTTTCCTTTTAACTTGTCGTTAGTGAGTGCGAGTTTAGTACATATTTTATTCATTTGATTTATGGCGACTTACGTCATACTTTGTGGGTAAATTGAGGACATCTTTATTAGGATTGAGGAGTTGCTATGCAACAACAGCAGTTGCGGCTCTCATTAGTACCTAGACTTTTGACTATCCTATCGAGAAACTATAAAAAATCTTTTTGTTTTCAATAGCACCCGAGTCACTACCACTGCTTTTCTACTTATCATTGATTCTATCTGAATTTTGATTTACTAAGCAACCTTGTCTAATTCAATACCAGTCATAAGACCTATATTACGACGCACGTCACATGACGTCATTCGCTATCAGCTGTTTACAATACCAATAACAACTTCCTGAATGCGAAACCATTGCATTTCTTACCGCAGAATTTCGCTGTAGTCAGTTCTGTGAATAGCGTTAGTCATAACATTATAATGCTTTTACAGCATCAATCTTGTCATTAAGTAAACATCTATTTTATCTTCGAAGTAACCTAAATTAGTCATAACCGAAGAATTGCCAGATTTGGTAGTATGTAGAATATTTGTCAGTCATTACGAATTGTCAGATGCCAGAAAATCTGACAACAGTCTTGCCAAGGGGTTACCCAGTTGCTTGGTTGTAGAGGTCAAGGTACTCAACACCATCTGATTGAACTGGAAACCGACTCCAATAGATGGGAAAAGGCTAAGCAAATTGATTGGTGACAGGAACAATTGCTGGTGTAACGGACAGCCGGTGAAGCGTTGGAGGTATGCGGTACAGATAATAAAGTCCCACAAAACTTCCATTGAAGAGGGATGATCCTTGCTGGCATAACGGACGGTTGGTGAAGCTTTGGAGGTATGCGGTACAGATAATAAAGTCCCACAAAACCTCCATTGAAGAGGGAGGATCCTCCGACTGGACGGTTATTGTGTCCGGTGGGCAACTGCCCGATGGTTTATATTCGGACGGTATATGTTCAAATCACACAGAGAACACTGATACTGCAATACCTGGTTTAGTTACTAGGATAAATGGCGTTCCAGTTTTTTTTGTTGTGATGTAGATTTTGCTACGTTGTTTTTTTTTACAAGTACTGGTGTGGCCATCACGGATCGGAAGACGCAGCGTTGGAAGGCCTCCCATAACCACTTGGTGTAAGCCACTGGAGTCAACTGAATGCGAGAGGCATGTAACCTGTGTTGATTTTGTGAGGCTTGGTAGTGGCTTATGACCAACAATAGAAGTCTTTCAGCTTAAATGATGATCATGATGACGTAACCTAAATGGAAATTCGTGAAATTTGATAAGGTTAGTCGTAATGCCAAGCCTCTGTCATTGTTTAATTAAAAAGATAAAATATTAGTAAATGAGGTATTTCCTTTGGAATCTGTGATACGTTTTGTATGCAAATATTATATTATTATTAATTAGGTAACGTGGTTCTTGCATAGGGTGTCGTAATAGCTATACTTAGATGATTAAGATGTTATTTCAGGTGGAAAGTTTACTGGAAAATGTGTATTGTTTATACTCGTGAAGGACACGCATCTGTAGAAGAAGAAATATCTCAGTCGGTATTGTTTTCGATATCAGAAATGATTTTGGATGCAGCAATGATTTTTGGCAGTCGTTACGGATTGTTAGAAGCCAGAAAATCAGACACCAGTCTAGCCAGGAAGTAACGTGTCACCCAGTTACTGGGTTGTGGAGCTGAATCCGTTTTGATTGGATGCCGACCCCAATATAGTTGGGAAAAGGCAGATGATGAAATTATTTTGTATGAAAATTATTTTGTTTTTTTTGCATCACCACAGTTCATACCGAATGGTAAAATATGGCTGAATCTACCTTTTATCTTTTATCACTATGTACTGTACCCATATTTGCAAAATAAATGACTTACTTATATTTTATTAGAAAATTATCAAAAGAATTCTTTGACGAATTCGATGGCATTAATGCATAGAATACTCAATTTTGTCTCTAAGGTTGGAAGTGACATATTCAGAAACTTGACTCTTGCAATTGCCCATCACTAAAAGTAGTCAATAAACACATGTATATCGGTCTAATAGTCGATAACCGATTCTGTTGGGGTCCACAAAAAGAATACGTTTGCAACAAGCTGAGGTCTATTATAGGTAAACTTAGCATTTTAAAGTATAAGTTGCCTTACAAAACGCTCACAATGTTAAACATGGCCTCGGCAGACTCGGTTATCAACTACGGCCTCAGCAGCTATGGTAGAACTTACCTTACATACTTGTCAGATATTTATAAGCTGCGATTAAGGATATTAAAACTTTTTACAAAAAAATATAACCGACTTCCAAACAAAACACTACAAAGAATAAAATAACCTTAATTTCGGAAGTCGGTGTTTTTGGTTATGTTTCTTTGCTTTTTAACACCGACTTCCGAAATTAAGGTTATTTTATTCTTTGTAGTGTTTTGTTTGGAAGTCGGTTATATTTTTTTGTAAAAAGTTTTTTATTTTTCACTTTTAAGTGGTGATACTTGGACAACGTCTTCGTCAACGCAGAAATTGAAATAAGCAAAAATGCTTATAAAATAAAAACTACTGAACCAAACCGAATCAATTTATTATGGGACCAAATGGCAAGTATACTGCATCGAACTAAAATAGTATCACATCGGATCAGAAACCTCGGAGTAATTGGTGTACCTATATAAAAAAAAACCGGAAGTCGGTTAAAAATTATTACACCTAAACATATAAAAAATAAATTCAAAAACAGTGACGACGATCTGTTTAGATACTATGAATAAAGCTGAAGAAATAATAAAGTTGAAGTTTTCACTCTTGCTGAAGTAAATAGGCCCGAGCTGCTGACCGAAAAAACAAGACCTGACTTTTTGAGACCCATTACACTTAAAAATAAATACATTCTACCAAAAGTCAACAATGTGTATGGGATGAGATTTGCAGAATATTTGGTGCCTTACGTTCTTAATAGACTTCCAGAAACTTACAGACGCTACATAAAACGAGTTGGGAAAGTTATAAGTACAAATCAAAACGTTTCTTTACACAAATTTATGCTGTATAGTGTTATTATGTACCTAATTATTGTATTTAAAACATTACTGTCGTAAAAAGTAAAATGAAAGACAGCTCGCCGGTACATAGATAAACTCTGTGAGGTTTACGTTATACGGCAAAAATCAAGTGTAAGTATAGATGAAGTAATTTGGAAATAAACAAATATAAAATAAAAAAATATATATTATATGACTGTGTCTTGTACCCATAGACGGCGATAGCCAACGCTTCTTAGCTTCTGAACCATTGACCTGTCAGACAATAAAGATGTTAATACAAAATGCTCTATTAATGGTTTTTAGAGTTCCGAAAAAAAGGAACCCTTATAGGATCACTCGGGTGTCTGTCTGTCTGTCAGTCTGTCACAGCCAATTTTCTCCGGATCCACTGGACCGATTCTGTTGAAATTTGGTACAAATATGGACTTCTATGACCCAAACACGAATGCGTTACGTAAATTATTAAATTTTTAGTACCTATGGGTGTCACTTTTGGGGGGCCAAGCTAGAAAATTTAAAAAAAAGTTTTTTGAACAATATCGGGTGACATATCAAATGAAAAGGCTTACTGTGAGGGTTTTGATTATAATTTTAATATAAATGATTTTGAAGTTATTCACGAAATTAGACGAAAAATTACCATTTCCCCTCCCTTATCTCCGAAACTACTGAGCCTAAAATTTTGAAAAAAATGGAGATAATGTAATAATAAACCTATTAGAAGTCTGTAGTGTTAAAATAACATGTATAAAAATTAGATTCGTTCGGAACCCTTTGCACGCGAGTCCGACTCGCACTTGGCCAGTTTTTTTATACTCATTATTCCACTGAATGGTTCATAGCATAATTATCCTCTTGAATCTAGAGCATAATCATCTAAGACTATCAGTTTAAGTTATATAAAATACTATCTAAACTCTTGATAGAGCCTGAAGAGTATTTTATAAATATTTAAAAAAGATCTAGGGCTATGTTATGAATTTATGGACTATTGAAGACTTATCCATTGTTGTATGTTTGATCTAGGACTTAGCCTAGATCAAACAACAATGGGTAAGTCTTTCTAGATTATAGGAAATAGCAAATACATAGGTATCAATATTATGAATTCATACAAACGACATCAAATTTTGACATCTAATTTCAATTCGATTTAAATTTTGACATGGCAATTTTGAAGATAACTTTATTTTTATATTATAATTTCAATTTAATTTAAATTTTGACATTGAATACTTTCTTTTTTTTGTTGTTTTGTTAAACTGATTTTGTACCCCTTAAATGGCAAAACATGTAGCAACCTCATCATAATTTATAAGACCTGTATGCTGTACTCATGTTTAACAAAATAAATATATCTATCTATCTATACAAATATAACCAATCGACACTTGGGGGAGGCCTATGTCCAGCAGTGGACGTCTTTCGGCTGATACATACATGATGTGTTTTGATGATACAAATATAAATACGAAAGTACGTAAATTGGTCTGCCTGTCTATCTGTCTGTTCGTCACCTCTTGAAATACTAAACGTATTTAGATAAAATTTTACACACGGATAGATCATGTCCTAGAATAGGATATAGAATACTTTTTATCCCAGGAATAAGTTCCTTTGGGATAGTTTTCAACATTCACGAGAGCAAAGCCGCAGGCAGAAGGTAGTCATAAAATAATTTGATAATTTTTCGGCAAACAGAAATTGATTTTTAAATTACCTAACTGAAAAGGGAGACACAGGGTTACACACAGGTACCTACAGATATTTATGAAGGGTAAAAATAAAAAGAAATATATACGTCAGAGCACATCTCAGACGATTTTTATCTCAAAACTTTACTGATGACGCAAGTTGTAACCATTACCTAGCCAAAATAATTATTTACCTTAATGCGTCAATCGAATTTTATGAGGGATACTATTAAATAATGGGTGGAATATTATTATAAGCAAACTCGTGAGTAAGTTTCCCTGATGGGTTTTTCATGAATGTCACGCCAACTTTATGTGCTTAAGGCCTGCTTGTACAATCTATTTTTTTTTTAACTCCGAATACAAACATAGGTAATAAATAAAATTAACAAATAAAGTAAACATAAAACCAACTAAAGTATAGCATCAAAAATTCGTCTAAACGCTGTCAGTTGGTACTTAGTTGATAAACCGGGACCATTTCTTATAAAACATGTTTTATTTTGACTCGTGTTAGTAAGTGACTCGACTAAGGCACTTGTCTCACCGCCGGCGAGGAAGCGATAAGCTATCGACTATTTGCTCGGTGAGGAAAGGGACAAAAGATATAGATCTCGTGTGAGTAAAAGAGACACATACATTCATAGTCGATAGCTGGCTGTTCACACTGCCGGCGAGCGGCTCTTACCACTACTTAATCGCAGCGACAAGAGCTATCAAACTTTTTACTCGCTCAGCGACACTCGCTCGGGGATGCTCGCTTTGTGGTCAGCATTCACCAACCAGCGGTAATTTGTACCTATAGTGCGGGCCGGAGCGAGTATTGCGATTAGTAATCGCCCGTCGTAAAAAAGTACTCGCTTAAAGCCGAGCGGCAAAACTATCGAAATTTTTCACTCGCTACTTGGCAACTCGTTTCGAGTTTCAAGCTTTACTCGCTTCTCGCTGATCGCCGAGGTGCCTTAGGGCACATATTGCAAGTCATTTTAAGGACTTCCACTCGTCTTAAGGTGGCGTTCTAACCGGTGTTACAGGGCCTAATGTAACATGTCACAAAGCGAGCATTCGCGCAGTCAGTACGTGGAAACGAGCAGGAGCATATGAGCAACGAGCCGCTCGTCGCTCGTTTCGAGTGATCCGACCGCTGTCGGTATTTTGGCGAATCCCTTTGAGTGTTACGCAGTTCAGTCAATAAGCCGCGATAAGACAGAAATCTTGTCTTGCGAATCTGGAGCACTAGTGAGCAAAGAGTTCGAAAAGAGCATGTTACATGGATATTAAGACACGCTGTAATGTACATGCTCGCAGCGTTTGGTGACCGGTGTTACAGGGCGTTATGTACCCACCTTTAGTTGTCATGAAAACGCTCGATTAATGTAAATAAACTATAACTGTCAATATAATTGCTAAGGGTAGAGTCGAGTTGTAGAACATGACATGGAATATGAACCTGCAACAAATAAAGCGCAACTACAATGTTATGTCAAGTTCTGATCTCGGACCCTTCCATTCATTATCATGTACAGTTTTTATCAGTTTCCTGTTGTACTCAGGCCTTTCCACATCAAACGCTATCTAATCTAATTCGATCCGCGTTCACATTTATTCTGTTGCTACCACAAACTCTGTAGTGATCAGCACTTTACGAAACGTAAGGCGCCTCAACGCGCGCGGTCCGTTCCGCGTCCACACACGCGCACACTACGAGCGGTCTAAAAATCTGGAGTTAAGTAATCTTATGCAGTGATAACACGTCGCACGCTCTTTTTACTGAAAACCAAATGTCTCGCAAATCATAAAGAAAACGTTTTTCTATCACTTATTTTATGACATTGTTTTAATGTTTGGTTATGATCATGATTTTAATTATTGAAGTAATTTCCAACTATAACTTTTAGACGAAATTTTTCACAATGCTTTATATTAATATTCATCTATTATTGTATTTTTTTATCTGTTGGTTATTGTTTGATGTTAAAATACATTATTTAACTATTTTTTATTTTTTTATTAATTTGTATCCGTAATAGGGAATGCACTAGCTCCTGTAATACAGTTTAAAACTAGCTCAGGAGCCAGGGAATTTCATATTAATTGTGCTTGAAACTGATACAGTAAAGAATTTGTGTATTATTTCGTTTATTTATTCTTATTTACATACAAATTACATTTTGAAATATACCTTTAAAAAAAAACACTAAAATATACATTTTAAAATATAAAAAACAGTAGTCCGCCGATGCCGGGAGCAGGGTCCAAGCTATCGGTGGTAAGGGCTCCAGAGAAAGGAATCTCCTCACAATAAGAGCCGTATCGAGGAATACTTATCAGGCCCTTTATCCAACCGCGTAACGCCACCTTCGACAGGTGGTCGTCGAAGCTTTTGGCCATCAGGCCATTGGCCGTAACGACTATCGGCACAATGACAGCTGAGTCCACATTCCACATGTCGACAACCTCGTGTGCTAAGTCGAGAAACTTGATTTGCTTCTTCATTATTATTATTTATTAAATAAATTATAAAGAAGCATAATTTCGATCTGGTCGGACATCGTGACCTTCCAGCTTTTGCAAAAAACTAGAACTCCGACAGAACGCGCGTCCACTTTGACCGTCGCGGTCTAACAGCTTTTGTGTGGTAGGATTCTTAGCCACCGCATAGATAACAGTGGACAGGGAACACAGAACTCTGACCGCTAGACCGCGTGAAGTGGGGTCGGCGCCTAAGACGCCGCGCCGGCGCCGGCCCCAATATGCGCGGCATATCGATCAGAGTTCCGAGTTCAGCGTTGCGCGTTCGCTGTAATCTATGCGGAGGCTACACACACAAAAGCGACGGTCAAAGTGAACGCGCGTTCTGTCGGAGTTCAATTTTTTTGCAAAAGCTGGAAGGGCACGATGTCCGAGCTGGAAAAGTTTATGGAATTAGTGAGAGGCAAACGTCTTCTTTATCATTTGCTTTTCAGTAAAAAGATCGTATGACGTATTATCACAACTAAAAATTACTGAAACTCCGGCATTGTGAACGCAGAACCTGAACGCAGAACGCAGACTACCTTGGCGGTGTGTTCGGTTTAATTAAGGCTGTTAAAATTAAAATGTATGCTATACTGACATTGACCCTTAAGAGTGCCTGTCCATTTGCGCGGAGCGAGGCAGCGGAGAGGAGAAACGAAGAAATATAAATCAATCATATCAGTCAAAATGTCAGTGACTCACGTGGTGTGGAGATTTTATGCATTTCCATTGGTTAAAATTTCCCCGTTTCTCCGCTCCCCTGTGCTGGACAGGCACCCTCACGGTCTCCTTTCATAAACATTTCCTGCTTAACGAACGTTGAGGGACTATCAAGTACAAACAGAAGAATTTTTTTGTCCATACCAATTCATATTATAAATGCGAAAGTAACTTTGTGTGCATGTTTGTTACCTCTTCAAGTTTCTTCGCGCAGGCGAGGCCGCAGGCAGACGTTAGTAATAAATGCGCCTGTCATCGCAGTTTTTAAAAAAACCTAATCTATCACCCCCAGCATATTTAGGTAACACTTTATTATACCTAGAATAACTAGTGTAACCCGGTTATCTCTTTGATAACGTGAATATCAGTCTAATGTGATTTAGATATTCAAAACGTTGTAGACATCTTGTGTAATCAGCCATTTAGAAAACTGTCTAGATTCCAAATTGAGCGCGCCATATTTAATAAATCAAATTATCCTGTTTACGATGTCAAGCTTAGTTTAAATTAATATCATTTATTTGTCGTTACGGAAAATTAAAGTGACATTTCATCATCGATTCAATTAGTTGGACATTAATTGTTTATTGGCGTTTAGTAATCTAGTTTAGATAACCGATTTGGACGGATGTTTGATTGTGAGAGAGCTCGACTTAAAAAGTTTAACAAACTCACTTTTAAACAGCCCTATTCGTTAAAACTTTTTAACCCCATAATTGTTTCAAATACTGATTAGGGTTATCTGCGAATTACTATATAAACTACTCTTAGATTATCTTTTTTGCCTAGCAATTATGAGCCGTATTCATTTTTCTCTCGCCTCATGGTAAGCGATGATGTGGTCAACTATGGAACACGTTTGCCTAGAAGCAATATCCCATTCACTCTTGAATGAAAGACCCCAATTTACCCCGAAGTTATTGCATGCGGGCAACGTTGATTTTTGCTGAGTTCTGGATTGAAAAATATAATCTTCCCGATCCAATTTCGATCACAGTTCCAGATTTTCATCACAACAGAGATTAGCCGAGTACGCAGGAGATATTATATTGCAAAAGTGTTTGAGCAAACACAGGTACACTCTCTGTACCTTAACTGCGCGGTTTGCGACCACTAGACCAATGAGGTCCAGTGGTCGCAAGCCGTGAGTGCTGAGCGTGAGGTTAATAAACAAAATGGCGGATTTCGTTAACTAACTGCCACACACGTTTTGACACACTTGCACCGGTTTGCCCTGATTATTATTATCTTTCTTTATCTTTTATCTTTCTGTCTTTTATTGTTGTCGGCGTTTATACAAACAATCGAATTCTTCACACTTTTGATGACTAGGTACAATGTTTTGTTTACTTTTTCTGCGTGCTGGAATTTCGCTAAATATTTAATGAGTAAAATTAATGAGAAAGGAAAACGTATCAAATTTTCCTGGTAGATTAAAAATTAAATAAATTCATTGGAAATACTTTGAAAAGTGATATTTTAGTCATCATGGTTCAATACTGAAAATGTCCAATTTACCACAGCAAATAGTCAAAAGGAAAAAATATCATATCGGACATGCATAATTTAATTACATTAGGTACTTATGTACACTTAAACACAAATAAAATTGCGATGTGATTAGAAAAAAATAACAAAATATTTTTAGCATCTTTCTATCTTTACAATTATACAAATAATGAAAATTGAAGTGTATGTTTGTAATATCGAAAAAACACTTTTTTACTAAATGCAGATAATTGCGATACTTCCAACAAAAAACATCGGACATCCAGACGCAATACAACTCACCATCCCTACCTTGTTGCTATTCCACCAAATCGCACTAAGCGCTTCCAAACGTCTTTTATAATGCGCACAGCAAAGGAGTGGAACTCTCTGCCTGCGTCTGTGTTTCCAAACGCTTACAACCCTAATCTCTTCAAAGTTTGAGTGCACAGGCTCCTTCTGGGTAAGCTCGCTCAATCGTATACTTTGTCTCTGTCATCTCTGACCTAGACTAGAGTCAAGATCAAACCCATCACAAATAAAAAAATAAATAAAAAAAAAACTTATTTTTTGCCTATTTGTTCCGACTTATCTTCAAAACGGCTGGACCGATTCTGACTTTCACAGGCAGTTAGCTAATATTATTAGGAGGACTTAGGCTACTTTTAGTTAGGAAAAAGGATTAGAGCTCGTGTAAAACAATTAAAACCCCTGAAAATACTTTCCGCGAAGGTGAAACCGCAGGCAGAAGCTAGGTAACGGGGCCTCTTCTATGTGCTTGATGAGGTAAAAATCCCACACTCCCTGGTCTTTACCCCAAACGTCCAGGCGCCTTTTGAAGGTTTCCCCCCGAAAACAAAAAAAAAAAAACAGAAGCAAGTAACGCGAAAGATTTTTTTTAATATTAATAGGCACGTGTTTGGCCATTATCTCACCTGATGGTAATCGTTGATGTGGTCGAAGATGGAACACGCTTACCCAGAAGCTGCGATCTTATTAGCTACTTACAGCGGCATCAATGCCACCACAAGAAAAACCAAGGAGCAATTCTACATCGCAACAAAAAGAACCGCGACGCCATCTATCCAACTAGCAGCGAACTACTACGCTGAAATCCTGCATCGCGCAAGCAGAGTTTACCGTGCGATTTGAACAGATACATCAGCCCGAATATCAACTATCGGGCAGTTACCCGCTAGACACAACAACTGTCTGGTAGGAGGATCCTCCCTTTTCAATAGAGGTGTGCGGGACTTTACTCTCTGTATCGTATCCCTCTAAATAACCTTTAAGCGCACTCATAAATATTATGACATAATTCAAAACAAGTTTTCTTCTTTAATATCTTGTTTGTATGTCTGGCAGCACGGTTCGGACTTGCATCCAGTCACGTAGAACTTTATGGCGTGTTTGTACGATTTATGGTCGACTTATGTTTTTAATTTACCAGTGCCTTAGCATCCAAGAGGATGGCTTTGTTGCACTGGTTTCTGCAAGAAAATTCACAGTGACAGTGCATTTGAAAACTAAATGTTACCTAGTAAGAAATATTGATAATATTATTCTTGTCTTGGCGTTAAAATTTCCCTGACAAATCATTTCTCTCTACTAACTGATTTTGTTTCAGTGGCTTACGCCATAGGAAGTGTGCATTTTCCTCATCAGATTTTTACTAATTTCCAAAGCTGACTTTTTTTGTCAATGCATCACCAAGTCTCAATATTGCAATTAAATTAAAACATACATAACATTAATAAATATAAAATCACAAAAAAAATCAAAAGAAAAAAATACAATACACTTTAATATAATTAAAATAATAATAAAATAATAATTGACATTAAAATAAAAATGTAAAATCAAAATTAAAATCATAATTAATATCGAAATTAAAATTACAGTCAAAATTAAAATTAAAAATCACAACACATTTACAAAAAAAAATCACCATTCTATACAATGCATTTTAGATAAATCCTCATCACAATAGGGAATGCACGTAAAAAATATTTATTATCTATACAGTTTATCTAAAAATATACACAAACATAATATTAACAGTGAAAATAGAATCAAAATTGCTCGAAAAACAAACGAGATATAATTATTTTAAACAAATATATCTGTCCCTCTCGCGAAAACTTTGACGTCACAATTTATATCGGACTTCTCTTTCAAATTGTAAACTTTGACGCTTTATAACTTCATCGCTGATGAAGGTATTTAAAAAATAATTTCATAATTGTTTATTTGAGTTAATAAGTATTTCATTTTGCAAATAAAAAAATCGCATGCATATTCCCTATTAGACTTTGCAGCCCACTGTAGGACACAAGTTTCTCCTACATGCCTTTTAAGTCCATCATCGACAACTCTCTAATAGAGTATTAGACTAAAACAATCTGATTAGTCCGGTAGATAGATTTTCTTAAAATTTTGGACACGTATTATTTTTCGCTTTATCAAATCAATAAAAATTGTGAAGATAAAATGCATCAAAGATTAGGAGTGGGGGCTTGTAACGTCACTATTCGGTAAAAAGTGTACCAAATTGTGGCGTCACATAAATTTTCAACGCACTGTATCGTCTTAATTTTTTCTTAACGTGAAAAAAGAAAAAAATATGTGAATGCGGAAATTCATCTGATGGACTGATTTTTTTTTAGTGTCCTATTATTTAACTGAATAAAGAGTAGGGGGGCGTCCATTAATTACGTGAGGCGATTTTGGCGACTATCTGACCCCCACGCCCCTTGGTGAGACATCCCACGTCCTAATCTCACGTGAGATTATAAAAAATGCGTGTTTTTAGAGTAAACACGCCAATCTGTGAATCAGACTAGTTAAGACTTCTTGCTTTCTTTCTTACTGAAATTTGTAAAAGATTATTTTAATTCAGTCCATAGGGACTCATGTGTGTTCTCTTCTTAAGAATAATTACTCAAACCAACATGTCCATGTGATTTTCAGTAAAATCAGCACTCTTAAACTGTTGTAGTTTTGCTGGTGCGCTGTGGAATGTTCACCAATGCTCTGCAGCTCAGAAACATCTCATGTTTTACAAATTGATTTGTTGAAAGACCAGTTTTCTTGCAATTTTATACTATTGACGCAGTTGCTTTCGGAAAAAAAATACGTGATATTTGCCGTGACCCCTCCACTCCCTCACATGAAATTGGGTGAGATTATGCTCGACCTCCTCCCCCCCTAAAATGCCTCACGTAATTTATGGACGGTCCCTAGGTACCTAAGTACCAAGTCTTTAACCTACCAGACTCTTTAGTATCTACAAAACACTAGTTAAAACACCAAAAAAGGATAAACAGAACGAACCAAGAGTATCAACGAGTTACTTGTTATTCCGAACCAATAGTCTTGACGATGATCCTTAGAGGCGAAGACAGAAGGTTTATCCAATGTCACATTCAATCTTTTTTCCTTTATAAAGGTTGGATAAAGTGTCCCTGAGGAATTTAAGATTGAGTGTTAAGTTCCAAGTTTATCACAAGAAAAATTTCCGTGAATATTTTCAGAAGGCCGGGATGTGTGAGTCAAACTTTCACACGAAGGGTTCCGTACCATGCAACTTTAAATTTAATTATTTTTTTCATATTTATTTTATAGCGGCAATAAAATACAATTAAAACACGTTTATTAAATGAATCCCCCTTTAATTTTAGTTTAGATATTATTATTTGTAAGCCGTATGGTGTCAGCCGGTGCCGTATGGTATCGTAAAAGAATAATACCATCCCATCACTTCCCGTGGGTGTCGTAAGAGGCGACTAAGGGACTCACCAGAGGATGGGCAGCAGCGTTCTCTGTAAAACGCAACACCACACACTGCGATCGCCAACCCGCCTGCCAAGCGTGGCGATTATGGCAAACCACCCCTTTGGGGAAGGCCTATGTCCAGCAGTGGACGTCTTTCGGCTGTTATGATGATAATGATGATGATTTGTTGTTATAGCGGCAATAGAAATACACACGCTGTGAAAGTATTTTTCTTCGTGTAGTTTTTAGGGTTCCGTACCCAAAGGGTAACCAACGGAACCCTATTACTAAGCCTCCGCTGTTCATCCGTCCGTCTGTCAGTCTGTCTGTCAGCGGGCTGTATCTCAAGAACCGTAATAGGCAGACAGTTGAAATTTTCACAGATTGTGAATTTCTATTGCCGCTATAACAAAATTTGAGATTTATGGCATGGAACTCTTCGTGTGCGAGTTTGACTCGCACTTGTCCGGTTTTTTAGATTTGAGTGGCCCCACTTCCACGGCTGGTGGCAGCGCATAGGTCACTTCGGCTGTATCTTTTGAGGCACAGAGAGAGCAGGTCAGAAGGTGGAGCATCGTTTATGACTCGGCTCCACATACCCTGCTGAAGATCCATCAAGGTAGCCCTACTGCGAGATATTTAAGTTACATCTTCCTATTTGCGTTGTAAGGCAATTCGGTACAAAAAAAAAACAATAAAAGACACAAACCAGCATAACTTAGCTGATAATTGTGTAGGAAGGCATGACTGTTGCTAAAATAAGGTTATCTTTTCATTCAAACAAAAATAAAAATACAAACACGATAATCTATGACTTAACATAATCTTACAGAAATCTAAATAACATACTTGACACACAATCTTATCAATACTTTGTATTGTATGACAATAAACGGCTTCATCAAAAAATAAAAGAAATAAAAACTTTAGAATCCATAGAGGATTTTTTTCAATTTCAAACAATATGGTTCATACCCCATGCCAATAATATTATGATACCAATTTTTGTTTGCCCCCTCATTGTTTTTGGAGACGTGGAACAAGGCATGGTAGTAGCATATATGTATATTATATATATTGTAACGAATTTAAAAGAAAAACTACGACATCTAAGTAAGCTAAAGATTAATAGTGTAGAGTTTAAGATTAATAGTTGACTAACCCATAAAATGTACGTGGAGAAGGCGGCAATCGTGACGTAGGATTCCGTAGTTGTAACTACGGAATCCTACACTGCGCATGGCTCGACACGCACTTGACTGGTTTTATCGTTTTTCCAATATTAAAAATTCCTACCTTGCACAGATCGAGAAAAACCTCAGTGACAAATATACAAAATGTGCTCATAAAAAAATCCGTTTTCCTTTAAAGGTCGGTACAATAAAAAGGAAATCACATAACAAGACCAGTCACTTTTCCTCTTAAAAGCGTTCAAAAACATCTTCGAAAATGGAAGAACAAACAGAAAAATTATCGTATTGTTATCATTTGACCTTAAATCCTCTAATTTCTCTTACACAAACATAATGCTCTCACAAATGCTCTGATACTGTTATCTGAAGTAGGTCGGCGACGTGACAAGCCTACATTTTGAGGATATTACAAGTCTGTATAATATTTTTGCAATCCTCTTTGAATTTTGTTCTATTTCCTTGAGTGATGTATCTAGTAAGAATAAAAGATAAAATGAAATTGTAACATGATAAGTAGTTAATGACGGAATGGATAATTTAAACTAGTATAGCTATTAGAGTAAGCCTGGAGGTAGTGTCAGTGACGGAAATATAAAAGGGAAGTTGTTTGTCTTTTTGGCATGTGATGTGATGAGCAATAATGAATGTGTGTGTGTGTGGTGTGTGTGTGTGTGTGTGTGTGCGTGTGTGTGTGTGATGATAGTGATAAAAAAGTGATGGATTGAAATGGATAGATTGAAAGGAAAAGCAAGGAATAAAGATTGCGAGAGGAATTGCTCTACTTTTTGTTTATTTGAGATGGGTTTGCTCTTGACTCTAGTCTAGGTCAGACATGACAGAGACAAAGTCGACGATGGAGTGAGCTTACCCACAACAAGTTTGTTCACTCTGACTTTGAAGACATTACGGTTGTATGCGTTCGGAAACACAGACTCGGGCAGAGAGTTCCACTCCTTTGCTGTGCGCATTATAAAAGACGTTTGGAAACGCTTAGTGCGAATTGGTGTAAAAGCAACAAGGTAGGGATTTAACTTGCAGTGCGTCTAGTTGTCCGATGTAGAAAGGGGCCGGTGAGATGAGGTCGTGGAATTCTCGTATATGAAAGACAAGCAAGTGAACAATAACGACAGTTGACAGAGGAAAATAGAAGAAAACATATTGCGACGAATATAATGACGGTGAAGTAGCAAATAAAGCAATATTAAGGAACAGAGCAACATTTAATAATGAACAAATTGGTAATAATATAAATTAAATAAATAATCCGCAACAGCATGATTCGAGTAAGTTGACATACGTTATTATAACATCCGATTACACTGAATAGTCGAGAAAACGAAGGTTAAGGTCTAGATCTTTTTAGCAATTTATTTTCCTCAACAAGATCCTTTCGGCAGACAACCAATCATTCACATATATCAATGTAAGTTTTTATGTCACACCGGGGTACGATAAAAGGCGATCCAACATTCAAAATAAGTTTTCAAATGCACTGTTTGCACTGGCTGTCGAGGACAAGGCATGACATATTATTACAATAGCTATAGTATGTGATGCCATTCATCAAAAATATTCCCATCTTGTGTCAAATGACGATTCGTGAAATCCCTGAAATATTTCCAGGTAACTTAGAATTAAGTTCCAAACTACTCGTGACGTTATTCACCACAAAAACAATAGCGAATTGTCAGCTGTTAATTGTAAATTCTTGGCACTCGTTCCACGTTCGAACGTCAGCGAATCGAAATGGTCAACTGTTTTGAGAATGTTACGTACTATCCGAGTCCACATGCTAGGTAACACGTAGGTCATTGATGATCTTTTTGAAAAAAAAAAAATATTATAAATGCGAAAGTCACTCTGTCTCTGTCGGTCTGTCTGTCTGTCGCGCTTTCACGCCAAATACACTGAATCGATTTAAATGAAATTTGGTACACAGATAGTCTAGAGCCTGAAAAAGGACATTACTTTTTATCTTGGGAGTATGCTCCCTAGGGACCACGCGGGTGAAGCCGCTGGCAGAAGCTAATCAATAATAAACCACAAATGAAAAAGTAACACCGAAAATCCTCAAGGTTGTTTTATTTAAAGACACTCTTGGGACATAATTTAAGTGTCAATGTCATGCCGTTTTCCTGTCTGTACCGGCTTTATCTGTGTTTTATCATGTCCGTTTTTGGTCATGTGTTACTACGTCAAAGTTTATGAACATTTTATAAGGTTATGTAATACTATGTAGTAGTGTGATTATCTGTATGGACTGCGTTAGTTAAAATTGGCAGAACATTATAATATGAATCATGATGGACCGAAATCAGGCAAATATCGTGCAAGTCTACCTAAATCGACTTCACATAAATATTTAATTACAACATGAATAGGTTACTTCAACCTTTTTAGGGTTCTGTACCTAAGAGGGTAACCAATGGAACCCGTTTTCTAAGCCACCGCTGTCCGTCCGTCCGTCCATCGGTCTGACAGCGGGCTTTCCCTAAAGTATAATATTGCCGCTATAAAAAAAATGTTTTTTTTTTGTTAGGCTGTACTGCCCCACTGTTGCCCAAATTAAAGCGGCTCCCATTCAAGACACGTGTTTTTTTTTTCGGGTTATGGTGCGGAACCCTTCGGGTAAGAGTCTGACTAGCACTTGACCAGTTTTTAAATCAAAGCATTGTTCAAGGAGTATTGTGTACGTTGTTCTCCTTAGAATTCTTAGCTTTGGAACGTGCAACCAGCTTCATTTTTCTGGCTGACCGATTTCTTTCCAAGTCAGAAAGTGTGTGTAAATAGTTTGAATAAAATTAATACTTTATTTTGTTTGACGATCATAACAGCTAGAAATACAATATTGTAAACTAGTGGACGTCACGCGGTTTCACGCGGGATAATATATAGCCTATGTTACTCCCTGATAATGTAGCTATCCAATGCTAAAAGAATTTTTCAAATCGGTCCAGTAGTTTCGGAGCCTATTCAATTCAAACAAACAAACAAATCTTTCCTCTGTATAATATTAGTGTAGATAAGCATAAGAACTAAGATGTACAAATACAAAATACTTTATTTCAAAGAGACCAGTTACAGGCACTTTTGAATTGTCGAGGTCTGTCAGTCAAGTAGATGAAGCTAATTCTGCCGCGCTAACGACAAAAGCAAGTTGTTCTGCAGTGAAACACACTCACCTACCCTATCTCTAGCGCAGTAGTACGACAGTAGTTTCCATCGATTTCACCGTAAAACAAATTCCAGGGCTAATACATTTTTTCTTGGATTTGAGCGTTTGACTCGAGTTTTGAAGTGTGCTTTAAACAAAAATTTTAATTTATTTACGTAAATTAGTAAAAACCTTGTCTCTGCAAAGGATGTTTCATAAACTTTTACTTTAGGCATCTTTTGATGCTTTTGTTAAATCGAAGAGATAATAATTAAATAATTAATAATATGTTTATGGTACAACTATGTCTTCTACTTTGGAGTGCTTTATTCAATTAATTATGTTTCATACAGTAATACATCAAAAATAATTCCGTAAAACAGAGAGTTAGTGATAATTTTTCGTCCGAAATTATATATTTTTTCTATGAAAATATAATCCAAATTCAAAGAAAAACTAACTAATAACTAAGGCTACTATGTTAACTTGCTTGAAAAAAAAAATGTCTGGTTTAAATGTAAAATAATATTTTTTTAATTGGTGTACAGCACTACAATCACTATAAATCTCGGGAAACGCGGTCTGTAGCTTTAGTTCGCGCCAAGCGCTCGATTTTGTAATAGCGCTCTTAAATGACGCACACATTTTCCAAGTCATGTAAAAACATATCCTTCAGCCTAAAAACGGAATTTTATTTCAATTAAATTATCACTCGAAAGCCATAAGGATGTGAAAGTGGAACGTGTCGTGATGACCTATAGTGATGTGACGTCATGACAATATCGACAATAGTGCGGCATGACAAGTGGATACCGGAATTAAAGTTTAATATTAGTAGTCGTTTTATTCATAATTAGAGTAGAGTAGATATTGTAAACAGTAATTATTTAAATTAAGTATATACTCAAACGAATTACTATTCATATAAAAAATACAATTAACATATTTGAAATAATCTAGAATTCTTATCCAGATAATTTTTTAGTGATCTCCGGACAATTTAGACAAAACTTTTAGTAAGAGTCTTCAATAGTGGTGTTAGGGTTAGAACTTCTGAATGCCGACCGTGTACTGGAAGATGCAACGTTGCTCATGCCCATGTCCAGCAGTAAAGAAGTCTTGACTAAAATGATGATGATATTATTAGGTAATTCATTATGTTGTAAATATCATAACCGTACCCGAGAGAATTGAGAAGTAAAAGACGTAGAGGGAGACAGTTTACGATGAAAAGAAAGACGATTTTAAGAAGGTAGCAGGTCCAGAATGGATACGGATAGCATAAGACAAGGTCAAGTGGAGAGCCTTGGAGGACGCCTTTGTCGGTCAAAAGACTTGCTGGATTAAGGAAAGGATATCCAGGTGCCGAGAAAGGAGAATTTACTGTGGGCGTTCCAATTAGGGCTTCTGGAACGTCCCCGGAATCGATTCAATAAAACAGCCTTTAAGCGATTTAAGAGATCATTATATTGAGCAGGTGCTCTCAAGAAAAACTTTTACAGAACTGTCATATAAACAAATCAATCATTTTATGTCAATATTTAAACCTATTCTAAATTCCTAATTCTTCTATAGCTTTTTTTATTATTAAATTGACGGAGGTTCCCGGAGGGTGAGCCATCCAAGGAGGATGTGCATTAAAATTAATAGTATTAAGAATAGCTATCACTCTAAAATTAAGTTAATAACTGTAAACATTTTTGTATTCCAACCAGCAATAGAGGCTTATTTTTTTTTAAGTATCATAATGTAATCCTTAATCGTTAAAATACCAATTTTAGGCAAAGTGCTTCATGGTTTCATTTAGAGCATTTGAACAATAAATATGTATACCTACAGCATAGGAGTTTTTGTTTATCGTGACCGCAAACGTATATTTCCTGCATAGAATTAACAGTTATTTCCATTACCGAACGTTTCCTTTATTTCAAACGTCATCATGACGTTTTTCTTAGCGCCTCGACGTTATTAGCCTCAATAAATAATTCATCATCATCACTTTACCCATAAATTTCCACTGCTGGACACCTTATCTTCACTGACCTGTAGCGGACGTTTCATAATCCTCACTCTTGTTTGTCTTACTCCATCATGATCTTCCTGTCCTTATCCCATGTTACTGAACAACATGTTTTTTTCTTCCACTCTACTTCTACCTGTATATGTACCTATATTGTGGTGAGAATTAAATCATTATTACTCTGTCCTATCAGCCGTCATGCTATCAATAACTCCCTTTTCTTTGATATCACTCCTCACACAATCCATCCATCTTTTCTTTGGTCTACCACTCCATCCATTAACATTAATATTCATAACTCTTTGTTATATGCGTTTCTTCCCTTCTCTTCACATGACCATACCAATCTTGTATGCCTAATTTAAAGATTGGAATAGACCACGTGAGATTTTGAGAGCAAATTTTTTATTGGATAAGGGTAATGTCACTCAATCTACGCTTATCATGGGACAAACAGGAACTACTGGTACTAAGCAAAAATATTTCCATTTTTTATCTTAAATAACTTCTAAGTTAGTTCACTTTCCTTCATAACATCATTCCTTTCTTCATAAACAAATGTTTTTACCTCAAAACAATCATCTGATTCCCCTATTCACAAGACGCATGACGTCATTTCTCCTCTCCGTTTTCTGTCATGAACTAGGTAATGAATGAACATGGTGATTCCCGGCGTATTCATAACTTCCAAACCTTTTCTTCCAATGACTTCTACTCAACATTCAAAGAGGATGTTTTCATAATCCTCATTTTTGCCTACCTTATTTACATCTGGAAATGATTCAAAAACTTTGGAATCGACCAAGTGATATCTTGGTAGCGCATATCAATTATTTTGGTCTATTTCAAAATCTTTATCGGATATAGGACACGTCACTTATCTAGGTCCTTTTTTAAGGGGTCACAGGAACTACAGACAAAAAGCCTTATTGTTTCTTTAGTTTTTTTATATTGCCTTATATATCCTCTACTTACGAGTATCTATGGTGAATCATTAACAGATAACTCTACTTTCTTTCTTTTAGCTTTGTTATCCTTTTTCAGTTCACTTTCCTTCATAACATCATTCATTTCTTCATCAACAAATATTTTTACCTCAAAACAATCATCTGATTGCCCCATTCACACAGACACATGACGTCATTTCTTCATAATGAACTAGGTAATGAGTGAATACGCCCACAATATGGTGATTCCCTGCGTGCTCAGTACATTTCTTAGAAAAAATAACGTTTGGTGTGTGCTGGTGAATCAGTGGTCTTTTGTTTTTTTTTCTTATTTAATGGCGTTTTATTTTTGATTTGGCCAGTATCACAGTGAGTATCTAATATATAAAATTCTCGTGTCCCAGTTTTCGTTGCCATACTCCTCCGAAACGGCTTGACCGATTTTGATGAAATTTTGTGTGTGTATTCGGTAGGTATGAGAATCGGCCAACATCTATTTTTCATAATAAAAAAAATAAAAAAAAAAATAGGCGGAGTAGGGTAGGAGTAGGGTAGGAGTAGGGTAGGAGTAGGGTAGGAGTAGGGTAGGAGTAGGGTAGGAGTAGGGTTGGAGTAGGGTAGGAGTTATATTATAGATGAAAATTGTGACGCAGACGAAGTTGCGCGGGTCAGCTAGTTACAGATATAAAAATCGTGTGTGTAATTCTCTGATTATGCTGTGTCTAACGAATGCGTGGGTATGAGGAAAAATGATTCTGTTATTGTTTTGCTTTTTATCTAGTCATGACGATTTCGTAGTAAGATCTGTTTACTATTTTTTGCAGTTTCTTGCAGAAATTGTGGGTTTTTTTAATTTTAGCTGTGAGACATGCCCTATGATATGGCAAGTGACACAAATTTTAAGATTGCCACTGGAAAATAAATAATCATTTACTCTATTTTTGCATGTATTCTGTTAAGAGTAGAATTACGTTGCCAACCGTTAATGATTTTCTAAATGATGCAATAAAACCAATACATATTTATACCATATTTATTGGATAATAGAAGTACGTGGAATATAAATGCATCGGTAAAAATCTTCCTTTAACATCACACGTATTTTATTGGTTTTCCTTTAATTCGTAAGTTTCTTCGTCACCACAAAACCTACAAAAACCCGCCCGATCGCCTGACCCGAGTGCCCTTTCAATGTCATATAATATGTCATGACAGGGTTATGACTGTGAGCTATTAGTCTATGATTCTGTGACCCTGCCTGTGTTCTAGAAAGCTCAGTCATGTTTTGCACATTAGTAATGTTTTTGTTCTCCTCACAATGCTGATCTAAAGACCGCTATCATGATATTCGCAAAAAACATTTGCATTTGACAGGCTGCTACTGACAAGGGGCATGAATTTGGATCACAATTAGTATTTATTGAATACTAGTTTCTGCCTGCGGCTTGGCCCGCGTTAAACTCGAAAATCATCTCAAAAAAAGAAAAGAAAGCAAAAACTTTTAGTTGCACCAAGCATGACGCGTCATGCTAGGTGCCAAAAAAAGTTTACAAAATTACAATTTTATAAAAGTTGGGAAGATATGCGTCTCATTCGCGCAAAACACTCAGCATAATGCTGGGACTCGTGTGCGAGACAGAGCCACAGCTCAAGAACCATACTCCTGGGATATAAATATCTTATGTCCTATTCCAGGACAGTGTCCATCCTTATGCTTTGTTTCATCAAAATCCGTTCAGCCGTTATAACTTTAAGAGGTATCACACAGACAGGCATACTGGGTTACTTTCGCAGTATAGAGTTTTTGTGTACCGTTTATCTTTTTCTTAACATTGTTCCTTTTATATTTCCATTCAACGCCTACTGGAACGCCTTGTGAAATTAGCGTTATGCGTAGAATGAGCATTGCTATGAGAGTTTTAACAGGGGCAAGGCAAAGTTACGAACAACAAGTTTTGCTAATAGTGTCGCTGTAGGTAATTGACCGGGTGGAAAGAGTCACCACGACCCTGGAACGCAAAGGGCATTAGGAGGAACACGGATGGATTTTAGTCAGTAAAAGCCTGACACTCCCTTCACTCCACCTAGAGCGGAAGTAGTCATTTGATGATTTCCCAGCTTATAAAAAAAGGTAATTGACCGGGGAAACCCAGAAGCGAGAAAGAATACGCAGTTAGGTAGCATGTAAATTGCAACTAAGTAAATGTAAACAGTGCATAATGCTCGTAGTAGTTTGATAGCCTGTTGACTTACTTGACTTATACGGCTTATAGGTATTACTGATAAGCCAAGACGATTCTATCTGCTGCTTACCTATCTCTTTTACTTATACCCGACTAGGGCAATGGGAGAATGGGTTATGTATCCGAAAGCAAGCAAGGTGACACTCTAGTAGAGTAATATTTATTATCTCTCCGCTTATTATTATTTCTTTGTTAGGAATATACGTCCTTTAAGTAAGTCTTACTTCTGCGAGAAGTGAGATTTGCTAGTGAGTGGATAGTTACTACTTTTAGTGCCAAGCACTTAGCGTCTGGGTCGAGCAGTGATTCATTCGTGTGCCCGCATCTGAGTCGTCGTTTTAAGTAGCTATGTGTTCATGCGCGGGTTGTTAGGCCCATGTGTTGAGTTCTTGGCACTAAAAGTGTAAAAACAGTTTTGCACTTGGCACTAAAAGTGTTACTGTTTTTATCTAGAATTCTGATTGGTCAGTCATAGTTTTGAAAGGCTGGTTAAAAGTGACAGGTATTGCCCGCGAATATGCTGTCTTTTTCTACAGATTTGACCATTTTTGTCGAGCGGCTCGAGTCCCGGGACTATGACGTCCTAAAACCATTATTATTACGACTGGTGTGAGAGAGATGGAGTTGTAGGTACAGGACACATAGCACCCTTTCTCAACGCGGAATCATGATGTCCGTCAGTCAGTCTGGCTGTTTGTCAGCTGGCTGTATCTCCCGAACCGTAATAGGTAGGCAGTTTGAATTTTTAGAGTGTGTATTTCTCTTGCCGCTATAACAGAAAATGATGAAATTAAGGGAAGATACGTATTAGTTTTGGTTTATGAGACGGAGCTCTTCGTGTGAGACTCCGACTCGCACTTGACCGGTTTTTTTTCTGTATCTATGGATTTAGTATATCAAATCACGTACAGTTTCTTTGGGGAAATTCGCCCTATATCATCTATACTTAGGTCAGTGCTGAACCAATTTTTCTTAGCCCAGACTGTTTTATAGGTTAATAGGTTTCGGTAATTCAATATGGACGCTAGACATTCAATCGTGTGTGTATTTGCTCAGCCAGAAAAACCTAATTTGAAGACCCGATTACTGAAGTGGATATTATCGAATGGTATTCTGTGTTACATAGGGCGTTGATAAGATCTTCGCACGGAATCTAATAAGTATTCTTGTATTGCCTAACATTGTTAAACCTATTCTGAAACAGAGTACTCAAATTTGTACGTGTGAGATTTGTATCTAAGCAAAGTAGGGACCTGATACTTAAATAAATTTAAGACCCTATTAAATCAATTTACGTTTTAATGCATGTTTAAAATTAAATCTTTTATTATTTATTGAACAATCTCGGGACCCTGAGGTACCGGTCCTTTGGTAGGCGTACGAGGGGCCGAAGCCAACTCGCTGAGGCCCCGTTAGACATTTCTTATTATTTATAATAATTAAAAAAAAAATTGTATATTACAGTCGAAAAGCGATAGGTGACGGGCGACCATTTAACTATTTCACAACTTTGTAAGCGTTTTAGGGTTCCGTACCCAAAAGGTAACCAACGGAACCCTATTACTAAGCCTCCGCTGTCCGTCCCTCCGTCCGTCTCTCTGTCAGCGGGCTGTATTTCAAGAACCGTAATAGGTAGACAGTTGAAATTTTCACAGATTGTATATTTCTATTGCCGCTATAACAAAAAATAATAAAAACTAAGGTTTATGGTACGGAACCCTTCGTGTGCGAGTCCGACTCGCACTTGGCCGGTTTTTTATACATTTGCTGAAACCTTTCTCGAAAATATTACATTCAATAGAGCCCAAAAAATTACTCCTCGTAATTTTTGAGCAACGTTTGCATCCGCATCTATTTAAAATTGGAGGGGATTTTTAAAGATCGCAACTGAGATGCGAATGCATACGTTAAAATTAGAAGAACAAATTGAGCCTCTCTTTAATTAAACGGCGGCCATCATCATTCAACAATTTTAACTGACTTCCAAAAAAGGAGGTTTTCAATTTGGTTTTTTTATGTTTGTTAGCTCATAACTCCGTCATTTATGAACGGACTTGAAAAAATCTTGTTTTATGTGAAAGGACTCCATGATTGGTCGGTCCCATTTAAATTTCATCAAAATCGTTTTAGTAATTTGGCTTTTAAATCAAAATAGCTGGAAGCTAAGGAGTGGAATTCCCTGCCAGTCTGTGTTTCCAGATAGCTACAACCTGGGAGTCTTTAAGACAAGAGTGAATAGGTTGCTTCTAGGCAAACGTGCTCCATCTTCGACCACATCATCGCTTACCATCAGGTGAGATTGTGGTCAAACGTATGCCTATATATATTAAAAAAAAAATTCGTTTACTTAGATGACGTATTTGGTTGGTCATCTAATTAAACGAAATTGCGTATTTTGCTTTCCGGCGACTTTTTTAAGCTCCATATCATACAATTTCTTGCGTGATAAAATATGAAAATTTTATCGTGTTGTCATTGTCATATTGAACAAAACCCTGCCAAAAACTTGAAGAAGTGACTGAATAAATAAGTTTGTCTTTGTTACAATCTTCGTGATTTACGTTACAGAAAAGCTTTCATATTAGTCAGACATCCATTAGTTCCCACACGCAAGCCTAGAATTAACATACGTGTTACTAGGTTTAGTTTATAAATTAAATGGTGGATTGCTAAGAATAGACTAGATTTACGCCCTAAAGCACGCTGCGGCCGTAGAGACATTTTTTTTTAAGGATGGGAAATCATCAAATTACTCCTCCCGCTCAGGGCGGAGCAGAAGGGAGTGTCAGACTCTTACTGACTAAAACCCATCCGTGTTCCTCCTAATGCCCTTTGCGTTCCAGGGCCGCGGTGACTCTTTCGAATAGATTCCGCAACCCTGGCAGGCACTGACCCTAGCGGGCCCCGTCTACTGTGCTGACATTTCCTTGAGGTGCGCGTGGAACACATCGCGCCGTCGACCCGGGCCTGGGGGGTTACTCTCTAACGAAATCCGTAGTTTCGGGCTTAGTTGCGGGCGGGCATTTTCTACTCCGTATCACCTAACCACTGAGAACTAATGATAACACGATTTGACAGTTACTGTGAAATCGTGTTGTCATTCATTCTCAGTTCGGGTTCGGGACTAATCGTAAGTCTGTAGGTGATACGGAGTAGAATACGCCCGCCCGCAACTAAGCCCGAAACTACGGATTTCGTTAGAGAGTAGCCCCCCTGGTTCTGATTGGACGGGAGCTACCCAATGCTCGCCATCCGCAGGCCCGAGGGCGTAGAGACCTGCGGGTCTAAAAACGCCAATTTAGCAGAATCAGAAAGCAAATTACGCTACCCGTCACTGTCAAATTTTCCCAATCAACCTTGAACCTAATACGTTAGTGATAAATGACAGATTGTTGTGTGATTAATATTTTGATTCTCCTAAAGTGGCCTTTTTAGCTACCCTGAGTAAAAAGTCATAAATCGAGGTTTGGTTCTCGCCTGTTTCCTCCTCCGATATTGACTGACCCGATTTGCTGAAACTGCTTCTACCGTCTAAAAGTGTTATATAAGATGCGCCCATATTTAAGCGAAGACCTGCGTGTACAGCTGGTTGAAAGTCTGGTTCTATCCAAGTTAAATTATGCTGATACCGTCATCGGGCCTCGACTTCTGGCACGTACCGTACGACTAATCCAAAGGGTTCAGAATGCCTGCGCGCGATTTTGTTTCAACGTACCACCAAGGAGCCACATTACACCATTTTTAAACAAGCATAATATTTTAAAAATGAAATCTCGTCGGAAGTTACATTTAGCCTGTCTTCTTTTCGGCGTCATTAAGCATAAATGTCCTTCATACCTGTACTCGAAGCTTGTGTGGGTAAATAGTCACCGGCAACGCAAGGCCAGGCGTTGTGCTCAGCAGCTGGCTACCCCGCATCATCGTACTGCAGCCTTCCGAGGAAGCTTTCGTTATGCGGCCTCCAAATGTTGGAATAACATCCCCCCACCCATTAGGGACCTGACAAATATAAGCACTTTTAAGGCGAAGCTTAAGAATTTCATTTTATTTTCACAAATCGAATTTAATAATGTCAATATTGATAAATCATTTATTTAATTCAATAAAAAAAATGATATTTAATTTAATATTAATCTTATCATGTACAATCATATTTTTTTTATCATTCCTTTGACATTTAATCTTAATCAGTTATTTAATCACCTATATTTAATAGTTTTATTATAATAATAACTCACCAGGTAGTTATGTACCTAATTCCGAGTAATATGGGGGTAGTCGGTAGACTGGATTGATGAGTCCGTTGCGCCTGTCCGGGATCCACGAGTATTAAACACTCACGTTTCTTTTGTTTCTGCGACAGTAGTTGCTATTGCAACTTTTACTTCCGGTTTTAATGATAATTGCCGTGCCGAAGGAGACAAATTTACCCACGTCTAAAATCCGCCGCCACGTCAACCGGCTCAGTGGCTTGCTATGGGTCGACTGATTGGTTGACATATTTATAACTCACACTACACATATATTTTAAATATCCCTTCTTACTGTAGGCATAGTTTTTATATTACTGTATTTATTTACGATTTAAATATGTTTATTTTATCAATATTTAATTAAGTATTCTGTTTATTGTGTCTACCTTCGTCCGTGTGTCACTGCGGGGTGCCAACTGAAAACCAGCGCTGGGTGTCTAACGCTCAGCAAATGCTGAGATGGCTACCCTTTCGGTATGGGCACGCTCAGCGCAATTATTGTGTACTCGTACCTACTATTATTTCTGTTTATTTTGTCTATGTTGCTGTGAGTTTGTGTCTATGCTGAATAAATGTTTTCTATTCTATTCTATTCTATTCTATTTAAAATATATTTCATAAACTGAATAAGAAGGAAATATGCTGTGTCCCTATATTTTTATTATTTAATTAATAATTGTCAAATATGTACACTGGGACTCTGTTGACAGCGGTCTATATACAGGGTGTCCCAGAACTCAACGCCAAGCCGAAACGGGGTGACAGGATTGATCATAATCATCACGAGAAAAATCTGAAAAAAAAATCTATCCCATGCAGTTTGAAAATTATGGGCATTTTTAGAAAAACCTAGAAATTGGATCAAACTGTACCATTTTTCGGTTATTGTGGATATTCTTTTTTATTTTTGTTCATTTGAACTTTAGAAACGTAATCCTAAATAACATTTCTAGAATCCCAATAAAAAATAATGACACAATTGCCTCAAGTTTCCGAGAATTGAGACTATTTGTTAAACTACGAATTTAAAATTTTCAAGATTCGTCGACTTTGACAGGACCTTCTTTAAAAAAATGTACTAGAGTGCCTTGGCAAGTATCATTAAAAGTTGGCGCATTTAATCAGAATACTAAAATGGTACAATACTTGTTAGTTCCATACAATAAAAAAGAGTAAAAAAATTAAAACCTCAAGTAACCCGATTTTTGCTTTCTCAGTTAAAATGTTTTTGATTCGCACAATGATCAGGTTTTTCTTAAAATGCTCATAATTTTCAAACTGCATGGGATAGCTTTTTTTCAGATTTTTCTCGTGATGTTTATGATCAATCCTGTCACCCCGTTTCGGCTTGACGTTGAGTTCTGGGACACCCTGTATATATATATATATATATGTATCTATATATTTTGTGATGGGTTTGCTTTTGACTCTAGTTTAGGTCGGAGATGACAAAGTCTACGATAGAGCGAGCTTACCCAGAAGGTGCCTGTTCACTCTAACTTTGAGACAATATAGACTATTTTTAGCATTTTTTTTTGAGGCTTCTAGTGTTTACACAAATATACAGATATCCTCAAAAAGGAAAACATAGGAGCATAGTATGTATCCTTCTTCGTTTATAAAATATCTTTCAAATCGGTCCAATATTGGAGGAGGAAACAGGTAAGCGCCAAATCTCGAGTTATGATTTTTTACTCAAAAGTCTCACCGCCCGCATCTCCTCTTCAGGATTTCTGCTGCTCTACTATGACTGAACGATAAAACGATCATGAACACTGTGTGTAAGGGAGACGGATTTATACAAGACGCATAACACTATCCCTTTTTCACAGCCTAATCATGATCACATTGGCACGTCATAATATTAGGCCTGCAGTCCAAGATGTAAATTCCTCATCTGACCGCACAAACAAAAATACTACACTTCAGCACACCTATTGTCTCAGGTAGTGATTTCAGTCCAATATAACTGCAGAGCCACAGCTTAAGGACCATACTCCTGGGATGGAAATATCAGTCCTACTCCAGGACAGTGTTTGTCCTTATGCTTTGTTTCATCAAAATCCGTTCAGCCGTTAAAAGGTATCAAACAAACAGACAGACAAACTGGGTTACTTTCGCGTTAATAATCCCAGGAATTAAGAGTTTTTGTGTACCGTTTATCTTTTTCTTAACATTGTTCCTTTTATATTTCCATTCAACGCCTACTGGAACGCCTTGTAAAATTAGCTTTATGCGTAGAATGAGCATTGCTATAAGAGTTTTAACAGGGGCAAGGCAAAAGTTACGAACAACAAGTTTTGCTAATAGTGTCGCTGTAGGTAATTGATCGGGTGGAAAGAGTCACCACGACCCTGGAATGCAAAGGGCATTAGGAGGAACACGGATGGATTTTAATCAGAAAGAATCTGCACAACTATTGTCCCAAGTAGTGAATTCAGTACAATATAACTGCTGGCTCCCTAGACTTCAATATTTTTCCATTGCCTTTTCTAACTGGAGATAGTCCTTTAAGCATAGCTACTTTGACAAAAGCTTATCAATAGGCATGCAACCTGCCAGGGTTGGGAAATTTGTTCGAAAACGTTACCGCGGCCCTGGAACGTTAAGGGCATTAACGTTCCAGGGCCAGGGGCAGGGGCATATTAGGAGGAACACGGATGGGTTTTAGTCAGTAAGAGTCTGACACTCCCTTCCGTTCCGCCCAGAGCGGGAGGAGTCATTTGATGATTTCCCATCCTTAAAAAGGCATGCCAAGTTTTAAACAGGCAACATTGTATTTGAGAACGAAACACGAAAATCATTGATTGTCTCTTAAATGTGTTTAATTAATAGCAGTAACGATAAGATTCACCTTCTAATTTCCAGGGCTCAGACCTGAATATTAATTTTATCAAAGGAAAATCGTGAGCAGAAAATCTCGCCTAGGAATTTCTTTGCCTAAAGTAAACAGCCCAAAATAACTATGAATTAAGTATTTAAACAGTGTTTAGTCGTACAATAATTGTTAACGTACTTTGGGTTCTATTAGTAGCAAAACGTCTACCGTGAACTAATTAAATTTATAGTAGTGGCGTATAAATTTTTACAATGTTGATACTATTTTTAAGTCCAACCCACTGTAAAAATGTACAGACAACAAAGCTATTGGGTATGCAGGCAGCTAACCTGCAACTACTTTTAAACAATGTTGGGAGTGTGCTGAGTAGACAATTATTGTACAACACACTCATAGCTTAAAAAATTATAATACATACATTAGAAATAAACATTGGCAGTGCTGTGGAAAAATTAATATTTTTGCCTGTATACCGAATAGCTGTTCAGAAAAGGCAGAATTCTGAACGCCAATCTCATTCAAAGTGCTAGTAGTAACCTCTGTATATTTTGGGCTAAGGATTATTCCGTGCCATCCATCAATTTTTTTTTTTTTTTTTTACTATTTATAGGCTCGCGTTTGACCACTATCTCACCTGATGGTAAGCGATGATGTGGTCGAAGATGGAGCACGCTTGCCTAGAAGTAACCTATTCACTCTTGACTTAAATACTCCCAGGTTATAGCTATCAGGAAACACAGACTCCGGCAGGGAATTCCACTCCTTAGCTGCACGCACTATGAATGTGTTATATTAATCAGCGATTTTCATTTTCGTCTTATGCGGGGGCAGGGGGCGTCCCAAAACTTATAAACGGCCATGGTCCAGCCTCAGTACACAAATGCTTAAACATCACTAGGTCTTGTTCTTTTTAACTTAACTTGTAATTGGCACTCAAAAGGCCATAACTGTTCTTTCCTTCATTGTTAAAGTGCATTTTATTGGAGTATTTGACTTCAGCAAGCAAGGAACTCGTTTTGTTATTCCTTGAGACTAAGTAGTCCTTAGCTTTATGGAAATGCAAATCCTGCTTAAAATTTTGCAAGGAAGTTTTTTACCACATCGGGTTAAAAACAAAAATCGGCAAAATCGGCATCGGGTATTTTTTACTGAAAAAATCTAATTTATCCGTCAGATAGATTTCCAAAAAAATAATGGACACGCATATTTTGTTTGTTGTGTTTCTTTGTTTTATTTTTGTTTTCTTGTCTGAAATAAATGTTTTTTTATTTTTTAATATTTTCTTTTTTCACGTTACCAAAAAATTAAGACGATACGGTGAGGTGAAAACACGCTTGGTGTCACTACCATGGTTTAATGTTTACTAGCGACGTGACGTCACGTGCCCAATATTTTTTGTAAAACTAGCTATGGACTTATTAGATTTTTTCAGTAAAATTCCCTATTGAAATATTATTTTATACAACAGCCTCGACCAGCAACATAATCTCTTACAGGTGTCAACATCACTTTTTTTGGCTAGAAAAGACTTCTGTAGAAATAAGCATCACCTTTATGCCTATTTTATACTGTTCCTTCTTCTTGTCTGTTTTTATATGTGTGTACTTATTGTCAAATAAATACTTCACCATTTTCACACTCCCTTTTCTCTTGTCCCAGGTAAAACGCTCAATAATGCTCAAAATGGCGGACGCGTGCGCCGACGCGTCGAAACAGACGCGCTTCCACGAGATGCACGTACAAAGACACAACAACGTCAGCATCCTGTACGCTGACATCGTCAACTTCACTCCGCTGTCTGAGAGGCTCAGCGCTTCGGATCTGGTGAAGACGCTCAACGAACTGTTTGGGCGGTTTGATCAGATTGCTCAGGTAAGTTCTTTTGAAGTCTTTGAATGAATATGCGCAAGCATCCATACGTACTATGAAGGATTATACAATACTTATAACATTTTTATTTACTTTTTGTCTGTCTGACAGTCTGTCTGTTTGTTCCGACTAATCTCCAAAACGGCTTGATCGATTTGGACGGTACTTTTACTGGCAGATGGCTGATGTTATAAGAGGCAACGAAAACTAAATTATTTTTTGATAAAGAATTCGGGTTCTGCATAAAAAATGAAACCCATCTTCTTATCGTGTGGGCAGTAAGGTCTAACAATCCCACACACCTTATTATCAGAGTTTCTAAACCGCCTCAAGGGCCTCTCACATGGTTTATTTGACGACCGCCATTTGGCGGCCAGGACCACCGGCTTATACGTGCCTTCCGAAGCACGGATTCATCTTTTTATCAGACAGTCAATAAAACCCATGAAAATACTTTTCACACGGTCAAAGCCTACCACGTCAAGGGTTCTGGAGTGGCGATCGCGATCCAACATACGACAATGTGTGCCACGGAAGTCCGTAAATTACTTACAGCAAAGAAACCTATAGGCCTTTCTTATAACGCTCCTCAAGCGTGGCCACAGACCGGCCCCTCTATTTTTCAGTTGATCGAAAGAATTTCTAAGGATAAATAAATCTATACTAATATATAAAGCTGAAGAGTTTGTTTGTTTGTTTGCTTGAACGCGCTAATCTCGGGAACTACTGGTCCGATTTGAAAAATTCTTTCAGTGTTAGATAGCCCATTTATAGGCTATATATAATCACGCTAAGACCAATAGGAGCGAAACAGTAATGAAAATTGTGACGCAGACGAAGTTGCGCGGGGCAGCTAGTAAATTAAGATTTAAAAGTACCTGTTTTTTTATTGAGGTGGATTTGCTCTTGACTCTAGTCTAGGTCAGAGGTGACAGAGACAAAGTCGACGATGGAGTGAGCTTACCCAAAAGAAGCCTATTCACTATATCTTATTGCCTGATGTTGTAGCATATCACTTGTTTTTCAACCGTCTCCCAAACTTGACGCTGTATGTTTGAAAGAATAAATCCGTATATTCTGTCCGACTTAAAGTCTTCCTTCAACAGCAGAACAAGATTATTATTCTTTAGAGCACCAAGGTAAACAAACATACGTCACTGCTCCTTGCAGTTTTCCTTATGAATAACAAAGTTGAACTATATAATAAATTAAACGATGGTCTGATAAGATTACAAAATTCATCATGCATTTTAAAAGCATTCTTAATCAGCGGTTGGTTGAAGGTCATCAATAAGGTACTTGACTACTATGAAAAAACTGGCCAAGTGCGAGTCGGACTCGCGTGCAAAGGGTTCCGAACGAATTTAATTTTTTTAACGTATTATTTTAACACTACAGACTTCTAATATTCCTGTAATCTTTAGGTAAAGATCTATTATCTCCAATTTTTTCAAAATTTTAGGCTCAGTAGTTTCGGAGATAAGGGGGGGGGGGGAATGGTCATTTTTCGTCTAATTTCTTGAATAACTTCAAAAACAATTTATTTTAAAATTATGAAACAAATATAATTAAAACCCTCACAGTAAGCCCTTTCATTTGATATGTCACACGATATTGTTCAATTTTTTTTTTTAATTTTCTAGTTTGACCCCCAAAAGTGACCCCCATACTAAAAGTTTTATAATGTACGTAACGCGTCCGTATTTGGGTCATAGAAGTCTATATGTGTATTAAATTTCAACAGAATCGGTCTAGTGGATCCGGAGAAAACTGGCTGCGACAGACGGACAGACAGATAGACACCCGAGTGATTCTAATAAGGGTTCCTTTTTTTTTCGGAAACCTAAAAATTTACATGAATGAGTGCTTAATTGATACATGTTATTAAAACAGTAAGATTGGTGAAAAAAAAAATTGGTGGAAAAACGGAGTGTGACATTTGAGAAAGTGGAGACATTTACGCTTTTCAAGTTATTTATTTATTTATTTTATCATTGAATTATTATAACACCTGTTATGTTTTTATCCTTGTCACACAAAACGTCGTTTGTACTGGATAGCTTCAATTCAATATGGCGGTACTAGTGAGTGAAGTCACATGTCATTAGTGCTGTCTCTGTTTATCAAAGATTTTAAAATTCTGATGACGCTAACTTTTTTTTGTGATTTTAAGCAGTATTTTTTAGTAGCGTTTTGTTCTTTTGATTTTGAGAAATGTAATGAAAGTCATAATATCTAATGTCAAATAGCTTAATTTCAAGATGTTTAATGTCAAAATGTTCAAAAACACAACAATCACAATAAAGATAATGTCACAATGTGTAGGTACATAAGTTATTCCAAGATAATACAAAAACGTCTTAAAACAAATATATATAATAAATATATAAGTATATAATCAATAATAGATGCAACTAATGTAATGAAAACGGTGTAATGAAAAAAATTAAGTCAAATATCCTATTCATCAATCTTGTCAAAGTTGGTGCTTAACATTCCAGATAACCAAACACTGGTATCACTGGAACGGCTAATGATCTAAATCTAAAACCATATCTCTTTTATTAAAACTTACAGGCTCCACAGATAAAATAAATAACTCGTTACATATAAAACTGGCAGCTCCGCTCGAACGAAACCGCCCGGCACCGCGCCATGCATGCCAACTAGAGGTGCACCATGCACATAGCTGACACGTCGCATTAATGAATCAGGTTTTATCGTGCTGGCTATCTTGTAGTCAACTTACAATGTTGTTCTTTTATGAAGCTTCGAATTTGATGTATGATGAACTGGATGCCACTGGTGTGTTAAAGTCAGATCGTGTAGCTTTTGCGCACACTCTTTCTCTTTGATATGTTAATTAGCTTTTGCCCGCGCATATCCCGTTTTCTCCCGTTCCCGTACAAATTTCGGAGAATCCTCTCTTAGTGCTCCCCTCCACTCCCCAAGGAACCTACTTGACAAATTACAGCTCTCTACGACCAGTAGTTTCCGCTGTGCGTTGTTTGTCAGTCACTCAGTAACGGAAGAATTTTATATATTAGGATGAATACTTAATGATCTATCACTGAATATCCAAAATTAATATTCCCTATATATTCAAATGTTGTAATAATTCGAGTTAAGAAATTCGCCTTATTACAGTTGGCTATTGGCTCCAAAACTTGGCTAAACTTTTAGCAGCAGTCCGGAAAGTTGGTGTCGGTTGTCTTTGCTTGGTTTGTGGAGTTAGTGTGGCCGTTGATACTCCGACTTAGGTATATTGATACACGGGGAAGGTCTTGTTTACCTTTAAGGTATTGAGGAATTTGTTTGAAAGAGTCACCGCGGCCCTGGAACGACAAGAACATTAGGAGGAATCGACACATTCTGACACTCCCTTTCATTCCTCATTTCTTAATCATTTGATACTTTCCAACCCCAAAAAAGAAAACCTTTAAGGTAAGATGGGTATCAAAGCAAGGTATCAAAAAAGTATGTTTGGTAAAGTTACAGGGATTAAATAAAAAACCGGCCTACTGAGAGTCAGATTCGCGCGCAAAGAATTCCGAACGAATAATTTTTTTATACCATAAACTTCTTATAGGTTTAGTGTCGTCTATAGATTTCTTATAAGTTTTAATGGCTGTGACAGACTGAAAGATAGAAAGACAGACACACGAATGATACTGCATGCTATAGGTGTTTCTTTTTTTATTAGAGCGTTCAGAACCCTAAAGACCCTACCAAACATTTTCTGATCAGAAATTAAGGCGACGACATACGCCAGCGACCTTGAAGGAACAAAACGCGTACTAATTTCACACCCGCGCGACCCAAAATTCGGTACTTTTTTGTACTTTCCTTAGTATTCTATGATTTTAACAAAAATTGCCGTATATCAAAATGTAGATATGTAATTAAATTGTCTTTGAGATTGTGCAATTTCCATCAAAATACGCCCGGCGGTTTTGGCCCGATTGTCGTTTTTATGTCCGTGTTAGACATAATTTTACAAATTAATTCCACTTTGTTGAATGAATAAAACTCAAAATTTTCATATATCAAATTATTAAAAAAACAGTCGTATAATTATAACACTAGCGACCCGCCCCGGCTTCGAACGGGTGCAAATGTTTATTTAGCGCAAACTAACAAAGTGAACATCTAATTACCAGAGTCAATAATATTGTGGTTCAGACTGAAATAAAAATTGCAAAAGACAACTGTCAACGACGTCTGCTCTCAGGTGTCTTCCAGTTCGGGACAACTCTCATCCTCCGATATAATTATTTAGTTGCGCAACTTAATTTTGAGATATCTCCTAAGATATTCATCCAGATCAAATGGTGTGAACGGCAATTTTGCTCTAAATTAAACACTCAAGATGACTAGCATATTTATTAAGATAAGGATTTGTACTGTATTGATGAAAACACCTCTGCAAATGAAGCAGTATTTTATATCAAATTTGAATATCATAAAAATGGTTATTTTGAGTCAACCATAAAAGATAGACATATGCTATCGCGGACTTTTTCGTTGGTATTGATGTGTTACGAGGCATGCCTTTTAAGTTTTGTCATTTGAAGAAAAAAAAAACACAACTAGAACCTTATAGTACTTTTTATTGATTTTTAAAGTATTCACCGCTTAGCTTAATACACTTTCCCATTCGCTCAAACCAGTTATTATAACATTTATTCCACTCTAAAGTGGGCATGTTCAAAATGGCTGACTTGAAAGCGTCGACTGCTTCTTCACCGGACTGGAACCTTTGACCACGAAGACTTTTCTTCTTCTTTTTTTCGAGTCGATGGTGACCCTTAAATATTTTTTGCCCAGTAGGTGGCCACGTTCACAGCGGCATCAGTGGCGTTCATCAGGTCCTCAATGGTACAGATGTAAGGGCACTTGGGACATTCCAACAAGTGAGCCATATTTTGAACGGGGGCTCCGCACTCACACTTAGCTTCAAGCGGATCAATGAAACTTTCCTATGACTTTTCTTAATTTTAGGAAATGTAAAAAAATCGTTAGGGCTTAGGCCAGGACTGTATGGAGGATGGTCAAGAATTTCTACTTTTTCCTGCTTCAAATACTCAATCGTTTGACGAGCGCTGTGTGAGCTTGCGTTGTCGTGGTGCAGGATGATGCGTCGCTTTGAGTTAGATTTTCGAAGTTCGGCGATGACTTGTGGTAAACAAACTGTGATATACCACTCTGTGTTAACCGTTCTACAATCTTCAAGTGCAAAAGTCGCAACATGGCCGGTTTTTCCAACGAACGTGGCCACCATCTTCTTTGAAGTGCTTCGAGAACGAACAACTTTAGTCGGCTTTGGCTCGTCTTGAAAGACCCAGATTGTAGATTGTTGTTTGGAATCAGGATCGTAGGTATAGATCCAAGATTCGTCACCACTAATGATGTCGTAGACGTGATTTGACTCTCCTTGGTTTAACCTTCGCAGAGTTTTCTTACACCATCTGACGCGGGCCGCCTTGCGATCGTCGGAAAGCAGATGCGGTATCCAACGGCAAACTAGCTTTGTCACACCAAGCACTTCATGCAAGATCTTCTGAATGGTTGTCCCTGAGATGCCTAATAGAGCTTCTTTCTCTCGATACGTCACATGACGATCTTCGAAAATTAGTTGTCTCACAGCAATGATGTTATCTTCAGTGAAGGCGGATTTTGGGCGTCCTTCGCGAGATTTTTCACTAACACTAGTATGTCCACGCTGGAATTCTAAATACCAGCGTTCGACAATCCGCAGACATGGGGCTTTATCAAAGAACACACATCTTAGCTCTTCAAAACACTGAAGCCGTGTCAGGCCTCTTCTAAAGTTGTAGAAAATTATTGCACGAACATTTTCCTTAGAAAGATTCATTTTCGTACGTAACCTGACAGATTCCAATCGACGCTGTGACTAAACAATAGCATTAATCCTTAATACTTTCAACTGTTTTGAGATTCAAAATTTAAACACATTCGATAATAGGACAGTTCCAAATTCAAAATTGCCGGGAAATATGGAAACGACAGAACTTAAAAGGCATGCCTAGTATCTAAAACTGTAGTACATCGATTTGTTAGATATTTTTTTTCCGATCTCTTCAGTAATAATCTTCATATATCAGCCAATTTACACAAAACCTTGACAAATTATATACTAAAACCTTCCTCGAGAACCAATCTATCTATTGTAAAAACCCTCATCAAAATCCGTTACGTAGTTTTAAAGATCTAAGCATACATAGGTGCAGACAGACAGCGGGAAGCGACTTTGTTTTGTATACTATGTAGTGATATATTTTTTCCAAAAATATACGATTAGCCGTTTAGGTTCTCATTTTAAAATCAGCTACTGAGGGGTATCTGCGCCTTAAGAGGTAATGCTGGCGGCGAGACTTTGTATGTATAAAAGTCATAATTCGTGGTTTGGCTCTCGACTGTTTTCTCCTCCAATATTGAACCGCTTTAAGAGATATTTCACAAACTGAATAAGAAGTATATATACTGTGTCCCTATGTTTCCTTTTTTGATGATTTATTAACCGTATAAGCATTAGAACTCTCACAAAATGCTCAAAATTGTCCGATATATCGCTGTCATTAGAGCCCTAGTGTACAAAGGCAACTATCGATAAATAAATAGAAAACATAGAGACACAGTATACATCCTTCTTATTCAGTTTGTGAAATATCTTTTATATCGGTCCAATATTGGAGGAGAAAACAGTCGAGAACCAAACCTCGAATCATGACTTTTAACACACAAAGTCTCGCCGCCAGCATTTCCTCTTAACTCATTATTTTCATGCAATTATAAAATGCAAATATTGCGCTTACATGAACTGAAACCGTGTTATATATTAAAGCCACTAATTTATCAACGTAGGTATTAAACTTATCTGCTAACATGGCTGACCAAAATATTGTCCATTTTGTTAGCAACCCAGTTTGTTAGTTGCCAACTAGTTTGTTAGTGGCAGTGGTTTAACTTTAGCAAATAGGTTTGTAAAATTGGAAATTGTGGATGAGGGACACTACAGATAAGTTTATTAGTAATTGCTTCCTACTTTATGAAATCTAAAATAGGACATGAGAAAAAACTGGCCAGGTGCGAGTCGGACTCACGTGCAAAAGGGTTCCGAACCAATTTCATTTTTTTAACATATTATCACTTAACAGTTTTCAATTTTTCTGTAATTTATAGAACTATTAGATTTTCTTCAAAATTTTAGGCACGACAGTTTCAGAGATAACGGGGGAATGGTCATTTTTGGTCTTATTTCTTAAATAACCTCAAAACCATTTATTTTAAAGTTATGAAAAAAATATTATATTGATATTTCATCTCCTACTAATATTATAAAGGGGAAAGTCTGTCTGCTTGTTACCTCTTCACGCGTTAAGGGCTGAACAGAATTGAATAAAATTTGGTACATCATCATATCAGCCGAAAGATGTCCACTGCTGGACATAGGCCTCCCCCAAGCGTCGCCACAACGACCGGTCATGTGCGTCTCGCATCCAACGGCTACCCGCAACCTTGACCAGGTCATCGGTCCACCTTGTGGGAGGCCTTTCAACGTTCAGCAGACCCGAGGTGAAGGCGCGTGGTGTTCCCGTGCGCCCTTCTTTGACGTCGCGAGGGAGTCAAACACCTCACTCCCCCCGCTGACCCTAGGTGGCCCGCAGTGGCGGGCCGGCACCAGCCGGGGATTACGGAAGTGGCAAGTCCTCGCGATCCCCGGCGTGGGTTAGAGATGGAACACCGGGGTGGTTTTAGTCAGTAAAAGTCTGACAGACCCCTCTGCCCGCCCCAGGGCGTAGGACATCCATGACGATTTCCCCCCGTTAGTAAAAAAAGGCCTTTCAACGTTGCGCCTTCCGATATGAGGTCGCCACTCCAGAACTTTTCGGCCCCATCGACCATCTGTTCTGCGAGCAATGTACTCTGCCCACTGCCACTTTAATTCGGCGATCCTTCGGGCTATGTCGGTAACCTTGCGGATATTCCTGATATAAAAATATTATAATATGAATTTGGTACATAAGTAGACTTTATCCTGGAGAAGGATATAGGATCTTTTCCCTTGGGTTGAAAACTACTTTCACGCAAGCGAAGCCGCTGTCCGAATAATAGTAATCCCATCAAAAACATAACTTGTAAAAAAAACCAAGTCTCGCAACTCAGTTCATCTACCGTAAAAGGTTGTGAGATCCATGTCAACCAACCAAAACCAACCAAGCCAATCAATTACCAAGAATACCAAACGGATACCAAGTTGGTTAATTTATTCAATCCCTACTTAAGGGTCCTTCTGTCTTAAGTTATTAAGTAATTAACTAACTTGACAACATCTTATAGTTACCATATCAATACTTAAAATCTTTTATGGTTTAATTAAATAGATTGACTTGGCAATCGCACTAAATGTATTACTTGTGAGATACATTGTATTTTCATGCGATGGTGGAATTTTAGGCTTCTAGTTTTATCCACAACGAAGTTATATGGGGTCGAAAATGGCCTGAACTCTTTCGAGAAAAGGATGGCACGGCCCTGCCGATTTTTTGCTCGACTTGGCGGGGGCACTGCCGTGCCCTCAGATATTATAAATGAGAAAGTAACTCTGTCTATATGTTCCCTCTTCACGTCTTAACAGCTGTACGTATTTGAGTGAAACTTAGCACATGGAAAGACTATGATCGAGATTAGAAAGAAAGAAAGAAAATAGGACAAAAGATCCTTTTCTTAGGAATATTATTATGTTTTCTTTGTATAATCTTTAATTTTCTCGAGGGTAAAACCGCAAGCAGAAGCTAGTATTTTTTTTTCTATAGTGACAATTTCGTTTTTCCTTTATATTATGACAATTTTGTCACATTTTCCTTTGTGAGGTAAATAGGAATAGTGATAAGCCCCCGCAGGGGACTGTTTTCTTTCGCATAGAGTCGTGATTTTTGTTTTATTGAATCCGAAATGTTTTTGAATATCGTTGTCGTGAGTTTATTTGATTTTCAGGCCTTTTTTTCAGAAATCGGTCTTTTTATGGATAGTAAAAATGATAATGTCAATTTTCCCATTGATGGGAACAACTATTTTAAACACAAGGATTTTTCCACAGCTTTGTACCAGTGGCGTATTTATGTGAAATTGTTCATATGAAACCCATGGCAACCAACGATAGCGCAGCTTTTTATAGGTCATCGAATTTTCTAATCAGTCCTTCTAGATATTAGATTTTACAAACATAAATAAACAAGCAATTTACCTCTTTATGGGTTTAGTTTAGTAAGATTAGGTGAGTGGCGACTGCGTACCGGAAGGTGCAGCGTTGAAAGGCCTCCCTCAAGGTGGACCGATGACCTGGTGAAGGTCGCGGGTTGCCGATGCATGCGAAACGCGCAGGACCGGTCGTTGTGGCGATATTTGGGAGAGGCCGATGTCCAGCGTCGTATGGACGTTTTTCGGCTGATATGCTGATGATGATGATGAGATTAGTTACACTTAAACGTATCAGAAAATAACTTTTCTCTTCGTGTGACTCGCAGGCTTCTTTGTGTCTTTGATACAAAATGGTAGGCTATAAATATTTGAAAGATGAGACCAATTCTGCCAAGTTTTCAAGAAGTCAAAGTCAAAGTCAAATAACAAGGTGTTTCCGAGCTCCACCGCAATCATTAACTCCTGAACATTAAGTAAACTTCAAACATTTTAAAACAATCTCATAGCGGTTCACTGGAGCGTGAACCATTTGTAATATATCGAGATAAAGGAGTCTGGAGACAGTTAAGTTGAAATAATTGTCGCGAAAATTTTTGAACCATGAAGTAGTGAGAAGGTAAATTGTTAAGTATGCAGAATTTGGAAGATAACTTTCGGTATTTTTTTTGGGTAGGGAAACTAGGTAATACTATAAAAATAATAATGCGTAAGCTTTTAGGGTGACCAAGGCAGTTCATTCTGGCTTTAAGGAATTCAGTGGCTTGGACTCGTCCCAAAAAAAAAACCCTGTAAAAAGTTCACCGCCCAGTTGTCTTAAAAGATTACTTGCCAAAATCCCAAAGTCTAGTTTGAAACAATCTGTGGCTCTAGTTCCTTAGGCTAGCTGAAACCAGCTAGAACGTCTGGTTTTATTCACGTGATATTTCAGCAGTGTTTGTCATTTTAATACATTTTGAGTTATAAATTTAATCTTCATATTTTTTTTTTGTAAGTAAGTTGTAAATAATAAACGAGATGAGGCCGGTGTTGCCTAGCTGACTACCCTGAGCAGAAACACCAAAATAAACTCAGAGGTCAAAGTCTCTTTTGAAGATCATACAATTATACTGGTCAAATCATATGAGAAACATGTATGTAGATGTCTGAGGTGGTCCTTTGAGGAAAGTATCACACAGATTTGGGTGGATCTGTCCAGGCAGTGCAAGCATTCCGCCACACTTTCCCAACCACTGCAACTCCTGAAAGCCAGAATCAACAGTGGTGACCACCAAATAAACGCCGAGCCAATGAAGCCTGACGAGTCCCGGAGAAACGATTCAACTGTCTTGGATCCTGCAACGAAATTAATCAGAAAAGTATTTGTCAACTCAACAATCTTTGTATCAATGCTGATAGAAAGTAATGTTGTCTAGCTAGAGCTAACCTTACTAAATCTAGATTATCCAGCCTAATCTTTTTCTTCTGCATTTTCCTGCTCCTTGGCCGAGACACTGAATTCAATTTATCGCCACAGAGTGCCAGGGAAACACAATCGCTGTCGAACCCTGGCCAGCGTTCCTCCTTGTTTTGTACACAAATATTTAAACGCGCTTTCATTTGGACTTGAGGATGCACTCCACTGGCGGAGTATGTGTGTTGTGTGCTATTGGATGTTTGTTTGTATGTACTCACAACAGCGCCTTCACTTTGTGGGGGGTTGGAAGAATATTTTGTGTATGCTTGTGATGCAATTCATTGGGTTAGGACCCAATTTTTGAAACAAAAGTTATCTCACAGTTTTGGGAGAAATTATCAATCGTGCGTTGGCTTCTGTGATTGGGTAAATGAATTTTTAGCTACACTAGTTGAACTTCCAGGTTAAGCAACGCTTAAAAAAAAAAAAAAAAAAAGGTTAAGCAACGCTTGCCAAGGTTAGTCCATGGATGGGCGAGTTTCCTCTGTGCCTCGGAAAACATGTTAAGCCGTTGATCCTGTCATTTGTACATCTTTGACAGCCTCTTTCGAACAAATTCCGTAACCCTGGAATACTGGAAGCCAACCTGAAACCATATTTGAAATTGCATCACTAAACTTTAACGTTTGATAATATTATATTCATTGGTAAAAAAACTTTTTACAAAAAAATTTACCGACTTCCGAACAAAACACCATTTGGTTATATTTTTTTGTAAAAAGTTTTTTATTACACTTTTAAGTGGTGATACTTGGACGACGTCTTCTTCAACGCAGAAATTGGAATAAGCAAAAATGCTCATGAAATAAAAATTACTGAATTAAACTGAATCAAATTTTTATGTGACCAAATGGCAAGTATATTGCATCGAACTAAAAAGAATCACAGAAATCGGATCCGAAACCTCGGAGTAATCGGTGTACATACATAAAAAAAATACCCACCGAATTGAGAACCTCCTCCATTTTTTGGAAGTCGGTTAAAATCCGGGGCTAGTTTTGTAAAGATTAAAATATGCCTTTAGGTTAGCATTATGGTAACCGCCAAATAAGTTTACAATAACGGTCATTGACCCACCAACATTTATTGACATTCTTTATTTAAAAAACGAAAATTAAGACATAAAGCAATCTTGAATCGACACCTATTTAATTGTAATCCTTTACGTTTTCCAGTAGTGAAAAACGATTCCTAATTTTTTTTTTGTATACCTATGAAGAAATATTAGGAAAAGGTACTTTATTGCGAATTTATCTGGCGCCTACCATAGTCAATGTGTGCTGTGTGTTTGTGATGTTGAAGATCTAAGGAAGTAAAAATTAAATAATAACCTCATCCTGTTTTTCAATTAGAGACGACTTCAAACACTTTTGGAGAGTTGGTATTTTCCAAAGCTTACCTACCGAAAATTTCCGTATTTTATACTGCCATCGTTCATGTTAGTAAACATCAAAGTGAGGAACTGTCCTTCTCAAACAATAAAAACACTGGCCATGCATTTTGAGAGGCACCAAACGTTGTTGGTTTTCAAAAAAGGAATTCCTCGGACAGATGGAAGGTCGCTTTGGCTAGGCTAACTAGATGCAGTCACTCTCCGGCTTTTAGCTTCCAATATTGGCTAGATGAAACAACTTCGTGCAAACATTTTGGCTGTCCTATGTGTTAGTAAGTCATTCCCTTGTATTTTGGAATACAAAGGCACAGAACAGAATTAGCAGTCAAAAACTAGGAGGGCGTGATGTGAATTTTGATTTTGAGCTTGTTTTTGTACATTCAATTTGGTTGTCGTATGTGTTGCGATAGCCGATGGATGCGAGACGCACAGGACCGGTCGTTGTGGCGACTCTTGGGAGAGGTCTATGTCCAGCAGTGGACATCTTTTGGCTGATATATGATGGTGTGTGGGTCTGTTGTACCCTTGTATTTCCAAATACTTAGGTAATCGAATTTTGCAGAGTAGGCAATAAAAACTGGGAGTGATTAATGTGTTTTTATTTTTTTATTTTGAGCTTGGTTTTTGTAAGTTTCGTAGTGAGATAAAATTGAAAGCTTTCTCAGTATGGCTGTAGGGAATTTTGACTCTGTTAAAGTAAGTCTAACATGTTTCTAGTGTATAAACAAGTACTAACCAAACAGTATGTTGTAGGTACAGTGTTCATGTAAAAACTAAAATACTAAGTTTGTTTTATGTGGAGAAGCTGCTTGTTTCAAAAGTTAACAACAATATACGTACATAGGGAACGTATATCCATATAGCTTTTTATTTCTACTGAACTGGTGAAGGTCGCGCGATGGATGCGAGACGCACAGGACCGGTTGTGTGGCGACATGCGCGGGGAGGCCTTTTTCCATCAGTGGACGTCTTTCGGCAGATGATGATGATGAACGGGGACTAAATGGAACTGAGTTGACACGTCTGCCGTATGAACTATATAAAACACTAATTGGTGCCCTGAACTCGCAAGACGGGGCAGTGTGGCATAGAACCGGGAACAATGGAACCCTTTTCCCAGCAGTGGGGCAGTTTAGGCTACCTACCAATCCACTTACATTTTTCACTTTAATAGAAAGCATTATGTTATATTATACTCGATGCCGTTTTAGTTGTCTTAAAACGGAAGCACACTTAATCTATTAAATGACTACCACACATTCATTAAAAAAAAGTGATATTTATGAACATTTGAATTATTTAAAAAAACTAAATTTCATTCATTATCATGACGCATGACGTAGTTTGAAACATCCAGGAGCGAGCTCAGTCCGAGCCTTGTGTTCCAACGACGGCGCAAAATGGTTTGGGACATTGTTTTGATGTTTTGATACGTAAACAGTATTAACAGGGTGTTTCAAAATTCTAATGCATAATTTATTTTTATTGTACCTATCGTAGTTAATTATTTTTAAAAATAATCGCGCCTAGAGGTAGTTTATGTCGGGTACATTAAGTGGGTCGCCTTTGTTTAACGACCATAATGGCCCAAAACAAGATAACACAGAAATTCAGGTTCAATGCCCACTCTCACCTCTAAATGTAAAAACCTTTGGTATCTATTTCACAATATTGCATAAAGTAACACAAGTTATGCGCATATCAATACTGGCAATCAGTAATTGCACTCTTTGTAATCAGTTGATGTTACTTTGTTTATCTATATTTTCGTATCTCAATTGTTTTTGTCATATGTTGCTCAACAACAGAGAGGAATTTCAAATAATGATCTACGCATACTGGGGCAGCAACTCCAAGATTTCCATGACCAAGTTCTCCCGAGCGATAACTTGTAAAATGTTTAAGAGAGTTTTTTCATGGATCTCTGTGAACGTCAACTGCGATTCGGGCAGCGGCAGCCTCCCAAACACGTTGAAAAAAATTTTTTTTAGTCATTCCTCCCGATTAAAAATCGTGTCATATTATAGTTAACCCAATATCTTGCAGAAAACTAAACGTAGCTGACTCTAGAGTGGTGGAAAATACGTCAGCTGGTCACACGAGCATTTAATTTTTTTCATATTTTCCTCTCGATTGAAGATTGTGTCAGATTACAGCTTACCCAATAACTTGCAGAAAAAAAAAACGTCAGCCGGCTGTATCTCGATGTGAAGTTCGTCAGCTAACGCCCTAAAGGGTGCATCTATCGCCTACTTAAATTCACCAGCTGACGAGTTTTCCCTCGGCATGTTGCTAGCTGATTTTGTTTATTACTTACAGGATCTCTTTACCATTAACAGCTTACAAATTTTTATCCGGGAGGAAATGACGTATCTGACGTTATTCGACTTTGGGCTCTGACGGGAAGATTAATCTTTGAAGTCTTTATTTATTATTTTTTCGTGAAAAGCCCTTGCAATTTATAAATTTAAGATTTCTAAGACCTTATTCTATAATATAAAACAATTATATAATCAATTACTATAAAGAATGAAAAATATTTTGCTTGGAATACCGAAATTGGAAAAATCCAATAATGCAGTTTTAATTTTCATATATTCCTCTTAGTTTCGGATACAAAGGGATTTCTTAACACGGCATTGGAGAGCGCGCTAAAAGATCCCACGGCGGGATGCCGCAGCACCGCCGGAATGCTGCCTGTAGCATTTCGGCGGCCTACCATGATATCCCGCGATTAAGCAGCTAGTGTGCGCTGACTGGTGGCAAAATCCTCTGCTATTCCGTCCCGTGGTGTGTGAGTAGCTGATTTCAAAATGAGAATCACGTCTAAACGGCTAGTCGTAATTTTTTGGAATAAATATATATTTGATTTTGAAATTTTGAGTTTTATTCGTTCAACACAGTGTAATTAATTTGTAAAGTTATGTCTAACAAGGACATAAAAACGACGTATTTTAATAGAATTCACAGTATCTCAAAGATAATTTAACTATCTATATTTTGATGTACGGCTATTTTTTTTAAAGTCTTAGAATAAGGTAAGTACAAAAAACTACTGAATTTTGAATCACGCGGCTGTTAAACGAGTGCGCATTTTGTTCCCTCAAGGTCGCTGGCGTATGTCGTTGCCTTAAGGCATCAAACTTAGTGCTAGCTTTGTTTAGAATAAGAGCAATGCAATTGTTTGTTAGTTTTATATTTTCCTTTAGAGGATTATTTTAGAAAGGTCGTCATCTTTCAGGGACATATTATTTTTCATTAGCAAACTTACATTAAGAAACCGACACGTTAGGTATAAAACCCCCAGGGCCTCCCAGGTCTATGGTAGGTGCCAGATAAACTTGCAATAAAGTACGTTAACCTTTCCCTAATAATTATTCTTCGTTGATACCCGAACAATAAATTATGAACCATTTTTACTAGAGAACGTAATAATCACGATAGAAGTCGATTCACGACAGCTTTATGTCTTTGTTTCTGTTTTTGATATTAAAAAAGTCGATGAAAGTAATGTAATATTAGCCTATCTATGATACGAGATACATGAATAAGATCACGTATTCCTTTTTAAGATATTCATGATGTTTCTTGGTCCCTAAATTACTGAAACTTGTTTATTTATTTCCATGAAAATAAGCTGAACTACGATGAAAATATTCACCAATACGAGTACCTGTGAAGGGTGGTTGTACTCGTAAAAACAAACAACTTTTAGTTTTACAATATTCATAAAGCAGACTGTTGTGAAAACAATTTTCATGTTTCTCATTAAATGCGGAGAAAACATGATTCAAACAAAAGTGAAGATTATTTTATTTTTATTTGTTGGTTGGATGCTTGAAAAGTCAGAAAGATTAGGTTTCTTCTATGAAATATTATTTTACTGTTTTAAGAAAGTTTAAAATTATTTTTTCTACGAATGCTGAGTGATTTAATGATTTATGAAAGATTTAGCTTGTACAAACTTTATATTTTAGAACTAAATTCAAATAAATAAACTTGGGGATTATGGCTTCTTTAAGGTTTACGCTTTCAGATGCATTTATAGTCATACTTGTTGTTTGTAAGTGGTTTTATTTAATTTGATGATTTTGTGCGTAATTTCCGGCGGAATAAAAGTATTTTCTTTCTTTCTCTTTCTTTCTAGACACTTCGCTAGCTTCGCATTTGCGCAGCGTAGGAAGCTACACGTTTAGTGAACGCCTGCTGATTAGGTATCCTTGAAGTGAATAGTGCCAATCACTACATATTATAAAACAAGTCCTCCACTGCGTCTATTTGTTTGTTCGGGATAAACTCAAAAACTGCTCCACCGATTTTCATGCTGTTTTCATGAATGGATAGAGTGGTTCTTGAGGTTTTAGTATATAATTTGTCTAGAAAAAAATTAGGGATTCTTAAGAAAATTGCAGCGCGGATGAAAGCGGTCGAAGTGCTAGTTTCACGCTAGTACTACTATTAATCTCTGCATCACCCAAATGTTGACTGACAGAAAATGCCTATGGCATTACTGCCTTAGGCACTTAAGTCCGCCTCTGTACATTCATCATCATCATTATCACATCAGCCGAAAGACGTCCACTGCTAGACATTGGCCTCCCCCACAGGGGGGGGGGGGGTGCCATAATCGCCACGCTTGGCAGGCGGGTTGGCGATCGCAGTGTACCATACACTGCGTTGCGTTGTACATTTGTATGCATGAAATCCTTACTAATATTATAAATGCGAAAGTAACTCTGTCTGTCTGTCTGTCTCGCTTTCACGCTAAAACTAATGAACCGATTTAAATAAAATTTGGTACAGAGATAGTCTAGAGCCTGAGAAAGGACATAGGCTACTTTTTATCCCGGTAGTATGTTCCTTAGGGACCACGCGGGCGAAGCCGCTGGCAGAAGCTAGTATTAAATAAATAAGGGTTCCGTATATTTTATGCAATAAAAAAACATTACCCTCCTTTTGGGTTAGTGGAGTAAATACTTATTGTTAGTCTGAGTTCATGAGATAAAGCCCGCTGACAGACTGACGAGCGGACGGTGGCTATACATCGGTTACGGAACCCATAAAATGAACAAAGATCATTTCAGTATCACAGTAATTAAACAAGGTCTTCTTAGTGGTGCTCCACGTGCTTAAATTGTGTTGTTGTTTGACTAAAGTTTTAACCCTTATGTCTACTTCTACAACATTCTCTAAGTAGTTTGCATACCTGTTTGTTTCTAGATATAGGTTGACGTAGAACCAAAGTAAGTAGTTAGGTTCCGTACATCCTTACTTTTCCTTACTAATATTATAAATGCGAAAGTAACTCTGTCTGTCTGTCAGTCTGTCTGTCAGTCAGTCTGCCGCGCTTTCACGCCAAAACTACTGAACCGATTTAAATGAAATTTGGTACACAGATAGTCTAGAGCCTGAGAAAGGACATAGGCTACTTTTCATCCCGGGAATATGTTCCCTAGGGATTACGCGGGCGAAGCCGCTGGCAGAAGCTAGTAATATTAAAAACGTTATGATTTGCGTCAACAACAGTAGGCTGTTGCCTTTTTCTGTATTTTTAAGACATAGAGCTTTCAGAATCATATATCGATTTTAATTTACGTACGCACTTAAACGTTCTGGGAATACGTTCATTGTGCGAGCGAAGCTGCGGCCATGAGCTATTTTATAATAATAATTGACGGATTAAGCAGAAATAAAATATTTATTGTGTATACAGTTTATCTAAAAATATGCAAAAATATAATACCAACAGTCGAATAGGATTTTTAGGAGCAATTTTATTTATTTATATATTTAAATAAATAAAATTGCTCGAAAAACTAACGAGATATAATTATCTATACATATAATAAATCTCTTGAAGAGTCGTTTTTGTACATTCAAAATAAAAAATGAAAAAATTGCTAGGGAGATAAAGGATAACTTACAGAACCAATTTCCATCATTTTTGGAATTTTTGTCTGTTTATCTGTTTGGATGTGCAGGCATCACGTAAAAAGTACAGAAATAACGTAGATAACTTTCACGCAATAAAATTGTACGTAACTGGAGGTATAACTTAGTTTTTGTTTCATCGCAATCGGTTCACTCTATCAAAAGATATTTGTATTTAAAGGTTTCGTTTAAAGTTTCATTACGTGAAGCACATACATGCACCGCCATCTATTGAGATTAAATAGTAACAGTTTAGAACTAGAATTTTATTGTGATTCGAATCGACATAATTAATCTATAGCAGCCGCACGGGTCGATCTTCAGGGTTAAGCAACGCTTGGCAAGGTTGGTATGTAGATGGGAGACCATCATAACATACCGAGTTTCCTCCGTGCCTCGGAAAGCACGTTAAGCCGTTGGTCCCGGCTGTCATTTGAAGATCTTTGGCAGTCGTTACGGATTGTCAGAAGCCAGTAAATCTGGCTCCAGTCTTGCCAAGAACTACCGTGTTACCCAATTAATGGGTTGTTGAGGTCTGGTAGGCAGCCGCTTCACGTAAAATACTGGTATTCAGCTAAATCCGGTTTGACAGGAAGCCGACCCCAATATAGTTGGGAAAAGGTTAGGCAGATGATGAGTTGCACGAGTCCATCTTCAAGATTAAGCTACGCTTTCCGAGATCGGTCTGTGGATGGGTGACCATTTTAACATACCGAGATTCCTACGTACCTCGGAATATAATAGCCACCCGGGTCGATCTTCAAGGTTAAGCAACGCTTGCCAAGGTCAGTCTGTGGATGGGTGACCATTTTAAAAGCCGCCCGGGTCGATCTTCAAGGTTAAGCAACGCTTGCCAAGGTCAGTCTGTGGATGGGTGACCATTTTAACATACCGAGATTCCTACGTACCTCGGAATATAATAGCCACCCGGGTCGATCTTCAAGGTTAAGCAACGCTTGCCAAGGTCAGTCTGTGGATGGGTGACCATTTTAAAAGCCGCCCGGGTCGATCTTCAAGGTTAAGCAACGCTTGCCAAGGTCAGTCTGTGGATGGGTGACCATTTTAAAAGCCGCCCGGGTCGATCTTCAAGGTTAAGCAACGCTTACCAAGGTTAGTCCGTGGATGGGTGACCATTTTAACATACCCAGATTTCTACGTACCTCGAAATATAATAGCCGCCCGGGTCGATCTTCAAGGTTAAGCAACGCTTGCCAAGGTCAGTCTGTGGATGGGTGACCATTTTAACATACCGAGATTCCTACGTACCACGGAATATAATAGCCACTACCCGGGTTGATCTTCAAGGTTAAGCAACGCTTGCCAAGGTCAGTCTGTGGATGGGTGACCATTTTAACATAGGTACCGAAATTCCTACGTACCTCGGAATATAATAGCCGCCCGGGTCGATCTTCAAGGTTAAGCAACGCTTGCCAAGGTCAGTCTGTGTATGAGTGACCATTTTAACATAGGTACCGAAATTCCTACGTACCTCGGAATGTAATAGCCGCCCGGGTCGATCTTCAAGGTTAAGCAACGCTTGCCAAGGTCAGTTTGTGTATGAGTGACCATTTTAACATACCGAGATTCCTACGTACCTCGGAATATAATAGCCGCCCGGGTCGATCTTCAAGGTTAAGCAACGCTTGCCAAGGTCAGTCTGTGGATGGGTGACCATTTTAACATACCGAGATTCCTACGTACCACGGAATATAATAGCCGCCCGGGTCGATCTACAAGGTTAAGCAACGCTTGCCAAGGTCAGTCTGTGGATGGGTGACCATTTTAACATACCGAGATTCCTACGTACCACGGAATATAATAGCCACTACCCGGGTCGATCTTCAAGGTTAAGCAACGCTTGCCAAGGTCAGTCTGTGTATGAGTGACCATTTTAACATAGGTACCGAAATTCCTACGTACCTCGGAATATAATAGCCGCCCGGGTCGATCTTCAAGGTTAAGCAACGCTTGCCAAGGTCAGTCTGTGGATGGGTGACCAGTTTAACATACCTACCGAGAAGAGATCTCAGGCAGTCTTTACGGATTGTCAGAAGCCGACGAATCTGACACCTACAGTCTTGCCAAGAAGTATCGTGTTACCCAGTATTGTAGGGTTGTAGAGGTCTGGTAGGCAGCCGCTCCAATCCCGTTTGACTTGAAGCTGTCTCCAATATAGCTGGGAAAAGGCTAGGCAGATGATGCTTCGTGGTAAAAAACTGAAATGATTTGCGAAAAACACATAATCTACAGTTGGTAAAACTGGGCACAGATTACAAACGTAATTTTGTTTCAATTTCCTTTATCCACTAGGGAGACGGTCTAAGTGATATGAATTTAATAGAATTTAGGATTCCCAAAAAATAAATAAATTCGTAATTATATTTTCGGCACACATTTACCTACCCTATTCATAGACGGCCTAAGCATCTGCCAGCCTGTTCATTAAATATTGTCACATGACAGACCCATTCGCCACTTTGACACATTTGAGCATTGGGGATCATTTAGGCCGTTGATTAACCGCCATTCAATGAAAAGGACAATAAAACGGCAGAGTTACACTCTCAAGGTCCGTCAGCCCCAATTGGGGCCAATTGGTATTGTCTGTCTTTTTTAATATATGCTTAACCTTTTCCCAACTATATTCGGATCAGATTCCGATCAACACGGCGAAGTCGCAGTATGTTAAATAATATGGCCAACTATTCACAGAGCCACCTCGGCAAGAGTTGGTAAACCATGGAGATCGACCCGTGCGACTGTTATTATTTAGCTACGAGCTCCTCATTTAATAAGTCTCCTCTATCAGTACCTACTAAATATCGACTAAAAAAATTGGATTATTCTTACACAGTAAATTGATTCTATAAACCCGGTAGAACTGTTTAACATAAAATGTAAAATTAATCGGTGTTCTGTAATCTGTTTTGATACCTACCTCGAGGTAGGTATGTACCCTGGTTAGGTACCCGCTTCCTATTTTCTTAATTTTGAGATCAGGATACGCAAGGTATTAACTTAAAGTAGATTTTATCTATGCAACAGATATTTTTCGACATCCACGCGAACGAAGTCGCGGGCACAGCTAGTTTTAAATAAATATATCGGTCCCTCACGCGGAAACACTGTTTTCGTCATGGACTTTGACGTCGAAGTTCATATTTTTTCTTCTCTTTCTAATTGTAATCTTTGAAGCTTTATAAGTTCATCGCTGATGAAGATATTTAAAATATAATTTCATGATTGTTTACTAGAGCTAATAAGTATTTCATTTTGCAAATAAAATAATCGCACGCATATTATCAATTGCACTTTCTTTCATGGTGGACATCCCATCCATACGCATAAAATATTTTGGGAATACTTTTATTGTACGTAAGGCTAAGGAGTGAATTTTCCTGCCAGAATATGTCTACACTAATATTAAAAAGAGGAAAGATTTGTTTGTTGTTTGTTTGAATTGAATAGGCTCCGAAACTACTGAACCGATTTGAAAAATTCTTTCACCATTTGAATCCTACATTATTCCTGATGAACATGAGCCATAGAGTATTTTCAAAAGAGTTAGGGATCCGTATGAAAACTTCGATAATGTAACCCAAGGTGTGATATCAATACCATACAATATAATACCAACAAAAATTCTTATATCGCGTACGCTGCGGAAACTGTTTACAATAGAGCAAAGTGATGTACTACAGTTTTATAGGAGACATCAATATCCACAAAAAAGTTCCAGAGGATATATATGTAACTATTATGGTTAAGTCACAATAACCGCTTTTTGTTCAAATTATTCGATCAAAACCCGGGTGGAATGGAATAGTGGTGATTTTGGTATAATGATATTAATTTTATCCATTTAAATGGTTTGGTAATTTAGGTTGGTTATGTATACGTAAATTACACTTAAATTATGCAAATTGGACCTTTCGTTTAAAAGTTACGACGGGTATAAAAATACTCTAAGTAAGAAAAATGTGGCGGTTTGAACGTTTAGTCTATAAATAAGTAATTTACACGTGATCGTTTATAGAGCGAGGACAAAGAGATGAAGTTCGTGGAGTACATACTAATCCCGCGCGAACGAAGTCGCGGGCGAAGTGCTAGTGTGTTATAAGTCAAGAGTGAAGGCATCGTGCTTTATCGTTGACCACCTCATCGCTTATCATCAGGTTACATAGTGGTCAAATGCGAGCTTATCAATCAATGATATTGATATTCCATCATCGGACCACAAGACAAACGGCGATGCGTCACCGATACTTGATAGATATCCCACCCACACGCACAAAACGTTTTGGGAGCACACTCATAGTGCGTACACCTAAGGAGTGGACTTCCCTGTCGGAGTCTGTGTTTCCTGATAGCTACAACTTTGGAGTCTTTATGACAAGAGTGATTAGGTTACTTCTAGTCAAACGTGCTCCATCTTCGACCACATCATCGCTTACCATCAGGTGAGATAGTGATCAAACGTATGCCTATTAATAGTAAAAAAAACACAAAGTTCAGTTCAAAACGTAAAAGTTTCCTTTTTCATGTATTTTCCCCTTCTGCGGTTATTAGATCAACAACCACAATGCGTCAAAATGAATATCACTTCATGGAATTTCCATCAGTCAGTTGTTAGCCGTCCCTGATCCATTCTCCTACAACTTCAAAATTTAACTACCGGAAAACATTACCCATACATAACCTTGTTAACAACTACAAACTGCGAGTTTCAGAAACGCTAAATATAAATTTGGTAAGCGCCAGATAAATGTGCAATAACGATCACTGACCTATATGCATTTACTAGTTGACCCGCGCAACTTAGTCTGCTCCGCTCCTATTGGTCTTAGCGTGATGATATATAGCCTATAGCCTTTCTCGATAAATGGACTATCTAAAACTGAAAGAATTTTTCAAATCGGACCAGTAGTTCCCGAGATTAGCGCCTTCAAGTAAACAAAGAAACAAACAAACTCTTCAGCTTTATATATTAGTTTGACCCATATGCATTTACTAGTTGACCCGCGCAGTTTTTTCGGAAGAATTTTTCAAATCGGACCAGCAGTTGCTGAGATTAGCGCGTCCAAGCAAACAAACAAGCAAACAAACTATTCAGCTTTATCTATTACTAGTAGACGTCACGCAGTTTCACCCGCGTAGTTCCCGTTCCCGTGGGAGTACGGGGATAAAATATAGCCTATGTTGCTCCCTGATAATGTAGCTATCCATTGCTGAAAGATTATTTCAAATCGGTCCAGTAGTTTCGGAGCCTATTCATTTCAAACAAACAAATCTTTCCTCTTTATAATATTAGTGTAGAAGTATAGATTGACTTTCATAATATCAAAAACAGAAATAAAGACATAAAGCTGTGTTGAATCGACTTCTATCATATCTTTACGTTCTCTAGTAATGAAAAACGGGTCAAATTTATTGTTCGGGTATCCACGAAGGGATATTAGGAAAAGGTCAATGTACTGTATTGCAAGTTTATCTCTCGCCTACCATATCCAGCTCTCTTCAGACGTAAACTTCACTATTGTATACCAGGTCATAAAACTTAGGCGTTTGCATACGTAATCAGTGTGGTTACTGTATGCATATGTATGAATGATAAAAGCATGCTCGACTGCTGATGTATGGGCGGTTCAAGAGTTATGGCCTGTAATAGTCTCAAGATAGATATTGTTTATGGGTAGCAAATAGCTTGTTTTAATGTTGGGAAATGGTGATAAAAATGGCTGTTTTTGATATTGGCGTAAGTTGTTGACAAATATACAAACTTTTGTACAACTTTCGCATCCAATTTACTCAATAGGCTAATGGGCTATTTTTGAGATTTAATAGCTGGACTGGTTCTTCAATTGTCAGATTAATAACTGAAGAATAAATAAATAGTTTGTTCGTCAATTTGAAAATTATCTCTAATTGGAATTTAAAAAAAAAGCAAGCACCTAAGTATACTAGAAAGGTTTAGGTAGTGAACCTTTATTTATAAATAGAGTTTTTATAAAATAAAAAGACTAAAAAATCTATATATTTAACTTTTTATTTAAAAACTCAGTTTAAAAATTACAAATGCAACTAAAACAAATCAATGTAAATAATTATAAATAAATCAATTGAACCATTAATTTAAGCAGTAGTTTATTCGTTTATCATGAGTGTTTGTGTAAAAAGTCACATCAAGATTGTTTACTTTTATTTAACTACCTATATAGATAGATTTGTGTCGTAAGAGGCGACTAAGGGACTCACCAGAGAATGGGAAGCGAGGGCGAGGGCTCTATAAAACGCAACACCATACACTGGGATCGCCAAGCCGCCTGCCAAGCGTGGCGATTATGACAACTCCCCCCCCCCTTTGGGGGAGGCCTATGTCCAGCAGTGGACGTCTTTCGGCTGTTATGATGATGATAGATAGATTTCATTTTGTTTCTTACTATTTCCTAAAGAGTATAATATTGTCCCTATGAATGCAATAGTTGATGATTTTTGTTTAGAATATAGATAGGAATATAGGGAAAAATATGATCGTAATAGGATAACCTTTGAAATAAAAAGAGCGTAAAAGACGTTATCGTTATTGTCACTCTCGTCCTTTGATATTACCATGAGAATAGTGTTACTCTCCGACAAAATATTGTCAAAGGAATAATACTCACAATATATTTTTTTACGGTCTCTTCTCTCCATCATGTGTCTGTACGACTGTGACAGCCAATTTGTGCCAAATCTGTTTCATTTGGAACCCTTTGCGTGCGAGTCCGACTCGCACTTGACCGGTTTTTATTTCATTAGAAAAACTTGACTTGTTATTTTGTACCTGAAGCGAGGAAGAATTGACGTTATAGGCGTTCAATTTTGAACTTCGATCCGTTTTGCCTTTCTACATTTTTATTGATTTTATAAAGCAAATTATAAAGCAAACTAGCTGACTCGGCAAACTGTTCTCATACCTACCAAATATACACACAAAATTTCATGAAAATCGGTCGAGCCGTTTCGGAGGAGTTCGGTAACAAACACCGTGACACGAGATTTTTATATATTTAGAAGACTAGCTGCCTCGGCAAACGTTGTTTTGCCAAATGAAAAAAAAAATACCCTACCACATATTCTCATACCTACCGAATAAACACACAAAATTTCATGAAAATCGGTAGAGCCGTTTCGGAGGAGTTTGGTAACAAACACCGTGACACGAGATTTTTTATCTATACTAATATATAAAGCTGAAGAGTTTGTTTGTTTGCTTGAACGCGCTAATCTCAGGAACTGCTGGTCCGATTTGAAAAATTCTTTCAGTGTTACATAGCCCATTTGTCGAGGAAGGCTATAGGCTATACAAGAATGGGAAATTCCTGCGGGAACGGGAAGAAAACGGGATACGCGTGTACGAAGTCGCGGGCAAAAGCTAGTATTAGATAAATATAGAACAATATTTTAATCCAGGAAATACTTTTCTCGGTGCCTGCGGCTTGTCACTCAAATGAATAAAGCATTTTTTTATTTATGGGAAATAAATTCACTCCTCCCGCTCTGAGCGGAGCTGATAGTAGTGTCAGACTATTCGGTTTAAAGAAATCTTACTGACTAAAGTTCACCCATGTTCCTCCTAATGCCCTTTGCGTTCCAGGGCTGCGGTAACTCTTTCGAACAAACTCCCCAACAAAGGAATAAAGCTGATGCTTAGATTTTTAACTATAGTGGTGGCACGTGCCACGTTTTTCAGGTTTATAACCGACTTCCAAAAAAGGAGTTTTTTTTTATGGATGTACACCGATTACTCCGAGGTTTCTGTGATTCTTTTTTAGTTCGATGCGGTATACTTGCCATTTGGTCCCGCAAAAATTTGATTCAGTAGTTTTTATTTTATGAGCACTTTTGCTTATTTCAATTTCTGCGTAGACGAAGATGTCGTCCGAGTACCCACTTAAAAGTGAAAAATAAAAAACTTTTTACAAAAACACTACTAGGTATAAAATAACCTTAATTTCGGAAGTCAAAAGACCGACCCCCGAAATTAAGGTTATTTTATACTTTGTAGTGTTTTGTTTGGAAGTCAGTTAATTTTTTTTGTAAAAGTTTTTTCGCATGTAAAATTGCTAAAATATACCTCTTTTTTAAACAACAAGCTTTGACACGTTCCATGTGATAATGCAGTGTAAGCTGAAACTGTCAGCACACAATTTCTCACTTCAATGGCAGGAATATTATCTTTTGTGTAAGGCTTGTCGGCGTTCAAAGAGATTGATGTCGTGCTGCTGTGGCTCTCAAGCTTTCAGCGGATAACTAGGGAAAATGGCGGTGAATAAATCGTTCAATATTTTCTTTTTTTTGTGTCGCTTAACTCATGCTAAATTTTGTCCGACCAGTATTTAGCAACCTGTACACTTGTCTCTCTCTCTGTCATAGGCCTCGTTCAAATAGACACTCAGCATCTCAAAACCGTCCGCAAAAAACAAGCGCACAATGTATAATTGTGCGCTAGTTTCAAACAGTCTCGCATCGCTCGCCATACTGCACTGCTTTGTAAAAACAACTTTAAGCGATCCCTGTAAAGTTGCATTTGCAAAAAAAAATTGCACATCACTCGCCATACTGCACTGCTTTGTAAAACCAACTTTAAGCGATCTGTGTAAGTTTGAATTTGCAAAAAAATTGTTTATAATATACACACAACTCACACATGACACTTGATACATGTCAGTTTTTGACGACAGTTTCGAGTGTTGCATTTGTTCGAGACTGTGCATCTTGGGTTTTTTATATATCAATGGGTGAAGTCAATGTTTTGTCGGCACGGTTGGCGCAGTGGTTGAGCGATCGGCTGCTGAGCTGCGTGTTGAGGGTTCGATTCCCGCACGGAACAAATATTTGTATGGCCTGTAGATAGTTGTTCCGGGTCTGACTTTGCGTATGTGAGTTTGTATGTTTTTAAACGCACCCACGATACAGGAGAAATTCCTAGTGTTTAAAAAAAAAAATTGTACGAGCGTCTGAAGGGCGGCCGACCTAACATTGAGAAACGTTACCTTAAATAATCGATGGATAGTTTTAAACTTAGTTTGAGTGGTTAAGTGATTGATGGAGTACTGCCAAGGTCCTTATCGATTACTGTCGACATGGTGAAGTGCATTGTATTATAAGCTATTAGCTTAAGCCAGCGGCTTCGCCGACGTGGAAGTTGGAATATGATCCCTCATCATCATCATCATATCAGCCGAAAGACGTCCACTGTTGGACATAGGCCTCCACCAAGCGTCGCCACAACGACCGGTCCTGTGCATCTCGCATCCATCGGCTACCCGCGACCTTTACCAGGTCATCGGTCCACCTTGTGGGAGGCCTTCCAACGCTGCGTCTTCCAGTACGCGGGCGCCACTCCAGAACTTTTCGACCCCATCGACTATCTGTTCTGCGAGCAATGTTCCCTGCCCACTGCCACTTTAGTTTGGCGATCCTTCGGGCTATGTCGGTAACCTTGGTTCTCTTGCGGATATCATCATTCCTGATTCGATTACGCAACGAAACTCCAAATATTGCCCTTTCCATTGCCCTTTGGGTGACTTTGAGCCTTCTGATGAGGCCCATTGTAAGCGACCACGTTTCAGTTTCATATGTCATCACTGGCAATATGTCAAGTTTCATCCAAATCTTTAACCAGTAAGCCGTGAAAAGTTAACAAACACACAGACAAACAGTTCTTTTTTTTTAACTTTGCCCCACACTAGGAATTTTCACCCGGAACAACTATCTGTATGCCATACAAATATTTTTATTACATAGGGCTTGAATGATATAAGTAACTATAGGTATACCTTTTCAAAACACTTCGGGGAATGCAAGTGTTGTTTTATTTATTAGTCTAAGTCTGTTTAAAATAACACAGAAAACTCAAGTTAGTTCTTTTTAAATCTATTCAGTAACTCTTACAGTTGGCTGCTCACCTTAAATTAATGTTGTTGTAATGTCAGTTTTTGTTCAACGGTAATTTACCAAGAATACTTAGAAGTACGTTAGCTTAAATGTTTTCTGTAAAACTCGGTACTTCGTGCTATCAACGTTAACGCTTGATGAGAATGAACATAGTCAGTTTATTTCTTTGAAAGAAAAGGTTTGGGAATTAAAATTTGATTCTTTATTAGGGAACATTCCTTTAAAGTCGTAATTGGCTCATCATGTTTTTTACTTACTGTTTAAATTGAGAATAAATTGTAATTTCATCTGGAAGGAACTTAAGCCAACTGTTTTATATTAAGTCACTAGTTTCAGCTGGCCCGGTCTTAGGACCATCATTTCGGAACATGGTGCATTAAGGTTCATTAACCGATTAGTCACGTCAATTATAGAATTGTCTGCGAATAACCGATACCCGCCATGACGGACAAACGTCCGTCATGGCGGGCGTTACGGGCTATAATAATCAATATATATAAAATTCATCCGTTACTGATTTAGTGACACACAGATAAACCACAGCCGAATCTACTGGTCGTAAAGAGCTGAAGTTGGCATGAAGGTTCTTTGGGGAGTGTAGGGAAGCATTCAAAAAGGATTTCCCGAAATTCTTACGGAAACGGGAAAACGGGATATGCGCGTACGTCGTTCGTGGTTCGAGTTCAAACCCACCATCTACAGATCTTCCTAAAAGAGGACGAAAGGTGTCGTATTTCGACGTTTCCGAGGACGATTACGCGACACCATGCAGCGAAACACGACGCCGACAACGTTTCGTGTTTAGTTATAGTTTTAATGTCGTTTTTGCATAATATTCTACAACATAAACTTAAAAAAGGAAGTTACGGATCAGCAACTTTATGGAGACGTGGGTTATGTTTGTGTTTGAACTTTTCGTATACTTAATTATTGTGGGTTGCGTTTCCATAAAAAAAGTCCTGACATAGTTTTTTTTTGTAAGGTAAACAACTTTCCTGCAACTAAGTCTTAGTCGTAAGTTCTTATATTTTTTTCCGATTACTACACGTCATTTTAATGTAATATTATCGCGTATCGGAAGAAGCAACGTTGGAAGGCCTCCCACAATGTGGACCGATGACCTGGTGAAGGTAGCCGATGGATGCGAGACGCGCAGGATCGGTCGTTGTGGCGACGCTTGGGGGGGCCTATGTCCAGCAGTGGACGTCTTTCGGCTAATACGATGGTGATGATAATTGGGCCACCACTACTCCAATGATTTTAGTAGTGTTCTGAGGCCTGTGTCACATCAGTTGAAACAATAGAGGGTGATTGTAATAATTACATTATCTTCTTGTTACAGGAAAACCAGTGTATGCGTATCAAGATCCTGGGCGACTGTTACTACTGCGTGTCCGGTCTGCCAGTATCCAGGCCCAACCATGCTTACAATTGTGTCAACATGGGTCTGCAGATGATCGATGCTATTCGGTAAGAAATCATTTTTTTATTTAGTTTTTTAAGGATGGGAAATCATCAAAAAACGTGAAGCAGAAGGGAGTGTCAGACTCTTACTGACTAAAACTCATCCGTGTTTCTCCTTGTGCCCTTTGCGTTCTAGAGCTGCGGTGACTCTTTCGAACAAATTCCGCAACCCCGGCAGGCACTGGCCCTAGCGGGCCCTGACTTCTATGCTGACAGCTCTTTGGCCGGGAATCGCCCTGCGACTCCCGACGCCCGGGGCGACTTCTTCTGTTGCGGCGGCTACATATAATGGTCATCATCAATGTAACCGAAATACATAACCCAAAGAGTTGCAAAGCACAAGTGGCGGTGGTCTGGGCACATAGTTTGCAGAATGAATGGTTCATTGGCCGAAAGATTATAATGGCGACCCTTTATCCCTTTAACACGCAGCTGTGGAAGGCTTCCCGAGGCATGTGCCGACGATTGGGGGAGTGTGGCCTGAATACCAATATTTAAAGCAAATTCAAGATTTGCAACAGTTTTTTGACTGCCCTGTTGAGCTTCTGCAAGCACCTATGCTGATTATGTGTAAATAAGCTCCTGGGTATTATTTATTTATGTACACACAATACACTTAAAATAGAACATTTTTAACCCCCTACGCAAAAACGACGTGGTGTTATAAGTTTGACGTGTCTGTGTGTCTGTCTGCGGCATCGTAGCTCCCGAACGGAAGAACCAATTTTGATTTTATTTTATTTTTGTTTGATAGGTGAATTAGTCGCGAGTGTTCTTAGCTATGTTTGATGAAAACCGGTCCAAGATGGCCGCCGCCACAAAATGGCAGAAGACATATTTTTTCACAACTCCCTCAATATGGGTATCAAATAAAAGGGCTTGACTAGTACAATACTACACACTATGACAAATTTCAAATCCAAGATGGCCGCCACCACAAAATGGCGAAACACATTTTTCTTTTCACGGTACGATTCTTTAGGCCAAGCGTCATCGCGTCGGGAGACCGCTAATAATACTTATATTTAATATATGCAAAAGATTTGCGGTCTCCCGAGGCGAAGACGCTTGGCCCAAAGAATTCCTCGGCCATGTAGTCACCGATGATTTAAAAGACGATGGAGACATAGAAAGGGAGAGGAGAGCGATGGCGGTCCGCTGTAACATGTTGACACGCAGATTTGCGAGGTGTAGTTTAGAGGTAAAATTCACTCTTTTTAAAGCATTTTGCCAAACTCTCTACACCTGCAATCTGTGGGTCAACTACACTCAGCGGGCCATTAACGCTCTCCAAATACAATATAATAACGCGTTCAGGGTGCTGGGGGCGCTCCCACGCTACTGTAGTGCGTCTGCGATGTTTGCACACGCGCACACAGATGGGTTTCACACTGTGCTGCGGCGCCGAATCGCTTCGCTGATGTTCCGCACGCGTGGGAGCGCCAATACCATCCTGAACGTGCTTCTGGGGCACTGGGTTCAAGTACAAGTGCGTGTGTCCGGGGCCCCAGAGGGCGGCAAATACTTAAATTAATTTTTAAATGTACCTAACATAGTTTTTAAGTCTTACTACTAACAATATTATGGACCAAGTATGTCTGAAATAATAAGACTTTATTACTATTTTTTTATATTAAACTAAAGGATCAATTGAAATTATTTTTAACTTTCTAAAGGTTTTTTGTCGGGGGTTTTTTAAATTTTTAATTAATTTTTTTATAGAGAGGCGAGAGCACAAATGTACTGCTTATTTCAATAGAAATCTCTTCCAGCAGACCTGTGACAGACGAGGGGGATAAGAAACGTAGATACAATATGTTAAGAGATAGATAAGAAAACAAAGTATTATTTTAATTAATAGGAATTTTGAGTTAGATCTGTCCTGTTGTGACCGTCATTTACTATTAAATAAAGCGGTCTACCCTATAGGTGAGATGCTTGTTATATATAGTTTAAAAATCTCTTTTATTCCTCAGGTTCGTCCGCGAAGCCACCGGTTTCAACGTAGACATGCGCATAGGCATCCACACGGGTAACGTACTGTGTGGAGTGCTGGGGCTCCGCAAGTGGCAGTTCGATGTCTGGAGCGATGACGTCACGCTGGCCAATCACATGGAGTCTGGTGGCATTGCTGGGTGAGTTCACCATGGAATATGATATGTTGATATCTTTTTTTTTTAGGGATGGGAAATCATCAAATGACTCCTCCCGCACTGGGTGAAGCAGGAGGGAGTGTCAGACTCTTACTGACTAAAACCCATCCATGTTCCTCCTAGTGCCCTTTGCGTTCCAGGGCCACGGTGACTCTTTCGAATAAATCTCGTAACCCCGGATATGTAGTGATCTACCATGGGACTTTATTTTGTTTGACCTTTGGTATACCAACCACTTATTCACGACTTAAGACTATAGATACCAATTTACAAGAGTCGTTTACAAATAACCTAATTTCAGGCGTGTCCATCATACATAGTGCGAGACGAACAGAATAAAAATTAACACTTTAGAAGTTTATTTATATAATAATTTCCAAAAGAAAAAGTTGAAACTTGTGCATATTCAGAAGAATTGGCTGAAGTATTTCCGTATTTAAAATCACCTTGTATATAAAAAAACATAAGTTAAGGAGAAGAGTTGTAAATAGATGCGTAGAAGCGTAGTAGATGGTCTACGTTAGCGTAGTAAACGTAGGGAATAGTGACTTGCTACGCAGATCGCTAATGTGCGTAGCATTGCTACGACGTAGCAAATTATTGACTAATGTCACAATTTCACGCACGATATATCGGACAGGACTATTTCGGTGATATGATTATTGTACAGCGGTGCGATTTTGTAATCCTAGCAACGTGTAAATTTAGTTGAAGTGAACATGAAGTGAATGCCAATCCATAAAAACAATGTAGAATGACAGTTTACTTAGGCTAACTCCACCTAAGTTTACCCGGTGAGATGTTAACAGAATCGACCAACTGGTGAACATGTTCATTGACTGACTTTGTTCATTGACATTCTTCTTTTTTCTGGGGGTCTGATAAGTTCACTTTAGTAGAATCATATTAGAATCATAATAATCCGTCCAATTTCATTTTCACCTTTATCGCTAGAGCTTTAGGTTCAAGATTGATTGGGAAAATTTGTTAGTGACGGGTAGCGTGATGTGCTTTCTGATTCTGCTAAAGTGGCATTTTTAGACCCCCTGTAGTTCTTTTAATCCTGCTATGAGTATCATTAAAATAGAATACGATTATAAAACGTTAAAAACCCACCAACGTTCATTGCGTTAATCCGAGAAGTGATTATTATTTCCCTGGTTCCTCTTTTACTTAAAACGCAGTGGAATATAACGAGACTAATCCAATTGTATCCCGAACATTAAATTACTTTCCATGCTCCTTTATTATGAACATCTGAATCCATTTAAGCTTTTACCGGCTTGCAAACAAAGCAGTACTGTTATATAATAAACTGGCTGCACTATCCACTAATTACGCTTTCAACAGTAATTTTTCCTACGTTTTTCGTAAGGAACGAAGTTAGCGTATGAACAACGAAATTTAAAAATAAAAAGGGCTTTTACAAGTGGAAAATTAAATAGCTTCTGTATAATAATAATAATAATAATAACGTTTTTTTTTAGCGTCCGTGGCCTGGCTACGTTTTAGTGATCTCTTCGGGGAAACTGAAGGTTTTGTCTGTGCGATTATGGACGAAGTTATCTTGACGAATAACTACCGGAGGCATATTATGAAGGACGGGACAGTGGACGTGTGTCGGGCATGCCACCGTCCGGGTGAGTCCATCAGACATATTATCTCCGGTTGTTCTCGTCTGGCTAACGGCGAGTACTTGCACAGGCACAACCAAGTGGCCAGGATTATCCATCAGCAACTTGCTTTGAAATACAAACTTGTAGATTCTGAGGTACCATATTACAAGTATGTGCCCGACCCAGTTCTCGAAAATGACCATGTCACGTTGTACTGGGATCGGTCTATCATCACTGATAGGACTATTGTAGCCAATAAGCCTGATATAGTGGTGATAGACCGATTAGCGCGCCGCACAATGATAATTGATGTTACCATCCCGCATGACGAGAACCTCGTGAAGGCTGAGAAAGAGAAGCAAATCAAGTATCTCGACTTAGCTCACGAGGTTGTCGACATGTGGAATGTGGACTCAGCTGTCATTGTGCCGATAGTCGTTACGGCCAATGGCCTGATGGCCAAAAGCTTCGACGACCATCTGTCGAAGCTGGCGTTACGCGGTTGGATTAAGGGCCTGATACAGAAGGCAGTACTCCTCGATACGGCTCGTATTGTGAGGAGGTTCCTTTCTCTGGAGCCCTAACCACCGGTGGCTTGGACCCTGCTCCCGACACCGGCGGACTACTATTTTTTATATTTTTAAATGTTTTTTTTATAATGTGTTGTTTTTAAGAAATATTTAAAAATGTAAATTAGTATGTAAGGAAAACAAATAAAGAGAATAATAATAATAATAATAATAATTTTTATTTGCTAATAATGTAGGTAACAAATTGGTGTTCATTTATGGAGAGTCCCGATACATTTTGCCTTACGGCATGCAAAAAATATTAAATTAATTTATACAGTGCTTAATTGCTACGTTAACATTTAAATATCATTTCTATACAATTGATACAACAACTTAAAATTACTTACTTAGAATTACTTACTTACATCCAACATTTTTCGCTTACATATATCACAAAATAATCATCATATTATAATGGTAAATAATAGCAATATTAAAAAAAAAAATACACAATTATTGATAAAACTAAAAATAAATATTACCACACATATAATTTGGAATTAGGCACTTATCTAATAGAAATGTCATAAAAATAATTATAATTTTACATCTAGATTCCGATTAGCAGAAACTTTTATCATCAAAAAAATCTTTAAGAGTATAGTAACATTTGTCTAACAGCAATTTTGTTAACTGTTTTTTAAATTCGGTGATAGGTAAGTCTTTTATAGGTATTGGTAGTCTGTTATATATGAGAGGACCCATAGATAAAATATTTTTTTTAAGTAAGGACGTTTTGTAGCCACCTGTATAAAGTTGGCTTTTATATTGAGACCTCATTGGTCCTTTGCGTATTCTTCTATCCACCATTGATATAAACAATTGACTGTTCATCTTAACGAATAGAGCTACTTCAAGTATGTACAAGGAAGGAAATGTTAAGATCTTTAGTGATTTAAAACTAGGTTTACAGCTTTCTATAGTTTTAAGACCTGTCATTGCTCGAATACAACGTTTTTGGGCCCTAAATATTCTTTCTCTCTCACTACAGTTTCCCCAAAATATGACACCGAACCTCAGTAATGAAGCAACTAAACCGTGATAAGCTGTCACTAACGTATTCATATTTAACTTCTTTGAGAGATTGTGGAGAACATATGCGTTTTTACTTAATTTTTGGCACACGATTTCAGCTTGGCTTTTCCATGTCAGTTTATCATCAATATGTACTCCTAAAAATTTTGTAACTGTAGTGGTATCTACTATTTCATCTTTATATTTAGTTATTATATTATTTGGCATTAGCCGTTGGAAGAAATGCATTACTTTAGTTTTTTGTAGATTAACAACAAGATTATTTTTATTAAGCCAATCTATTATTTCTTCAAGTGTATTATTTATTTCTCTTTCGTACTGCGCTTTATTTTCACATTCAATCATGGCTGTGCTGTCGTCAGCAAATAAAGTCATTGGATGACGTATTTGACGAGGTAGGTCGTTAATATATAGTAAAAATAACAAAGGCCCAAGCACACTGCCTTGTGGAACTCCAAATTTAGTTACTCTGCCCTCGGATAGATATTTTAATTCACGTTTAGTTTTATGGCATATTCTCGATATTTCGGTGAACTGTTTACGATCCGTGAGGTAAGATTTAATTAAATTTAATACATTGCTCCTTATACCATAGTGACTAAGTTTATTTAAGAGGATATCATGGCTCACATAATCGAATGCCTTCGTCATGTCTGTGAATATTGCACATACGGGATTCTTTTTATCCACATTATTCATTATCACTTTTAGAAGATCAAATATCGCCATGTTAATATTTTCATTTTTTCGAAAGCCCCTTTGCTCTTCGCATAAAATATTATATTTAGTTACAAATGTGTAAATAGATTCATAGATAACTTTCTCGAATATCTTAGAAAACACTGGAATTAAAGCCACTGGTCTATCAGGGAATTTGACATGTCTTCCTTATTGTTTTTTTTATGTAATGGTTTTATTATGACTGTTTTCAATTTATCAGGGAATTTACCCGAGCTTATACATGCATTTATTATATGAGTTAATGGTTTAGCTATGACATCCGATACAAATTTTACTGCCGAGGTGGAAACTTCATCGTATCCAAAACTATTTTTATTTTTCAAGTGTTTTATTATACGTAAAATATCTTGAGGTATTACTGGAGGCATGAATAAAGAATTGCTGACATGCGGATTACCACTTGTATATACAGGATATTTACTATTTACATTTTGTACCTGATCGACGAAAAAATCATTAAATGAATCAGCAATTTGCTTAGGATTTGTTATTAATTTATCATCATTTTTAATTTGTAGTATTGGTTCTTTCAACCGACTGTTATTATTAATTATTTGCCATGACGTCTTAGCTTTATTTTGAGAACAATTAATGAGGTAGTTATTCTGAGCTTTTTGCGTGAGACTGATAATTTTTTTAAGCCTCCGTGAGTAATTTTTAAATGTATTTTTATTTTCACATGAAGGCGCTTTTCTGTATTTCCAAAGTAGATTTCTTTGTTTTCTGCTGCAGAGTATAATTCCCCGCGAAATCCACTTTACTTTCTTATCAGATTTTATATTAATTAATTTTTTTGGAAAGCATAAATCATAAAATAAACGAAACAGTTCAATAAACCTATCATAAGCTTCGTTCGGATTATCAGTTTCGAAAACTTCTGCAAAAGACAGACATTGAAGGTGTTTTTTAAATAAAATTAAGTTTTCTTTGGATAAATCACGTTTTTGAGTGTGCCAAGAATTTAGTATGCATGTTTTGTTAATTTGAATTTTTAAAACTTGAGCTGTATGGTCTGATAATGCGAAATCGATTACTTTACTCTCACATTTTTGTTTGGAATTATGAGCAAAGTTATCTAAACACGTCCCGCTTTTTGGTCTAGTTGGCTCATTTAATTCTAATTTAAGGTTATAGGTAAGTAGTACATTTTCAAAGTCTAATGAGAAGTTATTTCTTTTCAGTCTGTTAATGTTGAAATCCCCGCACAATACAATTTTTTTATTAGGTTTAGTACATATTTGCTTTAGTAGGGTATCTAAATTATCTAAAAATGTATTTATGCACGACATATTCGGAAGTCTATAGATGCAAACAATTATTATTCCTTGTTCAAATAACTCTATTGCACAATATTCTAATATACCTGAGATAGACGAGTTAGGAAGTTCCCTGTATTTATATTTATTTCTGACAAGGATACACGATCCCCCGCGCTTTTGTTGCTTTCTTGTATAACACGCTGCGAGCTTGAAATTATGGACTTTTATTAATGATTCTTGACCTGAAGTAACGAAATGTTCAGTTATGCACAATACATCGATATCTATATTTTCTTTAGTATGCAACTCTTGGATGTGCAGTGTCAACATATCCGATTTATTAAAAAGTCCAGCGATATTTTGATGCATAATATTCAAGTGTTTATAATAGAAAAAACTGGTTATCTTGGTAGGTTGGAGTCTCAGTATTACTGATTGAAGAAGCTCTGGCATCAGTCTCAATCTCTGAGTCCGCACCATTTTCTTGAAAACCGAACAAGTCGTAGTCAAACATTATCCTGGACATGATCTGGTCATAGATGTTTTTCCATCCGTGTTTATTTATTCTCCCAGTATTATACGAAAACATTTCATGCGATAAGGTACTATTGCTATCGAAGAAATAGGCATATTCGTTGTTTCTTATGTCTGTTAAGAGGAGGTTATTGAAGAGCTCTACTTTATAATTATGAATTAATGCACCTTTTATGTATATGGGAGCGCAAATAACAATATTTGTATGGGTCACATTTTGTAGCGAGCTTTTTAAGTTATGTAGTATGTGTGAAAACTCCCCACTTTGCAGATCAATTTCTCCAATGAATATAAGGCAGTAGTCATTCATTGTAAAGTCTTTTAATTTGTATTTAATACTCCTTAGGAAAGATGTTGTGGTGACGTTCGGTATTGTATAATTACAATATTCAAATTGTTTAGAAAATACTTCTTCGATTATTGGCAGAGTTCCCTGGGTGCAATTGCTGCTTATAATAGCTAATCGGTTTTTGTGTAATGGGAATGAAATAGCGCCTGGATTATTTTTGCGTGCAACATTACTCACTTGTGTCGTTTTGCCTAGAGTTTCCTTTATGTTTTTTAATGAGGCATAACTCCGCTTGGAAGTTTGAGTATACTTCTCTTGAAGTCCGTCTTGCGATTTTACATGAGAATGGGAGACGGTGACGTGTACGGTGTCCTGTTTTGATTCTTGAGTGGAGGTCTCATAAGCGTTGACACGCTCTGTGAGGATTACTAACTCCTGTTCCGCAGTCTGTAATTGTTGTTGTAGGTTAAGAATTTCTTGTTCCAGCTGAATTACGTAGACATTGGAATCGACTTTCGATGAAGCTTCCTGTGAAGTGGACGGTGTAGAATTCTGGTTTGATTGTCGCCTCCCGGTTTGCTTGTTTTTTTTTAGTGCTTGAACCAGGATTTCGACCAATGGAGGAAGACCGACATAAGGACTTTAAAGTGCTGATTTCCGTAGTTAATTTGTTTACATGTTTCTGCAATTCGGTGTTTTCCAATAATACATTTCCCAATTCATTTTCTGCACTTTCCAGTTTGAGCATGAGTTTAGAAATAGTCTCCTTCATTTCCGAGGTAGATATTAAATCAGTTACGGTTCTATCCACACTCCTTGACAGTCTTTTTGGAGTAGTATATGACTCATCAGATGTATCACAGTCAGTGAGTATGTGCGAATCAGACAACATTGTACTATTTTGGGTTGGGGAGAGCATTTTCTTTGTTTCACAGTCTAGATTTGAGTGTGAGACTGTATCATGTTCCGTAGGAGACAGGGTCTTCAAAAAAGTTTGCTTTTTTCTTAAGGTAACGCCTAACGCGAGATTGGTTTTCGCATATTTTTTGTTTCTGATGCAAACCTTACATCTCCATTTTAGTTTAGCTTCTGTATCTTTGAGGCGATATGTGTGTTCTGGGTATTCATCGCACTCAAATTCGTATCTGTTATCACAGGCCGAGCACAACGCAGTACTTTTTATGTTCACCTTCCTTTTACATTTATGGCATATTACTAGTGGCGTCATTTTGCGGCCACTACTGCTGTTACTGCTGTTGCTTGATGTATTGATTGCCGACATTGCGTAGTGTCCAGCGAAATGTTTATAAGATATGAAATAAGAATTTCGATATTTCCGAAAAGTGAATGTCAGCACTGGGATTTGAACTCGCGACCACTTGTGTGTCGCAAGTCGATTGGCAAAAGTAGGAAGGCGTCGTATCCACTAGACCAACTAGACAGTTAGATCACTAGCCGAATTTTTTGACTAGTTGACGACTGACCAAACATCCCTGCCGTGATTTGATTTAAGGTTCAAAGTAGCTAATTTCTTGTCGATGTTTCGACGGTTGCAGTTCAAAACACTGATGAATCACTTTTTCACTTTGTGTTTGATGTTTTGTTAATTTTACACCCTATTATTAAATATTTGTATCACTAAACGATTTACTAGGTTGAATTTTAGTTTATTACTGCGAATTGACACTTGTTATTGTTTTTAATGCGATTGTTGTTTGAGACGATTCATGAGTTCACATATTTGGTTTTAACTACATAGTTTGTGAATAGACTTCTTGAACTACACTGTCACTATGTTATTGATTGATGTTTAATCGTTTCACTTATTTTTTATTCACTTCTATACAGTATATGTTGTGTTTTTTATTTAACCGAAGAAAAAACGGAGGAGGTTCTCAAGTGGACTCGTATATATATTTTTTTATGTATGAACACGCATAACTTTTTACAAAGTAGTCCGATTTTGATAATTCTTTTTTTATTGGAAAGAGTATACCTCGAGGTTAGTTCCATATAAATTTGGAAAGAAAAATCCAATTCTAAGGGTAGGAAAACAGGGGATGATTGATTGTTCACTCACTGATTGTAATGTATGACCACGCATAACTTTTTACAGAGTAGTCCGATTTTGTAAATTCTTTTTTGTTCGTCAAAAGTCAGTTTAATTTGGAATTAGGATGCATGATAATATTATGATGTTTTATAAAGCTTTATTCTTATCATCTTCTTCTTCTTATCGTGTGGGCAGTAAGGTCTAACGACCCCACACACCCTAGCACTAAAGCTTTATTGTAACGTAATTACACGCGTTTACATTTAAAATAAACTGCAATTACCAATCTTTTTTTAAGCTGATTGATTGGTTAATTCTTTCTTTTCTTTTATTTCTTTTAAAAAAACGTTCCCACACTAGAAATTCCTCCTGTTTCGTGGGTGCGTTTGCAGACATATAAATTCACAAATACAAAAACCCGGAACAAATATTAGTAGGCCATACAAACATTTGTTCCGTGCGGGAATCGAACCCGCGACACGCAGCGCAGCAGTCAATCGCTCAACCACTGCGCCAACCGTGTCGTCAAATTCAGATAGTGGTTGCGAGTTGCAAATAAGTTAATTAGAAAAAAAAATAAAAGAAGAAGATTGACACAAACATACCAGAACAGCAGTAAACACAATTTAAAATAAATAAGGACTCGTAATAATAGTATAGTTCCGGACCGTGAACCGTGGACCGTTGGACCGTGCCAGAGGCCCTTGAGGCGGTTAAGAAACTCTGACACTAGGGTGTGTGGGGTCGTTAGACCTTACTGCCCACACGATAAGAAGAAGAATAATAGAATAGTTCCGGACCGTGGACCGTGGACCGTTGGACCGTGCCAGAGGCCCTTGAGGCGGTTTAGAAACTCTGACACTAGGGTGTGTGGGGTCGTTAGACCTTACTGCCCGCCCACACGAGAAGAAGCAGAATAGAATAGTTGAATGAAATAAATAATAAACTGGATTAGATTTAAGGTGAAGCTACGAGTACGGACAAAATACTATAAGTTACTAGACTTTATCAAAGGCCCAGCAATTAAACAAACAACAAAAAAGTTCAAACTAAGGCAAAAGTCAAATACGAAAGACCTATTGGTAGAAAAGTTTAGATGAAATTAAAGTATTAAATAACTTTTGTGTTAATATTCTACTTTATAAAACTTACAATTGGATGGCGACCTTTGAGAGTTCTAAGAAATATAAAAGAACACTTTTTCACTGAATACTACTTGGTTACAAAATAACGAATAATATCTGTGGTTTTTGGTAAAAATGGAAATAAAAAAACGAATTTGTGACAGAATTTTTTTAAATTCTTATCGAAGATCATGTTTTTTTCTGACTTCTAGACAGGGTTTTTTTAAGGATGGGAAATCATCAAATTTTAATGACTCCTCCCGCTCTGGGCGGAGCAGAAGGGAGTGTCAGACTTTTACTGACAAAAACCATCCGTGTTCCTCCTAGTGCCTTTTGCGTTCCAGGGCCGCGGTGACTTTTTCGAACAAATTCCGCAACCCTGGCAGGCACTGACCCTAGCGGGCCCAGTTTACTATGCTGACATCTCCTTAAGGCGCGCGTGGAACACATCGCGCCGTCGACCCGGACTTGGGGGGCTACTCTCTAACGAAATCCGTAGTTTCGGGCTTAGTTGCGGGCGGTCATTTTCTACTCCGTATCACCTAACCACTGAGAACTAATGATAACACGATTTGATAGTTACTGTGAAATCGTGTTGTCATTCATTCTCAGTTCGGGTTCGGGACTAATCGTAAGTCTGTAGGTGATACGGAGTAGAATACGCCCGCCCGCAACTAAGCCCGAAACTACGGATTTCGTTAGAGAGTAGCCCCCCTGGTTCTGATCGGACGGCGAGCTACCCAATGCTCGCCCTCCGCAGGCCCGCGCCTACGGCGGCGGCGGCCGGGAATCACCCTGCGACTCCCGACGCCCGGGGCAGACAGTGGTTACATCAGCGAAAATGTACTACCGAAATGCCACATGTCAATTTCTTACATTTTGACTTTCGACAGTCGTTCTCTCTAATAAAATGTCACTGCCTTGAGCTTTGGAGACGCAAACTAAGTAAATGGCACTTGTCTCACCGCCGACGAGGAAGCGATTAACTATCGACTATTTGCTCGCTGAGGAAAGGGACAAAAGATATAGATCTCGTGTGAGTAAAAGAGACACATACATTTATAGTCTATAGCTGGCTGTTCACACTGCTGGCGAGCCAGTTCTCCGGACCAATAGTTGGTCGCAGCGACAAGAGCTATCAAAGATTGTACTTGCTCAGCGACACTCGCTCGGCGGTCAGAACTCACCAACCAGCGGTAATTTCTACCTATAGTGCGGGCTGTAACCAGTGGTGCGTGTAATCGCCCGTCGCATAAAAGCACTCGCTCAAAGCCAAGCGTCAAAAATATCGAAATACTCACTCGCTACTCGCTGCTCGCCAACTCGTTTTGAGTTTCAAGCTTTACTCGCTGGTCGCAGTCACCGGCGGTGAGAAAAGTGCCATCGTGTATTCTGGTATCCCTGCTATCATTACAAAATTGAACCTTTTCTGGATTTTATTGCAGCGATTTTTAGGGTAGGATTAATGACGAAATTGTTTTTAAGTCAGGGACACTTACAAACAACTTTGTAATTATTCCTACCCAACGATTCGTAACATAAACCTGCAAAACAATTTTTTTAGGCGAGTACACATCACAAAGGCTACGCTTCTCCAACTGGGTGGAAGATTCGACGTGGAACCAGGAGATGGTGCCTCCAGGGAAGGCTACCTGGCTGATCACAAAGTGGAGACCTACCTCATAGTGCCACCGAGGGTAAGTGACCTGGATTTCTTTTTTTTGTGTGGTTAGTAGCAGCTGGAATCTTTTGCTATTAATCTAAATAAATGAAGTGTGATTAGAATAGCGTAAGCGAATATGACCAGCAGTGAACTGGAAGGCTCATGGTGGTATTCGTTGTTGTTTGACAAATAAAATTACTCATCTATTACTTCCTAGTTTGTTTATATGTATTTATCCATTATGTTATTATTGTATTTATAAATAGTACACCTAAGACTACCTGCAGTACTGTCACTCCAAAGGTTGTTTTGAAAAGATCGCTTTTAGCGATGGCCGCCCATTGTGTCACCCAACGTAATGTTTTCTTAATCTATTTAATCTGTAACATATATGGTGTACATAATAAATAGTATTCTATTCTATTCTTTCTATTCTATTCCATGAATTTAGATAAATGACGTGTGATTAGAATAGCGTAAGCGAATATGACCAGTAGTGAATTGGGAGGCTCATGGTGATATTCGTTGTTGTTTGACAAGTAAAATTACTAATCTGTTACTTATTAGGGTTCCCGAAGGGTAACCAACGGAACCCTATTACTAACCTTCCGTCCGTCCGTCTGTCTGTCAGCAGGCTGTCTCAAGAACCGTAATAGGTAGACAGTTGAAATGATCAAAGACTGTGTATAAAAATTAAGGATACAGAACCTTTCGTGTGCGGGTCCGACTCGCACTTGGCCGGTTTTTTCCAATGCTGGGTCTCCATCAAAACATAATCGGATCATATAAAGTAATATTTTAAAGGGTTAGTAAATCGTTCGTAGGAGTTATCTCTGGAAGTACAAATACAGTAAAATATTTTTAATTTGATGCTGCACTATCGTTGTGCGGCTTAGTTTTCGTTTACGGAGCGGTGGCGTTAGGCGTGGGACGCTGCGAGCGTAAATCGCTTCTCCGTAAGGCCGCGGACACGAAAACAACGGCGCGGCGGGCGGCGCAGGCAGTTACATTATACATATTCAGTTCGTATCCGGCCGCGGTCTAAACGCCATGCGTTTGAATTTAGTGCGGTACCCACCGCTTGTTACGCCGCGTGCGTAAATTGCTTCTCCGTAAACGCTCTCATACAACGCCATAAGTTTGAAATTAGTGCGGGCTGCGTCGCCGAACGCGACGCGCAACACCTCGCGTTTTCGTAAACGAGCACTTAGGTTACTTATTACCCCAAAAAATGCACCGTTTTACAAAATAGACCACGGGAGCAAAACCGTGAGATCGAAGCTAGTCTGAAATAAAAATCAAGCAACCACTCCTGGTGATTGGAGTTGTTTTCCCATCCAATCTTTGAAATTCGGGAAAACAGCTTCTGAGGATGACACATGTCGATAAAATAGTAACGCGCGTGGAATAAGGACGCCATTCGATTTGTTCCACGTCTTGTTAGATACGACGCGCGACAGAGTGGTTGTCAAGTCAAGACTGATATCGTGACGTGCAGTTACCGCGCTCGCAATTTGTCTTGAGACATTTTATATAACTGAAGATCATATAAATGATTGCAAGGCACTTTTTCGAAAACGGGCTCTTGTTGCCAATAATGGTAGGTTCAGAATCTGGGATATTTCAGACGAGTGTTTTTTTCTTAAGTACTTGATTTTGGATACAGATAACTACAAATGAGGTCTAATTGCTATAGTCAGGGGTGAATGTCTATTTTTTGTTCCCAGTCTGTGAATGTAATTTGTTTAATTTTATTTACGTAACATGTTTTCTCGAAAAATTGTGTTGAAAATCGTCGTTTGATATACGTGAGCATTTAAAATTGCAGTCTCTCACCTCCATAACAGCTTCGCATATGTATTGTGCGTCTATACCACCTCGTTTGCAATGACAAGTGGCACTTGTTGCCAAATGTTTTATTTCCGAGGCTTAGATGCATTTATAAACCCTTAAAGGTCAGGGGGTTACTCTTTAAGCTCGAAGTCCGTAATTTCAGCCTTAGTTACGGGCGTTTTCTATCTGTATCACCTAAACACTCGGAATGAATGACAAGACGATTTGACAGTTACTGTTAAATCGTATTGTCATTTATTCTTAGTTCAGTACTAATCGTAAGTCCGTAGGTGTTACAGAGCAGAAACGCCCGTAACTAAAGTCGAATAAAATCCCGCACACATCTATTGTAAAGGGAGGATCCTCCGATCAGGCGGTTGTTGTGCCTGGCGGGCTACTGCGCGATGCAGGATTTGGACGTAGTAGTTCGCTGCTAGTTGGATAGATGGCGTCGCGGTTATTTTTGTTGCGATGTAGATTTGCTCCGTTGGTTTTTCTTGTGGCGGCATTGATGCCTCGTACACTACGGACTTAAAGACTCCCAGGGGCAATGCAATAATACAACAAAGATGAGTCAAATCTTTTCTATAGAAATTATACATATCCTATACACACTAACGAACGCATTGTTACATTATCACATGCAAAACGAACGAACGCATTATCGTATTACCCCTGTCGTGGAAACCTTCAGAATTATTCATAAATTACCAACTAAGCACCATTATTGTAAGAAGATGACACACAACATTGCTATATATTTCCATCTCCTAGTTAATCCAAGGTAAGCAGCTCAAATAATGATAGAACTAATCCATATAGAACCTTCATGCTTCACGAATATAACAGAAAATGTCTTCAGCATCCCTGAAAGGTGTCTTTGTCTAAGATTGATGATAACCCTGAACAATGCTTTTGAATCTAGTGCTAAGTATTAGCGCTTTTATGAAAGGTGATGAATCGCTTCTTTTCAGAACGATGATTGTTATTTGGAACTAAGTGTGGGTGATTTTCTTTTGTTTATTTTTCTTGGTGATTTGGTGTGGGATTGGGTTTTCAGAGAGGAGCTTAATTAAGTCATTTTTAAATATTTTTAGGGTTCCGAATATCCGTAAGAAACGGAACCCTTATAGGATCATTCGGGTGTCTGTCTGTATGTGTCTCACAGGCAGTTTTCTCCGAATCCACTGAACCGATTCTGTTGCAATTTGGTACACATATGAACTTCTGTGACTTAAACACGGATGTGTCACGTAAATGATTAAATTTTTAGTATGGGGGTCAATTTTGGGGGACAAATTTAAAAAAAATAGGTTATTTGAACAATATCGTGTGACATATCAAATGAAAAGGCTTACTGTGAGGATTTTAATTATATTTTTTTCATAATTTTCAAATAAATGATAATTTTACAGTTATTCAAGAAATTAAACTAAAAATGACCATTTCCTTATCTCCGAAACTACTGAGCCTAAAATTTGAAAAAAAAAATGCAGATATAGTTGTATACCTAAAGATTATAGGAAAACCTATAAGAAATCTGTAGTGTTAAGATAACATGTAAAAAAATGAAATTGGTTCGGAACCCTTTGCACGCGCGTCTGACTCGCTCTTGACCGGTTTTTTTTCTTAAGTCTCTTCAAGTATTTGATTTTGGATACAGATGAGGTCTACCTTTATTGTACTACTGCTGGAAACTGGTAGGCTTTGTGTTTGAAGTTTTTAAAAGTTAATAAAAAAATACCTGTAAACATAAGCCTGACGCTTCAGCTACGAACCAGCGTTTCGTAGGCTTTCCTCTGCGATGATTCCCATCCTCTGGCTCCCACCGCGTTTGGACTTTGACATATCTTTATGCATTCATTAGACCCAACCCTACTTCAGCCTTGTACTTCGAACGAAACGTCAAAAAATAATTTGTTAGTTTTCAGCACTAACAGTACTGAATACTAACAAACAATTTTTTTTTTACTATTGATAGGCACGCGTTTGACCAGTATCTCACCTGATGGCAAGCGATTTTCATCGCAGTCGTTATTTACACTTGATCAAGACTCAAATTTTCTTTTTCACGCGCCTTCTCTCCTTATATTCGTTAAAAATTAACAAGAAACCGCCAAGGCGTCAGATATCCGAGGTTTTCCGCTTTCCCAAAATATGTTGAATTTGATCGACTGGCTGAATCAGTCTTACTCGGATTTCAAACACGACATTTTCTTGGTTGCGTGTTTACATTTGTTTTTAGGGTTCCGAAAAAAAAACAGAACCCTTATAGGATCACTCGGGTGTCTGTTTGTCTGTCCGACTGTCACAACCAGTTTTCTCTGGATCCACTGGACCGATTCTGTTGAAATTTGGTACACATATGGACTTTTATGACCCAAACACGGACGTAAATCATTAAATTTTTAGTATGGGGTCAAACTAGAAAATTAAAAAAAAATGTTTTTTGAACAGTATTTTGTGACATATCAAATGAAAGGAGGGTCTCAATTATATTTTTTTCATAATTTAAAAATAAATCGCTTAAAAGTTATTCAAGAAATTAGACGAAAAATGACCATTCCACCCCCTTATATCCATAACTACTAAGCCTAAAATTTTGAAAAAACTGGAGATAATAGATCTTTACCTAAAGATTGCAGGAAAACCTATTAGAATTCTGTAGTGTTAAAATAACATGCTAAAAAAATAAATTCGTTCGGAACCCTTTGCACGCGAGTCCGACTCGCACTTGGCCAGTATTTTTTTTTGTAATAAGTACCGAAATGGAATTAGGCATATATATTAAAGCTTGAGTATTATCCGCCACGGCGTTTGGTTTATTGGATTTAAAAAACATATTTCAAAAGTACACTAATAATAATAAATTCTTTATTCCGAGTAACAAAGAGACTCGATTAGTGTAAGTAACAATAAGTAAACTTACATCTTTGTTAGTGCACAAACTTACACAATTACATCAGCACACACACGACAAAATAATCATTGCTTCTGCATTCTAGCTATAACAACGATTACAACGCCACAACAACAACGACAACAACCATTTATTCCTGGAGGCTCATTTTGATTAGTATTGTATGCTTGAGTTCACTTATTTAATTACCTATATATATAATTAGTGTTATCATTGTTTCATATTTAATTTTTGGGATAATATAGTATGCTAGCGGACATGTGCCATCCATTTATTTAATTTAATGATCGATATCTATCATAAAATGTTGAATAATGTTATATAAATTCAAGTTCTTTAAACTTAACAGACAGTTGTGTTGCTGGGGAGTTTGTTGGCCACTTCTTCTTCCCAGCTAAAACACTAGGAAGTGGTGACGAGCTGGGCGATTTCGGGGACTGTCTTCATGTAAATTTTGACGTTCAAAAAGTGCTGATTTTCAGCCTAGTTTGAATAAATGCCTTTTGATTTTGAACAACAACGACGGAGCAACGATTTACGATACAGGAATCCAACCTGTCAGCAATCATGCCCAGGATGCTGTTGGAACTGGCTCGCACCCTGCGCATCAAGGACGCACATATTTTACGTATGAATACGTAAAAGCAATCAACACGCATCCCTGATGCGCTAAAGAACAATGACATCAAAGTGACTGATTCCCATTCTATAGTACACTAGCTTGTGCTCGCGAGTTTGTACTCGCATATCCCGTTTTCCCCGTTCCCGTAGGATTTTGGGAAATCATCTCTTAGTGCTCCCCTGCACTCCCCAAGGAAACCATATGCCAAATTTCAGCTCTCTACGACCAGCAGTTACGGCTGTGCATTGTCTGTCAGTCACTAACTAAGTCACTTGTAACCATTGATATATAAAAACCCAAGATGCACAGTCTCGAACAAATGCAACACTCGAAACTGTCGTCAAAAACTGACATGTTTCAAGTGAGTTGTGTGTAGTTATTTTTTTTGCAAATCCAACCTTACACGGATCGCTTAAAGTTGTTTTTACAAAGCAGTGCAGTATGGCGAGCGATGCGAGACTGATTGAAACTAGCGCACAATTTTAAATTAATATAGGTAATATTGACTACGTTTTTTCAACCGAACTTTCTGTTTTCTAAGAACAGCAAAATCTTTTCTTGCCTTCAAACAATATCTTAAAAAATATTCTTTTATCTAAAATCGTTTCCGATTTTCATCAAAAAGAAAATTGTCGGCATTCTCACACGAATCAATCTACCGTAAATTCCGTCCCAATTGATTTATCCCTGTCATCGAATCTCTTCAATTACGACTCAAATTCATACTACATCAAAAAAGTTTGAAAAATGATTGGATCCCAAACGAACTATTCATGGCCCGGCTCGATCATGCAAAAACAACTAGTCGCAGTTTCATTGAATTGTAAATCAGTCGCATTCAGTTCAGTGGGTAAAATAAAATGAAGATGATCTTGTTCATTATATTTGTATTGAATTTATATTGCTTTGGTGAATGAGTGCATCCTTCTCTTATAAAGTGTAATAAAAATTTATAGAATTTGACGTTTGAGATACTAAGAATTTTCATTTCGTATTTTTTATTAAGATATTGAATTTATTGAGGGTTTCGAATGGAATAATAATGGAATAACATTAGGGGTTGTTTAAAAGTGGCGCCAGTGACGGAAAAGTTAAAAGAGAATCGCTTATCTTGGTATGGTCATGTCAAGAGGAGGGATAAAACGCATGTAACTAAAAGAGTAATGAATATAAATGTGGATGGATGAAGAGGGAGAGGTAAGCCAAAGAAAAGATGGATGGATTGTGTGAGGAGCGATATGAAAGAAAAGAGAGTTAGTGATCGTTTGACGGTTGATAGGGTAGAGTGAAAAGAAAAAAACGTGTTGCGCCGACCCCAAGTAACATGGGATAAAGGCAGGAAGACGATGATGAATGGGATAAATGTTTTTGTTATATTATAATCACAATTTAAATCAATTTCATTTTCATTATTATTTAGGTCCTCAAAGTTTGCATAGACCTTGGTAATCTATACTAATATATAAAGCTGAAGAGTTTGTTTATTTGTTTGAACGCGCTAATCTCAGGAACTGCTGGTCAGATTTGAAAAATTCTTTCAGTGTTAGATAGCCCATTTATTGAGCAAGGTTATAGGCTATATATCAGCACGCTAAGACCAATAAGAGCGGAGCAGTAACGAAAATTGTGATGCGCACGAAGTTGCGCGGTTAGCTATTTTAAAATACATGTTCAGTCTTGAGTTTGCTGATTGTTGTTTATTGGCTGCGCAGCTAGGTACTAAAAGGAATGGGATCAAAGAAAGAATCAGCAGAACGTGTAATACTAAGTCCGTTACTTATAGTACGACAAAGAATGATTATCTGTCTTTGCAGTCCCGTACATTCTCAGTAACAGCAACTGCTACCAATCGTTGTGACAACACCCACATACTCAAGTTACACGATAACTACTCACATATCGTGTGTATAGTTCAATCAGGCCTGGCGCGATGTCATTGGTCTCCAATATTGCCAATATCCGAGAATCACTACAAATAGGGCAGTGTATGTTGAGCCAGTGTTATTGTTTCATGTTATATGTTAAATTGGGTATGAATAGTATATGAGAATATTTTTTTAGATTTAATAGTGATACTTATTCCTCTGAAAAGGAGTAGAAACGCGTTTTAATAAATCCTTACTTCCTTACTAATATTATAAATGCGAAAGTAACTCTGTCTGTCTGTCGGTCTGTCTGTCTGTCTGTCGCGCTTTCACGCCAAAACTACTGAACTGATTTAAATGAAATTTGGTACACAGATAGTCTAGAGCCTGACAAAGGGCATAGGCTACTTTTTATCGTGGGAGTATGTTCCCTAGGGACCACGCGGGCGAAGCCGCTGGCAGAAGCTAGTCAAACATAAAAGAAAACCTGCCAAGTGCGATTCGGACTCTCACACGAAGAGTTCCTTATCATTAAACAAAAAAACCACGTCTCTTGTATGAGAACCCCATTTAATTTAATTACTTTTTATTATTTTTTGTTATGGCAATAGAAATACACACCGTGTAAAGATGTCAACTGTTTACCTATTACATTTCTTGAGATATAGCCCGCAGATAGACGAACGGACGGGTGGACAGACGGACGGACGGATGGACGGACGGACAGCGGAGGCTTAGTAATAGGGTTACGGCACATTCAATGCTTCTAACATAATCACTATCTACACTAATATTATAAAGAGGAAAGATTTGTTTGTTTGTTTGTTTGAAATGAATAGGCTCCGAAACTACTGGACCGATTTGAAAAATTCTTTCAGCAATGGATAGCTACATTATCAGGGAGTAACAAAGGCTATATTTTATCCCCGTAGTCCCACGGGAACGGGACTACGCGGGTGAAACCGCGTGATGTCCACTAGTTAATTGTAATTTCATTATGTAAACTTCAAAATCATCATTTTGAATGATATCCTTCACTTCGCAGTAAATTCTCGCGTACCTATTAAATAAATTACCGAAATAATTCTGCGAAATCTGTCGCCATGTTGTTGGTTGTTAGTTTAACCCATAGAGTTAGGAACACTGAGCCGTCAATAGTGCCAAGCTGTCTGTATTTCCAAATAGCTATAACCTGAGTGCCAATTTTACTAATTTTCAAGCAACGTTTGCATTCGCATATCAGTCAGAATCTGAAAAAAAAAACTGGCCAAGTGCGAGTCGGACTCGCGTGCAAAGGGTTCCGAACGAATTTTTTTTTTTTTAACATGTTATTTTAACACTACAGACTTCTAATAGGTTTTCCTGAAATTTTTAGGTAAAGATCTATTATCCCTATTTTTTTCAAAATTTTAGGCTCAGTAGTTTCGGAGATAAGGGGGGTTGGTAATGGTCATTTTTCGTCTAATTTCTTGAATAACTTCAAAACTATTTATTTTAAAATTATGAAAAAATTAAAATTTAAACCCGCACAGTAATCCATTTCATTTGATGTGTCACACGGTATTGTTCAAAAAACTTTTTTTTTTATTTTATAGTTTGACCCCCATACGAAAAATGTAATGATTTACGTAACGCGTCCGTGTTTGGGTTACAAAAGTCCATATGTGCACCAAATTTCAACAGAATTGGTCTAGCGGATCCGGAGAAAACTGGCTGTGACTGACGGACATATAGACAGACAGACAGACAGACACCTAGTTATCCTATAAGGGTTCCGTTTTTTTTTGGAACCCTAAAAACCCATAAGGTTTCCATACCCAAAGGGTAACCAACGGAACCCTATAACTTAGCCTCCGCTGTCTTTCCATCCGTTCGTCTGACTGTCTGTCAGTGGGAGATATCTCAAGAACCGTAATAGTAGACAGTTGAAACTGACATAGATTGTGTACATTTGTTGCCGCAATAGCAACAAAAAATAAATTAATTTAAAAACCAGCCAAGTGCGAGTCGGACTCGCACACGAAGCGTTCCGTACCATAAACCTTCATTTTTATTATTTGTTGTTATAGCGGCAATAGAAATACACAATCTGTAAAAAATTCAACTGTCTACCTATTAAAAGAAAGAAAAAAAAGAAAGAAAGAAAACGCGCTTGAGATACAGCCCGCTGACAGACAGATGGACAGACGGACGGACGGACAGCAGAAGCTTAGTTACTCTTTGAGTACGGAACCGTAAAAATTAAAGGGGGCATACAAGAGCGATGGAGCGTAGCATTCTGCGGATCAAACGGACCGACAGAATCCGCAGCACATTTTTACATTCCAAGACAGGTATCGCTGATGTTGGAGACAAAACAGCGAGGCTAAAGTGGAATTGGGCGGGCCACATTTACAGGATGCACGACGACAGATGGGCCAAGATCGCCACGCAGTGGGTGCCCGAAGACGGACGTCGCAACCGAGGTAGGCCTACAAAACGCTGACGTGACGATTTGGAATCATTTCTGACGGATTGGCGGGAGAAGGCACCAGATAAAGTTGCCTGGAAAAATATGGGGGAGGCCTTTGCCCAGGAGTGGGACAACATAGGCCGTCAAAAAAAAAAAGCATGTTGTTTTTGGTGTATGGTACGAAACCATTTTTGTCAAATTGCGACTGAGATCAGAATGCGAACGTTACTTGATAATTAGTGGAATGAGGGCTATAGCGTTTGAAATCGCCGCTAGAGGCGCTAGTGTAGCGTAAGGTCTTTGAAATGTCAAATTTCACTGTTGGTTGGCTATTAACGCGAGTTTATTTACTTATTCGTTTTGATTTTTGTGAATATTTTTCTAAAACAGCCTAACTATGGTTAATTAAATTACGGTTCTCCCAACCACTGCATTGAACTTTTTTTCCATAGTGATGAGTCCACGAAACACTGCGACACTATCTTTGTTGTATTAAATCGCACGTTAGTGGAATTATAAATTATTTTCCTTCTAACTTTGTTTATTTGCGCGTAATAACAATTTTAATGGACCTTACTCGACAGTAACGCCAACTGGTGAGTGCAAAAACGGAAGCCCTCATTGGCACCCTGGTCTTTAAGACAAGAGTAAAATGGAAGAGATCGTCGACTAGCGCACGGTCTTATATTTTTGCAGAAATTAGTAAATAATAGACAAGACTGCGGCGAGCTGGTCGAGCGTACTGCACTAAAGTTCCTTACAATATACCTAGATTTCCTGTTACTAACTTATTCCACGTTCCATCGTCTAAAACAAATATTAGGGTAAACTCGCCTATTAACAGACGAATTCCTTCGTAAAATCTATACTAGAAGTTGAATCATTAAGTCGTATACCTACATTTTTTTTTTACTTTGATTGTTAATTTATTTCGTAATTTTATTATTCTGACAACTGTGATTATTTTGTTGTATTGATTAATTTATTACGTTGCTATTATTTCTCTTTTATTATGATTTTTATTTATGTTGTAATTTTATTCTAATTTTATGCTAATTTTGTGAATGTTGGTTGACCTGTAATTGGCGACTGTGTAAGAATGAGGCTTGTAATACTTATCCTAAAAACACTTTATACAGAAGCTTTTGGTCAAACTTTTTTGAATAAATAAATAACAGTGAAGCATAAAGCTGTCACTTTCTATGAGTAAAAGTTGACACTCACTAAAACGTTTGTATCGGAAATGTTGACTAATCCGTCTATGGCAGTGGCCACACACGTTTTTCGATGCTCTGTAGTTACTTCAATGTAATTGTTGGCCTAGGGCACGTGAACGGGATTTGGTTCTGTTTTTCCAAGTAATAACGTTCACGCCCTTATTTTGTTGGTTTTATAATTTAGGTACTATTTTTGCTCCGTTTACATCTTTATCTTTGTAAATATTTTCATCTGTTTATCTTTTCGGTATCCTAAGATTTTTACGGGCAGTAAAATTGTTTTATAATTTTACGAAGTTTTTTTTTTGAAGTTCTATTAACACTAGATTAGCATTGATAACTTTCGACTTTAGATTTAAGTTCCGGACAAAATCTTTGAAATAAAAAAAACTTAAATTCAAATTGGCAATTGAATGAAATAGAGGATAAGCATTGCCATACAACGTGGCAATGCCGCCAGTCTTTTGGGCTCACTTCCGGTGGACAGCGATGCGGACGAATTTTTTGACGCCTTATCTTAGTTAGGATATTTTATTTTAAGTGTATATATTTAGTACTTTAATGCTGTACCTAGTTCATATCTAAATAAATATATATGAAATAGACGTGTCAAACTTAAACTAAAACTAAAACTCAAAAGAATTCAATTAAACCATTTACTTTTGAATTGTCAAGGTCGGTCGGTCCAAAAAGATGAAGCTATTTGCACGTTCCAAAGTGTAAATCTCTATGGAGAAGAACGTGCAAGAAACTCCACGGACACTCTTCACTCACTCTCTTCTTTTCTTCACTCTTCTTCTCTCTCTTTCTCTCTTCTTCTTCTTCTCTTCTCTTCATTTTTATTTTATTTTCTGTTGTTGACTTTCCTCTTTCTTTTCTCCTTTGCCCAGCAGTAGCATATAACGGGCTACTTGTCAAGAAAAAAAAACGTGTAACAGAATAAACGCAATAACTCTTAAGGGGTCATTGTACTCATCATTTTGAATAACTTTCATTATGGGACCAACACTAAAATTGCGTTGAAAAACAAATCGACTGCCAAATACATTTATGTTTATTTATACTTTATCTTTTGATTGGCGCATAACACGACAAAGTGTACTGAAAAGCTGTTTTTTTTCGCGGTTTCGAGGTTGTTCCCGTAATAAAATGTTGTTTTAATGATGAGTACAATGACACCTCAAGAGATATTGCGTCTATTCTGTAACACTGTATCTCCAAATAAGTATCTTTATTTTAAATTGGAAGTCAGCGGTGTCTGCAACTGTAATAGATATAAATTATGGTTGTCAGTAATCACTTGAAGCGTCTTGACGTGATCTCCATCTATTAACTAGATTATTGGAAACGGTTCATAGCCGAAGGCTTCATCCTAAGGGTTTATAGTAGTAGGTATACGGTATCAAACTAAAGGTAGGTACATAATTATTTAGCTTTTCTGAAGTCACCAAAATCTAAGAAGTCCGATTTGGCAGCTGAGTAGAGAGGGATAGATGATTGCTTTACCACTAAGTGCGAAAGAGATTTATTTTTATGTCTTTTCCATACTTACTAGTAAAGCAATGTTGTATCCTGCTGTCAAAACGGGCCTTTATTTTTTTACAACTATAGTGGTAGCAATCGGGTCAGGGTTGCGGAATTCATTCGAAAGAGTCACCGCGGCCTGGAGGAACACGGATGGGTTTTAGTCACTAAGAATCTAAAACTCCCGTCCGCTCCACCCAGAGCGAGATAACTTCACATAAAAAAGGGAAAAAATACAAAACACCAAAAATAAACATAAATATACAAAAAAATAAAATTAAAACATATTTACTTTTGACTAAATCAAGTCTTGCCAACGGCTGTAACTCAGTTACAAATTGTTTTATCACTGACAATTTCTTGAAAGTTTCTGCCTTCAGGGACAGAAGCAACCGAAACTAGTCAACTTCAGTGATAAACTTAATTAGTGGACACTTGCTCTCTTGAAATATAATTTTCGAACTTACGACTGGATTCAGTGTGAAATTGAAACTTGTTTTCAACTAGAGAGTTATAACTATAGTCGTCAAAAAATAAAAGGCCCGTTTTGACAGCAGGATACAACATTGCTTTACTAGTAAGTATGAAAGAGACATAAAAATAAATCTCTTTCGCACTTAGTAGTAAAGCAATCTTCTATCCCTTTCTACTCAGTGCTGTCAAATCGGACTTCTTAGATTTTGGTGAATATTTTTTTCTATTTTTTACTTGAGAGCGTATTTTGACGGAATCTAGTAGCCTGCCCTGGAACGCAAAGGACAATAGGAGGAATACGGATAGGTTTTAGTCAGTAGAGTCTGACATTCTCTTCTACTCCGCCCAGAGGGGAGGAAGGAGTCATTTGATGATTACCCATCCTTAAAAAAGGGCTAATTTCGCACCTATCCATGTTCAATAGTAGGACTTAACAGAAAGCCTTATCAAGAAGTAGCTGGTGGAACTTTGTATGATAGTCTTTGAATATTGATATGGTTTACATAAATGGGAAGATCGTTATAAAAGCTTTGTGTATATAATATGGACTATAAGGGTGCCGGTCCAACACACCGGAGCGAGGCAGCGGAGCGGAGAAACGGAGAAATTTTAACCAATGGAATTGCATATTTGTAATCTTCGCACCACGTGACTCACTGACTGCTTCGTTTCGCTGTAATGGACAGGCACCCTAAGGCCGGGGCGAGTTGCTAGTCTACAATCCTTACTAATATTTTACGTACGTACGTGATTTAGCAGCCGCTGGCTGTGCCGCTCGGTAGGACTAACTTGCTTCAAAAAGCGCTAGTTACTCGCCCCTTACGTACACTCAACGATATCGCCGAAAGGATTGACATTTTTTCCTGTTCATTGAATGAATTCACAAAAATAATTGCATACCATTTATGTTACAATTTGAAAAAAACTATAAACTAAGTAGCACCCTATCGCTTTGGAATATCATGTAATGATGTTGCGATAAATAAATAAATAAAATTAATTTTAAATACGAAAGTATTTTTTTTTGTTACGATGTCACGCCTAAATCTCTAAACCGATTTTAATGGATTTTGATACATAATTGGCTGAAACCCTGGATACGCTTATAAGCTAACTAGTAAACTAATAAACGAACAGTATTTTTAGTCGAAAGTGTTCTCCGGAAGCAGTGATCCGATTAAAAAAATAATGCGCAATGCAAGCCTAAGTATTTAGCGGAAGTGTAGCTTTCAATAAAAGCTACACTTCCGCTAACTACTTAGGCTGTAGGCTAATTTTATGCCTGATGCACTGTTCCCGTGGAAAAAGCAACAATCATTTAGGTAGGTCCATGCTATGGTAGCCTGTCCATGCTTTTCCACCTAAATGGACATAACATGTCCACTGGACCAACCAACATTTGAACAACGTGACGAGTAATATTCAAGCGTACTAATGTGAGAAGTCATTCGAATGCAGATCACAGCCGGTAACGCAACGCTGATAGACAAATCACTGAAGCAGGTTCCTGACCATAAAGCTAATCCTGAACAGGCGCCACTGCCATTCCGCCTGAATGAAGCTGACTTATGGGATGGAACAGTATCAGATTGCAGTAATCAAACGCAACTTCATCTAAATTTTAATATAATTTAAATACCGTTGAATTCATTAAAATGTATGGCTTCCTGCTGACAGCACGTTGTCAAACAGGAGGAATAATCATCTAGTCTGACATTCTGATTTTTGCCTGAAATAAATATTATTAAACAAAATAAATAAAAAAAGTTGTACAAATGAATTACTACAAATAATTATATCATATGGGTGAAGAACGTATGGAGCCCGGAAGTGTAGCAGAAGAAAAGGAAAGCCTATATATACCAAGCAGTGTTTAAAATGTATAAATCATGTAACAAAGTTTGCGTTCAGTGGCGGTGCAACACTAAAATTTGATGTGGGCAAGATTGACACTTTGCGAGGCCTTCTAGGTACTCGGAATAGTGATTTTTGAGGAGGTTTTCAGAGGTTGGATTCTACAAATTGAGGGTGAGATGCGGCGAACTCAATCGCACCCCGCCACGAATAGTTTTGATTTTGTTTTGACTTTTTGTGCAAAAATAGTGAATATTTGACGAATATGGGAAAATTCAAGAAAGAACTTATATAAACTAAAATTACCCATAATTATTAGCGAAACTACGCTCGTTTGTAGCTTGTACGAGTAAATCATAGTGCCTAAATATCTCGCTGCGGCTAACATTTTGACAATACTTACTGAAGTAAACCTTAACAATAAAAATAATTCAAATAGCAACAGCAAGTAAAGTGAGCTCAAAAAAAATGCAAATAGGCTCAGATAAGTTATATTATTTTATGGGCCTAGCTAAAATTTCACTTATTAAAATTTTTCTGAGTTGAAAAAAGTTAAAGCTGCGAGGCCCTTCGGACCGCGAGGCTGTAGGCGGTGGCCCACGTCGCCCACGCCTTGGGCCGCCTCTGTTTGCGTCAAATAACATAGAATGAATCGGATGCGAAAGACTACAAAGCTTTAATAACAAATAAAAGTTGAATGAGAAAATAACAAAAGTCTTAAATCCGACAATTTTCAAACAGTCGCAGCGACTAATCGCCAAGTTCACAGCAGACTTGAGATAGGTACGGGATAACGTCGTAAGTTGAATTGAGGGATTACTGTTGATTGCAGCTGTAGTCTCACTCGAAGTCCGACTGATGAGAGTCGGGATTGCTTCTGTCTTTATCTTTATACTTGTGTTATTTTGATACCCACCGAATTGAGAACCTCCTCCTTTTTTGGGAGTCGGTTAAAAAGTGTTATATCATTATTGATTGATAGTTTTCTGGCTTTCAGTTCATGGATTGGTACTTAGTTTTTATTTACATTGCATAGCACGTACAGGTTCAAAAATGTTTAGTTTATAATTAAATAGATAGCTTCAATCCGCGACTTAACTCGCGTTCAAGTTCTATTTCCACAGAAAAACCAGCCAATTGCGAGTCGGACTCGCACACGAAAGGTTCCGTTCCATAACCTTTATTTTTATTATTTGTTGTTATAGTGGCACTAGAAATACACAACCTGTCAAACTTTCAACTTTCTACCTATTACGGTTCTTGAGATACAGTCCGCTGACAGACAGACGGACGGACGGACGGACGGACAGCGGAGGCTTAGTAATAGGGTTCTGTTGGTTACCCTTTGTGTACGGAACTCTAAAAAGTAACCTGTAACCGTCTCAATAAAAAAAATATTTCAGACAAAACGTCCATATATAGGCAAGGTGGTTACTGTGGTTAGTAACAGAATTTTGCTTATACGAGTAACTAATGTTAATGGTCCCACCTATCTTTGTATTAAAATTCATCAAAATAGGTTCAGAGAGGTCTGAGAGCGTAAAAAACAAAACAAACTCGCTTTCGCATTTTTAATAAAAGTTAGCATTTATCAGGTGACATAGTCATCAAACGCAAGACTATCAAACATAATTTAATTCCGCCAAGCTCGTTCCATCATCGGACGTCGATGTGCTACCGGCACATGGTGGGCATCCCACCCATACGTACAAAACGTTTTGGGAACACATTCATAGTGCGTACAGCTAACGAGCGGAATTCCCTGCCAGAGTCTGTTTCCTGATAGCTACAACCTGGGAGTCTTTAGGTCAAGAGTGAATAGGTTATTTCTACTTCGACCGCATCATACGTATGCCTATCAATAGTAAAAAAAAACATAGTCATTAAATGCAAGACTATCAAACATAAGGAAAGGTATTGGTTGGTAGGATATTAGATGATGTGTTTGATCTATTTCTTATCTTTTCCAGAACATTGTCACAAAACATTTGTTCGAACTGTTACTTTATTTTCTTATCCCAGTATTATTAGTGTTATTCTAGGTCTCTTGTTGGTTTTGTCGCTTAATATTGTTGGTCTCTGCGATAGAGACAGGGACACTAATTCTGTTTGTGTTTACCTTATATTAATTGTTTATAAATATTAGGTTGGGACTGCAATGTTGGAAGGTCTGGGTTATTAAATTTTCAATTTCGTACCGTTATCAATCACTTGCTTACTTTTAGTTGGCGTTGTTACAGATTTTGTTTTATGTTTATAACAATTATCGATTTTATTTAGAATGTTTTTAGTGTTAGCACTAAAAACATTACTAAACACTAGTGTATGTGGGGTCGTTAGACTTTACTGCCCACACGATAAGAAGAAGAAGTGTTAGCACTTTTATGTTTGTTTTGTCGTCCTCGATTTCAATATTATTTTTAACCGACTCGCGGATAAAAATAACTTCGTCGTTTATGATCCGATTTGGATGAATATTTTTTATATGCAAGGGTATTCTTCCGAGATGGTCCCATTGCCACCACGTCAGGATCTGATGATGGAAAGCCTGAGAAATCGAGGGCAACTCTCGAAAATTGTAGGCACGCATCTGGTAAAAACTTGATATTCGTTTGTATATCGAGTGATACTACAAAACAATGAAGGTTTGGATCAGACCTGATGATGGAGACGACAGAGAGTCAAGGGAACTCCTCATCGGTATGTAGGAACTACTTAGTGTTTGGGCTTATTTCATTCGTATTGACGAAACCTTTACACCGAAAGCACTTAGTAAGTTTTATTTTCATAACATAACATCACGCCGGTACGCTGTGATTGGGTACGCAGGTACCACTAAAAAGTGAAAAATAAAAACCTTTTTTACATAAAATGTAACCGACTTCCAAAACAAAACACTACAAAGTATAAAATAACTTTAATTTCGGAAGTCAGTGTCAAAAAACGAAATAACCAAAAACACCTGTTTTGCAAAGTGTTTTGTTTTGAAAGTTGGTTAAATTTTTTGTAAAAAAGGTTTTGTAATAGCCGATGTGTTGTCATGTCAGATAGGCTTGCTGGGCTTTTATGATGGCTTTTATGCTTATTTTTAGATTTCTTTGTCAGCATTATTAATTTAGGAACAACATTTGCCCATATAGAAGAAAATGCTAAAAATTGAATTAAGAACATTGTTAATTTCATTTGTTAAAATTAAATACTTTAGCGACAAAATTTCTCAATTTCGCAACTTCGAATTCTCCACTCAGATGTCTTGTCTCGTTCAAGTTTAAACATTACCTGTACAGGCAATTCCAAAAGCGATCTACAATCAGAATCAATGACCTGATCCGTGGATTGCGTTCGAAATTGACTGTTTACGGGTGGCCTTACCGAACTTCGGTCGCTAGGCGATCGGTTACTATGTTGACACCTTCCGCCCTGGCGCCTACTTATCTTCCTTATTTTTGTTTCAGAAACCCTCAGAAAATGGCCGTCTCTCAGTTTGCACAGTAGACCGGAAAGCAAGCATCGTGTCTTCACTGTACCAGGACATATCACCGACCAAGCCAAGAGACAACATTAGTCCTGCGCCGTCACAGAACAGCTTCAATGAAATGGAAACGTTCCCCAGCAGAGTCTTGAGGACTGAGTCGCTAAGAACTACTGGAGGTAAGAATTTCAAACTTTCTGACCCATCCAGGTTGGATTTAAAGGTTTGCATCGATTTTCGTTTATAAAATTCTTATAGTACAGATTTTTGCTAACGCCAAGAATACATCCCTGTATTAGGTACAGACAGGGTCCATAATTGATACTTTTTAGGGTTCCGAAAAAAAAAGGAACCCTTATAGGATCACTCGGGTGTCTGTCTGTCTGTCTGTCTGTCTGTCTGTCTGTCTGTCTGTCTGTCTGTCTGTCCGTCTGTCACAGCCAGTTTTCTCCGGATCCAATGGACCGATTCTGTTGAAATTTAGTACACATATGGACTTCTATGACCCAAACACGGACGCGTTACGTAAATTATTAAATTTATAGTATGGGGGTCACTTTTGGGGGTCAAACTAGAAAATTAAAAAAAAAAGATTTTTGATCAATATCGTGTGACGTATCAAATGAAAGGGCTTACTGTGAGGGTTTAAATTATATTTTTTTCATAATTTTAAAATAAATGATTTAGAAGTTATTCAAGAAATTAGACGAAAAATGACCATTCCCCCCCCCTTATCTCCGGAACTACTGAGCCTAAAATTTTGAAATAAAATTGAGATAATAGATCTTTACCTAAAGATTACAGGAAAACCTATTAGAAGTCTGTCGTGTTAAAATAACATGTTAAAAAAATTAAATTCGTTCGGAACCCTTTGCACGCGAGTCCGACTCGCACTTGGCCAGTTTTATTATTAATATTTACCACCTGTTTGTGTAAATTATTTGCCAGAGTTGCGGAATTGTTCGAATGAGTCACTGCGGCCTGGAAGCAAAGGGCACTGTTACACACAGCCAGCACAAGGCATTATTTAGGAACACGGATAGGTTTTAGTCAGTAAGAGTCTGATACTCCCTTCTTCTCCGCCTATAGCGGGAGGAGTCTCTTGATGATTTCCTATCCTTAAAACTAAATCTTTTTAAATGTTATGATTCATTTTTGGCTTGTTTGATTTTCCAGATCTCAGTAGAAGAGCATCAGTGAAAGTAGTCGCTTTTGATAGCAATCAGGCGACAAGTCCCGGCGAAGGTCTTGGAAATGGAACAGTTGTCACTGCCAAGCCTAAGAGTCGCAGCGGATCAATCATTGGAGCCATCAGTCCTATCATGGGAACAGGTAGGTGGTTCTATGATGATGATGAAGAATATAAAGCAGCTTTACACTATAGCTGTGTAAAACTATGCTTGTAATTTAAATAATGTTAATGAGCGTCATTAAATCAGGAAGACACAGTTTTGGTAAACATAATTAAACAAAATTATTTTTCTTTCAATAATATCAAATGCCGTATGGTGTCGGCCGGTGCCGTATGGTGCCGTAAAAGAATAATACCATCCCATCACTTCCCGTGGTTGTCGTAAGAGGCGACTAAGGGACTCGCCAGAGAAAGGGCAGCAGCGTTTTCTGTAAAACACATACACTGCGATCGCCAACCCGCCTGCCAAGCGTGGCGATTACGGTAAACCCCCCTTTTGGGGGAGGCCTATGTCCAGCAGTGGACATCTTTCGTCTGATATAATGATGATGATGATGATGATAAATATCAAATATCTGCAACTTAGCTAACTTTAAAACACGGGCAATACTGTTATAAGAAATCATGAATCGTAATTAGGTATAATTCATTAAAAGAGAATATATAAAAGTTTACAAATTAACCCCTGTACTTTTTTATCCAGAAGATTCTAGTAGCCACAATGATCAACCAATCCCCACTGGGGCTTTGACACCAACTGAAGATATGACGCCAACCGGGGCTTCTACGCCTTCTGGGGTACTAACACCAACTGGGGTCTTTACGTCAATTGGGGCATTAACGCCAACCGGGGCTTTGACGCCAACTGAGCCATTAACACCTACTGATCTGTTGACCCCCACTGAACTGTTGGCTCCCTTATTCCTTAGGATGATAAGTACAATGTCGACAGAATCACTATGTTAGTGTCTTTAGAATTTAGATCTTTGTCTTCGTGGCTAACAGTTTTGGGTTTCATCGTTACTTAATTATAGGTTTTAGTTTGTCTTATATCGATACTAGCATTTTTGCTTCTGTGTTTTAGTTTAACAACCGTTTTTGTGTCTTTACTATATGTTTCTTTTATGTAATCAAAGCTTTTAGGACACCATGATATCCAGGCAATATAAGACCTATCAACATTTTTGGTTCAAACAAATACTTTTTTAGTTCAATGTCTCATCTGTTTTAGGATTATGTCATTAATACTTGCGTCCTTAAAGATTTTTCTTTAGTTCCCATTTATCTACGACTATGCATGGAAAATCCAGAATACGATTGAAAGTAACTTAATAAAGTGTTGAAACATTATGTTTTAATAATGCAGTGATCATTTTAGTCTAGAATCATACAAAGAGAACAGTGTCAGTATCTTAACCATGTGTTCTATCCATAAACAGCATACCGTTTATTTTTGTTGTTGTTTAATATTATTAATAAGGTAACTTTTCCAGCTACCCCTGGAGTACCAACGAGATCTCGACCCTCAAGCAAGATGACCAAATACGTAGAGTGTTGGGGCGCTGACAAACCTTTTGCTAACATTACTGACTCCACTCTTGCCAAGAACATAGGAATTTCTGTAAGTTTGTCACTGAATATCACTTCTATATGTTTTGTTATTTCATGTTCTCTTCTGTAAATTGTATTTATTATTTCATTACCTTTTCTACATTCGGTAATTTGGTTTTATAACTACAATTTATTTTTGTTTCAGAGTCTTGCTATGATAGAACAAAATCTTCTGCCTCAAAGAACGACTTGCTGTGATTGCAGGTTCGTTAGTGTTATTTTCCTTACTAATATGAATAACTCTAAAAAGCCGTATATGTGGAGGCTTGTTATTAGCATTTTTTTAGGGTTCCGAAAAAAAAGGAACCCTTATAGGATCACTCGGGTGTCTGTCTGTCTGTCCGTCTGTCACAGCCAGTTTTCTCCGGATCCACAGGACCGATTCTGTTGAAATTTGGTACCCAAACACGGACGCGTTACGTAAATGATTAAATTTTTAGTATGAGGGTCACTTTTGGGGGTCAAACTAGAAAATTAAAAAAAAAAGTTTTTTGTACAATATCGTGTGACATTTCAAATGAAAGGGCATACTGTGAGGGTCGTAATAATATTTTTTCATAATTTTAAAATAAATGGTTTTGAAGTTATTCAAGAAATTTGACGTAAAATGACCATTATCTCACCCCCTTATCTCCGAAACTAATGAGACTAAAATTTTGAAAAAAAAAATGGAGATAATAGATCTTTACCTAAAGATTACAGGAAAACCTATTAGAAGTCTGCAGTGTTAAAATAACATGTTAAAAAAATTAAATTCGTTCGGAACCCTTTGCACGCGAGTCCGACTCGCACTTGGTAATATATTGTATACATTCTGTATGTCATTGGTTTTTTAATCTGTAAGCCTTCTATAAAACAAAATAAATAATAATAAATAAATAAATAATATACCTATGCTGCAGTAAATATCTTTTCTCCCGAGAACGATGAGTGAATTATGAATGAAAATTCTGTTCATAAAATTGTAATTTTAATACGATCAAAATGTATGATTTAATGATGAATTAAATTTAATAAGTTTTTCATTTCTGTGCATTCCCCAGTAAAATCTGTTCCTTTTCACCAGTACTACACTCTCTAACGCTTCATGCTCGTACGCGCAAACGGGTCTAAGGCGCTTTTCATACATGACCGTCTTTATTTGTCTTTAAAACATGTTTCCTGTTGTTTTCAGTACCAACTCCGAAGGCATGAATCGCGTCACCCTCTGGTTCAAAAGCAGTACTCAGGAGCGGCAGTACCGCAACCAGTCTGACGCACAGTTCAAGTACAATGTCGCTTGCGCCGCGGCGTTGTTTGCTTTATTAGCGTTTATTCAGCTGTTGACTGTTCCTAAGTAAGTTGATCCATCAGCTAAATTTAAGTGGGGTTGCGTATCTTAGGTCTATTTGTTTCTCGTTACTCTCTTAACTCAGGTTCTTTTCTCTTCAAGTCAGGAACTTATGCTCTTTTATTTAGTGTATGATTTATGAGTGGTGACTGTGTACGCAGCGTTGGAAGGCCTCCAACAAGCTGGGTTGATAACCTGGTGAAGGCCGCTGGATGCAAGACCGGGTGATGTGGTAATAATTGGGGAGGGCGGTTATGTCCAGCAGTGGACGTCTTATTTGATGAAATGATGATGGTGATTTAAAAACGATCATCAAAGTAACATACAGAAAATATTATTTCATTTAATGTGCTCTTATTAGTGGTTCTATATCAATTTTCTTTGGTAGCCTCTGTTGAACCAATTCTTTACTTGGGGCTCTTTACAAAACATCTTAAGTTTCTGTCTGCATAATCTCAAAAACTAGCCTATCGTCGCTATTCTTTTCCAGAGGTGTAGTTCTATACGCGTCCTTCGGCCCCACGCTCTTCACTCTACTGGTGTTCGTTTACCTATCCTGGTACGATGGCAGCATGATGAGTCGAGGACTGCGCCCCATATCTGATGTTCCTGACGACTTGTATGCTGACAACTGCACTAAGCCTGGACAGGTTTGTAATATTTTTGCAACAGCTATGTTCACCGGATAGTATAAGAACTTGGTATTCTTACTTTTTTAATTCTCGAATTATACTCAAAACTTCTGCGTTAACCGCTCTTTTCTGTAAGTGAAAATTAAGCGGAGAAACATTTAAAGGTAGTCAGCGATTTTGTTTTAAACTATTTAGAGATCAAGGATTGAGTTGACCTATTGCTTGAAGTTCTCAATCATAAAACTCGTGTTTTTTTTAAATTACGATTGATAGGCCTGCTTTTGATCACAATCTCATCTGATGGAAAGCGATGTCGGCGATGGAGCACGTTTGCCAAGAAGTAACCTATTCACTCTGAATTGAAGACCTTCTTAGCAATCAAAATCCACAGTCTCCGGCAGGGAATTCCACTCCTTAGCTGTATGCACAATGAAAGTAAACCCAAATAATTTAATGTTATTCGGTTTTCGTTTGATATTTTTCAGGTGGTGGCGAATAACCGGTTTATAAGGCTGACAATGTTCACAGTGTCAGTGCTACTGATAGGTGCATGTGCAGTTATCAATTTGGTAAGATATTAATTTGACATTGATTGTTAAACTCACTCTGATTTCCTAATTGTTGTAGGTCTACCTTTGATCACTTGAGAGTAGTCAACCACACTAGGTACTTGTGATCTCGAATGTCTGTAAATACATGTGTACATGTGAAATCAATGACTGTAATCATTCTGGTGTGGGTCTTATTCTTCTAGTGTAAAATGCAGATGAGTGTCGAAAAGCGTTCAGTTCCTTTATTTAGTTTGGAAAATTTCGTTACTCAATGTGTGCGCGTTGCCCCTGTTCAGAATATGAGCCACATGTTAGAGTGCCCCAAGTGTCCATGCAATTGACGTGGCCGCCCACTGGGCCCAAGTGATCTAGGAAGTTGTCTGTCGATTCGAAAAGAAGAAGACGATACTAAATGTTAGTGCGGTGCTTCTGTTCAGAACATGAGCCATACGTTGGAGTGCCTTAAATAAACTGCAATGCAATTGACGTAACCACCTACTGGGCCCAAAAATCAAAGGAGTTAACTATCGACTCGAAAAGAAGAAGTATAACATTTTGCTTTCCAGTTCCAGACTTTCGTGTTTATAGACTACCCGATGTACCTGCGCAGCAATGGTAGCCACAACTGGACTGAGCACGACTACACTGAAGACAACAGCATGGAACGCTTCCATATCCACAATGACGTCGATTCTGCTCCTGTAAGTTCTTTTGTAAGTGACTTAGTTTAGAAACAGTTAATTGCTAGCAAGGACGAATGGATCCGAAGTGACTAAAATTATATTTGTGATTAAGTGTGCGACTCTAAGGCAGAGGCAAAATATAGTCAAATAAATAAAAAAAACGTTAATTACAGGCGTTGCCCCCAAAAAGTCAAAATTATAAAGAAAGGTTAAAAAAAACAGTTATTTTTAAAGAAGCAAAAAAATTAAAAATACTGCGCCCATGAGTGACTGAGCTGCACGGAGTTTCAGGTATTTCTTATTTCATTTCATCATATTTAAAAAGTCTGCGACAAAATTTTCACTGTATCGGAAGTCGGTGTTTTTTATTGTTTCGTTGTATTTTAACACCGACTTCCAAAATTAAAGTCATTTTTTGTAAAAAGGTTTATTATTTTTCTTCTTTTCATTTTTTTCGGAGGTTTACTTTTTTGTATTACAGTGAAAATTTTGTCGCAGATCTTAAACAAAATGAAATAAGAAATATCTGAAACTCCGTGGACCATCCTCGAGGTATACCCTTTCCAATTAAAAAAGAATTATCAAAATCATACTACTCTGTAAAAAGTTATGCGTGTTCATACATAAAAAAAATATACGCGTTGAAAAAGCAGCCTAATTGCGTAATACAAAAGTTAATGTAATCGGTCTCATATGCTTTATGAGTTCTGGGATTAGTAGTTATGGGACACACGACAAAATCAAAGCAAAAGTGAAAACCTATAATATTTTTTTCGATTTTTCTACATTTTTAGAGTTACCTCTACAGCTCAGTGCTGACCCTGGCCTCAATATCAGTGTTCCTGCGAGTCGGCTTCGTACTCAAACTGGTGCTGATGCTGGTGACTCTAGTATGCCACATCACGTTGTTTGCTTGCGCTGAGCTGTTCCACGAGTACCAGAAGAAGGACTCGGAGAATGAGTAAGTAACAACCATTATTCTAAGTTCTTTTGAAGGTAACTTCTTCCACTCCAGTCCACTTCGGCGCCAGTGCTGACCCTGGCCTCAATATCAGTGTTCCTGCGAGTCGGCTTCGTCCTCAAACTGGCGCTGATGCTGGTGACTCTAGTGTGCCACATCACGTTGTTTGCTTGCGCTGAGCTGTTCCACGAGTACCAGAAGAAAGACTCGGAAAATGAGTAAGTAAATTTACTTGACTAATGCCCGGTTTTAACTGTCCGTTAACGCTATTTGTCATAACGCCATTGGTTGGTTAGTGGTTAACGGACACATAAACAACCGGTAAAGTACCTCGGAAACCCCGGTTTCCGAGGTACTTTATCGGTTGTTTATCTGTACCCGTATCAGTCGCACATGACAATAGAGTCGAGTGGAATCCAAAAAAGATGCTAGTAGAAAAAAAAACTGGCCAAGTGCGAGTCGGACTCGCGTGCAAAGGGTTCCAAACGAATTTAATTTTTTTAACATGTTAATGTAGTGTTTTTAATGTTATTTTAAACCTACAGACTTCTAATAAGTTTTCCTGTAATCTTTAGGTAAAGAGCTATTATCTTCATTTTTTTTTCAAAATTTTAGACTCAGTAGTTTCGGAGATAAGGGGGGGGAATAGTCATTTTTCGTCTAATTTCTTGAATAACTTCTAAATCATTTACTTTGAAATTATGAAAAAAATATAATTGAAGCCCTCACAGTAAGCCCTTTCATTTGATACGTCACACGATATTGTTCAAAAAATATTTTTTTTTAATTGTCTAGTTTGACCCCCAAAAGTGACCGCCATACTAAAAATTTAATAATTGACGTAACGCGTCCGTATTTGGGTCGTAGAAGTCCATATGTGTACTAAATCTCAATAGAATCGGTCCAGTGGATCCGGAGAAAACTGGCTGTGACAGACGGACAGACAGACAGACAGACACCCGAGTGATCCTATAAGGGTTCCGTTTTTTTTTTCGGAACCCTAAAAATGTTAACTTTACCAAACTATTATAGCTGATAGAGAGTATAATATCATCTGTTAAATTTTATATCGTATTAACCCGTCAGGCTCGGAAAAATTAAAAGACAATAGTTATAGTAAGTCTACCAGTCAGTCTCCGTAAGTCCCCTACTTACGGAGAATCTCTTTTTACCGATTTTGTTGATTTTTTAAGTAATAAAGCCATCGCAACGTAAATAATTTGTGTTGTTAAATTTCATTTAAGTATAAAATAAAAGGACTCTTCCTGTATGCTAATCTCTTCGTCAGATAAATATTAGATAAGTTAACAAAAAAACAATTAGCCGTCACGGGACGCCCAGCGCATGTGTAACATCTATGTTAATATTAGAACTATTTTCGCACATTTTAGTTCCAAAGTTCGCCGTCCGTAACAGGCGGCGTAGTAGAAGCATCACGACATGACGTCATGTAGTGTCCGTCACGGCATACGTTGGTTTTACTGCCAAAGCGCCAATTTAAATGTTAGGTTTTTTTATCTTTCAGATTCACAATGCTTACTTACGCCACAAAAGCTGGAGTAGTACTGGTGTTTCTGGCAGCGTTACTGCACATCCTGGACCGACAGATCGAGTTCACGTCTCGCACTGATTTCCTCTGGAAGGACAAGCTCAAGTTCGAACAAGAAGAGGTGGAGACTATGCGAGGGATCAATAAGGTGGGTTGGTTTTGTATGACCGGTTGCCGTACGTCCAGTCAAAGTATAAAATAAAATAACCTTAATTTCGGAAGTCGGTGTTTTTGGTTTTTATATCTTTCTCTTGGCATTGATATTCTTATAATTTTGCTGAATAGTTGGACTCTGTGTGCTTGCATTGAAAAAAAAGAGAAAGGAAAAAAAAACCAGCCAAGTGCGAGTCGGACTCGCCCACCGAGGGTTCCGTTCAAATTTGTGGCTACAAATTACTTTAAATAAAGACTATATTTTTTATGATTTACTTACAAATGTATAGTTTTCCGCCGTATTGTGTCGGCCGGTGCCGTATGGTACCGTAAAAGAATAATACCATCCCATCACTTCCCGTGGATGTCGTAAGAGGCGACTAAGGGACTTACCAGAGAATGGCCAGCAGCGTTCTCTGTAAAACTCAACACCATACACTGCGATCGCCAACCCGCCTGCCAAGCGTGGCGATTATGGGAACCCCCCCCCCCTTTGGGGGAGGCCTATGTCCAGCAGTGGACGTCTTCGGCTGTTATGATGATATAGTTTTCAGACTTTTCCCTATACTTGTAGCATAAGATGGTATTATTTGTCAAATGTCATAGTTCTATGTCAACGGGAAATACCCTAAACATTTTGATACCCTTGAGAGTGTCGAAATATACGTTTTATCTTTTTTTACGTTAACTTATAAGTTTGATTTTTTCACAGCTGCAAGGGACCATAAACTTAAGTATATAGTTTTAATTTCAACTCGATACCTCCACGCGTTCTCGATATAAACGGTCTTGACAGACAGACGGACGGACAACAAAGTGATCCTATAAGGGCTCCGTTGTATCCTTTTGTGAAACGGAACCCTAAAAAGAGAAAAAGTTTTTATGATGGTGAAATAACAGATATAGTTTTATCGACTTTGCCTCCATTGCTTACCAAATGTATTTGTTTTATTTCTATTACAGATTCTTCTTGAAAACATTCTACCAGCGCACGTTGCTGAACATTTTTTGACGAATGTTGCATCTGAGGTAAGTATTAAAAAAATAAGTTATTTAAAATACCTCTTAAGGGTTCATTGTATTCATCATGAAAAACTTTCAATTGGGAAACAACACTAAAATCATGTGCGCATAGCCCACTCAGCCTCCGTCAGCCCCCGAGGGGCAAAATCGTTTCTAAACGTAGCAATCCGTAAGTCCCTATTGGGCCAAATGAAAATAAACGCAAGACGCCCACAAATAACGTTTAAGTCCCGAAAGGGACTAACGGGTTATGACGGTTGGGGCGATTTTGTCCCGAAAGGGACTAGCGGATCCTGAGTGGATAATGTACTAAACAGCTAATTTTTTTCCGTGATTTCGTGTTTGGTCCTATAATAAAACTGCCATGGTTTAAAAAAAGAAAAAGTATGTATCGATCAGCGAATTTCCAAAGCTATTCAAGGTATTGAAAATTCGCAAACACAGATCGATTGATAATTTTTTCCAATTAACATATCATTCGACTGTTCACGTGACCAGAGGGCTGGGCTTTTTTTCGGCCAAAGAATCAGCATTGCCATTCAACGCGGCAATGCTGCCAGTGTTCTGGGCACTTTTGCCATTGACAGCGATGTGGATTATTTTTTTGATGCCCAATGATTTATTTTGTTTTTATATGCGTTTGTACATAATTTCGTGTTAATGAGTGTATATAGTTAATACATATCATTAAAAGTTAAAAATCGACCAGATGTTAGATAACGGCATTTTAGTTACACCACGGCAAAATTTTTTTGAAGAGTACAATGAGCCCTTAAATGGTATTGCGTGTATTCTGTTACACATTATAGACAGATAGTTTTTAACTTGTTTTTTATCCTAAATTCCTTAATTTTGTATCTTTTTTCAGGCAGAGTTATACCATGAGAGGTATTCGACGATAGCCGTGATGTTCGCTTCGATACCGAATTACAAGGAGTTCTACGACGAAACTGACGTCAACAAGCAAGGCTTGGAGTGTCTGCGACTGCTCAATGAAATTATATGTGATTTTGATAAGGTGAGCCTACGATGTTATAAAAAACTGGCCAAGTGCGAGTCGGACTCGCGTGCGAAGGGTTCCGGACAAATTTATGTTTTTTAACATATTATTTTGAAAATTATAGATATCTTATAAAGATCTATTATCTCCATTTTTTTCAAAATTTTAGGCTCAGTAGTTTCTTGAATAACTTCAAAACCATTTCTTTTAATGAAAAATTCACCCGCGTAGTTCCCGTTCCCGTGGGAGTACGGGGATAATATATAGCCTATGTTACTCCCTGATAATGTAGCTATCGAATGCTAAAAGAATTTTTCAAATCGGTCCAGTAGTTTCGGAGCCTATTCAATTCAAACAAACAAACAAATCTTTCCTCTTTATAATATTAGTGTAGATAAATAGGTAATTAAAACCCTCATAGTAAGCCCTTTCATTTGATATGTCACACGATATTGTTCAAAAAACTTTTTTTTTACATTTTTTTGTTTGACCCCCAAAAGTGACCCCCATACTACAAATTTAATGATTTACGTAACGCGTCCGTGTTCGGGTCACAGAAGTTTATATGTGTACCAAATTTCAGCAGAATCAGTCCAGTGGATCCGGAGAAAACTGGCTGTGACAGACGGACAGACAGACAGACACCCGAGTGATCCTACAAGGATTCCGTTTTTTGGTTCGGAATCATAAAAATTGATGTAAAGTAAGATAGCAGGCAGTTTGATAGTTAACATAGTTAACGGGTCTAAAAAGGCCACTCTCTAGTAGAATCAGCCAGCACATCACGCTACCCGTCACTCAAATTTTCCCAATCAACCTTGAACCTAATACGTCAGCGATAAAGATGAAAATGAAATTTGACAGATTGTTGTGTGATTAATATGATTATGATTACTAAAGCGGCTTTTTAGGCCCGGTATACATAAAAACCCAAGATACACACTCAACATCTCAAAAACATCCGCAAAAAACAAGCGCACAATGATTAAGTGTGCGCTAGTGTCTCGCTTTGCTCGCCATACTGCACTGCTTTGTAAAAACAACTTTAAGCGATCCGTGTAAGGTTGAATTTGCAAAAAAAAAATGTTTATAGTATAACTACACACAAGTCACACAATGACACTTGATACATGTCAGTTTTGACGACAGTTTCGAGTGTTGCATTTGTTCGAGACTGTGCATCTTGGGTTTTTATATATCAATGTTCTAGTTATTATTTTTAGATAGAGTCTAACCAAGAGTTATCCTGTAATGCTGAAATTAAGTAGAACAGCTAGCCTGTCAATAGTAAAAAAAAATCAGCTGCGTTAGTCAGGCTTCAAGCTGATAGCAAGTTAGTTGGAAAAAAGTAAATTTTTCCATGCCATCTCCTACACTATATAATATTCTTTGATCTCGAACGAAAACTCTGACGAGCTCATGTTTTCTGCTTGATACAGGTTATCGACAAAAAATTTTGTTAATTTAACAAAACAAGTGTTAGCAGGCTTGTTACTATAAATATCACAAATGTTTTTTTCAGCTACTTCTAAAGCCAAAGTTCAGCTGCATAGAGAAGATAAAGACGATAGGAAGCACGTACATGATTGCTTCTGGACTAAGGCCAGGAAAGGAGGAACAAAATGTAAGTACCCACCTTTTTTGACGTGAATTGTCTTATAAAACGATGAACGCCGGCTGCACGCACGAAAAATTGACACGTTTTGTGGTCACGTTCCACCTGAGCCGAGCGTGCAAGCGAGAGCGCGGGACAAGCGATAGAGAGGCACGATCGGTCTATGTTTTCTTATGATGTTATCACGTAAAATTAATCGTCCGTAAACTGACTCTACAAGCAACCATTTTTTTTTAAATTAAAATTAAAACCCATCCGTGTTCCTCCAAATGTCTTTTGTGTTCTAGGGCCGCGGTGACCTGGCAAATTTTTGATGCTATGCAACTCAGGCTAAGTTGCATAAAAAAAGAAATAAATCAAAGCATCAAAAATTAGGCCCATTATAAAATTAACTGTACGTCTACCATGAGTTTTATCAATCTATACTCGCTAGCGACTGTAGTTAAAAAATGTATGAAAACTTTTAAAAACCTTTTTTCTATTTTTTTTTAAGTTTTTAACTAACAAGCAAGCAAGTTGCAAGTAAAACTATAGTTAACAACTGGACTTATTTTAGGCCGGCAGCCTTATTTCCTGCGGACATGATCCCCATTCTTATACGCAGCGTGGTGTTTCATATTCTAGTAACTCTAAAGCTCAGACTGCTGTGCTCCATGCCTCTATGACAAAAACAAAAAAAAAATGCAACTGACTTCTAAAAAAGTTTTTTTATTTATTAAAATTTTATGCACAAGTAAAAAAATACTGTACAAAGGCAGAATTAATGCCTTAGGCATTTTCTTCCAGTCGACCTTAGGGTGATGCAGAGACAATATGGCAGATGTAAATAAAATAAAAATAATTTTATTTATCACTTTTTAGACCCCACAGCTAAATTGACGTTCACATTTGTGCGTACCCCTACACAGCGTACCGGCGTGATGTTACGTCATGAACTGGTGTAAGCAATAAACCGTCGCCTTAGAGTGAAAACCTCGGGAATGCATTTTTGCTCAAATTTATTTTATCTAATTCTAAAAAGAAGTGTTTCTAAGAAGAAAACCTTGTAACGCACATCATAAACTGACTAATTTGTTCATTTGATACTCGTAGCGCCATCTATGACAGTAAATGAGAACCTTGTAAATACTCGCATCTGTCAGTTTGGCGTGAATACCTTGCAACGAACGTGTCGTTTTATGCATTTCGGCCAATTTTATAGTATCGAACAGTTCTGGAAATAAAAGTGGGTTAAATTTCCATATTAATTAATAAAAAGACGACGTAAAAAAAAATTACAGCATGCAGTTTTTTCTTCCTCCTGAAAAGTTACATCTTTTATACTTACAACGTTTTCACTCTAAGGCGTCGAAACAGACATGCGATATCAGCAATCCCGGTCCATTTGCTATCATTTATTGAAGAGTTCCGTTGCCTATCTTCGAAGTTCTTCATCAGATCTTCACTAAAACTGAGAACCAAAGAGGAGAATTGAGAAACTCCTCCTTTTGAAGTCGGTTAAAAAATGATTTATCAACTGTATAACGAGGGTTTTATTTTTCATTTGTCTGACTGAGTCGAGTGAAGATGATGGATATTCCTTTAAAAGTTTTATTTTTTAATTTTAATTTATAGGTGTTTCTACTTTCAGGATGCGACCAGCAAAGAGGAGCATACGGTAGCTATCCTAGTGGAGTTCGCGGTCGCTTTGATGACAATATTGGACCAGATCAACAGGGAATCGTTCCAGAGGTTTAAACTTAGGATAGGTAAGCAAATGTTTGTGAGCAAGGGACGCTAAGGGTAGCGGCCCGAATAGTCTCTGCTCCAAAGTTTAGAAGTCTTGTCTACAAAATATTTTAGACTAGCTTCTGCCAGCGGCTTCGCCCGCGTGGTCCCTAAGGAACATACTCCCGGGATAAAAAGTAGCCTATGTCCTTTCGCAGGCTCTAGACTCTCTCTGTACCAAATTTTTTTTAAATCGGTTCAGTAGTTTTGGCGTGAAAGCGCGACAGACAGACAGAGTTACTTTTGCATTTTTTTTTTTACTATATATAGGCATACGTTTGACCACAAACTCACCTGATGGTAAGCGACGATGCGGTCGAAGATGGGGCACGTTTGCCTAGAAGCAACCTATTCACTCTTGTCTTAAAGACTCCCAGGATGACTCCCTCGACTCATTTATAATATTAGTAAGGAAGTAAGGATATAATATTAGTAAGGATTACAATAGTTAGTTTAATGTTTACTTATTCTCTCTCACTCATTATTTATCTGTTGTTTTCACGCCTGTTGTTTAAAAGCTCACTACTAACTAGGTACTTCTCTGTTTTAACAGCTTAGAATAGCGCACTATTATATTATGACTTTTAATATGTTGTGGAAAATATCGTAAGTTATACTAATATATTTATAACTTAGCATAAGATTTTTAATGTATAACTGTTTATTTTCCCGAACAAATAAAATAAAACAAAATATATCTAAGGTGCGTTCACATATACGCAATACGTATGTAGCTCTATTCTGTCTCCTGCTTGATAAGGAGGGAAGTGGAAATTATCTATATTTTTTTCATACTCCTCCGCTGTATTTTTCTGATTAATTTCGTTGCGGGATCCAAGACAGTTGAATCGTGTCTCTGGGACTCGTCTGGCTTTATTGGCTCTGCGTTTTCTGGTGATCGCCACTGTTGATTCTGGCTTTCAGGAGTTGCAGTGGTTGGGAAAGTGTGGCGGGCTTGTCCCAAAAAAAATCTATACTAATATATAAAGCTGAAGAGTTTGTTTGTTTGTTTGCTTGACCGCGCTAATCTCAGGAACTAGTGGTCCGATTTGAAAAATTCTTTCTGTGTTAGATAGCCCATTTATCGAGGAAGGCTATATATCATCATGCTAAGACCAATAGGATCGGAGCAGACGAAGTTGCGCGGGTCAACTAGTATATATATATATATACGCAATACGTGACGCCACAAGTTCAACATTAACAAGTGATTCTTGAAACGTTCCATATTATTCAACGTGAAGCGACCTCTCTTATTTTGTTATTTGTTACAAAATTGTTCAGTATGGAGTAAGGGCCATTCAATTTTTTGTCGATATAGTCATCATAAATATTCATAAATTAAAGTGTAGGAATTTTAAGTACGAAAATGTTTTTATTTTCCAAACCAGGTACTGTTAATACAACAGATATACACCAAAACCGTCAAAGCGCCACATTACGTCATTCTTTCGAACTTTCGAGTAGAGAGCTTTCCTTGGTTCGTCCTCGTTTCGCCTCAGTAGCGACAGATGGCACTACTGTTTCCACGTGATGTACACTACCTTATTCAGTACATCGAGTAACGTTACATAGATGGCGTTTTATTGCTATTGTAATAATGTTCAAAGAGTTAGGCTCACTATGGTAGACACCAGATAAATGTGCAATAACGGTTGCTGACCCACATGCATTTATTGACTTTCTTAATATAAAAAATCGGACAATTGTGAGCCGAACTAGCCCACTAAGGGTTCCGTACAAATTTGTAGGTACATAATATTAATTTAAATACAGACTTTATTTTTTATGATTTAACTACAAATGTGTAGTTTTCCGACTTTTCCCTATACTTGTAGTATAAGACGACATTACTTGCCAAATTTTATAGTTCTAGGTCAACGGGAAATACCATATACATTTTGATTCCCTTGAGAGTGTCGAAATATACGTTTTTTGAATTTAGAAGTTTGATTTTTTCACAGCTTCAAGGGACTATTATTTAAGCATATGGTTTTAATTTCACCACTCGATACCTCCACGCGTTCCCGAGATAAACGGTCTTGACAGACAGACGGACGGACAACAAAGTGATCCTATAAGGGTTCCGTTTTTTCCTTTTGAGGTTCGGAACCCTAAAAACAGAAATAAAGACATAAAGCTATGCTGAATCGACTTCTATCGTGATCCTTTACGTTCTATAGTAATGAAATACGAATCATATTTATTGTACGGATCCACGAAGTGATATTAGGGAAAGGTCAATGTACTTTATTGCAAGTTTATCTGGCGCTTACCATTTAATAAAGAAATTAGGCGATCTTTATGTACGTCAATAATTACTATGTTACCTGCACCAGTATGCATCCGGCCATAAGTTCTTTAGATAACACGACAACTAGAGATGAGAGCTAGAGAAAAAGCGTTCACACGATTTGATTAAAATCCGAATTTTAATTTCAAGTATATGTAGTACGTGTACCACGTCTAGGAGTTCAGAGACTGCTTTAAAGAGAAATTGCCCCTAGGTCGTGAATTGCAATGCACTATTTGGAAAGCGCTAAATCGTTTGCGCACCCAGGTAGGCCGCTGCAAGCACAACCTGGCGAAATGGGTGTTTATAGATCCGTCGCATGAGCCACATGTTACAGTGCCCCAAGTGCCCATTTTCCTGTAATTTGGAGGATTTAATGAATGCCACCGATGCTGCAATACGCAACGTTGGTAGGCTTCCCATAAGGTGGACCGATGACCTGGTGAAGGTTGCGGGTAGCCGATGTATGCGTGATGCACAGGACCGGTCGTTGTGGCAACGCTTGGGGGAGGCCTATGTCCAGCAGCGGACGTCTTTCGGCTGATATGATGATAATGATGATGCTACAATTAACGTAGCCACCTACTGGGCCAAAACAATATAAAGAGTAAACCATCGTTTCGAAAAAAAGAAGAATACTTTTCCAATTCGGATAGCGGAATTTGAATTAGGACCGAATGTGTTGCTAGTGTGGAACCGCATTCAAACTGTGTGGTTCTTAACTAGTCCATATTACTCTTTGTTGGGAAGGTTTATACATGTTTATAGTTATGTGTTGATATTTTATGTAGGAGAATGTCATACTAGACTAAGTAGTTGAAAATAAAGCATTGAAGCAAATACACGTCTTAATCACTCCAATTTCTGTGCCAACCAAAAGTGAACCTTATTACGCTAAACATATGGTCCAAACGAACCGGATTCATTTGGGTTGTTTTAAAAGTTATAAAAACTGACCGGCCGATCGGATACAAAAGGATCGCATTCCTTAGCGATAAGAGTGAATAACAAGCTCATTAGTGAAGACTTTATAAAATTGCAAGTTATTACATCGCCGAAACTTAGTGTTTTTACGTGAATTTGGATTAAAATCAAACGATTAAAAGTGCCTTTTTACGAAAATGAGTACTTCCAGCAGTCAATTACTCAATCTTCTAGAAGAAACAGCTAGTAAAATGCAAAAAGCCCAAGTTAACTTGAAGAAATGTCCTAAGGCACGATTAACAAAGGGTTACGTCCAAGCAAGATTACAATGTATAGAAGAATATTGGCAGTCCTTTAAAACAACACATGAAGAACTCGTTAAGTGTACACCGAAAGATAAACGTGCGAACATCCAGTACTTTGTTAACGAAGATTATTACATAATTGAAGACTTGTTCTTGTGTTTACAAGGAGATTTAAAGGACATGATTTCTGCATTGTCATCACCAGGAGAAGTATGTAGTAACATCGCGACGATTAACCAAACTCAAGTTAAATTACCGAGAATCCACCTGCCTGAGTTTAATGGTAATTATGATGATTGGCCCACTTATCATGACTTGTTTATTTCACTAGTGCATAACAATACGTCGCTCAGTTTGGTACAGAAGTTGCAATACCTGAAATCAAGTATTACCGGTGAAGCTGAAGTCTTGCTGAAACATATAAGGGTTACGGACAATAACTACGAACAAGCGTGGAATATATTGAAAAGTCGCTTCGGGAATAAACGAGTGATAGTAAATACTTTGTTGAAACGACTTACCGGACAAAAGGCGATCAAGACACCAACTGCAAATCAGATAAAGTCCTTGCTAGATACTACAACTGAATGTTTGAATAGTGTACAAAATCAGGATTTATCTATTGACAACTGGGACCCTCTAATTATATTTTTAATGGTTCAGAAATTAGACCCTGAGACCCATAAGGATTGGGAGGAGCATACGTACACTCAGGAGTTTAACAACTTACCCACCTTAGTAGATTTTTATATATTTTTGGAGTCTAAGTTCCGTACATTGGAGTTGGTGACAGCTAGTAGTTCTGCAGCTGTCTCAAAGGAGAAAACTGTCAAAGATAAGTCATGCCATGTTTCTGCAACCACACCGGCGAAGACGTGTACAATGTGCAAAGAAGACCACGCCCTATGCCATTGTAAAGATTTTATAAAGCTTCAACCTACGGAGAGGAACGAGTTTGTAAAGGAGAATAGCCTTTGCTACAATTGTCTGGCACCAGGACACTCAGCCTGGAAATGTCGCGTACCTGTATTCTGCCGTCGATGCAACCGCCGGCACCACTCACTGTTGCACCAGCAAAGAAGTAACAACAAGCAGTCAGACAAATCACAAACTCCACACAGCCATATCGAAGGAAAGGAACAAAATAAAGAAGATACCAAAGAAGACGTCGCAATAGCATCACACTTCACGACGAAGAAGTCCACAGCTTTGCTGGCAACAGCACTAGTGTATGTAAGGGATGACAACGGACTTACGACAGTATTGCGCGCCTTAATTGACCAAGGGTCACATGAAAGTTTTATCAGTGAGAGAGCAGCACAAAAACTAAAGATAAAACGCAAAACAAGTAGAGGAACAATTACCACAGTTGGAGGAAAACAGACACACATAAACCACATCGTAGAATTTGATCTATTATCTCGGTGTGAAAATGATTTCAAGATTTCTTTGAAGGCGTATGACGTACGTCATACCCAAGAGCATAACCTCCAATTTGCCACCAAGACATTTCACCCACAAAATCGCTGACTGGCCGCATTTACAAGGCCTCGCCCTGGCAGACCCAAGTTACAATCAACCAGGGCGAGTGGACCTTTTATTAGGTGTTCAAATTTATGACATCATTCTGAAGGGCGGTCTGGTTAAAGGTCCATTAGGCTCCCCAAGCGCACAAGATACACGCCTAGGATGGATTCTTTTTGGAAAGGTGGAAGAAAACACTTCTTCGGAAGATATCACCGTCATGCATCAACATATTGATATTGAAAATATGCTGAAAACTTTTTGGGAAGTAGAAGATGACAATAAGATGAAACTAACAGAAGAAGAAGAAACCTGTGAGAAAATATACAAAGAAACATACAAGCGAAACGTTGAAGGAAGATTCGTGGTGAAATTACCATTCAAAACAGAAAAACCTAAGTCATGTGAAGGTAAAACTAGAGATATAGCATTGAGAAGATACATGCAACTTGAAAAACGCTTTGAGAATGATACACAGTTGAGGACAGAATACATAAACGTAATGAAGGAGTATATTGATCTGAAACACATGGAAACTGTTCCAATAAATGAGATAGATAATTCAGCAGTGTACTTTCCACACCATCCAGTCCTGAAAGAAACAAGTGAAACAACGAAGTTTAGAGTTGTCTTTAATGCTTCGTCCAAAGGTTGCAATAATATATCTCTAAATGATGAACTACTGGTAGACCCTCAGCTACAAGAAGACATGAGATATCTAGTCATGAGGTGGAGAATGAAGCCTATCTGTTTTGTATCTGACATCGAAAAAATGTACAGACAGGTGTTGGTGACACAAGAAGACGCAGACTATCAGCGCATTCTTTGGCGTCAGCATGCAACTGAAACAATTAAAGATTATCGGCTGCTACGAGTCACATTCGGTACTGCTTCTGCCCCTTACCTTGCTGTGAAAACGCTGCAACAACTAGCAGAAGATGAAGGCAAAGATTATCCCAAAGCAGCTGAAACAATCAAGTATGATTTTTTTAAGGATGATCTAATGTCTGGACAGGATACAGTAGAACAGGCTATAGAAGTAGCTAAAGATATTAGCCATATCCTGAAAAGAGGAGGTTTCAAGCTGCAAAAGTAGGCATCTAACAGTGACAAATTCCTGAAACAATTTGAAGCTGATCAGCATAGTAAGCAAGTTAAAATAGACATAAAGTTGCATGGCACGGTCAGAACACTAGGTTTATCCTGGAATATGGGTGAAGATACAATTCATTATCATCTTGATTACGCCCTTATGACAGGGGTTGTGACAAAAAGAAAGATTTTGGCTGACGTACACCGGCTTTTCGATCCACTGGGATGGCTAGCTCCGGCGATAGTACCTGCAAAAATATTAATCCAAAGCTTGTGGCTGAAGCAATCCGCCTGGGATGACGAAATAGACCCTGAAACAGAAAAAGAATGGATTAGTATAAGAAAAAGCTTATCACATTTGAAAGTTGTTGAACTGCAGCGATGGTTACAATGCACAAGTGAAAGCATGAAGACCGCTTCTGTACACGGTTTTTGTGATGCTTCTGAAAAGGCATATGGAGTTGTAGCTTACCTGAGAGTGCTGGGAGAAGACCATCAATACAAAACGACTATAATTGCTGCGAAATCCAGAGTTGCGCCTGTAAAACCCATATCACTACCACGACTGGAACTGTGCGGCGCAGTACTTCTTTCAAAATTATTAAAGCAAATAAGCGAAGCCATGCGTATTCCTACTAATCAAATATTTTCATGGACAGACTCGACAATAGTTTTATCATGGTTACAAGGATATCCTTCAAAATGGCAAACCTTTGTGAGAAACCGAGTCGTAACGATATTGGAAAACATCGGTAACAAATGGTTCCACGTACGATCACAAGAAAACCCAGCAGATGTCGTATCTAGGGGCATGCTGCTATCAGAGTTGAAGAGTTGTCAATTATGGTGGGAAGGACCAGACTGGCTGAAACAAAGGAGAATAATATTTACCAGCATAAGCACTTCGACGGACCTAGAAATGAGACTAGTTATAAATGTAAACATGGTATCGGAACAACAATCTGTCAAAGAAGAAACTTGGTCAACCCGCTTCGAGGTTTGTGATACACTAAAGGAGTTATTGCAAGCCGTGACATATTGCAGACAATTCTTGAACCTGAAAAAGGATAAAACACAGATTAGTTTAAACACTGAAGAATTAGAAAGATCATTACATAAATGTATACAAATAATACAAAAAGAATGTTTTGAAGAAGAAATTAAAGACCTGAAAGAGAAAGGTAAAGTTAAGAACAGGAGTGTATTGAAGTCTCTGAATCCATATTTAGATCGAAATTATATCCTCAGGGTGGGCGGTAGAATTCGACACGCTAATATAGACAAGGATAGAAAACACCCCATCATCTTAGATAGTAAATCATATTAAAACAAGACTGATTGTGGCCGATGCACATATGGTAACTTTGCATGGAAGTGTACAGTTAATGTTTAATTATATTCGATCTAGATACTGGATTGTGAAAGGGAAAAGTTTGATCAGGGCTGCAGTACATAAATGTTTAGTTTGTGCAAAACAGCGAGCAGTAATTAGAACCCAGTTGATGGGAGACTTACCCAAGGAACGGGTGACACCAGCTCGAGCATTTTTGAACTGTGGTGTGGACTTTGCTGGCCCGTACCAAATCCTAATGTCTCGAGAAAGAGGCGCTAAAACGAACAAAGGCTATATATCATTGTTTATATGTATGGCAACTAAGGCCATACATTTAGAACTTGTTGGTGATCTGATATCTGAAGCGTTTATCGGAGCGTTCAGAAGATTTGTGTCACGGAGAGGAAGATGCAATCACATGTGGAGTGACCAAGGGCGAAACTTTGTCGGAGCCAACAAAGAGCTTGCTGAAAGCTGGAACGCTGCAAAGTTGGAATTCGAAGGTGATATAGCAAATACTTTGGCCAAGGATGGGACGCAGTGGCATTTTATTCCGGGATACAGTCCGAACTTCGGTGGGCTATGGGAAGCCAGCATAAAATCGACTAAATATCACCTAAAACGAGTCTTAAACTGTCACATGACGTTTGAAGAGATGACTACGCTTTTGTGCCAGATCGAGGCTTGTTTAAACTCGCGACCGTTGTGCCCCATCGATGAATCAGACAAAGATGACATGGAGGTACTCACTCCGGGACACTTCCTGATCGGGGAAGCACCAATCACCGTACCTTCACCCAACTTGAAAGACGTACCTGTCAGCAAACTATCTCGATGGCAGCACGCTCAAAAGCTCTTGTATGACTTTTGGCAGCGATGGCAACATGAGTATTTAGCCAGACTACAGCAACGCCCGAAGTGGTTGAAGACAGTTCCAGATTAAGAGATTGGTCAGATAGTGCTCGTAAAGACAGACCATACTGTTCCAGGGAAATGGCCACTTGGACGCATCGTAGATAAGCACCCTGGCCAAGATGCAGTTACTAGAGTGTACAGTGTGAAAACCGGTAACCACATAGTTAAGCGATCCATTGGTAAATTATGTCTTCTACCTGTTTACCGGTTTAATTTTCAATATAAATACTGTATGTATACGCTTAATTAATTTGTTATAATGTACTGAAGTGAATTTGATTTACTAAGCATCCAATTTCATTAGTTTACAGTTGGTTATAGTTATGACTATTTACCATTTTGTTTCTAGTATTTGATTGTTATTGGCAATGTGTAAATTAATTTTATTTGGTTAAAAGAACTTAAAGCTATTTTGGTGGGCGGTATGTTGGGAAGGTTTATACATGTTTATAGTTATGTGTTGATATTTTATGTAGGAGAATGTCATACTAGACTAAGTAGTTGAAAATAAAGCATTGAAGCAAATACACGTCTTAATCACTCCAATTTCTGTGCCAACCAAAAGTGAACCTTAATACGCTAAACACTCTTTTAATTTGTTTTACATACATTTCACTTACAGGAATGGTATGACCTGACCTCGACCTGTTTGTTTAGCTGTAAGTCTTCCATAATGCTTAAATAAATAAATAAATAATTTGGTTTCAGGACTGAACCACGGTCCGGTGATAGCAGGCGTGGTGGGCGCTCAGAAGCCTCAGTACGACATCTGGGGCAACACCGTCAATGTGGCCTCCAGGATGGATTCCACCGGGATCATGGGCAAGATACAGGTCACCGAAGATACTGCTAAGTTAGTACATTCTGACTTTATTCTAATGTTCAAATTCAATAGGGTATTTGACTACTATGAAAAATATACATGAATGAACATTTTTATTTGATAGATGTTACTTATTAAAACAGTACGATTGGTAAAAAATAAACAACATGTCGTTTGAAATGAATGGTTTCAATTCAATATGGCGGGACTTGTGAGTGACGTCACACGCCGTTAGCACCGTTAACGCTGACAAAATCGCCATCAATGTTTTTCGACGCCAAGTATCAACATTCTTGACACTTGGTAGCTTATAAACTTTGCCTGTACTCCGCAATCCGCAAGTTCTAAAGAAAAAAACAATTTATTATGTAAAGATCCTAAATTCATTTTAATTATTTTCATATATTTACATTTTCTGTAAATGGCTGGGGCAGGATCTGGCATTGTCTTTTTATCAAATATTCTGCCATATTGGCCAATTAACAAAAGACCAACAAACCTATTAATGAGTAGATAATAACAAATATTTCCTTTCTCAGGGTACTAATGAACGCAGGCTATACTTGCGAGTGTCGGGGCCCCACCTACGTCAAAGGCAAGGGCACACTAACGACGTACTTCGTGAAAACACCTAACGTTGGTGGTGGAATGTAAGCAAGGTCAGTTGACCTTTGACCTTGGTGACCTCATAGCGGATTGAAAACCTAGGAACGTCACTAGGGGTGATAAAGGTCAAAATAAGAAAGACGTGGACGAGGATGGAACAACGGATTGTGAGAAAAACAGCATCGAAAATCAGGGTCTTTACGAAAGTTGAAGGAAAAATTACACCAATATTGATGGTGATCTAGAAAAGTATAAGTTCTTAAGAGTAGTAAAGAAAATTATAAAGATAATAATGTTTTTAAAAATGAAATATAAATCTAATAAAAAGAATGAAAACGCAATATTTATTGGCATGTTGGCGATTAACAATGAAAACATATTGTTTGTATTGAAAGAATTCGAATGAAATATAATCTTTTTAACTGTTTTATACATATTTATCAGCATTAGCAAAATACTTGTAACCAGTGTTAGAAAAAGAATGTTGAGTATCATTATTATATAGCAGGTTAGGCCTAAATTTATTCTGTACTGTTGAAAATAAGAGTAGAAAAATCATATTTCATAACTATCTATCCATAACTAATAGAAAAAATAGTTAATTAAACGTTTGTTTTGTCTGTATATATTGTTATTAAAAAAAGGGTAATGTTTTTATCTGTTTTCATTTTACATTGCAGAGGATTTTAGTATGTGTAGAAAAATATCCTTTTGCAGAAATATAAGGAACGCCTTATGAATTAAATAAACCATTTTGCAAACTTGTGTTTTTGCGTTACAGTGATTATTTCAGTTCATTTCGATTCTTACGATTTCACGAATAAAATGATTTGCAAAGAAATATTTAAATGTAATTTTATTTTTAATGTTATTTGTTTTTATGCTGACAATGTCATAAATTGCCAAAAATATGTTTATTTTGCTAGTTATTTATTTTTATAGTATTTTAAGTATATGTACAGAACGCATAATAATTTATATTTCTAGGAGAAATATTATAGACAGAGTTTTGTAAATATTTACATTAAATAATTATTTTATTTTGAAATCATAATTAACGTTAGTTAGAGTCGTATACAATATAGTTATAAAGTGTGATAAACCAGAGAATTATTATTATTTAACATGACATAAATGCATGACTCCTAATAAATTAGTTTATAATTTGCATTTAATAAGAATACCATAATTTTAAGTTCCATGATTGTTGTTGATTTTTAATACTCTTTAGTGTTATGGTGCTATATCTATTTTAGATTAAACATAGAAAAAGAAATGCATATCCCACCAATTTAGGCGACTGTAAAAAATGGTAAAATATAAACATTTTGTAAAATTTTTTTTTCAGAAAACTTCAATATTTTTTTGATTTTTTTTAGTAAACTTCCACCATTTTTTAGTATTTTTAATAAAGCAGTTTTCTACGGCCTCTTTATTATAAAAATAAAATTATTTACAATCCTATCATAACAAGTAATATAATTCATATGCTCATTATTATGTTTAAAAAAATGTATAGCGCAAAGTCTTAAAAAAATATTTTGTTAAATATTTATAACCTGTATGTAACTTTAATATTGCTATAAGCGGGCGTTTACACTTGCAACAAATCGCGAAATGCAATCGCGATACGACTCGCATTACTGTACCCACTATCAAATTGCTATCTTACAGTATTAGATGTTTATCAAGAATTCTAGCTCGTGGAAACATGCTCTTAGATACACAGAAATATAAGACCTGAATTATTAAACCATATTGTATGTCTAGTAATATTACATAGATAACGTGAAAATCGAGCCTAAATGTAATTTATGGATATCGTTTTAGAATATACATTACGTAGTAAGAATATTCAGAATGGTAAATTTATTTTTAGGTCTGAGATTTTATTTTGAAAAATTAACGATTTTAATAAAAAGTATCGTTGGATCAACTTCGTGTTTTATTTCGAAAATTTTGGGAAAAGTTTGTGCATGACCGTACCAGCAAAAATAAATGCTACGAAAGAAAAAATGGCACATTGATTTCACGCCACCATTTAAGACATGTGTCTCGTTCGACGGGGTATGATCGAATGAATTTGAATTTTGAATTTCGAACATGAATATAACGCGAGGTTAATTGGTAATTGCGGGTTGCGCCTGCGCTGGCCACCTACGCACACGGTTTGATTTATTTCAAGTGCACCGCCCAGGAATATAGAGTATTGTTTATCTATATGTTTTGTATTAATCACGTATTCCTATAGTGCATTCGCTTAATGAAGGTGCGTTAAGAAAAATGGTGGACATTTTTCAAGGGAAGTTGCGTTCATATAAAATAACTGTAAATTACTGTACGCGATTTTGTGGTGAAAGTTAGTTCAAAGATATTGATTGAGAGGCGTTGATACTGAACTAAATATTTGCAATGCATATTATTTTTTGGCCTCAGGTGCACACAATTCATTTCGCCTACCACAATTCTCTTAGCAACAAATAATGGTTGGATGCTTGCTATGAACTTTCTGACTTGAGATTTTGTCGAGTTTTTGTAGAGTTCACATTTCGATCATTGCATTTGGTAAATATATTTTAATGACATTTATTTTTAAAAAGTGGGATTAGCAAACCGAAATACCTGAGTTGAACGATTTGAGGAGCATCAATATATTTCGATGTTTTAAGTAATAAAATTACACTGAACTATCTTCTTTTTCGGAATAAATTATTTTAGATACATAAGTGAAACTGTTTTGTATGATAAAGAAATAAGACCAAACCAAACATTAAAAAGCTTATCACATTGTTTCAATATTTCTCGTTTCTTGGTCCTACCGTCGTTTTCTTTTGCACCTTAAGAAAAAATGCTGGTGGAGACTTTGTATGTAAAAAGTCATAATTCGAGGTTTGGCCCTCGACTGTTTTCTCCTCCAATATTGAATCGATTTAAGAGATATTTCACAAACCGAATAAGGCTCTAGGTTTCCTTTTTTGATTAACAGTTGCCAAATTTGTACACTAGGGACTGTTGACAGCGATTTATCGTATAAATTTGAGCATTTTGTGAGGGTTCTAGTGGTTATACGGTTAATAAATCTGCAAAAAGGAAAACATAGGAACACAGTATATATATCCTTCTTGTTTAGTTTGTGAAATATCTCTTAAATCGATTCAATATTAGAGGAGAAAACAATCGAGAGCCAAACCTCGAATTATGACTTTTTACATACTAAGTCTCGCCGCCAGCATTTCCTCTTAAGGTCCAAAATCATTCTCAGGATGCACCATTCCACATAGCATAGCAAATAGTTATCAAGCTTTCTTCCCTTCCTCAACCCAGCCTGGTTCATATCTCACAAAACAGTCCACCCGTCAGAATATATATTAATCTCAATAATTAAATCTTAAACGTGAGAACATTCACATTGATTGTAATCATAGCTTTGTGGTTATTAATTAGATCATAGTTAATTATTGGTTCAGTTCCAGTTAACTTTGATATACAAGTTGTTGTGATACTGTCAGGGGAACCTGTAATTAAATAATGTACCTCATAGTACTGGTACTGGTCTATGAGAAATAGAATGATCAGATTGGTTGTAATTTTAACCGACTTTTCCAAAAAGGAGGACGTTCTATGTTCAGCTGTATGTATTTTTTTTATGTATGTTCACCGATTGCTCCGCCAAGTGTCGACCAATTTAAAAAAATCTTTTTTTATTCGAACGCCTATACTCTTGAGGTAGTTACATTGTAACCAAGTCAGAATCTGATGATGGGATCCCATGAAAATCGAGGTAAACCCTCAAATTTTATACGCACACACAATGTTTTTCATAAACTTTCTAACGCATTTTAGATATTTGTGCCCGGTAATCATCATCTCATGTCGCTGAGCTGATGATGGAAGGTTTAAGTTAAGATCTGATGATAGAATCCCATGAAAAATGTATGTTCAGCGATATTTTCGCCAATTGACAACCGATTTGGATGATTCTTTTTTTTTTGAAAGAGTATGTTCCCGGACTGATCCCATTTCAATTTGGTAAAGATCTGATGATGAACTTTGGATGTAGGCAACGGAACTCAATAAATGATAGCACATGGATCAGGATTGCTGAAATCGCATCTGTTTATTTTAGGTTACTTCTAGGCAAGCGTGCTCCATCTTCAGCCACATCATCGCTTACCAACAGGTGAGATAGTGGTCAAACACGTGCCTATCAATAGTAAAAAAAAACACCACAATGTATAAAATAACTTTAATTTCGGAAGTCGGTGTCAAAAAACGAAACAATAACCAAAAACACCCATTTTTTTGTATTTTTTTTTTTTAATTTTGTATTCGAGGACCGTATTTAATCAGGCTCTATTGGTAGCCAACCCCAACATGGTTAGGCGTATGAGATAGTCAGAGCTACAATGCACAAAGCAGTCTATACGTAGGTTTGCAACTATCTTTGCAACTTATTTGAATAAACTTTGAACTTAATAGATACTAAATACACACAACTACACACACTACACACCACAACACACACTACTATATTTAATGTAATTGTTTTAGAATTAAGTTCATTTTTATTTTTACCTACATTGTGTGTGTTTGTGTGTGCCAGATAAACTAGTTTTCTTTCTTAAAAATGGTACAGCCGATAAAAGTTGTAGTATCCAAGTCAGTTCATGATCCAATTAAATACAGCACCTATTAATCAACATTACATAAACCCCAAATTCAAAAGCAATAGTACAAAATGTAACATAAAAAGCGATATTAAATCAACAAAAAATCCAAAAGTCTTCATAAAATTTCTTTGGCGACTTAGAGTTCAAATGAGAGCTGTGCCATCTAACAGAACTAGATGGAAAAACTTCGTCGACGAAGCAAAGAAGGAGAATTTAAGTTGATACCTACGTGGACAATACCGATGAGAAGAATTATTTACACTACACTTAACATAGCCAATCAGTCAAGAGAAGAGAAGGGCAAGGCAAGAGAAGTCGGCAAAACAGTCATCAGACCCACCCACAACAAACGAGGTGACCCATTCAAGGACCAACAGATATTTCACTCCGTACGATACAAATCCTCAATCCAGAGCGTTCTAAATATTCCCACAGTAAAGCTGAGATTACAATAGTAATATCTCATCTTAAGATAAGCGTCATGACTGAGCTTGCCGCCATTGACCGGAAGTCATACATTTAGCGACACAATACACGGGATAAAATATTACCAGCTACTTATTCGGCTAAGATAAATCGGCTCATATATTATTTAGCGTAATAATGGGCAGAGATTACTTTTTGTGTGGTTTTTTTTTGTAGATACGACACTTTGATGATGGGGTTCAGTTTTGATTATTTGTGTCCTTTTCATCACACCTTTTGGTTGGTTGGTTATGATACATTTTTACTTCAATTGCATTATAGGATGGATGTCATAATTTCAATTACTATTCAAAAGGTATAGGAAAAGAACGTACCGTGTCAGATTAATTGGTATGGTCTACTAGCTTGCACATAAATGGTGCAAAATTGACCATTCTCAAGTGGATTTAGGAGCTTAGGACTATCTAGGGCCCTAGAATGCAAAGGACATTAGGATGAACATGGATGGGTTTTAGTCCATAAGAGTCTGACACTCCTTTCTGCTTCACCCAAAGCGCGGGGAGTCATTTGATAATTTCCCATCCACAAAAATGGACTATCTGAACGGAGATAGTCACTTGACTGTTTCAAGTTTAGATAGTCCTGCGTCTTTACACAGGGAACAGTAAAGGTCCAAGTATGTTTGCAAGTATAGGTGTACCCTGTATGGTATACCGTTAGAGTCCAATGTAACAGCAATCCGACACGACCGACGAAAAATGCAAATAGACGCAAATCTCAATAACATTGCCTCGTTTATGACGATGTGAATTGAGGTGACTAGCTTTCATACATTAAGAAGCATGTAAAGACTCAAACTTCTTTGAAACAAAATCCAAATAGGCAAAAACCTTTCCCCAAACATCCTCCCGTACTCTTTGCCCCTCCCTGGGAGTTCAGGACAAAGAGATAGTGCATCTAAGCCTGCAGTAATCTTTGATTAATGCAGCGCCCTACCGGCTACCAGTGTTGCTTATGACTTTATTATACACTGCCAGGCTGCAGCTACCGTGAAATGCTAATTGGATTATTTAGTTTACTGCTAAATTCTTGGGAGCTACTTGAATCTAAAAACGTATGGGTTTTTATTATGTTGGTCTAAATTTGTGCAGGGTGTCTAAAAAGGCCACTTAAGCAGAATCAGAAAGCACATCACGCTACCCGTTACTGCCAAATTTTGCGTGCGTTAGCGATAAAGATGAAAATGAAATTTGACAGATTGTTGTGTGGTTAATATTATGATTCTAATATGATTCTCACCTATTAATTACTTAGCATACTTTTATATAGATTCAAGTTCTTAAAACGTAACAGACAGATGTGTTGCTGGGGAGTTTTTTGGCCACTTCTTCTCCACAGCTAGGAAGTGGTGACGGGCGGGCGTTTTGGGGGCCTGTCTTTTGTTAAATTTGACGTTCGAAAAGTGCTGGCTCTCAGCCTAATTTGAATAAACGACTTTTGATTTTGATTTTGACCACCAATATAATATGTATCACCTGATTGTCTGAACAGAAGATAATTCCGTGTTTAGGAAGGCCTAAACACGGAATATAATAAGCCGGTGGTCCCGGCCGCCAAATGGCGGTCGTCAAATAAACCATGTAAGAGGCCATTGAGGCGGTTTAGAAACTCTGACACTAGGGTGTGTGGGGTCGTTAGACCTTACTGCTCACACGAAAAGAAGAATATGATTCTGCTAAAGTGGCCTTTTTGGACCCGCAGGTGACCAGAGGGCCAATTCTACAAATTTTTAGGGTACCGAATCAAAAACGGAACCCTTATAGGATCACTCGGGTGTCTGTCTGTCTATCTGTCCGTCTGTCACAGCCAGTTTTCTCCGGATCCACTGGACCGACTCTGTTGAAATTTGGTAGACATATGGACATCTGTAACCCAAACATGGAAGTGTTACGTAAATTATTAAATTTTCAGTATGAGGATCACTTTTGGGGTTCAAACTAGAAAATTAAAAAAAAAACTTTTTTGAACAATACCGTGTGACATATCAAATGAAAGGGCTTGCTGTGATGGTTTCAATTACATTTTTTTCATAATTTTAAAATTAATGGTTTTGAAGTTATTCAAGAAATTATATGAAAAATTACCATTCCCACCTTTATCTCCAAAACTACTGAGCCTAAAATTTGAAAAAAAAATGGAGATAATAGATATTTACTTCTAGATTACAGGAAAACATATAGGAAGTCTATAGTGTTAAAATAACATGCTAAAAAAATAAAATTCGTCCGGAATCCTTTGCAAGCGAGTCCGACTCGCTCTTGACCGGTCAAGAGCATCTCATTCGCGATCTGTCAAAAAAGCCTTAACTTTAATACATTTTTTGGCTTTGCGATTACGACTGACACGCAAATGCGAATGAAATTTGAAAATTAGTAGAATTGGTATTCAGATTATCCTAATGTGTTCCCAACTGTAGTTGACACAAAATTGAAAGATTGGTTTAAAACGCCACACCGATATTATTATGTACCTAAAGAGGTCATGAGGATGTAATCCAAGTGTGGGAGCGCTTTGGCTGAGGAGTTTGATAGGACCGACTAACGAAAAAATTAAGATTTTTGAATTTGTGAACTCTAGATAATTATTACTTCCATGATAATAAATAATGCTTTTCTTTCAGTTCATGTGCTCCGTGCTGTGATTAAAAACATAACTTTTTTCCTGTTAAACAGAAAAGAGAGAGCAACAAAACGAAGATGAACTGCTAAACCCGTAATCCGATAAGTTGGCAAAACCAACAAATTTCTCCAATTTCTTCTCAAAAAGCGTGGGTTTTAAAACAACAACCCCGAGTTCGCGGTAGTATTCTCAATGGTATAACTTCACCAATAATTTGTGGGCGTTTCCAAAAATTCAATTATGAACGTTTTGGTTCGGTCGTAAATACAATTTGCGAGGTTATGAAAGTTATTTATTGTTCGAGTGACGTATGCAAGGAGTGTCTGTTTGTATGAGATGTGGGGTGGGGTGATGCATCATGTCTTGTGAGGATGCGTCACTTGGAGACGAAAAACTTTAAAAAAAAAACAAAACCAGTGTTGTAGTGTTTTTTTTTTACTTGGAAGTCCGTTGTTTTTTTTTAATTTTTAGTGGTACCCCACACCTAACAACACCACTGGAAAGTCGCAGGAAAGCAAAATACGCGATTTAATTTACTTGGATGACAAACCAAATACGTCATCTTAGTAAACGAATTCCAGCTATTTTGATTTAACAGCCAAATTGCTAAACCCATTTTGATGAAATTTAAACGGGACCAATCGGAAAGTATACGCTTTCACATCAAAGAAGAATTTTTCAAATCGGTTCATAAATGACGGAGTTATGAGGTAACACACATAAAAAAATACAACCGAATTAAGAAATTCCTCCTTCTTTTGAAGTCGGTTAAAATTGCAAGTATTGTGGTATCTATATTTTTCCATACTAATATATAAAGCTGAAGAGTTTTTGTTTGCTTGAACGCGCTAATCTCAGAAACTACTGGCCCTATTTGAAAAATTCATTCAGTGTTAGATAGCCCATTTATCGAGAAAGGCTCATCACTCTAAGACCAATAGGAGCGGAGCAGTAATGAAAAATGTGACGCAGACGAAGTTGCGCGGTTAGCTAGTTTAACATATAAACTTGGCTATCAAAAGTAGCAGAAAGTTGCAGATAGCTGTATCTGGTTCGACTAGAAACCGATCCTAATATAGTTGGAAAGCTTAGCAGATGTTGATGAAAGTAATGTTAGCTTATCATTGTAATTGTACTGTTGTCTTGAAAACGAGTTTAAGACACTTGGCGAGGAAGCGAGTAGCTATCGAATATTTACTCGCTAAGGAAAGGGACAAAAGATATAGATCTCGTGTGAGTAAAAGAGACACATACATTCATAGTCGATAGCTGGCTGTTCACACTGCCGGCGAGCAGCTCTTACCTCTAGTTGATCGCAGCGACAAGAGCTATCAAAGATTGTACTCGCTTAGCGACACTCGTTTGGCGGTCAGAACTCACCAAACAGCAGTAATTTCTACCTATAGTGCGGGCCGGAGCGAGTATTGCGAGTAAAAACCCGTCGCACAAAAGCACTCGCTGAATGCCGAGCGTCAAAACTATCAAAACTTTTTACTCGCTACTCGCTGCTCGCCAACTCGTTTCGAGTTTCAAGCTTTAATCTCTACTCGCTGATCGCCGGCGGTGAGAACAGTGCCTAATAATGCTGTGGAACTGAATTTGTCCAGATTTTAAGAAAATTGAACTTACCCATAAAACCAATGATGTAAAACTAATAAGATTGCAAAACTGAAGAAGTCTATACAAAAAAAACTGGTCAAGTGCGAGTCGGACTCGCGTGCAAAGGGTTCCGAACGAATTTTTTTTTTAACATCTTATTTTAACACTACAGACTTCAAATAGGTTTTCCTGTAATCTTTAGGTAAAAATCTATTATCTCAATTTTTTTTTCAAAATTTATGGCTCAGTAGTTTCGGATATACGGGGGGGAATGGTCATTTTTCGTCTAATTTCTTAAATAACTTCTAAATCATTTATTTTAAAATTATGAAAAAAATATAATTTAAACTCTCACAGTAAGCCCTTTCATTTGATGTGTCATACGATATTATTCAAAAAACTTTTTTTTTTAATTTTCTAGTTTGACCCCCAAAAGTGACCCCCATACTAAAAATTTAATGTTTTACGTAACGCGTTCCTGTTTGAGTCATAGAAGTCCATATGTGTACCGAATTTCAACAGAATCGGTCCAGTGAATCCGGAGAAAACTGGCTGTGACAGACGGACAGACAGATAGACAGACAGACAGACACCCGAGTGATCCTATAAGGGTTCCTTTTTTTTCGGAACCCTAATAACATTTACATAACAGAAAAGCAAAACGCAATAACACCTACAAAAGTGCACAAAAGAAATATTAGGAAAACTGCTGGCCTATTCCAACTTAAAATACTCACCTATTTGTGTCAGGAAGAAATCAAGCGAGAGCTGGAAAACAGATGAACTTTTAGTTTCCCAGAAATCAATGAAACATAATTTAAGTATTATCTTTGAACTACAGTTAATGTCTACCGCATTGAACCCCAAATTATTTCAGGGAATCGTTTTAACCAGATCAAGCGTTTAAATTTTATTGCTTGCTTTAATTTTTTTACCGTTCAAAGAGGTCTTTAGGAGATTGGTGGTCAAATTTACTGTCCTTTTCGGGAGTAAGTATGATCAATGGAGATTTTAGCCTCTATTTAATCATGTAAATGGGATTTTTATAAGTTTTTGGAAAATGTGTTTGTGCACCAATTAATACTGAAATAGATTTTTTTTTAACACACGGATCTGTTACTATATTACTTGCAATGTCCAGAATCAATCACCTCAACTAAGCTTGACAGCAATTTAACGATTTTTATTCTAAACATCGTTTACTCCGTAGACTGATCATTCACTCCTCTTTTTGTCTTTCTTATTTATGAAAAAAAAAAAAAAAAACTTTTTACAAAAAAAATATAACCAACTTCCAAACAAAACACTACAAAGAATAAAATAACCTTAATCTCGGAAGTCGGTGTTAAAAAACAAAGAAAAAAAAAAACAAAAACACCGACTTCCAAAATTCCACTTTTAAGTGGTGATACTTAGACGACGTCTTCGTCAACGCAGAAATTGAAATAAACAAAAATGCTCATAAAATAAAAACTACTGAACCAAACTGAATCTCGGAGTAATCGGTGTACATACATAAAAAAATACCCACCGAATTGAGAACCAATTTTTGGAAGTCGGTTGAAAACAGTGAGGAATAAAATTGCTCTTAATCAATGCATGGAACATTATGACCATTGAACCATCATGTTTCTAATTACAATTTACCCAACTTATTGCCACTGATTCTTTTTTGTAATCTTATGCGTAAGTAAGTTAAATATTAAATCAGCTCACCTTTTTGCTTCACAATCTCAGTCATCATCACAAACTGCAAATGGCGTCCTAAATTAAATAAAACCTACACACAACTCGGAACTAGCAGTTAAGGGGCTATGCAAATAATAAGGCCGTTTTGAGAATTGTTTTTTCTCGTAAAGCACCTATAATAGGGATTAGATATTTCGGTTCATGTTTCTTGACTTTATGATCTACCTAAATTCTAAAGGAATACACGATACGAAGAAATTTTCTCGATAGAAAAAAATTGCAAAGTTCGGTCTGTCTTTTTGCCATTTTCATTTTCATGGCGTAATGCATTGTATTGATTCTATGAAAACTACTTTTAAACATAGAATATAATCTTATCTAGCTAAATTCTTAATATATTTTGATTTCGTTATAATTTTATGTTATAAAATCCGAAAATTAATTTTGGCACTAACGATAATTAAGCACATTCTATCGCCATCTCATTTTTTGCCTTTTAAAAGTATTTGCATCACTGTCGATTCAGATCAATTTAGATGGTCCGTGGGCCTTGTCAACGTAGCACCAATGTCACTTTTTTTGCAGATCCGAGCTGTCAGATTTTCGTAATTTAAATATTTTTTTTACAATATTTTACATAGTTCAGCAGCTTAAAGTTGTAATTTATTAAAATTCGTGCTATGAAATTATTTTCACTGTAATTTTGTGACCTTGAACAATATATAATCGTAGTTATTTTCTATTCGTGCCAACATTGAAATGATGTATAAAATGGTATGAAATAAAAGACTGAAAATAGATAAAGCACAACGTTTGGGAAGATACCTGAACGCAACAAAGGATTCATATCACAGGAAATTAATAGTGGCTAATAACACCGGCAAATCATTATAAAATCATCACTTTCACTTCTGTGTATAGAACATCCACAAACATTGTTTTTCAGTCACGTAAAGTAATATAGCTATAGCATTTTTTTTCTGGACTGGAGTGTCTATTTTTATAGCTCTTATCTCAAAATTTATCTTAAGAAACAGGCTAAAATAAATTAATTTATTTCGTGCTATGAAAGACGTCAAATATCAATATGTCATGTAATTGAACTTGCCAGTTTACGAAAAAAATTGAGTTTAGAAACTGGCTTTTGCCCGCGAGTTCATCTGCGTGAATTTCAGAACTAGGTCAAGAGGGATGTGAGAATAATTCAAAAAATGTATAACGCATAATCATAAAGATAGGAATGAGGTCAGAGGCCTCCACACCTACTTTAAAAGAAATGAAGAGTAAATAAATAGTAGTCAGTCCCGAAAATTTTACTACTTCATGATTCTGACCTCCTTGTAGTTTCTACTGCTCATAATTCTAGCCCCAAACATACTTATTCGTGATTCTATTAGACATTGACGCCTTTATTTAGATGATTTGATGTTTATTATTAGATTTATAATGTTGTTGCGGTACAGAATTAAAATATTAGTTCTAAAACCAATCAAGTAGGAGTGAAGTTACAATAATCGCACCCAGCTCAAAATTGGTAGGATTGTTCAAAACACTATGATAAATGGAATCTAAAAAGGCCTCATCGATCCGATACCTGGAAAAAAATTACTTGGGGTCAAAAGTCACAAAAACGTGTTTTTCGCGATTTTCAGCAAAACGGTATCTATCTATTAGGATTTGGTTTCCGCACTTAGTCCTGATGTTGGAACATTGTGCGTGAGCCAATACTCCAACCAGCCAACCTCCCTCCAGAAACATTTTCGTATCTTGACAGTGAAATTCGAGGTGCGTTTCAAATTAAGACCTTTATGTTGTGTGCAATGAAGCTCACTTTGTCTGTTTTGTCACTCAGGTGAAGCTCGATATCGAAATAGTTACTTACAGAATAGACTAGCTTATTAGTTTTCCCGGTGTGTAAAAACATCTGTAAGCGAGTTCTGTGACCCTATTGTTTGACTCCGTATTTTGGTAACGCCTGTGCACTCAAGGAGTACGTGCGATACCGTTTCCTCCTCCTCCATGCATGCTCTGCATAAAGAACTGTCCGTAATAGCTATCGTGTGTAAGTGTTTGTTCAAGGATGGCATAGCCTCCCTGGACTGCCTGCTGCGGGGTGCTAAGGCCTACCAGCGTTCCGCTTGTTTGTGGGTGTGTTCTTGTAGCCATGTGCGCAGCTGGCCGAAGGGGAGTGGTACTATGGGTTCGGCTCCAACAGCCACAGTTTCAGATCCCCTCCTGGCCAGCTCATCGGCCGCGTCATTTTTTTGTGATCCGCTGTGTCTTTTTATCCACTGCAGCTTCACAGTGTTGCGGTTGGTCACCGTGATGCGTGCTAGTGCATTGTGGCATTCTTGTACGAGTTTCGAGGTGGTGTGATGCTTCCTTAGGAATTGAGGGACTGAGGCGCTGTCGGAGAGTATGCGAATGTGGATATCCGTGACTCCCCTGGCTTCTATGGCATAGACCGCCAGGATAAAGCCCACGCATTCCGCCTGATAGACGGTGTTGAGTTTACCTAGCGATCTGGATATTCTGATGCTAAGGTCATTGGAGTAAACTCCAACTACGGTTCCGGTGCTTGTCTTTGATCCGTCAGTGTAGATTCTCAGCTCTTTGAGACCTGAGTGATCGCTCAAGGTGGTGTGGAAACGTGTGCATATTATGACGATTACAACTCTTCCAACTTTTTGAATCGATATATCTCAGAAACGGTGGCTCTTAGGAAAAAAGTATCTAGCCATTTTTATAGATAATTATTTATCTGATCTGCAATTTTTGTCTGAACTAATTTTATGATAAAACTTACCGTTTTTCTGAAAATTGCGAGAAGCCTATCGTGTGTAAGGCCTCATTGATCGATCGTGATGATGCGTGCTAACGCGCTTTAAACAAAGTTCAGGCGCCGATGGTTAATTTTTGCATACAAAAATTTAGTGGCGCTGTAATCGTAGACCTATTTGTATCGATACAAACGCGCTGATACGGCGATAGACGGTATAAAAGCGCTGCAGTCGCGCGTATGTATTTTTATACAGAAATCTCTGTGTTTTCACCAGACTCCTCATCAGTAGTACGTAAAATGGAGTCTGACGAGACAGCACTGCTTACTCTGGCTTTATTACTGAAAGTATAAAAAATAAGCGACATTATTGGATTAACCCATTCACGAGCGAAAGAAGATTGAGTGATGGTCATTTTAATACAAAACTTTTAAAACATTGCCCAAACATAAAAGATGGGGGAAAAATTCGAACTGCTATCGGATGTCGTGTGAGTGACAAGTAAACCATGCAGTGCTTCTCCCCCACACCTTTCTCCGACAGTTAAGAGGGGACTCTAGTCGGTAACTCTTGGGCCTTTCTCCATATAAACGTATTCCGCTGCTAGAGCTATGATTTTTTTTCCAAAAAATCTAGATCAAATTAATACGTGCCTCTATCATTTTTTTTTCCAAAACATAATTACTTAAAGAATTATGACTATCTAAACACCCGAAAAAACAGCCCGTTTTTACCGCCATGTTCAGACGACTATCAGACAAATTTGATAAGTTTTTATCAAAATAGAAAATAATACGAGCATAGATGTAGTCTTCTTCTAAATTTTGATACATAATTTTTATACATCAGTCCAGTTTTGAAGAATAAACCAGCGGAATACAAAACGTCTTTTGGTCAAGGCTTTTTTAGGTAAAATCAACCTCTGATGCAGTTGTCGTTTTCGCACTTTACTTGACAGGGCACAGTGCGACGCATCGGCAATAGTTTCTTTAAATACCTATTTATCAAATTCGTCGGGACTACTGGAAGCCGACCAGAATGTAGTTGAGATAAGGCTAGGCAGATGATGATATAACACGAATAACTTTACTATTTGTCTACTTTGAATATTTATTTTATTCTTTCTTTAAAAAGGTTGTTAATAAGAGTATCGATATATGTTAATATAATTTGCTTGCGAGTAACCCTGAATTATTTGGCGGTTTGAATAAGTTGATGGAGTGTCGCTATATTCGATTTTTTGAACTTTTGATGCGGGAGTACGAGGAGAGTGTGCGGTGCGCTCGGGGAGAGGGATGCTAAATCGCGCCACGAAATTATTTACTTAGGCTCTTAAGACATACGACTGCCGATTCCTAGCAATCTGCATTTTGACTCGATTTAACTCCTTCCGCGAAAGTATCGATAAAGAGGTATGTACGCGTATTGGTTAGACTGCATAAACTGCAGCTTGTAAGCGAGGAAACTATTAATGAAAAAAAGCAAGGATGAATGGTGTTATAACTGTCATCATCATCTGCCTAGCTTTTTCCCAACTGTATTGGGGTCGGCATCAATTCAAACGGAATGCAGCTGAAAACTAGTATTTTAGGCGTCGACCCCACTGCGGGCGATCCGTACCGCGGCCTTTTTCCACGTCCACACACGCGCACACTGCGAGCGGTCTAAAAATGTGGAGTTCAGTAATCTTAAGCAGTGATAACACGTCGCACGCTCTTTTTACTGAAAACCAAATGTCACTCTCAAACAAATGTCTTGCAAATCATAAAGAAAACGTTTTTCTCTCACTAATTAAATAAACATTTCGATCTCGTCGGACATCGTGACCTTCCAGCTTTTGCAAAAAAATAGAAGGAGTGGAATTCCCTGCCGGAGTCTGTGTTTCCTGATAGCTACAACTTGGGAGTCTGTAAGTCAAGAGTGAATAGGTTACTTCTAGGCAAGCGTGCTCCATGTTCGACCACACCACCGCATACTTCTAATTCTCAGCCTCTATCAGTACCCTCAAGCTCATCAACGACCTTGGCAAGCGCACTGCACCTTCGGCCAGTCGCATGAAGAACCATGAAAAACCCTCCTGGTGGACAACAGCAGTCACGTCTCTACGTCACACCGCTCCGACTCACTGGAGCCAGCAGCAGCAACGCTCTGACTCACTGGAGCCTGCAGCACCATTCCGACTCACTGGGGCACCACAGACAGTTCCAACTCACCACGAACTCTGCGACTTCCGGTTCCAACTCACTGGAACTAACCTTCCACTGGCCTGGCAAGCATCTCAAGATGTATGGACGACTCATCCACTATCGACCTCCGGTCTCCGGAGGGGAGTGATGTATCGGCATCAATGCCGTCACTAGAAAAACCAACGGAGCAAATCTACATCGCAACAAAAAGAACCGCAACGCCATCTATCCAACTAGCAGCGAACTACTACGTCGAAATCCTGCATCGCGCAAGCAGAATTTACCGTGCGATTTGAACATATACATCAGCCCGAATATCAACTATCGGGCAGTTGCCCACATCAGACACAACAACCGTCTGGTTGGAGGATCCTCCCTTTTCAATGAAGGTTTGCGGGACTTTACTCTCTGTTCCGCTATCCTTCCAAATATATAATAGATTTCGGCTATGATAATTATATTTGAAAATTATGAAACAACCCTCTGAAAACTTAACATTCATAGTCAAAGATTTGTGAACATATGGCCTATGTTCACAAATCTTTGAATATGAATGTTGTTTGAATATGCAAAAAAAAAAAAGTCTCAACAATTTCCCGCCGGAAGGCATACAAATATTAACAAAATTGTATAGATTAGAATTTGTACTATTTATAAATTGCAAAAATGATAAATAATGGTAATATTAAGATACTATAGTCATAAATTTTAATTTTAACATTTTTATCTGATGTCCTGAGTTTCAGTAGCCCCCACAATACTGATTTGTTATCACCCGTGGTACAATTATTACAAATTAGCACGGTTGATATTGTTGCACTCGTAAATAAGGCTCGAAGTATTTTAATTCGTATCTATAGAGGCGATGTAATCGTGGTGTGATATACGGCATGTGAGAGTTTGGGTTCGGTTCCAGTTTCAGAAACGGAGTTACAATGGCTTCTTTTAAGGCATTATTTTTATCCCTACTTGTATTTACTTCTTAGTTGTTACCCAATATAGAGGTATCTAATATATAAAAATCTCGTGTCACGGTGTTTGTTACCGAACTCCTCCGAAACGGCTCGACGGATTTTCATGAAATTTTGTGTGTATATTCAGTAGGCATGAGAATAGGTAGTAGGCTATTTTTTATGCAAAATAACGTTTGCCGAATCAGCTAGTAGCTTTATGAAATTGTAAAGTATTTTTTTGAAAGATTACTTTTAGCGATATTTTTAATAACCGATATGGTGCCTACTCTCATAATTAGTTTACCATCTATCTATCTAATATTATCAGGCAAGTATTTTTTAAATTAATTAATTGGTTAGTAAGGAGGCAAAACAAAACTAGTGACAGCGCTTTCCTCAAATCAAGGCATTAGGATCACCAAAAAATTAATTAATCGCTAGCAATGAGACGTACTTTGATGTACGTCTCATTGCTAGACGACGAACGTAAAAAAAAAATATAGTGTACTTGGAACTTTTTCTCAATCTGGACTCGATTCACCGGGACTTGTCTTCGAACTTTACTGTCGCGGCACTTTTCTGGTAGTCACCACTGTTGATTTTGACTTTCAAGAGTTGCAGAGGTAAAGAAATATGTGTCATGCTTGTTCCAAAAAATTCTTTTATTTTTCCTCAGGTTTTGATCCTGTTAAGTGAATTGTTCAAAGTGGGACTTTATACTGGGCCGCCACACCAAAAGTGTTCCACAAAATAAATCTACGGGTCCATTTATACTAAAACAATACTTATCGGGCCACTTTGTCGGCAATACGTGTTACATTTGAGAAGGCGTCAATTTGTACATGATAAATGTCGGTAACTCGAATAATAAATAACAATAACTTTAACTTTTTAACGCTCCAATAAGTGGTCGCACCTTACTGTACAATTTTTATGTTTTTACCTTTAAAATTATTTATGGGTCGTACAAAATGTAGAACTATCAGGTCATTGGGAGGAACTGGGCAGTACGGTGTGTGAAAGAGTAAGAATCCAGCAAGATTTTATCTGTTGGGGTTATCACTGTTTCACATACCGCCGTCATCTTTTTTTTTTAACATACACCTTTTCACATTACTTTACATTTAATGGAATTACACTAACAATGCCCTTATCAAGTTATCAGCGGGTCCCAAACTAGGCGCAGCCTGTGTCTTGGTGACCCAAATCTTCATCATCATATCAGCCGAAAGACGTCCACTGCTGGACATAGGCCTCCCCCAAAAGGTTTGCCATAATCGCCACGCTTGGCAGGCGGGTTGGCGATCGCAGTGTATGGTGTTGATTTTTACAAAGAACGCTGCTGCCCATTCTCTGGCGAGTCCATTAGTCGCCTCTTACGACACCCACGGGAAGTGATGGGATAGTATTATTCTTTTACGGCACCATACGGCACCGGCCGACTCCATACGGCTGGCATACCGCCGTATCTTAATGTTATTTATTTAATCTTTATGTGCAGTAGTGGTACATCTGCAAACTTAATGCAACAAAGGATTCTCTACTAGTCCACCCTTGGCTAAATAGACTACTCTGTAGTAGGTGAACAACAAAAAAAAAACTATATAGAAAAAAAAAACGCGTATTAGTGGCCAGTGATGGTACATGGTACTGAAACGTATGTGGTTGCTCACAATAAGCCTTATCAGAATACTGAAAGTCTCACCCAAAAGGAATGCAAAGGGACTTGAAGTTTCAGTTTCAGAAATATATAGATCCACGGGTCTAAAAAGGCCACTTAGCAGAATCATATTTGCCATTCAACGTGGCAATGCCGCCAGTCTCTTGGGCACATTACCAGCTGACATCGTTGAGGACGAATTTTTGATGTTATATTTTAGTTTGTTTTTAGTTTAGTGTATTTGTTAATTTTTGTTATAATTCTACTACTATCATAATGGTATTTGAGAGCAAATATTAAAATCATAATATTAACTACACAACAATCAGTCAAATTTCATTTTCATCTTTATCATTAACGCATTAGGTTCAAGGTTGATTGGGATAATTTGACAGTGACGGGTAGCGTGGTGTGCTTTCTGATTCTGCTAAAGTGCACAGCAATGCAGTGCAGTGTGTTTTTAGACTCCCTGCAAGAGAACCTAGGAAAAAAAATAAGCGGACGCCTACAAGTATAATCCGATTCATCACGACGTTTAACCAGGAGCTAATAAATTATTGAAGATCACTGCAATCACAGAATAAATCACAATTAACATTTAATTAATGTACATCATCGGCACCTGTAAATTACAGTATACAATATAATAATTACAGTGTCAAAAATAACATGATATTACATCACTCCTGATATTGTCTCGATTTCCGATCACGGATATAAAGAATTTTATGAAATTAAAGAGTGACCCTCAGAAACTACATCACGCATATTTTGAGACCTTATTTAAAAGTACAAAAGAAGAATTAAAATATTATTTATTGGCCACGTAATGTCACTTGACTGTATAAATCATTGGAAAGGTCGGGCGGTATCGGGGACTTGGATAAAAAACCATTTTTGTTTTAATTCTTGAGGTTGGTCTACACGGTTGGTGGACGCATCTTCATTGTGGTTGAGGGTTTTTATTTCATGCCGTATTGCTGTGGAAATAATATCAAGGATTTTCATAAAATTTCTTGGAGAAATGAACTCAATATTAATTATTGTAATGTTTTTTTTTTACTGTTGATAGGCACGCGTTTGATCGCTATCTCACCTGATGGTAAGCGATGATGTGGTCGAAGATGGAGCACGCTTGCCTAGAAGTAACCTATTCACTCTTATTTCTTTTAAACGTCAACTTTTTAGGATTCCCTACCCAAAAGGTAACCAACGAAACCCTATTACTAAGCTTTTGCTGTTCGTCCGTCCGTCTATCCTTCCGTCCGTTCGTCTGTCTGTCAGCGGGCTGTATCTCAAGAACCGTAATAGGTATACAGTTAAAATTTTCAGATACTGTGTATTTCTACTGCCGCTATAACAACAAATAACAAAAACCGGCCAAGTTCGAGTCGGACTCACACACGAAGGGTTCCATGCGATACACCTTAATTTTTATTATTTGTTGTTAAAGCGGCAATAGAAATACATAATCTGTGAAAATTTCAACTGTGAAACTATTACGGTTCTTGACATACAGCCCGCTGACAGACAGATGGACGGACGGACGGACGGACGGACGGACGGCGAACGGACGGATAACGGAGGCTTAGTAATAGGGTTTAGTTGGTTACCCTTTGGGTACGGAATCCTAAAAATTAAAGTTTATGGTACGGAACCTTCGTGTGGGAGTCCTACTCGCAATTGACGTTTTTTTTTATCTGTGTAAACTAGATGAGGCCAGTGTTTCCTAGCTGACTACTCTGACAAGAAATACCAAAACAAAAACACGGAAGCCAACGTCTCTTTTAAAGTCCGAATAATCCGTACTGGTTATTGTTATCATCATTAAATGGGAACCATGTAGGAAAATATCTGAGGTAGTCTTTTGAAGAAAACATTACACAGATTTGAGGCGACCTGTCCAGATAGTGCAAACATTTGTTAGTTTTTGTTTTTGACAATGACTTTCTGATCTAATTAAGTACCGACTTTTATTTCAGTAACTAAGTCCCCCACCACCCGACTACTTGCAACCCTAGGAACATCTGCCACCTGGACGTGATCTGCAGTGGCCTATTTGGAAGGCACTGAACCGGTTGCGTAACCAGGTAGGCCGCTGCAAACACAATTTGGTAAAATGGGGATTCATAGACCCGTCGGATTCTCATTGTGAGTGCGTTGCTCCTCTTCAGAACATGAGCCATACGTTGGAGTGCCCCAAGTGCCCACTTGTACTTTGGGGGATTTAATGAATGCCACCGACACTGCAATTAACGTAGTCACCTACTGGGCCCAAAAAATCTAAGAAGTTAGCCATCGACTCGAAAAGAAGATTAATACCTATTTTTTTATTTGAGATGGGCTTGCTCTTGACTCTAGTCTAGGTCAGAGATGAAAGAGACAAAGTATACGATGGATGAACTATGTTGGTTTTTAGTTGTAGGACTAAGTTTTATCATAGATTTCCTGTTCATTTTATTTTAGAAGTCCCAAGAACTAAAAGGGTTATTGTCGGTAACGGCAGATCTTATTAAGATTATTCTTGAAGATTCTAGGCTCTTGCTATCATGAAATTCTTTATACTACACTGGCCTGAAGGCAATTACTGGAATGATTGCAGCAACTGATATATCTTTCACCGGAAAATTGCAAACTCCGCAAGATTGTAATATTATTTTTTTACTATTGATGGGCACGCGTTTGACCACTATGTCATTTGATGGTAAGCGATGATGTGGTCGAAGATGGAGCACGCTTGCCTAGAAGTAACCTATTCGCTCTTGACTTAAAGATTAAATAAATAATAAATTATTATGAGATTGTGATTTCTCGACATATTATGCAAAAAATCGTTTTATGTACAATAAATCCCATCCAAATTTAATAGTTTCAAATATGTCAGTGTCTTATTAAGAAAATGTTTTTACAATTTCACGCGATATTTTACAATGTTACGGAGTTTGCTATTTTCCGGAGACTTATCCATCTGTCTGGGGTCTGCTTCCAGTGTAACCGAATGCAGCTGAGTACCAGTATTTTATATGGATTGACTATCTTTTTGGGTGTCTAAAAAGGCCACTTTAGCAGAATCATAATATTAACCACACAACAATCTGTCAAATTTCATTTTCATCTTTATCGTTAACGCATTAGGTTCAAGGTTGATTGGGAAAATTTGACAGTGACGGGTAGCGTGATGTGCTTTCTGATTATGCTAAAGTGGCTTTTTTAGGCCACCTGAGCTCCGCCATCAGGTACTTGGAAAATACGGAACCCCTTGGCAAAACTGGTGTCAGAATTTCTAGCTTTCGACTATCCGTAAGATGATTCGGTGCTTCGGAAGGCACGTATAAGCCGGTGGTCCCGGCCGCCAAATGGTGATCGTCAGCGGCTCTTGAGGCGGTTTAGAAACTGACACTAGGGTGTTAGGTTAGGGGTCGTTAGACCTTACTGCCCACACGATTAGAAGAAGAAGACTATCCGTAATGGATGACAAAAATGCCGGGACCTACGGCTTAAGGTGCTTTCAAAGGTACGGAGGAGTGTCGGGTGTCAGGTGTAATGGGTTGGATGGACTATGGACCAATGTCAGCTAGCCTTTTTTTAACGGACGAAATCCTCATGGATGTCCTCTGCGCTGGGGTGGGTCGAGGGGTCTGTCAGACTCTTACTGACTAAAACCACCCCGGTGTTCCATCTCCCACCTACGCCACGGGGGAACTTACGCGACTTCCGTAATCCCCGGCTAGTGCCGGGGTCAGCGGGGGACTGAGGTGTTTAACTCCCCCCGCGACGTTAAAGAAGGGCGCATGGGAACACCACGCGCTGCCACCTCGGGTCCGGATGAATGGGGGCCGACGGACGGACATCCCCAAGTCCTCTGCCCCAACGTCAGCTAACTTTACTTAACCGAGACGATCGACTAGTGCAGCTGGCATTATGTAAACACCAGCTATATCAGCTAAAAATATGTTTTCTTTTATTCCCATATCTAAGTACCACAAGAAAAAGAAATGTCAGCACTCCCAAATGACCTCAAGTGTGCTACGAACCCAACATTAAAAGTACTAACTGTCCCTCCAATATATCGTTGTTTCCACAATTTAAACAAGACGCGTTATTATCTCGTATGAGGTTCGACTTAACTGAATTTATTTGTCCATTCAGTTATAAAGTTGAACGCTCTCTTCGTTTTTCTTTATTCTAAAATATTGGGTCGAGTTTCGTAAGTGTAGCGTCGAAGATTCGTTGAGCTGGATAAGAAAGTTGCGAAAAAATTAAAAACTATTCCAACTGTTGACTCATTCAAAAAAGTCAAATGTATATTCCTTTGTATTGACTTCACATACCTGAGGGCAAACTCTACTAATTTTCAAATAACTTTCGCATGTTTTTATATAACTTTTCGCATGTCAATCGCAAACTGGCAAAAAAGCCTTAATTTTCATAAATTTTTGACAGATTGCAACTGAGATGCGAATGCGAACGTTGCTGGGTTGACTCCTGCTTTGACTATTTGTTACTCTTATTTTGCGAAAATTGTGTTCCAAATGTAGGAGTATCACTAAGCCGGTTAGACTGCAATAACGTAGTTGAGAGACGCTAGATAGAAGATTGTGAAAGTCGAAAAACTTATATAGTATAACAAAGGTTTTCCTCAAATGAAATAAACCTTAAAGGCCAATAACAACACAAGACATGTCTACATAAAATAATGAGAAGATCGAGTTTTAGAAATTAAAACCACATACTCAAGCCCATGGCCCCTTGCAGCTGTGCAAAAATAAAACTCCTAAGTTAACGTAAAAAAATGCGATCGTTTAATAAAATCGTATATTTCGTCACTCTCAAGGAAATCAAAATGTGTAGGGTATTTCCCGTTGACCTAGAACTAGGAAATTTGGCAAGTAATACCATCTGATACTACAAGTATAGGGAAAAGTCTGAAAACTAAACATTTGTAATTAAATCATAAAAAATAAAGTCTTTATTTAAAGTAATTTGTAGCTACAAATTTGTACGGAACTCTCGGTGGGCGAGACCGACTCGCACTTGCTCGGTTTTTTATTATTGAAGCACTCAGGTTCCACTACTGTATCGCCTAAATGATAAGCAATAACGCTCTCCGAAATTTCCACTACTCACTTAAAAACCTTTAGGGTATAACTATTAGGTAACACACAAACAATATTTCTATTTCATTGAATTCACATAATCCAAGCCTACCCTACAATTGCTACCCAAGCAACTTCAGTTTAAGCAACGGATATATTCATTTGGAATTATATCCGTAAATCATTTCTGATTAACGCCTTGATGTCTTTTATCTTCAATAACACACAGAGACGAGCTTGACGCCTATCGACAGAATTGGTCCCCACCTAGCCCAAAGCCGGAAATAATGGAAGGAATAAAAGGAGATCTTTGCCCTGCAATGGGACAGAATAGGCTAAAAATCCTTACTAATATTATAAACCTCATCATCTGTCTGTCTGTCTTGCTTTCACGCCAAAACTACTGAACCGATTTAAATGAAATTTTGTACAGAGAGAGTAGTTATACCGGGGGTATGTTCCCTAGGGACCACGCGGGCGAAGCCGCTGGCAGAAGCTATTATATTATATATATATATATTATATTATAAATAAATACATAGGACCTTAACATTTAAGTATTCCTCAAAAAAAAACTAAAGGGCAACAACTCAGCACAGCTCCACAAAAATAGCAGGTAAGCCAGTTACCACACAATGTCTGTTCATATCCACCCACACGCGAATCCTTTAAGGGCAAGGCTGCTCTCGTTCCGTCCTTAACATAATGCGGCTGATCACGATCATATTTACGATGTCCGATGCGTACGCGCACTTAAGAACTGCCGCGACTTATCTGTTTCGACGCTACAAATAATTGGGAGGCGAAAAATGTTGCCGGAAAAATTATGATCGGTGTTTCTTTTGTTTTTTGGGTGTTGTACTCTTTTTTGGGTGTCGATGTTTTTTGGTAATGGAGTGAAATTGTCTTGGGTACAGCGTCTTTAGATATGTATGTAATGGCGGAGGCTGGCTTTTTAAGAGTTGTCCATGTTCAGGAAAATATATCCTTAAGCAAAAAAGGGTTCCTAATCTCTTCAAAGTTATAGTGAACAGGCTTCTTCTAGGTAAACCGACTCCATTGTCGACTTTGTCGCGGTGTCCTCTGACCTCTACCTGACTAGAGACAAGACAAACCCATATCAAATAAAAAAAGGTACTTTATTTCGTTCTTCTTGTCGATCTATGTAGTAGGCAGTTGCCTACTACTTCCTTGAACCTGAGGACAGTTCAACCACGCGACAGTTGTACTAACACTTATTTGACATAACCGAACTTCTCCACAGTGACAGGCACAAATATCAATATCAATCATCAATCAATATATATTAAATTCTTCCGTTACTGACTGATTGAGTGACTGACAGACAACGCACAGCCGAAACTGCTGGTCGTAGAACGCTGAAATTTGGCATGTAGCTTCCCTTCCCTGCACTCCGTAGAGGAGCACTAAAAGAGGATTTCCCGAAATTCTTACGGGAACGGGATATGTGCGTACGAAGTCGCGGGCAATAGCTAGTGTAATATAAAAATCTTCCGTTATTAAGTGAATGACTTACAGACAACGCACACCCGAAACTACTGGTCGTGGAAAGCTAAAATGTGGCATGTAGGTTTCTAGGGGAGTGTAAAGGAGCACTAAGAGATCCACTCTTAGTGCTCCTTTACACTCCCCACTCCAGAAATTCCTACGGAAACAGCAAAAACGGAATATGCACGTACAAAATCGCTAGCAAAAGCTGGTATATGTATAACAGCTAGGTCCAGCAGTATATATTGCAGGCATACCCACTGGAACATCAGTGACTGACCGACTCGTTAGGAATTCTACTCTATAAACAAATTTTAGAGTGATGACGCGGAGGTGTAAACACTATTTTAGAATGGGAATTTCCTACCGGGAAACTTACTTTTTTATTAAGTACTAGTGGACGTCACGCGGTTTTACCCGCGTAGTTCCCGTTCCCGTGGGAGTACGGGGATAATATATAGCCTGTGTTACTCCCTGATAATATAGCTATCCAATGCTAAAAGAATTTTTCAAATCGGTTCAGTAGTTTTGGAGCCTATTCAATTCAAACAAACAAACAAACAAATCTTTCTTCTTTATAATATTAGTGTAGATTTTCATAAATTAATCTCAAAAATTTTACATAACTGCCTGTTCCAGTTACAGCAAAGCCTAGTTAGTTAAACAATCTGTTAGGAAACAAGTCCATATTTAAGCACCATAAAAATCCACAAATTTTAATGGCTTCCATTTTATGACCCAAAAATATAAGCCTCCACCTCAAAAGGATGCCTTAATTTAGTTCTTCAGCTCGTAAATTTTGCAAACATTGCACAATGCTATTGACCAAAGTATTGAAAGTTACATATACATCATGCTACAGCTTAAATAAATCATTTGGAATGAGGTCCAAAAATTGAGACATCGGTAGTTTATGGTCGACAGAATGGGACTTACTCGGCTTTATATCTACTTATAATAAGGGCATCTGTTTCGAGTTTTATTTTTTAACAATATGTTTTGGAGATTAATTTATTCTTTCTTATCTGAATTGGGTGTTGGGTTGTTGTGCCGTAATGTTTGGGTGAGGTTTTGGAGAATTTTAATCAGAATCTGGTTGGGGACTGCAATATTTTGAAACAGTCAGCGTAATTTTGTTACGGATAATATTATGTACGTTTCGGTTCGTTATTTCGAGTGTAAATCTGTGTAACTAGCACTGGATAAAATCGCTTATGTGACAAATGTAACCAATTTAAGATTTCGCGGGCAATGCACGCAGAATTCACAGAACACATACATAGAATGTATTAACAATACACAGAACACATACAATATTACTCTCTACGTAAAAATTAGCCCAAAATCTGTTAAATAGAATAAAAAAGTTTTAACCTGCTCCTGTAAACTTCTCTGTACTGCAGATACGCGCTCCCTACCTGTAGTAGATACACGGTTTTGCACTATACCCGACGATATTTATTTGTGTTTCGTATGTGCCATACATTGATATATAAAAAAACCCAAGATACACACTCAGCATCTCAAAAACGTCCGCAAAAAACAAGCGCAATATATATAATTGTGCGCTAGTTTCAAACAGTCTCGCATCGCTCGCCAAACTGCACTGCTTTGTAAAAACAACTTTAAGCGATCCGTGTAAGGTTGAATTTGCAAATAAATTGCGCATCACTCGCCATACCGCACTGCTTTGTAAAAAAAACTTTAAGCGATCCGTGTAAGGTTGATTTGCAAAAAAGTTTGTTTATAGTATAACTACACACAACTCACTCATGACACTTGATACATGTCAGTTTTTGACGACAGTTTCGAGTGTTGCATTTGTTCGAGACTGTGCATCTTGGGTTTTTCATAAATCAATGGTGCCATACCAACAATTTAAGGGAGGGAATAAACGGGTAAGGGCATTGTTGGAAAGAGTTACCGCCACCTTAGAACGCAAAGGGCATTTGTAGGAACAAGGATGAGTTTTAGTCAGTAAGAGTTTGATACTTCCTCCCACTCCATCCAGAGCGGGAAAAGATATATCCTTTCTTCATCATCATCATCATCATATCAGCCGACAGACGTCCACTGCTGGACATAGGCCTCCCCCAAGCGTCGCCACAACGACCGGTCCTGTGCGTCTCGCATCCATCGGCTACCCGTGACCTTCACCAGGTCATCGGTCCACCTTGTGGGAGGCCTTCCGACGTTACGCATATCCATTAAATTAAATTAAAATTCGTTTATTTCGTACTACGGTGATCCATATTTTGTTAGTATTTGAAACATCTTTTATTCTAGTGTTAGTAAACATTGATATAGAAATTGTATTTTTAAAAACAATGGATGACCAGGCAGGAAAATGTTTCCTAACTAATCAACAAAATGCCTAATATTTGGCGTATAGTTCTCCGCCACAGCTCTCAGGATATAGTTGCGACTACTGCGCGCTTTAAGGGACTGTCCACTGGAGCGGAGAGGATAGGAGTGGAGAAATATTAGCCAATGGAATTGCACAAAATCTCCGCTCCGCGTCAGTCACTGACTTTTGCAATTCCATTGGTTAACATTTCTCCGTTTTTCCGCTCCACTGCCTTGCTCTACGTCTATGGTCAGGGAGCCTTAAAAGGGAGTTATGCAATATTATGGCAGCGACAAAATAATTAACACACACATAACACATAACACACACACAACACACACACAACAACATACCACACCTACATACCTAACATTATTGTTGTTTTTTTCCTATGGGCCTTAGTTGCCTGCAATAAAACTTTATTATTATTATTATAATGACAGACAAATTAATTCATGAAAAGCCTGTCGAGCAAAAATGACAGGGGTACTTAACAAACCTGAATTAACTCTAACTTTTTACCAAATAATTAACTACTAACAAGGCATATCTACAGACAGATATTAGTACAAGTCACTAACAAGAATTTGATTTATGGTATAAACCAGTTTTTGAGAAATGGTAACTAGCCCACAGTGATATGGCCCAATAATAAAACTGTACCAAAACAGTGATTATTAAGGACAGCCGATTATAAATCAATCCCTTGTAATCGGATTTGGATCGGTAGGTTGGTATAAACCATAGACTACACTGAGGCACAGCTACAATTTCTGTCAGGGTCTTCTTCGTAACTTTTCTTGAATTTCAATCAATTTGCAATTATTTTATTTCAATAATAAATAAAAGCAGTGTTTTTTACTTTGTTTTAGATGCAAAATCCAAGACTGCGACATTGCTTTAAACCAAAAAAACAATCCTAATATATAAAATTCTTCTGTTACTCAGTGAGCAAGTGACTGACAGACAAAACACAGCTGAAACTACTGGTCGTAGAAAGCTGAAATATGGCATGTAGGTTCCTTGGGGAGCGTAGAGGAGCACTATGAGATTTCTCAAAATTCCTACGGGAACGGGAAAATAACGAGATATACGGAACTGAAACGTCGTCGCTTACAATGGGCCTCATCAGAAGGCTCAAAGTCACTCAAAGGGCATTGGAGAAGGCAATGCTTGGAGTTTCCTTGCGTGATCGAATCAGGAATGATGATATCCGCAAGAGAACCAAGGTTACCGACATAGCCCGAAGGATTGCCAAACTAAAGTAGCAGTGGGCAAGGCACATTGCTCGCAGAACAGATGGTCGATGGGGCCGAGAAGTTCTGGAGTGGCGACCGCGTACTGGAAGACGCAACGTTGGAAGGCCTCCCAAAAGGTGGACCGATGACCTAGTGAAGGTCGCGGGTAGCCGATGGATGCGAGACGCACAGGACCGGTCGTTGTGGCGACGCTTGGGGGAGGCCTATGTCCAGCAGCGGACGTCTTTCGGCTGATATGATGATGATGATACTCGTACGAAGTCACGGATAAAAGCTAGTTTTCACATAAAAGGCTTAGATATCCTTTTATAAGCGTGATAGTTTTATGAGGTGTACAAAAATAAATAAATTCGAAACGTATCACTATTTGTTTTGTTCCGCATCTGCCGCAAAATTACGTACAGCGGCGTTCAGATTCAGCTGTGATTATACTAAGTGATAAAATGGAAGTGTATCCATACTCCATACCGTAATAATAGGGTAAGTATTTTACTGGTTTTTTTCAGTAAAATACACGCGTGATGTCACGTTGCTGGTAAAAATTGTGCCGACGTAGTGAGTTCACACGTGTTTTCAACGCACTGTATCGTTTTCTTTTTTGGCCAATATTTTTTGGATATCTACTTGACGCACTAATTAGATTTTTTCAGTAAAATGAACCTTGGAACATGGGTAGACCATGTTCTAGAATAGGCTAAAGAGAACTTTTTATCCCGAGTCTATGTTCCCTTGAGTTACCTAGTTTCTGCCAAATCACTGGATTAAAATCTTATACTATCAGTGACATTTAGTATAAATAACGTCTAACGTCGTCGTCTACGTGGACGTCTTTTATAATGCGGACAGCAAAGGAGTGGAACTCTCTGCCTGCGTCTGTGTTTCAATAAAATAAAAAAAAGCTTAGTTCGTACCTCTTTGGTATGCACCAGGCCTTACTTGTACTAATGAGATTAGTGATGTGAATAAATTAATCGATTTATTGAAGAGCCCGATTAGGAGCGCGTGTAATTTGTAACGATTTGTTGATGTTTATTTTTATTTTGGTTTCGCCCGATATTGTCGGTCCATTGTTTGGTTAACTGTTTAGATTTGGGACGGTGATAGTTTTTAGGATTACGTATCCATAGATTAACCAACGGAACCCTATTACTAAACCTCCGCTGTCCGTTCATCCGTCCGTCCATCTATCTATCTGTCAGAGACCTGATCTCAAGAACCTGATAGGTAGAAGATGAACCTATAACCTGATAGTAGATGAAAAATTTAGCCAGAATTTATACTTCTATTGCCACTATATCAACAAATAATAAAAATTCAACTAAATTAAAAATTACAGGGTGCTCCCATACAAGAAACTTCTTTATCGGGTAATTGTGCGGAACCCTTCGTGTGAGAGTTCGACTCGCACTTGACCGATTTTTTTTTCTTGCGTAAAGCCAACCTTCGGTCGTAAAACGTTCGTTGGGACCTTTAGTTGTTCATAAAATTAGCAATGCCTTGATTACCCTGTGAAAGAATGAACGTTTCGTCCATTAAAGTTAACTAAAAATAAATTCAATACATAGTTATGTCGTTTGTGATCCCAATAGGCCGGAACGAGAGGCGCCTTTTAATTAGCTCATCACTCTTATAAACAGTCTGTTACAATATGTTGGCATTAACTGAACTAACTATTAACGGAAATTGGCCATAACACGCTTTTTTTTCTAATTAATGACACAACGCAGGATACTGCCCAACATCCTGTGACATACTAATTAATAATCTGGTGGCATCTTTAATATCTTGTAATAGGAAACGAAAGTAAGATTTATTTTGTTGGCTACACATTTTTGGCAAGCGGTTTACGAGAAATCGGAACACCATTTTTTTGGTTTAAAACAGCTTTGCCTCACACTAGCAATTTCTCCTGTATCGTGGGTTCGGTAACATTCAAACTCACATACACAAACAGCCAGACCCGGAACAACTATCTGTAAGCCATGCACATATTTATTCCGTGCGGGAATCGAACCTGCAACATGCAGCGCAGCAGTCAATTTTCAGAATCTCTTCCATAATTTGTTAGTAACAATGTAAACTTATAAACTAGTGTTAGTAATATTTAATACATGTTTATTTATTGTAACATGCATGAGGCTCGCCGATCCTGGGGAATGTCTACTTGACTGCGTGTAGCCGTATCCACCGCCCCAAGATCGGAGAGTCCCACCTTTCAATCAACATTCTAAGGATGATGTTGGGGCCGGCGCGAACACGGCGCAGCAGAGATGCGCATCTCTTGCGCATAATGGCCGAAAAACTATCGACCTTCGCGTCGGCGAACATGACGGACGCGCTACAAAAACGCGGCAGCCCCATCAACACCCGGATCGTGTTGTTATATTGTGTGCGCAGGCCACTATATGCCCTCTGTGTAACGTTCACTCACAGGCTGCACGTGTAAAAGGATTGGCAGTTGGCTTTGAAAAGAGTCACCTTAACCTGAGCCGTACAACGTGCAAACCCACAGGTTTGCACAGGCCAACATCCCACACCGAACAGCCAGTGACCTGCGCTTCCGCTCGACATCCACATTGTCTTTCAAGTCGTCTGAAAGCCAATGACCCAAATATTTAAAATGTGCAACTCTTTTTAGAGATCTGCCACAAAGCATAACTGGTGGAATCGTGTTATAGCATTTACTGCCTGCTTTAAATACCATGAATTCGCTCTTTTGTGCATTATATTTGAGCCCATGGGTCTCAGCGTACGATTCACACACATTAATCAGTTTCCTTTATGCCTTGATCGATGGGCTCAGCAGAGCCATATCGTCTGCATAACTTACTAAAGACACCAAAATCTAAGAAGCCCGATTTGCCAGCTGAGTAGAGAGGGATAGAAGATTGCTTTATCACTTAGTGCGAAAGAGATTTATTTTTATGTCTCTTTCATGCTTACTAGTAAAACAATGTTGTATCGTGCTGACAACACGGGCCTTTTATTTTTCGACAACTATACCTGTATCCATCTGCTTCGTCTTTTTCCAACTTATTTGGGGTCGGCTTTGAGTCCAAGCGGGTGCAGCTGAGTGCGACTATTTTATTTGGAGCAACTATTAATCTAACCAGGAAATCCCTGTAACTTGGCAACACGATACCTCTATGCAAGACAGGTCGTTTTCTTCGTGTCGCTGGCAAAACAGGTTTTTAGGGTTCCGAACAAAAAACGGAACCCTTATAGGATCACTCGGGTGTCTGTTTGTCTGTCTGTCACAGCCAGTTTTCTCCGGATCCACTGGACCGATTCTGTTGAAATTTGGTACAATTATGGACTTCTGTGACCTTAACACGGACGCGTTATGTAAATCATAAAAAAAATAATATGGGGGTCACTTTTGGGGGTCAAACTAGAAAATTAAAAAAATAAGTTTTTTGAACAATGTTGTGTGACATGTCAAATAGGAGCTTACTGTAAGAGTTTTAAACATATATTTTTCATAATTTTAAAATAAATGGTTTTGAAGTTATTCAAGAAATTAGACCATTCCCCCCTTTTCTCCGAAATTACTGAGCCTAAAATTTTTAAAATAATGGAGATAATAGATCTTTACTTATAGATTACAGGAAAACGTATAAGAAGTGTATAATGCTAAAATAACGCGTTAAAAAAATGAAATTCGTCCGGAACCCTTTGAACGCGAAAAAAAAAAAATTGGTCAAGTGCGAGTCGCACTTGACCAATTTTTTTTTTTTTAGATTTGGGTTGTCCAAAAAATTGCACCTCCGCGGGATCACTGGTGGCAGCACATAGGTCCTTAGGTGCATGTTTTGAGGCACAGAAGGCAAGATAGGAGGTGGAGCATGGTTTGTGACTCGACTCCTCATCCACACCCTGCAGTTGATCCCTCACGGTAGACCCTACTTTGCAAGACACGTGTGGGATTATCTGCAATCACAACGCCTGTCAAAGATCTACAAATGACAGCCGGATCGACGGCTTTACGTACTTTAAAACGCACGGAGGAAAGCAATGCGATGTAATAAGTAACGGATGGTCACCCATCTTCAGACTGACCTCGGCAAGCATTGCTTAACGTTGAATATCCACCCGCACGGCTGTAATAACAAAACCATGATATCCTCAGCTTTATTAGGTACATTATAATTTAAATTAACCCTCTGTAGGGCAAGATATCCAATTTAAAAATATGCAGTGAAAAACTTTAATTGAAAGAAATAATAATACACGTGTTTCGGGTTCTTTTTTTTATTTATTTAAGATAATCAGATTTAAAGGAAGTGTGACATTAATGTCACACTGCTTCATAAAGTTATTTCTAGCTTTCGTAGAGCATATTTGCTCATCGACGCAAAGATATTGCTCTAAAGGGATTTCGGCAAAAGATTGGTTTAATTTTTGTACAACTGGTCTAAGTTTCAAATAGTAACCATCAGTCTTCTTGGGTACCCATATAACAGACTTTTCCGAAGCATAGTTGTTTTCGAATAGCACATCCAAATTCAAATTATCTTACCCATCTTCTCCTGCAACTATTAATCTATCAGACTTAGAAAGCCAGGTATATCAACAATGTTTAAACAAACTATCAAATTATAGCAAACATTAAGCGCAGTTTACAAGTGATCGCATTTTGCAGGCTTTGTATAAGGCGATTATAACAAGTACCACTCCATAATGTTACGTAGAAGGTCCATATTAGTATATTATGCACCGAGGGGATAAAGCAGTATCTTAAGTCACGGGCATCATTTTGAACCCCGAACCTAATGAAGAATACGGAAGGTCCCGAGTGGAGCGAGGAAATTTAGAGATTAACTCTGTCGTTTCACACGTGAGTAAATACAAGAATCCTGAATGCAGCGAGGTATTCAAGCTAGCCAAAGACAAAGACATCTTTATCCCTGAGGAGCATACTCTACTTCTCACACCTTTCATACCTACTGCGAGAAAATTGTTCGCAAGTCATGAAGAGAGGTGACTCAAATCACATTATTGACCTCCGAGCAATAATATTGTACAGAATTTAACTATAATTTGATATAATCTGACGTTTTCGTGCAGGTGGCAAAAGCTTATCAAAGGCAACCAAAGGCCAAAGGGTAATTTTAATAATAATTATCAAGCAGAAAGCTTCATCTGACTACTCTTCTTCTATTTCTTCGGAACAGTGTTTACAACAAAAAAAATCTCCCTCTTATCTGTTTTTTTTGACATAAAAAGAAAAAAAAAATATTTTCGTGATTGAATTTGAATGGACCATCTGTTTTGTTCGTTCCATAGATATTGTAAAGGCATTGTGTGTTTATCATACAAGCTATGAATTTGTGGATAGTCGTCAAATATCTTCAGAAGTGCCTTATTTTATGTTCTGTTTACCGGATTTGTTGTGTGAATAATGTGACCAATTACTTCCAGCAGATTCATTTCCTAAGTGGTACGTATACAAAAGGCATACCCAACTAAGCTGAAAATCAAAGAAGTTCACTTTTAAGATGGTTACAAACGGTTTTTGCTTGCACTTACGCAAACATAAACGAACCGTATAGAATACCCTTTTTCAGTGCCAAGTGCAAAAGTGTTTTTACATTTTTAGTGCCAAGCACCCAACACATGGGCCGAACAACGATTCGTTCGTGTGCCCACAACCCGTGCATGAACACAAGACACATATAGCTACTTAAAACAACGACTCAGGGCCCCAAGTCTGCTATTACAATAGTGTCAGAATGGTCTCATAATGATTTCATAATGGTCGATTTTGACAAGTTATGCCAGATTACTTTTATATATGTTTTTAAAAATTGTTTATTAATTTGTCATTATGTACGAGATTACCATTCTATGCCATTTCTTTCAACGGAGTGTCAGTGGTTGACCATTGGAAAGTAATAATGACGCTTTTATACTAGTAGATTACCAAACTTGTCAAAATGGACCATTATGAAATCATTATGAGACCATTCTGACACTATTGTAATAGCAGACTTGGGGCCCAGATGCGGGTTGTGGGCACATAACGAATCACTGCTCGACCCATACACTGAGTTCTTGGCACTAAATGTGTTAACCAAAAGCTCGGTAAAAGATAAAATTAAGTTGCCAACCATAGCTATAAGTCAATGTTGCCAACTTAATAATCACCCTCCCAAACAAAATAACAAAACTAATGAAATCTCAACGCCTGTCAAGAATTCGTCATCAACACTTATAGGCTCTAAACTCTTTTATTGAATAAAATTTACATATTTATATTTTGATGGATGAATGTGAGATATATTAATATTTATATATTATGTATGAAAAAAATAATTGGAATGACTTCTTTGGCTATTAACATATTATTAGCGTCTTATTGACGGTTGTAAATTGTTGACGAGATTAGAAACTTTAAATATTAATCGGAGGACGTGGATTTTATAAGTGATGAATAGAAATGTACAGGAAATGAAGAGTTGGTGCCATTTAACAAACATTAAATACTCTATTGCCAATCTGAGAGATCAAGCTTTGTCTTAAACATATTTCAGTATCTAATACATAAAAATCTCATGTCACGGTGTTTGTTACCGAACTCCTCCGAAATGGCTGGGGGGCTACTCTCTAACGAAATTCGTAGTTTCAGGCTTAGTTGCGGGCGGGTGTATTCTACTCCGTATCACCTACAGACTTACGATTAGTCCCGAACCCGAACTGAGAATGAATGACATTAGTTCTCAGTGGTTAGGTGATACGGATTAGAAAATGCCCGCCCGCAACTAAGCCCGAAACTACGGATTTCGTTAGAGAGTAGCCCCCCTGGACCGATTTTCATGAAATTTTTTGTGCATATTCGGTAGGGATGAGAATAGGTGGTAGGCTATTTTTTATATAGCAAAACGTTTGCCGAGTCAGCTAGTACTTACCTTAAATCTCGTGTCATAGTGTTTGTTATCAAACTCCTCCGAAACGGCTTGACCGATTTTTCTTGTTTCATTGGTAAGTCTGAGAATAGGCTGTAGGAATTTTTTGACATAAATTTTATTTTTTATGACAACACAACGTTTGCCGAATCAGCTAGTTTCAGTGTGAAAGTAAATATAAGTTCTTATTTAAGAAATCTCTTCTTCTTCTTAGTCGGAAAACACTGTCAGTGTCATCGTGGTTGCGCAAATGAGGTACATGGAGAGATGTTTGGTGGGTCATCGACTGTCCCGAGAACTGCTCTCTCAGCGATGTTTCAATTTCTGGTTGGTCACGTTACATGTACACTGGACTATACTAGACTCGGTAGTTTTCTGTATCAGGTCAGTCCAGCAAGTTGGTGATCGACTCTTGCTTTCCATCTGGCCCTGAATCACCAGTATCTCCATCGAGTATGCAAGAAATATTTCTTAAATAATAATAAAAAAGCATACCTATGCTTGTTTGCTAGATTCAAAACTACGGAACCAATTTTCATTAGGTACTTAATTTTGCCTCAACGTACAAAATAACACAAATTATTTTTGAATCAGACCTAAATCAGCTATAATAATAAAAATAATGTAAGTAAAGAGAATAATAATGTATTTGTTTATAAGACAGCAAAAGGTCTACACTGATACAACACAAACATAATTTTTTAAAAGAAGTTAGTAACAATTTGTATCTAAATAATCTAAAACCTACGTTACGTACGTCGCTATATAACTATTATTTTAATAACACAATAAATTTCATTCAGTTAATTTAAGGTCGTTGTTCCCAGCCATTAAGATCAACTTATTTTTTAAGAAAATGAGAATCAGATCTCTCTCTGCCTTAATGTGGCAAAAACAAATAATAATAAACATAAAGATTTACAAGGCACTTAAAAATAAATTTCACACCAAAATTACATAACAGAAACAGTAATCAATCAGTTTTTGCGAACCATTTTATTACATAAACCGTATTAAGGTGTGGTCCCATTAAAAATGACGAGCGGACATTAAAACGAGAGTTTCGCGTCTATCGGGCCAATGGGATCGCCCTTTATTCTTTTTTTAAACTGAACCCATAAATATAAAACCTTTTTTGTAAAATTGAAAGTTGGAGGGAAATTTGGAGTTAAGGTGTTGATGCATCGATGTGGATGGAAGCTGATTTCGAAATTCAAATTGGGTTTCGAAATTGTCTGGAATTGATGCTTGATGCTTTCTTTTTATTTATTTTTTGAGGCTTGTTTTGGATCCTTTTTCTTAAGCGGTTTGTAAAACGTGAGTGACTGAAGCAAACTAGTCCTAATCCTAACTAATTTTATGTCTAAATGCGCTTTCACGCCTAAAATCGCAATGGTTATTATGGTACAACGATAGACGGGATCCTGGAGACCGATATAGGCTATTTATTTTTGCAAAAATCATCGTGAGCTAAGACGCAGAAAAAGTTCCTGTCCACGTCCAGTTCGAATGACATTGAGCTAATTTTATTTTGTACTGTGGTTTAGTACATTCCGACAGTAAATCAGCGTTGTAACAGGAACTGTGTTTGGAATTCGAAAAAGCTATTGGCAAAACGGAATTACATTTTAAGATTTTACGAATACGTGTGTCTAAAAATACAAAGTATAAAGTTATCGCAAGTCCAGTGAGCACAGATCACAGTGCTCTGATTTCTCAAAACAATTAGTAAATGAGATTATTACGTAGTGACATGTGAACTATGGACATTGGGCGCGATGTTACAATTCCTGCACTGAAATTTAAACGGAGATCCGTGAGATTTATATTCAATTTATTTAATTTCTGACAATGGAATATTGAGAGCCATAATTATATGAATAATATTCCTGCTTACAATTTTGAATGTGAATTTTTATTTTATTTCATTAATTACAAATTCCACATTATAAATTATATAATGTGGAATTTGTAACTATAAATCTTTCTTCCATATGGGTGGGTATACTGCATCAAATAAATGAATTTTATTATTTTTTTTTTTATAAATAAAGTTATGCCAACATTGAAAACAAACACCAGATTTAGGTATTTTTATTCAAAAAGGCTGCCCTTTGACAGCCACACCTCGTAAATTTTAATAGTGTCGATTGACAATCGTATCCGTAGTGATTTAAATAAAGCAATTTATTTATACTTGTCTACATTTTTTTATATACGAAGAATGAAATGAGTACCTCAACGAATAAATTCTAGCGTACTTTATTGCCCTATAAAATAATTAAAAAAACAAATTTGGTGAGATACAACCTGTCTTCTGCTGAAACTATTATGATAGTTGGTGCACATTAGAAAGTATTTCAATTCAATTCCATTCTAATAAAAATATTCCTTCCCTGTACGGATCCATAAATCAACTTGCAACTCACATGAACCAGAAATAAAGTCGGGCGCACATTGTCGTTTAATCGCAAGAGAACTGTCGTAATTAGTCGACATAATTGTTTTTCGGAATTGACGGGTTTATTTCGTCGCTATGGCCATGTTCACGCCGCTCCACTTATAGGATAAGCGGGCTTAATGGTGACTTGTTATATTTTTTGTGTACGCAGGTTAACATTCCCACAGTCCCACTTTTTATTTTAATTAATGGCCTAGTCTGTTCCACTGCAGGGCAAAGGTCTTCCCGGCATTGGGCACGTGTGGGCCAATCCTGTCGATAGCTGTCAAGCTTGTCCCACCATCTTTGCCTGAGTCTGCCGCGATGTCGTCGGATTTCTGGGACCCACATTGTCAGATCTAGTCCCACTGTAATTTGATACCTTCTTTAAGTAAGAAAGAATGACGGTTTATCACTACTCAACATAAACAAATAGCCAACCAGTATAAACAAATAGCCAACCAGCTCGGCTATGTGTAATTCCTAATATTCTATACCTTTAAACGAGCATTTTTGTATATATGTATATACAACGTGTACCTCTTAAGGGGTCACTGAACTCATCATTATGAACAACTTTCAATATGGGACTAACACTGAAATCGCAAAAAAAAAATCGACTGCCCCATATATTTCTGTGCGTATAACTCGACAAAATGTACTGAACAGCAGATTTTTTTTTTGCGATTTCGGCTTTGGTCCCATAGTAAAAGTTGTTCATAATGATGAGTACAATGAATTAAGAGGTATTGTGTTTATTCTGTTACACGTTGTATCTCGGAAACGGCTCCAATGATTTTCATGAAATTTAGTATGCAGGGCTTTTCGGGACCCGGGCGTCGGGAGTCGCAGGGCGATTCTCGGCCACCGTAGGCGCGGGCGAGCATTGGGTGGCTCGCCGTCTGATCAGAACCAGGCCCGGGTCGACGGCGCGCTGTGTTCCACGCGCGCCTCAAGGAGCTGTCAGCATAAAGGACGGGGCCCGCTAGGGCCAGTGCCTGCCGGGGTTGCGGGGTTTGTTCGAGAGAGTCGCCGCGGCCCTGGAACGCAAAGGGCATTAGGAGGAACACGGATGGGTTTTAGTCAGTAAGAGTCTGACACTCCCTTCCGCTTCACCCAGAGCGGGAGGAGTCATTTGATGATTTCCAATCCTTAAAAAAAAGGGGGTTTCGGGAGCAATAAATCGATCTAGCTAGGTTTCATTTTTAGAAAACATCGTAAAAAAACCGAACAAAGCCCGGTCAGCCAGGTACTATAAAATTCTCCCGTTACTGAGTGAGTGACTGACACACAACGCACAGCCGAAACTGCTGATCGTAGGAAATTGAAATTTGGTATGTATGTTTCTTGTAGATCAATTAGAGAGGATTTTTTGAAATTCTTAAGGGAACGGTATAAAAACTGGATGTACAAAGTCGTGGGCAAAAACTAGCTGTATAAATAAATCTTCATCGTGTGTCGTTCTTTCTTTAAGTAAACGGTATCAAAGTCCTTTGCGTGTTTTAGAAGAAAATGCGAAGAAACAGATAAAGACAGTCAGCGACTTTTTTATTCATTTGAGTGATATCTAACATTCTGATTCTATAGCATGTGCTTACCGTTGAGATGTTACCCACATGTTAGAGTGCCCTAAGTACCCACACACCAGTACTTTGGAAGATTTAATGAATGCCTCTGATGCTACAATTAACGTAGCCACCTACTGGGCCCGAACGGTCTAGGGAGTTGACCAACGACTCGAAAAGAAGAACCTACCACTACAAATGCTATTTATATTATATCAAATTAGCTTTTGCCCGCGACTTCGTACGCGCAAATCCCGTTTTTACCCGTTCCCGTAGTAATTTCGGGAAATCCTCTCTTAGTGCTCCCATATGGAGTATAGGGAAGCTACATGCCAAAAATGAGCTTTCTACGACCAGGAGTTTCGACTGTGGGTTTTTATATACATATTGATTGATTTAAATCGATTTCAAAAACATAGAAGGACCCTGTTTTTTTTTTATCAACAAGAAAATTATTTCTCCATAATTTTTATGACAGACAATACCTTAACAAAGATAACTTAATATGGGCTTCACCTATAGTCAGCTACCATGAAAAATCTCCGGATGTTATGGCATATTCACCATGCTGTCTGGACCAACAGATTCCTGCCCATAGTAAATTATCAATACCTTTTAATCCTGGATCCCTTGTACAAATGCTAGGAACTGTGTAACTTGCTCATCCCTTACTTTTTGTTCCAAACGTTTTTGTGTCAGTATATTTCTTCCAATGATGAATGTAAGTGATATCATACAAAAAGCGTGCAGTAACCACATCTTTATCACTAATTATAATTACGCGGAAAATAGCAAAAAATATTAATCTGTATCGATACTAACACGAGTATGTGAGGTAGGGTTAGCACGAATAGAAAGTTCTGTTACAAGTTTTCGTTTTGTCGACTATACGACTATAGATTTAGGCTATTAATTAATTATTGACATGAAGGCAAATATATTATTATTCGGACATGCTTTGCGGATCCCAAATAAGAATGGGAATCAGGCCAAAAATGGAATATTGAATGGGGGAATGGGGGCAACGTTAACATTTATACCTATTTCGACATTTCCAGATTACTGTCAATGATCCTTAAGTACACGTAGTATCTAATAGTTAGGAATATTTACATGAATTACGTCATTTTGAATTGTGTTATTTTTTTCTGCAGTTAAACGCTTATTCAGAGCTTGGAAGACAGGCCGTTAAGGCAATTTATTGCATATTTTTAAAAAGTATCTTAATTAGTACCTGGTCCAGGAGATACAGGCGCTGCCTAGTTCGGGGACCACGGTGTAATTTTATGTTAAACTCAACTTGTTACAATTACCGACTTAGTATTAAGTATCGATAAGAATTTTCTGTAACAATGGCTCAATAAAATGATTATTATTATTTGTTTTTCACTTTCGCTGGTCCCTGGAGACCCGGTCCTTTGATAGCTTCGAGCTTCGAAGCCAACTTGCAGAGGCCCCGTTAGACATTTCAAATTTATTATTATTATTATTTCGTTTATTTATTCTAATATTTTTAGGGTTCCGAAAAAAAAGGAACCCTTATAGGATCACTCGGGTGTTTGTCTGTCTGTCTGTCTGTCCGTCTGTCACAGCCAGTTTTCTCCGGATCCACTGAACCGATTCTGTTGAAATTTGGTACACATATGGACTTCTATGACCCAAACACGAAAGCGTTATGTAAATCATTAAATTTTTAGTATGGGTGTCACTTTTGGAGGTCAAACTAGAAAAGTAAAAAAAAAGTTTTTTGAAAAATATTGTGTGACATATCAAATCAAAGGGCTTACTATGAGGGTTTTAATTATATTTTTTTCATAATATTAAAATACATGGTTTAGAAGTTATTCAAGAAATTAGACGAAAAATGACCATTCCCCCCCCTTATCTCCGAAACTACTGAGCATGAAATTTTGAAAAAAATGGATATAATAATTCTTTACCTAAAGATTACAGGAAAACCTATAAGAAGTCTGTAGTGTTAAAATAACATGTAAAAAAAATTAAATTCGTTCGGAACCCTTTGCATGCGAGTCCCGACTCGCACTTGGCCAGTTTTTTTTTTTGATGGGTTTGCTCTTGAGTCTAGTCTACGTCAGAATTTACATATAAATTACATTTTTAAACATATCTTTAAAAAAAAAACATTACAAAATACATTTTAAAACATAAGAAATAGAAGTCCGACGGTGTCGGGAGCAGAGTCCAAGCTACCGGTGGTAAGGGCTCCAGAGAAAGGAACCTCCTCACTATATTATTATTATTATTATATTAGTAATGTACAAGTAGTTTTATTTTTATTATTAATCTACAACGAACAGGTGGCTAACAAAATGTATCTCTATTAAAACAATTCAACAGGTTTATAATCAAAATGTAAGCAGCCACTTATTCGAAGAATGCCAAATAGCGCCTCCTGTAACGCTTAACATGAACTACAGCTGCGATGTAGAATTTATATCGACTACCATGGATTCCTGACAGACTATCCAAATCTCCAGGGGGTGATCTGCTTGTTATCCTAGGTCCTAGGTGTGTCAGTGGATAGATATAACGATTAGCTTATTCCATGATTCTTATAGGAACAAGCAAAATCTAGATTACCTGTAATTAGTTTTATCATTGTTTGTAATTAGTTTTAGGTTATTAAAAAAAAAGGTTTATATTATATGTAATTAGTTTTATCATTGTTTAATATTTAATTGTTGTGATAATATAGTGTGCTAGCTGACACGTGCCATCATTTATTTAATTTTATGTTCGATATCTATCATAAAATGTTGAAAAATAATGTTATATACATTCAAGTTCTTTTAAATTAACACACAGTTGTGTTGCTGGGGAGTTTTTTGGCCACTTCTTCTACCCAGCTAAAACACTAGGAAGTAGTGACGGGCTGGGCAATTTGGGGGACTGTCTTCATGTAAATTTTGACGTTCAAAAAGTGCTGATTTTCAGCCTAGTTTGAATAAATGCCTTTTGATTTGATTTGATACCTAAAAACAGCAAAAGTTATTCAAGTAAGATATATAATTAAGTGAGTGAGCTCGTGGCTAAAGAATACCAACCGCACGGATCGACCAAGGTTGGTCTGTGGATGGGTGACCATCTTAACATACCGAATTTCCTCCGTGCCTCAGAAAGCACGTTAAGCCGTAGGTCCCGGCTATCAATTGTACATCTTTAGCAGTCGTTACGGATTTTCAGAAGCCAGTAAATCTGACTCCAGTCATGCCAAGAAGTATTATGTTACCTAGTTAATGGTTTGTGGAGGTCTGGTAAGCAGCCGCTTCACGTAAAATACTGGTATTCAGCTGAATCCGGTTTGACTAGAAGCCGACCCCAATATAGTTGGGAAAAGGCTAGGCGGTTGATGAAACAATTTTTTTTTTGCTGGGACAGTCGGATAAAAATATCAAAAGTCATTTATGCATATTACGCTGAGAGCCAGCACTTTTTAAATATCAACGTTTTACTTTAAGATAGTCCCCCGAAACGCCCACTGGGAAGAAGAAGTGGTGCGACAAGCTCCCTAGCAACATGTCTGTTAGTAGAAAGAACTATCCAAACCTTGCCATTTGACGAATGCTGAACTATTTATGAATCAGTGATTTAGACTTCTATGGGTCATTCGCTTAACCAAGCTATTTAAGAAATAAAATCATTACATTCTCGACAGTCAACACTAAAAAGACCTATAGCTGACCCACTTTGTTGGGCGGTATTTTTCGGGTTAATAAATAGCCTATGCTACTCAGAAATAACGTGGCTTTCTATTAGTAAAAGATTTTCAAAATCAGTTCAGTAGATGCAGAGATTACCCCCTACAACCTCACAAACTCACAAACTTTACCTGCATATAATATTGGTATAGATTATATCAAAGATATTTCAACATTTTTTTTTAACAGTTTGTTTTTTGTGGGATCTCAAAACAATAATTTACACTTGTAGCTTCCTTAGACTTAAACTGCCAGCCCTTACAACAAAATACCATCACGACTCGTCATCTGGTCATTGCCAGTATAATAGGCAACGTGCGCGCGCGCAGGACGCACTAATGAGCTGCTTACTTAGACGTCTGTCTAATAACCAGATAGCTTTAATATCTGTAATTTGATATATAAACTATGATGATAAGGCCACTGGGATTGGAGGAATGAGGCGGCTACGGCCGATTGGAGTCTGGGTTAAATCGATTTTCTTTTAATAGTGTCTTTAATTATCAAGAAAGTTATAGTTTTGAGAGTCAGAACAGCTAAGCCTTTGTCGGACGATGCTAAGACTCTGTACAAAATATATAATAATCATTAAGAATAAATTCAAAATTTGGCTATGATGGAGCGACATAGTCAGTGTTGTGACAAAGCTCGTTAATAAAAGAATAAAAGAAAAAAAAAAACAGGCTGGAAAGAAAACAAATTGTTTTTTCTTTTACAGATACTTTGTACTGCTTGTTGCTGTTCCATTTTTAATTTAAACATAATTAGCTTTTACCCGCGACTTCGCATATCCCGTTTTTTTCCCGTTCTCGTAGATATTTTAGAAAATTCTCTCTTAATGCTTCCTACTTCCCAAGGACTCTACATGCCAAATTCCAGCTTTCTATAACCACTAGTTTCGGCTGTGCGTTGTCTGTCAGTCACTTGATGATCAATCTAAACATCATTATGGGTAGTGAGGTGAGTGTCGCAATCTGCCAACGGATTTATCATAAGAATTGTCCAAATTGAGAGGATTTCGACTTTGCCTGCCCAACGTTTGGTCCAATTTTGTTTAGCCTCCTCCTGGGTTACTTCCCTGACAGATAACAATGAATTAAGCTGCAAAAAATATTTGTTTGCCATTTTCATCATTTCATCGGTAATGACAGGCTCGTCGAGTCGAAGCTCCAAAGTCTTGAGCATCGACGCAGAGTTGCTGGCCTGTCGGTTTTCTATCGTTTACATTTTGGGGAGTGTGCGACGGAATTGCATGATTTAATTCCGCCAAGCCCGTGCCATCATCGGATCACAAGACGAACGGCGAAGTGCCACCGGTACATGGTGGACATCCCACCCACACGCACAAAACGTTTTGGGAACACATTCATAATGCGTACAGCTAAGGAGTGGAATTCCCTGCCAGAGTCTGTGTTTCCAGATAGCGACAACCTGAGAATCTTTAAGACAAGAGTGAATAGGTTGCTTCTAGGCAAACGTGCTCCATCTTCGACCGCATCATCGCTTACCATCAGGTGAGATAGTGGTCAAACGTATGCCTATCTACAGTAAAATATATAGATATATATATATAATCAACTTTACACGGTAAATGTTGATCCAGTGAGAAGTTAGAACAATTGTTGATCCGCCTATTTTACGTGTTTACTCAGCTCCACGTCGCGCAAACTGATATACTTTGATCCGTCCTTGATGCGCGTGTGACGTCGGTGGATCTGCACTAACAGGTTTTCAAATAACTCGTCAGCGATTTGACCAACATTTTTTGATCCATCAACGGTCGAAAAAATCATATTGAATATGATTTCTTAGATCCAGAGTATATTTAACTTGTATGCGACATTTACTTGGACTAAGTGGATCCGGAGCCAAAATTGACGAATAGGTACTCGAACACAACAACGGCAACGTCGCGTTCTGCGTGTGACAGAGAGCCCAGTAGACTATTTCAGTATTTCGTTAGAGTAATAAGGTAAGCAAGATGCGCTAGAGGATCAAACTTTGGGAACGACTTCACTTTTTCGTCAGATTGATTTGTTGTTTGGCAGATTTTATGCGGAAAGGCGTTTGCGCGGGTGTTTGATATCGTGTGTTTTTCTCAAATTAGTGAATTTGGTTTATTTTTAACCGACGAAAAAACGGAGGAGGTTCTCAAGTCGACGCGTATATATTTTTAATGTATGAATACGACACTTTTTACAGAGTTGTCCGATTTTGATAATTCTTTTTTTATTGGAATATACCTCGAGGGTGGGCCCATATAAATTTGGAAAAAAAACCAACCCTAAGGGCTGGAAAACAGGGGATGATTGATTGTTCACTGAATGTTTCTTCTTTTACTATTGATAGACACGAGTTTGACCACTATCTCACCTGTTGGTAAGCGATGATGTGGTCGAAGATGGAGCACGCTTGCCTGGAAGTAACCTATTCGCTCTTGACTTAAAGACTCCCAGGTTGTAGCTATCTGGAAACACAGCCTTTAGCTGTACACACTATGAATGTGTTCCTAAAACGTTTTGTGCGTGTGGGTAGGATGTGCACCATGTACCGGTGGCGCATCGCCGTTCGATTGTAATGTATGACCACGCATAACTTTTTACAGAGTAGTCCGATTTTGATAATTCTTTTTTAATTGGATAACGAGTGGTCCCATATAAATTTGTACAAAAATCCGATACTAAGGGGGGGGGGGTAATAGAAGTGATTTATTGTTCACTCACAGATTTTAGAGCACAGTTGTGTAGCATTTTTTGTAGCCCTACCCATGTGGGTATAGAAAGCCTGTTTTTTTTTAGTATTTATACTATACAACAAGTAATAGTTAAAAGTAGGATTATATAACAGATAATAGCTGAAGTAAGATGTGTAGCTGTTTTAAAAAAAGTATAAAATAAAAACTTTTTAACTTATTTTTTGTAAAAGGTTTATTATTTTTTGCTTTTCAGTTTTTCGGAGGGGTAATTTTTTTGTTAAAAAGTTTTTGTTCATTTGCATTTGTCATCAACCAGAAGATGATGGTGAGTATTTTATTATCCATATCCGTATTTGATTATCTATTTAGAAACTCGATATTATGTAGGTATTATATTAATGAGCTAATCTGGATGTGATCCCGGCTCAAATGAAGGGAGGCGGAGTAGAGACAACTTCAGTGGAAACGCACCCTCTCATCGATGATCGATACGTATATGGTAATAAATAGGTATTCACTGATTGACATTATGATACCGGACTTACTGTACTACCAGGGCAAACATTTGTGTGACGGACACGGATGTTAGCTGTGTGTCTGGGTGTTAAATAACTATCCTACTTATCTATGTATTTCTTAGGCCTCCATACCTAGTAGGTTTTGTCTAGTTTAAGATCAGATCCTACTTATGTGTGCAATGTCCAGGATATTTATTTATTTTATTTAAGTACTTAAAAATACCAAACATGCCTACATATTTACAAAATTTCAGAAGTTGTTTAGTGACGTCGCAGCATGATGGCGTCTTTGACCGTCTTATCGTTATTTGGAACGCATAGTAGGTACCTTTTTTTTTTAGCATAGTAGGTACCTATACTATGATAAACAGGGTTATTTTTTTACTATCCTGGAATGTCCTGGATAATTTTAGGGGTTATTCTACTCATGAAAACAAACAACTTTTATAATACCACTAAAGATAAAATCGCGAAAAAAAACAGCTGTTCCATACATTTTCTTTTTCGAAATTCAATTCCAAACGGGTGAAACGGGGGGTTGAAAGTATGTGTATGGAAGTCCGCCGTTTCTAACGAAAAGAACCTGAAAATTAGTATTTAGGCTTTTGAAAAAAAAATCTCTTAATGCATTGCATCAGATTAAAATAACATCTTACGTTTTAATTTCCCACACTAGTAGCCTATAACATCACTCTATGGCCCCAAATATCAAAAACTTTTTGACACGTTGGCTTCGATTTGAAACACCATATAACATTACTAGCTGTTGCTCGCGGCTTTGTTCGCATAAAGCGTTGATCGTAAAATACATATTTTATGATTTCATAATAAGAGTTTAAATATAAAATTTATTTTTGTTGTCTCAAGAGACAACATAACTCTTAATATCGACCACCCTTTAAAAAATTCAAAACCCTATATTTCACCCTAGGAAAGGCGAAATTTTAGAAATTTCTGAAAAAGGTACCTAACATCCACCTCCGCCTCCACCATAAACTCCACTTCCGGCATAAGTCGTGGCGTTGGCGAGTTGTTAAGTTATCCGTTTAATCTGTAGCTTGTACGGCCAAAGATACGAAACGGCAACGTCCCGGCTGCTTTCAGCCAATCCGATCTTTTGCTGTGCTCTGATTGGCTCATTTAAATCGGATCAACATTAGCAAGGTGGATTTGTATATTGGATCAACTTCGGCGAACGCTAGTAAGCAGTCCCGTGAGTGTAGATGTTGATCCGGTCGGAGCCACATTAGTTACCAGAAATGCATATTGGATCAAGAAAAGGCGCCGGATCAACATGCATTTTCGGATCAACAAAGTTGGCCGTACAAGCTACAGATTAAACGGATAACTCAACAACTCGACAACGCCACGACTTATGCCGGAAGTGGAGTTTATGGTGGAGGCGGAGGTGGATGTTAGGTACCTTTTTCAGAAATTTCGAAAATTTCGCCTTTCCTAGGGTGAAATATAGGCCTTTGAATTTTTTAAAGTGTGTTCGATATTAAGTTATGTTGTCTCTTGAGACAACAAAAATAAATTTTATATTTAAACTCTTATTATGAAATCATAAAATATGTATTTTACGATCAACGCTTTATTCGAACAAAGCCGCGAGCAACAGCTAGTAATGTTATATGGTGTTTCAAATCGAAGCCAACGTGTCAAAAAGTTTTTGATATTTGGGGCCATAGAGTGATGTTATAGGCTACTAGTGTGGGAAATTAAAACGTAAGATGTTATTTTAATCTGATGGCAATGCATTAAGAGATTTTTTTTTCAAAAGCCTAAATACTAATTTTCAGGTTCTTTTCGTTAGAAACGGCGGACTTCCATACACATACTTTCAACCCCCCGTTTCACCCGTTTGGAATTGAATTACGAAAAAGAAAATGTATAGAACAGCTGTTTATTTTTCGCGATTTTATCTTTAGTCCTATTATAAAAGTTGTTTGTTTTCATGAGTAGAATAACCCCTAAAATTATCCAGGACATTTCAGGATGGTAAAAAAATAACCCTGTTTATCATAGTGTAGGTACCTACTACGCTAAAAAAAAAGGTACCTACTATGCGTTCCAAATAACGATAAGACGGTCAAAGACGCCATCATGCTGCGACGTCACTAAACAACTTCTGAAATTTTGTAAATATGTAGGCATGTTTGGTATTTTTAGGTACTTAAATAAAATAAATAAATATCCTGGACATTGCACACATAAGTAGGATCTGATCTTAAACTAGGCAAAACCTACTAGGTATGGAGGCATAAGAAATACATAGATAAGTAGGATAGTTATTTAACACCCAGACACACAGCTAACATTCGTGTTCGTCACACAAATATTTGCCCTGGTAGTACAGTAAGTCCGGTATCATAATGTCAATCAGTGAATACCTATTTATTACCTTATACGTATCGATCATCGATGAGAGGGTGCGTTTCCACTGAAGTTGTCTCTACTCCGCCCCCCTTCATTTGAGCCGGGATCACATCCAGATTAGCTCATTAATATAATACCTACATAATATCGAGTTTCTAAATAGATAATCAAATACGGATATGGATAATAAAATACTCACCATCATCTTCTGGTTGATGACAAATGCAAATGAACAATAACTTTTTAACAAAAAAATTACCCCTCCGAAAAACTGAAAAGCAAAAAATAATAAACCTTTTACAAAAAATAAGTTAAAAAGTTTTTATTTTATACTTTTTTTAAAACAGCTACACATCTTACTTCAGCTATTATCTGTTATATAATCCTACTTTTACTATTACTTGTTGTATAGTATAAATACTAAAAAAAAAACAGGCTTTCTATACCCACATGGGTAGGGCTACAAAAAATGCTACACAACTGTGCACTAAAATCTGTGAGTGAACAATAATCCACTTCTATTACCCCCCCCCACCCCGCCCCCTAAGTATGGGATTTTTGTACAAATTTATATGGGACCACTCGTTATCCAATTAAAAAAGAATTATCAAAATCGGACTACTCTGTAAAAAGTTATGCGTGGTCATACATTACAATCGAACGGCGATGCGCCACCGGTACATGGTGGACATCCTACCCACACACACAAAACGTTTTGGGAACACATTCATAGTGTGTACAGCTAAAGGGTGGAATTCCCTGCCAGAGGCTGTATTTCCAGATAGCTACAACCTGGGAGTCTTTAAGTCAAGAGCGAATAGGTTACTTCCAGGCAAGCGTGCTCCATCTTGGACCACATCATCGCTTACCAACAGGTGAGATAGTGGTCAAACTCGTGTCTATCAATAGTAAAAGAAGAAACATTCAGTGAACAATCAATCATCCCCTGTTTTCCTGCCCTTAGGGTTGGTTTTTTTTTTCCAAATTTATATGGGACCACCCTCGAGGTATATTCCAATAAAAAAAGAATTATCAAAATCGGACAACTATGTAAAAAGTGTCGTATTCATACATTAAAAATATATACGCGTCGACTTGAGAACCTCCTCCGTTTTTTCGTCGGTTAAAAATAAACCAAATTCACTAATTTGAGAAAATCACACGATATCAAACACCCGCGCAAACGCCTTTCCGCATAAAATCTGCCAAACAACAAATCAATCTGACGAAAAAGTGAAGTCGTTCCCAAAGTTTGATCCTCTAGCGCATCTTGCTTACCTTATTACTCTAACGAAATACTGAAATAGTCTACTGGGCTCTCTAGCTGTCACACGCAGAACGCGACGTTGCCGTTGTTGTGTTCGAGTACCTATTCGTCAATTTTGGCTCCGGATCCACTTAGTCCAAGTAAATGGCGCATACAAGTTAAATATACTCTGGATCTAAGAAATCATATTCAGTATGATTTTTTCGACCGTTGACGGATCAACAAATGTTGGTCAAATCGCTGACGAGCTTTTTGAAAACCTGTAAGTGCAGATCCACCGACGTCACACGCGCATCAAGGACGGATCAAAGTATATCAGTTTGCGCGACGTGGAGCTGAGTAAACACGTAAAATAGGCGGATCAACAATTGTTCTAACTTCTCACTGGATCAACATTTACCGTGTAAAGTTGATTATATATATATATATACATATATATATATATATTATTTATAGTTTGAAAGAAATGAGACATGGCGTAGAAACTTCATATCCAGACACGTACAACAAAACCCAAAAATACTGATACCTATCTCCACTACACCTTTTCCTCATGACGCATAGGTAGGTACCATCCTGTACTAGGCTACCTCGTTTGTAGTTCATGGAATACCTGCTCAAAGTCACGTATGGAAGATATTTTTTATTTGTATGAAGAAACAATAAAGTATGTGGTGAAATTGTTGTAACTGATGTTTTTTGAATGTCTTAAATTGTGGTGAAGATACGAGTAAAAAGTATTTTTTATGATTTTGTTCTTGATTTTGCTGCTTCCTGTTCCAATTTTCTGTGGTTTTACTGTTTAAATCTTTTGTGAATCATTTGATACTTAACCTACTAGCTTTTGTGAGCCGCGTAAGCGTCGGAAATCATCCTGTAGGAACGTCTTTCCGGGATAAAGGGGTACCTATTTATGTACTTCTTAATGATCCAATCTATCTCTATACTAAAATTCATGAAAATGGTAACAGTAAGCTAACAAATGATTAATTTTTTCAGCGGTAAGGTATGAAATAATACAAACAGACAGACAGAGTAATTTTATCATTAATAGTTTAGTTAACAATAACTAAAATGAACAAATACACTTAACTAACAAAAAAACTAAAATATAGCATCAAAAAACTCGTCCGTAACGCTGTCAGCTGGTAATATAGCCCAAGAGACTGGCAGCATTTTCACGTTGAATGGCAATACAATATCTCTGCCCAAAGTAAAAGCCAGCTCTAGGGTCACGGGAAGTGTCCACCACTCAACCAGCCGTTTCGAAATTACTTTGAAAAGGCTGTGAGCAGAAGGGCCTACGGCCCAATGGTTTCAACCCCAAACTGCTCGAAAATATAGTTACCAATAAGTTTAGTTTGGAGAAATATTAGGTTCTAAGTCTGAAAAAGGTAATTTACGATACGCAGTAGGTATATTAATTGTCAAAAAGACCAAAATTATTGAAATTAAGTGCGTCACCGTTTCACGTGTTTAATCCCACACAATTTATACTTCCGACAGTCGTAATCGCTACTATCACTTTGTCGACAGCCCAAGAGATCATCTATTCATACCTAATAGATGCTGAGAACCATAAAGACAAAAGCATCTTACCTACCTTCTTTCAATCAATTGAATCTACAAGTTAAAAGGATGCATATCATTGCATAACTATTGTTAAACCGTCTGTTACACATCATACATCCCTGGTCAATACATTATTAAACATGACTCCCATCTGAAATTCTAATATACGTGGGATAGGATACCGATCTATCTGATAAACATCTGTCAGCATCCACCTGTTTCGTCAGTCATTTGTCGTCGTTCATCAGTCCAGCTTGTCAGTTTCCCAATGTGAAAAAAAATACTGACAAGTCAATGATTTTAAATGAATTGACCGTATCTATGTTCGGTTAGTTTTTCCGCATGAAAAAATGTTGCTAGAGTAATAAATTAGTGCTAGAATCCTTTTATTGGTGGTTGATGCTTTAAATCATTCTTTCCGGAGCAGGCTGAGATGTTTCATAGTGTCATTCATAGTGATGGATGTTGGATATGTCGCTGGAATTACTTTGCCCGACTATGGTATGTGGACTATTCATGAATAACGTTCAAATTCAAGATGTGAAAAACATACTGCAGCATTTCTACTGCTTTGAAAAGAATCAGACTGTAGATGTTGAGAAGTCGTAATGGCCCGGTAGTTAGAGTCTCGCTACTCACGGACGAGGTTATGTGTCCAAATGCGGGTAATTACTAATTTGACTTTTTCAATTCATGGGTACTACGTTCTAAGTTCATTTTGGGCTTCAGCGACATCGTGGTGAAAGAAAAGTTCTATATTTTCATTCACTGATGTCGGAGACCTGGATTTATACTTAAGTAATACAAGTCTCAAATACTTGAGGAAGCACATGATAATAGCATCTTTGCCCTGCAGAGGAACAGTTCGATGTTGGTATACCTATTGAATTTATTATTATTTTGCTTAAACAACGTAATAACATGCCAACATGCTTACTGTATTTCATAGTATCTATAGCAATCCCGGATCAGAACTTTTATAGCTAGTCGAACGAACCCTGCATTACAATCAAATTCTGTTTACGCATACGTATTACTCAAATGAACATAACTAATCTATACTAGCGCCATTGACATACCAGTGTCGTTATTTGGAACTAAAGCTCTATATTTATTTGACGTAAAGAGGGCCAGTGCGGGGCGCATCGATTCGATTTAAATCGACAATCGAATGCGCTCGAATGAACGACTCGATTGTAGGTCGCTCGTAAACTACATTAGTGTGTCGGGTTACTGTGAGAATGCTTGGGAACTTGACTACCAGTTCTACAAAGTAAGTGACGTTTTTGTATATAAATCTATTTTTAGTTCGGATTATATTTTTCTTGTAGATTTGTATTGAAATTAAATTAGTGAAATCTCTGGAGTTATGGAGGTCAATTTTAAATTCTTACGTAATACGGTCTAAGATCTTATACCTACCCACCTGGCTAACTTCAGAATGTGAGATGAAGCAAGTAAATACTCGTACCTAGTAGTTGTTCGATTCAAATGACAGTTCCAACATTTTTGTTTTGTTTATTTGTTACGCTTATGCATCTGAATTGCTGAATCAATTATGATGAATTCTGGTGCAGAGATAGATGGAACCCTGGAGATAGTTAAATACTACTTTTTAGTGAAAATATGTTTTAACGCGAGCATTACCGCGGGTTTCGTCTTAATTTTTTAAGGTTCCGAACAAAAAACGGAACCCTTATAGGATCACTCGAGTGTCTGTCTGTCTGTCCGTTTGCACAGCCAGTTTTCTCCGGATCCAATGGACCGATTCTGTTGAAATGTTGTACACATATGGACTTCTGTGACCCAAACACAGCGGAGAGATACAGACGGACGGACGTCCGTCTGTATCTCTCCGCTGTATCTTAAGATCCGTAATAGGTAGACAGTTGAAATTTTCACAGAGTGTGTATTTATATTACCGCAATGACAAAAGAAAAAAAGCAAATTAAAAATAAAGGGGGCTCTCATACAAAAAACGTGTTTTTTTTTCGGTTACGGAACCCTTCGTGTGAGAATCGGACTCGCACTTGACGGTTTTTTGACAGTTTGCGAATGTGTACGTTACTTGAAAATAGTAGAATTAGCACTCTGGTGTCCTGTGATGTGACCTGGTCACCTGGCCGCGGGAATCCGCTTCACTTGCGGCAGGCCTGTGTCCAGTCGTGGACGTTTATCGGCTGAAATTGTATTTTATTTATGCATACATTATGGAACACCAATTACATACAGAAATCCTGTGATGTGACCTGGTCACCTGGCCGCGGGAATCCGCTTCACTTGCGGCAGGCCTGTGTCCAGTCATGGACGTCTATCGGCTGAAATTGTATTTTATTTATGCATACATTAAGGAACACCAATTACATACAGAAATAATGCTTATGGCTTTTAGCATTACACTAGTTGTCCCGCGCAACTTCGTCTGCTCCGCTCCTATTGGTCTTAACGTGATGATATATAGCCTATAGCCTTTTTCGATTAATGCGCTGTCTAATACTGAAATAATTTTTCAAATCGGACCAGTATTTCCTGAGATTAGCGCGTTCAATCAATCAATCTCTTCAGCTTTATATATTAATAATAATAATAATAATAATAATGTTTATTCATAAATATGTACATTTTTTACAATTACAGTGCTTAATCTAAACTTAAAGTACACAAAAGTGTTAGCATTTGAGGCCAAACTAGGTAAAACCTGTATTTCAGCCCTCAACGCCGATCCCCCTGAGTTACAAGTTGAGTATCTTTATTATGCTATTATAATGAATAAATGTATGAATAATAGTATATAGATTTCGTCTACATTATTTTACCTATAATTTATGAGTCCTTATCAAGTCCGGATAATTTAATTATTTCTTAACTCTCGATATTGCTAATTACTGGCCACACTTAACGCCAGCCACCATCACGGACACTTGACATGTACAATAACACATTAACTACATATTAGCATATCAATAAGCGCACGGAAGCTCTGACGTTGTTCGGATCGATTTATTTATGAATCGCATTCACACATTCCTGTCTAACGTGTATGGTGATTGTAAGGATGCGGGCTGATTTACGCGAGCATGGGTCATGTTTGCTGTAGTACTTTTGGTTCGAGAATGGAAACATTGTTTCTGTGGTACGTGATAAATGATATTTATTTTGCAAATAGGTTACATGTAACTCTTTCACACGTCATTTTTTTTGTCATGTTAATCTTGATGAGGCCGGTATTTCCTAGCTGACTACCCTGAGAAGAAACACCGAAACAAACTCAGAGGTCATAGTCTCTTTTGAAGTCCATACAATCGCCAGTAACATATAAAAATGAGGTGGCGTTTTGAGGAAAGCACCATGCAGGTTTGAATGGGCTTGTCCAGACAATGCAAGCATTTGTCAGTTATCGTGCAGCTCAACTCAGAACTTTGAGGAGCTCAACGAACCGACGAACAATGCCAAAGTAAGGACATTTGGGTAAGCCGCATAATATACTCAAACTGCCAGGCAGTCATGAAATCAATCCTTACAAACGTTGATTGTTATAGGGAACGTGTATGGCGTTGACTATGCCATTTAGTGCTGCAAATTCGAAACTTATGAGTGAAATATACTTGACAATGACACATCTGTGCTGCGACCTATACTTCCTGCACGCTCCGTGCAGCGGAACGTGCACGAAGTAAACTGTGCCATCTAGTGCTGCAAATTCGAAACTTATGAGAAAAATATGCTTGACAATAATACTTCTGTGTGTTAACCTATAGTTTTCTATGGCTATGTTTGTTGACGCTGTTGATTATTACGTATTTTTATAACTCTTTGTGCTTCCTTAAACATAAATCATTTATAAGAACCTTAGAAATAATGCAAGATCAATTTCCATCTTGATGGTTAAGCATAACAAATCTTAATCCAATAATTTCAAAAAATCTCAAAATTAAAATTAATTTTGCCCATAAAATATTCGCGTAAATCAACACTCACCTCAACAGTTTGGAGAAGCAACCCAACACCGCACTCGGTGCTAGTACGTTTGAAATATGCCCTTATTTACATGCGCACTGCTCGAGGTGGCGAGAGTTATGCATTTGACCTCCTGACTGCTGGTCGCCAGTTTATGCGGGTTTTGCACTAGCAGAATTGTCTGAGAAACGTTTTTGAGATGTTTTCTGTGACCCATATCGAAAGAATAGGTGAAAATATTTTGTAATGGCACGTTTGCTTCGACTGTGTGTTGTGTTTTGGTTGATTTGGGTTGAAAATTGTGGTAGATTTAGCTAATGTATTTTCTGCATTGGTGCCTGTTAAAAATGGACCTTATTTTGTTGAGATGCCCTAGAAAATTAAACGTTAGTTGCGGATTATGTAAGATTGTTGCTGTAACATAAGATTATCTACCTACCTGTACATCCATACTAACGAAAGAAAACTGGCTAGTTCCACAGGAATCTGTCAAATTCAAGAAACATACAACCGATCAACATGGTGATGCTTAAATTAAAATAATAGTTACAAATCTTGATGTCATCGGGTTCATGCCAAATGTGTAGCAATTGCAGCAACTAGAGAGCAGTTTTTTATGTTTTCTATATTATACACATCATCATCATCATCATCATATCAGCCGAAAGACGTCCACTGCTGGACATAGGCCTCCCCCAAGCGTCGCAATACGACCGATCCTGCGCGTTCCGCATCCACCGGCTACCCTTCACCAGGTCATCGGTCCACCTTATGGGAGGCCTTCCAACGTTGCGTCTCCCGGTAAGCGGTCGCCACTCTAGAACTTTATACATATTATCTACGGTATTTTCAAATATAATAGAATCTAAAAACATCATCAGAAATATATCGCGAATTCCATTAACTATAACTATATCATCCAAGTATGCCTTCTACTGCAATACCTCATCCAAATAATATCTGAGAGACCATCATAATTGCTCACAAACCTGACTAGTATTAAATACAAGGATGAAGGCATAAAGTAATTCGCGAGATGCGTGATACCATGGGCACGGCATTAGCCTTGATTGTTCACATCATCAGTGCGGGTTTTAGGGGCCCGCGAGTTAAGGTCACTGGCGGCCTGATTGAAAGTTGTATAGAAGGCTTTTTTCGTGACGACATGAGAGTTACACAACTGAGTAAGCACATAGGGATGACTCTCTAATTTTAAAACCTAGTTAAAGTATAAAGAAAAAAATAAATTATTAATTATTATTAAATTATTAACTATTTAAATAAATCTACACTAATATTATAAAGAGGAAAGATTTGTTTGTTGGTTTGAAATGAATAGGCTCCGAAACTACTGGACCGATTTAAAAAATTCTTTCAGCAATGGATAGCTACATTATCAGGGAGTAACATAGGCTGTATTTTATCCCCGTACTCCCACGGGAACGGGAACTACGCGGGTGAAACCGCGTGACGTCCACTAGTAGTTAATAATTTGATGTGATAAATTTATAAAGCTGTTAAACTATATAGATTGACCGAACGGTCTTAAAAAAGTGCCCAAAATAGGCTGTGGAGCAATTTTAGAGAAGCCGATATCGGATTTAGAAATCGACTAATGAACAGCTATCGTAGAGATTTTTGTTCAAACCGTGAAGAGGTGCCAAGATTCTCGATTTCAATACAAATTTGCTAGAGGTCAGAATTGATCAGTGTCCAACTTCCGAAGCCAGCGTAATAAAATAGATAAAAGAAGATCGATGCTTAATTTAAAACTCTTTGTTTACTCTTTGCCTGTTCTAAAGTTGAAAAAAGTCAAGATTCACTTCCCAAACTGGATTTGAATTGCTCAAAAACATACTGAACCTTCGCCCTAAAATAAATCTCCAACACGACCGCAATTTTTAACATAATTTCCAACCATAACGGTTATTGCTCCCGAAAACATAACGAGCCTGTAAAATATTGTGTGGTATCCATCCATATGATATATGAGCAAAATTAAGCTTTACAAAATGTTATAGGGCGTTTTGCCAACGTACTTGTAAATGTTAAGAATTAAGTTACGCACTTGTTTTAAAGAAATAATGTTTGTGCATCAGTCTTCGGGTTTGGGAACATTTGGGTCGAATTTAAAGCGAGAGAAAGCGTTATTTGTAAGGGTATTTAAAAGGGCTTTAGTACGACAAATTGGACGTAAAGGTTACAAGGTTGGTTGACGGACACTAAATCATTGAAGATTGTAGAAGTATGACCATTTAGAGATATTCAATTAGAGAGGATACAAAGGCAAAATTTACATAACATCACGTCATTAATAATAATAATAATTTCTCTGGAGCCCTAACCACCGGTAGCTTGGACCCTGCTCCCGACACCGGCGGACTACTATTTTTTATATTTTTAAATGTTTTTTTTTTATAATGTGCTGTTTTTCAGAAATATTTAAAAATGTAAATTAGTATGTAAGGATAAAAAATAAAAAGAGCATAATAATAATAAATTTATAATTGCCAAGAGCCTCGACCAACATCTCAAGAGGCTCTCGATGGGTAGCTGGATCAAGCGCTTGATCCAGAAAGCAGTACTCTTGGACACGGCGCGTATAGTGAGGAGGTTCCTCTCTCGGGAGCCCTGACCACCGGTAGCTTGGACCCTGTTCCCGATACCGGTGGGCTACTATTTTTATATTTTAAATGTTTTTTATTTTTTATAGAAATATTTAAAAATGTAAATTTTATGTATATATATGAATAATAAATGGAATAATAAATCATATATTTGCGTAAAACATGGTATACAATGGTGTTAAACTAAATAAAAAGGCACAAACATGTTTTGCTATGTTATATCACGCAAAAATTTTAGGCAAACTTCCTATAATATTAATGAAACTAGTTAAAATTTAGTATCCATAAACTCTTTCAAATTATAAACACTACGTTCACTTAACCACCTAAACAATTTCATCCTCAACAACCTTATATTTAGTGACTTAAAGTGGCTTGTCATATGGTTATAGATACGCACACAGATTGCTAGACAGTTACTATTGTATTTTGTTAGTCTTGGCAAATCATGAACAACCAATTTATAAGGATCTCGTCTGTTTCGAAGGCATAGATCGTTTGCTGTCTTGAAAAGATTTTTATTCTTAGCTACGAACATAAATGTTCGCCAAAGGTTTAAGAAAAGGAATGGTATGACTATGGTAGACTCATACTTTGCCAGTAATGTTTTAGCTGTAAAAAGCAAGTCGGACTCGCGTGCAAAGGGTTCTGAACGGATTTTTTTTTTAACACTACAGACTTCTAATAGGTTTTCCTCTAATCTTTAGGTAAAGATCTATTATCTCTATTTTTTTTTTAAATTTTAGGCTCAGTACTTTCGGAGATAAGGGGGGGGAATGGTCATTTTTCGTCTAATTTTTTGAATAACTTCTAAATCATTTATTTTAAAATTATGAAAAAAATATAATTAAAACCCTCATAGTAAGCCCTTTCATTTGAAATGTCACACGATATTGTTCAAAAAACCTCCAAAAGTGACCCCCCAAACTAAAAATTTAATTATTTACGTAACGCGTTCGTGTTTGGGTCATAGAAGTCCATATGTGTACCAAATTTCAACAAAATCGGTCCAGTGGATCCGGAGAAAACTGGCTGTGGCAAACGGACAGACAGACAGACACCCGAGTGATCCTATAAGGGTTCGTTTTTTTTCGGAACCCTAAAAATAAATAAAATAAAAAAGCCGTTTTATTACATGCATTGAAGAATAAATTATCAATTTTTACATGAGTGTGTTTTTGTACATAATACATTAATAATTATAAAAGATTTCTCCCATTACATTTTTGTTTTAGTTCTATTTAATATTAGTTTATAATTTGCTCATCTTTTCATTTAATTTTGATCTTTTCATTTAATATTGATTGCAAAAAAAAAAGAAAAAATATATCCAATTAGATTAAACAATATATTGAAATACATTAAATTAGATTATAACTATTGCCATTAATCGGGTTGAAATCCAGAATCCGGGCTGACAAGGTCCAGATTTAAATCCAGTGGTACTTAACCTGCTGTAAGGCTCATGCTCAGCTAAGTGCTTGTAAGATTCACCGCGGCCCTGGAACGCAAGGTGTATTTGGAGGACCACGGGTGGGTTTTAGTCAGTATCTGACACTCCCTTCCACTCCACCCAGAGCGGGAGAAGTCATTTGATGATTTCCCATCGTTAAAAGAAACGTGACCGTCAGGAAGACTGGACCAAACGAGATATCAAAAATCAAAAGTCGTTTATTCAAATTAGGCTCGAGAGCCAGCACTTTTTGAACGTCAAGTTTTACAAAAGACAGTCCCCCAAAACGCACGCCCGTCACCACTTCCTAGTGTTTTAGTTGTGGAGAAGAAGTGGCCAACAAACTCCCCAGCAACACATCTGTCTGTTACGTTTTAAGAACTTGAATCTATTTAAAAGTATGCTAAGTAATTAATACATGACACGAAATTTATAACTTGTTAGCTAGCACACTATGATACTGATAATGATAGAAATGTATATATAAAGAAAAAAAAAACAACGAATTGACCTACATAGTCAGATAAATAAAAAAAAAAACAATATTATATGAATACATACCTGATAACCTTATACATTATATACATAAGACTATGTGCACTATTGAATACCTATTTGCTACTACTTACTACCTATTATAAGATATTTGCTACCTTTGCGTTGAGAAAAATATCAAAGAAATGAAATTGTCAGCCATTCTGACGTCAGGTTGGCTGACCACTCCCAAGTTATCATAGTTTAGCGTTGTATTAACTTCGTTGTTAATGTCAATATTTAGTACCTTTTTGCTACCTAACATATATTTTTTTACACAATTTTAAGAAGCTACGGTTATGGTTTATGGTACGGAACCCTTCGTGTTCGAGTCCGACTCGCACTTGGCCGGTTCTTTTGTGACCGTACATTTAATATTTGTTGTTATAGCGGCAATAGAAACACATAATCTGTGAAAATTTCAACTGTCTACCTATTAAGGTTCTTGAAATACAGCCCACTGACATACAGAGGGACGAACGGACGGTCGGACGAACGGACGGACGGACGAACGGACAGACGGACGAAAGGATGGACGGACGGACAGCGGAGGCTTTCGTTGGTTACTCTTTGGATACTGAATCCTAAAAACCACCGAGTGGCTTAACTACTATAAGATTCTCGTGTTAATTACGGAAAATGCTTTTTTTGTCTATACTTAAGACATTCGGTCGACTTTTCCAATCACTTCTTATAATAAATCAGAATTCAATACGTTTGGTTCCAGATAGATTAAATTATCTTGCTTGAAATACAAAAACAGTTATAATAAAATAGTTTGACGTTTTTGAATCAATCTTGTGTGAATGTGCCAATTTAAATGCTAAGTTAATTTCATTTCTATACTTAGGGACTATGAAAGGCATTAATCTTAATATACATTCAATAGGTTTGAATTGAATGGTCTTAGTGAATTGGATTCTGTGAGTCTATCTTGGATTAGTATGAATAGTTTAGTTGTGATGTGGGAAAAATAGTTTGAGGACAGTTAAGTAAGCGTTGATAGGTATATTTCATGTTATAGATATAAAGATATATAAGATATTACTTGATTTATTTATTAAAAAAATATATATTTAAATAACAAACTAGCACTTAAAATCTATACTTTAATGTATAAAGCTGATGCTAATTTGCTTGAACGCGCTAATCTCAGGAACTATTGGTGCGATTTTAAAAATTCTTTCGGTGTTAGATAATCCATTTATCAAGTAAGGCTATAGGCTATATATCATCACGCTAAGATCAAAAGGAGCGGAGCAGTAATGAAAATTGTGACGCAGACGAAGTTGTGCGGGCCAGCTAGTAGAAAACAAAACTCCTAACTATAATATGGTGTCAAAAATTCGTCCGCTTCGCTGTCGACTGGAAGTGACCCCAAAAGACTGGCGGCATTACCACGTTGTATGGTAATGCTTATCCTCTGTCCGAGGTAAAAGCCAGCTCTAGATATGTTGAATATCAATTAGCGCGCCTTGGAAGTCAAACCCACTCGTAAGCCGTGACGGAAACGACCCTGTCATGTAGTGATGCTCCAACTACGCCGCTTGTTATGGACGGCGAACTTTTGAATTAATTTATTTTTATTAATTCGAATTCTTATATTAACATAGATGTTTCACATCTTACGGGCCCGTAACGGCAATTTAATTTTATTTATATGGAAATTATATTCTCCTCATCTTCTTCTTATAGCGTGGGTAGTAAGGTCTAACGACCCCACACACCCTGGTGTCAGCGTTTCTAAACCGCCTCAAGGGCCTCTGGCATGGTTTTTTGATGACCCCATTTGGCGGCCGGAACCTCCGGCTTATACGTGCCTTCCGAAGCACGGAATCATCTTTTTATCAGACAATCAGGTGATTCAATTCTGCAATGTCCTAGCCAAACTGGAAACAACTTTACAAAGTATGCTTCCCGTGGGAATCGAACCCACGACCACTGGGTCACAAGGCAAACGCCTAAACCATTCGACCACGGAGGCAGAATTATATTATTAGTTGTGAATATCATGGCACGAAATAAAAGTCACCCTGTTGAAAACCACCCACACTGTTGAAAGTTTCTTTTGCTATAGCTGTGCAAACAGCGCTGGCGTCTTAAAGGAGCCTTTTCGGAAAACCTCGGCAATCATCGACTATAGTCAGGTCAAACCTTACCATCTGTCCTCTGAATCAAAGAGGTCCAGAAAGGTGTTGACCAGGATCAATCTGAGTTTGTCATTACATTTTACTCAAGTCTCACCCAAGGTAAAATGCTGGTATTCAGCTTAATCTGGTTTGATAGGAAGCCGACCCCAATATATTTGAGAAAAGGCTAGGCTGATGATGAATTTCACAATAATGGCTGAAAGCCGGGATTTGTGTCCAGTTCATTGCACTAGGCTTGTTCCTGTTCATCATATCAGCCGAAAGACGTCCACTGCTGGACATAGGCCTCCCTCAAGCGTCGCCACAACGACCGGTCCTGTAAAAATATTTTTTTAATTCGAGCAAGTCGTTAATATAGGTAGATATAGATCCAAGTTCCAAGCCAATTCCAAGTTGAGTTTTTGTCAATCTGTACTTTAGTTCGAATATGAGAGCCAAAGAAGTTCGATTTCTGTCTTAATCCGTACTCTTTCATTACACCCAACACACACCTACATTTGATTGATTACAGGACCAGGCTGTCTGCTCACCCCACGAACTGTTTCTGTCGTTAATATTAATGTCGGTTGATTCAATTTGCACAGCTTTTTGCATTAACTCGAGTTTAATGCGGTTTCCCATGAGAATGTAGTCATTTATTTTTGTTTCGTGCACATTCTGTTGGATACTAAGTTGTGTTACTGGCGATGCTTGTCCGTTAAAACAGTGATTTCTTTTTGTATGTGACGTATAAAGCCGATTTTTTTTTGCTATAATTTCAAAACTCCTCAGTCAGCCCTAAAAAAATCATTCCACCTCTGGATCATCATATCAGCCGAAAGACGTCCACTGTTGGACATAGGCCTCCCACAAGCGTCGCCACCTCTGGATACTACTTTATTTTCCAAAATAAATTACCAGTTCGTTTTGATATCCACCTAGTACCCACTAAAAAGTACCTGCAGCTTTTTAGGGTTCCGTACCCATAGAGTAACCAACGGAACCCTATTACTAGCCTCCGCTGTCCGTCCGTCCATCCGTCTGTCTATCTGTCAGCGGGCTGTATCTTAAGAACCGTAATAGGCAGACAGTTGAAATTTTCACAGTATTTCCATTGCCGCTATAACAACAAATAATAAAAATTAAGTTTATGGTACGGAACCCTTTGTGTGCGAGTTTATCTCGCACTTGGCCAGTTTTTCAAATATTCTTCCTTTTACAATAAACAAAGAGTTACAGAATAAATGCAATACCTGTAAAAGGGTCACTGTATTCATCAATATGAACAAATTTTATGATGGGGAAAAAGAATCATCATCATCAGCCTATAACAGTCCACTGCTAGATATAGGCCTCTCCAAGTGCTCGTCATTTGGCTCGATCTCCGGCAACTCTCATCCAGCTGCTACCAGCCACACTGCTAAGATCGTCGCTCCACCTAGCCTGAAGGCGTCCTACCTTACGTTTGCCGATTCGCGGTCTCCACTCAAGAACTCGTCTACCCCAACGGTCATCGGTTCTACGGCTGCTCCATACATTTTTTTTTAAGGATGGGAAATCATCAAATGACTCCTTCCGCTCTGGGCGGAGCAGAAGGGAGTGTCAGACTCTTACTGACTATAACCCATTCCTGTTCCTCCTAATGCCCTTTGCGTTCCAGAGCCGCGGTGACTCTTTTGTACAGAATCCAGAACCCTGGCACCATACCAGTTCGATTTGGTATCTACCTATACTAGAAAGGTTAAGGTAGTTAAATAAAGATAAACAATCTTGGTGTTACTTTAACACAAACACATATTAAACAAATAAAATACTGCTTAAACTATTGGTTCTATTGATTTAGTCATCGTTATTGTTGTATTTACATTGGTTTTTAGTTGCATTTTATTTTTAAACGACTTCCAAAGAAGGAGGAGGTTCTCAATTCGGTGGGTATTTTTTTTATGTATGTACACCGATTACTACGAGGTTTCTGATCTGATTTCTGTGATTCTTTTTTAGTTCGATGCAGTGTACTTGCCATTTGGTTCCATAAAAATTTGATTCAGTTTGGTTCAGTAGTTTCTATTTTATGAGCATTTTTGCTTATTTCACTTTCTGCGTTGACGAAGACGTCGTCCAAGTATCACCACTTAAAAGTGAAAAATAAAAAAACTTTTTACAAAAAAATATAACCGACTTCCAAACAAAACACTACAAAGAATAAAATAACCTTAATTTCGGAAGTCGGTGTTAAAAAACAAAGAAACAAAACAAAACTTCCGAAATTAAGGTTATTTTATTCTTTGTAGTGTTTTGTACCTACTACCTGACTTTACCTAAACCTATCTAAACCTTTTTATTATAGTACTTACTAAACAGTGCCTATACCTTTTTTCAAATATTCTTGTTTTACAACAATATACAGACAGAAATCCCCACAAAATACTATACATAAATAACAAAATACATAACGATAGTAATTGATTACCGGTTATTACGCTCCAGTCTGGCCTCTGACTTTATTAGATCAGTCATCTGGAAATGAACTAGATTGCTCTAATATTATCTGCTGGATACCTGAGGCTTCTCTGTAATCGACCAGCGCTTTGACGCGGGTTTGGTCGTGTGAGCTTTGAAATTAATATGAAAGTTTATTAATCTTGTGCGAAAGATATTTTAGAAATACAGCTTGACTCGGTGGAACGCAGAGCTAAGAGGCTCATCGGCGACGTAAAACTGGTGGATGTCAAGCTACACAGCTTGGCTCATCGCCGCAAGGTTGCCTGCTTGTTGGTCTTCTACAGATTATACTTCGGTGAGTGTGCCCAAGAACTCCATGATCTCATTCCACCGGGCCCCTTCCACCATCGGACATCCAGACGCACTACAACTTACCATCCCTACCTTGTTGCTATTCCACCAATTCGCACTAAGCGTTTCCAAACGACTTTTACAATGCGCACAGCAAAGGAGTGGAACTCTCTGCCTGTATCTGTGTTTCCGAACACTTACGACCCTAGTTTCTTTAAAGTTAGAGTAAACAGACTCCTTCTGGGTAAAATCGCTCCATTGTAGACTTTATCTCTGTCATCTCTGACCTAGACTAGAGTCAAGAGCAAAAAAAAAAAACTTAGAGCAACAAATCAGTTTAGGGTTAGTTTATCTAACCAAAAAAAGATTTGAATGGGCCTTAATCTACACTATCTACACTTCTACACTAATGTTATAAAGAGGAAAGATTTGTTTGTTTGAATTGAATAGGCTCCGAAACTACTGGACCGATTTGAAAAATTCTTTTAGCATTAGATAGCTACATTATCAGGGAGTAACATAGGCTATATTTTATCCCCGTACTCCCACGCGAACGGGAACTACGCGGGTGAAACCGCGTGTCGTCCACTAGTAAACTATACAAGCATATTATCTGCAATACTGAAGTTTTATCAAGATCTGATGAAATTGATTATCCGGTAGGTGGTTTGGTAGCCCTAACTCTGGTCGCTCTAACCCTAAATTGGTGATAGCAAATTAAGTGAATTTTTTCTAGATTTCTCTGCTTTCGTTTCATAATTTTACCTGTTATTGTATAAATTTACCTATTAAGTATGTATTGATGTCTGTATAAATAGTTCATCTAAGACTATCTACAGTACTGTCGATCAATTTTCTCTGTAAAATCCATCCAAAGGTTGCCCTTAAAAGATCGCTTTTAGCGAAAAGACCGCCCATTGTGTCACCCTATGTAATGTTTCTCATCTATCTTTTCTGTAACTTATATGGTGTACATAATAAAGAGTATTCTAATCTATTTCGGCACTAAAAGACTAAACTTCCCCTTTCCCCCGGACCGCCACAAGGTGTAGACGTGCACTAGATCCTTAACAATCTATTTAAAAATAAATTTACAAATTTAAAGTAAATTTTAAATTCAGTGAAATAAATAGGACAGCAGAGAAACGCAGGAGGTGTTTGGTGCAGCTCGCCGCGCGTGAGTACCGTGCACGATACTACTTAACGGATCTGTCGCCTTGGTACACAAGACTGTGTCAACTAATCAGCGTACGCGCAGAAGGCAATACCAATTCGGGTCAAGCCCACTAATTAGCGCCCGCCCAAGGTCGGCACCCACTCAAGGCTAGGCGCCGCCTACCTCAAGGACCAGCAACGCCCTACTAAACTGTCATTGATCGCTTGGCCTGCGCGCGCGCCTATTACCAGTTTTGTCTATACGTACATCTGCAAATTCCATTCAACTTGGCCAAAACAACTAATTACCTCCTTGTACTCATCGCAGCCTAGTACTTTAAACGGGAATAATGGACAAATCTCTCTCTGATACAAATATCAGCGTAATGATGGACATGACTCCCTCTGATTTTATTTCTAAGCGTAATAAGAGAGTAAGGGAAGAAGATCTACCAGGGGAATTTACCAAATTCAAGAATGAAATCAAGGAAATGTTAACTTCCTTTATCTCTACTCAGGAGAGTGAATTAAAGGTGATTACTTCTAATCTTAAGGATATTCATATAACAAATACCAACATAGAAACTGCCATTACTAACTTATCTTGTCAAAATGAAGAATTCCGTAAGAAAATCGAACTGCTTGAGTTACAAGGTAAAAAGGACCGCGAATACATTGTGTTGTTGGAGGATAGAATTGAAGAATTACAGAGAAGTAGTAAGAAAACTTGTATTGAAGTAAAGAACGTCCCTAAAATGCCTCAGGAAAATAACTCGGAATTAGTAAAAATGATTATGAGTTTATCTAATCATCTAAGCCTTGAAATGGACTCGCGGGACATTAGGGACATTTACCGACTGCCCAGTAGGAAAGAAGGTATTACGAATACTCCTATAATTGTGGAACTGAATTCCACTATGTTAAAAACAAACTTTATAAAGAAGGTAAAGTCATATAATATTAAAAACACAAGTAAACTTCAAGCAAAACATCTTGGGATAACAAACAACGCCGAGGTACCCGTGTTTGTATGTGAGCAACTAACTCCTAAGGGCGCTCGACTATTTTTCCTAGCCCGTGATTTGGCTAAAACTAAGCAATATAAATTTTGCTGGACAGCATTTGGTCGTATTTTGGTGAAAAGAGATGAAAATTCTCGAGTAATTGCCATCAAAAGTGAGGCGCAAGTACATCACCTGATGCAAGAAGCATGACTAGTATATACTATCACTATTAGTAAATTACTCTTAGTTACTTTGCCTCTTTCTACTAACTTAAATAATGTTATGTTTAACTTTGTTCAATACAGATTTATTTTAAACTATTTTAACCATCATTGTAAGCATGCTCAGCTCGCTACTACACACTCAAACTCTATGTTTCGTACACTCCTTATTATAACACAAAAACAAATAACTCACTCAATTCACACACACTCACTCTACACAGTGCTTAATATTGCAAAACTTGATTTCCTACCTAACACGCATTTAATTGAATACAAATATACAGAAGTAGTCGTCAGATTACTGCTCAATTATGGCTCAAACTGCAAGAACCACCGGTTGTTTACTCTAATTAATAATGGATAGTACATTATACAATTTACAGGAATTGGATACTGCTGAGATAGCTAAGTCTGCTATTCTTGATGTTGCACACTTACGTATATACCTACAACGAGACGCTAACAATTTGACTGTCCTGACTCAAAATATAAGGAGCATATACAGTAACTTTGACGATTTTCAGATAACTTTGTCTCAAATTGGAGTTGAGATAGATGTGCTAATTCTAACAGAGTGTAGATTAAACGCCAATAAACCACTACCTGTGTTAAATAAATATACTTTGTTTAAGACATTTAGGCAACTAAACCAAAATGATGGCGTAGTAGCCTATATAAAAAACTGCCACTTACCCCAGGCAACTGAAATTAATTTAACACATGCATCTGCTTTGCAAATAAGTATCTCAAATTTCACCATTATTGGTATCTATCGGTCTCCGTCGAATGTATCCACAGATAGTTTTATTAACTCACTTGATCAATATCTGCAAAGTATTCACACACACAGAAACATTATTATTACTGGAGACATAAACATTAACTTAATAGGAAAGCCGACAGAATCAGCACAAACAAGAACTAGTAGATTAACCTATTTGAATATGATGGCTCTACATGGTTTCCTCCCAGGACATTGTTTACCTACTAGGGAAGAGAACTGCCTCGATCACATGCTCCTTAAGCTAGACAAATTAAACAACTCGGCTTTCGTGGCAGTCCTAAACACATCTGTTACGGATCATGCAATGGTTTTATTAAATATATCCCACACATACCACAGCAAGACTTGTGTCAAATATAAAACTACAACAAACTGGGAGAATGCCCGTAAGCACCTTGTAGACACAGATATATCTTTTCTTAGCGCACATAGAGACCCGAACATTCTAGCTAACGCGATGATAGACGTGATTAAGACATCTCTGCTCCAAAATACTAAAGTTGTCTCAGTGTCCAGCTCCAAGCGAACCTTAAAGCCCTGGATATCTATGGGCGCCCTAAGATGTATTAGGTTTAGAAATAAATTACAGCTAAAAAAGAGGAAAGACCCTTTTAACATCATTTTAATCATAACTTACAGGCGTTTTCGCACATATTGTTCTAATCTTATTAAGAAACTCAAACGACAATATCATAAAAAACAGATAACAAATTCTTTAAAAAATCCTAAACTACTCTGGCGAAATATTAATGACATTACCCATTATAAAAAACCTAAGGAATCAAGTACTCACCTGCTCCATATCACACCGCGTCCCCTCGACTCGTTAAACCGTGTAAACCAATTCTTCGTAACTATTGGAAAAACACTAGCGGAAGACATAATAACCCTAACTGGACAAGCATCTAGACCTGTCACTAACTTAAGTTCACTATCTCAAATTAATTCGTTCGTGTTGCTGGAGACAGATCCGGCAGAAGTTGATAGCGTACTTGGGTCGCTTGACTCAGGGAGTGCTTCGGGGTGGGATCGCATACCTATGAGTTTCCTTAAATTATCTCGAGATCTTGTTGTTCCTCTTATTAGTCAGTTGACTAATCTGTGTTTCGAAACGGGCATATTTCCTGACGCGCTAAAACGGGCCATTATTACGCCTGTGCACAAGGATGGGGACAAGAGCGATGTCAATAATTATCGGCCGATATCTGTCTTATCATCCCTTTCGAAGATAGTAGAAAAAATATTAAATAAAAGACTAGTAAGTTATTTAAATAAATACAAAATTATTTCCGATTCTCAATACGGTTTTAGACAGGGGCGGTCAACTCAGGATGCAGTCATTGCGTTAACATCTGAAATCACTGATAGGGTTGATAAGGGTTACAAATGCGTTACGGTGTTTCTAGACCTGAAAAAGGCTTTTGACACTGTATCTGTCCCCATCATTGTGCAGAGACTTGAGGCTATAGGGATAAGAGGTAAAGCTCTCTCCCTCTTTGATAGTTACCTCCGAGGTAGGAGACAGCAAGTTAAAATAGGTAATTCACATAGTGAGGAGGAAAGCATCGTTTTCGGTGTACCGCAAGGGTCTGTCCTCGGCCCACCACTGTTTCTAGTGTATATTAATGAACTCTGTAACCTACGAAACAGTGGGGGGAAAATCTTCTCTTACGCGGACGACACAGCCATTGTTTACTTTGGGGACACATGGGAAGCCGTTTGCAATAATGCCGAACAAGGATTGGCTGCTATAGATAGATGGCTCAAAGCCAATCTACTAACCCTTAGTGTTCCTAAAACCAACTATATTTGTTTTTCTCCTAGCAGAAGGTCCAAACCAAGCCTCAATTTTAGAATTCAAATCCACACGTGTACGGACCGCAGGGACCAAAATTGTAACTGTCAAGCCATTAAACATGTAACGTCCACAAAATACTTGGGAGTTATAGTTGACGAGTGTTTATCTTGGCATTTGCATATTGAGATTGTTACGTCACGGATGCGAAAATTTATATGGATTTTTAAAAATCTAAGAGATGTGATGCCCCAGAATACATTAAATAGCATTTATATTGCGCTCACGCAATCAGTTATTACATACTGTTTACCAGTCTGGGGAGGAGCCACTAAAACTAAATTCCTTGAGTTAGAAAGAGCCCAAAGGTCAATCATAAAAGTAATGAACTATAAACCATATAGATACCCCACAGTCGATCTATACAGAATCAGTGGCTTACTTACAGTAAGAAAACTATATTTTTTAATTACGACTCTGTACTTACATAAATCTATTCCATTTAACCAAGAAAGACAGGAGAAAAGACGAAAGGATATAGTGGCTTACTCCCCGGGGGTCCGAACAGCTTTTGCACGGCGTCAGTATGTAACCCAATCAGCCTTCATATATAATAAATTAAACAAAAGATTAAGGTTCCACCATGAGGTCTCACACGTATGCAAAAAGGTAATAACCGAGTGGCTTAAAACTTTAACATACGAGGAAACTGAGCAAGTTTTGGTTAGACTTGGTTAAAAAAGTTCTTTTTTATTCCCTTCGTATCTGTAATGTTAGTACTCACCGAGTTTTTTCTATAAATTGCTTCGAAAACAACGGCACTTCAAAGAACACATACACATTCACACACACAAACATATACACATACACACACACACACAAACATATACACACACAAACATATACACACACACAATCATAAATACACAGACACACATATACACATACAAACATAACAATACAAACCCTGTTTTAAAAACAAGACGTACATACAGTCTCACAAAGGCATACAATTACAGTTACACAAAGAGCTGCTAATTAGTTTATAAGTCATTTACTGTTAATTATTCTTTTTAAATTTAATGTTTATTCACTTTTTGTAATAATTTGTGCAAGTTTCAATATTGTTGATAATTGGGAAAGAGCGAGATATGCCCCAACACAAGTATTATTAATTACTTACTGGGGATGTCTCATTTATAATCCATGTAACTGCTTTTGGAACAAATAAACATTTTTCATTTTTCATTTTCATTTTCACTAAAAAAATGAAATTTTCCAGCACAACTTGCTACGCGTGGCCTATACCTACTTTAGTACGAGTACACAAATATCATTCAAATTGGGTATCCTCAATGTTCAATTAGTTTAATCATCAATCAAAAAATCTTATTATTACGTATTCTTGCGTATCATTAAAAACTATCAACATTGAAAGGTGTAAAGACGGTGGATGAACAGACAGTAAAGTTATATTTGTAAAACCACGCCATTGCCTCTGGTTTACCCAGCTCCACATGGGTTAAGCAAGAAAAATTCATATTTTATCAGCTGCAGAAACATGAATATAAAATATGAGTACCAAAAATGTCAAATGATAGTATTTAGTAGTATCCAAATTTAACTAAAAAAAAAAACGTGTAAAAAACAATCAGCGACTAAGAGAATCAAGCGGTTACTTTTAAAGGCTAAATTTAAATTGAACAGCCTAGCGTTTACCTCACTAGGTAGGTTCGGGTCGGCTTCCAGCCTATAGATGCAGCTGAGTGTCAGTATTTCTGACTTGCGCAAACCAGTAACTGGGTACCACGATATCCCTTTGCCAGACTCAGGGCCGACCATAAACATCTAAGCGGCCCGAGCGAGTCATGTACTTGGCGCCCTTTATATTTCAATAGTTTTTGCCTGCGACGTCGTACGCGCATATCCCGTTTTTTTCCCGTTCCTGTAAGAATTTCGGGAATTTCTCTATTAGCGCTCCCCAACACTCCTCAAGGAACCTACATGCCAAATTTCAGCTCTTTACGACCAGTAGTTTCGGCTGTGCGTTGTGTGTTACTCAGTAACGGAAGAATTTTATATTTTGATGATGATTGATAAATTATTATTAATTAAAATAGCTTACTTTAGAAAAAATCAGATTTTGTCGGTTTATGGTACGGAACCGTTTGTGTGAGAGTCGTACTTGGCCGGTTTTAACTTTATATCGAAAGAATAGGTAATCAAATTTAGTGGTTAAGCGCCCTGTGTGTCCCGGCGGCTCACTCCCTCCAGTTGCTGTCGCCAGACTGTTCTCAGATCGTAAGACTGGTGTCAGACGAAACTTAAACATTCCATCGATGACCAAGCAACGAACTCAAACTAAATAAATCCTAATATCTAAAATTCTTCTGTTACTAAGAGACTGAGTGAGCGATTGACAGACAACGTATGTACAGTCGAAACTACCAGTCGTAGCTGAAAATTGGCATGAAGGTACCTTGGGGAGTGTAGGGAGCTCTATTGATATTGATCAGCAGAGGATTTCCCGAAATTCCTATGGGAACGACAAAAATGGGGATATGCGCGTACAAAGTCGTTGACAAAAGCTAGTTTACAATATAAAACTCGTTCACTCTTCCATCTATACACACCTACCTACACACACATCTCAATAACCCAATAATGATTGGATGTCTAAAAAGAACGCCACAAAAACTGCACCAAAGGCGCCGCAAAGTGCACAGTCACGCTTCCTAACTGATTTAATTACGACGCTCTTGATCTCTTTATAATATGGCATCTCGTTGCATGTGATGAGGGAGACCTGTATTTTGTTACTGCGTAAGGTATTAACTGGGGTATAAAGTTGATTATTATTGAGGTATAGTTGTGTAATGACTGCAAGCTTGAGACAAACTTTCTTTTTTATTTTTTTTATTTGTGATGGGTTTGCTCTTGACTCTAGTCTAGGTCAGAGATGACAGAGACAAAGTCTACGATGGAGCGAGCTTACCCAGAAGAAGCCTGTGCACTCTTACTTTGAAAAGATTAGGGTTGTAAGCGTTTGGAAACACAGACGCAGGCAGAGAGTTCCACTCCTTTGCTGTGCGCATTATAAAAGACGACATAATTATCAGCGAAAATGACGTAGGGTAACTACGTAGGGTAGGGGTAGGGGTAGGGTAGGGTGACGTAGGGTAGGGGTTTACTGAGATAAGAAAATGTCGTTGGTGTATAGACCGAGTCTAGTTTGAGGAGTTTTTGGCCAACTTCAGGCTTGTCGCTATCGGTAGCGAATGGCGTGAGAGCGATTACGCATTAATTTTGGGCGCATTTTTGCATAGCGCTGCAAAACACTTTTATGATTATACATACCATGACGGTGTTAGTTTTGAGTCGCTGTAAGATCTAATAAGTAATGAATTTCCATGTAAATGCATCTCCTGTAAACAGCGTTTACTAATAAAATCATATCATGTTGAAGAAACGTCCACCGTTGTGTCTGACAAGTATGAATGGCCAGATTTTATTTATGTTTATGATGATACACCCTTATATTATAGTAAGATGGCGAAAGACCCGCAAATTTAAAACCATGATGACAATGATAATGATGTCGAGCAGTAGCTGACGTATCACAGTACCTATACAATTACTGAGATTGTCATGAGCTATCTGAATTTCAAGTGGTCCTGATCAATCCCAAAAATTTTGGTATTTAGACAAACGTTATTCCTGATAGAAGTCAGTTCGTAGCCCCTGTTTTTTGTTACTTCGTAAAAACGAATTTACTATTGAAATATGGAGAGTGTGACGTAGCAATTATCAGATGAACTGGGATAAAGCAAACGGGGAAAGTTGGAACAATAGCAAATGGCGAATACGAGGCAGTAGCAAAGGCAGAAGAGGGTCCGCCTATTATCAACTTTATACATTTCGAAGCTTGCATTAGGTATGCGGTCTCCGAGTAGAGATATGGAGTATTATAATATGAGAATAATAAACAATATTGGTATTTATAATATGAGATTCATTGATGTATTAAAATTGTTTCAATTGAAACAAACGCATTTATTACAATTTCCTTAATTTAAATGGTCAGACGTTTAAATAAAGGATAAAATAATAAATTTTACATTTGTGTCAGACTGTATAAAATGCAGGTAAAAAAAGTTATATCATTTTTAAAAAGCTGCAAGAGATAAGATGCAATAGTCCTCTCTTCCGAGAAGCTACACAGTCATTTTCGATTAATCTAAAACACTAACATAACAAAAAAATCATACCTTACAAAGTTAACAGCTGACATTTTTCCTCATAATATTTTACCCGAAAATTCGTACAAAAACCGAAAGCTTACCGCATCAAGAAAAATATTACCATATTGGAACAGAAATGCGATTAATATTTTTTATCATGGTCCATTTATTTCCCCAGATGTGTGGAATGATCAATTTACTTGGATCACGTAGAGAACTAAATAGGAGTGAGACAATTCTCACCTTTATTTTCTTCGCGTAATAAATTCTTTGAGTTAAGGTGAAGTTGAATAAGATAAACAGTGTATGACTCTCCATTTTTGAATTTAATATTCTTTTAAAGACTATCCGTGGAGTTTCTTGCACGTTCTTCTCCATAGAGATTTACGCTTTGGAACGTTCAAATAGCTTCACCTCTTTGACTGACCGATCTTGACAATTCAAAAGTGTCTGTGTATGGATTAATTGAAATAAATGCTTTCAGATTGAGGTTTCAAACGATAATTGTTACTATGCAAAACCTATTCCCGTTAACCAAAGAGATAAATATTTGCAAAATGCTGGTTCACTTGGGTAAAGAAAAAAATTGTCAGCCGCAGAAAGATGAATATACAAGACTAGTGGACGTCACGCGGTTTCATCCACGTAGTTCCCGTTCCCGTGGGAGTACGGGGATAATATATAGCTTATATTACTCTCCGATAATGTAGCTATCCAATGCTAAAAGAATTTTTTAAATCGGTCCAGTAGTTTCGGAGCCTATTCAATTCAAACAAACAAACAAACAAATCTTTCCTCTTTATAATATTAGTGTAGATTAATTAGTACGTACAAAAATGTCAAATGATAGTATTTAGCAATTTCATCTGTTTAACTAACAATTATCTGCATTTTATTCTGTAAAAAACGAAAAAAAAAAATCTAATAAAGAAATACGTTTAATGTCAATTAAGTTAAAACGGAAATAATTATAAAAACTGGCCAAGTCCGAGTCGGACTCGGACGAAACCTTAAAATATCAAACAAGTTTGTAGATAAAATAATAAACTGAATGTTTCAATCTAGGTCTAAGGGCTGTAAGGGCTGTAGATCTAGATAAAACTAAATATGCGATCCCTGTTCACACGATGAACTGACAAACATGTCAAAAAATTATGGTTTCTTGTTACTAAAACTACCCCTTAACTGTCGTGAAGTATTGCGCCCTATATCTATCGCTATAAGGTGGTAATTACGAGGAAATACCCAACACTTATTAGTTTAGAGGCCATTTCTCACCTTCCTCAGAAACCGACATTTTTACTAGAGAATTTACTTATAAAAACCTTACTTAGAATTGGACGAGGAGCTACGAAAGTGAGGAGAAAAATGTGGACAGGATTTTAATGGCCATAAAATCCTAATAGTATTTTTTTTAAACTAATGAATGTTGCGGTATTTATTTAAAGTTTCTATTTGCAGTGGCTTAAAACACGCACGATTACCGGCGAAAACCGGCGCCGATGAGTTTGGTTCTTCTAAAATTACGGCATTTTGGCCGAGCAACCACCTATTCCTGCTCAGATGCGACGCACAGCTAAACGTAACTTTGTAGTTTTAGGTTTAATTAAATTAAGTTTTTTGTTTGTTGTTTTGTTTTGTTTGTGTCAGCAACTGTGTCAGGATTGACATCCATCTTGCATCCATCACTCACTGACAGTCACTGTCGTGGCCACACATGTCAATATCTATATATATATATTTTTTTTGTTATCCATGGTTTGTCTATGACATAACCGCGACAGTTATGACTTTTTTATAATGCCCGTCCCTGACACAGGCTGGCAGTGGTTTTACGGACGAATGTTTGTCTCTTATTTTGTTTTATAGCTGTTTTTATTATTTGTGTATTATTAATGTGCGTCTGTTTGGGCGGAATACACAATTTTTCTTTTCTTTTCTTTCTTTATTACGTAGAAAGCAAACGTTCTTCTTAAATTTGTAAAAAACATGTTTCTGGTTACAGCTCAGGGGGCCTAAAAAGGCCATTTTAGCAGAATCAGAAAGCACATCACGCTACCCGTTACTGTCAAATATGCCTAATCAATCTTGAACCTTATGCGTTAGCGATAAAAATTAAATTAAATTTGACAGATTTTTGTGTGGTTACTGTTATGATTCTAATATGATTCTGCTATAGTGACCTTTTTAGACCCGCAGGTTTCAAATGTATGTATGTAACTTAAGTTTCATATTTTACCACGCTTCTCAATTGCCCACAAACGTTTCGTATTTTTCTTATAGGTTTTATACGGAAAAAACCAGGCCAAGTGCAAGTCGGACTCTAAATCCTTACTAATATTATAAATACGAAAGTAACTCTGTCTGTCTGTCTGTCGCGCTTTCACGCCAAACTACTAAATCGATTTAAATGAAATTTGGTACACAGATAGTCTAGAGCCTGAGAAAGGACATAGGCTACTTTTTATCCCGGGAGTATGTTCCCTAGGGACCACGCAGGCGAAACCGCTGGCAGAAGCTAGTAAAGAATAAAACACGTTTCTTGTATGGTCGCCTTTAATTTTTAATTTAATTTAATTTTTATTAATTGTTGTTATAGTGGCAACAGAAATACACACTCTGTAAATATTCAAATGTCTACCATCTACCTATTACGGTTCTTGAGATACAGTCCGATGACAGACAGACAGACAGATGGACAGCGGACGCTTAGGAGGGTTCCCTTGGTTACCCTTCTGGCATAGAACCCTAAGATAATTATGCAGAATAAATGATATATTTTGGACCAAACATTTTAACATATCATGTACACCAACCAAACTGTGTGGCAGTTTATCGGCAGGAAAGACAAAGATTGTTTACCTGGGCTACAACTCGTGTGTGCACATAAGTGCAGTTGCCGCATCCATTTTTCTTATAAATTCAAAACAAGCAGACTGTTCTACAGCCCAAGTATTTCACATATATTAATGAGTATCATTCAATTGCCTATTATATGCAATTGAGGTGTCAGCGTTTTTATGCTCATTTAGAAATGAAGGAAATGATTTGACATCTCATACTTATAGGTTAGGTACGCTTTTCTAAACTAATAGGCTGACTAATATTGTAACCACGCCATGCAGGGAAAACATCACGGTTTTGATTAACACCAGTTTGTCGCTAGTTCTGATTGATTCCTGTGTAATATCAATCAGAGCACTTGCATTCTAATAATTCAATATTATTGAAAAAAATATTGAGTACTGTTGGCTGCCTTTGATGCAGGCCCTTAGCTAGTTTAAAGTCTAAAGAATAAATTCAAAAATAATTTTTAGTTACTAGGTACCCCAAAAACAATTACACGAATCTAACACTTTTTTATAGGTGTCCTAAATCCTCATGGCTACCCACCATCTGCGAAGAATGCTACTGACTAAAATCTCACAGTTCCTACCAATAACATGAGTCGGGGGTCCGAGATACCTACAAGTAAATTCGCGTGCACCCCCGACTAGTATCAGCACGCCATGCTCAGCGGGCTCCATTACCCAGTGCGGCCAATTCCACGACCACCTGACTGGTCGAGCCACAACCCAGACTCGTATTCAGCCGGTGAGCCACGTATCTGACAGTGAACCGTTTCTCTTGCCTCCAATTCTCAAAGATCCGGCCGTTGATCGTGCGCTAACTTCTACTTCTGCCACTGTTACAACGACGCACGGTTTTTTGGAACGAAGTTCCTTATCGCGCGTTGTGAAAGGGGGCTAGACGGAAAAAAATCTTTTTTTTTTTTACTATAAATCGGCATACGTATGACCACTATCTCAGCTGATGGTAAGCGATGATGCGGTCGAAGATGGAGCACGTTTGCCTAGAAGCAACCTATTCACTCTTGTCTTAAAGACTCACGAAAAGTTGTAACAACACTTTTTGCTATAGTTGTAAGTAATCTTCAGCGGGTCTATAAAAGCCACTAGCAGAATCATATTAGAATCATAATATTAACCACACAACAATCTGTAAAATTTCATTTTCATCTTTATCGCTAACGCATTAGGTTCAAGGTTGATTGGGAAAATTTGACAGTGACGGGTAGCGTGATGTGCTTTCTGATTCTTCTAAAGTGGCCTTTTTGGACCCGCTGGCACTCACCAAGACATTTTATAATTTAGATGGAAAACCTAATAACACTGCCTGACCCGGGAATTAATACCAGGACCTCATAGTCAGCAGTAGCACTATTTTGTATTTTATTAATTACTTATGCCTAGTGATTCTAATTATTTAAAACTAGGTTTATCCTGCGATTTTGTACCAGCATATCCCGTTTTTTCCCGTTCCCACATAGCTTATAGCCTTCCTTATGAATGTGACTAAAATATTACAAAATATTTTTTAAAATCCGACCAGTAGTTCCAGAGATTAACGCGTTCTGACAAACAAACAAACTCTTCTGGTTAATTATTTTAGTATAGATATGAATATATATAAAATTCCTCCGTTACTAACTGATTGAGTGACTGACAGACCACGCATAGCCAAAACTACTGGTCGTAGAAAGCTAAATATGGCATGTAAGTAGGTTTCATGGGGAGTATAGGAAAGCACTAAGAGAGGATTTCCCGAAATTCCTACGGGAACGGGAAATAACGGGACTCACAGGCAAAAGCTACTGTAAAATATACAGCTCTATGATTTATTATCACGAATTATAAAAAGATTACAGTATTGGTAACAATCACGACAGTCTTGTAACCTACTATATCAATAAAATAAACACATAACCAGCATGTAGCACTGATTTATTTTTCATTTAATATATATTGACAGCACCAGCAGTTCCGTTCACCCCGTAAGGTAAAACTGTCGTGAAGTGCCATTAAAACGTGACAAAATATGTTAATGTTGTTACTTTAAGAGCGTGGCGGACAAATAAATATGTACGGAACCCGTATATGTAAAGGAAGTTTCTGTGATTTAGTTTTGTAGGGGATTTTCCAAGGTTTGAAGTTACATATAGCCCAAGCTTAAATACACTTATACCTACTTGTGTTGTAAAGATTAAGTGCAAAACTAATTATTTTACGCCGCCCCGCTAATGGGCAGAGTTGACCAGCCGCATTTTTAGAGTTTTCTCTGCTTCACTTTAGTGGTGAATTCATTATTTAATTCACTTGACATTATATAAGGAACACACAAATTTTAACACAGCGTTCAGTACGTCTAACCAAGGATATCCAAGTAAATAATAATGCTGATTAAGGCTTGTATACATGCCAATGACCTTGTGCATATAAACGGAGCTAACTACTCCTCTACGCGTCACTCCGCTAGCCGCATTTTTAATTTATTACTATAAAATAACACATTTTAAAAAGTAACAAAACCAAATTATTTTCTTTTGTATTGCAAAGCAGTAGATATTTTTTTTAGACTTTTGTTAAAAAATGAAGGAGTAAAATGGTTTCATCTCAACGATTTGGAGGTGATTTGGTGTTTTTTTCTTATTATGTGATACATCAATTCTGGCTAAACCAAATAACGTATCATATCATGTAGATTACTACCAATTTTTTTCAGATGTAATTTCTCAGTTAATGCCGACGAAAAGTTGCTTCATCTGCACGCCGTTTTTAAGCATTTCTCGAGAGAGCAGCCTTAAAGTGATTTTATTTTGACCTAAAATAATAAATTGCCGGCACACTAGAATGCACATCCAATATAGGTACCTACCTGTAATGGATGTGTATTCTAGTGAAAAAAAAACTAAGTAAAACGCGTGTGTACACGCGTACATACTTGCACACGCGTTTTTCTTAGTTTTTTTTTTACCGCCGTTATTTTGATGATCTGAATGATTTCTAAAAGTTTGTCCAATTATCTTATTTAAACTGTGTGGATATTCAACGTGTAACAGAATCCCGAAATTGCGAAAAAAAAATCTGCTGTTCAGTACATTTTGTCGAGTCATGCGCACAGAAATTTATGGGGCAGTTGATTTTTTTTCGCGTTTTCAGTGTTGGTCCCATAATTAAAGTTGTTCATAATGATGAGTTAAATGACCCCTTAAGAGGTATTGCGTTCAGTCTGTTACTGTATGTCACGAAACCTCATATGAAATACTAGCACTTCGCTCGCGACTTCATTCGCGCTGCAATTTTCTTAAGGATCCCATTTTTTTTTTCATTAGACAAATTATATACTAAAACCTTCCTCGAGAAACATTCTATCCATTGGTGAAAACAATATGAAAATCGGTGCAGTAGTTTTTGAGTTTATCGCGAACAGACAGACAGACGCGGCGGAGGACTCCGTTTTATTAATATGTAGTGATGTAGAGATAAATATTTTCGAGGTCACCCTTAACAAAGAAAACCAAATTAAGCAACCACTGCGTAACGCCCTTTCCTGAAACATTATTTAAAGGCGGTTGCTCAACCATTGCCAAAATATTCACTAGAATTATTACAATGAAAGTGACACCGAAAATTATGCACACGAAGAATAACATGTCACAATCAAGTCTCGATTGAATCGAATCGTTTTTGGTTCTGATTCGATTCGGTACGATTTACGATATGAATCGAATGATAAATATTATGCGTAAACGAATTTTTAATTTAATGTTTGTGCTTGGAATCGCCAGCAGCCAGATGGGCTGGCGGCCTCGAAATGTCATAAGGAGACCAGCATGCCATGGTACAGACTTTAAAATAAGCCACATGCATTGTAAAATTAAAATATGGTCTATGAAAATGTCAATCGCTAAAAATATGCTGAAAACTAATACTAGCACCATTGATATACAAAAAAACCCAAGATACACACTCAGCATCTCTAAAACGTCCGCAAAAACTAAGCGCATTATGTATAACAAGCTGACCCGCGCAACTACGCTTCCGTCATAGCTTATAGCCTTCCTCGATAAATGGGCTATCTAATACTGAAAGAATTTTTCAAATCGGACCAGTAGTTCCTGTGATTAGCGCGTTCAAGCAAACAAATAAACAAACAAACTCTTCAGCTTTATATATTAGTATAGATATAGATTATGCGCAAGTTTCAAACAATCTCGCATCGCTCGCCATAGTGCACTGCTTTGTAAAAACAACTTTACGCGATCCGTGTAAGGTTGAATTTGCAAAAAAATTGTTTATAGTAGACCTACACACAACTCACACATGACACTTGATACATGTCAGTTTTTGACGACAGTTTCGAGTGTTGCATTTGTTCGAGACTGTGCATCGCTATCACATCTCGGGGTCTATCAATGTCACATACTTGTCAAAAATTAATTATAGTTCTTGTTTGAGGATGATATTAGCAAACAAACAAAACAAACTTTCTTTTACAAACAAAGAAACAAAGTTTGAGAATAGCCCGTCCATTCCTGAGTGACTATTCTATACTAATCCTTACTAATATTATAAATGTGAAAGTAACTCTGTCTGTCTGTCTGTCTGTCGCGCTTTCACGCCAAAACTACTGAACCGATTTAAATGAAATTTGGTACACAGATAGTCTAGAGCCTGAGAAAGGACATAGGCTACTTTTTATCTCGGGAATGTGTTCCCTAGGGACCACGCGGGCGAAGCCGCTGGCAGAAGCTAGTATTATATAGAAGAAAGATTTGTTTGTTTGTTTGAATTGAATAGGCTCCGAAACTATTGGACCGATTTGAATAATTCTTTTAGCATTGGATAGCTACATTATCAGGGAGTAAAATAGGCTATATATTATCCCCGTACTCCCACGGGAACGGGAACTACGCGGGTGAAACCGCGTGACGTCCACTAGTTATTCATAAACAACGTTTGCATTCGCATGTCAGTCTGCAACAACACAACAGTTTGCAACTGTCAAAGAAGTATCAATTTCCCTACATTTTTGACAGAGTGCGACTGAGATGCGATGCAATGTCAACGCCATGCACGCTGTGCACGTGGTACACGCTATACGCGAATATTAACCCACGACTATATCAAATCCGCCGTATGGTGTCGGCTGGTACCGTATGGTGCTGTAAAAGAATAATATCATCCCATCATTTCCCGTGGGTGTCGTACGAGGCGACTAAGGGACTCACCAGAGAAGCAGCAACGTTCTCTGTAAAACCCAACATCATACACTGCGATCGCCAACCCGCCTGTCAAGCGTGTCGATTATGGCAAACCCCCCTTTGGGGAGGCCTATGTCCAGCAGTGGACGTCTTTCGGCTGCTATGATGATGATGATGATGCCAAAATCATATTCTTGCAGAAAAACGTGCGTAGCCTCTCCGTGTGCCGCAGTGGGCTACGCTACAGTTGTACAGTCGTGGTCGTGTCGCGTGTACTGCAGTGGAAACGTAGACCCACGTTCAAGCAAATGAACCTACGCAGCTAGTATGCGCCGCGTGGCCGTGGATAGCGTAAACCGCGGTGGGTTCGCGCCTTAATGATAAAATGCTCTAGACAAGTGACAATCTGTCAGCCGTAGTATGGCTAAGACGATTGTTAATACGCCAAAAATGTGTGGTATTAACAAACGCTTTTATTTTTATTTTGATTTGTGATGGGTTTGCTCTTGACTCTAGTCTAGGTCAGAGATGACAGAGACAAAGTCTACGATGAAGCGAGCTTACCCAGAAGGAGCCTGTTCACTCTATCTTTGAAGAGATTAGGGTTGTAAGCGTTTGGAAACACGGACGCAGGTAGACATCTATCGAAATGTCACGATATCAATCCTTTGTATTTTGGCATTTGTACAATCGCATTCGGCATTAGAATTATATTTTGTCTAGCGCTTAAGGACGAATGAAAACAAAACAATATAACCGACTTCAAAACAAAACACAACATAAAATAAACACAATTATAAAATAACTTTAATTTCGGAAGTCGGTGTTAAAAAACAAAAAAAAAAACAAAACCAAAAATACTGACTTAGTCGGTTACATTTTTTTGTTAAAAAGATTTTATTTATACTTTTAAGTGTCTTGGACGACTTCTTCGTCTACGCAGAAACTGAAATAAGCAAAAATGCTCATAAAATAAAAAAACTGCTGAGCGAAACTAAATTAAATTTTAGGGTTTCTTTTTATTTTTTTACGTGATCAAATGGCAAAATAATGATTGACAAATTAATTAATAAAAATTTAATTTCCAATCATTCATCGAACTAAAAAAGAATCACAGAAATCGGATCAGAAACCTCGGAGTAATCGGTATACATACATAAAAAAAATGTAAACTGAATTGAGAAATTCCTCCTTTTTTGGAAGTCGGTTAAAAATAATAATTCAATCATTCCATGTAAAACAATGAGTAGCGGGAAATTAAAAACTCCATCAAAATGTATCTAATGTACCCCTGGTGGGACTCGAACCCACAATCCCCGGCTTAGGAGGCCGATGCCTTATCCATTAGGCCACAGGGGCTGGATACTTCTATTCCGAAAATAACACTTAAGTCATCTCAAATAGGAAAGGAATTCCGATAACAGGAAAGAAGGACCACGTACAATGAATCGAAAAAAAAACGTTACTTGTATGGGAGCCCCCTTTTTAATTTTATTTTTATTATTTTGTTGTTATGGCGGCAATAGAATTACACACTCTGTGAACATTTCAACTAATTACCTTTTTAGGGTTCCGAAAAAAAAAGGAACCCTTATAGGATCACTCGGGTGTCTGTCTGTCTGTCTGTCCGTCTGTCACAGCCAGTTTTCTCCGGATCCACTGGACCAATTCTGTTGAAATTTGGTACACATATAGACTTCTATGACCCAAACACGGACGCGTTACGTAAATGATTAAATTTTTAGTATGGGGGTCACTTTTGGGGGTCTAACTAGAAAATTTAAAAAAAAAGTTTTTTTAACAATATCGTGTGACATATCAAATGAAAGGGCTTACTGTAAGGGTTTTAATTATATTTTTTTGATAATTTTAAAATAAATGGTTTAGAAGTTATTCAAGAAATTAGACGAAAAATGACCATTCCCCCCCTTATCTCCGAAACTACTGAGCCTAAAATTTTGAAAAAAAATGGAGATAATAGATCTTTACCTAAAGATTACAGGAAAACCTATTAGAAGTCTGTAGTGTTAAAATAACATGTTAAAAAAATTAAATTCGTTCGGAACCCTTTGCACGCGAGTCCGACTCGCACTTGGCCAGTTTTTTTTTACAGAAACATTGCCCCACACTAGAAATTTCTTCTGTATCGTGGGTGCGTTTACATACATATACTCTCACATACACAAACAGCCAGACCCGGAACAACTATCTGTAGGCCATACAAATATTTGTTCCGTGCGGGAATCGAACTCGCGACACGCAGCACAGCAGTCAATCGCTCAACCACTGCGCCAACCGTGTCGTCAAACCTATTACAGTACCTATTACAGTTCTTGAGATACAGCCCGCTGACAGACACACGGACGGCCTGGCGGACAGCAGAGGCTTAGTATTAGGGTTCCATTGGCTACCATTCGGGTACGGAACCTGATAATGGGTCCATATTACCAACTAACTCAGAGTTGATATTATATAACTTTGGCAGGTTCAATTACCAACTAACTCAGAGTTTATATTATATAACTTTGGCAGGTTCAATTACCAACTAACTCAGAGTTGATATTATATAAATTGGCGGGCCCTATTCTTTCTATCACTACATACATTGATATATAAAAAACCCAAGATGCACAGTCTCGAACAAATGCAACACTCGAAACTGTCCGTCCGTCCGAACCGTCATCTCTGACCTAGACTAGAGTCAAGACCAAACGCATCACAAAAAAAAAACAGATTTAGATGAGAATATGAAGGCAACGGCCTGGAGATATCTATATATATTTTTTTTACTTGAGATAGGGCTCTTGACTCTGTCAGAGATGACAGAGACAAAGTCTACGATGGAGCGAGCTTACCGAGAAGGAGCCTATTCACTCTAACTTTAAAGAGATTAGGGTTGAATGCGTTCAGAAACACAGACGCAGGCAGAGAGTTCCACTCCATTGCTGTATTAACTCGAGCGAAGCCGCGATCAACCACTAGTACTGAATAAATTGTACATTTTGTTGTCTTGTTATTATTATTTAAAAAATAAAAGAAAAACACCAAAAACAGCAACACATTACGAGTTAAAAATATACCAAGGCCCCCTCATTACCTTACAAACGTTTCCCATATTCGCTCTACATAAAGAGGTTTTTACATGATCCCCGAGATTGATACGATAGTGAAATTAAGCAATAACACTTACAATGCACTGAAACGGCCCGTTCGATCGCGGAGCAGAGCATAAAATTTTATATTTTTCGTGTGGTGTGTAGCCCGAGTTGAGAGATGTAGAGTTTTGCAGAGGAGGTGCGCAAGGCGGACTACAGTCGCAGAAATGTGAACCCAGCAATGGCACTGAGGCAGTAAAACTAGAAGCAGAATTAGGGTTAGGAATGACGCATCAGCTATGTCTTGATATTAAGGTGACTTAACGTGTGACGTGTGTACGTCACACGTTAAGTCACCTTAATATCAAGCATATAGATATTATGCTTTCAGCGTGTAATGAAGAACTTCATTTATCTCACTTTGCAAGCTGTTTATCAAAGGAGAAAAGACCGGCCAAGTGCGAGTCAGACTCTCACATTTGTGGGGCCCGTACCATAAACCGGAAAAAAATACTAGAAATATTCACTCTGTGAAAATTTCAACTGTCTCCTACGGTTCTTGAGATACAGCCCGCTGACAGACAGACCGATGCTGTCTGTCAGTGGGCCATACGACGGACGGACGGACAGCGGAGGCTTAGTAATAGGGTCCCGTTAGTTACCCTTCGGATACGGAACCCTAAAAAGTAATTATTATTGAACCAAGTTTCCGACTGATTCCGGCTGTGAAACTCATTTTACTATTCCTTTGTCAAAATTACTCAAACGAGGTTGCGTGAACTTTAGCCAGCTGTGTTTCCTAATCCGCCCCGCTACCCGCTTATACCAAAACCACACACTAACACCCCAAGCGTATCGTTACACGATTTTATTATTACGCTACCGATGTATCGCATATTATCCGACAAAATTAAGTGTCATAAATGTTAACTGGAGCCGTAACATTTAAGAGGACATTATACTCGGCCAAATAACCACTCGCGAACCCTTATAGGTTTTGGTAAACGAAGATATGGTTACTAATCATTGTCCTGTATCGTTTCTTAGGGCATATTATACAAATTGAGTTAACGTTTCAAGTGTAGCACTTACTTTTATTGCTTCATTTTGAAATTGGGTTTGGTTCAAAAAGGTATTAATGTATTTTGAATGGTTATTGCTAAGATGTGGTTACCATTTTAATTTGTGAAAGATTTCGCGACAGCGGTGGAATTATTGTCACTAAATTATATGGTGTGAATATAAGTACTGAAAGTTGAATACAGTCGAGGTGTCCACAGATTACAAGCGTCAGACTAAGACAAATATGTACAAACTAGCTTTTGCCCGGGTCTTGGTACGCATGTGTCCTGTTTTTCCCGAATTTCGGGAACGCCTCATTTAGTGCTCCTTTACGGAGTGTAGAAAAGCTACAAGCAAAATTTCAGCTTTCTACGACCAGTAGTTTCGGCTGTGCGTTGTCTGTCAGTTACTCAGTCACTCAGAAACGGAAAATTTAAATATTGATTGATGATGGCCAGGAGCTGCTTGGGGAGGCTTCACGTGTTTGTCTCGGTTAGACGTAGTCGTCTACAACTTAGAGTGTAGAGTCTCCGATCTTGCTAGGAGTGGGTCCTATATGGGTATTCATCATGACCTTGCGATCGGAATGAGTGGCTGTCATATTCAACCATGAGCTCCAAATATACGAAAACTCAAAAGAGAAACATGATAAATACACATACATAAACTCACACACCGTTTTTATTTTCATAGGCAGAAGAATCAACGTAACGGAGCCTGCTATGATCCTAACATATTCATATATCTGAATAGATTCTTAGAGAGTTAAGGTATACCTAGTCATATCATAGTCGCCTGCGGATGGCGAGCAATGGGTGGCTCGCCATTCGATAAGGACCAGGCCCGGGTCGACGGCGCGTTGTGTTCCACGAGCGCCTCAAAGAGATTTCAGCTTAGTAGAGGGGACCTGCTAGAGTCAGTGCCTGCCAGGGTTGCGGAATTTGTTCGAAAGGGTCACCGCAGCCCTGGAACGCAAAGGGCAATTGGAGGAATACGGATGAGTTGTAGACAGTGAGAGTCCTGACACTACCTTCCGCTCCGCCCAGAGCGGCAAGAGCCATTTGACGATATCCAATCCTCAAAAATAAGGCATCTCATCGTCACTTTGTTTTGCATTGCTCCCATGACCCACGGCGGTCAAAACTCCTCAACAAACTGCAAGAAAATGCACTAAATCTCGAAAAACAATGTCGTGCCGTAGAATCACGGGGTTCGTGAGACATTCGCGTCGATTGAGAATAAATCAGAGATCGACTGATCGGCGATCATAAGCGTTTGAGCAATATCGTCTGATTCACTAAACTGGATGGGTCGGACCACGAACGCGCTATTTCTCACGGCTGGCTCAAGGATCTAAGAAATAAAGAATATCTAAACTGGTCCTATGGTGCTATTCGCTATTCGCCGGTGCTATTCGCCGTATGGTGTCGGCCGGTGCCGTAAAAGAATAAATATCATCCCATCACTTCCCGTGGGTGTCGTAAGAGGCGACTAAGGGACTCACCAGAGAATGGGCAGCAGCGTTCTCTGTAAAACTCAACACCATACACTGCGATCGCCAACCCGCCTGCCAAGCGTGGCGATTATGGCAAACCCCAACCTCCTTTGGGGAGGACAATGTCCAGCAGTGGACGTCTTTCGGCTGTTATGATGATGATGATGGTGAAACTGGTCCTATAGTTGTGAATGAGGACTATGTTGTCTTAGACAGCTAAATTCAATAGTTAGTATGATGGTTGGCGGAATTTGGGGGAGCAATTATGTAAAATAGTTACAGATAGGCAGCCTGGGACTTTCATTAATCTTAGATACCTTCTGCAGAGCTTGACTTCTTGGTGATGACAAACACTCCGTCGGTCGGTAGTTGATAGGTTATTGAGAGAAAATTGCGTGAATTATTTTAATTGCTTAAATGGTCTATATTTAAATAAATTTGCTGGGCAAAAATCTTGACGCAAGGGGTGCCAGGGGATGGACGGCGTCGCCGAGGCCAGCCAAGAAAGCGCTAGCGGGATGACCTGCACCACAAGAGCTGGTTCGGGGCTGTGCAGGAGAAGAGTGTCTGGAAGGTTATGGATGAGGTCTTTGCCCAACAGTGGAACACTACAGGATATTAACAAAAAAAAAAACAGAAAATTATTTTGTTAACCGCTAAAGATTCACAAGTACAAGGACACCAGAAACATGTTTTAATGTTTCCGGCGCTGGAATTTTGAGTGGTTAGGACTCAAAAGTACCAGAAAAACAGAAACATATAGCGGTTTTTTCCGGGCTCTAATTATGAGCATTAAAGATTCACAAGTACCAGGTTACCAGAAATATGTCGAAGTATTTCCGAAGCTGGAATTGTGAGTGGTTAAGCAAACGGGCTTACAGTCTTACTGCATATCAAATTGAAAAAAAAAAGGATTTCAAAAACATTCAGAGAGCCTTCTGGGGCAGTCCTGTTAAAGTTTGCCTTCTCAGATTCTTTTCCAAGTTCCCTGTCCCATCCACTATCCTTTTGTATCGCTCAAAGGTTAAAGTCTAGATCAGGCCCTTCGTTGACTGGGACTGACCCATATCTAATTTGTACCGTTTGAACCTGGCCTTATAGGGTGCGGGGAGATTACATCGTCAGAGCCACGGAAAGACTGTAATATTGCGATAATGAAACTTTATTTATTTTGTATTTTTAATATGATGAGGATATTATATTTTATTTAATGGTTATTTTTATAAGTATGTTGTTTACTGATCGTGTTGATGTCCTTCAGAAAAATCAGGTGATATACGTAAAGTAATAAGATATTAAGCTTGATCGATAATAATTATTATGTTTGAATCTGAACGCGAGGTTTTTAAAAATTAATAGCAAAATGATCACAAAAAACTTCGAAACTAAGATCAGGAAGAGGTAAAAATGTATATTTGTTTGCTTGCAAGTTTGTTTGTTTGTTGACCGCTAAAGTGTAAAAAACCAGTGTACTCTAGCTGCGTCCTGAGAAGAAACACCAAAAAAAACTAAAAGGTTTAGTCTATTTTAAGATGAAATGATCAAATCATTATGTTTTTGAGAAAAAAAAAACCGCACAAATTTTCATGGACGTGTCCAGGGTATTATGATTATACTTTTATTTTGAGTTCACGTTTCCTGTGAGATAAACCAGGGGAAAAAGCTATAAAGATTTACAAAAAAAAACCGGCTAAGTGCGAGTCGGACTCTTACACGAAGAATTCTGTAGGTACCATAAAATCAAATTTTTTGTATGGGAGCCGTCTTTAATTTTAAAAAAATATAATTTTTATTATTATTGGTTATAGTGGTACACATACTCTGCGAACCTTTAAACCATCTACCTGATACGGTTCTTGAGATACAGCCCGCTGACAGACATGAGACGAACGAGAGGAAATGCTGGCGGCGAGACTTTGTATGTAAAAAGTCAAATTCGAGGTTTGGCTCTCGACTGTTTTCTCCTCCAATATTGGACCGACATAAAAAATATTTCACAAACTGAATAAGAAGGATGTATACTGTGTGTTTGTGGACCGATGACCTGGTGAAGCTCGCGGGTAGCCGATGGATGCGAGACGCACAGGACCGGTCGTTGTGGCGACGTTTGGGGGAGGCCTATGTCCAGCAGTGGACGTCTTTCGGCTGATACTGATGATGATGATGATGATACTGTGTCGCTATGTTTTCGTTTTTGGATTATTAGTTGCCAAATTTGTACACTAGGGCTCTGTTAACCGCGATTTTCGGGCAATTTTGAGCATTATGTGAGAGTTCTACTGCTTATACCGTTTATAAATCATCAAAAAGGAAAACATAGAGATATAGTATATATCCTTTTTATTCAGTTTGTGTAATATCTCTTATATCGGTCTATTCTATCTTATTGGAGGAGGAAACAGTCGAGAGCCAAACCTCGAATTATGACTTTTTACGTGCCAAGTCTCGCCGCCAGCATTTCCTTTTAACGGAGCGTGCGGTAAAGTAGGTACTTAGGTGAGAGTGGTTAGGTGTCTTTCTTTCTTTCTTGTTTTGCCTACTTTACCACACGTTCCATTCTATGGTGCGTAATTTTACTTACGAAAAATGTTTGCATGCATATTTTGAGCAAGTGTGATGAAAAGTATATTTTGTTGCAGCATAACAAATCAAGCACAAAATAACTCCAAAACTATCTTCACTACCAAAACTGTATCAAAACCATAAACAAACACTATTTTAAAGCTGTCATTTGTTTACTATTACGAAAACGTAGCCCATTCATTTGTATTCATTAGGTCGTACGTAATTCTCCCGATACAGAAGGCAGTTTATATCAGGTGCATAAGCAATTAGACCTGGGCAAAAACCTGCTTGGGCCCTAAACGGGTGATTTAAAGTTGAGGGCACACTTTCAAATGCGAATGTTGCATATTGGAATTTAGAATGTATGATCTAGTTTCATATCATCCGACTCGCTGGCTACAGCTGTTTTTTGACTGACTTTTGATTGTTGGCTGGTTGATGTTCTGGCATTTTTTTTTCTTTTCTTCCTTTTTCTTCAATTGTTAGTCTTTTGCATTTCTGATTTCAGTATTCGATAAACTTAAAACGAAAAAAAAAAGTTGATTTATTAAAAATGCCTATAGCAAAAATACCATCTACTCGTTTGTATTTGAAGAACTAAATAAATAATACCCTCGAAATAAAATTGCTGCCAACGCATTCGTACGAAAAATTTAACTTTCCAAAGTGTATACGTAGCTTTATATCGCAGCGTACGACAGAATTTAATATTGATGGTTCGAATCATAAAACGTTAATAAATCAATTGCTTTGACTTAAGAACTGGTTCAAACGTAAGGTTTTTACTGGCATAAGAATTTGTTTTTGGCTACTTTACATTGCTACGTACTGAAATAGCTTGAACTAAGGACTGATCTATTTTTTTACGCTTGTTTTTGCTTCAGAGATCCAAACGCTGATGCTGATGACGCCCAACAAATCTGTAAACGATGATGTCGAACGAGATGTCGAGATTTCCTGAATGTGGGACTCAACTGGTTTTTTTTTACTGTATATAAGCATACGTTTGACCACTATCTCACCTGATGGTAAGCGATGATGCGGTCGAAGATGGAGCACGTTTGCCTAGAAGCAACCTATTCACTCTTGTCTTAAAGATTCCCAGGTTGTAGCTATCTGGAAACACAGACTCTGGCAGGGAATTCCACTCCTTAGCTGTACGTACTATGAATGTGTTCCCAAAACGTTTTATGCGTGTGGGTGGGATTTCCACCCTGTACCGGTGGCGCATCGCCGTTCGTCTTGTGGTCCGATGATGGAACGGGCTTGGCGGAATTAAATCATGCAATTCCGTCGCACACTCCCCAAAATGCAAGCGATAGAAAACCGACAGGCCAGCAACTCGGCGTCGATGCTCAAGACTTTGGAGCTTCGACTCGACGAGCCTGCCATTACCGATGATCCTCTTGGCTCGTTTCTCAATTGACTCAGGGGCGGGCATCAAGCTGGTATTTGGCAGAGCCGTCCCATAGATGAGAGCAATATTCCATACACGATCGAACTTGCGCTTGATAGGGCTTGAGCAGCTGTTCCGGCGTGAAGTACCGTCTAACCTTTGCTAGGACCCCCAACTCTCTGGCAGCCACTTGAGCCTTTGCCTCTATGAAAGGGCCAAAATGGAGGGATTTATGGGGTATTATTAAATACTCCATAGCCCATCTGAAATTCGGTATCGGTGAGCAATCCAGAGATCAGCAAAGTAAGCAGAGTACACAACAACAACACCTACTCTAGCTAAGGGCAGAAGCATTTGCATAAGAGAGAGCGAAATCTTTGCCAGAAGATATAACACGCTGGATAGAAGGATCAGTCACTGCCTAGCCTTTTTCTCGACCATATTGAGGTCGGCTTTCAGTCTAACTAGATAAGTACCAGTATTTTATATGAAGCAGTCGCTCTACTGCGGCATGGTGTCGGCCGGTGCCGTAGGGTACCGTATAAGAGTAATACCATCCCATCACATCCCGTGGGTGTCGTAAGAGGCGACTAAGGGACTCACCAGAGAATGGGCAGCAGCGTTCTCTGTAAAACGCAACACCATACACTGCGATCGCCAACCCGCCTGCCAAGCGTGACGATTATGGCAATCCCTCCCTTTGGGGGAGGCCTATGTCCAGCAGTGGACGTCTTCGGCTGTTATGACTGATTGACTGACTGAGTCGTTCTACAGGCTGTCACTTATCTGGCTTACATAAAATCTAGTATTTAATTCATTGATGTTATGTTTTAATGCAATTTTATTTATTTTACCCGAACCTAATTAAAAATTGTTTTGATTTTAATTTATTTGAATGCCTTAATTTTTTTCTGTTAATTATATGAAAACTATTATTGCAATTTTAATCATTAACCTATCAATTTTTATTTCATACTATTTTTATGAGCATGTTGTTATTAATATTTTTGCAGTTCGTAACAGTCAACGTATTTTTTTTTTTGTAATTCAATGTTATGATTTACTATATTGTCTAACCAAAAATTGTGTACCTACGTGGGGTGCCTATAAGTAATTGTTACACTTAATAATGTAGAGTTAACAATTATAGAAACTGTAAACGTGTCATGTAAACAATTGTTGGATTACCAAATAAATAAAAATAGATATCAGGTGTTACCCTGATATTTATTTATCTCCATACCTCTTGGTAAGACTGATGTCAAAAACTGTGACTTCGGACTATCTATAAAGACTGTTGAAGATCAAAAAAATAACTGTTACTGGCTGTATGTGCTTTTGTAGCAAGAAGAAGTTTCAGCTGTAATGGGCTGTCACCCATGCCCGGACCGACTTTGGCTAGCGTTGCTTACCTTCGTAGATGTAATTGTTTAGCTACGAGCTCTACCCCAAGCTAGATAGACAGATAGTGATGGAAAATGATTTTATCTTTCTCCATTAAGAGGAAATGCTGGCGGCGAGACTGTGTGTAAAAATTCGTAATTCGAGGTTTGGTTCTCGACTGTTTTCTCCTTTAATATTGAACCGATGTAAGATATATTTCACAAATTTTGGTTATTAGTTGCCAAATTTGTACACTAGGGCTCTGTTGACCGCGGGCCTGCGGACGGCGAGCATCGGGTGGCTCGCCGTCTGATCAGAACCAGGCCCGGGTCGACGGCGCGCTGTGTTCCACGCGCGCCTCAAGGAGCTGTCAGCATAAAGGACGGGGCCCGCTAGGGCCAGTGCCTGCCGGGGTTGCGGGATTTGTTCGAGGGAGTCGCCGCGGCCTTGGAACGCAAAGGGCATTAGGAGGAACATGGATGGGTTTTAGTCAGTAAGAGTCTGACACTCCCTTCTGCTCCACCCAGAGCGGGAGGAGTCATTTGATGATTTCCCATCGACAACGATTTATCGGATAATTTTGAGCATTTTTTGAGAGTTCTAGTGCTCATACGGTTAATAAATCATCAAAAAAGAAAACATAAGGACACGGTATATATCCTTGTGAAATATCTTTTAAATCGGTGCAATATTGAAGGAGAAAACAGTCGAGAGCCAAACCTCGAATTATGACTTTTTACATACCAATTCTCGCCGCTAGCATTTCCTCTTAAGTACAAAAAATAACTCGCCTTATTTGTCTCAGTGGCGCGTGCGATATACTTTTTGTGCCCACTGCATCCAATAGGGATAGCTGTTCTTAGTGATACAGATAAAAGATTAATAGAATACGATGGTTGAATATTTATTGGGTTGAGTATCTAAGATGTGCTCTGTTCATCATAGCCATAGCATAAGGGTTTTAATATTAACCGGTGATTTTTCATTAGCATACGTGTGCCATTGGGCGTCAACTGAAATTGACGCATAATGGCATCCCACATGCCATACCAAATTACGCGGTTTAATCTTCTTTATTTTTAAAAACGCAGTGTTTAATAACCTATGGCCCCCGATCGACCAAAAAACATGGCGGCCGCCAATTTTTTTACAATAAACTATTCAATTGTTGCGTCGCGACGGCTATTGCGTCTGAGAGCTCACAGGTTAATGGTTGAATATTTATTGGGTTGAGTATCTAAGATGTGCTCTGTTCGTCATAGCATAGAATAAGGGTTTTAATTATTAATATGAATGGGAACATTTTCTTCGAAGAACATGTAGGTTAATTAATGTTCTTTTCAAGATATGGCAGATGAGTAAACATGGCGTAAACTGTTATGCTGTAAATTGAAAAAAACCTGCCAAGTGCGAGTCGGACTCGCTCACGAAAAGTTCCGTACCATTAACCGAAAAAAACACCTTTCTTGTATGGGAGACTCCTTCAATTACATTTTTTTTTAATATTTATTTTTATACAAAATCGGAATATTTTTCGACTGTCTACCTATTACGGTTCATAAGATACAGCCCGCTGACAGACAGACGGACGGACAGACAGCGGAGGCTTAGTAATACAGTTCCGTTTGTTACCCTTTGGGAATGAAACCCTATAAATTACTACGCAAACTACCAACCAATTTGACCACCTTTTTCCAACTATTTTGGGGTCAAAGAAACACTATAAAGGAGGAAGTCTCGAAATTATTACGTGATGAAACCACGAACTGGGAACTGAGAATTGTGACTACGTTATGATAGGACTTGTACTTTCGAAAAACAACAATTCAAAGCCTATTAGAGCCGTCCATCTAATGTAAGAACCAAGCTGTGGGAAGAACACCATCCACCACCACCCGACTTCTTGCAACCCCAGGAACGTCTACCTCTACGCGATCTGCAGTGGCCTATATAGAAGACACTGAACCGTTTGCATACCCAGGTAGGCCGTTGCAAACAACTTAGCGAAATGTGGTGTCATAGACCCGTCGGATACTCAATGTGAGTGCGGTGCTCCTGTTCAGAACATGAGCCACATTTTGAAGTGCCCAAAATGCACATACACCTGTACATACTTTGGAGCATTTAATGAATACCACCGACGCTGCAATTAAAATAGCTACCTACTGAGCCCAAAACAGTCTAAGAAGAAGAAGAAGCCTATTGAGATCAAAACGGAGAAGGTGGGTTTAAAAAACCTCGCTCAGAGACCCCTTTGATCGGATTATAATTAATACACTTCCATAACAATCTATATATTTTTTTATGCTTCATTTGTGTCACAATAAAAAATCAAATGGAGCCGTATCCGTAGTTTTATTACTTTTTAATTGCCAGTAGCTCCGTGCGTAACGATGGCGTTATAAGAAAAAATATAATAATTAACTTTTAAATAGAGCGTGTTCTCATTGGGAGACTTGCCTTCCCTTTAACGGTGGGTGACATGAATTATTAATAATATTAAATAATATTATTATATTTTCCTACAAGGACAGGGACTTATAAGCAAAGCGTCTTCTTTTTTTCGTTTATCTCCTGGTATCGATCCAGATACGTACATACGATCTACCTAAGGAACTAACCCATGTTGGCTACGTTGGTCTTGTCTACACTAATATTATAAAGAGGAAAGATTTGTTTGTTTGTTTGAATTGAATAGGCTCCGAAACTACTGGACCGATTTGAAAAATTCTTTTAATCATAATAATCATAATCATAATCATAATTTATTTGTCAGAACATGGTTGGTATGTACATTACATGGTCTTAAGTTTAATAGTATTGTTTCATCATATTCTACCACATGGGCGTATAAATGTTAAAAAGATGATATACATTATATTATAAATAACAATATTTTCAATAATTATAGTTAAAAGTCAAAAGAGAATGTCACAAAATGAAAAAATATAAATAATAATTGAATTAAATTAATATATCAGTGTCATTTAGGTAGTCATTTAAATTATAATAGCATTTATTACATAAAAATTCTTTAAAATGCTTCTTGAATCCAGCCAAATTTAATTCTCTAATTGGTTTTTTAATTTTATTATAAATTTGCGGGGCTCTGCAGAATATGCTTTTCCGCAAGAGAGCTGTCTTGGCTCTGCGTCCGCGAAGCATGTCATTTCGCCTGTTACGTTGTACAGTGTCAGATAGGTACGGAAATAAATTTGGATTTAATCGCACAAATAAGGCAGTTTCGTAAATATACAAAGCTGGTAGTGTCAGAATTTTATGTTTTCTGAAATATGGCACACAACTGTCCGTCACCTGAAGCCCAAACATAGATCTTATGCAGCGCTTTTGCGCTTTAAACGCGGCTTCCCTATTTGTAGAGTTACCCCAAAATATGATGCCGTATCTTAACACAGATGCAACAAGACCATGATAGGCTGTGAGTAGTGCATCCGTGTTAACGGTTGCTTGCATAATGCTTCAATATGACTCTTCCAGTTAAGCTGTCTATCTATTATTAGCCCTAGGAATTTAGCACTATCCACGTCATTAATTATCTTGTTTTGGAATTTCACATCCATTTTTTGATTAGATTTTCTATGGCCAAAGTGCATAATTTGAGTTTTATCTAGGTTAATTTTTAAGTTATTATTGTTAAGCCAAGAGATTATCGAGATTAACGCATCATTTACATCAGCTTCGTATTGGTCAGGTTTATTACAAGCTACTGTTACCGTGCTATCATCAGCAAATAGGGTTAAGGGGTAATTTATGGCTTTGGGCAAGTCATTAATATAGATCAAAAAAAGTAAGGGACCCAGAACACTGCCCTGTGGTACGCCAAAGTATACAGTACGTTCTTCGGACAGATATGTAACTTCTTCTTTCGTCTTTAGATTTAAGTCTGTTATAGCAGTTTTTTGTTTTCTATTTGAGAGATAAGTCATTAACAGATCCAGAATATTACCTCTTATCCCATAAGAGTCCAGTTTGTTTTTTAATATATCATGGTCAACATAGTCAAAAGCTTGTGTCATGTCACAGTACATAGCACAAACAGGTGTCTTTTTATCAATGTTAGTCATAATTGTATTAAGGAAGTCATAGATTGCCATATTTATCGTCATATTTTTCCGGAAACCTTTTTGCTCGCAGCAGAGAATCTTATGTTTTTCTAAATATGCATATAGCTCGTTGTAAATATACTTCTCAAATATTTTAGAGAAAATTGGCAAAAGCGCAATAGGTCTATAGTTTTCCGTTTGCTGTTTATCCCCTTTTTTGAAAACGGGTTTTACAATAGAGACTTTAAGACTGTCAGGAAAAACACCTTGATTGATGCATAATCCAATGTAGCATTGGATAGCTACATTATCAGGGAGTAACATAGGCTATATATTATCCCCGTACTCCCACGGGAACGGGAACTACGCGGGTGAAACCGCGTGACGTCCACTAGTAGTCAATAAAAAGTAAGTATGTCTTTGATTGTTCATTTTTTTCCCGGACGCTTTTATCCTGCTCGTCTTTTACATCGTTCTCACATGTTTGTATAATTTCAACTTGATGTAAACAAAACTTTGTAACAATTTATTATTTTTAAAAGAGTGTCCGTGGAGTTTCTTGCACGTTCTTCTCCATAGAGATCTACGCTTTGGAACGTGCAAATAGCTTCATCTTTTTGGACTGACCGACCTTGACAATTCAAAAGTGCCTGTAAATGGTTTATTTGAAATATGCGATTTGATTTGATTTAATTTGAGTCACAGCGCAACTGCCAAGCATGGGGTCCTGAGTTTGAATCCCAGGTCGGGCAAAAAGTGTTACTGGATTTTCCCATTAGGAATTTGTCAATAGTAATCCGGAGTTTTGAAGTTAGTGATACGACATCCCCTACTTCAGAAAGAAAGTTAAAGTATTTGCCAAGGCCAACAGTTGAACGTGCTTTCCGAAATGCGCTTGATCTCTCTTAGATTTTCTGAGAGTGTATCCGTATTTGCACCTACATTTGCGCACTTTTATTAAGAGGAAATGCGGACAGATAGACTTTGTATGTAAAATTTAATAATTCGAGGTTTGGATCTCGCCTGTTTCCTCCTCCAATATTGGACTGATTAAAAAGATATTTCACAAACTGATACCCCTATGTAGTGTACCTATGTTTTTTTTTCATTAATAGTTGCCAAATTTGTACACTAGGACTCTGTTGACAGCGGTTTATTGGACAGTTTTGAGTATTTCTCAAGGGTACTAGTGCTTATACGGTTAATACATCATTGTTGAGCTCCTATGTGGATCTGAGTTGAGCTACACGACTACTGACAAAGGCTTGCACTGACTGGACAGGTTCACTCAAATCTGTGTGGTTCTTTCTTCTAAAGACCATCTCAGACACTAATCTGCATGGTTCTTAAAAAAAAGAATGTATTGTAAGTGTGAGGACTATGTAGGTCGTTATTTTAAGGATTGATTTCATGACTGTCTGGCAGTTTGAGTATATTATGCGGCTTACCCAAATGTCCTTACTTTGGTATTGTTCGTCGGTTCGTTGAGCTCCTCAAAGTTTTGAGTTGAGCTGCACGATTACTGACAAAGGCTTGCACTGTCTGGACAAGCCCACTCAAACCTGCGTGGTGCTTTCCTCAAAAGGCCACCTCAGACCTTAACCTACATGTTTTTCATATGTTATTGGCAATTGTATGGACTTCAAAAGAGACTGTGACCTCTGAGTTTGTTTCGGTGTTTCTTCTCAGGGTAGTCAGCTAGGAAACATCCGGCCTCATCTAGATAAATACGTCAAAAAAAAAAAATTGACGTGTAAAAGAGTTACTTGTAACCTATTTGCAAAATAAATATCATTTATCATTTATCATTTATCATTTATCATAACAGAAAACATAGGGACACGGTATATATCCTTTTTATTCAGTTTATGAAATATGGGACAAGCCCGCCACACATTCCCAACCACTGCAACTCCTGAAAGCCAGAATCAACAGTGGAAAAAAAAAACACCGGTAGCACTCCGGGAGTGCCGGCAGAAGTGAAAACTTGATTATTAACGTTGAGCATGTTTGATATTTTGGAATGGTTATTGTCTGGGACGGGCATTATAAAAAAGTCCTTACTGTCGCGGTCACATCATAGACAAACCACCGACAACAAAATAAACAAAAAGACACTGACGTGTGGCCGCGACAGCGACTGTCAGTGACAGATGTCAATCTTGACACAGTTCCTGACATAAACAAAACGAACCATAAAAACAACAAAAAATAACGTTGTGTTTAATTATAAGTACAAAAATACTATCATTTATGAGGTAGAATACAATGTTTATTTATTGCGCTATCGTACACAAATATGACAATTTACATGTTATTATTCATAATATTATATTGTTATTTATTTATATATTACATTAATTTTTATCTCTTAGAAAAATCAACTTTCATCCATAATTTCGAAATTCCGTAATTTCGTATCCTTGGATACGCGTGGCACGCTGTACATAAACACAGACGGACATTCGCGCAAGCGCCCTGTGCCGCCTAAGCGAAGCAGCACACTCAGGCACGGTAGAAAGAGTGGGAGATACTAGTTCCTCTCCCTTCCCCTCGATCTTACGCTTTTTCGCATCACGTGACCCTGACGCGAGTCCGTCTTACGCTTTTTGCGATCAGGTCACGTGTCCTGACGCGAGTTTAAGATTTTATACCCATTACAGAAAAAGTGCTCAACGCCGCTAAAGAAGTTTTCACTTCAAAAAAACGGAAATCGGTTCAATATTGGAAGGAGGAGACAGGCGAGAGCCAAACCTCGAATTATGACTTTTTATATACAAAGTCTCTCCACCCGAGTTTCTTCTTAAAGAGGGCAAGTGGTTTACAAGTACACTGATAAAATTATAATTAAAACATAGAAACCAGATATCCGAAGTTTTTTAGTTAGTGAAACTTTCCCTTACATTTTTAACCGACTTCTAAAAAAGAAGGTGGTTCTCAATTCGACAGCGTATATATATATTTATTTTTTATGTGTGTTCGCGGATAACTTCGTCGTTTATGATCCGATTTCGATGAATCTTTTTTATATGAAAGGGTATTCTTCCGAGATGGTCCCATTGCCACCACGTCAGGATCTGATGATGGAAACCCTGAGAAATCGAGGGCAACTCTCGAAAATTGAAATTCGTGTGTATATCGGGTGATACTACAAAACAATGAAGGTTTGGATCAGACCTGATGATGGAGACGACAGAGAGTCAAGGGAACTCCTTATCGGTATGTAGGAACTACCAACTGTTTGAGCTTATTTCATTCGTATTGACGAGACCTTTACACCGAAAGCACTTAGAAAGTTTTATTTTCATAACATAACATCACGCCGGTACGCTGTGAATGGGTACGCAGGTACCACTAAAAAGTGAAAAATAAAAAACTTTTTTACAAAAAATGGTGTCAAAAAACGAAATAACCAAAAACACCGACTTCCGAAATTAAAGTTATTTTGTACTTTGTAGTGTTTTGTTTCGGAAGTTCATTTTATGTACAAAAGTTTTTTAAGGTAAAACTTAAAAAGCCTAAGTTAAACCTACTCTCATAATCAGAGCAACTAATCTAAAATCATAATTCCATTATCATTCATCAAATCGTGTTCTAGTATCATCAATCACTAAATAGAGCATTACGGAAGCCGGTGATATTTAATGCTCAGTCGGTGATCCATCACGCATAGGACTTTAATTGAATCCTGTTACTAATATTATAATTATTAATAAGAAATATGAATGTTTGTATGTTTAGAAAAACAAAAATATATTAAGGATAGTTGACCCGTGTCACTTCGTCTGCTCCGCTCCTATTAATCTTAGCGTGATGATATATAGCCTATAGCCTTCCTCAATAAATGGGCTATCTAGCACTGAAAGAATTTTTCAAATCGGACCAGTAGTTCCTGAGATTAGCGCGTTCAAACAAACAAACTGTTCAGCTTTAAATATTAGTTTAGAAGTATAGATACGCATTAGGTAACTAGGTATGCATAATATCATATTATGAAATACAAAAAGCCAAGTGCGTGTCGGACTCAAAGGGTTCCGTAACTTAAATCGAGAAAAAAAAAACACTTTTCACCTTTCGGGAGCCCCCTTTAATTTATTTTATTTTTTATTATTTATTGTCACACACTGAAAATTTCAATTGTCTACCTATTACGGTTCTTGAGATACAGCCCGCAGACAGACAGACGGACGGACGGACAGTGGAGGTTTGGTAACAGGGTTCCGTTGGTTACCCCTCGGGTATGGAACCCTAAATAAGGAAAAAAAAAAACGCTGCTACATAATCTTAAAGACGACCACGACCACTCTGTCAAGAGTGAAACGATGAAGAAGAAGAAGAATACTTAATATGTAAAGCCGAAGAGTATGTTTGTTTGCTTGAACGCGGTAATCTCAGGAACTGCAGGTCCGATTTGAAAAATTCTTTCAGTGTTAGATAGCCCATTTATCAAGGAAAAATATAGGCTACATAACATCACGCTACGACCAATACGAGCAGAGCATTAACGAAAAATGACGCAGACGAAGTTCCGCGAGTCAGCTAGTTTTATATATAAAACTGGATTGCAAATCGTCATTTTATTTTAATTTTACGCAGGCCAAGCCACTGGCTAAAGCTATTTTAAAATAATTGTTTTAATAAATATGACGGTCTTAGTCTTCACTGTAAATCATATGATTTATTGTAAATGTAAATTATGTTTCATTTTCAGTTTAGAAGCAGAATTTATGGACAAAGCCATTGATGGATGTAAATGCCACTTTTATACTGCAGAATGATCGAATTCTAGTGCAGTATATATATTTCTTAATGGCAGGCAGGAAGACTGTTTCTGAACGCATTTCATTTAGAAATTAATAATAGCACTAGCTTTTGCCCGTGACTTCGTATGTCCATATCCCGTTTTTTCCCGTTCCCGTAAGAATTTCGAGAAATCCTCTCTTAGTGCTCCCCAAGGAACCTACATGCCAAATTTCAGTTTTCTATGACCAGTAGTTTCTGCTGTGCGTTGTCTGTCAGTCATTCAATCAGAAACGGAAGAATTTTATGTATAAGAATAATGATAGTACTTATAGATGTTAAAACAGCTATTTGTGCATGTCAAAGGTATTTATGATTATGAGTGAAGTACCAAAATACGATTAAAAGAAAAAGATGTATCTGCAAATTGTATCGTAATGAATTGGTAACTCTTTTTCTTGGTTTCAAAAAACGTTAAGTATTAAAATACGTTACAAATATCAAATAAATAGTAACGATACAATTTGGAAACGTTTAAGGAAACTTTTGTTCTTAAGCCTTCGTCCTTAAAATGCTGGAAAAAACATCACAGATATAATTTATGTCTATACTAATACTAATAATATATAATGCTGAAGATTTTGTTTGTTTTTTTGCTTGAACGCGCTATTCTCAGGAACTACTGGTCCGATTTGAAAAATGCTTTCAGTGTTCGATAGCCCATTTATATCATCACGCCAAGACCGAGATAGGAGCGGAGCAAACGAAGTTGCGCGGGTCAATTAGTGAAAAATATTGGCGAGATCTTAGCCCAGCTGTGAGACATAAAGGTCGATTTGAATAAACTAAAACGCTTTGTCAAGAATAAGCCCCAAGTAATTAAAAACTTATACAACAAAGGGACCACTTTTTCTTTGTTGTTTACCACTGTGTGCACGTGTAGAAACAACAACAACTTAATCCAATTAGAAAACTCATTAGTACGCTAAATTATTCCTTACCACCGTAATTAGTAATTATGTCTCAAGATAAACAATTTGTCACAATTTATCAGAGATATTTTACGGCAAAAACAGCGAAATCTTTAACTTGAATGGCGTTATAGAAGATTGAATCAAGCGACAAAACCAAAAAGAATAGTTTTTGATGCTAATCGAATATACGACATCTTATCTCTACAATATTTATGTAGAAAAAAGAAAAACAGCCTCCATTCCTCCTTGAAAATAAAACTTGTGTTTTAAATTGGTGTCAAATTAGCGTAAAATGCCAATAATAGTCGTTTACTGGCGAAGCAGCCATTGATCATAATTATTTGCTATCATTTTCACTACGAAAACTTGACGTTACCTAAACAATAATTCAGATTTTGAAAGAAACTCGAAACGCGCGTCGGGGATGTTTGCCGAGGCGCATGTGGATTATTTCCACACAATAATGCGCAAGCTGTGCATATTGCTGGTGCGTAGGGTGCGGGGCAGCCGCAACAGTATCCTGAGCGCTTTAGTTGAACGTTTTGACTGTCAGTACGTGAACCACTGTTACATGGTTCACGTGCGCACTAATGTTGACATAATTATTTTAATGTAATCCAATCTAATCTAATCTAATCTTGATATCTATTGAAATTAATGAAATTTAATGTATCTAATAAAATTTTAGTATTGTATCTAATTTTAAATTCATAATGAATGTGAAATAGTTGCTATTTTCATTTGATTTAAATTATTGTATTGGTTTTATATGAGTTTGATAGCCTCAAATAAATGATTTTTATTTTTTAATTTTTAAAACAGTATCAAAGTTTTGAAGTTTATTTTTTCATTTTCATACAACTGTCGTTTGATTAATTTTTCTATAACGCCGTCCAAATTGTAATTGGTATTTACCGTAACAATTATACGTTATTACAAGAGCGTTATAATTAGTAATAGAAGCTATTAAAACGCTATAATTAATGCATTTAGTCGCGTGCGCTCTGAAAAAAGCGGCTCTAAGCGGCAGTTACTAGTTTTTACTAGTGTTTACCGGTTCACGTTTGATTTATTTATGAGCATACGATGAATTATGTGACGTTTATATGGTTCTTAGTTTGAAAGTAGATTAGTTAAAAATGTTTTATGTACAAAATTACAGTACGTTCCCTACTAAGATAGCTATAATGAAAGATATATACAACCTTATGTAAAAAATATATGTCACCAAAATAATTATCTTATATACTGATTGGCTGATTTTTATTTATTTTTATTTTTTTATTTGTGATGGGTTTGCTCTTGACTCTAGTCTAGGTCAGAGATGACAGAGACAAAGTCTACGATGGAGCGAGCTTACCCAGAAGGAGCCTGTTCACTCTAACTTTGAAGAGATTAGGGTTGTAAGCGTTTGGAAACACGGACGCAGGCAGAGAGTTCCACTTCTTTGCTGTGCGCATTATAAAAGACGTTTGGAAACGCTTAGTGCGAAATTCGATCAGTATTTAAACTAATCTTAAGATTTTTATTTTAAATGTTTTGCGCTAGTGTAAAACTGTTCTTGGTTTTGCAATTGACTTAGAAAATGGTTCAATATATTGTAGTCAAATGGTTGACTACAAAATATATATACATTTGCTCTTCTGTTATATCTGATTTCAACTGTATACTGATACTTTTCCTTGTATAAGACCATAATTAAGAAACTTGCAAACAATTAAGGATCAATTCTATTATTTTTAACCGACTTCCAAAAAAGGATGAGGTTCTCAATTCGGCGGATATTTTGTGTTTTTTTTTTGTTTTATGTATGTACACCGATTACTCCGAGGTTTCTAATCCGATTTGTGTAATTTCCATTTGGTCCCGTAAAAATTTGATTCAGCATGGCTTTGCAGTATTTATTTTATGAGCATTTTTGCTTATTTCAATTTCTGCGTAGACGAAGACGTCGTCCAAGTATCACCACTTAAAAGTGAATAATAAAAAATTTAAAACAGAAAAAATTTAACCGGCTTCCAAAAAAACACTACCTACAAACTATAAAATAACCTTAATTTCGGAAATCGGTGTTAAAAAACGAAGGTAAAAAACCAAAAATATCGTTTTTTTTTTATTATTAACGTTCGCATTCGCAGCTCAATCGAAAACTGTCAAAAAAGTCTTAATTTTCATACATTTTTGACAGATTAAGAATAGTAGAATTGTCACTCTGGTATCTTAAAAGATTGAGTTCCGTTATGAAGAGATTTACGCAAGTACGAATCGGATTATAACGCCATCTGTGACGCAAAGACACACAAAAAACAAATTAGCTTAATTAAAAGACAAGTAGCCGAGTTATTAATTACTTGAGAAAAAAATATAATCAAGTCGCAGGCTCAATTAAGCTATCTTAAAAAATGTTTGATCCATCAATTACTGTGCTACTTAGAAAGTGTTCAGTTATTGAGATCAAAAAAATATGTCATGTATGTATATAATAATGTCTCAATACAGTCATATCTAAACTAATCTATACTAATATATAAAGCTGAAGAGTTTGTTTGTTTGTTTGCTTGAACGCGCTAATGTCAGGAACTACTGGTCCGATTTGAAAAATTCCTTCAATGTTAGATAGCCCATTTATCGAGGAAGGCTATATGTATATCATCACGCTAAGATCAAAAGAAGCGGAGCAGACGAAGTTGGGCGGATCGACTGGTATATCATATAGCTGAAGAGTTTGTTTGTTTGTTTGGTTGAACGCGCTAATCTCAGGAACTACTAGTTCGAATTGAAAAAATATTTCATTGTTGGATAGCCCATTTATGAAGGAAGGCTTTGGGCTATATAACATCACGCTTCGACCAATAGGAGCAAAACATTAATGAAAAATATGATGCAGACGAAGTTGCGCGGGTCAGCTAGTTTTTTTTTTAAATAATGTCGCTTTTGGTGTCTGTCTGTATGACCACGAAGTTCTTCTAAACGACACCAGAGTAGATTTTGATGCAGTTTCATACAGCAAAATATCTAATTAGGAAAATTAAAGTATTCTTCCTCTCTCCTACGTATTTTGAAAATTTAATCTAATCTATCATCTGAATACTTTTTTTAGTTATATTGACAGGCTCGCGTTTACCACAATCTCACCTGATGGAAAGGGATGAGGTTGGAGTATTTTTTTTTTTTTTTTTTTTGGGATAACCCCGCCACACGTTCCCAACCACTGCAACTCCTGAAAGCCAGAATCAACAGTGGCGACCACCAGAAAAACGCCGAGCCAATGAAGCCCGACGAGTCCCGGAGTAACGATTTAACTGTCTTGGATCCTGCAACAAATTTAATCAGAAAAGTACAGCGGAGGAGTAGGAAAATATTGGTATATATTGGTGGAGGTTGGAGTATACCAAACGCGCCAAATACTAAACCAAACCCCAAAACCAAATACGTAAAGAAAGACCTAACCCCTCCTATACTTATACTTCTACACCAGTCAGCTGTATTGCCTTAGCCGTGAATACCGCGGGTACATAAATATTTATAACCAAATTCGGTCTAGCGAGTCTGCGGTCTAGTGTCATGGGGTTGCGTTGTCGAAATCGGCAAGGAGATACTATTCACTTAAATACCCCCAGATTACAGCGATCAGGCAACACAGACTCTAGCAGGGAATTCCACTCCTCAGCTGTATGTGTAGTAGAGTTTACTAATATCAAACTATCATACTAATGAAATAAAAAAAAATCTGACAAATTGTAAAAATCTTGCGAACCAGGGGCAGGTCGCTAGTTATAAATATTTACCGACATCCCGTTAACATCTGTAATGGCATGTGACGTCATGAATTAAATGTTAATTGCTGGAGAAATTTGTTATATTATGTTAATCAGACCAATTAAAATGTTAAGTTGAATTAAGTGGAAGGTCACTTTGGTACTAAATTGGACTTCAAGAAAAACAAACCGTTAAAAGCCTATAGCTTTTACCTGCGGAGTCGCATGCGTCAAAGTATCATACAATCGTCTCTAGGGTCCTTTATATCAGGGTCGTGGAATTTGTCACGGTTGCAGCATTTGTTCAATATTGTAGCGGCATCAATGCCGCCACAAGAAAAACCAACGGAGCAAATCTAAATCGGAACAAAAAGGACCGCAACGCCATCTATCTAACAAGCAGCGAACTACTACGCCGAAATCCTGCATCGCGCAAGCAGAGTTTACCGTGCGGGCGCGGGCAGTTGCCCACACCGAACACAACAACAGTCCAGTCAGAGGATCCTCCCTTTTTAATGGAGGCGTGCGGGACTTTACTCTCTGTTCCGCTACCTCTAAACTAGTGACCCTCAACATTGAACGTCAGCGCAGCCTTCGTGCCTTAGCGTGAAGTCATCATAACTTCCTTGAACACAAAAGGAACACGGATAGGTTTTTGGCAATAAGAGTCTGACACTCTCTTTCGCTTCCGGAAGAAGTAATTTCACATCAACTACAAATACACATATCCGAAAATTTTAACGAAGTCCCTGCCGGGACAAAATCGTTCCAACCGTCAGAATCTGTAAGTCCTTTTCGGGACAAGCCGAAGCTCGCGCTATTGCGCTCGTGATTTTGTCCCTAAAGGGTCTTACGAATCCTTTGTGGCTTTATTTTGTGTTAGTGGTACTCAAAATACATTAACTTTTTCAACCTAGCCCTTAACTTATCACAAAACACAATCAAAACATGCCAACATTACCATCGTAAGCCGAAACTATCCAACAGATAAGATAACACGTACTTTATACTACCAATAACTAGTTGAACGTGATTTGTACCATAAATATTAATTACGTAGTACCTACTATCTTGAAAAATACAATAGAGAGAAAAACCTTTTAATGGCTTATCAATCGAAATTCAAATTTTTATTCTAGATTTTAGAATTGAAATTAGAGTGACATGGAGAGTTCAGAAGGTCATAATCCTTATTAATCCTTACTAATATTATAAATGCGAAAGTAACTCTGTCTGTCTGTCTGTCGCGCTTTCACGCCAAAACTACTGAACCGATTTAAATGAAATTTGGTACAAAGATAGTCTAGAGCCTGAAAAAGGACATAGGCTACTTTTTATCCCGGGAGTATGTTCCCTAGGGATCACGCGGGCGAAGCCGCTGGCAGAAGCTAGTATTAAAATAATTACAAAAGTGAAATCAACCCTATGCACCAAATTTTAGCATTGAATTCAGAATAACAAGAACTGTAAAAGGTCGTAAAATAATTGCAAAGTGTGGAAATTTGAACAATATGTAGTAAAATATAGGGTTATGTAAAGTTTGAAATGGAGTACTCGATATAAATCATGAATGCTCGACTTTCCATGTAATTGGCGAGCAATTTAATTAATTGATACAGTTTTATATTAGTGGTAAAATAAAGCATGTAATTAGATCATCAGAACTGGCTTTAAGTGTGAATTGTATGTTGTAAACATATAAAAAGAAATTGGCGGAAATAAATGTTAAGTGTCTTAGAGGGTGGTCCTGTTTGTGTTTCGAAGGACCAGAAAAATAAAATGCTTTTGGCTTCTTAATTTGATGGTAAACTATGAAGCTTGGGATTTAAAGCTTAGATGTTAATTGATATATATTTTTGGAACCTTAAACTATTTTATGGCAGATAGACAAGTTATAAATGATAGCAAAATAATACAACTTTTTTTTTCTTTTATACTTAGACCCACATTCTCATATTCGTGGATTCTTACTTATAAATCACGAGATACATTATAAGTACACGATAACTAAGATAAAAATAATTGAAAATATGGCACAAGTCAAAGTTGTCACACTTTTTGTGAGGAGAAATAAATAAACTTATTATTATTATTCTCTTTGTTTTTTATCCTTACATTCTAATTTACATTTTTAAATCTTCATCTTCCTGCCCTCATCCCATGTTACTTGGGGTCGGCGCAACACGTTTTTTTCTTCCATTCTGTTCTATCAGTCGTCACTCTATCACTAAGTCCCTTTTCTTTCATATCGCTCCTCACACAATCCATCCATCTAAAATTTACATTTTTAAATATTTCTTAAAAACAACACATTATAAAAAACATTTAAAAATATAAAAAAATAGTAGTCTGCCGGTGTCGGGAGCAGGGTCTAAGCTACCGGTGGTTAGGGCTTCAGAGAAAGGAACCTCCTCACAATACGAGCCGTATCGAGGAGTACTGCCTTCTGTATCAGGCCCTTTATCCAACCGCGTAACGCCAGCTTCGACAGATGGTCGTCGAAGCTTATTATTATTATTATTTTCATTGCCAGAATCACATTTTTTTCCTACCAAATATTAGTGCATAATAAGTAGATCCCTCGCTAAGAAACAATTTATAAAATATCATTAATTGTCTGGACGCGGCGGACTCAAATTCCTAAACCCTAAGTAATTGACGTTTTGAATCGGAATGTTTAATAAAAAGCAAAAAAAAAAAATTTTTTTCGAAACTTGAATTACATACTTAGGGTAAGCAATTTTAATATTGTATGTGGATGAGTCAGTTTAATATCTTCTGAAGAAATTTCTTCTATCTATATTACTTACCCTGATAAATCTACACATCCACACCAAACGGAACATAACAACACTTTCGGAAGGCGTGCCCAAGCGCCCAAAAATCGTGCTTGCAATAATTTATTACATTTTAAACGCGTCATTAAGTAAATTTCTGACGTAACCGTGGCCTTAAGGACATAATCGTATCGATGCGATACTTTCATCGATACATTTAAATCGATATTCATTCAAAATTTGATATTAACCTTAATGAGCCTTGATGACCGTCCTACGCGGCGATCGGGTTGGTTTGTTCCGCTTGGCGCTGTTTTTTTGCGGCTGTGTTATGAAATTGGGTTTTTATATTATTTTTTATTTTTATGATTTTATCATTAAACCAAATAAACTTAACTGCCTCCGTGGTCGAGTGGTTAAGGCGTCTGCCTTGTGACCGGGTGGTCGTGGGTTCGATTCCCACGGGAAGCATACTTTGTAAAGTAGTTTTCCAGTTTGGCTAGGACATTGCAGGCTTGAATCACCTGATTGTCTGATAAAAAGATGATTCCGTGCTTCGAAAGGCACGTATAAGCCGGTGGTCCCGGCCGCCAAATGGCGGTCGTCAAATAACCATGTCAGAGGCCCTTGAGGCGGTTTAGAAACTCTGACACTAGAGTGTGTGGGGTCGTTAGACCTTACTGCCCACACGATAAGAAGAAGAGACCAAATAAAAAACCATCAAGTTCAAATTATTACATTTTAAGCTAGAAAACTTGTAACTAAATGATTGGGAATAACGTATGCATATACAATTTGACTTGTTACAGGCATTTTTGTGTAAGTATAGAGAGCATAGGTTATTTTATTTTTATTTATTTGGAAATGGGCTTGCTCTTGATCTCGATCACATCACACCTGATAGAAAGCGATGGATGAAGTGTACGATGGAGCGAGTGTGCCCAGAAGATACCTAGACACTCTTGCTTTGAAGTCAGACGGGTTATATGTGGAAGGGAACACAGAAGCTGGCAGAGAATTCCATTCTTTGGCTAGGTTACTTCCTAGGCAAGCGTGCTGCACCATCGATTACATCATCGCTTTGTATCAGGTTAGATTTTTGTCAAAATTGAGCCTATAAAAACAGAAATATGAATAAGGATCTTTATCTAAAAATGTTTTCTCCACACAACATTTCATAAATTATCCCTCATTTTTGTCGTCAAAGCCCGAAATACTTTTACTAACAGTATGCTTTTTATCAATATAACAAATGTGTGGCACTAGTCCCGGGTCTTTAAAAAAATCTTGTCAGCTGCGTTTGTTACTCTCCTATATCGCCAAGTAACTGGCCAAAAACTTTCTTTGATTATTATTACTTTTTGTCGGATTATTATGGGTTCCCAAAGTCGGTTTTTTTTTTTTACCAGTGTGCTTTTTAGCAATAGCGCAAACTAGTGAATAATCAGTACCGGGGCTTATTTTTTTTCTTCTTGTTAGCTGAATTTCTCATTCTTTAACGTTTATGTTACTGGCCCATAACAGAACGCACCAACCAACCACTACTGTTTCCCCGACATTACACCCGAATCTGTATCGCGGTACAATGATGACGTGCTATTTTATCGGAGCCGTTGCATATCGCGCTCATTACTGTATCGGTGAGTCTGGATGCCCCTTTAGTTTCAATTAGGTACTCACGCTTCGGCATCCGGCGGGTTCATAGGTGTACAGGTTGAGGTTTTTCAAAGTAGGAAGAATTTTAGGAGCTGTTTTATTTTATATTTTTTATGTGGCAAGGAAAACTGATGTTGACTAAAGCTAAGTTCTGAAGTAAATTGAAAAAGGAAGTGAGCATATTCATCATATCAGCCAATTGCCATCCATTGCAGAACGTAAGACCATTAGTGAGCACATTATTGCATTGTAATGAACGCAAAATCCACAAGATGCAACACGAACATGACCAGTCGACGTGCCAACGCTTGGGGGATTATATCCAGCAGTGAACGACCTTCAGCTGAAATGATGATGATGAATGGCCCCAAACAGAATCTACCAACCAACCACTACTGTTTCCCCGACATTACACCCAAATCTGTATCGCGGTACAATGATGACGTGTTATTTTATAAGAGCCGTTGCATATTGCGCTTATTACTGTATCGGTGAGTCTGGACGCCCCTTTAATTTCAATTAGGTACCCACACTTCGGCACCTGACGGATTCATAGGTGTACAGGTTGAGGTTTTAAAAGTAGAAAGAAATTTAGTAGCTATCATTATCTATACTTTTTTATATGGCAAGCAAATTTGGTTTCGACTATTTTATTCTAAAGCAAGTGTGACGCAAAAAAAAAAGGAATTGTTAACTCAAACTAAAAACATCGATTAAAAGCTACAGATCAACTCATGTTGGATTATAATGGGTCCCTAAAGCTAAAATACTTTACTACCAGTATAGTATGCTTTTTAGCAATAATACAAACGTAGGACAAAATCAGTCCGGGTCTTCGAAATACTATTATTGACAGCTGGGTTTCCCACCATCTCTTATAATTTACTGACCCAAAGCAGAACGCAGCAACCAACTAATACTGTTTTCCCGACATAACACCCGAATCTGTATCGCGGTACAATGATGACGTGTTATTTTATCAGAGCCGTTGCATATCGCGCTCATTACTGTATCGGTGGGTCTGGACGCCCCTTTAGATTCAATTAGGTACCCACGCTTCGGCGTCTGGCGGGTTCATAGGTGTACAGGTTGAGGTTTTAAACTACGTCGGGTCGCGTCAAGGAAACGCTTGCAGTTGCATCAAATTCGTAGTCTGTCAAAAATGACATCTAATTTCTCGATATTTAGGCAAGGTTTTGACTGACTGTTTTAAGTATTAACTTAAAAAGTTCAAATGCATCAATCGAAAAAAAAAAATGCAGTTGATGTCCCGTCTTGTTTTATTTTTAACGTTTAATCAATACACACTTGTTTTTACAATTTACTTTTAACATTGACCAAATAGTCGATATTGGCTCATGTTGCCACAAATAAAAAAGAAGAAAATAGACATTAGACAGTCACTTCTAAGATATTGCGACTTGAATTATAACGTTTTTTAATAAGCGCAAAAAAAACAAGTATTGCAGTTGTCTGGTTAATAAAATACAAGCAGCCCCTACCGCTTTTTTTCGTTCCAGACACTGGGCATAAGTTCAAAGTGTCCACTTTGTAATTAAAATGTTGCCCACAAAGTTACGCCTACGATCATTAAGTGATTACATTTAGTTTAATCCAAAAAGGTTGACGTACTTAAAATGACACGGTTGTGCCCATCATAAATTTTTATTTGGTTATCAAATCAGAACAAAAATGAAGTGGCAATAAACCGAAAGTGGCATGAATTTAAAACTAATTGATGTTCTGGTACAAAATTGAGATCAATAAAATTAGATTTTCTTAATAGGAAATATGCATGCGATTTTTTTATTTGCAAAATGAAATACTTATTAGCTCCAGTAAACAATAATGAAATTATTTCAATTTGAAATTTGATTTGATTTGATTTGAAAGTTCAGGACGTCTATACAGCTGCCATAGAAAATAGCGTTTTCGCGTTAGCGTTTTTAAAATAATTATATCTCGTTTGTTTTTCGAGTAATTGTGGTTCTGTTTTCACTGTTAGTATTATATTTTTGTATATTATTAGATAAACTGTATAGAAAATAAATTTTTTCATGCATATTCCTTATTAGGTCCTATAGTAAAAGTAGTTCATTATCCATTTATTTACACGTTAATATTTAGTAGGTTTATATGTATCCATCACGCAAAAGGCGTACAGTCGTTGGTCCTGCGCCTGATCTCCGATCGTATCTGATGGAGTTCTATCGGACTATAAGATAAGGATCAGTGTGCACGTGTTTGCGCACATACTAGTACACTTTAATATCTCCATCATGATTAAGCTGAGAAAAAGGTATAGTGTTATGCGTCTTGTATAACTCCATCTCCCTCCCACACCGTTATCGTGATGGTTTTAACATGTCATAATGCGCATATGTCGCATGCCTTGCGCTGAGTTACTCTGCGTTGATATTGACCAATTGATCGAAATTCGGTTGGGCGATTATTGTTTTCCATCCCACATAGAAATATCTCAAGGAAGGTTGTCTTAAAAAGATCGCTTTTTGCGATAAGGCCGCCCATTGTATCACTATGTGATGTTTTTCTCACCTATCTTTTCTGTAACTTATTTGGTGTACATAATAAAGAGTATTCTAATATCTCAGAACAAATTTTAATACAACCTTACCAACAACACAAAAAAAAATGAAACACTCATTGGTTCCTCAAAAGAAATCTATACATATAATAAAATCGTAGACTAACCGTGTCTGTACATTGAATATTTTTGCATGAAAATTACACAGAAAACTCAGGAAAAAGGTAAAAAACACAAAAATGCAATTTTTTAAATTTTTGTCTGTTTGTCTGTTTGTCTGTGCGTTTGTGGGAGCATCACGCTTAAACCACAGATTAGATTGCAAATCTAAATACTTAAAAATATTAAGTGATAACCCGAGTAACATTTAGCGTTTATTTCATCAAAATCGACCCACAAAATCAAAAGATATTGAATTTTTAAGTTTAGGAAGAAACTTCCTAATGTATTCTGATGAGTCAGAGCGCCATCTATTGAGAAAAAGAAAATGCACGAAAGCATTCAAAATTGTTGAGTTATTTGTGAAACTTTTAATACGTGGCAAAATAAGAGTGATCATTTTATACCTTTTCGTTATTGATCGATACAATCGATCCACAAAATCAAAATATATTCAATTTTTAGTTTAGTAAGAAACTTCCTTATGTATTCTGATTAGTCAGAGCGCCATCTATTGAGGAACCAAAAAATGCATGAGAGCATGAATGTTACACCAAAACACATTGATTGAGTTATTTGTGAAACTTTTAATACGTAGACGTAGTCTTCTATACATATAATAAAATCGTAGACTAACTTACTGTGTCTGTACATTGAATATTTTTGCATGAAAATTACACAGAAAACTCAGGAAAAAGGTATTTTAAAACACAAAAATGCAATTTTTGTAAACCACATATTAGATTTAAGTGATAACCCGAGTAACATTTAGCGTTTATTTCATCAAAATCGACCCACAAAATCGAAAAATATTGAATTTTTAAGTTTAGGAAGAAACTTCCTAATGTATTCTGATGAGTCAGAGCGCCATCTATTGAGAATAATAAAATGCACGAAAGCATTCAAAATTGTTGAGTTATTTGTGAAACTTTTAATACGTGGCAAAATAAGAGTGATCATTTTATACCTTTTCGTTATTGATCGATACAATCGATCCACAAAATCAAAATATATTCAATTTTTAGTTTAGTAAGAAACTTCCTTATGTATTCTGATTAGTCAGAGCGCCATCTATTGAGGAACCAAAAAATGCATGAAAGCATGAATGTTACACCAAAACACATTGATTGAGTTATTTGTGAAACTTTTAATACGTAGACGTAGCAAAATAAAAGTAAACATTTTAATACCTTATCGTTATTTACCGTTACATACGGGCTTCTTATTTAACGTCTTCCGCTGTCAAATATTTTGTCAGTTTATATGGTCGATAGATGGCGTTGCACTGATGACGCGTTTTTCTGAATTGCGGTGTTAAGATTTTCCGCTGGAGAATGACCTCACACAATTTCTAAACACAGTCGTGTTTCGAAGGAATTTCGGTTTGGTCTCTGAAAGGTCTTAAACTGTTAGGGACCATAATTGGTTAAATCTCTGGTGCTGGTTTCGTTTAAAGTGCATTTATCGTAGAGTCTTAAACTGATTTAGTTTTGCGAAGTTCTGGACGGTTCGACTTGCGGATCAGGCCTGTAGGGTCCCGTACCAAAGGTGCTGTGCTGACGGGACCCTACTGCTAGGCCTCCGCGATTGATTCCGTTTAGAGCGAAGCAACGAACGGTTCGATTTGCGAAACAAGGCTAATCTATACATATAATAAAATCGTAGACTATCCGTGTCTGTACATTGAATATTTTTGCATGAAAATTACACAGAAAACTCAGAAAAACGGTATAAAACACAAAAATGCAATTTTTGAAATTTTTGTCTGTTTGTCTGTGCGTTTGTGGGAGCATCACGCATAAACCACAGATTGGATTGCAAATCTAAGTACTTAAAAATATTAAGTGATAACCCGAGTAACATTTAGCGTTTATTTCATCAAAATCGACCCACAAAATCAAAAGATATTGAATTTTTAAGTTTAGGAAGAAATTTCCTAATGTATTCTGATGAGTCAGAGCGCCATCTATTGAGAAAAAATAAAATGCACGAAAGCATTCAAAATTGTTGAGTTATTTGTGAAACTTTTAACACGTGGCACAATAAAAGTGATCATTTTTATACCTTTTCGTTATTTATTGTTAAAATCGATCCACAAAATCAAAATATATTGAATTTTTAGTTTAGTAAGAAACTTCCTACTGTATTCTGATCAGTCAGAGCGCCATCTATTGAGGAATCAAAAAATGCATGAAAGCATGAATGTTACACCAAAACACATTGATTCAGTTATTTGTGAAACTTTTAATTCGTAGACGTAGCAATATAAAAGTAAACATTTTAATACCTTATCGTTATTTAACGTCTTCCGCTGCCAAATATTTTGTCAGTTTACATGGTCGATAGATGGCGTTGCACTGATGACGCGTTTTTCTGAATTGCGGTGTTAATATTTTCCGCTGGAGAATGACCTCACACGATTATACGATAAACACAGTCGTAGTTCGTAGGAATTTCGGTTAGGTCTTTGAAAGGTCTTAAACTGTTAGGGATCAAAATTGCTTAAATCTCTGAGTTGTGCTGCTTTCGTTTAAAGTGCATTTATCGTAGAGTCTAAAACTGAATTAGTTTTGCAAAGTACTGGACGGTTCGACTTGAGGATCAGGCCTGTAGCGTTGCGTACCAAAGGTGCTGTGCTGACGGGACCCTACTGCTAAGCCTCCGCGATTGATTCCTTTTAGAGCGAAGCAACGAACGGTTCGATTTGCGAAACAAGGCTAATTATAATAAGGTACCGTATCAAAGGTGGTCACGGTGACGGGAGCGATCGATTTTGGAGGCTACTCTCTAAGTCCGTAGTTTCGGGCTTAGTTGCGAACGTATTCTACTCCGTATCAGGGGGGCTACTCTCTAACGAAATCCGTAGTTTCGGGCTTAGTTGCGGGCGGGCGTATTCTACTCCGTATCACCTACAGACTTACGATTAGTCCCGAACCCGAACTGAGAATGAATGACAACACGATTTCACAGTAACTGTCAAATCGTGTTATCATTAGTTCTCAGTGGTTAGGTGATACGAAGTAGAAAATGCCCGCCCGCAACTAAGCCCGAAACTACGGATTTCGTTACAGAGTAGCCCCCCAGCTACAGACTTACGATTAGTCCCTAACCCGAACTAAGAATGAATGACAACACGATTTCACAGTAACTGTCAAATCGTGTTATCATTCTTTCTCAGTGGTTAGGTGATACGGAGTAGAATATACTTTTTTTTTTCTATAGATAGGCATTCGTTTGACCACTTTCTCACCTGATGGTAAGCGATGATGCGGTCGAAGATGGAGCACGTTTGCCTAGAAGCAACCTATTCACTTTTGTTTTAAAGACTCCCAGGTTGCCCGCAACTAAGTTTTTAATTCGTGTTAAGTATCAAACGGTTCGATTTGCGAGCCAAGGCAAATTATAGGGTTCCGTGCCAAAGTTGCTTATGGGACCCTATTATTTAAGCCTTCGCGTACGATTTTCATTCGTGCGAACCAAGTCGATTTTTAGGGTTCTGTACCAAGGTTTCGGAACCCTATTTATTAATAAGCCACCGCTGTCCGTCTTCCTTCAGTTTATTCGTTTAATTTTTGTCTCGCTAATATAAAAATATCTTCTAGAAAATGGTAGAATATAGCAAAATTCTTAATCTTCTCAATATATAATACAAAGTCGGGTTTGTTCGATCACTTTTCTAACTTACTCGAGAACGGCTCGACCGATTTTCAAAGTTTTTGTGTTTTTGGATTAGTCTTCGTCCGGAATAGCATAATAAGAATTAAAATAAAAAAAATGAGTATGTAGGTAGGGTAGGTAGGTAGGTAGGGTAGGTAGGTAGGGTAGGTAGGGTAGGTAGGGTAGGTAGGGTAGGTAGGGTAGGTAGGGTAGGTAGGGTAGGTAGGGTAGGTAGGGTAGGTAGGGTAGGTAGGGTAGGTAAGGTAGGGTAGCTATGGTAGGTAGGTAGAGTAGGTAGGTAGGTTAGGGTCGGTAAGTAGAGTAGCCAGTTGACGGGAGCGAAGCCGCGCGGGTCAGCTAGTCGGTAATAAAATCCATAATGACTTTATCGGAACACCCTATAAATGCGGACGTGAGGTGCTAAAGTCACGTTTCGGATTCGTATTAAAATTATGAAGTTTTTAAGTGAAATTTTCGTTGTATGCCGCCAATAATGACAGCTGTCAACATACCTCCAAATTTATGGCGAGAATCCGAGTTTTGATTTCTTTTTTACAGTTATATGATGTTACGAAATTTTGAAAGTGCCAGTTATAATGTTAGAATGAGAGCAACAAAACTACATGTTTGAGAGCTCATCAGTTAGAAAATGATTTTATTTAGAACTGTAGGTGGATTCTGTAACAGAGGAGCTCGTGGCTAAAGAATAACAGCTGCACAGGTCGATCTTCAAGGTTAAGCAACGCTTGCCAAAGTTGGTCTGTGGATGGGTGACCATCTTAATAAACCGAGCTTCCTCCGTGCCTTTAAAAGCACGTTAAGCTTTTGGTCCCGGCTGTCATTTGTAGAACTTTGGCAGTCGTTACGGATTGTCAGAAGCCAGTAAATCTGACTCCAGTCTTGCCAAGAAATACCGTGTTACCCATTTAAAGGTACTTTGTTTTTAAATTCATTAATATATTTTTGTACATATGTTATAATAATTAGCTACAGTTAATTTTAATCATTTGCTTAATCGAAAAAAAACAAAAATTAATTTATGCAAATAAAAGGCGACATTCCAGTTCACATGTTTCTGATAAAACCAGACGTGAAATTTTGAAATTGGAACAAAAGAAATTATGGCGGTCCTTTTGAACGTAGAACATGCTGTGACAATTTTATCCGACAGATCGAAAAATAAAAAAAAAACGTTGTGAATCTTCTGTCATGAATGAATTAGGGTTCAAATTCGTATGGGCGTTTAGTTATTAGGGAGAACATATAAGTTTGTTTTGATGCAAAATAAACGCATCTGATTGGTCATCTGCGGTGACAGCGATTCATTTTTTAATTACCATGTTTCTTTTTTTTTAAACGTCATTCGTAATTATGTTGTTCCCTGTCTTTGGCGACATGTTGAATATTTGGAACTTGTAAAACCGATTAATTGGGAAATCAATTAATTGGTTTAAAAGGACCAAACTTAATTTTGTGCGTGTGAGAACTTTTCTATCAATGTGAAACTTTCATTATTAGGATGTGACTTAAGAGGAACGGCGGCCGGTTAGACTTGTATGTAAAAAGTCATAATTCGAGGTTTGACTCTCGCCTGTTACCTCCTGCAATATAGGACCTATTTAAAAGATATTTCACAAACTGAGACTTTTTAGGGTTTCGAATATCCGTAAAAACGGATCTCTTATAGGATCACTCGGGTGTCTGTCTGTCTGTCAGAGCCAGTTTTCTCCGGATTTTGATGCCAGTTTTTTTTGGGGTCACTTTTGGGGGTCAAACTAGAATAAAAGTTTTTCAAACTGTATCGTGTGACATATCAAATGAAAGGGCTCACAGTAAGCCCTTTAATTTTTTTTTTTCATTCAAGACAAAATGTTTTGAAGCTATTCAAGAAATTAGACGAAAAATTACCATTCCCCCCTTATATCCGAAACTACTGATCTTAAAATTTTGAAAAAAATGTTGATAATAGTTATATACCTAAAGATTACTTAGATCTATATGAAGTCTGTAGTGTTAAAATAACATGTAAAAAAATTGGTTCGGAACCTTTTGCATGCGAGTCCAATTCACACTGGGCCAGTTTTTTGATTAACAGTTGCCAAATTTGTACAGTAGGGCTCTGTTGACAGCGATTTATTGGACAATTTTGAACATTTTATGAGGATTTTAGTGCTTATACGGTTAATATATATTCAGAAAGGAAAACATAGGGACACAGTATATATCCTTCTTATTCAGTTTATGAAATATCTCTTAAATCGGTCTAATATTAGAGAAAACAGGCAAGAGCCAAACCTCGAATTATGACTTTTTACATACAAAGTCTCGCCGCCTATATTTCCTCTTAAGTGGGCATAGACTTAGTGAGATTATTTGACTTTTACGATAGTAGTTATCGCTGAGATAGAATAATACTTTGTCTAGAGCTTTACAAGTCTATAATTTCAACTTAAATTTAATTTGCCTTGAAATATTTAACAGAATGACTCACTAATTAACTTTGATTTTATTTCAGTGTTTCTATTCAGAGAAGTCAGCTAGGAAACACCGGCTCAATCTACGAGTACAGTTTTATTTGACAAAAAATATTGACGTTTGACGAAATATCTTTTACTCACACCAATTTTTATCTACTAATATTATCAATCAATATATCGATATCCTAATAAATAAAATTCTTCCGTTACTGAGTGACTGACGGACAGCGCACAGCCGAAACTACTGGTCGTAGAAAGCTGAAATTTGGCATGTAGATTCCTTGGGGAGGACTAAGTACTTGGGAGGACTGGAGGGCTACTCTTTAAGCCCGAAGTCCGTAGTTGCGGACGCATTCTACTCCGTATCACCTAACTATTAAGAATTAACAGTAACTGTCAAATCATGTTGTCATTTATTCTTAGTTCGGGTTCGGGACTAATCGTAAGTCCGTAGGTGATACGAAGCTGAATACGCCCGCAACTAAGCCCGAAACTACGGACTTCGGGCTTAGAGAGTGGCTCCCCTAGAACGCAAAGGACATTTAGAGGAACACGGGTTGGCTTTAGTCCGTAAGATTCTAACACTTCCTTCCACTGCGTCCAGAGTCATTTGATGACATCCCATTCAAAAAGAAAGGAGGTGGTTAATATTCGGCACCTAAAAATCAATTTCGAAGCAGCAGACCATAGAACCACCTTACAATTTAATTACCAAGTCACCGTATGTAAGGTCACGGAACACACACGTTTCCTTACTCCGATGTTTCCGCACCACTTCGCTCGAACTATACAACATAGTTTCTCACTTAACAGTCGGTGGTACTATAAGTACCGTTACAGTTCAGTGGGTTCACTTGTGACCAATAACAAAAATATTTGACCGTAAACCTACCGAGTTTTTTTTCTTACCTAGATACGGTACATACCGTATCTAGGTTAGGAAAAAAACTATTTACAAAAAAAATATAACCGGAACGACCAATCGGAAGTCGGTGTTGAAAAACAAAGAAACAAAACCAAAAACACCGACTTCCGAAATTAAGGTTATTTTATACTTTGTTGCGTTTTGTTTGGAAGTCGGTTATATTTTTTTTGTAAATTTTTCACTTTTAAGTGGAGATTTACGAACGACGTCTTCGTTTACGCAGAAATTGAAATAAGCAAATATGCTCATAAAATAAAAACTACAGAACCAAACTGTTTCAAATTTTTACGGGACCAAATGGCAAGTATTCCACATCGAACTAAAAAAATGAAAAAAAAAATAATACCCACCGAATTGACAACCTCCTCCTTTTTTGGAAGTCGGTTAAAAAATATGAAGTGATCAAATCTTGCTTTGTGTAATCCTATCTATACATAATATTGTTTTGTTAAGTACTTACGCTTTCACGTCTAAATCGCTGAAACGATTTTGATGATCTTTGGTAAAGTGATAGATGCGACTGGAGATTATAGGCTAATTTTTGGGAAAATGTACTTGAACGCGACCGAAACCTCGGGTATCAGGTGGAAAGCTGGAAGTATTCTTCCATGTCGATACAGTTCAAGCAGCAAATTCGACAACTTCAATTTTTCGTACAACCACCATATTGACAAAGAAAAGCCTATGGCTATGAAAACATCGCAAGAAAAATTTTAAACCTCCCAAAAAAAAGTATGGCGATCGAGTTTGTCCGCCTTACACCCAATCGTAAATACCACCGTGAAGTATAGTGATGTACACCTCCATAAAAAATACACCCACTAACTAGCTTAAAAATAACCCTATCATTTCACGATAATCATTATTTTTTGTAGTCCACCCAATAAGGCTAAATCACCCGGTTAATTTGCGAAAAATCAGACAAAAGCGAAAAAAAAAAACGAACTGGCGATCAACACGACGTCCTTAAAAATCGAAATCTGGAAATTTAAAAATCGAATTCGATTAACGTAACGGATCGAATGTAAACTGGACAATAATTTAGTTGGAGCAACAATGGAGTAATGTCTCCTACTTTTTGTCGCCGCCAACTTAACTTTACACATAAAACAATCTTATTTTCAAGACACCAAAGCTTAACTTCCCTCAATTCTGGTGCAAAAGCAAAGTTGTCGAAGTCCGTATTTATAGTCTTTTGTGACTATAAGAGTGCCCGATAATGCTCATTCAGTGTAAGTTATTTTGTACGGTGAAAAAAATCGCATCATATGAATAATGCTTTTGTCTCATTAAGCTTAAAAGGTGATCGGGGTGATTTAGTACCCCATCAGAGGTTACTGTGGGCGTTTTATGGGTTACCGTGATGACTACAATTCATTAAGAAAAGAAACCTTTAATATATATCTAGGTAACGCTTCCCGCATACGTTGAGTTGTCAACTCGTGATTTACTCTTAAAGTGATGTATAGGGTTATCGGTATCAATAAAAAGATGCGTGGGTGTTGTTTTAATTACGTAAACGCGTAGAATTATATTGAACTAGCTTCTGCCAGCGGCTTCGCCCGCGTGGCCCCTAGGGAACATATTCCTGGGATAAAAAGTAGCCTATGTCCTTTCTCAGGCTCTAGAGTCTAGATAGACCAAATTTCATTTAAATCGGTTCAGTAGTTTTGGCGTGAAAGCGAGACAGACAGACAGAGTTGCTTTAGCATTTATAATATTAGTAAGGAAGTAAGGATTTGTTAGTCTTTTATTTTGATGTGGTCGAAAGATTCTGGAGTGGCGACTGCGTACCGGAAGACGATGCGTTGGAAGGCCTCCCACAAGATGGACCGATGACCTGGTGAAAGCCACGAGAATCCGCTGAATGCGAGACGTGCAGGACTGGTGATCGACGTGGCAACATTGCTGGTAGGTCTATTTCCAGCAGTGGATGTATTTCAACTAAATTGGTGATAATTATGAGTATTGTATTTGTCTGGTGAGAACAGACCTGTGGTCAGAAAAGAGACTGTTTAAATTTGTATGAGAAGTGGTAGGTATATCAACCAATAGCGATACTTTAGTGGTATTTCTGTGGGGATGCATTTTTTACTTATTGCTACATTCTCCAGGATCCCACCATCAGATCCTGACCTGGTGACAATGGGAACATTTGGGAAGTATAGCCTTTCAAACAAAAAAGAATTTTCTAAGTCGGTTCAGCTGTCTTTGACCACATCATCGCTTACCATCAGGTGAGATAGTGGTCAAACGCGTGCCTGTTAATTGTAAAAAAGGTAATCGGTGAAAATAAAATATAAAAAAATGCATCCTACAAACTTTGTATCTCCTCTTTTTTTGAAGTAGGTTAAAAACGAAAAAAATACTGAAATTCGGTACTGTTGAGGTGGAAAGTGACTTTATCTAGCAGAGAAACACATCTGAATACTATTTTTTTTTGTTCAATACAGTCTGATTTTGGTAAAGAATCACACCGAGACGGTCACCCTGTTAAGTCTATCAACAGCTTCCAATTTACACATATCCAGAAAACAGCGAGACATTAATAAGCAACAAAGATACGAGCCACAATGTAAATATTTCCCCAGCTCCCCAAAAGGGGGTAAGTAAACAAACTGTTTAGAACAATCCTTGCCGCCATTAACATGTAAGGTCAATCACGTGCAGCAAAATGACAAAATGGAATCTTGCTAGCAAAACGACAAGTAAATGAAACTCGATGACTTCCAAAAAACGATTCTGCAACAAAATTAATCAGACAAAAACAGAAGAAAAACAAAATTTCTACAACAATCAAGAGGAGACAGAACAGAAACTTCTCCTATTGTACATTTGAATACTAATTCCCTTGTTCAATACAGTCTTATCTTGGTAAAGAATCAAACCAAGACGATTCATCCCCTTAACTCTACAACCTAACAGTACATCCATCAATAGCAACCAATTTACACATATCCAGAAAACAGCAAGACATTAATAGGCAACAGAGTTACAAGCCACAATATAAATATCTCCCCAGCTCCCCAAAAGGGGGTAAACAAACCGTTTAGAACAATCCTCGCCACCATTAACACGTGATGTCAATCACGCGCAGGCAAAGTGACTCTTTTGCCCCATTTCATGTCAATCAGGCCTGGGTATCTAGGTAGTGGGTAGGGCGTCGATCTAAGATGCTATCAGCCAATACAATTCTGTGAACTTTTGCTGGTCGGGTGGTTCACAAACATTTTAAGGAATTATAAGTGGTAATAGGGAATTCTCCTGAAAAATTATTTAGTCCGTCAATTAGATTACAAAAAAAAAAGAAATTGGGAAGTTATTTTCTTTTGTGACATAGCTAAACCAAAAATTAAGGCAATGCTGCAGTACGTAGAAATTTTGCTTGACATCACGCGTTGATACACCTACCAGCAAGACGTGACCAGTTCCCACTCCTGAACTTTGATACGCTTCATCTTTGTCAATTTTTATTGATTTGAAAAGGTAAAAAACACGTTTCCATCATTTTTTGAAAATCTAACTGATGAACCAAATAGATAGCTTTTTTCTCATCATCATCATCATGCTTAGCCTTCTCCATTCCAAAACCTTGAAGACATCCTCCATTGCGGCCGTAAACAGTTTCGGAGAAATGTCGTCTCCCTGCCTCACACCCCGCTGCAGGAGGATAGGTTTCGAGGTCTGATCCTAAAGTCAGACTGACATGGTGGCGTTTCTGTACAAACCTTTCAGCACCTCGATGTACCGATAGTCGATCTGGCACCGTTGGAGAGACTGCAGTACAGCCCAAGTCTCGATCGAATCAAAGGCTTTCTCGTAGTCCACAAACGCTAAGCAGAGGGGCAGATTATACTCTTCGGTCTTCTGTATAACCTGACGGAGCGTATGTATGTGGTCTACGGTGCTGAAGCCTTTTCGGAATTCGGCTTTTTCGAGAGGCTGGAAGTCGTCAAACCTGCATGCGAGACGATTCGTGATGACTCTGAAAAACAGCTTGTAGACATGGCTTAGAAGTGAGATGGGCCTATAGTTCTTAAGCAGGGCATTGTCGCCCTTCTTAAAGAAGAGTACCACCACACTTCTACTTCATGCCTGTGGCGTTTTCCCCTCGAGTATGACGGAATCGAACAGTTCCTGAAGGGCCTTAAGGACCGGTCTTCCACCCGCCTTCAGGAGTTTGGCCGCAATTCCGTCCTCACCCGAAGCCCTGTGTTTTAAGCTGCTTCGGAGCCATCCTAATCTCATACAGGCTGACGTCCGGGATGTCCTCAGTATAGTGCCGAGTCAATCTAGCTCTTGGGTCGTTAGCTAGATTCGTATCGGGTTTAGTCATTGACGTGTATAACTGTCCATAGAATGTCTCGATCTCTCTCAGAAGCTCCGCTTTGGCGGATATGGTTCTGCCATCGGCGGTCTTCAGTTTTGTGAGCTGGCTCTGCCCAATACACAGATCTCTAGCAAAGATCTTGAGCCCTTATTCCGCTCTATTGCGTCTTTAATTTTTTTTTCTATATCTGAGAAATAGCCTTTTAACGCATGATTGGTTTTTAAAATTATATTTAACTTTGATTTTCTTTTAAATAATTCTTTGTTAATTGGGTGACTCAATAATCCTTACGATAGAAAAACAGCCTTAGCAAAGATGTAAGTTGATATAGGGAGTATTCAAAGATATATCGCACAGGCAAAAACATTATACGTAATTAAACTTACAACTACACCTCACAAGACGATGCCTTAAAAAGACAGAAAGAAAAGAAAACACTATAGAAAATGTAGCATCGGTCACCTGCCTTGCAATTACAAGAAACACACAATCACTGGTTCATCTGCCACACTCATAAAAGCAATTTTCCTTTACGAGTATATCTCAAAAGCCCATATCCAACAAAAGACTGGAATCTATTAGTTTCAACCGTATTCAAACCAGTAGAACGCTGGCTCAACCAGCGATCGCACTAAGATTGTACCCCGGCTTTCCCCTTTAGGTATCTCAATCCAGTTGGTAATTACTTAACGAATTAATCAGTAAGTAAATGCTCAATATGTTGAGTTGCAAAATAACTTTTAGCACTCAATTGATTGCAAAAAACATGAAACTGATGCCTTATGTGAGTGCTCGTTGAATCTGCATTTCAAATAGATTGGCGATGTGTTTAGTTTTACCTGGGGATGTCTGTACACTTTTTTAGTTGGATAATTTGCATGAAGAACGGAGTGTGTGCAATTTGTTAGAGTTTTTGTTGGTAAAAAAATTATTACTAGATCACCATCACCACTGGCAAATATGCTCTTCCTGAAAATAGATTTATACTTTGCTTTGCTTTGCTATGATTGGCTGTAAGATCGATTTATTTATTTTAAGTAATAAACTGTGAACAAATAAATAGATTTCAAAACCTTCTTGCCTAGTTTCTCGAATGAATCCCATCACAAATCCATTGTGACAAATTGTCAAATGCGCGATATAGTGCTTCCATATGACACAGACATATGTCTGCGAAAACTTTGAAATCTGAATAAAAAAATTCTATCACACCGACCTTTGTTTGCGCAGACTTTTTTGTAAGTCTGTGCAGACATAAAATAATATTTTTTGTAAGTCTGTGCAGACATACACAGCTTCAGCTTCAACTTTTTTATTAAAGTTCAAAGTCTGCATAGACAAAAGTCGGTGTCGTGTGGACGGTCCGTTATTCAATTGTCATAAGTTGAATTGGTTTTCAACAGCCAAATGCATCACTTGACTCGCCTTTAATTTGTGACGCGTCGATATTTTTTTTCCGTAAACCTGATATCCAATAAAATTCTACTAATTTTGAAACAACTTTCGCATTCGCATCTCAATTGCAATATGTCAAAAACTATATGGAAATTGCATTGATATATAAAAACCCAAGATGCACAGTTTCGAACAAATGCAACACTCGAAACTGTCGTCAAAAACTGACATGTAGGTACCAAGTGTCATGTGTGAGTTGTGTGTAGTTATGCTATAAACAATTTTTTTGCAAATTCAACCTTATACGGATCGCTTAAAGTTGTTTTTACGAAGCAGTGCAGTATGGCGAGCGATGCGAGACTGTTTGAAACTAGCGCACAATGTTAAATTGTGCGCTTGTTTTTTGCGGACGTTTTTGAGATGCTGAGTGTGTATCTTGGGTTTTTTATCAATGGGAAATTGACGCCTTTTTTTGACACATTGGCTCTAAGATGCGAATGCGAAAAAAAACAGTAGTACAGCACTCTGATTGCATAATGGTTGATAAAACATTTGTATTAAATGAATTAACTACGAGTTTAATTAGATTCAAATTGTCACAACAAAAGCTCTACAGCCGAACAAACAAACGGCCGACATTAACCCTATCAATTCCTATTACTAAACTATTTGCATCGATCAATTAGCCCGTCCGCATTTTTTCTCTACCTTGCCTTAACCAGAATTCAGCCAAGCCTAGCGTCTCTTCTGTACACTAATTGTTTCTGAGGTAATAATCGCCTTATGCAGTACTAATGGACCTATTAAAGTTCCCTGTGAAGCTACCTTACCATAAATGAAGGGAAGAAGTACGGATCTTGCTTTGCCACCTCTGGGCGATTAAAAAATATAAAATTTATCGGCATTTTGATATGGTTTTATGGGATTAAGAGGGAATTATAATGATATATGGTGTGATAAGTAAATTAGTCGTATTTCAATGTTTTGTTTGCTCGGTAGTCTCTGTTGTGGGAAAAGGGCGGGGTATATATATCAATGTGTTTGTATATGTTTTGATTTTTTTCCGGACGCTTTTATCCTGCTCGTCTTGTACATCGTTCTCACATGTGTGTATAATTTCAACATGATGTTAATAAAACTTTGTAATAATTTATTATTTAGTGGCGGTACGGGAGCCGCCTTTTATGAGACTGACGGGCATTCAATGAAATTCCAAATTAATGCCAGTGTGTGTATAATGGAAGCTGAACTGATTGCGATAGCTGAAGCTCTGTCGTATGCAGAATCAATCCAGCAAAACAAGATTGTTATTCTCACAGACTCAAAAGTTCGCTCCAACACTTGGCTCGATGTACCTCGACATTTCGAGGAACACCGATAGCCTACACTATACTGAAAATTATTTTGCAGTTACAATGTTCTGGAAAGCATATTATCCTTCAGTGGATTCCATCACATATCGGAATTATGGCCTGCTTGGCTAATCTATCAACGAAATTGTTGATAGATTAGCCAAGCAGGCCATATGTGATGGTATTCCGATTAACTTTTCTCCTTACTTCACTAACTTTATACCTTATATCAGACAGGATTGCTATTCGCTCTGGAAGGAATACTTTGATAAAAGATCAGAAGAAAAAGGAATCTGGTATAAAACGATCCAACCACATCCCTTGAACTCACCGTGGATAGATAATCAGCTGTTGAACAGATGTAATACTGTTATCGCGCTAAGACTTCGATCCGGACACATTCCGTGCAATAAGTTTCTATACCTGATGGCAAAATCAACAACAGCTAAATGTAATTTTTGTATTAATTCCGTTGATGATGTTTATCACATATTAACTGAGTGTGTCCGCAACGAGGAATTTAGAAATAGCTTAGATTGTAGACTTAGAGAGGTAGGTTACTGTAATAGTGTTCTAGCTGTGCCACTTTCTGACACAGCTAGAGAACTTTACAAATTAGCTATGTTAAGATTAGGATAAATTCTGATTTGTTAAGTCTAATTTTGTTAAGCCAACCAGGGCGGCATAATCGCATGTGCGACAAAGCCCTTTCATTTTGAATAAAAAAATTTTTTTTTTTTTTATTATTTATAAAAGAGTATCCGTGGATTTTCTTACACATTCTTGTCCATAGAGATCTACGCTTTGGAACGTGCAAATAGCTTCATCTTTTTTTTTTGACCTACTGACTTTGACTATTCAAAAGTGCCTGTAAATGGTTTAATTGAAACAAACACTTAGTTTGAGTTTCATTGTTTTTATTATCGTAGATGCAAATGAAAATGGAATGATTGATCAATTTTGATAAGAACTACTAATACTATCGAACGATAATAAATATTTTTTCTTCTTTTCTTTCACCATGACCTGAAGAACTTTCCAAAATTATTCTTCTTCTTCTTCTGAGACGGACACTCTTGTTAGAGTGGTCGTGGTTGCGCAGATAAGGAACATGGAGAGATGTTTGGTGGGTCGTCGTCTTTCCCGAGGACTGCTCTCTCAGCGATGCGCAAAATCAGGATCATGCTTAAATAATTTAAGGTTCACCCAGAGAGGTGCGAAGCGACAACGATGGACAAGATACTACATTTGCATAAATGTTTTTAAACCGCTCTCATCATTTTCCTGCCCTTATCCCATCTTACTTGCGGTCGTCGCAACACGTTTTTTTCTTCCATTCTGTTATATCAGCCGTCACTCTATCACTAACTCCCTTTTCTTTCATATCGCTCCTCAGGCAATCCATCCATCTTTTCTTTGTTCTTCCTGTCCCTCTCCATCCATCCACATTTATGTTCATAAATCTTCTAGTTACATACGTTTCATTCCTCCTCTTCACATTACCATACCAAGACAAGCCAAGCCCTTTTAACTTTTTCGTCACTGGCGCCACTTTTAAACTACCTCTAATGTACTAACTTCTCACTTTATCCATTCTTGTTACTCCACATATCCATCTCAACATTCTCATCTCCGTTTTAGAACCGCTCTAAATAGAATAATGTTTACAAACGACAGAAGATCCCAGCTAATCTGGATTAAGTAAATACCAGTTCGTTAACTAATGAGTTGATTCGTATATGGAAACGAAACCAATGGACCTGACTAACTTTATTTGGAAGAATAGGTATGCACACTGTCGACGTTTTTACTTTAGATAAAAACGGTCTTCTAGCATGTCGGTTTTCTACCGGTTGCATTTTGGGAAATGTGCGACGGAATTGCATAATTTAATTCCGCAAAGCCCGTTCCATCATCGGACCACAAGACGAACGGCGATGCGCCACCGGTACATGGTCGACATCCCACCCACACGCACAAAACGTTTTGGGAACACATTCATAGTGTGTACAGCTAAAGAGGGAATTGCCGGAGTCTGTGTTTCCTGCTAGCTACAACCTGGGAGTCTTTAAGTCAAGAGTGAATAGGTTTCTTCTAGGCAAGCGTGCTCCATCTTCGACCACATCATCGCTTACCAACAGGTGAGGTAGTGGTCAAACGCGTGCCTATCAATAGTAAAAAAAAAGATATCTATCTTGTTGGTCGAAAAGAATTCCGCAGTAGCAGCTTGGAAAAACATAAAGTCAAGCGCCCATAACCGAACCAACGCAACACCAGTACTGATTTTTGATACGTTACTCGCAATACGTTTGAAAAACTTTCAGTTCTACCCTCAGAAAAAAATAAATGTTTCTTCGAATTAATTAAGTGTTGCTAATATAAAAATATACAATTTAGGTGTCCGAGCCTTCGCTTGACCTACTGGTGAGAGAACATACTGGATTTTACGTGTCGCAATACTGTTTTGTACCAATGAGCGCCTTCTGTGTCACGTGGAGGGAGGCTACTGTCGCCTTCCCCTCCCTTGCCGCGCGTACTTCGCAGCGCCGGGCGCTTGCGCTCCTCAGTACGTTTTGGATTTTTAACGTGTTAACACTGTAACGAAGTGAACGGAAAAAATACTTTGGATAATTTATCCACTTATAGTTCAAGGTATGTTTATTATAATATTGAAACTATTTGAATAAAATCAGGAAAGCCCTATTCACTGGTTTCTCGTGCTTCGGGAAAGCCCCGATTTGGTTTATGCCTGTAGGTACGAGTATTGATGGATCGATGCACGCTTCTATCCGACTAGGAAAGCCCTAGTAAAGATGTGTAATTGTTACCTAAAAAATGCTTTTAACTGTCGCTTGAATGTCAAAAAGTAGTGTTATTGACAGACGACGTCGTCTATGGAACTTATAGTCCAGGCGACCGTCGTCTGCCCAGGCGACGTGCACACATAATTTCGCACATCGCATTCTGCTCTTACGCATTTACGCATTCTGCTCTTGTCACACTGGTTGAGCTTGCTCTTGTCTGCTTGCAGATGACAACTACAATGAGAGAACTGGCAAACTGGCGTCCGCCAACTGCCGACGAAAGTTCTTACCAAAGTCTACTAGACACTCTGGATGCACTGTACCCTGCTAACTGGCGAGACTGGGTGGTAAATGACGCCAACTACAAAGATCTGTTCGGCGTAACCTTGGCGCCTGATACTGAAGCAAGGCTACGTTTCGCAATACCGACAGTGCGCCTAGCCAAAATTTTCCACTGTGGGAATTCGCTCAGTGAACGAAGTTATTGAAAGCTAAAAAGAAAACTACTAGAGTGGCCAATCGGTTTAGCTTTTCGGTTTAGCCAATCGGCTTAGCAGAGGTTCTGGAGCAAAGAAGAGCCCTTTTTAAGCCTCAGAACAAAATCATAAGCGAATTACTACATGCCATCCCACCTTCCAAAACCCATTTGTTTTCGGAACCACAGTTGTCCGACTTGATCAAACAACAAGGAAGATTATCAAAGGTGTTTGTTTCCAGGAAAGTTAAAAAAACCCACACAGTTTGTGCCAAAACCCAAAAATAAACAGGATTCCAAAGAAAAACGGCCATTTCGTAAACAGAACTTTCGTAACTCCGATAGAGCGGCCACACTTGCCTCCAATCAGCGACCACCGCCGAAAAGTAGAAGGAGATATGATGGCAAAAAATAGTAAATTTCAAGCTGGTCAGTATTAAATACCATGAGTGGGAAATCTTAGTATCCTGTCAATAATATCCGGTTATCGCATACCATTCATTCAAAATTGCTAAAAGCCATCGGAGATACTTAGCCTTCTCTTATGCTGGTGTCACCTACGAAATGACCTGCCTACCTTTCGAACTAGCAACTGCTCCTTGTTCGTTTGCTAATGTATCTAACTGGTTGGCAAATTGTTTCAGGAAACAATCTATCCGAATGATCGTCTATTTGGACGATTTTTTTCTGATGCATACAGTATGTTATACTCTCGAAAAACAAACTCAGTATGTCACGGACCAACTGATCAAGCTAGGTTGGTGCGTGAATCAAGAAAAGTCTGTGTTGACCCCTACAAAATGTCTGGAGTACTTAGGACTGGTATAGAATACGCACAACAACACCAAAAACCTAACGCCCTGCAAAATAACCAGAAATCGTACTCTGCTAGAAGAGGCCCTTCAAAAGAACTGGTGAACGTGGCAAACAGCAAAAGTCTTATTAGGCAACATCAACTTCGCCTCCTACGTAGTACCATATGGTCGTCTTCATTGCAGAATGCTCCAGATAGGAGCGAACTAACTCCCAGGGGAAAACCGCAACAAGCGACACCTGCTGCCCACATCCGTGAAAGAAGAGCTCTGTTGGTGGAGAAAGAACATAGCGCGAAAATCGCCAATACCTCATCAAGATCCTACCATATTCGTAATCACGGACGCAACCGAATTGGGTTGGGGAGTCAAGTTAAGTGGTCTCTGGAACCAAATGCAACACAAATGGCACAGCAACCAGAAGGAGTTATGGGCGTTAACAGAAGTGTTGAAATTAATGGGTCCCAAACTCGTAAATCAAACAGTGATGATACAAACAGACAACAAAACCGTAGTAGCTTATATCACAAAGGAGGGAGGAACGAAGTCTTTAAGACTCCTCCAAATGACATTCAAGATCTTCCAACTCGCAGATTCATTCAATATACACCTGATTGCCCGGTATCTCCCTGGTCGATACAACCTGATTGCCGACAGCCTATCCAGAGAAAACGAATTGCCCGAATGGACTCTGACGGTAGACATCTTAAAAGTGATCTTCCGGCGATTTAGAGCTCCTTCAATAGACCTCTTTGCAAGCGAAAGATCTGCGGTTGTGAAGAATTATGTCAGCGAGAACGCGCACGACAAGAATTGCGTGTATGTAGATGCGTTCAGTCGAACGTGGAATTACGAACTAGGTTGGATATTCCCACCACCTGCTCTAGTTCCGCGCGTCCTACGACGCTTACAGAGGAGCACAGGAGTATATTTATTAGTAGTGCCCAAATGGGAGAAGACCTTCTGGAAGGCCGACCTGAAGCAACGAGCGTTGTGTCCACCTCTAACAATTTGGCACACCCGCAAACACCTAGTAGATCTCGTAACCTTGTTGGTTTTCGTAACCCCCTATGGCAGCAAACAAACTGTCTTTGCAGGTTTAGAAGGTTCAGGCTGGTCCGGTCTAATCGACTCCTGGCCCGACGAAAACAAAAAGCTGCTCGAGTTTTCATGGCGAAAATCAACACTAAAAATTTACAAGCCCGCTTGGGAAAGATGGCGAAAGTGGTCCCAAACCCAGAATAATTGTAATACTGAAAACCCAGGGCCGAACGATTTGGCCAAGTTTGTCACTTACATATGAAAATAGGACTAGCGCCTAGTACTATAGCCGTCCACAAATCAGTAGTTACCACATTCACCAATCCTATGAAAGCAAACGAGCTCAACCAACATCCTTTGGTCCGTCAAACCCTGAAGGCCGTAGCCCTAAACCCGTGTGGATTACCGAACTGTAAAAGAATATGAGTAAAGAAACAGACAGTGCATTTGCGTCTGTGCAAATACTTTTTAACCGACTTCCAAAAAAGGGAAAGGTTTTCAATTCGATTGCTATTTTTTTATGTATGTACACCGTTTACTTCTAGGTTTCTGATCCGATTCCCGTGATTTGTTCGATGGTAATGGCATACTTGCCATTTAGTCCCGTAATAATTTAATTCAGTTTGGCCCAGATGTTTTTATTTTATGAGCATTTTTGCTTATTTCAATTTCTGCGTAGACGAAGACTTCATCCAAGCATCACTTAAAAGTAAAAAATAAAAAACTTTGTTGCAAAAAAAAATATAACGGAATTCCAAACAAAACACTACAAAATATAAAATAAACTTAATTTCGGAAGTCGGTGCTAAAAAACAAAGAAACAAAACCAAAAACACTGATTTCCGAAACTAAGGTTATTTTATACTTTGTAGTGTTTTCACTATAGGTTTTACTTATTTCCTGCGTACTGAGCCATTGGCTAATTTTCGTTGAGATTGGTCACTCTGACCGAAATTTTGGGAATATTATTAGTTTAGTGATTTGTTAGTTGTATGCCATTTTAATTATAATAAAGTCCTAGGAAAGTAATCTGAAGTTAAATTACACAGAGATTAAATGTTTTGTTTGTTTTATTGGGTTATCTTAAGAAGTGCCCGATTTAGAAAATTCTTTTTTTGCCTAAATTCTTTTTCATATAGAAAACGAAACCGCAAGAAAAAAAAAACTATTAGGAACATATACTTTAGGTATATTAGGTACTTTATGTTCCAAGAAACTAAAGAATAATTCTCAAAAATATTTTAGCAAGCCTGTGATATCAGATGCCAGATCAATCTCCTCTTTTCTTTTTTAACAAGAATTTATGTATTTCGCGTTTTACCCGGTGATTTTACGAAGCGATTGTCCGTAGAGGTCAGAGCAGCATAATATGCTCGTTGACAAGCATAATGAGCATCTAAATGTGAAGTAAACGATTACAATAATGCTTTATAGTTATTGACATGTTTTTTGCACCGATATTTTTGAATTATCTAGATTGCCCGCAAGGTTGGTGTTTTAAAAGTAGTAAATTGTCGTTCAGGAGTTGAAAATATACGAGTTTTGTACTTTAAAGTGTTATTTATGTGGTTGTTATTTTAGTGGTTGTAGAATTTCAAGGCCAGGGGCTCGATTCCATAAAAGAAAATAAAACATGATATTGTGATACTATTTTACAGCTGAATCCGGTTTGACTGGAATCTGACCCCAAAATAGTTTTTTTTTTTACTATTGATAGGCTCACGTTTCACCAATATCTCACCTGATGGTAAGCGATGATGTGGTCGAAGATGGAGCACGCTTGCCTAGAAGTAACCTATTCACTCTTGACTTAAATACTCCCAGGTTATAGCTATCAGGAAACACAGACAGACAGTTGGGTAAGGCAGATGATGATTGTGATACTATTTTTAATTTCAGAATTGGAAACCTAGAACAACATCATATTAACCTCAGTAACCTAACAGTAGCAATAATAGAGTTAAACATACCTACGTTACACATTAAAGCAACACTAGCAACCAGATGGTCTAGCATGAATTTTTTGACGTATGAGTAGTTACGTTACAGTATCGTTAACGTAAGTAAATTTTGAACTATAATCCCATAGTATTGTACCCCATAGTTATGTAATGATTTTTGGCTCTTAATTAATTTAAATTGTTAATGGTTTTATTTCTGTGTTGACATTTTTAACTATTTTCAATATAATTTTTTAATTTTATTATTTTTGTGATTTATATTAATTTATTTGAGATGATGATTTTCTTTTTTTTTTCAACATATTAATTAATCGATTTGATCTTTTTAATTGTTATTTAATTTTTTTTTCTTTTTTTTTGTAACAGATTCAGACACAATGTAAATTGTTATTGAATTGAATAAATGAAATGAAATATTTTGATTTAATTTTATGCCACACATAATTTGCATCATACAAAAATATGATTATAGTATCCAATTCAAATCAATTTTATATGCAAAACAAGTAACATAGTTATAGTATGATTTTACTTTACGTTCCTATACCTTTGCAAAAAACTGGCCAAGTGCGATTCGGACTCGCGTGCAAAGGGTTCCGAACGAATTAATTTTTTTTAACATGTTATTTTAACACTACAGACTTCTTATAGGTTTTCCTGTAATCTTTAGGTAAAAATCTATTATCATGATTTTTTTCAAAATATTAGTAGTTTCGGAGATAAGGAGTGGAATGGTCATTTTTCATCTAATTTCTTGAATAACTTCTAAGCCATATATTTTAAAATTATGAAAAAAATATAATTTAAACCCTCGCTGTAAGCCCTTTGATTTGATATGTCACACGATATTGTTAAAAATCTTTTTTTTTTTCAATATTCTAGTTTGACCCCCAAAAGTGACCTCCACACTAAAAATTTAATAATTTACGTAACGCGTCCGTGTTTGGGTCATAGAAGTCCATATGTGTACTAAATTTGAATAAAATCGGTTTAGTGGATCCGGAGAAAGCTGGCTGTGACAGACGGACGGACAGACAGACACCCGTGTGATAACTAAACGGGGTGTGGTGGATAAAACGGCTTGCTCCATCTCCCAGAGAAGATAATAGGTATCCCAATAGTGGGAACGTTATAGGCTGATTAAGGCTTGTATACATGCCAATGACCTTGTGCATATAAACAGAGCTAACTACTGTCACAGTATAAATATCCACAGTATTGTGTCTTCAGCCCTCACTTTGAAATAATTACCTACAGACGCGCGGTACGTAAGCATGCGCTAGGGCTGCCTATATACATTATTATTGTCGAAAACCTATTAACTAGCTATAAATATGACAAATCTAAATATTATACTAAGATTTGCAAACAAAAAAAGTAAGTGAATATTGCTAACGTAATCACCATTTAAATCCCCCCGTCCCCCATGTCATCAAAAATAACCATAGTAAAGACCCTCCACTTCCCAATTCCCCATTAGTGCTTACATAATACTTGTACCTTGTACCTACTATCTTCTACAAAATCTTACTTAAAAAGCAAATTATACTGGTAATCTTACCAGGTAGGTACCTACCATTTATTACTCTCATAATCTAATTCAATGATATGAATGTTAGTAGCTAAGTGCATAAGTAAGTCGATAGCCTAGCCTATGAAACTACCTATATTTTTTTAACACGAGCGTAGGTAGTTCACTCGTGTGTCTCTTTTTTCACCCTATCCACTTATTTATTTATGAATCCCGGTAGGTATTTCAATAGGTGGAAAAAACGAAATACCTAACTATTAACAAAAGAAACAAATCACGTATAAGTAGGTACCTATCTAGAAAATATTTTATAGTCTTACCTATCGAAGTTCCCAGGTAAACAAAAAGCGTTTGTATTTTTGTTGAATTTAAGCAACCATTAACAGCACAATATATTCTATATTTTTTTTTTCATTTAAAGAAAGTACTATACAATATTTATTTAAAAAAAATAGTCACAAATCACCCGCTTACTGCTTAGAAACAATCACACCGATCGTTCGTCACCGCGGCGCATTCGCGACTGCTTGCAGTTGGAGAGCAGTTTGAACTCGAGGCGCGTAGGTATGACTCGCGTTCCGACCGTTTGTATGAAGATACAGTACTGTAGATATTTTTACCGTGCTACTGTTCTACGCGCTACTCCACTACCCACATTTTTAATTTATTATAAAAATAAAACATATTTTTTAAAAGTCACAAAACTAAATTATTTTCGTTGGCATATTACAAAGCAGTAGATACTTTTTTTAGAATTATGTTAAAAAATGAAAGAGTAAAATAGTTTCATCTCAACGATTTGGAGGTGATTTGATGATTTTTTTTCTTATCATGTGATACTGATACATACATTTTGGCTAAAAAAAATTACGTATCATATCATGTAGATTACTACCTATTTTTTTCAGATGTAATTTCTCAGTAAATGCCGACACGAAAAGTTGCTTCATCTGCACGCTGTTTTTAAGCATTTCTCGAGAGAGCAGCCTTAACCGTACTTATGCATTGCATATTCGTATTAAAACTCGGACACCACAGCCTTACAAAGCACAACCACGTCCCATCCACAATGTCAACTAGATGCAACCGTGAGAAAACACAAAACGTGAAACAGTAAAATTCCCAGATATTTATCTGTACCTCACAGTCTCCGTTTATGAGCTATGATCCGTTCGACTGCCGATTTATTCATAAATACAGTGAGATATCGAGATCTTGCTGGGTCACGATCGATTGTTAAAATCGCTTAAATTGAATATGTATTGGTTGGATTGGTAGTTTCGTGTAGTCCCGTTTTAGTGACAGTGTTTGGGATTTCGTTGAGTTTGTGTAGGTGGACGGCTGCTTGGCAATGAATTGCTGACGTAATAACCAATAATTTACAGGTTTATTAAATCCAGATTTTGAAATTGTCCCTAATCTTTGGACATATGTGTCATCTACAAGCGTGTGTTCAATTTCAAGTCTGAATCAGTTAAGTTACGAGTACAAAATAAGCAGTAGATATAGTTACATAAATTTTATACATAATATATCTATGTGAGTATTGTTGGGTTTTTCCATTAGGAACTTCTCAGCAGAAGCCCGCAGTTTATGAGTTGATGGCGTGACTTCCCCGTCCCGCGAAGAGCACGCAACGCCTTTGTTTTGTTTACTAGCATAGCATAGCATAGTCGGCCTTATAATGTTCCCACTGTTGGGACTCAGGCCTCCTCTCTAGGAGGGGGAATGGGCCTTAATCCACCACGCGGGCCAATGCGGGTTGGTGAATGTCACATGTCTTCGAATTTTTGGTTCTAGGACATGCCGGTTTTCTCACGATGTTTTCCTTCACCGTTTTGAGAGCAGTGGTGATGAAATAAATTACACAAAGTAATGTGCCTGGCTGGGTTTAAACCCGCGATCTACAACTCGTAAGTTGAAGCCAGTACTACTCGGCCACCACTACTCAACAGACGAAGTTTGTTTACTAACTGAAGAAATATAAAAAAGAAAATACGAAAATAATCCGCAAGACGAATACAAATAACGTTTACACCGCGCGAGTCGACTTGGCCCCAATAGGGCCTTACGGATTCTGACGGTTGGGACGATTTGGTCCCAATCGATCCTTACGGATCCTGACTTTTCGCATTCGCATGCCAGTCGCAATCTGTCTAAAATGAATGGAAATTGAGGCTTCTTTGACAGTTTGCGACTAAGCTGTGAATGTGAACGTTGCTTGAAAATCTATATCTATACTTAATTACTTAATACTTAATAATATATAAAGCAGAAGAGTTTGTTTGTTTGTTTGTTTGCTTGAACGCGCTAATCTCAGGAACTACTGGTCCGATTTGAAAAATTCTTTTAGTGTTGGATAGCCAATTTATCGAGGAAGGCTATAGGCTATATATCATCACGCTTAGACCAATAGAAGCGGAGCAGTAGTGAAAATTGTGATGGAGACGAAGTTGCGCGGGTCAGCTAGTAGTAGGATAAAATTGTCACTCTGATCTCTCCCCGGCTGCGACCGGGGCGCAGAATGCACCTGTGTTAGCGTGCTCTTGTGTGCTATGTAAATTGAACTGATTGACCGACTTGAGGTTCTTGGTGTTACGTTAACATCTACCCTCAATTTTGGCCCTCTTATAGAGGCAAAGGCTCAATTGGCTGTCAGAAAGTTAGGGGTCCTAGCAAAGGTGACACGGTACTTCACGCCGGAACAGCTGCTCAAGCTCTATCAAGCGCAAGTTCGATCGTGTATGCAGTACTGCTCTCATCTTTGGGACGGATCTGCCAAATACCAACTCGATGCTCTTGAGTCAATTGAGAAACGAGCCAAGAGGATCATCGGTAATGACAGGCTCGTCGAGTTGAAGCTCCAAAGTCTTGAGCATCAACGCCGAGTTGCTGGCCTGTCGGTTTTCTATCGGTGCATTTTGGGGAGTGTACGACGGAATTGCATGATTTAATTCCGCCAAGCCCGTTCCATCATCGGACCACAAGACGAACGGCGATGCGCTACCGGTACATGGTGGACATCCCACCCACACGCACAAAACGTTTTGGGAACACATTCATAGTGCGTACAGCTAAGGAGTGGAATTCCCTGTCAGAGTCTGTGTTTCCTTATAGCTACAACCTGAGAGTCTTTAAGACAGTAAATAGGTTGCTTCTAGGCAAACGTGCTCCATTTTCGACCGCATCATCGCTTACCATCAGGTAAGATAGTGGTCAAACGTATACATATCTATAGTAAAAAAACCTATAAGTAAATATAAATAGGACCTACTCGTATTTCCAGCTTTTCATGGAAAACTAAACAATCCTTTAAAAGGATTGTGAGTCGCCACTTCACTGCAATTTAAATGAGAAGAGATGGCCAGACCTGCGCTCAAAGCCCTGTCAATCAGGCAAAGAGTCCATAACTAACAGTAATAATCAAAATTAATTAAATCATTGTCCTTGAAAACCATCAATCGTCACACGAATCATATATTTTGAACTTATCTAAGATCACCTGCCCCATAAATCCGTTGGTGGACGGATTTGCATGCGTGCTGGTATGTATGTATGGCTAGTAGCTCAGAAACGTAACGAGACTGGCCTATCAGTCTAAATCTAGCAGTGGACCGCTTCTAAACACACAATGCATAATTGTCCATTAAGGTGTCGTGGAGGTGGGAAGAGGAGTATGTTCGGTGGAGGTGGTATTTTGGTATGGAGATCACGATTACGCAGGATTTGTTGAGACTTATTGTGCTTAAAGTTAAAAGGAAATGCGGGGGGCGAGAATTTGTATGTAAAAAGTCATAATTCGAGGTTTGACTCTCGACAGTTTTCTTCTCCAATATTAGACCGATATAAGAGATATTTCACAAACTGAATGAGAAATATGTATACTGTGTATCCATGTTTTCTTTTTTGATGATTTATTTACCGTATAAGCACTAGAACTGTCTCAGGTGAGATAGTGGCCAATCTTCAAAAAAACATGGTTAAATGGATTCGAATGGATTTTGATTTTGACAGCCACCTTAACTAGTGTGCACTTCAATAAATACTGCGAAAGCCGTTCACTTGCAGAGCCGCCAAATGTTGGTCCACAGGATATATTGACGTGGGGTACTCCTCGCATCTGCAGGAGAACCAAGGTAACCAACAAAACCCGACGAATTGCCAAATTTTACTGGCCAATATCAGTAAAGCTACGGGCATTTAAATAAAGAAAAGACAAAAGTATTGCCATCGTTCAGTTTCTTTATTTGGCCTCTTGCTGGCAGATTAAAAGTCTGAATCTTCCGCTCAATATTTTCCTGCAATCTTTCTGAACGGGAGTGTGCGACGGATTGTTATTTTGATTGCATAATTTAATTCCGCCAAGCCCGTTCCATCATCGGTCCACAAGACGTACTGCGATGCGCCACCGGTACATGGTGGACATCTCACACACACAAAACGTTTTGGGAACACATTAATTGTACGTACAGCTAAGGAGTGGAATTCCCTGCCTGAGTCTGTGTTTCCTGATAGCTACAACCTGAGAGTCTTTAAGTCAAGATTGAATAGGTTACTTCTAGGCAAGCGTGCTCCATCTTCGACTGCGTCATCGCTTACCATCAGGTGAGATAGTGGCCAAACGTATACCTATAATAATGAAAAAAAAAACTCCGCTATTATGAGACTGTGTGCAATCTCCAGGCCCCCGAATTTAGTATCTATTTCCTTTTTTTTTTTCATTAGAGGAACCAACACACAATCTTTTTATATAATTTCCTTTTTAAATGTTTTGCATTACATTTAGCGTTATGTTTGTAGCGTTGTGCCCTGCCCACTGGCAGAACGCTAAGACCCAATTAGAGCCTTACTTTTATCCCCCCACCTACCGCATCCATCCCTTCGAACATTCGCCCAATATTGCAATTGTTAAGGCCAACAATTTTATGGAGCCCCAGAGTCCCTTAATGATATGATTGTTTTCATTATAATTGGGCCTTACAGCCATGCGTTGCAAAGAAATTATTGGACATCAAACACCCTTGATTTGTAGCAGTATTTTTAATGAATCCACTCAAAGTGCCCATTGTCTGGCTAAGATGGATCTTGGCTTAGACTTGGGAAGTGTCCTTTCTTCAATCAGGTTGAAATGGTTATTTTTTTGTTCGGGATTTATGAGATCGGTGTTTATGGTTTCGTTAAATATTTTCTAGATTTGTGTTTTCTAGAAGTGGACAGTTGTATTACCAGACGTAAGAAATGCCCCAATGCACTGCATATTCGGGCAATTACAAGAACGGGTGCAATACGATGGATGTTATTTTTTTTGAAACACTGGCATTGTTTTTTGTATTGGCAACATTATGTCAAACATTTGTGGTATATAATGTTGTAAAGTATTTCATTTGAAAGAATGAAAGAAAGGAAACTTGTTTATTTGGCATACAATGTGCGAAAAGGATTGGCAGGTATTCATTTCATTCTTTACCAGGTCATTCCGTTTGAAATATAAAAAAGATCCCCCTAAGAAACCCTTTTACAAGGACTCTCTAATTAATAAATCTAACGGTTCCAAAAAAAACAAAATCGCATCGCCCACTCAAAATCATAAATGGAACACCAACTGTTCGCAATTTAAAAATATAGCAGCCAATAATTGCGCAGCGCTTTTTCATTTGTCATTTTAATATTTTGTTCGCTGGTAACACTGCCGGTGGTCCTTCGCGTTAATATGAGGCGTTACGATGCGTATCGTGCGATTAAACGCGATTTATTCAGCTTTATAGATTAATCGCTCGTTGTGTGAGAATGGCTGGTTCTGATTAAGGGATTAGGTTTCTTTTATAAAGAAGTACAATGATTTTTGCAACTGTGTTCACAGTTTTACTCCTAAGGTATTTTAGTTTTCGTCATAGTTTTCATTCAGTTAATATTAAGTATTTATTGCGAGTGCTAGTAGTAGCTTTATCATAAAATGAGTCTCACACAAGACATAAAAAATATTACATACATAAAACGTCAAAGTCTATATTTAAATGTCTAGTTTTAATAATAATAATAATAAGCAGCTGGATCAAGGGCTTGATCCAGAAAGCAGTACTCCTGGACACGGCGCGTATAGTGAGGAGGTTCCTCTCTCGGGAGCCCTGACCACCGGTAGCTTGGACCCTGTTCCTGATACCGGTGGGCTACTATTTTTTATATTTTTAAATGTTTTTATTTTATTTCTTATAGAAATATTTAAAAATGTAAATTTTATGTATATAAATGAATAATAAATGAAATAATAATAACATTTATTTCAGACTAATGTCCATATTACACACACATACACTTTGAAAACAACGAGCTCAATATAAAACAAAACAAAATACACAAAAAATAAAATAAAAATAAAACAAAACACACAAAAATAAAAAGCAGCTAAGAACACAACACACATTAGGATGAGGAGGAACTGTCCACTGCTCACTGTTCATTATACAAACGTATCCAATGACGCAGCAGTGGAGAGTCCCACCTGTCCGCGAACACGCTTATTAAAATGATATGATATGATATGATGATTGATATTATGTTAGTCAAAAACGCCTTGCTGAATTTTGAACACAAGTAAGTTGATAATTTTTAAGCCCCTTGCTGTAAAACGGTACCGTTATACAATTTTTAACTTAATACAGGCAAGTTAAAATTTTAAATTGTTATCACAAGTAAATACTTTCACAGCCGTTGATAACGCCATAAAACCGTACAAAGGAACAAATAGATATTTTATGATAGGTATAGCATAGCAACGTACAAAAATAATGATGTTGATTCCAGTATCGCAATCAGAACATCGAAAACGGTGAGCCCAAAAATCGACTTACAAAATGACCTGTCGAGTTGGTTCCGATTAAAATATCGATCTCTGTGCGGGACAGCAACAGTGTACAGTGATTATTATTGTAGTGATTAAGTGTTAAAATAACTTTAAACAAATATTTCTAGTTAGGGATTTAATAGCGCTTAATAATAGGTGAATATTCGAGACAGTTCCTATTTGTAAGTGGGTACTTACGACGCACGGCATCAAAGAAAGCTCTCGATGCGCCGCTCGTAAACAAGTTTATACTTGCAAGCGGCACGATCCTTTGATTTAACCGCCACGCGTTTGATTCTTTTGTTTACGCCACGTGACCGAGTCTTTTATCTGACCGCCTAGCGGCACGATCCTTTGATTTCACCGCCACGTGACGTGATCCTTTGACTTACCGCCGAGCGGTACGAGCCTTTAATTTGAGCGCCATGCCGACTGATCGTTTGATGTTTGACCGACACGCGGCCGAGCGCCTTTGATAAAAACTGAACGCCGAGCGTTGTAAGAACTTACCGCCTATTGTTAGAATTTTTGCTTATCGGCTTTTTTTGTATAATTTTAGAGATAAGTCCATGCATGTTTTGACTTGAACGTTCGAGAATATTTCTTGTTTGGTTTGTCGACTATAAAAGGGCCGTATTTATTCTCGAGCAACGCAGTTCGTTCGGAGACATCATACAGCACAGTTCTTTCGGAGAAATCATAGCGATCACTACGTTTGAAGATATAACAGTTGTAACAGTATAGTACGCTTTCTAATTGTATTTATAGTACAGTAAGGTGGTATTATAGAATCAGATCGGTACAGTCGCAGCAAGTATAAATATCTTCTGAAGATTGCAGTCTTTCAGTACACCTTCTCCACCAATCCCAGCAACAGAAGTGTACCACCCGGTACATTTAATGGTCCTTCGAGCCGGATCTGTGGAGACGCCGCCATTGAAAGATTTTAAGCATAGTGAAGATAGAAGTCATCGGTCAAGTATGCCAGTTACACGCTCCCAAGAAAAAGGACGCATGCTGGTCAGGAAACAGAAGCCGTTGTCGTCAGAAGACACAGCTGTCACGAGGGTCGCCACAGCCACGGGTACCACGGAATATACTGGAACCCCACCAACCTCAGTGCCCTCTGTCGCAGCTTCGTCCGCTATTGTCGCCGCCACCTCGGAGCCGAATACCATGGAGACCGGCACCTTCGCCACGGGTAGCTCAGCCGCCTCGGGGACAGCCACAGCCACGGGTACCAAGGAACGTACTGGAACCCTACCGACCACAGCGCCCCCAGCCACAGCTTTGTCTATCATCGCCGCCGCCCACTCCGTGACGCCCTCCGCTATAAAATCACTTCCTGTCGACACGACCGCAAAACCATCGATGAAGCCTTCTGCAGCTGTCACCGATTATGATGCAGAAACTCACCAGCATACAGAAGCCTCTACAGTGAAACGAGTCAAAAATACCACCACCGGTCTGCCACTGCCGAGCAGACATCAGGACTTCGACCTCCCTTGTAAGAAAGAAGGACGGACGAGATCCACTAACAGCAAATCGAAAGCGTACAAGATAGCGAAAGCTAAAGAAGAATTATTACGTCTTCAAGTTGAACTGGCTGCAGCGCGCCTCGCTGCACTGGAAACTGAAGACACAGAAGATGATGAAGAAGATGATGTCTCCATCTACTCTATGGAAGAAGTGAACCGAAGAGTAGACAGCTGGCTGGAGAATCAAGCTAACAGTCCCGTGGACACTAAGCACATGAAAGATATGATCCCAGCAGCTACAGAAAACCATCCTCAAGCTTCAAATCGCCTACAGCAGTCACCGGCGGGAGTTCAACCTGACCTCACCGCACTCGCAGAAGCCATAACGCACGCCGTCAACACAGTTCAGCGACCGAAGTACATCGAGCTGCCCTTCTTCTCTGGTTCTTATCAAGAATGGCTACCTTTCCGCGCCGCCTATTACGAAACAGAAAGCCTGTTCACAACGATCGAAAACATGAATCGACTTAGACGAAACCTCAGAGAAAAAGGCAAAAGAAGCAGTTGAAGGTTTATTGATCGCCAATACACATCCAGCTGAAGTCATGAAGTCTTTGGAGTCAAGATTTGGAAGACCAGAATCCATCGCAGTAATGGAAATGGAGACACTGCGCGAATTGCCACGCCTATCTGACTCACCACGGGACATCTGCATCTTTGCTACGAAGGTCTCCAACGCCGTGGCAACTTTGAAGACACTCAACTGCAATAATTATTTGTATAACCCGGAACTTTCGAGGACAGTTGTGAACAAGCTGACACCAACGCTTCGCTACAGATATTATGATTTTTCGGCAATGCAACTAAACGAAGATCCAGATCTTGTGAAGATGGAAAAGTTCCTTAAAAGAGAAGCGGAGCTATGCGGGCCATATGCTTTACCTGAACAAGTAACAGCCACTCCAGAAAAGAAGACTCATAAGGTCACTAACGTCACAGACAAGAAAAACGCGCTAAAGTGTCCTGTATGTGAAGAGACGGGTCACACCACTGCAGACTGCAAGAAATTTAATAAATTGGATATAAATGGAAGATGGGACATGGCAAAGTCCAAACGCCTATGCTTCAGATGTCTTCGATATAGGAGCAAGACTCATAGTTGCCGAGCCAGGCCATGTGGGGTCAACAGTTGTAAATATTCACACAATAGATTGCTACATTTCACCAAGAAGACAGAATATACAGAAATAAAAGAAGACAAAGAGAAAGAAGCAACAGAAGTCATCACCTCAGCTAGGATAATAGAAAAGAAGCAGTCATATCTGAAGATTCTGCCGATAAAAATAAAGGGTCCTAGAGGAGCAGTTGACACCTTCGCGTTATTGGACGACGGATCAACGGTCACACTAGTCGACGAAAGTATAGCCAAGAGCATCGGAGCAACAGGTCCCATAGATCCATTAAATATGGAAACCATCAATGGTATGAAGTCCTCAGAATCAGCCTCAAGAAGAGTCACCATCAATTTGAAAGGACTTAACGGTCACGAACAGCAAGTGCACGCGCGCACAGTAAAGAACTTGAAAGTATCTTCTCAACGGGTACCACGAGAAGTGGTGGAAGGTTGTAAGCACCTACTAGATATTCGCGACTGCCTCACGTATACAGAAGCGAACCCACAAGTACTAATAGGCCAAGACAACTGTAATCTCCTGCTGGCTTCAGAACTGAGAACAGGAGACAAAAACCAGCCAGTAGCATCTCTCACGCCACTAGGTTGGGTGCTCCATGGAAATCATGAAACACACACCTTCGAGCACCACATTGACTTCGTATCCTGCATCAGGGACGAACCAGAACCAAAGATGAACGTGGCTCACAGTACAGTAATAGACGTTCCGCCAACATTTAACAAGAACCGACGCAGGTACTCCAAACAGAAGGAACCAGTCATCAGAAATGGTTACGCTAAACCAGCTCCGAAACAGAAAGGTCTGAACACGATTTATGAAGCTGAAGATTCCTGGCAAAGCGATAAATCTACACCCACAGAAGAAGACTCCTCTGGTAAAGAGAAAGTACACCATGTCAACGACAGCAGAAGAATGAAGCCAGCAGAAGGCTTACCAAATACCTGTAGATACTCTAACTGGAATCGGCAAAGATACTCAACAGCGCAAGTTCTTCAATTTTGCCGGCTCTGTGAACATGCCAAACAGAGTGACAAGTACAGCAGAAGAAAGAAGAACAACAAAGCGGATCCAGACTGGAGGAAGACGAAGATGTCTGTCACAACTAAGCAGCAGGCAACAACAGCAAAACAGAATACATTGCCTCTTAGGGGAAATGCAAACTCTGCCAATATCTACCGAGCTATACAGGAGAGCCGAGTACACAGTCGACAATCACCCGCTGACACACGTCTTGGTCAGCAGCACAAAAGATCCAGAAGCCCTGACCCCAACCACTTTCTGTTGGGGGACCAGCGCAAGTGCTGCAAGCAGGCACATGAACCGCACAGGATGACGTCAATCGATCCAGTTAGCGAGCGGCACAGAGGCTCGCTCATATCATCGCCGCACCTTCCCGAGCTCCAGCACCGGCGGGAGCCGCATGGACGAGGGCCAACCGTACAAGTCAACGACCTCGTACAAATCGTTGACGCAAACCTGCCTCGTAATACATGGATACGAGGGCGTGTCATCGCAACGTACCCGGGACCAGATAACGTAGTGCGAACAGTAGACGTTCGGACTCAAGGAGGTGTGCTACGACGGCCAGTCAGGAAACTGGTGGTCCTGCCCCTGTCTACAGACGTCGAGCCCGCACCGGAACTTTATGCAACGCAGTTGCACGGCGGGAGTAATGTGCGGGACAGCAACAGTGTACAGTGATTATTATTGTAGTGATTAAGTGTTAAAATAACTTTAAACAAATATTTCTAGTTAGGGATTTAATAGCGCTTAATAATAGGTGAATATTCGAGACAGTTCCTATTTGTAAGTGGGTACTTACGACGCACGGCATCAAAGAAAGCTCTCGATGCGCCGCTCGTAAACAAGTTTATACTTGCAAGCGGCACGATCCTTTGATTTAACCGCCACGCGTTTGATTCTTTTGTTTACGCCACGTGACCGAGTCTTTTATCTGACCGCCTAGCGGCACGATCCTTTGATTTCACCGCCACGTGACGTGATCCTTTGACTTACCGCCGAGCGGTACGAGCCTTTAATTTGAGCGCCATGCCGACTGATCGTTTGATGTTTGACCGACACGCGGCCGAGCGCCTTTGATAAAAACTGAACGCCGAGCGTTGTAAGAACTTACCGCCTATTGTTAGAATTTTTGCTTATCGGCTTTTTTTGTATAATTTTAGAGATAAGTCCATGCATGTTTTGACTTGAACGTTCGAGAATATTTCTTGTTTGGTTTGTCGACTATAAAAGGGCCGTATTTATTCTCGAGCAACGCAGTTCGTTCGGAGACATCATACAGCACAGTTCTTTCGGAGAAATCATAGCGATCACTACGTTTGAAGATATAACAGTTGTAACAGTATAGTACGCTTTCTAATTGTATTTATAGTACAGTAAGGTGGTATTATAGAATCAGATCGGTACAGTCGCAGCAAGTATAAATATCTTCTGAAGATTGCAGTCTTTCAGTACACCTTCTCCACCAATCCCAGCAACAGAAGTGTACCACCCGGTACAATCTCATTTATATAACTGACTAGCTGACCCGCGCAACTTCGTCTGCGTCACAATTTTCATCTATAATATAACTCTTACCCTACTCCTACCCTACTCCTACCCTACTCCTACCCTACTCCTACCCTACTCCTACCCTACTCCTACCCTACTCCTACCCTACTCCTACCCTACTCCTACCCTACTCCTACCCTACTCCTACCCTACTCCTACCCTACTCCTACCCTACTCCTACCCTACTCCTACCCTACTCCTACCCTACTCCTACCCTACTCCTACCCTACTCCTACCCTACTCCTACCCTACTCCTACCCTACTCCTACCCTACTCCTACCCTACTCCTACCCTACTCCTACCCTACTCCTACCCTACTCCTACCCTACTCCTACCCTACTCCTACTCTACTCCTACCCTACTCCTACCCTACTCCTACCCTACTCCTACCCTACTCCTACCCTACTCCTACCCTACTCCTACCCTACTCCTACCCTACTCCTACCCTACTCCTACCCTACTCCTACCCTACTCCTACCCTACTCCTACCCTACTCCTACCCTACTCCTACCCTACCTACCCTACCTACCTACCTACCCTACCTACCCTACCTACCTACCCTATCTACCTACCTACCCTATCTACCTACCCATTTTTTTTTGCTTTTGAACCTTCTCTGTATATTGGCGAATCCAACAAAAAAAGAATTATTAAAATCGGTCCAGCCGTTCTCGAGTTTTAGCGAGACTAACGAACAGCAATTCATTTTTATATATAGATAGGTATCGATACCTTTTTGTTATTGTGTAAGATGCATACAACACCAGCAAAATTGTTTGTAGTTTGTGTCTGTATTGATATTCGAAAACAATGTTACATGTACTTTTACTGAGTCGAAGGGATTCCAGGACTAAGACCGCGATCCCAGACTACACCTTTATTTTTTGAGTGGTTCTTTGGGACCATAAGAAAAATGAAGTAAAGTACAGTTAAAAAAGGTGATTTTAATTTTGATCAACAATTACACGATCCGTTAAAAATAACGAACGCGAACGGTCAAAGATATATATCTTTGACCGTTCTTTCGCTGTGCTCTTCAAATAATATCTCTACTAGTTTTAGCGTCACGTATTCTTTTCGTAATAGGTCGCATATTGCTAATTAGAATTTGACCTTCAACTGGCCTAGTGTGGCACGGAGATCCAATAAACTCTGAAGCTCGTTGATACTATTTTTCTACCGTTGACCTACTTTACCCATTTTTATTTCACGTCTGACACTGGCAACACTACGCGATCATAAAAACTTCACCAATTTTACTATCAAAACAGAATTTCTTCGAATTTTAAACCGAGAATTTCAACATTCATTTTCGAAAAACATGGCGGTATTTCAAGGTATATTTTTTTAATTGCAACCCCGCTGTCCCAAGGAATCAACTCATACAGCCTACGGTCTTAACTGAAATAAATGTTTCCGTGAAACTGTGAGGTTGTATTAACTCACGTAGTTTCTTTCAAAATCAATTTTCTTGTTTACACTGACCACTAAAAGGGGGTATTCGAGGGCCATTACTTAGACAGGATGGTTACTTGATAGGGCTGGCCCGCGGCCATTTTACGAAACTGTCAGATTGATGATTCAAAATAAATAAACAATTATTCTTAATTTCATGCAGTTTTGTGCAGGATTATCAGTTAATTTTGGTTATGGATTTATGAAATCAGAGTTTTTTAATCGACTTGCCGGTCCTTAACAATTTATTAATGAACCTGGCATAAGAATTATTTCATAGAAATAAGTTGTATAAATACGTTTAGAATTTTTATAGTTCGATAAAATTCTTGTACAGGAAAAGTTTAAAAACAATTTTCATTTGCTTAGCTTATGTACACAGGCAAGTTTAACTTTAAATTGTAAAATTGATATCATGCACAATATTTGTCCAAGTATTAAACTAAACTATACCAGAACTTGACCAACAAAGGATAAAAACCGGCAACACTACACACACTACATCAAGTAGGCTGAACACTACACGTCCTTCGCTTCCAAATACAAAAATTATTAAAAACTCAAAACGTCAACCCTGCGAGCGCGCGGTCTTTTCTACGAAAGCACTTAAAACAGATCCCGATAACCGAACTTTTCAATTAAGTGTCATAATCGTACCAGACCTGGTGCTTCACGGGAAATTTATTATTTTAACATACAATTTTGGACGTGCAATCCCTCATTACGCACATTACGTTCCAGTAAGAGACTCAATTGCAAATGTGGGTAGTACTCGTATTATAAGTTTGGATTACCAAGAACGTACTGCGAGTGTAATTTCGATGTAGCTTTTTTGTGTGTTATAATTTAGCGAAAATCGATGTCTTTGGTATTTATGGGTCGTTTTTTTGCTCTCGTGATTGAAAAAATGTTCCAGATTTTTAGGGTGATATTTTTAATTCCACAATATTCGGCAGTCAAAGACAAATGAGTTTATTTGTCAAAAATGTATGCCTAATATAGTAAATATGTAATAGTGGAATCCAGGTAGCTAAAAAGCTTGTTGCCTGGGGAAAATTGAAATTGAAAAACAGAAATGAATTAGTTTTTTTTTTAAAGTTTCAATTTCACCAATTCGCACTAAGCGTTTCTAAACGTCTTTTATAATGCGCACAGCAAAGGAGTGGAACTCTCTGCCTGCGTCCGTGTTTCCAAACGCTTACAACCTTAATCTCTTCAAAGTTAGAGTGAACAGGCTCCTTCTGGGTAAGCTCGTTCCATTGTAGACTTTGTCTCTGTCATCTCTGACCTAGACTAGAGTCAAGAGCAAACCCATCACAAATAAAAAAAAAATAATAATAATAATTTAATAACAAAGCTACCCTTTGCGTTCTGGTTTTCCAAACTAATGAGATAATTAATGTCTTATAGAAATAAAGCTTCATGCGTATATTAATTGCACCAAGTACGTTTTTACAATTAAATTGTTTTTCTTAATGCAGTTTTTGGTCGTTGAAAATTTTCGTGCACAGAATACATAATAACCTAATTATCGTTAAATAAGATAATAAGCACACTACAATCATGATATCGTAATGAGGATCGACATATTTTACATACTTTGACACCTGCAAGAATGTGAAGGCGAGAATTATAAATTGCTGTCGTTCACACAGATGCGTAACATTTAAATTGGATACGAATGTTTTTTCTTTAAATCAAAGCTCGTAAAAAGATTCATAATAAGTTAAATTACTTTTGTTACCTCTATAGTAAATAATCTAGCTATTTTTTTAGGGTTCCGAACAAAAAACGGTACCCTTATAGAATCACTCGGGTGTCTGTCTGTCCTTCTGTCACAGCCAGTTTTCTCCGGATCCATTGGACCGATTCTGTTGAAATTTGGTACACATATCGACTTCTATGATCCAAACACGGACGCGTTACATTAAATTATTAACTATTTAGTAAGGGGGTCACTTTAAACTAGAAAAATAAAAAATAAAGTTTTTTGAATAATATCGTGTGACATATCAAATGAAAGGAATTTCTGTAAGGGGTTTTAAATATATTTTATTCATTATTTAAAAACAAATGGTTTTGAAGTTTTTCAAGAAATGACCTTTCCCCCCTTATTTCCGAAACTAGTCAGCCTAAAATTTTGAAAAAAAAAATGGAGATAATAGATCTTTACTCATAGATTATAGGAAAACCTATAAGAAGTCTATCGTGTTAAAATAAGACGTTAAAAAAATTAAATTCGTTCGGAACCCTTTGCACACAAGTCCAACTCGCACTTGGCCAGTTTTTTTTTAATTGCAGTAGTTTCATTTAATAAATTTTACTAGAAACCAAAGCAGATTCGATTTAACATATGGCGTCAAAAAATTCGTTCGCATCGCTGTCATCTAGAAGTGAGCGCAAAAGACTGGCGGCATTGCTACGTTGAATGGCAATGCTTGCGGATGAATTTTTTGACGCCATCTATAATGCTAAATCAAATCTGCTTTTGTGCCTGTGGCAAAACACCACCATTACTACCACTCAGCATGATGAATGATAGAATTAATGAATTATTGCAGAGCCACTGAGCTACTCTTACCGATAGAAGTGTACATCCCACTGCTGTTTCCGCCAAAAAACTATTAGAAAATGCCAATTCAAGCAACGAACAGTAACACAATGTTACTATACGGTGTGACAGACGGCTATAAGGAAGATACGTAGTAAAAAGTGTCCGTCCTCTCCCGGCTTGTTAAACCATCGACCAATTTGCCTACAATTATCCCCTTTTGGTGCCGACACAATGTTTTGATTAAAACTTTTAAAAGGAAAATTCTCTTTTTAAACGCAATTATATTTTTGACGGATATTTATTGGGTTGACTGCTCTTGGTCGCAATTTTCATGGCTGTCGGAATATTTGGTTTTTTGTCTAAGTGGTGGTAGACAATATCAGAAGTTGGACAGCAGTAGACAATATTTAGTCTTTTCAAAGACTTGAAAGAAAGTTTCAGAAGATGATCGAACATATCACACCCTACACCGTATTATATGAAATAAATTAATAATCTTAATCGAGGACTATACAAAACTCAGAGCGTTTAACATTAATTGAAAATGATGATTTATTAACCGCATAAGCACTAGAACTCTCACAAAATGCTCAAAATTGTCCGATAAATCTCTGTCAACAGAGCCCTAGTGTACAAATTTTGCAACTATTAATCAAAAATAGAAAAACATAGAGACACAGTACGCATCCTTTTTATTCAGTTTGTGAAATATCTGTAATATTGGAGGAGAAAACTATCGAGAGCCAAACCTCGAATTATGACTTTTTACATACAAAGTCTCGCCGTCAGCATTTCCTCTTAAGAACTTTAGAGATTAAAAAAGTTTTGGAGTAAAATAACAAAAATAAACATACTAACATCAGCAGTTAAAAGATTATTTATTACTGACATCTAGAAGTATACTAGCAGTTGTGTTTTTTTTTTGTTTGGACTATGCTGTCTGAAAAAAGAGCTTTTACCCAATTTATTTATAACTTGTGGACGTCACGCGGTTTCACCCGCGTAGTTCCCGTTCCCGTAGAAGTACGGGGATAAAATATAGCCTATGTTACTCCCTGATAATGTAGCGATCCATTGCTGAAAGAATTTTTCAAATCGGTCCAGTAGTTTCGGAGCCTATTCATTTCAAACAAACAAACAAACAAATCTTTCCTCTTTATAATATTAGTGTAAATTATTTATTTATTTTCTTTAACTATACAAAATTTATATACTTTAAAAAATCCTAATTAAAATAAGGCGTCCACTATTATTATTATTTATTTATTAGTATATCAAAATAAGGAATTGAATCAACTTATTTGAAAACATAGTTTCAATTTACTTACTGAATTAAACACTAATTAATTTTCTAAGCTCTAAAATGCCTAGACAATTTCCCAGCCATATTTCACCGCAATCACGGCCGTTCATTCAAATTATTTTATACGCAGATGCGACTCAAACCTTGTCCTGCTTAACTTAAGACCATTGTTAGCTACAGTGACAAATGTTTATATGCCATGAGCACGGAATGGTCGAAGAATGTAAGGCTGGGTCGGAAACTGGGTGGTTTTGTTATTATAATGTGGTTTATTATATTTGCAGAACGAGACATCTGGATTTATTTTCGAATACTAATCATACTTGAAAATATGTAGTGCGCAAAACGGGATTCTAAAAACTTGGAACAACATTATTTCTTGATCACTCTAAAAATATAGCTAAACTATATTAAGATGAAGAAAAAACGAATTTCTCAAACTTATAGAATGTTAAAAAACTTACGAATATTAATTTTAAATCATCATCATCATATCAGCCGAAAGACGTCTACTGCTGGACATAGGCTTCCCCCAAGTGTCGCCACAACGACCGGTCCTGCGCGTCTCGCATCCATCGGCTACCCGCGAACTTCACCAGGTCATCGGTCCACCTTGTGGGAGGCCTTCCAACGTTCCTTAATTTTAAATACTACTTCATTAATGATAAAAATATGTGCTTAATTATTGCAGAAATAGACCATGCGTGTTGAGTGTTGTTTGCGTACAAAATGTTCTACAATATATTATCTTACCCTGTCAAGTATTGTCAAAAACAAATAAGATCGGAGGTACTAACACGATAACTAATATCAACACAGTTAAAGTTCATCCAAACCCATATCGACACACGTAACGTCATAAACAAACCAACCTTAAACCTAGACCTTGATAACATCCATATTCAACACCAACATAATATGTTGGAACTAACTTACATGTAGTACTGTCGATGAAATAGATTGGTATACACAAGGGAGTTAATAGGCAAACATCTTGTGGAATCGTACTCCGAAGAAAGAAAAAGATAAACCATACATACCCATAATATTCGCCGTTGTTTGTTAATTATGTTATAAGTCTCTGTCAATTTTCTTTAAAAACCAATAAAACGGTATCCAACATCCACAGTTAAAGATCATCTATATCCGTACGCAACTGTCAAATTGTTGTTTGCTGATTTAATTTTTTTCTAAATTGTTAAATCTTAGCATGACGACTTTGAATTACAAAACAATTTGGATGAATTGGTGATATGGTGCCAAATAAACCATATACTCCTCAATCCTATCAAATTTTACCATTTAAAATTTACCAGAAAACATCATCTCTGGGACCAGAATTATTATAATGACGGAGAAAACAAAGTAATTGGACATAATGAAAACTTTAGTGCTATGTTTTATCGGAAACTTACTTATAAATACGCTATACACACGAGATTCAATAGCACTGCGCTGGCAATCACTGGTTTTCTGGTATAACTTTTGGAAGGAAGAATAAAACACGTAGATCGCTCGAAAGTTACAACAAAGGCATCTTACATCTTTATTACTTGTTCTTTTATGTGTTCCATTGTTTTGTAACCTTTAAGCTCTTATTTAGAAATAAGCACTGTTATCGAAACAAAAGTGTTATTAAAAGCTAAATATTGGTTACTTCCAGGTGGATCTAGTAAATATGTTTGCAAATATATTTATGAACCGTTTGGAGTTGAAACTCTTGGACCGTGGGGACCGAGTGATTACGAGTTATTTAAAGAACTAGCTATACGCTTAGTTGACACTTCGCGTGACCCAAGTGCTGCCTTTAACTATAGACAGAGGATAAGTATTGCCATAATAATATAACGTGGCAATGCCGGCAGTCTTTTGGGCCCAATTCCAGTCGACAGCGATGCGGACGAATTTTTTGATGCCATATTATAGTTAGGAGTTTTTTTTCTGTTTTAAGTGTATATACTTTATTTTTCAAATAATGAACTCTTCTCTGAGAAAAATTAAATATTAAAAATTGTCAATGGGTGCAAATAAACCCAATAAATAATTGTGGCTATGACATCCAACTTTGTTCAGCATCTGGAAGCCATTGGTACGTGTGATTTCATGACGACTTTTAAACAAAAGACATAACGATACGCAAGCTGAAAGGTTGCTTCCTGCATACCTATCTCATTCGCCACCAGTACATAAAACTATCGTGAACATATTTGCAATTAATATCAACGCTAATAAATAAGGCCTCGGATAGCTGCGACGATAACATCACACATGCGACGTCCTCCGTCGTCACGTATGGAATCCCCCTTATTTATGTCAATATCAGATTTCAATTTATGATCGTATGTTGGTGCTCTTGCGAGTTATGCAAACCTTCCTACATGGAGCTCTAGTAATATTAATGAGGTGTGTTTAATGCTCAGCTGGGGTGTCGGTAACTTCTTTTACGAGTAGTTTATTATTGTTAATAATGTAATGTAATGTAATTTAATTCATAATTTTATAATGTTGATAATGTAATTCAGTTTAGTTAATTTTATTTAATTTTAATTTATTTGACATTAATATTTTGATTTCAATTTAATTTAAGTCTGGACATCTACATACTTATAAATTCTTATTATTATTTTTTTCAATGTTTCTTTATATTAATCAGACCTATTCTGACAATGATGTGCATGCCTGTAAGTGACTTGTTTACAGAGGATCCTCTCGAAAATTGTCTTAATAATTATGTTGATTTGTAAATAAGTCGTTGGTGTGCCTATATTAATTAAATAAATAAATTATGTGTAAATGTTTTTTTTTTTAGTTTAAAACCTAGATGGTAAATGGATGGCTAAACTGGTGGATGCCAAGCTACATAGCTTGGCTCATCGCCGTAAGGTTGCCGGTCTTCTACAGATTGTACTTTGGTGAGTGTGCTCAAGAATTCCACGACCTCATCACACCGGCCCCCTTCCACCATCGGACATCCAGACGCACTGCATCTTACCATCCCTACCTTGTAGCTATTCCACCAATTCGCACTAAGCGTTTCTAAACGTCTTTTATAATGCGCACAACAAAGGAATGGAACTCTCTGCCTGCGTCTGTGTTTCCAAACGCTTACAACCCTTCAAAGTTAGTGTGAATAGGAACCTTCTGGGTAAGCTCGCTCGATCGTAGACTTTGTCTCTGTTTTCTCTGACCTAGACAGACCCAGAGTCAAGAGCAAACTCATCACAAATTAAAAAAAGAGGATAACCAAAAATGTTTAGAATGACAGTCGTAACTAAAATTTCAGTCCCAAACATTTTCTCATTTCGAAAAACGCTTTTGTCAATAGAAAAAAGTTCCATAAATAATTTAGGAAACCCAGATTATTCCACGGTGCATTCTTAAAAGTATTGTGATTTGTACAAATTGATTTTAAAAATAGTTGAAAGAAATGTGAATTGAACCGGTGCATTGTAATGTACTGTTCATTAAACCGGTACCGTTTTATATTGTATTTCTTTTCATCCATTTTAACGGCACATGTGTGAGTACTGTGTACCTTAAACTTAAGCTATAGCTATCAGTTTAAGGTTTGTTTTTGACTTGAATGTACCCTGGCGGTTGAGAGTGTCATGCTCACACAAAAGTCTGGCTGATGGTGGCGTATGCGTTGGATCATTTGGCTCCCTTCAAAATGGTTGAGCCGAATGGTGCTAGCGCATGCGTCATGTTCGTGAACGGGCGCTGTCAGTTGGGACTGGTCATTTCTCAGTTGCCATGGTTTATTTTAAATATTTCTTTGAATTGTTCCTTTTTTTCCCGGACGCTTTTATCCTGCTCGTCTTTTACATCGTTCTCACATGTTTGTATAATTTCAACTTGATGTAAACAAAAATTTGTAACAATTTATTATTTTTTAAAAGAGTGTCCGTGGAGTTTCTTGCACGTTCTTCTCCATAGAGATCTACGCTTTGGAACGTGCAAATAGCTTCATCTTGTTGGACTGACCGACCTTGACAATTCAAAAGTGCCTGTAAATGGTTTATTTGAAATATACGATTTGATTTGATTTGCTTCAAAAGAAATTTTAAGTACTTTTCATCGCTATACAATCTCGACCTGATATCAATTTACCTGGATTTGTCGCAACATTTTTTTTCCACTCTTCTCTATTTTTCGATCTTGTTATGAGACTGAAAAACCTTGTCCAATTTTTTGGTTTAATTACGGAAGTAATCACTTTTACGTTTACGAGATTAACGTATTTAACTACACTGGCATTTGCGTGGATTGTCAGGCTACCAACTTTAAATATTATTCTTTCTCATATTCGCAGAATCTTTTATACTAAATCAACTCCCTACTGTGTAATTGGCAAACAACAAATATCTCATATAGCTAATAGCAGAAGCGATTGCTCTCAGCAAATTTATTAGCCCCGCTGGATATTTGATTCCCAGGCACAGTAGTAATACGCAATCATTTGTACAAATACACAGACGTGCAAATAGGTATAATATTGAATAACTGAATAATGAAGATCGCTGGTAAAAAAGCTAACTTCAAAATGCAGGCGGTCTCCGAATAAGTATTTTATTTATCCACTAGCTGACGCGCGCAACTTCGCCTGCGTCACAATTTTCTTGCTTTCATTACTGCTCTGCTTCTATTGGTCTTAGCGTAATGATATATAGCTTATAGCCTTCCTCGGGCTATCTAACACTGAAAGATTTTTTCAAATCAGACCAGTAGTTCCTGAGATTAGCGCGTTCAAGCAAACAGACAAACTCTTCAGCCTTATATATTAGTATAGATTAGATTCCTCCTCCTTGCGTCGTATTCTTCAATGCTGAGGTTCGTGACCACCCTTCTGTATCACTTTCACACGTATGTTTCTCCACCTGTTTCTGTCCCTGGCATGTGGAGGGCGGTACGGTAGTGTCAAGGGTGGTGCGAATCTGGTCAGACCAACGTATTGGAATGCTATAGATTAGATTAATTAAATGAAAAATACGTAGGCTATGCCTGATTTAAACACCATCTTTATTTGTACAAAAGTCTGTTGACTTTGATCAGACCGTGCGGATATTGTTATATCCGCAAGGTCTGATCTTTGAAGCTGTGCAGCGCTTACTGAGATCGTGGATATTGAGACTTCCCATGCTTCAGAATGCCCGCTAAGCTCTTAGTCCCGGCTTTCATTTGTAGATTTATGACAGTCGTAAGGGATACTCAAAAGTCAGAAATTCTGATCCCAGTCTTGCTAAGGGGTACCGTATTACCCAGTTGATGGGTTTTGAAGGTCTAGGAAATCTCTGGCCCTGATCTGATTATAAAAATCATCATCATCATTATATCAGCCGAAAGACGTCCACTGCTGGACATAGGCCTCCCCCAAGCGTCGCCACAACGACCGGTTCTGCGCGTCTCGCATCCATTGGCTACCCACGACCTTCACTAGGTCATCGGTCCACCTAGTGGGAGGCCTTCCAACATTGCGTCTTTCGGTACGCGGTCGCCACTCCAGAACTTTTCGGCCCCATCGACCATCTGTTCTGCGAGCAATGTGAAAAATACCGCAGTCATAAATCATAGGCTACTTTTACCCCGCAAAAATATAAGTTTAGCGTGGAAATGGCCAAAGAAGTATAACAAATTAATTTACTAATTTTCCTTACCATTAACTTACGTTTCTCCCTAAGAAATGGGTTCTTTCTTGTCCAAGGATGGCACGCTTAAATTAACGAGTTACTATGATTTTCAATTACCATAAAGTGCTACACTATGGGCTATTATGTGACGCAATAGTCGTTGGACAATTTGTTCTGCTAAGTCTTAGATAGTCAGAGTAATTTAAATGTTTGCCTGGCAAGACCTTAAGAAAACAAAATTGGGAAAGTGGGGATGATATAAATCAATAGAATAAATCTCCATACCCAAAATTAGGGGTCGTGGATAAGTAAGTAACATCTATTGGAGACCAATGCGGACTTTGCCGTTATTATTTCAATCAGTATTGACAAGGAGGATAAGATGGGTGGTCCAGGGGCTCTAGACAAAATGCAATTCTATTAGCGACTGCGATTGTCGAAATTCCAAAATGTAAGGGATTGATCACGTGACTTTTCGACAGCTTTTGTCAATCCCATACAATTTTGACGTTTTGACAATCGCCTTCGCCACACTACCGCTTCAAGAATGTCACTTGTCTAGAGCCTCAGAATAGGAATTAAATAGTTTGCAAAAAGTATGAGAGACTGCACATATGGGCCGAGCTAAGACAAGTGAAATTTTATCAGCGGTGGCGTGGCGAGGTCGATTGTCAAATCGTAAAAAATCTAAGGGATTGACAAACGCTGTTGAAATGTCACGTGATCAAATCTTTACATTTTGGCGTTTTGACAATCGCATTAACTAATAGAATGGAACTTTGTTTAGAGCAGTGGTTTCCAACCTTTATTTGACCCGGGACAACTTTTATTTATTTTTCGCTAGCAAGGACCAGAAATCAGCTTCTTCTTATCGTGTGGGCAGTAAGGTCCAACGACCCCATACCTTAGTGTCAGAGTTTCTAAACCGCCTCAAGGGCCTCTGCTTTATTTAACGGCCGCCATTTGGCGGCCTAGACCACGTGCTTTGCTTGCTTATACGTGCCTTCCGATGCAGGTGATCTAAGCTTGCAATGTCTAAGCCAAACTCGAAACAAATTTAAAAAGTATGCTTCCCGTGGGAATCGAAACCACGACCACCGGGCCACAAGGCAAACGCCTAAACCATTTGACCACAGAGGCAGTTATGCATCAATGACATGTTGTTGGAAAAAATATAAATATGTCACTTCTACGCCATATTTGTTCTCTGCCACATTCGCAGCGGTAGGAACAAATACAAATGGATCTCTCACAGCTTTGCTTATTGAATATTATTGATATCAACATGGGAGGTGCCAGTTTATTCCCTTTTAATTGGAACCATAAAACCGGGTCTGATATCGCCTTGGTTTTTGATTAAAGTTATGTCATTGATGTGGAGTAAAATATTGCATTATTGGGTTGGTTTAAGAAGCTGATTTAGAATATCGATAATTTCGGCAAAACGACAGTAAACTATTGAACGGGTTTTAATTAAAATGGGTAACTTTCAATAAATAGGAAACTGTCAGAAAAGTATTAACGGATTATAATGAAAATGAAAATCATTCAATCATTGGATCAAATAATTGAGCAGGATTTGTTATTAATATGCAATATCATGATTGACTAACTTTGCTCCAACGCAAACAGTGTGAATGCATTGAGTGTTACATTTTTACAAAAAAAAATATTCTGAGATCGCTTTTGAAGCCAACCCGCATTTGGGCCCATTCCCTCTCCTAGAGAGGAGGCCTGAGTCCCAACAGTGGGACATTATAAGGCCGACTATGCTATGCTATGCTTTTGAAGATGACAAAGACCAGATCTAGATACTGGTTTTGAATGCAGTTATCACTTAGTGCGAATCAGTAGCTCAAAACAATTAAGAAAACAAGATAAGGCAAATAAAACCATATCAAACCAACTATAAAAGGCAAGACGCCAAAGAAACATAATCAAACTTCAAATTAGTTACAAAAAGCGTCAACTTAACAACATAATAGTTCATCATAATCAATTAAACACAATACAGTGCTAATACGCCAATTAACCACAAAAAACTTCAGCGGAAACATAAACAAAAGGAAACATTATAAAAACAGGTCCATAACGAACAGGCTAAAGCCGCATACGACCATCTATATGGTGGCTGCGAAGCTTACAAATAGCTGAACAAATCGCGATAGCTTATATTGAACGACCGCCTAGGAATCTCACACCATTTTGTATAGAAACGGTTATATCGACACTTGGGACTTACTAATATCTTATGTTGCTTCAGATGGGGGCGGGACAAGTAAGAAGCTTGAGCGAGGCGATTTGAAAATAGAAATAATAAATATTACAATCTATGGAGACAGTCAAATTATGTCTTTATCAAATGATAGCGATAAAATATAAGATCTTGTTGTCATTACTGATAGTGATGATTATGTACGCACAATAAAAAAAATTGAGTCTTCTTAACTGTATTGATACTAATTAAAGTAAATCTAGCTAAAAATTAAAGCTAAATCGGGTAAATTAACAAGGAAAGCTATTTTTTTTTCTTATAAATATTACATACATACAGACTTATAAACAACTAGACTAAATCACGAAATCCTTACTAATATTATAAATGCGAAAGTAACTCTGTCTGTCGCGCTTTCACGCCAAAACTGCTGAACCGATTTACATGAAATTTGGTACACAGATTGTCTAGAGCCTGAGAAAGGACATAGGCTACTTTTTATCCCGGGAATATGTTCCCTAGGGACCACGCGGGCGAAGCCGCTGGCAGAAGCTAGTTAGAAATAATTTCTTCTTTCTTTAAATTCTTCATACCAGCTACAATTTCAGAAAGCATTTGCTTTATTAGTTCTTTATGCTTGTTTCTGAAAACGCTGCATTCAGGAGCTTATAGAATCTCGGATCAATTTTCAACTTTTTCTGATGCAATTTTACAGCTCCATGATTCTCATATAAGTCCTTTTCTCCATTTTCTTTCGCCTGCTAAATACCACCCAGAGCTTTAATCTTAGCCCACACCCCATTCACTAAGATGAATGGTATACATAAAGGCATGTGTTTTTCTCACCACGCTTCCCCACAAGATATGTGTTCAGGCAAAAAAGGTTTCCAATTAAAAAGATATAGGGAGCCATTACGATGAGATCTTCGCCCGATATCTGTCCATTTAATTCATATCTCACGTCTTCTTTGAAATTCAAGAAACTGGTAACAATGTTGAGGGAAGCTTGCCAAGAGAATGTCATATTTATTAAAGACTTTAATGTTTTTAGCGGCAAAAGTGGTGTCTAGAATTTTTAAAGTACCTTTAAAGGCATCTTATTTCGGGATACCAGCTTCCTACGGATATTTTTGTCTGTACCACCTTGATTTTATTTGATAAAACGCAATTATAAAACAGATCAATTTTCGAGGAGAAACAAGAACGGGGGGAATCAGCACTAACCTTAATATCAAATTGGATTTTCATTTAATCTGGATGCAGTATATTTTCTATTTTAAGGCGATCCAGCTGATATCTATCTAAGGCAATAAAATACGAGAGACGACTAAAGTAGTGGTGGTCTTATAAATCGACTTCCATATATTTCCCATAACGGGCTCGAAAAAAATAGCCTGTATTCCAACTCGATCATAATTTCAAATTGCGACACTATTATCCAAGTTAAACCAACTACGTATCTAATTTAAATAATCCGATAAATAATCTCATTAAATACACACCAATAATTCCTTTTAATCTGACGTGGACTTTCAAAATATCATTAAAAATGATCTTGAATTTCCCTTCGGGTATATATTTGTATGATTATTGAGAAGCTAATATGGAATCGATAAATAACTCGGTACTAGAACATGCAATCGAGTCATAAATAAATGTTGGATATAACAGATAAGTATCGTTTTTTTAACGATTATTTAATTGGTGTCATTAACGTCTGTGGTATTGATTACAATTTATTACTATCAAAGTTTCTAGTAATATGATTTAAAGTCTTATTTTTATTCACTGTGAGCTATTTATCTTTGTTGGTAATGTGCCGATCTGTTCGTTTATTGGTGCCAGCTTCTTGCTTGTTAGAAAAACTGCCGGTATCTACGTGTGGAGTTGTGTATGGAAGACTAAATGGCTCCAGTTAGAAATTATCACCGTCATCGCTTTTAACGCCTCTTGTTTCTCATTTATGTCACTATGGTACGTCCTTTAGATGCTCTATATGTGTTAATGTTGCAATATCTTTATAAAGAGTTGTATCTCATTAGTTCAATTTGAATCTGTCGTTTCTTCCAATATCTTTCTTTTCTTTTGGTCGATATTTTTTCATTACAATGTTTTTTTTTCTTTTGGTTTAGTTAGTAGCTTCTGCCACTGAATTCACCACTCTGGATATTGCAAAATATCCCAAGGGAACATTCACTTTTGGGATAAATAATGTCTTTCTTCAGGACTCAACTAATAATATTATAATAATAAATTATTTATTTTGGACCAAATTTTTTTACATATTATGTACACTCACCAAACTGCGTGGCAGTTTGTCGGCCGGATTAGCGCTCATCTGGCTCAAATACATAACAAAAATTAACAAAAAAAAAATGTGTATCATAAGGATGTAACAATTTATATTTATAGGTACTAGAAAGGTTCAGGCAGCCAAACAAAAGCAAACAATCCTGGCGCGTCTTCCTAATCTTTTTATTTCAAAACTCAGTTTAAAACAATATATGAAACTAAAAAACCACTGTAAATACAACAATAGCGATTACTAAATCAGTTGAACTATTACTTTTAGCAGTAGTTTATGTCAAGACCCAACCACCCTAACCTCTCCATTACATTATAAACGGTGTATATATCTATATCAGAAGTTTTGGAGTAAGTTAAGTAGTAATGTAAGAAAAACGGGCAGATAGACTGAGCTACTTTCATACTAATGACAATACTATGGATTGTACTGTATTCTAGGTCTATTTTAAAAAATAGTCCTATTAAATGTGGTACCTTTGCGATATCTTTCATTTTCATAAAGTATTTCTTCAAATCATTTATCTATACGTAGGAAAGGTAAAATTTCCATCTTTAGTTCAATTTATATTAGTTTTAATATTGGACTACCAAACACATAAAATTGGATTGTCATGTCTTCTTAATCGATTAAAGACGTGGTCAGATCATATAACATGAACTGGTGCAATGAGACCCAACTGTATAGCAACAACTAGCGGGAACTATGTTTACCTTTCTCATAGTCGTACTAAACGAACAAAACCTTAATTCTTTGATTAATCAATATCAATCAGTACACTAAGATTGTCCATTGTAAAATGGAATGTTTTGCTGACTCAAATTCTGGCTGATTTTTGATCATACACACTTATGAAAGATTCATGATAGAATAAGCTAGTTGCCTGGTTGTGGAGAAAAGGAATGATTAGATATTCATCATGATTATCATCATATCAGCCGAAAGACGTCCACTGCTGGACATAGGCCTCCCCCAAGCGTCGCCACAACGACCGGTCATGTGCGTCTCGCATCCATCGGCTACCCGCGACCTTCACCAGGTCATCGGTCCACCTTGTGGGAGGCCTTCCAACGTTGCGTCTTCCGGTACGCGGTCGCCACTCCAAAACTTCAGGTTAGGTCATCTACACTAATATTATAAAGAGGAAAGATTTGTTTGTTTGAAATGAATAGGCTCCGAAACTACTGGACCGATTAGAAAAATTCTTTCAGCAATGGATAGCTACATTATCAGGTAGTAACATAGGCTATATTTTATCCCCGTGCTCCCACGGGAACGGGAACTACGCGGGTGAAACCGCGTGACGTCCACTAGTCAATCAATATATATAAAACTCTTCCATTACTGAGTGACTGACAGACTATGCGCAGCCCAAACTACGGGTCGTAGCAAGCTCAAATTTGATATGTAGGTTCCTTGGAGTGTAGCCGAGCACTAAGAGAGGATTTCCCGAAATTCTAACGCGAACGGGAAACACGGGATATGCGCGTACGAAAGCGCGGGCAACAGCTAGAGGTGAATAAATCAGGAGACAATATTTTTCAAACATATTAACTAATCCTTTAAGTGCACCTAATCTAACATTATACAAGAAATATGTTCAGCATTTGTTCGGAATCTTTTATATCTTTTTGGATACTGTAGGATATCAAGAGAAAAAGACCGAAGAATGTTACAACAACATTATTTATAGTTTTTTAACTGTTTTCACGTCGTAAGGATCTAAACGAAGGTATAATTCAATCTATAAGGCACCTGTCAGTGTATTTAACGCGAAAATAGTTCAGAAAATATCTTTCACAACAAAACCTCTGTTTGAAACATCACATTTGTCTGTAAATATATCACTCAATACTATTAAATAAAGACTGTAGACAGTTAAATTACTTCAGCTTCCGTACCGCGCTGAGTATCAAAAACAACCTCTATTACTCAACCTAGTTCATTTACAACTTTACAGTCATCAATTTAAGCTTCAGTATTGAGTACAGGTTTTATTTTATAAAAAATCAAACCGCTCGATTCATTTTCAACTCTATCGCCAGCAGCTAAGTTAGAAATTTTATTAAAAGCAGCCTCTGCATGTTCTTCATCTCTCACTCGAATTTGAATTTTATCCTCTTCAGGTTTGTGTTTATTATTCTCTGCAGTTTCATCCTAGAGTTGTTCTGCTACAATTATTTAGTGGCAACGCAAGATAAGTAACGAGGTATCAGAACTCTCCGCGCGGAGCTTTGGAAATGTCTGAATTTCTAAAGCAGACTACTAAAGGGTGGACCGACAAATTGTTCCTATTGAATTGGATATGCGCGTCTAAATGTAGGCAGCAATTATTTGAACGGACTCTTACTTTGGTATTCGTTTAATGAACATTGTTTTCTGGTTTCCTTTGGTGCAGCATGAATGGTAAGAGATAATGTGGGTACAATGATTTGTTTCTATTTGTGGATAGTTGGGGTACTTTGTTTGTTTTACGGACTGTGCTTTAAGTGTTTTTGTATTGAGAATTGGATTAATGGTGGCTTGATCGTTAAGAATAGCAATGAAGATTCTTTTGTTTGTTTGGATTTTGTTTCGATAATTATTATTATTTATTTTTCACTCCAATTAAAATTAGGTATTGTTCTTTTTGATTGATATCCACCCCCCCTTGGGGAAGCCTATGTATGGTGCCATAAAAGAATAATACCATCCCATCACTTCCCGTGGGTGTCGTAAGAGGCGACTAAGGGACTCGCCAGAGAATGGGCAGCAGCGTTCTCTGTAAAACGCAACACCATACGATCGCCAACCCACCTGCCAAGCGTGGCGATTATGGCAAACCATTTGAGGGAGCCCTATGTCCAGCAGTGGACATCTTTCCGCTGTTATGATGATGATGATTGTTCTTTTTTATTGATATTTAGTATCAAAGCTTAGACTTATCTTGTTTCTGATCCTGATAATGAGTTTTATTGCGCTATGAAGATATCACCAGTACAACCAAGCCAGTAACTTGATTGTCCAGATAATATCTCCATAACCAAAATATCAGTAATTATCTTTATTTCTGTGAAACTCTGATCATAATATCCATCAAAAAAACTATTTGTAATAACTTTTCTTACTTGTATTGTGTTGTGATGAAAATCGCCAATTTGACACCTACGTATCGTATTGGCGATTTTCGTCCCATACAACTTGAGGTATCCATTGAGGTTTATTAACATAATGCAAAAAAACCCTTTAATATTACATTGTATGCACATATTGTCTTTATAAATAACAAATATTATTTTCAAAACCAAATACAAAATTAATTTAAACAAACAATTCAAAAATTAAATTTAAAATTTACAGTAAATAACCACATAAAAACCAACTCAATTTTAAAAGAAACAAAATAAACATCTCGCCTGCTGCGATTTGAAATGTACGGACACAATTAAAAATCGTAAGATAATGTAAATCGAGACCATTTAGTATCGATTTTATAATCGATTCAATTGACATATACGAAATTGAGTTTCACACCAAAATGAGATAATTTAAAAAAATATCGTGTACAGAATTCATTTTGAATGTATCGTGATAAAATATGCAGGGAATCGAGCGAATTTAAATTTTCGCGATTTAAATGTAAATGATTTTGATGCCCAGTGGTTGTGGAGAGTATATTTTGATGGGTACAATATCAATAACTTTGCTTGGCCCATCAAGTCGGCTTTTCTTTTTTGAACTAATCTTTTGCTTATTAGTAAGTTGTTGCTTTGTGTTTGAGCTTTTATTGCTGACTAGTATTTTAAAACTGCATTATTATCATTCTTGCTGAAGTAATCGCAAATTTTGTTTCTACATCTACACTAATATTATGAACAGGAAAGATTTGTTTGAAATGAATAAGCTCGGAAACTACTGGACCGATTTGAAAAATTCTTTCAGCAATGGATAGCTACATTATCAGGGAGTAACATAAGCTATATTTTATCCCCATGCTCCCACGGGAACGGGAACTACGCTGGTGAAACCGCGTGACGTCCACTAGTTATTAATATCATCATCATCATCATTACAGCCGAAAGTCGTCCATTACTGGACATAGGCCACACCCAAGTATCGCCACATGTACTGGGCCCGTGATTGCTTGCCGTATCCAGCAGATTCCCAAGACCTTCACCAGATCATCGGTCCACCTTGTGGGAGGCCTTCCAACGTTTGGTTTTCCGGTACGCGGAATTATATTATTAGCTAGTTATTTAGTAAAAAACCGGTCAAGTGCCAGTCGGACACACACACTAAAGGTTCCGTATCATTAAAACACGTTTCTTATATGGGAGCCCCCTTTAATTTTTAACTTTATTTATTTATTTATACAGGGTGTCCCGTAAATAATGGATCAAACGTAACGGGTAGGTAGCTTACCTCATTTCCAACAACTAATTTGAACAGTAAAAAAAAAACCCATAAGGTAACCAAGATAATTTTTTTTTTTCGATTTTTACTTTTTTCTGTACCAGCATTCAGTGTTTTTAATGCTGTTGCTGCAAATGGTATCATATTTAGGTGTGATTTTTGTCATACATTTCTGAATAGTTTACTAGTGTTATAAGATACCATTTTTTTAAATAACATTTTATTTGCCTTAGAAAAAAAATCTTGAATTGAAAAGTTTTGTTTTTACGATGAAAAGACCAGAATTGGAAAAATTCTCCTGTAAAAAAAATGTATGACATCAAAGTGTACCATTATTTTAAAAACTTGTAAAATTACTAAGGTTTGCAAATTGGTATAAAACTTACGTCTAGTCCTTGCGGTTACAAAGATATTGCTACTCGTATGAATGTGATGAAGAAGACAGAACAGAAATTAAAATGGTACAATCTAACTTTTCTTTCTCGTAATGGCTTATGCTTGTAATCTAAGCATGTGGTTAAGCGTGTAGCGTAATTCCGAGCCGATGACGTCATCTGTTCGGCATTTGGGACCGCTACCTGCGGAGTTGCACCTCACTCAGTGTGAAAGGGATAGATAGCGCCGCTTTTGTATTTTTGGTAATGTTGCTTGATTTTATTTGTTTAGTTGACACGAATCTCTCTTCGAGTTGATACGTACGTCAGACTACTTTCGCTCCTGCTGTGCCTAACTGTTGTGTTCCTTAAAATTAAACTTGTGCGGTGTATTTGGACTTTGCTTTGCCTAACGATTTGGAACTGTTTGTGTTTTGGATGAATGACTTGGCAATCCTACGGACTTCGAAAACAATCGTTTGTGTGTGGTTGTACGTGTGTGCAGTAGTACGATGCCTCGTTACGAGTACACGCCACGGGAGTATGCCGAAATGCATTTTATCTACGGAGAAGCAAGAGGTAATGCCAGGGCGGCCGCAAGATTGTATCGTGAAAGATACCCGAACCGGGATCGACATCCCGACTATCGCGTATTCATTAGAGTGCATAACGCGCTTCTTGAGGGAAGAATTCTTGGCACCGGAGTTGGGGGTGCCAGTGAAGGGCGACCGTCACAAGTCAATGACGAAATTATTATTCGAGAAATCGAGGAAGATTCGTCGGTCTCAATTCGCGTCATAGCGCAACGCACAGGTATTCCAAGATCGACGGTACATCGAGTTCTAAAAAGGCACCGGTTGCACCCATATCACGTGCAACGTGTTCAAACGCTGACGTCACGTGATTACCCGCAAAGAGTAGCATTTTGCCAAAGGATGCTTAGAATGATACGGGCGGACCCACAGTTTTTTAATAAAATTTTATGGAGTGACGAGTCTTCATGCCGGCGAGATGGATATCTCAATTTGCATAATTTGCACAGTTGGCAGCTGGTAAACCCACATTTGATGCGAGAGGACAGGAGCCAACATCAATTTAAAATAAATTTATGGGCAGGAATAATAAATGGGCAAATAATAGGGCCCTTTGAACTACCAGCAACTCTAAACGCCGAATACTATCTGCATTTTTTAAGGAATGAGTTGCCAACGTTATTAGAAAATATTCCAGAAGACGTGCGGCAAGCAATGTGGTTACAAAATGATGGATGCCCCGCTCACTATGCGACGGCAGTAAGGGCGCAACTCAATGAAACTTACCCTGACAGATGGATCGGCCGATTAGGACCAATTTTGTGGCCTCCGCGATCTCCGGATTTAAATCCCTTAGATTTTTTTTATTGGGGATGTTTAAAAGACAAAGTTTACAAACAACGAATAACGTCGGAAGAAGAATTACGTCAGCGCATCCAATCTGCTGTATCAGAAATAAACAACAGCCATTTTGTCCGTCGGATAAGAGCTTCCTTTATTAGGAGGTGCAGACTTTGCATTCTCGTAGGGGGACGTCAGTTTGAACATTTACTGTAAAAACAAAATAAACGATTTATTTGTATTTTTTTTTTAATTTAACCTCCTAAGTTTTTTCATACGCTGAGATACCTAAACATTTTTAAGAAAATAGTTGAATTGTGCACACTTTTTCAATTTTATTTTATTTCGTAATTTTGCACCTCTGTCAGATTCATAGCAATATCTTTGTAACGACAAAGACTAGGCGTAAGTTTTATACCAATCTGCAAACCTTAGTAATTGTACAAGTTTTTAAAATAATGGTACACTTCGGTGTCATACAATTTTTTTACAGGAGAATTTTTCCAATTCTGGTCTTTTCATCTTAAAAACAAAACTTTTCATTTTAGGGTTTTTTTTTTCTTAGGCAAATAAAATGTTATTTAAAAAAATGGTATCTTATAACACTAGTAAACTATTCAGAAATGTATGACAAAAATCACACCTAAATATGATACCATTTGCAGCAACAGCATTAAAAACACTGAATGCTGGTACAGAAAATAGTAAAAATCGAAAAAAAAAATTATCTTGGTTACCTTATGGGTTTTTTTTTTACTGTTCAAATTAGTTGTTGGAAATGAGGTAAGCTACCTACCCGTTACGTTTGATCCATTATTTACGGGACACCCTGTATATACTTTATTGTACACCAAAATTAAAACAAATTAAGGAAACCTTAAACTAAAAAAGAAAATACAATTGGCGGCCTTATCGCATTCCGAAATCTTTTCACTTGGTTGCACTTGGTGAAAATATAAAGTTAACAATTTTTTTTAGAAAAAAACCACTACAATATACTAAAGTATATACAAATATAGCAGCATTAGAAATACAACTGTAAAATTTCAACTGTCTACCTATTCGAGTTCTTGAAATACGAACGGACAGCGGAGGCTTAGCAATAGGGCTCCGTTGGTTACCTTCCAGGTACGGAACCATAAAAAGTAACCGTAGAACAAAACAATATTATATTTCGCTTTGTAAATATTAAAAAATTTATGGGCAAATATAGGCGAGAATGGCAATAACTTTCATTGATTGATCAAAATCTTTTTCTGATGACGGCTGTAAAAATCCTCTCATAAAGCCATATGCAGGAAATACTACATTAATATCGACAGCTACAAAAATCACAAATTAACCAAGATATAATTGCATGTTGCACAGGTGTAAAAAATAATAATTTACTAACCCACAAATCACAGGCACTTCCCGAAAATCCAAAAGGAGCCATCCAATTTAAAGGCAACCCTTTAAATGCTACTGACTCATCAAGGATTATTCTTTAACGATAATCGAAACATGATTTAAAACGACGTTTACATCGAACACTCATTACTGATTCCTTTGATTTGAATTCGGAATATTCATTTTCAGAAGTACTACTTTGGCGACTGTGTCCGTTATTGTAAGATCGGCCCAAGCTAGCTGATATGCGTAAGTTCAAACTACATATTAACACTACTCTATTCTACACATTTTGTTATTTCTTCTTCTTCTTATCATGTAGGCAGTAAGGTTTAACACCCCACACCCTAGTGTCGAAGTTTCTAAACCACTTCAAGGCCCTTTGACGTGGTTTATTTGACGATCGCCATTTGGCGGCGGGACCACCAGCTTATACGTGCCTTCCGAAGCAAAGAATTATCTTTTTATCAGACAATCAGGTGATTCAAGCCTGCAATATCCTAGCCAAACTGGAAACAACTTTACAAAGTATGCTTCCCGTGGGAATCGAACCCACTCGACCGACGTTACTGAGAAAATAAGTAAGGTCTGGCGTTTGGGGTCTTGGAATATATACAACGTGTAAAAGAATAAACGCAATACCTCCACAGGGGTCACTGTACTCATCGTTATGTTTTTTTTTTTTATTATGGGACTAACCCCCGGCTTTTTTTTTGCAATGTCACTGTTGGTCCCATAGTAAAAGTTGTTACACATTGAAGAAGCAGAATAACATCATATCTATTACACGTATAATTTTGGAGTGTTAGTTACTAATGGAAAACACATACTCTTTGTAGTATTTTACGAGAATAATTTATGATCGCTTTGAAATTAAGGCTGCTCTCTCGAGAAATGCTTAAAAATAGCGTGCGGATGAAGCAACTTTTCGTCGGCATTTACTGAGAAATTACATCTGCAAAAAATAGGTAGTAATCTACATGATATGGTACGTAATTTGGTTTAGTCAGAATGTATGTATCGGTATCACATAATAAGAGAAAAAAAATCACCTCCAAATCGTTGTAATGAAACCATTTTACTCCTTCAATTTTTTAAAAATGTCTAAAAAAATATCTACTGCTTTGCAATACAAACGAAAGTAATTTGGTTTTGTTGCTTTTTAAATACGTGTTATTTTTCATAATAAATTAAACATGCGGGTAGCGGAGTGGCGCGTAGAGGAGTAGTTAGCTCTGTTTATATGCACAAGGTCATTGGCATTTATACAAGCCTTAATGTTTTAGTGTTGAGATAAATGTGTGGAGTGACGAGAAAGGATAAAGTTAGAAATGAGTGTGTTATAGGAAGTTCCAGACTGAGACCAGTGACTGAAAAGTTGACAGAGAAACATTTGTCTTGGTTTGCGAAAAAGTGGGATGAATAAACTTATCACATCATTCGCCGTATGGTGTCGGCCGGTACCGTTTGGTGCCGTAAAAGAATAATACCATCCCATCACTTCCCGTGGGTGTCGTAAGAGGCGACTAAGGGACTCACCAGAGAATGGGCAGCCGCGTTCTCTGTAAACTGCAAGACCATACACTGCGATCGCCAACCCGCCTGCCAAGCGTGGCGATTATGGCAAACCCCCTCCCTTTTGGGAGAGGCCTATGTCCAGCAGTGGACGTCTTTCGGCTGTTATGATGATGCTGATCACATCATTCCTAAATCTAGCAATACCAAATTTTCACGATGTTAGTGAACATTGTGAACCTTCTGTCCCTAAATTCTTCAATGATATAGAACAGGATTACACATCTTTATAATATACATGACATCATCTGACGCTAATAGTGTAAAAGTTTGTTTTAAACGAAAAATTTAACAAAATTATGCGTTACATTTGAGTGTTAAATGATAATTGCATTGTTTAACTTTTGTAATTTTATATTGATTAAATGTGTGTAGCTTCGGATTTATTGTAATTGTTCGCATTGTTGTTATCTTTAAATATAACATGTTATTACTGGTTGTTAAAGGTTGAGCAACATAATTATGGATACTATGGATTGGTAATAAAGAAAATATTTAATTGTCTTTGGGTATTTCCATTTTTGAATTTCTCGTTTTCAAAAGGGAGTCATGACTTGGGTCCTGTCCATGGCAATAAACTTGCCCCGATTGCATGGGACTTTCCACTAATCCTTCAGAAAAAAACAGACTTCATGTTATATATATTAATATTATACACACTCTTAACAAAAATAACAAATCTGGACTCGCCTTACACAGAACCACTATTTACTTTTATTATCACTTTTACTGTTCGGCATCTGCTTGAAATTCGTATGTTGCTACTGGGATCCAGCAGAATACCAGTGTCAGGTATATTTTTTTTTTTGTGATGGGTTTGCTCTTGACTCTAGTCTAGGTCAGAGATGACAGAGACAAAGTCTACGATGGAGCGAGCTTACCCAGAAGGAGCCTGTTCACTCTAACTTTGAAGAGATTAGGGTTGTAAGCGTTTGGAAACACAGACGCAGGCAGAGAATTCCACTCCTTTGCTGTGTGCATTATAAAAGACGTTTGGAAACGCTTAGTGCGAATTATTAATATTTGCCTGGCACATGCTGAGTTGGACTCCTATTTGGTGCAGCTTGGAGACACACACCCGCACATTTGAGTGTATAAGTCTGGCAAATTCTTTAGTTTAGTAATTGCCACCATACATTCTCCCTTTTCTTTTTTTATGTGTTTTCATTTAATTATTTGTATTTTCTAGTGTTATGTAACTGTGCTTGTGTGTTGTGTTTCTTTCCTTGTTCCAAATAAATGTTCTATCTATCTATCTCATCTCATGATAAAATATTAAATAGCTATAATACTATCAATACCTACGTTTTTAGGGTTCTGTACTCAACAGGTAACCAATGGAAGCGTATTACCAAGCCTCCGCAGTCCGTCCGTCCGTTTGTATGTCTGTCAGCGGACTGTATGTCAAGAACTGTAATAGGAGTCTGAAATGTTGCTGCTATTGCCACTATAATAACATCATCATCATCATATCAGCCGAAAGACGTCCACTGCTGGACATACGCCTCACCCAAGTGTCGCCACAACAACCGATCCTGTGCGTCTCGCATCCATCGGCTACCCGCGACCCTCACCAGGTCATCCGTCCACCTTGTGGAAGTCCTTCCAACGTTGCATCTTCTGGTACGCGGTCACCACTCCAGAACTTTTCGGCCCCATCGACCATCTGTTCTGCGAGCAATGTGCCCTGCCCACTGCCACTTTAGTTTGGCGATCCTTCGGGCTATGTCGGTAACCTTGGTTCTCTTGCAGATAAGTGCGAGTCAGACTCGCACAGTAAGGGTTTCGTACCATAAACCTTAATTTTTATTACTTGTTGTTATAGCGGCAATTGAAATACAAAATCTGTGAACATTTAAACCGTCTACTTATTTGAGATCTGTATCTCAAGAACTAGAATAAGCAGACGGTTGACGCAGACAGATGGACGGACGGACGGACAGCGGAGGCTAAGTAATAGGGTTCCGTTGGTTACCTGGCTGCGGAGCCAGTGAGACGTACGTCTACCGGCAGTAAAGCACTTTTTTAGGGTTCCGTTCTCTTTGGGAAAAAGTGCCTTTTTAAATTGGATCACAAAAAACTATTATCTATTCTATCTATCTATCTCTATTAAAAAAAAACGTTGCCCCACACTAGGAATTTCTCCTGTATCGTGGGTGCGTTTACAAACATACAATTTCACATACACAAACAGCCAGACCCGGAACAACTATCTGTAGGCCATACAAATATTTGTTCCGTGCGGGAATCGAACCCGCGACACGCCGCGCAGCAGTCGTTCGCTCCACCACTGCGCCAACCGTGTCGTCAAACTACTCCGAACATATGACTTTTGAAGCAGTTTGTTCCAGTTGGAGGCATTTACTTAAGTTTAGTCACAGATTTAATATCACCAACTGCATCAGACTGCTTGAAAAGTGAATATTAGTTTATATAGGTTTTTTGGAAAAAAAGTATTTTATTTTTATTTTGCTATTGTTGCCTTAATGTGTACTAGCTTTCCACTATCACCCTTAAATATAATCAGACCTTTCTGGAACACCCTGTAGCCTTCATGTCCTTTCATCTCCCATAAGAACACACAATGTACCCATCTGCAGATGTAATCTGTAATCAAAAATTTTACAGCCCCATCCGCAATTTTTTTACAACTTTTGGCTCCCAATTTTACGTATTTTATTATATAAAAACGATTCGAAGCCACATTTCTTTTATTCTTATTGTTATTGGCTGTTTAATATACAATTCTGTTTGTTTTTGGTGCGAACATCGTGTTGTTTGGCGAAAACGACCGATGTAAAGTGTCGAGGGGCAAAATTTAAGACGGACTTTATGGTTCGATTGAGGTTTTATTTTTGTTGTAAAGGAGTCTATTTCCGTGTTTTATTTTATTGGTTTCGTATTGTTTTTTGTATCGTCTTTATTGGGTATGGGTGGATAATGTTGTGAGTCGTATTGTGTTGTAAACACTGTTTATTAGGTGGCTGTCGGTTTTGTAGTGAACTGGCGTGGAACTTTACGGTTGACATATAGTTTGTTGATGTTGAACAGATGGTTTTTTCTTCTGTGATTTTAATTTTGTGGAGCTATCGCCACTTGCGATCAGAGTTTCAGCCTTTCGTTGCTTTATGAATTTTTCATTTTACAAGTATTTATTACTTATTTTGCATCCTAGCCTAAGATTCGGTAGTCAATATGATTTATTAAAGGCTGTAGTCTAGACAAAACAGTTACGTTTGTCTAAAGTCAAAAAATACTTGAAACTAGCTTTTGCAAGCGACATCGTACGCGCACATTTCGTTTTTTCTCGTTCCCGTAGTAATTTCGGGAAATCCCCTCTTAGTGCTCCCCTACACTCCAAATAATCTACATGCCAAATTTGAGCTTGCTACGACCCGTAGTTTTGGGCTGTGCGTTGTCTGTCAGTCACTCAGTAACGAAAGAATTTTATATACCATAAAAAACCATGTGTAACAAAATAAACGCAATACCTCTTAAGGGGTCATTGAACTCATCATTATGAACAACTTTCACTATGGGACCAACATTAAAATCGCGAAAAAAAATCGACTCCCCCATACATTTCTGTGCGCATAACTCGACAAAATGTACTGAACCGCACATTTTTATGTATTGCTTTTATTCTGTTACAGGTTGTATAAGGATTGACCAGGGTCCATGGGTCACTTCGACTGCGCATGTTGATGTCATATCAATCTATACTCTATACTAATATATAAAGCTGAAGAGTTTGTTTGTTTGTTTGATTGAACGCGCTAATCTCAGGAACTACTGGTCCGATTTGAAAAATTCTTTCAGTGTTAGATAGTCTATTTATCGAGGAAGGCTATAGGCTATATATCATCAGCTTAGACCAATAGGAGCGGAGCAGTAATGAAAATTGTGACGCAGACGAAGTTGCGCGGGTCAGCTAGTCCAATATATATAGAGACACAATATATAGAGACAATGACCAAAATGTATGGGATAAATTACGTGACTCTGAATCTCGTACATTTTTGAGGTTTTCACAGAATGTCACTCGTCACAGTCCTTTGCACTTCTTAAGTGTACTGTTTTCTTGGAAAATTTATGTGATACCATTCAGTTTCACATCTATACTATACTAATCTATAAAGCTGAATAGTTTGTTTGTTTGCTTGAACGCACTAATGGCTATATATCACCACGCTAAGACCAATAGAAGTTGAGCAGACGAAGTTGCACGGGTCAACTAGTCCAATCTAAAGGATGATGACGAAGATGAATTTAAACCTGTCCACGCTAAATTAAGAGTAACAGAATCAAAGATCCCCGTAACGTATCCCTCATACTGCACCTTCTAAAACCCTGGAACATTCAAAGCGCACCGCAAATTTCCAGTTACATCACATCGCGATAACATCCAGACACGGCCTTTAATACAATCAGCTAAAATATAAACATGTCACTCTTGGACAGGGCTGGCCCTGATGCAGTTTAAGAAAGTATGAAATTATAATTGGTCGAGGGGTCCGAGTGCTCAGAACTTGTTAAAAGATCTCTCAAGATGCTTAGTTGACTAGAAAGAATGAAAAAAAAAATGTTTTTCCCGCCCAAATAGACGAACATTCATTAGTCCGTTAAACTAAGCTTAAAAACAGGCAGTAGTTTTTAAGCTTAGTGTATCGGACTGTGTCAGGGACGGGCATGATAAAATAAAGTCATTACTGTCGCGGTCACATCATAGACAAACCATGGACAGCAAAAAAAAAGATAGAAACTGACATGTGTGGCCGCGACAGCGACTGTCAGTGATAGATGTCAATCCTGACACAGTTCCTGACACAAACAAAACAAACCATAAAAACAAAAAAATCAACAAACAAAAAACTTAATTTCATTAAACCTAAAACTACAAAGTTACATGTAATAATTTAAGCTGTGCGTCGCATCTGAGCAGGAATAGGTGGTTGCTTGGCCAAAAGCCCTGATTTTGGACGAACCAAACCCATCGGCGCCGGTTTTCAGAAACCACCATTGTCGAGACTAGTTGACACTTACGTGACTCAAGGTCTGGCTTGTACCTTAGACAAAGGATAAGCATTGCCATACAACGGGGCAATGCCGCCAGTCTTTTGGGCACACTGCCAGTCGACAGCAATGTGGATGAATTTTTTACGCCATATTTTAGGGTTAACTTAGGAGTTTTTATTTCTATTTCTAGTATTTATAGTTAATTAAGTATTCATTAAAACCGATGGACAGTAGATGAAATGAGTGATCAAAAATTCATAATTAATGACCAGGGTGTCTAGACAAAATGTAATTCCTTCAGCGAATGCCTTATGCGAATGCCTTATGCGAATGCGATTGTCGAAATTGCAAAATCTATGAGATTACGTGAATTGAAAGCGTTTGTCAATCCCATAATATACTTTGACGTTTTGAAAATCGCCATCGCCACACTGCCGCTAACAAAATGCGCACATAAAATCAACTTTCGAGGAATGTGAATTCAAATTAATAAGGTTTTGCGATGGAACAGTAAATAATATATAAGTTACCAATCACACAATAGGATGCTTTGCTACGGATATCAAATAAGTACCTTGACATAGCTCGCGAAAGGGACCATCGATAAATCTGAAAAGTTCAGGAGTAGCGACCGCCTCCCGGAAGACTTACCCTCCGGTACCCTGGTAAGGGCTGCAGGAGTCCTATGGACACAAAAAGCACAGGACCTGTCGATTATGATGACGCTTAAAGAAGCCCTATGACCTGCAGATGAATTTTACGATGACCTGCAGATGAAATTAATACGTCGGATCAAGCGAAATATAAACACTTTGGGTGTGTGTTCGCAAACAACCTTAGAACAAAATCAAAGAATCTTCAAGCAGGCACCTGACAAACTATCTCGAACCTGTCTAGCAGCCCTGCAAAGGCCGTCTTCCGCCTCCCCGGGACATACCGATCTCCACCGAATGGGACGGTGCGTACGTTTTGCGGGACATAGCCCATTGAAGATAGCTATCGACCGCCCGTTGAATAGGCTGCGTAGTCGCCGAGATGAGAGAGGTTTGGCTATGGTGGTTTGTAAGATTGGCGGGGAAAATTATAAACAAGTAGCTAGTGTTAAAAATTTAAGCTTCAAACTGTTGGATGCATATTTTTTTCGATAAAACCGCTTTAGAGTCCAATACACACAAAGGTTAGGTGCGAGAAGCGTAGGACCTTACAATGTGGTAACGCTCGGGGAAGGCTTTTTGTGGCCTAAGAGTATTTTATTAATTTGTCAATCTATCCATGTCTTAGATGATGATAATGAGTGTGAATGTCACAGGTGCATTTTGAATTTAAAAAAAGTTGTAGTTAACGTGCAGCTGAATCTTTGTCTATATTTTGAATACTATTATTTTAACGGAGTTCTATTCGAGTGGGTACAAAACTTGGCGTCTACTATTTGAAACTATTTGCTTTCATAATTTTCTGTTTCCTGGAAGAATTTCACTTTTCTAAATACATTTATTGTTTCTACTGTTATCATTATTGGGCATTGTGACAATTTAAAAAAAAATGCTATTTTTTCATCTCAATATCTGCTCGACTACCAAAACGTAAGCTGAATGTTGAGTGACGACTGAATGGCTGCCGAGAAGTGACGCTGCGAAAGCGCATAGTTTCGCGCTATGTACTCTACAAGTTTATGTATTTAGGGTTAGGAATTTCACATGAACTTGTGGAATACTGGAGTTTGCTCTTCACTATTGTGATTCGTAGGTTTTTTTTTTGGTACTGTTTGTATGAATGCGTAAACTCGGAATTAAATTGTACTTGGATCTTTTAGGAGACCACTTTTATTTCTATTTGGTTGTAGAAATAATGAATCTCACGTTTTTATGGTTTTGCAGGTAATGAAGATAGTCCAGCAAATTTTATAATTTACTAGCGGACGTCTCGCGGTTTCACCCGCGTCGTTCCCGTTCCCGTGGGAGTACGGGGATAATATATAGCCTATGTTACTCCCTAATAATGTCGCTATCCAATTCTAAAAGGATTTTTCAAATCGGTCCAGTACTTTCGGAGCCTATTCAATTCAAACAAACAAATCTTTCTTCTTTATAATATTAGCATAGAAGTATAGATTATTGTGTTTGGAAAATTGTAAGTAGTACTATTTATAATTATGTATTAAGTGAATTTAATAATGAATGAATAACTTGGTTTCATGGATACTCTACTCTACTGGCAGTTAGTGAGAAATGTTTTTTTGTAACCCCGATTTCATCAAGCTTATGAAATTGATTAGAGATGGAAGAGTATCTTGCCGGTTCTTTTCCATAAGCGTCGGGAACCTTGCACTTTCTTCTGCCGTTTTATGAGTACCAGGTTAAGTCTTGAGCATCGTCGACGAGTCGCTAGCCTGTCGGTTTTCTACCGGTTGCATTTTGGGGAATATGCGACGGAATTACATAATTTAATTCCGCCAAGCCCGTTCCATCATCGGACCACAAGACGAACGGCGATGCGCCACCGGTACATGGTGGACATCCCACCCACACGCACTAAACGTTTTGGGAACACATTCATAGTGCGTACAGCTAAGGAGTGGAATTCCCTGCCGGAGTCTGTGTTTCCTGATAGCTACAACCTGGGAGTCTTTACGTCAAGAGTGAATAGGTTACTTCTAGGCAAGCGTGCTCCATCTTCGACCACATCATCGCTTACCATCAGGTGAGATAGTGGTCAAACGCGCGCCTATAAACAGTAAAAAAAAAAAAAACAAAGTTTGCCGAGCTCTGTTCGTGGTTGGATGACCATCCATTATAAGCCAAGCTTCCTCAGTGCCACGGAAAGCACGCTAAGCCGTTGGTTCCGGCTGTCATTTAAACATCTTTGACAATTGTTACGGGTAAGCAGAAGCCAAAAACCTGACCACTGTCTTGCCAAGGGGTATCTTATCCACACAGTTATGATATTTATTTTTTATTTTTTAGGGTTCCGAACAAAGACGGAACCCCATTAGGAGGTGTCTGTCTGTCCGTCTGTCACAGCCGGTTTTCTCCGGATCCACTGGACCGTTTCAGTTGAAATTTGGTACACATATGGACTTCTGTGACCCAAACATGGAAGCGTTATGTAAATGATTAACTTATTAGTATGGGTGTCACTTTTGGGGGTCAAACTAGAAAATTAAAAAAAAAGTTTTTTGAACAATATTGTGTGACATATTAAATAAAAGGAGTTACTATGAGGGTTTTAATTATATTTTTTCATAATTTAAAAATAAATGGTTTAGAAGTTATTCAAGAAATAAGACGAAAAATTACCATTCGCCCCAATTATATCCGAAACTAGTGAGCCTAAAATTTTGAAAAACCTATGAAAAGTCTATAGTGTTAAAATAACATGTTAAAAAAATACGTTCGGAACCCTTTGCACGCGAGTCCGACTCGCACTTGGCCAGTTTTTTTTTTTGAGATGGTTTTGCTCCTGACTCTACGACGTCTGTCGGTCAGAGGTGACAGAGACAAAGTCGACGATGGAGCGAGCTTACCCAGAAGATGTTTTTAACTTTGAAGAAAGATTTATTCTGGGATGTGGCATTCGTTCCATGTAGAATACTGGTATTCAGCTGAGAAAGACTGGAAGCTGACCTCCACCCAGTTAAGTCAAGGATAGGTTTTTTTTCTATTTGTGATGGGTTTGCTCTTGACTCTAGTCTAGGTCAGAGATGACAGAGACAAAGTCTACGATGGAGCGAGCTTACCCAGAAGGAGCCTGTGCACTCTAACTTTGAAGAGATTAGGGTTATTAGCGTTTGGAAACACAGACGCAGGCAGAGAGTTCTAGGTAAATTGATTGGCTTCTATTACAGTCACGTTTACGTCCAACAAGATTTTTAGCTAAAAAAAAACTCTTACAAAAAAGATCCTTGCCCAGATTTCCCACATTAGCGCCATATTGGTTATTGTAGGAGAATTAAATAAAATCTCTCGCCTTAGAACTATAGGTTCCCATAAAAACGCACCGAGAAGGTGTTGCTAGATAACCATCAATCCCCATAGCCCTGGCTATAGCAATTAATAACATCATGGTGAGTGTCCAGCGAAATGTGGGGGCACCATGATGATGGGAGAAAATTTTGGATAAAAGATGACATCTTACCAATTTTAGACATCTTTATACTTAATATATACTCGTAAAGCTGAAGAGTTTGTTTGCTTGAACGCGCTAATGTCAGGAACGACTGGTTCGATTTGAAAAAATCTTTCAGTCTTAGATAGCCTATTAATCGAAGAAACCTTTAAGCTATATATCATCACACTAAGACCAATAGGAGCGGAGCAGCCGAAGTTGCGCGGGTCATCTAGTTAGATAATAACCGGAAATTTATGGCCCAACGGGCAAAAGATGAGAGTCATCTAAAACTAATATATAAAGCTGAAGAGTTTGTTTGTTTGCTTGAACGCGCTAATCTCAGGAACTACTGGTCCGAATTGAAAAATTCTTTCAGTCTTAGATAGCCTATTAATTGAAGAAGTCTTTAAGCTATATATCATCACACTAAGACCAATAGGAGCGGAGCAGCCGAAGTTGCGCGGGTCATCTAGTTAGATAATAACCGGAAATTTATGGCCCAACGGGCAAAAGATGAGAGTCATCTAAAACAGTTTGTAGGAGGCTGTCATAGCAAAAGGCGGCACTTGCATCTAAAAATACCTACTAACCTAATTTAATACTAAAACACACATATTTGTTTGTGAGTAATGTTAAGTAAAAATCACACAAAATATTATGAAACATAAAATAAATATTATCGCATTTAACTGCTAGATCATCCGATGGTAATTGATGGCATGGTCAACAAAACAGCACGAGATATCTAACATATAAAACAACCAACATTGCTACATTAATTTATTTAGATACTCTAACTTTTCTACAAAAACTCAACCGCAAAATTATCACGGAATATTTTAGTTCAAGGAAAAAACATGTGTTTTACTGATCTCAAGTAAATTGAGATAAGTGTAAGAAGATGATAAAGGATATGATCTGACCAAATTACCTACATTGATGTGATTTGTAATAAAAAAGGCGTATAGCTAAATAGTGGATTTCCCTGCCAGGGTCTGTGTTTCCAGATAGCTACAACCTGGGAGTCTTTAAGACAAGAGTAAATAGGTTGCTTCTAGGCAAGCGTGCTTTATCTTCAACCACATCATCGCTTACCATCAGGTGGGATAGTGGTCAAACGTATGCCTATCTAAAGTAAAAAAAAAAAAGGCTACAACCTGGGAGTCTTTAAGTCAAGAGTGAATAGGTTACTTCTAGGCAAGCGTACTTTATCTTCAACCACATCATCGCTTACCAACAGGTGAGATAGTGGTCAAACGCGTGCCTATCAATAGTAAAAAGGCAGGTATATTTAGCTGTTCACTACCGAAGTGCATTTAAATGAAATTAAGTCTTGTCCCAAGAAATCCCAATCACGTAGCCACCCTACCGACCACACTGGTGTCGGCAAAGGCGTGAAACCTAATGAGCACTAGAATTAATAGTACATCTCATTCGAATTGAATCGCCTTACGCTGTTCATTCTAAATGTTCGCGGAAGATCCGTAGATAAGAGTTAAGGGCAAATTTTTGTCTGTTTGTTTGTTTCTATAAAAGGTTAAAGATATCATAAATGTGCTGGAAGTCTAGTAGTTTTGGATATTTATGAGTAGAGATGAGCTAAAGAAAGAATGGAAGGATTTGATGAAGGATATGGTATGGCTTACGGTGGTGACGACTGGTATACCTTGGAGGAAGCCTACACCTGTAGAGAGGTTCTTGCAAATCTATACTAATATATAAAGCTGAAGAGTTTGTTTGTTTGCTTGAACGCGCTAATCTCAGGAACTACAAATCCGATTTGAAAAATTCTTTCAGTGTTAGATAGCCCATTTGTCGAGGAAGGCTATAGGCTATACGAGAACCGGAAATTCCTACGGGAACGGGAAAAAAACGGGATATGCGCGTACGAAGTCGCGGGCAAAAGCTAGTATGTAATAAAAATTAAAAACTAATATAATTTATTTTGTGTTTGTAACTATGTATTACTAACACAACATAATCCCGTATTTTAAATGTAAACTACTATCCCTAGAATAAGCTTTTTTGTAACTAAGCAAGAAATACAAGGCTTTTATTTAATGTTGCCTCGCACTAGGAATTATTTCTGTATCGTGGGTGCGTTTACAAACATACAAAGCCACATACACAAACAGCCAGACCCGGGACAACTATCTGTAGGCCATACAAATATTTGTTCCGTGCGGGAATCGAACCCACGACACGCGGCGCAGCAGTCCATCGCTCAACCACTGCGTCAACCGTGCCGTCATATTTTTTTGTCATCATGTACTACAATGTTTTGATGAATAAATTATTATTATTTTATAATAGGGTAGTTCATTTGATAGTTCAAAGGTTTTTTTTATTATTCTCGCTGCTGCCATATTGAATTTTGGTTACTTCATGTCTTTAGTGATACTTTCATACTTGCATGATTAACAAAAAATAAATTGACGTAAGAATAATCTGTAAAATGCTTATGAAGTTTATTCCATTTCACCGTATGTAACAGGTACGTATGTCGGTGCCTAGGTAAATGAAAACCGTGTGGTCATCGGAAAAGCAACGTAATGAACTTCAAGTTATTTTTTCTTTTGGTGTCCATAGTTAAGGCTTGTATACATGCCAATGACCTTGTGCATATAAACGGAGCTAATAACTCCTCTACGCGCCACTCCGCTACTCGCATTTTTAATTTATTAAAAAAAATAACACATATATTTTAAAAAAGTAACAAAACTGAATTATTTTCTTTTGTATTGCAAAGCAGAAGACATTTTTTTCTTAGACTTTATTACTTTACTTAGAAAAATGAAGGAGTAAAATGATTTCATCTCAACGATTTGTAGGTGATTTGGTGATTTTTTTTTCTTATTATGTGATACCGATACATAAATTCTGGATAAACCAAATTACGTATCATATTATGTAGATTAATACCTATTTTTTTTAAGATGTAATTTCTCAGTAAATGCCGACGAAAAGTTGCTTTATCTGCACGCTGTTTTTAATCATTTCTCGAGAGAGCTGCCTTAAACTATCTTCAATTCAAAATTATTTCCGATCCCACTTGCCTCACATCCTACAAACATCAAACACGTCAAACATCCACCTCAAACATAACGATCCATACTCCCAAGCATAACCGCAGGCCACCGCTAGTCGGCAACCATCCTTGTAAATCAGTACAGTTCACCCATAAAAGTAAAAGCAAGAAGATTGAAGGTGCCTCTTCATATGGACCTTACAATTTGTGGTGGTGGTAGAACGGCAGGTGGTGTATTAAGATGGTGGCACGGATAAATGGCTATTGGCTGGTTTATGAGGTGATTATTTTGGAATAATTTTAGGGTTCCGTACCTCAAAAGGAAAAAACCGGCCAAGTACGAGTCGGACTCGCACACAAAGGGTTCCGTACCATAAACCTCAATTTTTATTTTTTGTTGTTATAGCAGCAATAGAAATACACAGTCTGCGAAAATTTCAGCTGTCTACCTATTACGGTTCTTGAGATACAGCCCGCTGACAGACAGACGGACAGCGTAGGCTTAGTAATAGGGTTCCGTTAAAGGGTAACCCTTTGGGTACGGAATCCTAAAAACGGAACCTTTATAGGATCACTTTGCTGTCCGTCAGTCTGTCTGTCAAGACCGTTTATCTCGGGAAGGCGTAAAGGTATCGAGTTGAGAAAAAAAAAACTTCTAAGTTAACTTAAAAAAAGAAACTGTCGTTTATGCCGCAATAAACGTGTATTTCGACACTCTCAAGGAAATCAAAATGTATAGGGTATTGTCCGTTGACCTAGAACTAGAAATTTGGCAAGTAATACCGTCTTATACGTCTACAGGTATAGGAAAAAGTCTGAAAACTACACATTTGTAATAATATCGTTATATTAATTTGTAGCTACAAATTTGTACAGAACCCTCAGTGGGCAAGTCCGACTCACACTTGCTTTTTTTTGGAGATGGACTGCTTGTCAGGATTGGAGGTAGATATTGAAATAACGACTAATAGAGAAGTATTTATTAATTTATTAAACTGCCTGCAACACATACATACATGCATACATTCATTGTACGTACAACAGCTAAGGAGTGGAATTCCCTGACAGAGTCTGTGTTTCCTGATAGCTACAAACTGGGAATCTTTAAGTCAAAACTGAATCGGTTACTTCTAGGCAAGCGTGCTCCATCTTCGACCACATCATCGCTTACCGTCAGGTGAGATAGTGGTCAAATGTGTCCCAATCAGTAGTAAAACAAAAACAAAGTAAGTTGTATGGTCTTGATGTCTTAGATAATATCTTTCAGTGAACCAAGGGATAACCAAGAATGAGAAAAGCCCTACGTATAAGAAAAAACTGGATGGAGACAGGATCGCTCCGGTGTCTGTCTATCTGTCTGCCCGTCTGTCACAGCCAGTTTTCTTCAGATCCACTGGACCGATTCTGTTGAAATTTGGTACACATATGGACTTTTATAACCCAAATACGGACGTGTTACGTAAATCATTAAATTTTTAGTATGGGGGTCACTTTTAGGGGTAAAACTAGAAAAAGTTTTTTGAACAATATCGTGTGACATATCAAATGAAAGGGCTTACTGTGAGGGTTTTAATTATATCTTTTTCGTAATTTTAAAGTAACTGGTTTAGAAGTTATTCAAGAAATTAGACGAAAAATTACCATTCCCCTCCCTTATCTCCGAAACCACTGTGCCTAAAGTTTTGAGAATAATGGAGATAATAGATCTTTACCTAAAGATTACAAGAAAACCTATTAGAAGTCTGTAGTGTTAAAATAACATGTTAAAAAAAAATTCCTTCGGAACCCTTTGCACGCGAGTCCGACTCGCACTGGGCCAGTTTTTTTTTATCGGTTCATAAATGACGGAGTCATGAGCTTAAAATCATTAAAAAAAAAATTGAGAACCTCCTCCTTTTTTGAAATCGGTTAATTTTTTTTTTTTTTTTTTTACTGTTTATAGGCTCGCGTTTGACCACTATCTCACCTGATGGTAAGCGATGATGTGGTCGAAGATGGAGCACGCTTGCCTAGAAGTAACCTATTCACTCTTGACTTAAATACTCCCAGGTTATAGCTATCTGGAAACACAGACTCCGGCAGGGAATTCCACTCCTTAGCTGCACGCACTATGAATGTGTTCCCAAAACGTTTTGTGCGCGTGTGTGGGATGTCCACCATGTACCGGTGGCGCATCGCCGTTCGTCTTGTGGTCCGATGATGGAACGGGCTGGGCGGAATCAAATTATGCAATTCCGTCGCACATTCCCCAAAATGCAACCGGTAGAAAACCGACAGGCTAGCAACTCGTCGTCGATGCTCAAGACTTTGGAGCTTCGTCGCGACGAGCCTATCATCGGCGATGATCCTCTTGGCTCGTTTCTCAATTGACTCAAGGGCATCAAGCTGGTATCTGGCAGATCCGTCCCAAAGATGAGAGCAGTACTCCATACATGATCGAACTTGCGCTTGATAGAGTTTGAGCAGCTGTTCCGGCGTAAAGTACCGTCTCACCTTTGCTAAGATCCCCAACTTCTTTGCAGCCACTTGAGCTTTTGCCTCTATGAAAGGGCCAAAATTGAGGGTAGATGTTAATGTAACCCCAAGAAGCTCAAGTTGGTCGGTTATCGGCACGGTTGCACCTCGGAAAGATGGAGCTGGGTGGAATTGGCTCCGTTTAGCGGAAAATAGACACGCTTGGGTCTTAGCAGCATTGAACTTGACCAGATTGGCTTCGCCCCATTCTGAGACAGCCTGTTCATGCCAAACTAATACATTAGTTTGGCATGAACAATTGAATTCATTGAACATTTACCTTGAATTTAGGAAAGAAAACAGTAGACTCAAGAAAAAAATTAAGCTTCGATTGAGGTATTTTAAATTCGAACCAGGAATCCCCACCACCATAAAATACAACATTATCATACGACACCTTGACAACTTTTTAAAACGTTAACCATGGAGGTTAATGCTTAACGACAGCTGGGTATTCCCCTACAAGCTGTCACCATTATTGTGACAATCAATGCTGTGGGGATATGGATCGGTAATGACCTTAGCGTTATTTTAATCACTTACTCCTTTGCTCCAGTAAATAATTTACGTTTGGGGGTGGTGCAAGTGGAAAGAGGCGAGCAATCACATAAGCGAAGGCGGTTTATGAGTATGGTACTATTAACTGCGCTACTACACCTTATCTAAATATTATCCCTTTAGCTTCTTTTCGGTTTTCGACTCCTTTATTTATCTCCCTAAGTTCTACATAAAATGCAACGGATAATCCTCTATGCTTCCATTAAGTGTGTGTGCTAAAATATAAAGATCATTTACCTTACCTTTTACGTCATATAATAAATAAATAAAAATAGAATTATGTATGTATTTCTATTTTTTGCATAACAAACTTTTTTAGGTCGAATACTCAACTCAGTGTAATAAATATTCTACTAACTCTTGTAATCTTAAAGTTGTATAGCTTTTTGGACTAATATCTAACCCCGATTGCAAATAATTGGTAGACCTAAAATCTTCTCCTCCGTATGCAATAATTCATAGATTTAGGTAGCATCAAAATGTTATTGACCCAATATTTCGCTACTTCCACGGCGTCCTTAGTAGTGCACAGTTTGCTTCGGCTACAGGTTGTAGAGTACAGAGGGCAGGGAAGCAGGTAAAACATAGTTCTATAGTCTTAACACAAAGGTAGTTCAAAAGGCCTAAACCCGCTCTCGCTTCCACCTATACATTGAACCACATCGATAATGAGACTAGATCAAGTGGACAGTTAAATTACTAAATTGTAAGCGTCAGCATACCTACATTGATTTATACCACACCCTTTCTTCTCTCAACTCTCAACCTTACCTCAAGTTTATAAGGTGCATTTTCGAGTAATCATTTCATATGCAAGGGTAATTTAAAAGTGTAACCATCGCACTGATGTTGATATATTTTCCACTTTTCACTTTGATATCCTTGGTATTCGAAAATGGACTCAGTTAATTGTCTGATAGGGTAATAAATAAATCATTACATTTTTTATAGTGTGTTTTTATGTGGGAAAATAATAGATGGATGGCCAATGACGTCATTCGGAGTTGTTTTGATTGGTAATCTAAGTATGGAGAACTATTTTGTATCTATTTCGAAACATAATGCTAGAAAAATAAAAATATTTGAAAGTTTAAAGGTAAATTAAGGGTAAGTGATGTTTCCGGTTGTTCCTGTATGCAAATAAATAAGAATCACCTATTTATCTTTGTACATTAATTTACGTTTTGTATATAGAATCTTAGATTACCTTCTTCTTCTTCTTATCGTGTGGGCAGCAAGGTCTAACGACCCCTACACACCCAGTGTCAGAGTTTCTAAACCCCATCAAGGGCCTCTGATATGGACCTAAATTAAACCTATTTTGTCTTAGATTACCTAAGACAGTTGACAAAGATTATCTTTTAAGTTTTCTAGGTCAAAAGTCACATTTTAATCATCGGCTGCCTTCGAAATTAGCTGATAAATCATTTGATTGAGTTGTCACAGACTTTGAGTAAAAGTTGTTTATGTTAAGTGGATATAAAAGAAAAAGCGAGACCATCTTTTTGTAAATAATACACCTAAGACTATCTACGGTACTATCTCTGCTTCTGTCTTTTAGACCCATTCAAAGGTTGAGTTTTAAAGCCGCTTATTGTGTTGCTCTATGTTATGTCTTCTTCATCTATATTCTCTGTAACTTATCATCACCATCATCATCATCATATCAGCCGAAAGACGTCCACTGCTGGACATAAACCTCCCCGAATTGTCGCCCCAATAAAGGAAAAGGTACAGGTATAGTGTTATATTATGATCATCATCACAACAGCCGAAAGACGTTCACCACTGGGCATAGGCCTCCCCGAAGTGTCACTACAACAATCAGTCCTGTGTGTCTCGCATCTATCGGCTATCCGCGACCCTTACCAGGTCATCGGTCCACCTTGCGAGAGGCCTTCCAACGTTACGTCTTTCGGTAAGCGGTTGCCACTCCAGAACTTTTCAGCCCCATCGACCATCTGTTCTGCGAGCAATGTGCCCTACCCACTGCCACTTTGGTTTGGCAATCCTTCAATTCCATCTCGCAAATAAACTCCAAGCATTGCCCTCTCCATCGCCCTTTGAGTGACTTTAAGCCTTCTGATAAAGCCTATTGTGAGTGACCACTTTTGTGTGCTGTAACTTATATTTTGTACATAATAAAGAGTATTTTATGGTATTATATTTTGTTCAAGATGAATTTTGAAAAAAGTCAAAAGGTTCTTTTCCGCAATAAGCATAGCATAGCATCCTAATATAATCTAATAAAGATTATCTTTTGCAGGCCTGCCCCGTCCATTCCTTAAGAGGGGACTCTAGTCCCGAGGAATTTGAAAAATAGGTATTTGAAGAAACTATTGCCGATGCCGTCACGTTGCGAAAGCGAAAACTGCAGCAGAGGCTGATTTTACCTATAAAAACCTTGACCATAAGGCTCTAGACAGACTGTATCTGAACTGCAATTTGCGGTTGGATTGCAGTTGAAATGCGGTCCGTCTGTCTAGAGCCTAAGACGTTTTGTATTCCGCTGTTTTCTTCTTCAATACTGGACTGATCTATAAAAATTACATATCAAGAGAAATACTATATCTATGCTTCTATTATTTTCTATTTTGATAAAAACTTATCAAATTTGTCTGATAGTCGTCTGAACATGGCGGTAAAAACGGGCTGTTTTTTCGGGTTTTTGGATTGTCATAATTCTTTAAGTAATTATGTTTTGGAAAAAAGAAAATAATAGAAGCACGTATCAATTCAATCTAAAAAAAAAAACATTGCTCTAGGCTGCATTATCCACGAAGAAAACAGCGGAATGCGTTTGTATGGAGAAAGGCTCAAGAGTAATCGACTAGAGTCCCCTCTTAAAGGAAATATTAATGCAAATAGGAGAGAAATATCCATCCATCTTTCGCCCAATATCGTACACCCTAAAAGGCTCAGGTTGAACATAAAAACTGCCCTGAGGCAACACCCTAATAAGCAGAGATAGTTTTCATATTAATACGACTTCCTAAAAAGTGCACCAACCCGATTTTAAAATTGATTATCTGAAACTGAAGACCTTTAAAACAAAGACATAAAGTTCAAAATTCATTGGCAAAGGTATCGCACAAAACAGATTATTTAATTACCAAGAGCATTTGCATGTTGCTTGAACCTTGGTGGTTTGGGAGAAGGTTGATATTGGCATGTGTTGAGGTGATGTTTAAGGTGGTCAGCAGAAAGGCTTGGCAAGTGAAAGTAGGCTCATCTTCGACCGCAGATAACCTCTGCCCGTAACCTGTCGTTGTTATTGTAAAGTACACCTATTAGTATTTATGAAGATTGCATAGTTTTGTACGAATTGCGAAGAATTTTATTTGTGTGCTGTGGATTGTAAAAGTAAAGTAGTGGTTATCTGTGGTTAGATAAGGAGGAGCATTCAATTATGTGAGTTAGTGTAATAGGGTACAAAATATGGTGAATTTAAATGTCTTTTAAGGAGCATGTTTTCATATATTAGTCAAATAGCATATTTGAGATTCATAACGTGTCTTCGGAATAATATAGATTGATAGAATACTGGGTAATGCTTTAGCCATCCACAGTTATAATCAAAACTTTGCTCACAATACAGGAGATATTAACACCGATATCTCCATTCCGTAACTCATAAAGTTGCATTTCTTTAACAATCGAATCTTCTTCTTATCGTGTGGGCAGTAAGGTCAAGGACTCCACACACCCTAGTGTCAGAGTTTCTAAACCGCCTGCCTTCAAGGGCCTCTGACATGGTCTATTTGACGACCGCCATTTGGCGGCCGGGACCACCGGCTTATACGTTCTTTCCGAAGCACGGAATCATCTTTTTATCAGACAACCAGGTGATTCAAGCCTGCAACGTCCTAGCCAAACTGGAAAAACCTTTACTAAGTGTGCTTCTCGTGGGAATCGAACCCACAACCACCGGGTCATAAGGCAGACGGCTAAACCACTCGACCACGGAGGCAGTTCAACAGTCGAATGAAACTTTACATCTATTACTTCATATTTATGTTAAAAATTCGTCCACTCGACGACATTTAATACGAAATTAATCCGTTTCAAAATGAAATATATTGCGAACGATTGCGTGTTTATTGTTGTATTACGCAATTAAGCTGCGTTGAGGATTTAAAGTTTAGAACTTATTATTACAAAATTTAAGTAAATCCTCAACTTCAAGTTCTCAATTCTGGAACTACGTAATAATACTGTCAAACTAAGAACTTACCTTATTAAAACAAAAACAAAAACTAAACTCAGCACCAACAGTCAACAATTCTTCACGTACAGTCGTAAATAAAATATTTATCGCAAATCACTCGCCTCGTTATGGCTAATGGCCGCCAAAATAGGGGTAAGTAATTAAAATCACTTTTTCTGACACCATCCGTGATGTCGGTCTCTGGAATTTAACTGTTCGTCGTGCCATCATCAGGACTCTTAAATGTTTAATTGTTTTTGATGGTCTCAATTAATTACTGTGAGTCATATCGAGCAAATAATAAGCTAAGTCGTTGAAAATTCGAGTAAAAATGCATGGAGAGTTTCAACACTATCAAGAAGTTTTTTAATTACTAGTGGACGTCACGCGGTTTCACCCGCGTAGTTCCCGTTCCCGTAGGAACACGGGTATAATATATAGCCTACGTTACTCCCTGATAATGTAGCTATCCAATGCTAAAATAATTTTTCAGATCGGTCCAGTAGTTTCGGAGCCTATTCAGTTCAAACAAAGAAACAAACAAATCTTTCTTCTTTATAATATAAGAATAGATAACTGAGTAAAATTCCGTAGAAAACTTGGTAAACAAACAAACGCACAAACCGATCTTTGTCTCTAAAATAAGTGAAGTTATATTAATTGAAAGCGATTGCCAAAAAGTGCCAAGATGTACCTATGGGATTCACCGTATGACATATAAATTTTTGCTGGTAGATTCTCATTTTGTCTACGCCCCGTCTTACAAAGGCGGCCTACTTATTGTACCCCACATAAACTACCTCTAGGCGCGATTATTCCTTTTAAATATTTCATTAAGATTATAGGTACAATAAAAACAAAAAGAATTAGAATTATGAAACATCCTGTTACTAATATTTGCGTATCAAAACAATGTCACCGTTTCATTCCGCGCTGTCCTTGGAACACGAGGCTCGGACTGCGCTCTCTCCCAGATGTATCAAACTATGTCATGCGACGTGATAATCAATAATATTTTTATTTTTTAATAATTCAAATATTCATTGACCTCATTTTTTTAATAAATGTTTAGTAAACCTTGGATTAAATGAACTGCCGTTGTAAGACTGCTTAAATAAATAATAAATGGAACCGTGTATCGATAAAAATTGTTACATTAAAGCGTATTTTAGCATTATTATAGTCATTGCATATTATAATACTGTAAATTGTATGTACCTACATCACTTAATATTCTGTTCACATTGTTCAAACGAACTTAGATCTACAAGTAACTCCTTGTAATAATTCGTACCTACACGACATAAAACAATAAATAAATACTATAAACAGCCTTGTATGCATAAACTGACACACTCATGAATAAATTATTAATAAAACAACTTACTTTAATCTGATTAGCCAATCACGACTCCTCCTGATTCTCACAGCACTTTGGATTGGCTAGCCCAGCTACCTGTTTTAATAACTATAAGTATTTGTTATTGTCATTATTTAATCAACTTCATATTTTATTACACCGTGAGCAACAATTTTCAATTTACATGTATGTACCATAATGTAACCATGAGCCAAGGTTACCGACATAGCCGGACGGATCGCCAATCTGAAGTGGCAGTGGGCAGGGCACATTGTTCGCAGAACAGATGGTCGATGGGGCCGAAAAGTTCTGGAGTGGCGACCGCGTACCGGAAGATGCAACGTTGGAAGGCCTCCCAGAAGGTGGACCAATGACCTGGTGAAGGTCGCGGGTAGTCGATAGATGCGAGACACACAGGACCGGTTGTTGTAGTGACACTTCGGGGAGGCCTATGCCCAGTGGTGAACGTCTTTTGGCTGCTGTGATGATGACCATAATATAACACCATACCTGTACCAATTCCCCGCAAGGTTAGGCAGAGGAAGGTTTTTAATACATCAACATTTTACCAATTATTTAAGGTACATGAACCTGGCTTCCTGGATGCAACTGTTGCAACTGAGAAATACCAGATGAACAGCCAATTGCCTCGTTCTCAGCAGAAGCGCTTTCAACTATTGCACCAACGAATCAGTTAATTAACTTAAATACATCTTGGAAACACATTGTGCGTACAGCTAAGGAATGGAATTCTCTGCCAGAGGATGATAGCTATTCACTCTTGACTTAAAGACTCCCAGGTTGTAACCTAGGAGTCTTCGACCACATCATCGCTTAAGAGGTAATGCTTGCGGCGAGACTTGGTACGTAAAAAGTCATAATTCGAGGTTTGGCTCTCGACTGTTTTCTCCTCCAATGTAGCAACGATATAAGAGATATTTCACAAACTGAATAAGAAGGATGTATACTGTGTTTCTATGTTTTCCTTTTTTATAAGTAGTTGCCAAATTTATACACTAGGGCTCTGTTTACAGCGATTTATCGGACAATTTTAAGCATTTTGTAAGAGTTCTAGTGCTTATACGGTTAATAAATCATTAAAAATGAAAGACTTAAATCAGTCCAATATTGGAAAAGAAAACAGTCGAGAGCCAAACCTCGAATTATGACTTTTTACATACAAAGTCTCGCCGCTACAAGTGAGATCGTGGTCATACGCGTGCCTGTTAATAGTAAAAAAATTACTTCCTGCCGTTTTCCCAGGTTACTTGGGGTCCGCGCAACAATGATGTTTTCCTCCACTCTTTCCTGTTAGCCATCACGCTATCACTAACTCTCATAGTTAATTTAATTACATAAACGTTCATTATATTTATCAAGCAGTTTATTATTGGTATTTTACAATAACTGTGTATCCATATACATATTTTGGAATTTTTAAACCAATCATTATAGCTAATAGAACATTGCTTTGTCTTCACCCTCTTACATTGCAGATACCCGTAGGCAAAGGAGATTACTTACCATCAGGTTTGCTGCCAGCTTTTATACCTTACCAAGAAAGGACTAAACTAACAATAACAGTAATTCTCAAGCCACCATACAAATTGTCACAACACCGAAAAATCCAAAACACACGAAAAATACATAACATTTCTCTCCCAAAATTATACAAGTACATGTTACAGGCAGTTAAGATTCGGGTGTGGATAAAAAAGGCCGTATTATCTATCACTACAGAAAGTGCACCCCGAAGCGAGCGAGCAGTGTGGTTAATTAACAAAATTCTCTTTTGTCTGGGACACATAAAATTTTATGAGTATCAAGATCTGTGAGCCAGTGTCCAAACCGCCTGTGAGAAACGTGGATGTGGGTTTGCTGGAAAGGGCTGGTTGGTTCTGAGATGAGCGCAGTTTGTAGACTTTCTAGAGCGTTAGAAACGGTGCCTTTCAGTTGAAACGATGTCGAGGATAATCGACCTCAAGCATTTTTATGAGAATTATCGTAAAGATCTAGTAAATAAATTAAAACAAGTGATTTTTTGTATACACTAAAGTATCTTCTATCTATCTAACCCTTTTTGATATATTATGAGATACCTTGAAAGACAAAGCGCTTTGTAGGATTAAAAAAAGCAGGCCCTATTTTAATGTAAGTATTATAACATCGAGGAACCCCACGCACCGTTGTACTTTATGAAATAAAACATTTTTTTTTCGAATTCAATAAGGTACTAAATTAAGCCTATGTAGTATGGCTTACAAGGGAGCTATTACATAATTAACTGATGTACAAGAACAAACAATCTTTTTACATTTCTTAAATCAAATTATTGTTTCTACCGGACCCATCTAAAGTTCAATCGACTAACTTGTATGCCAGTGACCTGCAAGCAGAAGGTGACATATGTATGCGACAGTACACTTAAACAAACAATTTTTTTTTTCCCTGATTTAATGTAAGTATTATAACATCGAGGAACCCCACGCACCGTTGTACTCTTTACTTTAGGAAATTAAACAATTTTTTTCGAATCCAATAAGGTACTAAATTAAGCCTGTGTAGTATGGCTTAGAAGGGAGCTATTACATAATTAACTGATGTACAAGAACAAACAATCTTTTTACATTTCTTAAATCAAATTTTTGTTTCTACCGGACCCATCTAAAGTTCAATCGACTAACTTGTGTGCCAGTGACCTGCAAGCAGAAGGTGACATATGTATGCGACAGTACACTTAAACGAACGACTTATTTTTTTTTTCTTTCAAATCAAATTCAGGATGAATAACATTAATTATGGGAACTCACATCCACACAAAGCCAAACGTAAAGCTACATCATCCTGCATGCTTTTTATTTGTCTTATCCTCATGCCACATCCAGAATCTTTATCCCACAAATAAACGGACACACAAAAAATTGGAGCAGGGCAAGTATGGAAAAGACTCATAAAATTTAATAGGTTTTCCTTCAAAAACTCTTACGTGAGGCGCGTTGTTATGTGCCATCATATTTTTTGTAAGAGCATGTTAATGAACGATCGTGTAAATGGCAGCAGTTTCGGGAGCTGCGTTTGCGCTGTTAATCATTAAAAATTATGGTGGAAGTTTTTTGGAAATTAATAGATTTTTGCTGGCGGTTTGCGGTTCAATCTTGATACTTAGTAATCTACACTTAAGGCCTGTTCAGACCTATGCCATAATCGTTATCTAGAGCGGTAGCGATGAATGTCGCTCGGTTTCACGCGGTATCCCGCCGGGTATTTTGTTTGGAGTTCCGTGGCTTATGTTTGAACAGTAGGATTACCGCATACCGACTCAGCTTTCACTACCACTCTAGATAACGAATATCGCGTAGATCTGAACAGGCCTTTAGTTTATAAATGTGTAAGTAACTCTGTCATTACCTGTTCACGTCGGGTTTGGATGAAATTTGTCACTCGAGTCGAACAAGTTTTAGGTTAAGTTTGGTTACTCTTATACACAGGATGCTCTTTTTTATTCCGGAAGTATGTTCTATTAGGATAATTTTCACGGGAGCAAAGCCGTTTGCAAAAGATACACAAATTAATTTAAAAAATCCAAGTTTATATTTTTTATAAAATTATGTAACATTCTTTCATCAATACCTGGGCCCCAAGTCTGCTATTACAATAGTGTCAGAATGGTCTATCATTGATTTCATAATGGTTGATTTTGACAAGATTCTATGCCATTTCTTTCAATGGAGCGTCAGTGGGTGACCACTGGAAAGTCATAATGACGCTTTTATATCACTGGATATAAAAGCGTCAACCACTGACACTTCATTGAAATAAATGGTATAGAATCTTGTCAAAATCAACCATTATGAAATCAATGATAGACCATTCTGACACTATTGTAATAGCAGACTTTGGGGCCCTGTTTGGTCTTTACCTGTTTGGTGCATAATCTTGTGTAATACGTCGATTAGCTTATTTCTAATGTCATCTTCCTGATTTTTAAGAAACTACTACTAATTTAACTATTTATTTTAACTACATTTTGGAAATCTTTCGACGCCATCCCATAATCTACAGTCCCACTCATCATGACTATTTCAATATTTTCCAGTATCTTTAGTACTTAAACACATGCCTTAATTCGGCACCAGTCTCTCGCCGCCAAACCGCTACATATTATTAAAGCAATCCGGAACATTGGACCCTACAAAACGACGAACAAAAAAGGCTTCGGGTCCACAATTAGTACTTTCGAGCGCATACCAATAGCGACGCATCTTCGGTGTCTCCGTGCCTTATAAGGAGAATGTGGTCCACAGGAGATTGTTCAGATTGGTAAGACTAACGATTTGGTCAGAATACTTTATTGATATTGTCCGGTTAATGTTTGCAGTACCAACGTAGTTTTCGAAATGAGTTTTGGTAGAGTTTCTTAAAAATGGAGTTATTTTTAATGAAGTACTAATTAGTAAATGATTACTGACTTTACTGTTTATTGATATAGTTTCGTTCTTATCATTATGTTTAATCCAGCTAAGACTATACGGAAGGAGACTACAAAATATTAATTAGTAAGTAAGGACTTTCTCCTATTCCTAATGGTTTGGAATTTATTCACAGCAACAAAGTTTTAAGTGTACTAGGGCATAATTTAGACCCGGAAACACTATTCAGTCTGTTGTAAAGCATACGTAATTATGAAATTAATAGTTTTGCCAGCGACTATCCCGCATATATCCTATTTTTTTCCGTTCTCGTATATTTCTCATGAATTACGGCTATTGTACATAAAAGTAGGTAGTTCCAAACATTAGCGAGTTCAAACAAAAAAAACGTTTCAGCTTTATTATCTAAACTAATATTATAAAGAGGAAAGATTTGATGTTTTTGTTTGTTTGTTTCGATTTAACTCAAAAACTTCAAGACTGATTTCAATTTTCTTTCATTTTTAGAATGGTACGTTATTTCTGAGTGACATAAGCTACAAGAAAAAATTAGGGATCCTTAAGAAAACTGCAGCGCGGACCAAGACATGGGCAAAGTGCTAGTATTTTTTTTAATTACATATATTATTTTGAAAGGAATCCAAACAGTACTAAATAAAAAAGCTAGTCGTAAATATTACTCCTTTTAACTGGTGAATTTATCACATTACCAACATTTATACTGAAATAGAAAGAAAGAAAGCAAAAACTGTGTTTTCGGCCAAAAATCGTAACATGTGCAGAAATGCGAATTGCAATACTCCATAAAAGATAACTACGAAAATATTTCTCCGCAAAGGCCAAGATGTGTTGTCTTATTTCAATGAATAAGGCACAGGAGATTGGAACGTCGCGATAAACCAGTCTCGGGATGAATGAATGAATACGTTTTTTCATCTAGATTATGTGTAAAGTTCATTCAAAGAGCATAAAACTTCCGTGCTTTAACCATTATCGTCAATAAATAAAAATAACTCAATTTTTACTGTATTTATCGCTACTTTAATGTATTCAGGTTTCGCTGTGTGGTGGCATTTAGGAGCTTGTTCTTTGAAAAAATAATGGTGGCTATAAAATTAAATGGTGAACTTCTGAATGATATTATGAGGTTAAAGGTCTTTTTAAATAAACTACTAGCTTCTTTTATAGACTTCTGAAATACGTTTAGAGCGACAAACCAAAACTAAAGGCAAGTGCTGAACTAAATTCATTTAGCTCAATATTATTTTGTTTATTCATCATACGATTAAACTAGAGTGTAGTTGTACCTATAACTAACTAACACATACCTACATAGTTATGTGTTAGTTAGTTTAGTTATAGGTTACTTCTAGGCAAGCGTGCTCCATCTTTGACCATATCATCGCTCACCATCAGGTGAGATAGTGTCCAAACGCGTGCCTATCAATCTTAAAAAAGTTAATTTTTAAGATTTTTCAGAATAGAATAGAATAGAGATTTAGAGATTTTTCAGTATCGGGAATAAAGTCCAAGCTACCTATGGTCAGGACTGTAGAGAGAAAAATCTCCTGACAGTAAGATCCGTGTCCAAAAGTAACACTTATTGATAAAGCCTTTGATCTAGCTGCCTATCGAGAGCCTCCTGAGGTGTAGGTCGAACCTCGCGTCTATTAAGCCATTGGCTGACACAACTATCTGTGCAGTGATTGCTGAGTCCACATGCCTCATGCCATTGTTCATTATGATATTTGAGACAATAAAAAGTTCAAAAATATTAAAATGTATAGTAACAAAATCGAAAACCGAAATCAAATTCCTGAGTCCCCTGACCCTCAAAACAAAAGCCGAATCGCTACAACAGTACCGGAAAGTGGCTCTTAATTCCTTTCATCACAAATCTGATATCTTAAGACGTATCGCAGGACCTCACATGCATGCGGGCACTTATAAATCAATAGGTGGGCGCGGTATCTTTGGCCGGACTCATTGATGGTGTGCAGCGAAGAAAGTCGACACTCAGGTCGAATGTACCGGATTTTTTTGTTGTGAGTTGTGACACTAGGCGGTTAAGGTGGTTAACCTGTACGGAACTTAATTGTTGGTACGCGAAAATGGCATCTTTTGATGAACTTGGGTTGCAATAAAGTCTTATAAGTATCTACTTGCCATTTTGTCGTGTGTCACGCATATCTTATGCTTATTTTTGTATATTTTGATAAGTCTTCTTTTATGTCTAAACTCTGTTAGAGCTATGTCCATCAATGGCAAGCCCTGCAAAGCTCTAAAAAAATGCCACTAGAAAAAATGACAATCTATCTATCGCCCATAACAATAATCAACATATTTGGGATGATGAACACGTTACAATTTGACAGCGCATGCTAACCACATACATTTTTGGAGAGTAGACAATATCTTAGACTAGGGGGGCTAAAAAGGACACTTTAGCAGAATCAGAAAGCAAATCACGCTACCCGTCACTGTAAATTTTTTCCAAACAACCTTGAACCTAATTTGTCAACGATAAAGATGAAAATTAAATTTAAATTTGACAGATTGTTGCGTGATTAATATTATGATTCCAATATTATTCTCCTTAAGTGGCTTTTAGCCCCCATGGTCACTTTAGGTATTCAACACTGTAACTAAAATAATATGAGCATTGAAATGGTTTATAAATAAAAATCCACCACCATCGATGGCAAAGTGTCTATGGGCAATTTTCTAGATCCGTAGTTAACTGTTAAAATTAAGATAAAAAAATTGTTTAAATCCGTTATTAACTAATAGTTATTCATTCGACTAAATACTTGACTTTAACATAGATTGAATTAAATATTGACCGAAAAACGCACATTAACGACTGCCCAAATTTTTAACCAATTTTTAACTACAGCTAAAAAAAATCGACCTCTGCGACATCTGCCTACCTCTCAGTGTCCAAAAACTCAGATTAAATTCACATAAAATGTTAATGTGTTACTGTTAACGCCTGGTGATACAAACATCATGTCAAATTAATTACATTCAAACGTTGCATGTTTAAAAGGAACGTTTTAAGCGACATTTAAAGCCACTATCTTAATGTTAACACTCCGTTTGAAACTCGTAAAGTTTAAGCAGTAAACTTTGGGCAAGATATAATTTGCATCAACTTAAGGGAAGACTGATTTAAATATTTGAGCTTTGTTTTATTTTTCAGAAAGCGTATTTTTTACCTTTACCTCTACGCAAAAATACACCATTTTATTTTAAAGATAAAATACTAATACTTATCAGAAATTAATAACTGATTCATAAGCGGGACACAAAAATAAGAGATCAATTAGTGCTTACGTAGTTTCTTTCATAAAGAGTGAACAGTTTATTTCCAGGCAAGCGTGCATCGCTCGCAGAACAGATGGTCAATGGGACCGAAAAGTTCTGGAGTGGTGACCGCGTACCGGAAGACGCAACGTTGGAAGGGCCACAATGTGGACCGATGACCTGGTGAAGGTCGCGAGTAGCCGATGGATGCGAGACGCACAGGACCGGTCGTTGTGGCGACGCTTGGGGGAGGCCTATGTCCAGCAGTGGACGTCTTCGGGTGATACGATGATGATCACCCATCAGGTGTGATTAGCCAAATGCGAGTTTATAAAATATAATAAAAAGTTATTACTGAATGAAACTGTTTTCCTGGACATTGGCCTCTCCCCAGTGTCGCTACTGAGACTGGAGTGCCTCCCACCTTTTAAGAGCACTGCTTTAATGCTTTAACGTCGCCTTAACAAAGACAGTTTTAAAACGATTTGGAAGTGATACGAAAAGACTTTATGTTCGCATAAAACACGCCTGTCTTCCATTTTGATAATGAAGTGCAAATATGTACGTAATAATGTTAAATAAATGATAAAAATACAAATGAATAACACATCTGTGCTTATTTCCTGAGAGCTGGGCACAAAAAAGTGCAATACTGTTAACCTGATTGGTATGTTTGACATTAAAGTAAGGATTGACAAGTTTTTAACTCAAATATCTTTATTTCAGAAACCAACCAATAGGCTTTTAATGTACACTGAGGTTAGTAAAGTTAAGGTTTGAGGGGACTTGCAGCAGGCGCACTGGGCGTCGGAGGAGGACATACGATGCCCTCTTCTGGCCCCCTAACTGGGTCCAGGGGCGGCAGACTTGGGGATGTCCGTCGCCCCCATTCATCCGGACCTGAGGTGGCGGCGCGTGGTGTTCCCGTGCGCCTCTCTTTGCCGTCGCGGGGGGAGTCAAAAACCTCACTCCCCCCGCTGACCCGAGGTGGCCCACAGAGGTGGGCCGGCACCAGCCGGGGATTACGGAAGTCTCATAAGTTTCCCGCGATCCCCGGCGTAGGTGAGAGATGGAACACCGGGGTGATTTTAGTCAGGAAGAGTCTGACAGACCCTATGGAGGACATCCATGAGGATTTCCCCCCGTTAATAAAAAACAAAAAGTTTTAGGGGACTTACCGCACCCCAACTCGGATAGGTTAGGTTTGAATGCGATGACGGGAACTAGAGCGAACGAACTTAGCTCCCGTCATATCATTCATGTTAGGTTCCTTTACACCCTGCAGACAGAAATAGGAGCCCCGCGCAACGAGACTCCTATTTCTGCGTCTAAATTAGGATTGAAGTTGCCATTTCATTAAGTGCCCAAGCATTTTATGATATGGCCCCGAAATATGCATAAACCTAGAAAGTTTTGATTGTGGCAAGTTCAGATTTACTGACTTGGCAACTTTTTTACAGAGAATATAGATCACGGCATTTCCCATAATTATGAGACATCTCTAAATATCTGTCTGAATAAGGTAAGGTATACGATAATAGAGCTAGCGGTCCTCACAGCACGCGACCACAAAGCACAGCAGTGTTTATTTGCCACATATTTACGATACCCCAAGCTCACCCCTACACTGAACATACATAAACAACGAGTAACCAGCAAACTAACGGAGACTCACCAGATAACATAAAGGAATATGTTCCAAGTATTCAAAGAACATTCAATTATCAAACAAGCTTTAACTTACGAGCCGAAATCGTTATATTTCTAAATTAATTTGTAACCAGTAGATATTATCGAGACAAACAATGAACGCAGCTTGGCGGCATCCAATGGCGTCCATATAAAGAGTATCCAATTTAATTGTAACTGTTCGGGGCTGTTAGTAGCGCACGCGATGAGAATGGCGCACTCACACGTGCTTGTGTTTAGACGCGCGGCTAAATAAAACGCGCGGGTAAAACTTATGTTACTAACTTTTGTCTAAAAAAACATTATGGGGTTTCTCTCCTTTTATTTAAAATGAGATGTTTTTTTTTAAATACCTACTATATTTGTGCCTGTGTGTTGCGGGACGTTTTAATAAATACATAATAATAATAAAACTTTAGAAAACGAGGATAGCAATCTTTACAGCATCCAGAGTGATTAAATTAAAATATTATCAGACAAAACACGGGCTCTTAAACAGTATGAGAAGAGAGCCTAGGCAAAGTGATTTCTTTCAGAAATAATGATGTCAAACAGTCCAAAATATAGGTATGGAATAGATAAGCGCTACCAATGTAATTATCACATAGTTAATTTTGAAAGAATATCATTTTCTTACATGGTTCTGTTTTTAGTTGACAAGGCTATCTCTTCCTCCAATTTACTAAAAAGTCACTGGGGCACAAACAAAAGATATAATTTAACGACAAAAATCAGCAATGGGTTACAAAAAACAGATATTCCTAACCAAAATTAGACAGAAAAAAGGATCTTGCCTTCTGACGCTGTACTCACGCGACAGAATCGCACCGCGTCGCGTTTTACCACCGAGGACAGTGTGAGACAGTCCTCATCTAAGCTAACTAGGCTATCGAAGTAAATCGCCCGCACCGCGCCAGCCACAGCACCCCATTAATTACCATGCCCATTATTAACGTAAAATAAATTAATTTCTCTTGAATAAGGCTCCGCTAATAAGCATACGTCACTAAGTTTAATTAGTAATTATTAGGAAGTTCTTTGATGAAGAAGAGTTTGTTTAATTGGACGAATTGTAGGTATCATTATGACGGCAAAGAATGGTGGTGATGTCAGCGGGAGTTTTCTGGATACAAGACGCACAGGACCGGTCGATATGATGACCGAAGGCCGACGATGGGGGGAGGCCGAAGTCCAGCAGAGGACGACTTCGAGCTGAAATCGTTGACTTTGTCTCTGTCACCTCTGACCATGGCTAGAGTCAAAAGCAAACCCATCTCAAGTACAAAGAAAACTGGCCCAGTGCGAGTCAGACTCGCGTGCATGTTTTTATTAAAAACGTTGTTTTTACACTATAGACTTCTTTTAGATTTTCCTGTAATCTTTAGGTAAAGATCTATTATCTGCATTTTTTTTCAAAACTTTAGGCTCAGTAGTTTCGGACATAAAGGGGGGAATCGTCATTTTTGGTCTAATTTCTTGAATAACTTCAAAACTATTTATTTTTTAACTTATGAAAAAAAATATAATTAAAACCCTCACATAAGCGATTTCACTTGATATGTCACACGATACAGTTTTATTTACGTAACGCGTCCGTGCTTGGGTCACAGAAATCCATGTATACCAAATTTCAATAGAATTGGTCCAGTGGATCCGGAGAAAACTGGCTAAGACAGACGGACAGACAGACACCCGAGTGAAACTATAAGGGTTCACATTTTTTTGTTTGGAACCCTAAAAAGAAATGATAATTATGATGATGATAGTAAACTTCTGCGAGAGGGAGTGGGCTATTCTATAATCCAACACACGGGTTCATTGCTGATTGGTTGATGTCATAATGTCTTCGAAGTTTTGATCCATGTCGGTTTTCCTTTAGCGATTTGAAAGTAGCCAAAAATTTAGATATTCTCAGAATGTGGTAGGTACACAATAGATAATTCTATGAATCATAACTTTCGTTCCGATTGTCATAACATCGAGTCATAGGTACGATATTTGTTTTGAAAGTAAGGTTAATAAGCTGTAACTGTAAACTAAAAGCTTAAGTGAAATTCGATGCATTGTCACATCTCTCGTTGAAAATACGCTTAATTCTGAAATCAGCTGCGTTAGTGGGCCTCCCACAAGCATGACCAATGCCTTGGTTCACGAAAAGGAATGGCTGGACGCGAGCTCGGGACTTTTCCATGTGCCAACGCTTTGGCACCTATGTTGAACAGTGGACGTCTTTTGTCTCGACCGATAATGATGATTAATCCTTAAGTGTCAACGGAGCTGATAATGATGTTAAAGCTTTAACAGAGTGGTAACATCAAAAATAATGATACTTTCATATTATCGAGCAGGTTACCGAACGAAAATTCAAGACTTGTGCCAATTACAGCAATTGACACAAGTCGTAGATTTTCGTTCCAAAAACCGAGTGGTACACCTTTCCTTTTCACGCCTTCCGAAAACATAGGCGAAACAATCTCAAGATCACGTTCATTCCCAAAAATAAAGCACAAATAAGTTCATATTGTCAAAGCGACCCACGTCTGTCCAACGTTTGTCGAGACAGATAAATATTTACTTTGAAAGTATTGTACCAAAGTCGCGTGTGTGAGCTTAGCCCCGATCGGACTCACAAATATTGTTCTCTATAGTTTATTTAACGTTGACTTACAAAAATGGAAAGATTTTGTTAAAGCTACTGTTTAGCGGGAGCTTTGACAGTAAATTATTATAGTGCGTTCAGCTAAGGAGTGGAATTCCCTGCCAGAGTCTGTGTTTCCAGATAGGTACAACCTGGGAGTCTTTAAGATAAGAGTGAATAGGTTACTTCTAGGCAAGCGTGCTCCATCTTCGACCACATCATCGCTTACCATCAGGTGAGATAGTGGTCAAACGTATGCCTATTAATAGTAAAAAAAAAACTAGCGTCTGCCAGTGGCTCCACCGCCGAAATTCAGAAGTTATGTTATGAAAACTACTACTGGGATAAAATTATACTATGTTCTATCCCAGAGCATACTCTATACGTTTGCAAAGCTGCATCCAAATTCTTTTAGCCCTCTTAACAGCTGAAGGTAACAAACATACATAGTTCTTTGGACTCTGTCTGCTTGTGGTTTCGTCATTTATATCGATGCATTATTTCTTTACTGGCAGAATTCTCTCTGCAGCGTAATTCTTTGAACTTTATGTATTTTTTTACTATTAGTTGGCATAGGTATAACCACTATCTCACCTGATTGTAAGCGATGATGTAGTTTTCAACTTTATTGTTCTTTTTGTTATCTAGTGATATTCCTCTTTGGTAACTTTTTACAATTTTAGAAAACGACATTGTTTCGCAACATTATAATTAACTTTGTAGTGTGGTGTCTGCGTTATCTTAATTATTATAGACGCCAATAAAACTTTATTTATCTTTGTGTGACAGCTTTGGCGTTTATATTATCTGTGATTGATTTACGAGCGTGTGGCGTTTGTTTATTTTTGTGATAGCCTTGTGGTGTACTGAGAGAATGCCACTACTAACGTCTGATTAGTTAGTTAAACGAACATGGCATCAAGATGCCTCTGCGACTACTGTTATGTTGTTACAGAGGCGTGAGGACCTGCCTGTGGCTTCTAGATATCTTATCTAGCTTTCTTTTTGCGACGATTGTCGCGATCAACACTGTCGAAATGTTACTTGATCTATGCCTTAGGACCGAAGCACATTATGGCGCAGCGCAGCTCAGAAAATGCGTGCAGATGCGCATACTCGACACACTGTCGTCATTCGTATTGCTGTTTTTATTATATTTGGTATGCGTCATGCTTGGTGCAAATAAATTCTTATTCTTTCGTTCTTTCTATCTTTTTGAAATATTTCCAGTTGAGTCCAAACGTAAACGACTGGGAGCGGATGCGCGCGGCGTAGCGCGCATCCTCGCGCAGTCACCTTTCTGCGCGCTACCTACGCATGTAGTCGCTTCGGTGCTCTGCAGGAAATACTTGTAGTGTTAATTGATTTTAGACATAATTTTAATAACTACAATGTTGCTAATTGTTTGACAGTGAAAAATTCTCTGCGCTGCGCCCCGCCATATGTGCCCTTATATTTTGGCATTTCGATTTGCTGATTGGCTTGTTTTTAGATAATCTAATCATAGAAATTGACTGCCCGTGACAATACTGACTATAGGTGTGAAAGCCGGTTTTGCTCAGTGCAACGTATTAGTATAGCCACGAATAGATTTTAAACGAAGCGAATCAAAGAGCTATTGGGTCCAACAATAATTTAGTAGATTTTTTATTCGTAAACAAATATTTTTTTTTATTTCAAATTATTTATTAAAACAATATATATACACTTAAAAAAAAAACCTTAACTAAAATAAGGCGTCAAAAAATTCGTCCATCGCTGTCCACTGTAAGTGAGCCCAAAAGACTGGCGGCATTGCCACGTTGTATGGCAATGCTTATCCTCTGCCCGAGGTAAAAACCTCAGTTCAGAAAGATCTTTAAATAAGGCATGAGCTAAGAGTTTCAACCCCAAACGGCTCAAAAATATAATTGCCAACAAAGTTATTATATTTTCGCCGTTTACACAATCAATTGATATAAACACAAGAAGTTAATGTGGCATGCTACCAAAAAAAGGCACATGAAATCACCATACAAATATCAGAAATATTTTCCCAAAACATCTCGACTTGAACTATTGAAGACATTTCACTAAACTTACGGTACATTTGCAATTTAAATACAATGCGACCAAAAATATATACCAAAAATACCAACCTTTTAAACTGAAGAGAAAGTTCGAGCTAAATAAATATGTTTGCCGTACATTCCTGGTTTTCGATACACCGAGTGAAGTATGGCCGAAATTTTATCGTTGCACAGTGTGCTTTTCTTTTACATCGGGGCCAAAAATCGGACTCGTTAATTTCGTCGTCTGATTTGGTAGTGCGATTTTTTGTTCACGATTTATTTATGCTTTGTTGATTTTTATAGGGTTTGGAGTCAACTGCGGCTTCTTAAATATTTTTGAAGTGTTTAATACATATTGCAGGTTGCTATTTGCTTAGTGAGACTTTCACAGTCTGTAAATAAAAAAAAACAGACCCGGTCCTGGTCTTCGACATGGACAGTGTAAAAAAGTGTCAGTGAGTATCTGTACTTAATAGGTTCATTCTTTTAATGTTCTTAAACAATAAAAAATCCGTCGTTGGACCCATGCAAAATTACGGAATCTAAGCGGTGAGAGTCGCGGGCAGCTGATGGATACGAAACGCACAGAACCGTTTGTGGTGGCGACACTCGAGGAAGGCCTATGTCCAGCAGTGGACGTCTTTCACTTAATATGATGATGAAGCACAATGGTCACTCCTGTTTTATTCAAACAGAAGTCAAACATGATAAAAAATCAATTAACTAACAAATAATTCATGCCTGTTCTTACAAATAAAACCCTAAATTAATAAAGACATGTCAGTTTTCAACTGAATCCCGAACATCCTCATTTCAACAAACATGAGAACAATCGATTTCATGCACATCACTAGTGACTGATGGTGTATTAAAGCAAATTAATCATCTTCAATCTCCGACTCAACGGCGAACCACATAAAAACGCACCACACAGATCTTTATCGCCCTTTATCTACACGGTAAATGTCAGTAACTTTATTAAATTTTCATAAATTTGTCATTTAAAGTCGCTAGTCGTTATTAAGAATGTTTTAATAAATTTATTGAATTGAGGAAAGAATCTGATTGGCTACATCCTTGTGCGCTAGAGACTCTTTTCTAAATTGTGACAGAACACAGGGCTTAACACGATCAAACACGAATATTTTTGACGTCTGGTACCGTAACGTAACATTTTACTAAAACTCGCTTCGCGCATAATATTTATTTGAATTGGATACTATATTCATATTTTTGATTGATACAAATATATATGTCGCATTAAATTAAATCAAAATACTATGGGGTTGCAGTTTTTTGGTACTCAAAATTCACTTGTGTTAAGAGGAAATGCTGGCGGCGAGACTTTGTATGTAAAAAGTCATAATTCGAGGTTTGGCTCTCGACTGTTTTCTTTTCCAATATTGGACCGATATACGAGATATTTCACTAATTGAATAAAAAGTAAGTGTTCTGTGTCTCTGTGTTTTCTTTTTTTGATTAATAGTTGCCAAATTTGTACGCAAGGGCTCTGTTGACAGCGATTTGTTGGACAATTTTGAGCATTTTGTGAGAGTTCTAGTGATTATACGGTTAATAAATCATCAAAAAGGAAAACATATCTCATCACAACATATTTCCTCCAAACGTTACTATACGTCGATATATTCGTGCCAGGTCCTCTGTAGATGAAATGTCAATCGTAAAGTTTAGGTAGCCATGCCAGTGATTGCGAAAGTCCTAAAAGCAAGTCCGATTTTACAACAATCTGTCTCCTTAATGATGCCGTTAAAGTAGCTAATAACCCGCCTTTTCAATCAGTGATTAATGTAACTCATTAACACCTGAAACCACCGCTCATCCCTAAAAGGTGATCACCATAAGGGACACGTCATAAGCAATAATTTTGTCTGCAAAAGGAGACATTTTCTTCACTATGCGCAAATCTACTGTTTGAACATAGCCGCTTTATTGTCAGTGTATTTTTACGATATGGCCGGTACAATGAACTAAAAAATATCAATTAATATGAAGAGAACTTTCGCTCACACGAGAACATTCATCTTCATGCCTTTTACGTCGAATTTTGCAAAAAAAAACCATACCGTTGACATGTTAACGATAAGGGAACATGTTCTGATTAAAATTAATCGTTTTTGCGTTTTTTTTTTTCGTTGAATAATGGCAAATGCGTTCGCGAGTGGTGTCGTAAGTGGAGCGATATAGACTATTAAAGTTTTGTAGAAAGTCCTGATTGTGTAACAAAAAGATATAATTTTATATGATCTTACGTAAAGCTTTCCGAAACTTTAAGCACTTATATGAGAAACCTTAAAGCCTTTAGGGTATGAAACCAAACGTCCTCTAAAAGCAAGAAAAACCTACCCAACACGCTTCCCGTTCATCTTTAAACTATTTTATTTAAAACACAAAAATATTTCGTTACTTTTTGCTTGAAGCAACACCGCAAAAATTGTAATTTTAAATTAATTCTCATTTAAGAATTTTTTAGCCTCATAAAAATGCGCATAATATCGATGCACACCGGTTAAGTTTCTTTAAGGCGTATTTCAATTATGTCCCATCCTTGATATTCAGTTAATTTTAGGTAAATTTTGTCCAAGGTGTCATCGGGATTTTTCACTGTCCAAAGGTGTTGGATTCGACCGTTTAAAAACAAGAAAGTTAATTGATTATTAATTGATAAGATCGATCATACTTCTGGCCACATGTAAGGTAAGTCATATAAGTACGTTGATATACCTTCTGTGCAGCAATTACTACCGTATTTAAGAAAAAATGCGCATCTTTATGCTTTTATTGTGGATTTCGTTTTACTGGCCATACATATTAACATATGGCATAAAAAGGTTTAACAACAAATTGATTCATAACAGGGTTGACCTAGACTGTAGTACAGTTCTTCGAAAGGTACTTAAACCTTTGTAGCAACCTTGGTATATAAACCAGGTATTCAAAATAGTACGACCTACTTACGAAAAGTGTCTTTAACCAATGGAATTGTAAAAAATGTCACCGTGGTGCCGAGATTTTATCCTCCTCCTTTGCTGAATAGACAGACACCCTTAGCAGTGAGTACAATTTTCAAAAGTCTTTGGAAATAAACAATTGATAATTCGGTACGGTAGTCAAGTAAAAAAATATCATATCAGCCGAAAGACGTCCACTGCTGGACATAGGCCTCCCCCAAGCGTCGCCACAACGACCAGTCCTGTGCGTCTCGCATCCATCGGCTACCCGCGACCTTCACCAGGTCATCGGTCCACCTTGTGGGAGGCCTTCCATCGTTGCGTTTTTCGGTACGCGTCGCCACTCCAGAACTTTTCGGGCCCATCGACCATCTGTTCTGCGAGCGATGTGCCCTGCCCACTGCTACTTTATTTTGGCGATTCTTTTAAGTAAAAAATATAAATATACATATGTAGGTATATGGGATATGTCAGTCCCATGTGTATTTTATTTAGAACTATTTTAACCAAGTTGAGGAACGCTTGTCAAGGTCACTTCGTGTATGGGTGACCATCCAGAAAATACGTCAAGCCGTTGGCTGTCATTCGAACATCTTTGAAAGTCGTTATGAGTAGTCAAAACCCAGAAAACCTGACACATGTCTTGCCAAAAGGTGTTACTCAGTAACTGGGTTATGAAGTTCGGATAGACAGTCACTACATGTAACAAACTGGTCGACATCATTGTTTAGACTTTTTGACACTCATTGTCGCTGATTGAACGGTACTTCTTCTAAGAGCTAGGGCTTCTAGGTCTCAATTACATATTATTACTAGTTGACCCGCGCAACTTCGTCTGCGTCACAATTTTCATTACTGCTCCGCTCCTATTGGTCTTAGCGTGATGATATATAGCCTATAGCCTTCCTCGATAAATGTGCTATCCAACACTGAAATAATTTTTCAAATCGGACCAGTAGTTCCTGAGATTAGCGCGTTCAAGCAAACAAACAAACAAACAAACTCTTCAGCTTTATATATTAGTATAGATTTATGTTAGAAACTATGCCTAATGGGTTAATACCCTGTATTATCCCAATACCCTATATTAACAAGACAAGTATCATCACTTTTATATTTTAGCACTTGTGTCCATCCCTCGTTTTCACTATTAATAATAGCATGGAAGATTTTCTTCTGCATTTTAAACCCTTGGAAGATAAATAAAACACTTAACAGTGAAGTACCGAATAGAAGCTAAGATAATATTTTGATAAGGTTTAGTAGCATATGGTAGGCGCCAGATAAATGTGCAATAACGGTCATTGACCCACATACATTTATTGACTTTCTTAATATCAAAAACAGAAATAAAGACATAAAGCTGTCCTGAATTGACTTCTATCTTGATCCTTTACGTTGTCTAGTAATGAAAAACCGGTTCATAAGTTATTGTTCGTGTAGCAACGAAGGGATATTAGGGAAAAGTCAATGTATTTTATTGCAAGTTTATCTGGTGCGTACCATAACACTAAGCATAATAATTTTCTATAATAAGCTAACAAGTGCTAATTATAGCTAATTTTTGTTGAACAAACTAAGAAAACAAATCCAACGATACGAATCTTACTATCAAGATTCAGTTATCTCACTATCATCTTTATTGAATAAATATTCCTATAAATTACATTTTTAAATATTTCATTTAAAAAATATTAAAAAAAACATTTAAAAATATAAAAAATAGTAGCCCACCGGTATCGGGAACAGGGTCTAAGCTACCGGTGGTCAGTGCTCCTGAGAGAGGAACCTTCTAACGATGCGCGCCGTGTCCAGGAGTACTGCTTTCTGGATCAAGCCCTTGATCCAGCTGCCCAACGAGAGCCTCCTCATCCCACATGTCGACAACCTCGCGAGCCAAGTCAAGATACTTAGTTTTTTTATCTTTCTCAGCCTTCACGAGGTTCTCGTCATGAGGGACTGTTATATCAACAATCATTGCGCGACGTTCTAGTCGGTCTATCACCACTATGTCAGGCTTATTGGCACTATCATTATTATTAAAACATTTTTTTGTACTAATCACTTGATTTCCCATCTTAAGAGGATATGCTGGCGGCGCCGGCGAGACTTTGTATGTAAAAAGTCGTAATTCGAAGTTTGGCTCTCGCCTGTTTCCTCCTCCAATATTGGACCGACTTAAAAGATTTTCATAAACTGAATTAGTAAGATGTATATTGGGTTCCTATATTTCTCTTTTTTCATTAATAGTTGCGAAATTTGTACACTAGGGTTCTGTTGACAGCAGTTTATCGGACAATTTTGAGCATTTTTTGAGGGTTCTAGTGCTTATATGTTTAACTACTGGACGTCACGCGGTTTCACCCGCGTAGTTCCCGTTCCCGTGGGAGTACAGGGATAAGATATAACCTATGTTACTGCTTGATAATGTAGCTATCCATTGCTGAAAGAATTTTTCAAATCGGTCCAGTAGTTTCGGAGCCTATTCATTTCAAACATACAAATCTTTCCTCTTTATAATATTAGTGTAGAAATATCATGAAAAAGAAAACATAGGGACACAACATAATATATTTTTTATTCAGTTTTCTAAATATCTTTTAAATCCGTCCAATATTGGAGGAGGAAACAGGCGAGAGCCAAACCTCGAATTATGACTTTTTACATACAAAGTCTCTCCGCCCGTGACACAACCCCCCGTCGTTGAAGTCGGTAATAAACGTATATCTTAAGACTATGTAGCGTATGGTTAACCTGTGGTTGCGGTTCATCACCCCATATAAAGAGACTGGCCCGATCTTAATTAGGCACCGTTTTAGTGTAATGAGCTTAGATGTGTGGCCTCTATAACAGCGGGTTTCTGAGAGACAAGTCTACAAATTTTTAAGCAACGTTTGCATTCGCGTCTAAGTCGCAATCTGTCAAAAAACCGGTCAAGTGCGAGTCAGAGTCTCATACGAAGGGTTCCGTACCATTAACCGAAAAAAAACACGTTTCTAGTAAAATAAAATAAAAATTAAGGGGTCTCCCCATTATTAATTGTTGTTATAGCGGCAACAGAAATACACAATTTGTGAAAATTTCAACTGAATACCTATTGCGGCTCTTGAGATACAGTCCGCTGACAGACGGATGGACGGACAGTGGAGGCTTCCGTGTATTACCTACCTTTAATTGTACCCATTTAGTACCCCTCAAAAACTTAATCATATCACAGAAATATGCGATACTTTCAGAGAAAACATCATATAAAAAAAAATAAAAAAAATAATAATTTTTATGGGAGTTTATGGTGAGCAGTGACTGCCCAACGGCCGCGACTTACGAGTTGATGATGGCCTAAAGCTTGATATCAGACAAGAGCATTGTTTTTTTTTCTGGATTATTTTTAAATATAATAGAAGTTTATCGATATTATAAATAGTAAGGTTTAAACTAAGAGTACATGAACTTGTCATGAATATTGATCATATTCCCAAACAGGCTATGGATTGGAATCCTCAAGGGGAAAGGAAGCGTGGCCGTCCCCGACAATCCTGGCGACGCACCGTGTTGGTAGGAGCGACGAGCATCGGACTGACGTGGAGTGAAGTGAAGTGTGAAGCTCAAGACTGCTCGCGATGGAGAACGCTGTGGACGCCCTCTGCCCCAGCTAGGGGTCATAGGACCTTATGTCAAGACATGAACTTGTACAAATGTTGTTGTTTGGAATAAAGTATTTATAACAAGTACAGTGTTTTGCTTCCAATGATACAGCGCTCTATGTTTGTATGACTTTTTGCCTGACGCAAAAAGTTTTGTTTTTTGGTCGGGACCACTCGTAGTTCACCTCGCTAAGGGTTACTACTCAACCGGGCTAGCCTGTGGTGGCCTCAGAATGATTCTAAAGCACAAAAACAAAACAAAACAAAACAAAACAAAACAAAACTTAAACCTACAACTCTGCTCGCTGGGGGCACCCCCTGTGGGGTATGGGCCTCGGCTCAGCGGCATCGTTATCGAGAGGCAGCAAGGGACAGGCTGGGTCATGACAATATTAGTTAGGGGATTTAAAGCTAATGGCTCAGCGGCGCGGGCTGACTCGTCAGGCAAAAGACGGGGAGCAATAACAACACTGCTATTATTACTACTGGGACGTCGCACGGGGCCTCGGCGGCGAGGCCGGAAGGCGGCGGGTCGCGGTTTGTGTGCTTGTTTCAGAGTACTGGTTTCCCTATAGCTCTCTTGGACAAGGGTAATGACGCAAAAAGTATTTAAAATTAATTAGAAAATGTACTTAGAAACTTTCTTTCACAATCCTAAAGGTGTTACAAGAAAAATAAACAGGTGATTACCTATTTATAATGTCATCATCATCATCACAACAGCCGAAAGACGCCCACTGTTGGACATAGGCCTCCTCCAAAGGGGGGGGGAGGGGTTTGCCATAATCGCCACGCTTGGCAGGCGGGTTGGCGATGGCATTGTATGCTGTTGCGTTTTACAGAGAACGCTGCTGCCCATTCTCTAGTGAGTCCCTTAGTCGCCTCTTACGACACCCACGGGGATTGATAGGATGGTATTAATTTTGTACGGCACCATACGGCACCGGCTAACACCATACCATATTTCACTACGTAAACAAGTCTCCTTTGATGTTTTTCCTTTCCACAAGGAACCCCTTTGTACATATATCACAAAAACAAGGCGAAGAATTCACCTGTCAATATATTCAACATCGTATATTTCTTTGTGGACAAATTGAGCTAAATAAAGATCGTTCATTAATTAACTGGCGAGCTAAAAACGTGATATTTACTCATTCGGACGTGCGTTCCATGCGATAACTAAACTACTATTTGTAGAGAGAACTTAAGACAAGAACATTTCGAACCATATTTTTGAGTTCCGTAGAACTACTTTATATTGGTTTAAGAATGATAAATTTAAACAAATAAAAAAAAATTACAAATTTTCCTTACTTTTGTGTTTTATCTTATTTTTGTAGCTTACTGACATTTCCATTCATATTACAGACTTGTTTTTATATAATCAAGATTTTTTTAACTTGGTAAGCATTTGCCATACTTTAAGTAATCAAAGGCTCGCACTTGGCATTAATTTGTTTTTTTCTTTAAGTCAAGAGTGAATAGGTTACTTCTAGGCAAGCGTGCTCCATCTTCGACCACTTCATCGCTTACCATCAGGTGAGATAGTGGTCAAACGCGCGCCTATAAATAGTAAAAAAAAATGGTTAAAACTGTTAACCAAAAGATTTTTTTTTAATAGGTGCTTATAGTATTTCTGTTACTACATTTACAAGCGATGGCACAACGTTATTTGCAAAATTGTCGAACCTACATCTATCTACAAGGGAGAAAAATAAAAGTTCGATTGTACGTAACCCTAAAAATGCCAACTACTTGACATTTTTACGTGTTGAATATTGATCGATATTTATGATCACGATCTTTGTCGGTGAGTTGATATTTGGCGCTACAAACATTTAAACAATATGCCGCTTCACTTCTATTGTTTTTCTACTTATTTTAATCTAATCTATATTATTATCTTCGTTGCCACTTTTTTGAGGCAGGGACGCCATTTTATAAAGGGAGTCTTTAATAAGCCGACATGTCCATATAGTGATTACTTGATTAGGTCAGGTTTTTCTACGGTCTGTCAAGTGTTTTCTAGGTTTTGAATTCTGTGGGTACTCTTGAACTACTCTTGGTAAATAGAATGTTTTTTGTCAGCTTGTTAATTTAACTTCGAATCGGCTGGTTGATACTTCCCGTGACCCACGAGCTGGCTTTTCCTTTGACCAGAGACCAAGCATTGCCATTCAATTTGGCAATGCCGCCGGTCTCTTGGCCACATTACCCGCTGACAGCGGACGAATTTGTTGATGCTTTTTTAATTTGTTGTAAGTTTTGTTTATTTGTTAATGTAAATTATTACTGTTAATTTGTTTATATGTGTCAAAAACTAAAATATTACAAAAAAACTGGCCACGTGCGAGTCGGACTCGCGTGCAAAGGGTTCCGAACGAATTAAATTTTTTTAACATGTTATTTTAACACTACAGACTTCTAATATATATAATAATAAATCTATTATCTCCATTTTTTTCAAAATTTTAGGCTCAGTAGTTTCGGAGATAAGGGAATGGTCATTTTTCGTCTAATTTCTTGAATAACTTCAAAATCATTTATTTTCAAATTATGAAAAAAATATAATTAAAACCCCCACAGTAAGTCCTTTCATTTGATATGTCACACAATAATGTTCGAAAACTTTTTTTTTTAATTTTCTAGTTTGACCTCCGAAAGTGACCCCCATACTAAACATTTAATGATTTTTGTAACGCGTCCTTATTTGGGTCACAGAAATCCACATGCGTACCAAATTTCAACTGAATCGGTCGAATGAATCCGGAGAAAACTGGCTGTGACAGACGGACAGACAGACGACACCCGAGTGATACTATAAGGGTTCCGTTTTTTTTTTCGGAACCCTAAAAATTTGCTAAATTAAATATTTATTTTAAAGGATGATTAAAATAATGTCAAACATATACTTTTTACTTTGTGCGTCATCATTAGTCATAACTCATAAGAGCAGCAGTGCGATTCAAATAGATCGGCAGATATCAATCGATTTTAGATACTAAACCAGTATCTAAAATCGATTGATATGTGCCGATTAAAAAAAATAGTTTTCTGTTAGTAGAGACAAATTTTATGGCAAAGACTATATTTAAATGCGACCTTCAAATTAAGAACTTTAAATGAAAAATGATCTTTATTCAGAAAATTGGTTTTAAATATGTAACAAATTAACAATTCAACACTTTAGTAAAATAATACAAAGAACATTATAGATTAGGATTTACAGTCGTCTTTCGGATTTACAGAAAGGAAAATATCTTTCTTTATGTTTTACAACGTGGAACAGAAGGGCTAAAGAGGGCACTTTAGGAGAATCATAATATTAATCACGCAACAATCTGTCAAATTTCATTTTCATTCAAGGTTGATTGGGAAAATTTGACAGTGACGGGCAGCGTGATATGCTTTCTGATTCTGCTAAAGTGACCTTTTTAGACCCACTGAATAAACGCAATAACTCTTAAGCGGTCATTGTGCTCATCATTATGAACAACTCTCACTACGGGACCAACACCGAAAGCACGGTAAAAATATCTACAGTATTCTATCTTCATACAAACGGTCGGAACGCGAGTCATACCTACGCGCCTTGAGTTCAAACTGCTCTCCAACTGCAAGCAGTCGCGAATGCGCCGCAGTGACGAACTACCTACGCTTGCGTTCAAAACTTTTAGATAGTTTCATAGGCTGTCGACTTACTTATGTAGGTACTTAGCTAATGCAATGCAATGCTAATGCTATGTAGGTAATTATACGAAATATCACTGTAGTAATAATAATCATTTATTTCGGACATTAATTAAAATCCATAATGAGTTAGTAACAGAAAAACTTACAACTATGTTAGTAACCTTAAACAAAATAAATTAATCAAAAAAGTTTAATTCATAAACTTTCCCTTTGCACCGGGCCAGCAGGCATGCCTACGGGACCAGTGCGCCAGGAAAGGGCAGTCCGGTCTTTCAGCAATAACGCTTAGGATGCTGTTAGGACTCCCACGTATCCTACGCATCAAGGAGGCCGCCCTTTTGCGCATGATAGCCTCAAAACTATCTATGCCTGCCTCAGCAAACATGCCCGACGATGCCCGACTATGAAACGATTATGAGAGTAATTAATTAAGATTGGGTACCAGGATAATTTACTTTTTAAGTAAGATTTTGCAGTCAATAGTTAGGGGTTTTGATTGCACAAACGCAATGAGATGGTTGATATTGAGTAAAGTTTGCAAAGGTTTGACATCGGATGGGTGACCAAAAATATTGTTATTTCGTGTTGCTCCGTGCTGTTGTTAATGGGGACATAAAATAACCTGAGATGAAAAAAATATTATAATTATATCTAGGCACGTCAGATGTTTCTTGCATTTTGGTTGAGTAGATAGGTGTTGAAGTTTGTAAGAATTGGAGTTTGGTATGGTAACCTTCGGCGACAGTAGTTTACTTTTTTTTTTCATTGTTTTAAACAAATAATGTTATATTCACAATCACTAAAGTAGATAGAAACTAAAGTAGGTAAGTAGATGAAATTAAAATTCTGGAGGCGGGCAGCCCTATCGCATGTTTACGTACCGTGCGATTGTAGGTAATTATTTCTAGGAGAGGACCGAGTCACAATACTGGTAGATATATATACTATGCCAAAAACGCGAAAAAAAATCGACTGCACCATACATTTATGTGCGCAGAACTCGACAAAAATGTACTAAAAAACTGTTTTTTTTTCACGATTTTTTTTTCTATTGTTAGGCACGCCTTTGACCACTACCTATCTCACCTGATGGTAAGCGATGATGTAGTCGAAGATGGAGCACGCTTGCCTAGAAGTAACCTATTCACTCTTGCGGTTGTTTCCATACTACAAGTCCCCATAGTACAGTTACAGTTATTGTATGTATAACCTTTAACGCTTGTATACATGCCAATGACCTTGTGCATATAAACGGAGCTAACTAATCCTCTACGCGCCACTCCGCTACCCGCATTTTTAATTTGTTAAAATAAAATAACAATTATTTTAAAAAATAACAAAACCAAATTATTTTCGTTTGTATTGCAAAGCAGTAGATATTTTTTTAGACTTTTGTTAAAAATGAAGGAGTAAAATGATTTCAACTCAACGATTTGGAGGTGATTTGGTAATATTTTTTCTTATTATGTGATACCGATACATACATTTTGGCTAAACCAAATTACGTATCATATCATGTAGATTACTACCTATTTTTTTTCAGATGTAATTTCTCAGTTAATGCCGACGAAAAGTTGCTTCATCTGCACGCTGTTTTTAAGCATTTCTCGAGAGTGCAGCCACAACACAATACGTCGCTGTTCTCGTGGCCCCACGTGAACGGTTTATTTACGTAGCCAGCGGGTTTCTCGTGCGAAAGTTCATGCCATGTGTCCTAAGCTTTAATTATCCGTCTAAATTAGTTTCTGTCTACTTAAAAGCCTATTTAAGTACCAACATAGATAATTGGATTACTTTTAACAGTTTCAACTGAACCTTGTAGGCCTTTGCGGAATCTTCCATGCTTTGAAGAAAGTTTGTGGTTGTCTACATTCGTTAGTATATATTAGGGTTGTATCCTCGGCTTGTTGCGGAATTGGTTCTTGTCGCAGAATGTTTTTGAAAGAGTCACCGCGGCCCTGGAACGCAAAAGGGCATTATGAGGAACACGGATGGGTTTTTAGTCCGTAAGAGTCTGACATTCCTTTCTGCTCCACCCGAGCGGGAGGAGTCATTTGATGATTTCCCATACTTAAACTACGCCTTTGTCTGAATCAACTCGGATCTTTAACAGAATTTTAAAGAAGTTGTAACAAAAGTTCAATAAAAAAATTGGCTACATCTAGGATCCTTTTATGAGGTGGATGGAGATCTTAACTCAAAGTGTTTGCTCCTTAAGTAACACAAACACCATAAACCGCCGAGTTTAGTACCACGCAAGCAACGATTTAGTTTACCTAGATTAATTTATGAACCACTAAGTGATCACTAAAAAAGTGAAAATTTATAAAATAGATCTTCACGACCTCATCCCACCGGCACCCATCTACCATCTACCATAGGATTCTACCATCGGTCATCTAGACGCACAGCAAGTTACCATCCCTACTGTGTTGCTATTCCAGCAATTCGCACTAAGCGTTTCCAAACGTCTTTTATAATGTGCACAGCAAAAGAATGGAACTCTCTGCCTGTGTCTGTGTTTCTGAACACATTCAACCCTAATCTATTTAAAGTTATGTCCAGTGAACAGGCTTCTTCTGGTTAAGCTCACCCCATCGTCAACTTTTTATATATATAATAAAAAAACTGTTTTGATTTTTTTAACTACTACTATCATAACGCAGGCGAAACCGCTCTGGTAAAGGCTAGTTCTTTATCGTCATCCTCTCTCTCTTTTCTTGTCAAAATCCTTACGTGCGAGACTGGTGCAAACTAGCCTCATCCAAGTCCTCATTCACGACTGGAACTTCTTGCAGTCTGCGGACGCCACTCGCTCACTGCCTTACTCCGTCTCACGCCTTGCCAGCTAGCCAGGGCTGCGGCGGCGACTTCTCGCGTCAGGCCCTGGTTCAATCCTTGGTCCGGAGCGAGGAGGCATGGAAAGTCGTCACCTCCTTCTGCGAAGCAGTAATGCTGTGTTCCTCGCGCGCTTCAATGAGATGTCAGCACAGTAGACGGGGCCTTCCAGGGCCAGTCCCAGGGTTGCGGAATTTGTTCGAAAGAGTCACCGCGGCCCTGAAACGCAAAGGGTATTAGGAGGAACACGGATCGGTTTTTAAACGACTTCCAAAAAAGAGGAGGTTCTCAATTCGGTGGATATTTTTTTTTAATGTATGTACACCGGTTACTCCGAGATTTCTGATCCGATATTTTGTTTTTCATTTTTTTTTAGTTCGATGCAGTATACTTGCCATTTGGTCCCATAAAAATTTGATTCAGTTTGGTTCAGTAGTTTTTATTTTATGAGCATTTTTGCTTATTTCAATTTCTGCGTTGACGAAGACGTCCAAGTATCACCACTTAAAAGTGAAAAATAAAAAACTTTTTACAAAAAAAAATACAACCGACTTCCAAACAAAACACTACAAAGAATAAAATAACCTTAATTTCGGAATTTCGGAAGTCGGTGTTAAAAAAAACAAAGAAACAAAAGCAAAAACACCGACTTCTTAGTTAGTATAGAACTGGACCTCAGTCCAATTCTATCTACTAGTTTGCAAGAAACGTTCACATTCGCATCTCAGTCGCAATTTGTCAAAAAATCTTATCTTTCATACTTCTTAGGGTTCCGAAAAAAAAAACGGAACCCTTATAGGATCACTCGGGTGTCTGTCTGTCTGTCTGTCTGTCCGTTTGTCCGTCCGTCACAGCCAGTTTTCTCCGGATCCGCTGTACCGATTCTGTGAGGCTTACTGTGAGGGTTTTAATTATAATTTTTTTTTTATAATTTTAAAATAAATCGTTTTGACGTTATTCAAGAAATTAGACGAAAAATGACCATTACCCCCCCTTATCTCCGAAACTACTGAGCCTAAAATTATGAAAAAAAATGGAGATAATAGATCTTTACCTATGGATTACAGGATAACCTATAAGAAGTCTTTAGTGTTAAAATAACATGTTAAAAAAATAAAATTCCAAATAATGCTTTACACGCGAGTCCGACTCGCACTTGGCCAGTTTTTTTGACAGATTGCGACTGAATTGCGAATTCGAACGTTTTTGAAAACCAGTAGAGTTGGACATATGAATAAAAGTTGTCCGATATAACAGTAGACACGCTGATACGCAAGAACGATAAAGAAATCCAGCTCACATCAAAAGCACTCCCATTTTCCTCCTGCAACCACAATATCATATTACAAGCCTCATAAAATTCCCCATCACTTTGTTTGCACCGACAACATTTAACACTGGCACTATTTTTAAAACAAAAACACGAACATTGGGCCTACTGGGCTGTCATCGGGCGGACGACATAAAGATCGGCTCGTGACTTGCATGCGTCATTCGGCAGCAGTTTGGCGTTCTTTCTACAAAGGACATACGTTTAATTTGTCTACTATTTGCCGCCAGCCGGCTCTTTGTGATGGTGTAGTGATGTAGGCATGCAGCTATTGAGATGGTTTACTAGCTTGCTTTTCAGTGTCATTCGATGGTTGAATTTGATTGTTTTAGGGTTCCGTACCAAAATGGTAAAAAGGAACCCCTATGGTGTGAGTGTGACTAAGTCTGTTCGTCTGTCACAGCTGAATATCTCAAGAACTACTAATGCTATCAACTTGAAATTTGGAATTGTTTAAGATGAAGTTTGTTCAACTATTTTGCAGATAAGAAAAAAAGTAAAATTGTATTTTTTTTTTCGCAACAGCGTCTGTAAGGGGCTCTTAAAAATTCGAAGTGGGTCTAATAGGTCATGTGGGGTATCATATGAAAGAACCCTGTGCAAACAGGGTTCTTTCATTCTTAAACATTTTTTCTTTTTTTTTAGGCCACACGGTTTTCGACTTCGGATATAAGAAATAAGAGAAAAACCTGAAATTACTCTGTGATATAAGTTTATGTAAAGATTGCAGGGAAATAAAATTACATCTCTTAATAGCACATTTTTTCAGAAATCGTCAGCAAAAATTACATTACATTAGTTCCACTATTGATCAAGAGATGGCGCTGATCTAAAACTGCAATATTCACCGCAATGTTAAAATTCTCTGATGAATATAGGCCTCGCAGATCTCTGATGAATATAGGCCTCGCAGATGAAAATTAAAAAAAAATACGTTTTATATGATGGTACGGACGGAACTCTCGGTGCGCGAGTCCGACTCGCTCTTGACCTTATTTTTTAATATCACTTGGTAGTTGAATATGTTTGTTTTGATTGCTGTTTTCCCTAATGTGTCTGCTCTTGAAATCGATCACGCTTCATGTCAAGTGAAAAAATGGTAATATGCCTGTTTATTCTTGCTGATAGGACACAGACCCTGGATGAGTATAACCCTAGGTACTATTTTCTTCATTAAACTGTATAATTTGCCTACTAGCTCTTTGTAAGAAACTAATGACTACTGATGTAATTTGCTATTAATGTGTAACAAATTGATTAATTGAAGGATTTAACATTAACGGAGTGTTCATTCTGTAATTAAAACACTAAACATCACACCTGTATTCCTCTTAGTGTTAGGCAAAGTTGCGCCTATCCAGGGTTGTGAGATTGTTTGAAAGAGTCACTGTGGCCCTTGAACGCAAAGGACATTAGGAAGAACACGGATGGGTTTTAGTCAGTAAGAGTCTGACACTACCTTCTGCTCCGCCCAGAGCGGGAGGAGTCGTTTGATGCTTCCCATCCTTAAAAAAAAAGCCATACGGTCCTCACATGTACAGGTGACAGAGCATGTGGTGCAAGATAAATGGTCATGGACAGTGGCTACGTGTGCGAATGGTGTTATCGTTGCTGAGTACTGGGCTAAAAATTAAATTTAATCACTCTTTTTGCTGTATGGTGTCGGCAGGTGCCGTATGGTGCCGTAAAAGAATCATACCATCCCATCACTTCCCGTGGTTGTCGTAAGAGACAACTAAGGGACTCGCCAAAGAATGGGCAGCAGCGTTCTCTGTAAACCGCAACACCATACATTGCGATCGCCAACCCGTCTGCCAAGCGTGGCGATTATGGCACCCCGCCCATTTGGGGGACGCCTATATCCAGCAGTGGACATCTTTCGGCTAATATGATGATGATGATGACTCTATTTGCCATCGACACGCTAAGAAGACGAACTATCATCTGCCTAGCCTTTTCCCAACTATACTGGGGTCGTCTTCCAGTCAAACCGGATTCAGCTGAATACCATTATTTTACGTAGAGCGGCTGCCTACCAGATCTCCACAACCCATTAACTGGTACACGGTACTCCTTGGCAAGACTGGTATCTAATTTTCTGGCGTTTGACTATCCGTAAAGACTGCCAAAGATCTACAAATGACAGCCGGGATCAACGACTTAACGCGCTTTCCGAGCCACGGAGGAGTCTCGGTATGTTAAGATGGTCACTCATCTACAGACCAACCTAGACAAGCATTGCTTAACGTTTAATAGAATAGAATACTCTTTATTATGTACACCAATAACCAGCGGGGATGAAGTTCGTTCCTTGAGAGAGGCCATGGTAGAGCGGACAAATTTGACCTTAAGCCTTGAACCCAGTGGGGTGATGACAATGTGGTCACTTTTAACGCCACCAAAACACAAGCGTGTCTTTTTACCGCAAAAAGGAGTCGTTTTGACCAAACTCCTACTTTTCGGGGTGCATCTGTTCCTGTGACTGATCGGCTCGAGCTCCTAGGCATGGAGTTGACATCCAGTCTCAACTTCGGCGCCACCATCGAGTACAAAGCCCAAACCGCGGCCAAAAAGCTGGGCATCCTAAATAGGATGAAGCGATACTTCGGGCCTCGACAGCTTTTAACCCTATATAAAGCGCAAGTCCGAACCTGCATGGAGTATTGTAGCCACCTTTGGGATGGCTTAGCTAAATATCAGTTTGCCACGCTTGACTCGGTGGAACGCAGAGCTAAGAGGCTCATCGGTGACGTAAAACTGGTGGATGCCAAGCTACATAGCTTGGCTCATCGCCGTAAGGTTGCCTGCTTGTCTGGCGGTCTTCTACAGATTGTACTTCGGGGAGTGTGCCCAAGAACTCCACGACCTCATCCCACCGGCCCCCTTCTACCATCGGACATCCAGACGCACTGCATCTTACCATCCCTACCTTGTTGCTATTCCACCAATTCGCACTAAGCGTTTCCAAACGTCTTTTATAATGCGCACAGCAAAGGAGTGGAACTCTCTGCCTGCGTCTGTGTTTCCAAACGCTTACAACCCTAATCTCTTCAAAGTTAGAGTGAACAGGCTCCTTCTGGGTAAGCTCGCTCCATCGTAGACTTTGTCTCTGTCATCTCTGACCTAGACTAGAGTCAAGAGCAAACCCATCACAAATAAAAAAACATATAAGTTGCTGAAAAGATAGATGAGAAACATTACATAGGGTGACACAATGGGCGGCCTTATCGCCAAAAGCGATCTTTTCAAGACAACCTTTGGATGGATTCTAAAGAAAAAAAGGAAATACAGTACTGTAGGTAGTCTTAGGTGTACTATTTATAAAAACATCAATACATACTTAATAGATAAATTTATACAATTATAATTATGAAACAATAGCAGAGAACTCTAGGAAAAAAACTTGAGAGGTGTCAAGGGACACCCGGATGGAACGAAGTTCCTTTCGATTAATTAGTGATGGAATTGTAATAAAATTTTATGGTGTTAGGGCGATCCCGAACAGAAATAGAAAGACGAAACAAAAATGGCTGGCTTGCTTTTTATGAGAGAGAGAGAGAGAGACAGACAGAGAAACACGCTCACGCCGCACGGCTTACAAATATAGCAAAAAGTGTCGTTACAACTTTTGGTCTTAATTTTTTCCGTCTAGCCCTTTCGCAACGCGCGATAAGGAACTTCGTTCCAAAAACGCTTTAAAGAGAGAGATAGTGGTTCTTGACCAAAGTCCACCCAAGACCGACTCGTGCGGCTAATGTTATATGTTCCAGTGTTGCAGATGTTCCAGCTAAGAAGACGAACCGTTTACCTCTAAATAAAGCACAAAATACAAACCACGGTGAATTGTGCTGTAAAATACTACAGAAGTATACCATCTCAGTGGATGCGCCAACATTATAGATGTATTTATACTAGTTTTTGCGTCGGTTTTCATTCGATCAGTTTGCGCAGGCGCGGCTTCGTTTGCTAGATCATTAATTAGGGATATGTCCCGATGTCCGCCAGTCTGTCGGACAGACACACCGACGGATTGTTCGAAACGTTTCGAAAAACGTCTATTCAATGGTTTTTAAATGTTTTTTTTTTCTTCATTGAGTAAAATGCTGTGGGAATTATTTTTAGCGAAGTTTTAGTTTAGGAGTGTTTATTTCGTTCATATAAAGATAGTTTGCTATATACGATACTTACTTACCTAATAATTATGTAAATCCGACAAGTAATCTCAATTTTAATGAATAGATAGGTACAATGATCTGATTCAAAGACCTTACTCATTTTTGTAATATCGCAATGTCATGAAGTTGCTAAAATAATGGACAAAGCCCCCACTCAATTAATTTTTCAATTTAATCAAAGTAATCCACCAAATGGTTTTCAACAAACCTTCTAAATCCGTTCAGTCTTAAATCGAATATTATTAGCAAAACTGGAGGCAGTTCATTGTACGAGTATTTTAAAAAAATCGTTATCTCTAATCGTTTTCTGGAAGCAAACTCCATCATTCATAAGCCTAATGCCCACACCATTGTCCGAAATACTTCTAAATTCCAAACACGAAATTATGCCCCATTACCATGAACCAACATCAAAAACAACACATCCCTACTAACTAGTAACCCAAACTGTGACCTAATCAATATTAATACGGCAGCTACTTAAGAAGTTCTATGGATGGTCTAAAAAATTAAACAAACAGCCAGTAGGAATTTAATTTATGTTTACACGATGGTCGTGTCGTGTTTACGACAGTTTTTGTTGGAGCAGACCACACACGATGGGTGTCGATTAGTGGTGCGCTTGTAAAGGTAGGGGGAGACGGTGCAACTAGTTGCTTGTATAGAATTTGCAAATTCTGGAAAAGTACAAAATGAAAAGGAAATGACACTTCACTTATAAATCTGGAGTAAATCAAAGTTTTGATTGAGTCTTGAGAAAATATTGAGAAACTCTATAGGGATAAATACTGTTTGTACAAGTAAGTTTCGACAGTTAATCCTTATACTTAATGTTTTAAATGCGAAAGTAACTCTGTCTGACGCGCTTTCACGCCAAAACTACTGAACCGATTTAAATGAAATTTGGTACACAGATAGTCTAGAGCCTGAGAAAGGACAAAGGCTACTTTTTATCCCGGGAGTATGTTCCCTAGGGACCATGCGGGCGAAGCCGCTGGCAGAAGCTAGTTGAAAATAAAAGTAACTTTTCTTTGTTAGTCTGCCAACATAATAATTTTCCACCGTTCTTAATTTGGTGGTTAAATCGAAAAAAAATGTTGGAGCTAGATTTATAAACTCAGGCGAGGTATGGTGGGTTGAGAAAAACAGATTTTTTTGTAATAACAAAAGATAAGATTTTTGAAAAACACTTTATTTATGCCTATCCCTAATTTTTGCAAGAAACAATCGGAGTCTTAAGATTATAATTGAAACCAAGTCATGGAAAATCAAACATAGGTCGGTTTAACGCATTTTTATAAAAAATAATTTTGAATTTGTTCGCGATTTAAGTTCAACAAAATCAATTGGGAATTGTGATGTAGAAACAAGAAACTCACTTTGGTGTAATGTTAATTTATCTAGTTCATCATTACGCAACATTATGTGCAAACCAAGCCGTGGACTGCAACCCTAACGTCTACAGTATAATGATGTCGATCGCCTCATATCGGGAGCCAGAGATATTTTTGTCGTTTTCATTCCCTACGCCAGAGACATAGCCATCGGTGATTGATTGACTTGGACATACAACTACTGGTTCCTGTAATAGTAAATACCTGACATTGTAATGTTTTGTTAACATGCTTGCATGCTTGATCGGATTTAAATTAATTTGTGTTTAAAGCAGGATGACAGATTCTTTCAACCTGCCAAGCATTTTCCCAGGTATTTTGGGGTCAGCAACTGAGTAACAGCATTTTACATGGAGTGACATAACCTCCACAACCCAATAACTGTCTACCTCTTTGCAAAACTTGTATAGAGTTTAGCCGTAATGACTGTCATTTTGTAGATCAAACACGTTAAGAGGAAATGCTGGCGGCGAGAAAAAAAAAAGTAAAATGTCATAATTCGAGGTTTGGCTCTCGACTGTTTCTCCTCCAATATTGGACCGATTTAAGAGACATTTCACAAACTGAATAAGAAGAATATATAATGTGTCCCTATGCTCAAAATTGCCCGATAAATCGCTGTCAACAGAGCCCTAGTGTACAAATTTGGCAAATATTAATAAAAAGGAAAACAAAGAGACACAGTATCCATCCTTCTTATTCAGTTTTTAAAATATCTCTTACATCGGTCCAATATTGGAGGAGAAAACAGTCGAGAGCCAAACCTCGAATTATGACTTTTTACGTACAAACTCTCGCCGCCAGCATTTCCTCTTAACATATTGGACTTAACGTGCTTGTTGACGCATGGAGGAGACTGTTAATCTCCTACCAATCGCAGATCGACATTACTACTACTTTACCTAGAAGATCGGATCGACCTGTGCTGCCGTTGTTATTTAGGCACAAACTTTGCACCTTAAAAAAACTTTTGTTTTTGGTTGTAATTTTTGTTTTTGACACCGACTTCCTAAATTAAAGTTATTTTATATTTTGTAGTGTTTTGTTTTATGACTTCCAAAAAACAAAACACTACATTGTATTTTTTTAGTTTTTAGTAATTATATATCGCACACCTAAATTGACATTCACATCTGCGTACCCCTTCACAGCGTACCGGCATGATGTCATGTTATGAACAGGATGTAAACAATTGATATGCGATTTCAGCAATCCCCGTCCATTTGCTATCATTTATTGAGGAGTTCCGTTGCCTGTCTCCGAAGTTCTTCATGAGATCTTTACCAAATTGAAATGGGACCACTCCGAGAAATGTACTCTTCCAAAAACTACCTAAATCGCTTCAAGTGTGCCAGTAAAATTTCAAATGTTCCTTCGATTTCTTCAAGATCCCAACATCAGATGCTGAATTGAGGACCATGGGACCATCTGGAAAGTCTACGCTTTCAAACAAAAAAAAAAAGAATTTTTCAAATCGGTCCAGGTGTCTTCGAGTAATTGGGAAACATACATAAAAAAATAAACAAAAAAACATTCCGACGAATTGAGAACCTCCTCCTTTTTGGAGTCGGCAAAAAATAACTCTAACTTTACTATTTCAATTGTTAAACAAAAAACTATACCAGGAAAATAACAATTATATTTTCAACTTCAAGTTAATATACAACCGTGCTTTCACATAAAGTTAGACCAACATTAAATATTAATCTAGGAACAGCGTTTGTAATAGTGCATTAATAGGCCCTTTAAGTTTAGAAACCTATCCTTGTGTTTATGGCTAATAACCTAGTTTACGGGGTGTTAGGTGAACTTGTTGTGTGGTCTAGTGCTAAAATAGCTTTCTTATAAAATAAATTAATAATATGCCGTATGGTGTCGGCCAGTGCCGTATGGTGCCGTAAAATAATAATACCATCCCATCACTTCCCGTGGGTGTCGTAAGAGACGACTAAGGGACTTGCCAGAGAATGGGCAGCAGCGTTTTCTGTAAAACTCAACACCATACACTGCGATCGCCAACCCGCCTGCCAAGCGTGGCGATTATGGCAAACCCCCCTCTCTCGGGGGAGGCCGATGTCCAGCAGTGGACGACTTTCGGGTGATATGATGATGATGATGATAAAATAAATTATTTCGTCAACAATCCAATAAAAATTATTCATAAAACTCTTTCACAAAGAGGTTTGTAGATAGCGACAGAAAGTTAATATATAGTAAAGTTTTATTATAATATCTAAATTAAAACTACTGTATCGCTATATTATATTAATTACAGATATAAAATAGTTCACGGCCCGATCTAGTTTTATTCAAAGATGTGTTTCAAGCAATCACTTCACTCCAATTTAAATAAGACAGTAATATAAATAATTATGTTAACTAGATCAACATAAGAATACATCGTCATCGACTATAAAAATAAGTGAAAGTTTTATAAAGAATTCCGATTAACCAAGCTTATCGACATGGCCCGAAGGATCGCCAAACAAAAGTGGCAGTGGGCAGGGCACATTGCTCGCAGAACAGATGGTCGATGGGGCCGAAATTTCTGGAGTTGCGACCGCGTACCGGAAGACGCATCGTTGGAAGGCCTCCTACAAAGAAGACCGATGACTTGGTGAGGGTCGCGAGTAGCCAATGGATGCGAGACGCACAGGACCGCTTGTTGTGGCGACGCAAGGGGGAGGCCTATGTCCAGCAGGGGACGTCTTTCGGCTGATATGATGATGATATCACTATACCAGAAGCGCGCATGTGCAAAGTATTTTTTCTCACGGTATGATATTTAAACAAAACGCGATCACTCCACTTTTGCGTATCCTTGGGGACATGAAAAAGTGGAGTGATCGCCACAGTACCCCATAATTAAATTGTAAATGTTTGTAAAGTGTCGGGATCGTAAATTTCATATTAAATAAGTAGAATCTAGTTTTTGTCGACTATTTTCTAACATATCCCTCTGTGCATAAAACTGGTACAGTGACTCGGGCGGTTCGTACTACTGTTTTTGTTTCCGTCGGTGATAGAATACTGATCGTTCGATGCCATAATAATATATCTACACTAATCGGGTTAACACTCAAAGAAGAAGGGCCAGTTTGTGCTTAGAATACAGAACTAACTAGGAAGGCGCCTGAAGTTTTAATTTTGTATTTTTGTAGCACACCACTCACTACCTTCTTTTCTATCTTCGACCGCTTCATGGCTTACCATCAGGGGAGATAGTGGTCAAATGTATGGCCTATTAAAAGTAAAAAAAAATAAAAAAATCTGTCAGTCCAGCAAAGGTTAAGATGAAAAGTGATTTTTTTGGAATATATTAGTCGTTTTAATGGTGAATTTTTTAAAAAGTAACTTGTTTTTTTTTGCTATTTTTCCCTTAATGTATAATATCAGCTACCCAAAATCATCATATCAGCCGAAAGACGTCCACTGCTGGACATAGGCCAGCCCCATGTGTCGCCACAACAACCGGTCCTGTGCGTCTCGCATCCATCGGCTACCCGCGACCCTCACCTGTAGTGCTATTCTATAACAACATTAGCGTGTCTCGACAGCGGAATCGGAGGTGAGTATCAAATTCTTATAAATATAAGAGCTTTATGGTGTATGCAGTAAAGCCCACTTTGTGAGCTTTGTCACTCAGGTGAAGCTCGATATCGAAATAGTTATTTACAGAATAGACTAGCTGGTCATCGGTCCACCTGGGGGGAGGCTTTCCAACGTTGCGTACGGTTACAACATTACCCAACATCACCCGTAAATACTACGCACTTATGAAACACCCTGTAAGTATAACTCAGAGTTTGTTTCGCTGTTACTTCGCAGAGTAGTCAGGTAGCAAACACCGGCCTTGTCTAGTTTTAATTGACTAAAATAACTGACTCGTTAAAGTGTAATTTTTAACCAATGTACAAAATAAATATCATCTACTTATCAGTTATATCCGTTTGTTTAACAAAAACATTAAAAGGAAATAATAGTTTGTGTAATTAGCGTCCTTATCTAAGCACACTATTATCGTATACTAGCTGACTCGGCAAACGTTTTTTGCCAAATAAAAAAAAACGGTCAAGTGCGAGTCGGACTCGCACACGAAGGGTTCTGTACGATAAACCTTAATTTTTATTATTTGTTGTTATATCGGCAATAGAAATATACAAACTGTGAAAATTTCAACTGTCTACCTTTTGCGGTTCTTGAGATACATCTTGCTGATAAACAGACGGACGGACGGACAGCTTAAGCTTAGTAATAGACTTCCGTTAGTTACCCTGTAGGTACGGAACCCTAAAAATTAAATTAAATTGAAAACTAAAAGGATAAACGCTTTTTTTTTCGGTTTACGGTACGGAACCCTTCATGTGAGAGTTTAACTAGTACTTGGTCGGTTCTAAACATGGCTGGCGAGTTTTTTTTTTTAATTATTTGTTTCTTTTCTTTACAGAAGTTGGAACCCTAAAAAATACACACTATTACTACTATCGCTCGATTGTATGCCTGCCTGTATGTATGTATGTCTGTCTGTCTGTCTGTCGCAGCCGATTTTTTACGAACCTAATAGACCGATTCATTTGAAATCTGAAAATTTGGTACAGTATATGTAATCTTCTGTGACCCAAACACGGACTCATAAATTAAATTAAAAATTTCAACTGTACAGTTATCAAATGAAAGGCTTCATCGTATGGGTTATTAAAGAAAATTGACCATTTCTTTTTTATGTCCGAAACTACTGAACATACAATTTTGAAAACAAAAAACACAAATAATAGAAATGTACCTGCATATGCATTAGGTACAGGAAAACCTGTAAGAAATCTATTATTTTAATTTACAGAAACATGTTAAAAATATTATTCGTTCGGAACCCTTTGCAGGTGAGTCCGACTCGCACTTGGCTGGTATTATTATTTAAGCATCCAAATTACGTTTAAATAAAGTTCCGTCTAAAATTATTGAGCTTGGCTCGTCAAGGTTATCATTGCTAACAGGATGACACCATAGGACGCTGCTAATTCCTGATAAGAGCCCTTCTAATCAAAAAACTTGTTCCTGTGTATCTATTGCCAAATAAAATTATTTATCATTTTTCTAGTTAGCAAAAACTCTATACGCGATTTACTGTCTCTCAAGCCATCACCAGTGGTGGACGCGTCAACTAGTAAATTCTGTTCTACTTTGTCTGGAAAGGATATAAAATGTGCAAAACGCAGTGGGTGCTGGGGTTGGTAGCCCTGTCCGTAGGGTTGACGCAGTCGTTATCTTGGGGTGAGTATAAGAAGTTGTTGTCCTGTTTTATTAGATTCAGGTCATCCGGACGAAAAACCGGAACCAATATAGGAACAATTATGTATCTGTCCGAATCTAGTCAAACGTTTCTAGTTTTCGCTTAACTGGCACAGGCGAAGTGCTCTTAAATACTAGTTATTTCATGGACCAGTAGATCTTTCAGGCATTTTTAATTTTCCTTGTTAGGAAAAAGACTACTAAGCCCAAGTAGAGATAATATTGGACATGTTTATTCTACCCATCTAAGTGTATGTCCCTAGTGGTGACAGTTCTATGTTGGTCATGTACAGCTTCTTGCAGGGCTGCTAAGTCTTGCAAGAAGGTATTGCGGAGGGCTCAGTTTGACCACATTACCCGAATAGGGAACAAACTTGCTTCATACTCAGCAGATAGTAAGGCCCTTTGGTCCCTGGCTAAGTCGGTCGAATTGAACTGCCGTTCCTCCTGCTTCCCCTCACTACCACCACTGCTGAGACCCAACGGGACGCTGGCCCACTCCGCTGAGGAGAAAGTGAACTTGTTTGCTTCTGTGTTTGCGGAATCTTCACGTCTGGATCCTGGTGGCGCGAGACCCCCTGCTTCTCCTGATAGATGCGAGTCGAGTATGTCGAACCTTATTAGTAAGCTTCCTTCCTTCGGTCTGCCCGCCGGATTGTGTGTTTGTACCGCCGATTTCTTGAAAGATCGGTCTATGCGAGTGGTCATAGATAGCTGCTCGTCTGGACGGCTGGATTTTAATGCCGGGGTTCCTCAGGGGTCGGTACTTTCGGCAACACTGTTCATGTTACATATTAATGATCTGCTTAAACCCGGTACCTTTGGGTATGCAGATGACAGCACTATTGCTTAGAGATACGTGTCCGACCCACGAGCTGGTGGGTCGCAGATCTGGTCTCTTCGGGACGCTATGGTTGACCGCTTGAACGTGTCCTAACAGACTGTCTCTGAATAGGGCAATGCCAATCTGGTCAAGTTCAATGCTGCTAAGACCTCCCAGAATTCCACCCAGCTCCATCTTTTCGAGGTGCAACCGTGCCGATAACCGACCAACTTGAGCTTCTTGGGGTTACATTAACATCTACCCTCAATTTTGGCCCTTTCATAGAGGCAAAAGCGTGTGGCGAGAGGCAAAAGTGGCTGCAAAGAAGTTGGGGATCCTAGCAAAGGTGAGACGGTACTTTACGCCGGAACAGCTACTCAAACTCTATCAAGTGCAAGTTCAATTGTGTATGGAGTACTGCTCTCATCTTTGGGATGGATCTGCCAGATACCAGCTTGATGCCCTTGAGTCAATTGCCAAGAGGATTATCGGCAATGATAGGCTCGTCGCGACGAATCTCCAAAGTCTTGAGCATCGACGACGAGTTGCTAGCCTGTCGGTTTTCTACCGGTTGTATTTTGGGGAATGTGCGACGGAAT